>JAYKQN010000009.1:8720000-10027500 GCA_036785175.1 Eupleurogrammus muticus | reverse complement strand
TAATCAATGTTCTTAATAAGGGCTCTAGTGGTTAATTAGTAGAATAAGGTGTGTTAGTGCTTGGCTGGAACAAAAATATCAATAACTAGAAGGAGGGTGGTCTTTGGTGTCATTGCACACTCTGCTGATTGTTTGGACTGAAGGGATGGTCTTAGCCAAGATGGTCAAGGGTGGTAAAACCGCTCTGGATCAGCTCAGCTAACGTCACCCAGGACAAATTATGAGCTGGCTCTCAATTAGTCGAAAAACAATGTTGTCCCCCCCAAGCACTGATTTAAGTCTTTAGAATTAAGTACACTTGAAATTTACATGTGCCCCTCTTCAGAATTTAAGTACCTCCATTTTTTTTTGCCCTAGAACAGCATTAGTGTTAATCAGCACCTGTTGAATAACGGCATCACCAGTTGCATAGGCATTAGTCAGCTGGAAGGTGTTTTAGAATGTATAACATGGACATCAAACATTAGTCATGTGGTCACTGATGCACGTCTACACTGATGAGATGATTGTTTAGGAAGCTTGTTTACCCAGAATGGAATGTCTTAAAGGCCTTTAGGTGCTTGTTGAAATTTCAAGTTATTCAAAATAAAAATAACTTTAATCCACCTTCCACCAGCTCAGACTTTTTCAAGGCTAACGGTTGGAAGCCGAATTAAAAACTGCAACATCACTCTGTTGACCTCGGAGCAGCATGATAACGCACGGCTCGCCGATTCCTGGAAGTCCGAAACGTAGCAGCGGATCGACTTGTACGACACAGCGTTGCGTTTCCTGCCTCATCCCTAAATAAATGTCTCTTTCCCCTGCCAAAATAAAACTTCACATTTCAGAGCAGCTTTTTATCATGAGCAGCCCGAGGCACACCTGTGCAATAATCCTGCTGTATACCCAGCATGCCACACCTGTCGGGTGGATGGATTATCTGGGAAAAATGAAACGTGCCCCCTAACGCTCATTTGTGAAGTAAATTTTAGAAAAATAAGCTCTTGTGTGCGTAGAAAAAAAAATTCAACCCATGCAAAACAAGAGCAAAAAAGCGTGTTGTGTGTATGTAATATATATATATATATATATATATATATATAAAATCTGACACTTTTGTTCAGTGTATATTCTCTACCACTGAGTTTTTGATGAAAACCACAAGCACCCTCTTCTTGTCATTTAATTATCTGCATCAGGGACAAATACTTCATTTACCAGTCGGTTATTGCTGCATATTGGTTTGCTCCTGGCAGAGTTGCCACATAATTGTGTTTCTGATTAGACACTTTTGCAGTGGACGGAATCAAAAGGTCACACTGGCTTAAGTAAAGGGAATGAAGGGCAACCTGTTGGACACCTGAATTGAAACATGAAAACACGGTGTTGAATTGTTTTAAACTACGTGAATTTGGTACATATTGCTTTATAGTGGTAGGCTGCACAGCACAGGAGGTGAGAAATTCATTAAATTTCTGTCGTGTTTTTACTCATGCAACACTAACCATGCCATGAAAAGTGTTGCATACCCATGGAATTTAGCCTAATACATGATACAGTAACCTTTCTTTGTAAGATCAAAGTCTGGCATCATTTCTGATCCTAGGAAACACACAGCACACGAGCCAGATGTTTATCTATGAGCTGTGCTCTGTAACGCGAATTGTAGTTCATCTCAGAAAGGGATTGTTTCATGCACATGAGCGGAGCCACAGAAATAAGCGTCCTGCGTGTCAATTCAAGATTCTGCTGCTAGAGTCCTCACTGAGACTGAAAAAAACAGATTACTCCAGTTCTTTAAAATACTTTTATTGGACTATAAAGCACTGAATGGTCTAGGGCCTAAGCATATTTCTGATCTTCTTATTCCTTATGAAGCATCCAGACCTCTTAGATCATCTGGGACAGGTCAGCTCTCTGTTCCTAGAGTCAGAACTAAACATGGAGAAGCAGCGTTCAGCTTCTATGTCCCACAGATCTGGAACAAACTCCCAGAGAACTTCAGGTCTGCTGCTACTCCCACTGTCTTCAAGTCAGAGCTCTATACTTTTCTGTTTACTACTGTTGATGTCAACTTTTTAAAAACTTTTAATGATTTATGTAAAGCACTTTAAATTCCCTTGTTGTTGAAATGTGCTGCCCTGCCTGTGTGTCGCGGTCCGTTGCTGTTCCGTCAGATTTTCGTGCGTTTAGGTTGCGTTTCCCCCTGAGCGAGCCCTCCAGTCCCTGATCAGTTCAGTTTGTATTGACGTCCACAGGCGTGAACCACAAAGCAACTTCAACACACCCAGGAAATCATCCCATTATCCGGCTACACCTAATCTAACGACCGCAATCCTAAACGGTCACACATCGGCGGGTTAACAACGCGGCGAGTCCACCCAGGTTTTCCTCAATCAAGCGTTTGCATTTAACCAATTACAAACACAGAGAAAAATAATGTGAAGGCTTCTTAGGTCACAAACAAAAAGCAAAGTCTCCTTATATGTAAATAAGAAGAATATGAAAAAAAAATTATAATATTCTGACAAAAAGCAACAGGCAGAGAATGCATTAAGATCAAGAAGTGTTAACAGGCTAATATCATCATTAGGGCACGAGTAGATCTAACTATAATTACACTGGTGTATTCCAAGAAATTGTTGCTTAGATGTATTAAATGTCATGCATGGCAATTTTAACCTCCTTCTTTCAGCTGTAACCCTGGTGCCGGGAAACTAAGAGAAGCAAACAAATATCCTTATACTATAATTCAAAGCAGCATGTTGTCTTTTATCATCTTATAAATCGTCTACAAGTACGATTGTAACGCTTCGATCAGTCTCTGGAGGGTGTTTTTCACGTTGCCTGCAGCCAATGAGGAAAAAAAAAAAAAAAAAGAAGACAGGAGGGGTGCTCATCCACATGATTACACACACACACACACACACACACACACACACACACACACACACACACACTGAAGAGCTTGCCCTCTCAAACGATGAGGGTCGCCAATTAGTGGTGGGGGGTTATTATGTTACATGTCAGCATGTTAGTTACTCCCACATTAATTTGTATAAATTAAGGAGAACCTAATCTCTGCACAGGAGAGACGTCTACATGTGAATATGCAGATCTGTAGGTGAGGGACAACTAATTCATGACCAGAAACATTTACAGACGCGTCTGCAGTCTCAGTCTGTGTAGTATTGTCAGTAGGCCTTTTTAATCAGGCTAATGAAATTAGATCCAGAAAAACTGCTCCCTAATCAAACACTAAATATCGTTGGAAAGAAATGTAAAAAAACGATATTGCTGTATTGCTGATTTGGAGCTTTATCCTCCACAGTGTTGGAAAATTGCATTTTGAGAAACACCCTTTAAAGATTATAGAGACAGGGAATCCATTTTTAGTGGAGACCAGTATTTACGGACAAATTGTTAATGAAATCTTTAAATAATCTTTTCAAAGCTACAACTCAAGAGACAGATATGGAGGAGAAAGCCTCGTAGGCACTTATACACAAAACAGGAGGCAGGTCATAACATCATTCATTAACATTGTTAATATCAACAGCGTCTTTCTGAGTAGTCCTAAATACATTTTAAATAGTTGCAATTTTCATTCACAGTATTGATTTGACCTTTTTTGAAAATATGTCAAAAAATTTTACTATTTTAAATCAGGCTTTATCCAATTTACATTTTTTCCTTTTTTTTTTTTTAACTAGACTGACTGGTCTGAAGAGATAGCTGGGTCCTCCAGCATCATGTGGCCACGGAGGAAACCCAGCACTGATTAAAGCAAAGCATGAAGCTGCCAGGTTCGACAAGCTCCAACACAACACAGGCAGGCGATACCAGACATATCAAAGAGGAAATGGACCTTTTTCTCGTGTTAAATGTGGTGTTGCGCTGCGTACAAGTGACTCAAATTATGCCACAGACCATAAAGCTTTCAGCCCGAAGAGGTGCTGCAGGAAAGAAGTTGGTATTGGGCGCATCATCATTCATCATTGTGTGATGCTCGTGTTAGATAATGAAATGCAATTGCAACATTCCAGGTTGCAAGGATCCAGACCACCTTTTTAACGACATATAGACTTGTACTTGTGCGTTTTTTAAATAAATTTCAATAAAAGGGCATCTGTTGGGGGGAAAAAAAAGGCATTTAGTGTTTTTTTTTTTTTATTCTAAATTTACTTCCTTCTATGAGTAGAAAAAGTTGCCCACTTGCAACTCTGACTTTTTTTTCTATAAAACAGCTTACATAACATTTTCATATGGAAAGAGAATGATTCGGACACAAATGGGTTACCTACATATCCTGCCTTTGCGTCAGCAGCAGAAACAATCAGACACTACCTTTTAAAGCTTTTTAGAATAATGTCTTCATCAAACGAGAAAAAAATGTACCAAGTCTCATATAATACCTGCAAGCATTTCAAGGGTTGCCTATATTAATATAAGGAATATAGGCAACCCTTATTCTGCTGTGTGATTACAGGTTATCAGGTACATTTTATTTGTTTAATTGCAAATTGTGTTGTCCCTAAAATGGTTTCATGATGATATAAAGCAGGAGGGACTTGCTTCATGGTGCTGATTTGTCTCTTTCCCTATTTTTTACTATAACCTGAAGTGAAATTTAATGTAAAAATCTAACCTGGCTAAAGGATTAAAACTGCTGCCTTTTGTCTGAGATGGCTTTAGGGGTGTGTTTGTCTGTGTTTGATTGACAGCAGCCACCACGCTGAGCACATGCGGGGCGGCGACACACAGGGAACGAACCGGCGCCACGGGCGACAAGTCACGGACAGACGTTAGAAGGGGAGGCCGGAAAGTGGGGGAAAAGGAGACTAATTAGTAATCTAACCTGCGAGCCGATGTTAGCGGCGCCACTTTGGCGGCGGCTCGTTGGAATCCTAATGCGAAGGACAAGACACACACTCGTTTTTTGGAAGTTAAATAAAGAGGAATTCATGTGGTGAGGTCATGTTCTGGTAGTGATGCAAAAACCATTGTGTAACCAAATAGGAATTTATCCCAACTGGAGGACATGCATGTGCTGTGGGGGGAAAAAAATCTGTTTAAATTGGAATTTAGCTGTTGAATGCATTCGACCTGTATCTCAACAACAGACACACACAGGCACGCACGCACGCACGCAGATCCGGTCCCATCCCTGCGGCCCATAAACATTTCATCCCCGCCGTCGGGAGACGGGATCGGCCTCATCAAACATTCATCCTCGTGCGGCAGGTACGCCGTTGTGCTCCTTGCCTCGGCTCACGCGACAACATATCTGTATCCTGTATTAACCCCCTCTTAAAGGTACGGTACCTCTTACCCAAAGCTGTGCCGCCCTTTGTGTGTGTGTGTGTGTGTGTGTGTGAAGCGCTTGGATAACGCTCCAGTTTCCTAATGCGCGGGATGTAAAATACATGTAGGGTATGATGGGGCAAGACAACATAAATATTTAAATTGGAGTGTACAGGCAATTCTGTAGCCTTTTTTTATTATTATTCACACACACACACACACACACACACACACACACACACACACACACACACACACACTCCATGTGTAGGAGTTTTTATTTCACTCTACATCCTCTTTCCTGCCCCCCCCTAACAATTCTATGCATTTTTTGGGAGGTTGGTTATGTAGCGTGTTGGTGACTGGAGTTCAAAATGATTCCATCGTTTATTCGTTTGCTGCAGTTTGGGTGTGATGCATGACGATGTCCTTTTAGGGGGCTGTGGAAAAGAGGAAATAAAAGGATATAAGAAGTGTGTGTGTGTGGGGGGGGGGGGGGAGTGACAGGGCAAGAAAAGAGAAGCAGGGGGAGGTCAGGAGAGGACAGGCAGGAAGACGGATATAAGGGAAAAAGAGGGGAGGGGGGCAAAGGGAATAATCACACAGGGCAAGTAGAGAGGTGAAGAGAGAGGAGTGAGAGGAGTGTAAATGTTTGCTCTGCAGCGGCGGCAGCTCTTATCTAACGCTCCGTAAATACACAAACACTCACATTTTCTCTGCTTAGCGTTAGATAATACAACAGCATAATCAGCAGGTAGCGGCCTCCTCTCACTGGCCTCTGGATGAGAATAAAACAGCACATGACACGGCGTTCCTCCTCCGTCCTTCCCACTGCTGCCCCCCCCCACCACTGCACCCCCACCATCCTTCTATCCTTCCTCCACCTTGCCTTAGCAACAACTCCCATCCATCTTTCCCTCCCTTACCCGCCCCGTCTTCCTCCTCCTTTTCATTATTACTCTTCTGCTCATCTGGCCCTATTTTTACCTCTGTGTTTTCCCTTTTGCTAAGCTTAATCTTCAGATTTCAAATAACACACACACACATGCGCACACACACAAAGTAAAGAAAACAAAAACAAACATCTTCCCACAGACGGTTATGGGTTATATAAATGTTTTTTTTTTTTTTCACAGATTCCTTGACATTCAGGGTTTATTTTTATCATTGTTTGACACTGATTCTATGATGCACAGAGACGGAGAGGTTGATGCTGAACTGAAACGACCAGAATGTATTAATTGTGAGACTAAATTAGGTGCCTGAAAAAAGGCAGTTATTCTGGTGGGATATAGACGTGTGTGTGTGTGTGTGTGTGTGTATCAGATCAGGCCTAATAACACTGGGGTCTTACAAGCTCAATTAGATACGTATTATTTCAGAGACCTCAAGACCCTCAACTTACAAGGCAAGAAGGGGAAAAGGAAAGAAGAATATACAAATCTAAAAAGATATGGACAAATGTCCACATATGAAAAAAAAGCTAATTATCAAGTAACATATATATATATATACACACACACACACAAGTTGCATAATGACAATACTATAGCTCCTCTCAAACTACCTCTGCCCCCAATCAACTTCACATTATTTTTATAGATTTGATTACCGTAAATTCTGGACTATAAACCGCTACTTTTTTCCCCAAACTTTCAACCCTGCGGCTTATTCAGTGATGCGGCCAATTTGTGCAATTTTTCTAACGGCCACCAGGGGCGCTCAAGTAGAAAAGGTAAGATTAAGATCGGTGGAATATATGCGTCGAGGAAGACTGCAACTTCTTGTCTTGTGCATAAATTAAATTAGCGTGAACATACCCTCATCATGGAAAATGCAAAAAGAAAGGCATATGACGCAGCTTTCAAGCTAAAAGCAATCGAGCTGTCCGATAAAGAAGGAAACAGAGCCGCTGCACGTAAACTTCGTCTCAGGATGAGAGAGCTGAGGGAGTGTGTGACGACGTCTATATGACACTGTTTCATTCCGACACTGAGGAAGATGACTTTGATGGAGGAAGATGAAGACGGCTTACCGTGATTTTTACCAGTATGTTCTTTTACCAGACCTGTTTTACCAGACCTGTTATACTGTGTTGCTAGCGTGTTGCTACCGTGTTGCTACCATGTTGCTACCATTTTACTGCCCTGTCACAGGCACCGTTTGGGAAGAAAGTTATATTATTATTATCAAGTTATATTATTAAAACTTTGAAAACTCTCTCTGTGTACCGTCTTTCTTTGTAAATATGTTTACATGTTTTAATGTGGGCACATGCGGCTTATATACAGGTGCGGCTTGTGTATGTACAAAATCGGTTTTCCTCTAAAAATGTAGTGGGTGCGGCTTATAATCAGGTGCGCTCTATAGTCTGGAAATTACGGTATTATTACTAATCGTTACTTATTTGTGATCACATCTGAAGAAGAACTACTGATTTACTAGTGAAAAACAGGGTCAAGTCAACTCTCACAAACCTCATCTCCTGCGTTTCCTCCAAGTGTGAGTGTGAGCAGACTAATAATACACTACGCAAAATGTGTGAGTTGAAGTGAGAAAATAAAAAAATAAAAAAAAAGGCAAAGAGTCTGTTTGCATTGCTTCAAGACAGAAGCTGCTGGCTTTCTGAGCGATTGTTTGGTTAACAGAACGGATAGTGACTCGGCTAATTAAAGCTCATAAGAGTGTGGCTGCTGGCTGTGGAGCATCTCTTAATTACAGTTGATCAGTTTAATGAAACTGCCTGGGTCAGAAGGGGACTGCTTTTTTGTTTTGTTCTGGTCGTGGTGACTTTGATAATTCTATTACAGAAAACAATATCCCAACACCGCTTTGGGAGTGGTCGTACAGTGCAGGTTTAATTCAGACAGGTAATTCCTCGTGATGTTAAAGAGGGGAAAAGGTACTTTTGGTGTCTACAAGCACTGAGCCAGTGCTGTCCTACAGCTGCTGATCCAGCTAAGAGGTTTACAGTGGGGTCACTGTTACAGCTCCCTTATCCTCTGCCCTGCTAGCAGGCCATTGACTCTCTGTCACCACACACACACACACACACACACACACACACACACACACACACACACACACACACACACACACACACACACACACACACACACACACACACACACACACACACACACACACACACACACCTATTCATCAACAACCAGGATCTTGTCAGAATGCTACTGACCGGCCTCTCTGGGCCCCAGTAGATTACTGCCTGTATCTGATTGTGTGTTTTGTTTTTTTTTTGTTTAGCCATTTTTGTTCTGCCATTTCCTAGCCGAAAAGGCCATGAAAACACTGCGTTCTAGTTGTAGATTTCACACGGCTCATTAGTGTGTTTAAGCATTAACTCCATGCAGCCTGTATACGAACAGTGCTGAGTTCACAGCCACTGGTTTGTCTCCTGCCAAACGATGAGACTGCATCCCAGCAGGATCACGAGGCTGCGTTCACACAGGATCAGGCACGGCAGCAGCTTCACGCAGGCCCGCGTGCGTGAGGTGGCACGGGAATGCCGTGCGCGTTCGTCCGCGCCACTCATACAACGGGAGTCTCAGCCTATTTGCACTTCGTGGCAAGAAACACATTAAAAATGATCCGTTGATTGTCACGTCGACGTAACAGCGGCAGTCATTTGGATTCTCAGTGCCGTCTGCAAAGACACTTATCACTCAACGTTTTTTCGGTTTCACTCTGTTACCCGTTTCAAACTAAAAGTCACCTTCAGTTACTTCTTAACAAGGCTTTTATTGTGAAGGTCAATCAATGAAAGACAACTGGACTTGTTTACCATCTGTTGCACATCTCAGTAACCAACAGCCACGTCATTAGAGAAACTCATCAGTATGTGCCCTTTACTCTGTTGTCAGTTCAAATGAATTTACTACACACTGTTGAACTGTACTTCATTGCAACACAGGCCTGTTAATTAAATATTTTAGCAATAATGTGCAAGTTTGTAAAGTAAAATGCAGAAATTACTCATTTGCAGTGATCCGAGTATATGTTCCTTCATTTAAGAGTCCTTTGCATTATTCAGATAAACATAAATAAAACTTATCCAAGTGTTCATAAGAACCCTCAGAGTTAATCTAATTAAATTGTCTGTGCAACTCTGTGTCCACTGAAAAACCTTTTCCTGAATGCACATAATATTGAATGTCAGTTTGCCCTTGATGCATGCAAACACGGAGAGAGACTAGCAGTGGTTGCATTTCATTGTGGCACAAAAATAGATTTTTGTAACAACCACTGGCCTAGAAAGGTTACCAGCCAAAACCCAAAACTCGGTTGAGCACAGCGCCGCCCGCGTGAGACCATGACACTGTCAGAGGTATTTACTCTATCCAAACAAAGACGTTGTACAGGCGTGTGTGTGTGTGTGTGTGTGTGTGTGTATTTGCTGCTTCTTCAAAATCCAATTTCAATGCGAAAGGATGAGAAACGGCGTGGGCTGCCGAGCGTCCTTCGACCATTAAATTACAAATGTTGGTGTTTAGCAACACTAATTTCAATTTACAGTCTTAGAGCTGTTTTCTCACTGCAAAAAAACTAAGACCTAACAACAGGATCCTGACTTGAGTTCTGGAGGCCACACATTAGCGGGAATAGGCCTGAGGAGAGGGATGGCACCACTGGATACAGCTAGAAGATGCTCAATAGGATGATTTTTTAAGGAGGTTGGCAGGTTGAAGCCGTGAGAAGACAGTGGCTAGAAGTATCTAATCATTTAATTTGAGTTTTTGTGTGAATATGAGATTATTCGGAAGCACAGGGTTTCCATATTGTCATAAAATCTGATGCCCAGAGACCAGCTAATGATGAACCGAGCCGACGGACGAGTAGCGTGCGTGCATCCAAAGCCTGGTTTTACCTCAGCGTGCGGTCCAAAGACCAATAAAACATGTTAATGAACCTCGCCGCTGCTCCCGTTTGTTCAGACAACACAAACAGAGTCGTGTTTACAGTGCTGCTCCAGCTCATTGTGCTACACCACGGCACACTAGAGACAGAGCTGTCGCACTGAGCTTTATTTGGCGTCGCACCGCAACATCAATTTCTCACAGAACTTCCAACACAAAGTGAGGAAAGTGTGGATAGCAAAAACTAATAACTCCAAACTGATTTTTTGGGGGGAGTTCAGGCCTAATCTATAATTGATGGGCGATGCATGTTAAACTAAAGGTTGCTTTGCTTCGCGATTCCTCATATTTGTCACACTGTGTTTCACTCTTCATTCCAAATGTCACTTAACAAACTCATTGTCTTGGCTTAAAGCCTAAAATGTCAACAACAACAATTATATTGTGGGGGGAAAAATAGAAAAATGAAGGATAATTTGACTTTCACAAGTGCTTAATTCGTATTTTCAAAACTCTGTGCGCCACATCTGGACGGCTGAAGATCTGGAAAGATGATCAGAGGTTGTCAGCAAACCAACTTTTTTTTTCCCGCCCTATTTTGACCTTTTGCTTTCTCTGCGTCCTTGTGATCGTGCCCCATGAAGTTTCTTCCCACTTTGCATCATAAACAGAATATTAGGTAATGCAAAAGGGGGTTTTAGTTTCAATTTTGTGCAGATGGTGACAAAGCAGGCTATGTTTTCAGCACGCCATCCTCTCCCGTCCACCACCCCGCATATAGGAGCAGCCTCACTCCCAGCAGTTCTCTATGAGATCGTCAGTCGTATCAGCTCCTCAGCACTTAAGAGCTCAGGGACTCAACGCGGTGAGGAGGAGAGAGTTTACAGCCTCTCGGAGAATTCCGCCGTTTGACCCTCTGCCAAAACCGTGGTTGGACTCAGCAGTTTGCAGTCAGGAAACCTGGGCTAGACGAGAATATAGAGTGTAGAAACCGAAAAGAATCGCTTCTACGTCTGTCTATTTTCTGCTTGGGCCAGATGTGCATTATGTGTATTTATCATTGAAAAAGGTGAACAAAGCACTCTCAATTAGTTGATGTGCTCCTTCTAAAAGAGTTGGCTGATGCACTGCTGACTAAGTGAAGAAGTATGTGGCTATTTAGCAAATAAAACAGAGAAGGTAGCAGACTCTTTTATGCTGCGGCGTCCTCTATCTGAACTCTGCGCGGTATATTGAAGTTGTCAGCATCGGCCTAATCAACCAAATCAGCTGATCAGCTTCTCTCCGCTTCACTCCCTCTAATCACTGGATTTAGGTTGCAATTACACTCTCCTCTTGATTCTCATTCTTTCTTGTCAAGTGCGCGCATATGTAGGTGCTATGCATATGAATATGTATGATTGCTCGGCGCAGGCAAACACGCGCGAGTGTGTGCATGTGTGGATTACGGTTTCAAGAGGTTTTACTGTCACAGAAATACGAGTGCCCATAAGTAGCTACATGTAATATCTAACGGGTGATAAATACTTCTGATGAACATCTAAGCATTGTGTGGTGGGGGAGACTGCGTCTGCTCGTGTCGTGCATGTTAACAAAGACCCACAGTTCAATAGTCTTATCTTTGATTAGAGCTGCAACGATTAGTCGATTAATTGATTCGTTTCCAACTATTACATTAATCCCCTACTGATTTGAGTCTTTTAAGCACAAAATGTCCAAATTCTCTGGTTCCAGCTCCTCAAATCTGACTATTTTCTCTTTTTTTTTTTTAAGGCCTTTATCATTTCATGAAGCGAACAACTAATCAATCCCATATTTTATAGTTGTAGCCAACAGTCAGCTGGCTGTGGTTTGTGTTGATGCTATATACGGCTCTCCTGGTGACAGTCTGTAACTGGGGTCGCTGGCTCCTTGATGATTTTTCCAACCTTTCCCGTGCTCCTCCGGGTGCAGACCTGGTGATGTGCTGAGCAGCTTTTGATTAGTCTGCAGCCATATGCAGCCCCGAGGGCGGAGTCATCGCTCCCGGTGATCAGGATGATGATGATGATAATGATAATGGTGGTGTTAAAGTTGTGGCTAAAGAGGGCGTACAGGACTGAATTCAGCAGAATCCCTGAGACACGTTCTGGAAGTCCACCATCCGTCTACTGAGAACGCCGTTCCGTCCAAGCCCCCCGGCGCTTGATGACCAGCTGAGAGGGTGGAACGGTGATAAACGCTGAACTGTAGCCAGTCGGCGATCTCACATGTCTGTCTGTCCTTCTGCTCCAGGCAGCGTGGAGGGAAACAAGTCTGGCATCCTCCATGGAACGGTTCTGCTCGTAGTCAGACTGTGGGGGTCCAGTCAGTGAGAGAGGTGATGTAGGCTTCCACTTGTCTCACAAAGCACTCCACAAATGATGAATGTTTTTTTGGGTGGGTATGGGGACTCTTGGCTGGGCCAGAGAAAAGTTGAAGGTAATTGTGAAGACATCTGCCGTGCGGCTCATTTGCACATACTTTCAGAACTAACCAGGAATGCCAAACAGGAATAACAGATGGGCCGGGAGCGTATGGAGATGGATCTTCACTGGGCAGCGGTGTTTGCATGCTTGACAGAAGTTTATTACTGTTTTGTTTTAGTTATTTTAAACTGGAGGAAAACTCATTCCTTACTGTGGAAGTTTTCAGACATTTGGCGAAGTCATTTAGTGAACTTGACTGGGGTGAATTGGAAAAAAACCCCACAATTTATTGGTTATGAGAATGATTTTTTGTGTTGGCTTTTCTTTCAGAAGTCACAAGAGTGACGCTCATTTCCATGAATGCTCTCTTGTATCCTGTGCTCAAAACCAATAAATACATTTACGGGACAAGCAGACATTTGGAGGTGGACAGTTTCTTCTTTCAGCGGTGACCTTACCTGCGCCCACTGAGATTATCCTGGTAATTCACACAAAATGAGATGATGTAACCGTCAAAGCAAGCATGTTCTTCACATAACAAAATAAGAAACGGCTTTCAGGAGAGAAAGGTATCTGTGTGATCCAGCCCAATAGGCCACAGAACATTACAACGTGTGAATAGTTATATTTGTCTGCTGCAGCAGGATCATAAACCACTGCAGCAGGATACAGATGTTATCTACACATGTGTATGGACTATGAGCTTCAATGCAGAGTGGTTGACATATTACAGCACATATAGAGTGGAGAAGGAAATGTGTGATTTAATCATGTACTGTAGAAAACAGTAGTAAACTAATCTGCTTTGGTTTTTGCAGTATTTGGACTGGAAAACCATTAAAACACTTATGATTATGTTTAATCACCTACTTCTAATACGCAAATGTAGAAGTTCTATACCTTGAACATATGATATACAATATATATATTATATGAGTAGATAACACATGATTATCGGTTATTTTAGAGTATCTGTTATAAACAAAAAACACTTCATATTAAATTTGTTTTGGCATTATGTACAATGACCGACTCTAATTCAGCCTTGGTTTGTTTGGTTTGAGTGAAACCTGATATTATATTGAGCTTTTCTCTCATTGTATTGATGATGTTGATATTCAGGGTTTCCCACAGCGCGTTATGAGGCGCGGTGGCCCAGCTCGCCAACAAATGACCCCTGCCTCGCCGACGTCCCCTCTGGGGTGGTGGGGGTGTTGGGATTCTGCATGCATAGGCTTGCAACATCCCTTAAAACCCACACACTAACACTATAGTATTATAGAGCACCAGATCGCCACCTCCCCTAACTCATTTTTTGTTTCACCTGAAATAAACTGGCGTGGCTTCATGGTGCACGGATGCTCTTTTCCGGGAGAGCTCGCTCACTCGGACGTGGGTGCTGCCCAGGACAATCACAGGCTGATCTGTTAGCAACACCCTGCCGCTCCAGCGGCGCGGACGGAGGTTAAGTGCCTTGTTCAAGGGCAACTCATTGTGTGAAGCAGCTCTTTCGCTTTCCCTCCTGCCCATTAGGATTATTCTACTGGGAGAATACCAGCAGCTCCCCACTCCACATGTGCTTCACCAGGAAACATGAGTTAAAATCAGCTGGCCAGACTAAAAAAGGAAGACGCTTGGTTTTAGAAAGATTAGGAGACGTTAATGGAGCAAACTCAACATGATTAGGGCAGCTGTTCCAACAGCTTAAAAGCAGCCGTGGCAATCTGCATTCAAAGCACCTCATGTCAGGCGTCTATTGTTTTCCATAATGAATGAACTCCGCTTTGTGCTAACTTCAACTAATGTTCCTTGGCAAACAGGACTGAAGGTTAGCCGTAAAAAGGCGACACGTTCTCTGCAATTCTGAGTTCCCAGGAGCCGCAACAGGAGAACAGAGAGTCGTGCGCACGCTGACTCATTGAGACGGCGGCCAGGTGGGGTTGAAAGACGCGACCCCGTCGCGACCCTCCGTACCGGGGCCTTAGGGGAGCTCCAGCGGCTGGCACAACTTCACTAATGAAGGGCGAATGTTTCATCTCTTCATCACATCCCATGCAGCAAACTCTCACTCAGTCGCCCTGTCTGTCTCTTTCTTTTTCCTCTATTCTTTCCTTTCACTCATCCACTTTCCTTCTCACCTTTCCATCTCTCCCTCTCCTCATGCCGGGTCTCGGCCAGCACGCCGTCTCGTTTCGCACCGTGTCTGCCGACAGTAACTTAATGACCCGGCTCTGCGGGTTGAAAGCGAGGAGCTTTGGTCTGCTTCTCCATTATCTATTACACCTCCAGGGAGGAGTCTAACCCGTGTGTGTGTGTGTGTGTGTGTGAGGGGACATGGAGCTGGTTGATCTATTACCTGCCACAAGGTAGGAGAGGAGACTTATTTTGCAACAGTTTTGCCTGCATGTGAATGTATGTGTGTGGATGGTTGGCTGAAAGGATGGCGAGATACAAAAAGAAAAACAGGGTCCCTCATTATAACGCTTTCTCCCCCTTGTCCCCCTGAAAGGTCATTTCTCCTTTTAATCCCCAGGCTTATAGTGACCTGGATCAAATGTGCGTTTCTCAATTATTGTATGAGCTGTGTGTCATGGTACCTGGCACATTCAAGTTTTTTTTTTTTTTTTTTTTGTTTTAAAGAGTTTTTATCAACCGACACTGTAGTGCCTTTTAGATGGAGGAGCTGTGAAAAGCAGTAAAGGTTTGAAAATCCTATACTAGGTAAAGTAGGTAAATTCAATGAACATGTTATTTTATGAACAATTAGAAACTTATAATTTAACATTCTTAAGCATTTAGAAGCTGGTAACAAGTGTTATTAGTAGTTATAAATGTCTTATCTTAATGCATGATAATATTATTTAGCATCTTATAAATATCTATCAGGGCCTTATTAATATTAACTAAATCTTATTTCAGGGACTTGTATAAAATTAATCATAAAGGAGTCATAAACTTTAAAAAGGTATTAAAAAAAAAAAAACATTCAAAAACAATGTAGTCCACTCCTCCACACACACACACACACACACACACACACACACACACACACACACACACACACACAGAAGCAGCGAGAAACAGAATTTAAATGTTTTGTAATTCCGTCAGAGATTGTGTTCTAAAGCAGATACAACACCCACATCTGAAGACCCGTTAACGCACAAACCTGCAGCAATTACTCTACCATGTACATAAAATAACATTTTAAAATAAAAGATAAATGCACAATTAAATTAATTTTATTTATTAAAATACACAACAGGATTACCTGTAGGACCTACACACAATTTCAGGGTTATTTTGGCAGACCTAATTATAAGGTATTTTACTTCCACTTCGTTGTATTTGTTCTTTATTGTATTAATCTGTGGTGTAAGGATGCATGGAGGCCGTTTGCTGATTCAAAGCCTAAAGTTGGCAGGTATGGAAGTGTTTGTCATTGTTTGACTACGTAAAGTCAATTCTTAAAGCCCTGGGTATGCTCTCCTTGACGTTGAGTCATGAGCCACTGCTCAGCTCGCTGCCCCATAGGGTCGTGATGAACGGGGCCTGTAGACCTCCCTTCTGCTGTTTGTTATATTGGCGATTGTAACGTGGAAGGTTAAACAAACCCACAGATAATTATCCCGAATGTTTTCCCCTCCTCAATTCTACGGAGCATTTTACCGTCTTCCAACCCGTTGTTTTGGCTTTAATGCCCCCAGCTTTATTGGACGTTTCAGTCCCCCTGCTCCCATCAGCCCTGCCTGCAGCAGCGGTTTTCAGCGATAAAGCTCCGATACGCCGACTGTAAGATATCTGCCCAGCACCAAATAACAGTCTGTGACTAACTGTAGAGTTAAAAAGGGATAAGGAAAGGCTGTTGATGTCATTCAATGTTTTTAATGCAGTGTAGATGGGTAAAAAGAAATAAGAGAAACATTTACAGCTACTATACTACCAGTTCTGAGGTTTTTGTGTCAGCACCTTTCCAGATTAAGGAGCAACACCCCCACCTCTCTGCAGACACCATAGCAGGAAAATATCTCCACATGCTGAGATGCAGACACCAATTTCCGCACACAGCTTCGATATATATATAATGCACCCATAAACAAGCGGGTGTTTGGAGGATGGGGTGATACGCTCATGTTTTCCTGACATAGAAGTAGACAGACATTTAGATGATGGTGTTAGCGGGTGCAGGAAATGGAAGCATTATTTTAGAAAGCACAGCACTTTATGATGAAATAGCTCCTGAAATAAAATGATCACAGGCTGGTGATATCTAATGGTGTTCCGGCGTGCAGGTGTTTGTTTGTTTCCCACTTTATGCACGATCCCGGCCAGCCGTCACCAGGGAAAAGTAGAGATGCTTAAACCAGACGACAAAGAGAGCATTTGCACTCGGATTTCTTGCAGTTGTCATATTTAATTGTGGGAGAATCCATCCATGATTCAGCACAATAGAACAAATTGAATCCACAGTGAGAGAAGGATCATGGTCTCCAGGACTACAGTAAGAAAGTATCAGAACACTGCTACTGCTGGTATATTGCTCATAATCTCCAAATCTCTGTTGGCATCGGTGAACAATCTCCTACAGGTCTAAATGTCATTCTTCTCCTTGGGCTAAACAATACTGTCCTCTGAGGATGAAATGCGAGGTATTGAAAGCGAACAAAAAAAAAAAAAAAAAACTTGGAGAGCGGCCTCCCCGAGCAGCTGTGAGGCACTTCTTGATACAAATAAATAAAGGCGATTTGTGGACACGGGTCCAGAGGGTTTCTATCCCAGCCAGTGGCGTGTTGCCTGTTGGGGAAGTGCATTAGTCACATCTCTTGTGTCATATCTCTGCATTAGTCACATCTCGGTTGCTGATGTTATATAATGCTCATCAGACTCTCTGGCTATCCCCATGTAATGTAGCCTTCTGGCCCATGGTTAAAAATATGAGCATGCTATAAAGTTGGCATTACAACATCACTCTTAGTCTCGTTAATGCCACTTCTAATATATTATTACATGTTATGCTCGGAGGTGAGCGTTTCCTTTCACAGTAAGGGATGCTGACCTACAGAGATGCAACAATTAGTTCAATTAATTGATTAGTTGCCAGCTATTACATTAATCTCTAATCTATGACTTTTTTTTTTTTTTTTTTTTTTTAAGAAATGTCCAAATCCTCTGGTTCTCCTTTCCCAACTGACTATTCTCTACTTTCTTCAGTCTTTCTATTGATCTTTGAGTTGTGGTCTGTTGTAAAAAATAATAGATATATGTAGGTTGCATAATCAGCTATGGGGAAAAAAAGTGATTGACCTTTTACACCATTGTGTAAACCCAACAACTAATTGATTAATTGTTTCAATAATCACTAGACTAATTGACTATTAAAATAGTCGTTAGTTGCAGCCTTTCCGACCTCAGTATGGGAAGTCGAACATACCGATACTGTGTTGTGTTTAATTAAGCTTTATTATAGCATAAACTCACCTGGTACAGATCTAATCACATTCCAAGTAAAAAAAAAATTCTCTAAGACCCAACATACATTGAATGCAATATTAAATACTTATGCTAATAAATGGAGGCACAATATCAACATGTATGTGGTTAGTGGGAGATCACAGGTTAAGGCAAAACCTCACATGTTAAAAACCTGCTACAGGTTGTATAAACATGCCTTCCCCATCACTCCCTGCCTTACAGTTTTTAATAAGGGAGCATTCTCGCCTTGTGATAGCGTAGTCAAGTCAAATCACAGGTTTACCTCCGGGGGCTTTACAGTCTGTACAGCAACACAACAGCTGTTCTTTGTCTTGTGGTTGAAATAAAGAAGAAAAAAAACTCTCTAGTAAAAGATGGAAGGAACCTCGCGAAGTGGAACAGAAGAGGGATCTGAAGATATTTGTCACTGTTGTTTACCGCTCGTCAAAGAAAAGATCACCCGTTTCTGAGCCCTGTAAAACAAGGAAAAATAAACCGCCAAATGGAAAACAGGAGCAGGACATATTGCTGTCAAATCATCACTCGGTCTGTGTTTGAGAAATGGAGAGAGCGCCAAGGAGGATTTGCGAGTGATGCTGCATTGGCTTTTTTTTTTTTTTTTTTCTTTTCCTCAGTTTCAAGTAGGTGAAATGCATTTTTACTAAAGACTCGCCTCTCTTTGATTTGCTCTCAGGGAGTAGCTCCTCATGTTGTGCAAGTGCTCGGCCCGACTGCGACGGCACATGAAATGCACGAAAGTGTGAAAGTACTGTAATATGCACATTTTGTTGCCCCGCAGGAGATATCCAGGCAACCATTGTGAGTCCTGACCCGTTGTGGAAAGGGGCGTGCTTCACAGTAACACTTGGTTTTTTTTTATAGTTGCACACATATTAACATAAAAAAACATTAGTTACAGTACATGGACAAAAATGACACATGCTAGTTGATAACAGTTGTTGGAAGCCGTTGGAAACCACCTTACCAGTGGGGGCCGACCTCCACCCGCTTCAGGGCTCTGCTAGAAATGATTTTCAAATATGTTTCAGTCGAGGGCTTCCTACCTGTGGTGCCTAAACACATGACAAGAGTACCAATGTGCTTATTATATCCATCATAGCTGTTTAGCCTTGGTTTACGGTTGAGAGAAGGAAAAAAAGGTTCACATGGGTCATATTGAATCTTTCAAGAACTGCCACTTTAAACCCGAAAGCATGTTCCAAAGTACATTTATCATGAATTACCACAACCTGACAATCCGTGAAAGGAAACTGGCAAGCGGCCACAAACTGCTGGGATTAAATCATTTTTTGATGACTGTTTTTTTTCTTCACTGTTTCATTGTAGGGATTTGCACAAGATTAATTAGGCAAAAATAATTATGAATATTTCAGATTTTTCGACATGTGCTTATCGCGGCACGTTGTCACAGATTGGGATCCATAGCAGCAGGCCGGTTCCACATGTACCACTTTTGGATTGTTTACGCCAGCATTTCCGTGAGAGAATCAATGCAGGATCATATGTAAGAAGTCCACTGAAAAGCATTTGATAAGCAGTTTTATGGACAAAATGAAGGATTGAGGCGACTTTCCCAATTTTAGAAAAGGCAGAAGTGTCAGTGAATTCTGAATTTTCAAATTGAAATACATTGCATATACCCAACGCAAGGCATATCTAATAAAACAGTGTCCATGTCAAAACAAACTGTGTCTCTGACCCTGTGAATTAGTCACCGTTCGGCATGTGCTGACAGGTAGGGTAGATCCATGAGCCGACACCCTGAGAAGAAAATCCTAACATTACAGAACAGAACATGTATGCAGTGCATGCACAGATCTCTAATGTGTCCTCATGTTTTATGGGTAATGAATAAACAAGAGTGCAATATCCCAGCAGTAGGAGGCAGTTTGTGCAAACTGTAAGAAGACTCTAAACCAAACATTGTACTGATATGAAGTTGTTGCTACATCAAAGCAGTTTCTCAGAGGTTTATAATTAAAGCTACAATGCAGACATTTTACATATAAATCAATGGGCTTACAAAATTGCTGGAAAATTTCCTGTAACCTTCCACAAACCTCACATGGAAAGTTAAGCTGGGGAATTTTAGAAATAGTCAGTTTATTAGTCTTGTGCTTTGGGCTCAAACTGTGGCCTCCAGGATTCTAGAAATCTGTGCACGGAGTGTTTGGGCCACTATCTCCTGCAGTTAGCAGTGTGCATGTGATTGAAGAATGTACTTTCATTACAGAGATAGTTCAACATGTTTGAAAATTCATTCATGGTCATGATCCCCATTGGGCGAGCAGTGGGTGAGAGTGCTTTTTAATGTTCTACTTCTTTCCCACTTCTTGGGGGCCAACATTCTGATTCCATTCCATTCTATTACTTCTGTTTTCAAGTTGAGGCCTCAAGCTGGAGAACTTGTGTAATTATTCCGATAAATATGTCCCACACTACAGCTTTAGAGTCTGTTAAAGATCAGCATTGATGTCCTAAAAGCTAAACAGTGTTGTGTGCCACTATGACCTATTGTACATGCCTCTGGGATCTAAAAGAAGTCCCTCCTCAACTTCTTTCTTACATCACTAATAAAAGTGCCACAAATGCATTTTTGGGGATTTTTTGTTTTGCAGTTTTCATATTTTTTTTTCTCCTCACTGACCTTTCTTCATCACAATAGTTCAGTTATTCCTTCATTGTTTCTTTTATCTTGTAAAAGGCAAAGAAAATAAAAGAGATTAATCCTTTTTTTAGGCACTCCTGTAGAAAGTGCTTTTAGAAGCCACGGGAGCAGGAGCACTCAGGCTCTGCATTATTTATCACAGCCATCACACACGAGACAAGTGAAGTCAAAGTGATTAAAAAAGCTGGGTGTGGCTGTCAGAGGATAGGGAAAAAAAAGTATCACCCAGCTCCCTCAGGACAAGCATATCAGCCTGGTTCAGCAGGAAGCTTAAGCTTCACCACCAAAGTCACCTAAGCATGTTAGACTTCCAGAGTTCTCATTTCTTCATGCCAAATCTTAAAATTAGACACTTCCCTACACTGTGATTATTAGTGAAAACCTAAGGATCTGGATTAAACAACATAGCACAGACAGTAAAAATGGTGCTCCAAATGTGCAGTGTGAATATTGTGACATGTGCCATCAGATGCTGGCACATTTTAAGAAAAATAATCTGATTAATGTGTTCAAAAGTTTCACACAACAGTAATTTTTCATTCATGGCTTTGCGCACAATTGCACAGTTTTTGTGGGTCCAAACATGTTTAATTGACCATGTGTCCCAGGATGAGACTAAGCTAGCGCATTTCAGACTTGAAGAGGTTTAATTAAGCAATAAGCCAAACTCTGAGGTATTGTTAAGCACAACATGCAGCAGAGAAAAAGTCCTACTCTATAAACTCCTCAAGTGAAGACGTTATTGCATTACTGTAGCTACATGCATAGAACAGCAGTGGGGGATCAGCGGTTGCAGACTGAAAACATCAGGACA
Organism: Eupleurogrammus muticus; assembly: GCA_036785175.1. Classification (NCBI taxonomy): domain Eukaryota; kingdom Metazoa; phylum Chordata; class Actinopteri; order Scombriformes; family Trichiuridae; genus Eupleurogrammus; species Eupleurogrammus muticus. The sequence continues at coordinate 10,005,918 of JAYKQN010000009.1, read as the reverse complement.
CATTTCCAACTGTGAAACAAAATGGAGTGTTAGTTTTTCCATATATTATAGTCAATAGAAGTCATGCATCCAAATATATACAGTCACATGATGAATCAAGAGAGGAAGAGATTAAAGTGATAAAATTAAATAAAACATTGACATTAATTAGCTCTATTGAATTAAATAGCAATATTTGACAAGAAAATCTGAGCAAGCCCTGTCATTATTTAAAGAGCCAAAAATCATTTTTGATTTCAAGAAGTTGCTTTGTGATGATAAGAAATTCATGATGTTATAAATACTGTCCCATGTGCTTGGCCATCTGCTCCAAACTAATAAAGGGGCAGCGTTTCCCTTCCTACACCTTCCTCTCTTTCTGCATCAGGACCTGCTGAAAAATCTTGATATTTTAACTCTGATGAAGACGTAGAAGACATTGAAACGTTAACTTCTCCTGCACCTAAAATAAAAAGGCATCTGTCCGAGTGCTCCAGTGACTTTCTCCTTCAGTTATGAGATGCAGCGGACCTGCCGATATCAATCTGAAGCATGGTGGAACCCAGGGGTGTCCAATCCTGGTCCTGGAGGGCCACTGTGGGTGCAGCTTTTTATTCTAACCAGGCCTTAACACACCTAATGAAGGTCATTAGGAAGTGGTTAATTAGTAGAATCAGGTGTGTTAAGGCCTGGTTGGAATAAAAACCTGCACCCATGGTGGCCCCCAGGACCAGGATTGGACACCCCTGGTGTAAACCCTTGATTCTCATATACAGGTGCATCTCAAATATTTTGAATATCGTTAAAAAGTTCTGAGTTTACCTGTAAACCGAGAAATAGTTTACTACTTGTAATGAATCTATATAATATAGGACTTTTTGAAATATTGAACTCTTTCCACCACATGGATGGGATGCAGCTATACCTTATTTATACTCCAAACACCTCTATTTATTGTAAACCAGGTCTGGGGCAATGGTTGTAGAGTTCAATATAAGAATCATGACAGTAATTGCTACGGATAAACAGGCACCACTTCTATAGTATTTATACATTTAGCCAGTGAATAAGTCAATTAATCTTTTCGAAAGCAACTTTATGTACACAGTTCTGCATTTAGTCCTGCCTCATCGGGCAGCTCCTGATTCTCATCCCTCTCAACATGTCCACATCTTAACTCCCACTCCTCTCCTCCTTTATTCTTTTATCTCCCGTTACTTCTGACACCATCCTATCTCACCGTCCTCTGCACCTCTCACCACTCTCATCAGGCCCTCGCTGACAACTCCTAAATCATTTTTGATCATTCCGCCCCTCTGCCTTTTCAGGTCCCTGTCTCCTTGCATCTCAAAATATGAGACGGACGGACACAACAGATTCATTCATCCCTGCGTTTATTCCTTTCCTCTCCGCATCCATCCCCGCACAGAGCAACTCACTCCATGGGGAGTCTAGAAGACGCCTCCCATTTATTATTTATTTCCATCCCTTTGTCCAGCTGCTCTCTGCTGTCACACACACACACACACACACACACACACACACACAGCCAGTTGTGTTTCGGAGAGCCCCCTGTGGGGACACAAGTCACATTTCAACTGAATCAAGACAACAACGAGTCCCCCAATAAATAAGAGAGAAATGGGACAAAGAAGGCTAAAGCACCAATGTAAGTGAGAAGAAACGGGAGCAAAAGAAGCAGTGCCACAGGAGGAGGAGTGACAGATGGCCAGGAAGGCGTGAGGGGCGAGAGGACAGGCTTTGTTATACTAAACGGGTGCCAACTGGAAAACCAACAAGCCCATTTGAACCATCAGAGCGGGCGTGAGTGTGTCAGGCTGCAGGATCCTTTCCTGTCTGCAATGAGCCATCACCGAGACACAATCTGATAGGCGTCTTGACAATTTCTGATGGTTCTGCAGCTTAAAGAGGGGGGAAAAAAATCTATAAATAAATAAAATGAGTCACATCTCTCAAACGGCAAAAGACGATTGGTCAAACACCACCATTTGTCCGCATGGGCAGTCTGTTTCACAATGTGGCACATAATGAGACGGTGAGAGAATGTTTTTGTTTGCAGTGACAGATTTCATTAGATTATATTTGTTCTCATCGACTATAAAAACAACTAAAAAAATAATAATTGAACGTTCACCAGATGTGAATTATGTGTCACCTTTGTTACGTAAAAAAGCAGCGACCCCCTTGAGGCTGCAGGAAAGTGATTTTAGAATAACGAGAGGGTTTCTCATTGCCAAGCCTACCAAGAGCTCTTAACAGGTTTAATATTACTGTAAAAAAAATATCCTCTTGTGGTTCACTGTGGAGAAAAAAAAAATCTGCACACTATACAAATGCTCCAGTTTTGAATCACTCTGATTCTGCGAATGGCGATTTACAAACGCATGTTTGAAGTATTCCGTTTTCAAATTATTGTACTTGCTGATTCAAGTAAATGTGTCGCTGGTCCATTTGTTCTCAGTGCAACTGCAGGCAGCTGCTGCAACAATGGTTTTCTTTTTTTTTCCTTTTCTCCCTCCTCCTTACAGTGCATCTGAAAAGAAGAAAGGGGAACCCAGGAGAGAAGGTTCTAGCACGGTTCGATCTTTGAACAGCGGGGGCACTAACGTTTAGTTCCAGAGGCAGTGGGGGTGTAAACTGAGACCAAATGGTTTCTGAGACACATTTCATGACTTATAGCGGTTTCACCGACAGACCCAGCAAACAAATACAGCAGATACTGCAAGAAACTTTCAAAATCCCCCCCAAAAATAAAACAAAGGCTATCCATCACCTTTGAAGTATGTAAGAATATATAACCGTAGAATAAACACTATTGCTACAGGTGTGTGGATACACTTCCTACACCAAAAACAAAAAAATTCCAGCAGTGTGCAATATTTTTGTTAATAAACAACATCCTGTTATTGCATTAAATCATTGTTCATTTTGTACATTTCTTTTTCGGCTTGTGGCAGTAGCGCCATAAAATGACGTTGCAAAGGAAAAAAGCGATTGAAGCCGGTTTCCTTGAAACATGTTAAAGTGATAACGGTGGCGAGGGTGTGTGGCTGTTTGACGGCGTACACAGAATCCTCGGCTCCTTTCAATTATTTGGAATTCAAACTGTTCTGGTGCTGATAAGACATTTTGCAGCCCACACAACCACGAGGGGGGGAAAAAAAAGGATCACTTTCCTTGGCATGCGCGTTTACATCCGTGTTCTGGATGTGTACTGTAGGTATATGTGGGTGTATGCTATGATGTCGTTTGCGTGTGCGGGAAATCGACGTGTGTTGGATTTTGATGGGACCTTGAAGAAAAAAAAAAAATGACTAAACTGATTTCTGTGCTCGGTCGTGTTTGACAGCAGCCATCCGTCCTGCTCAGACGTCCTTCAGCAAAAACAATTAATTCCTCCCAGTCTAATTAGATGCATGAGTGTGTGTGTGTGTGCATGTCGATCCAGTGTGAACACATGCCCACAAACTAAGTTTAAAAAGTAATCCTGTACAATATAATGCAATGATACAATACTCGTGCAAACAGGCTATTGCTTTAATTATTTCTTTGTACATTATTCTATCTTTTGATAACACATCTGGATCACTTATACTACCTGCGTTATATTGAAAGAGTCTCTGTCAGCTTCATTTACAAATAGGGAGGCACATTAAAAATAAAAAAAAAATAATCGAAGATCTATTCATGCGACGACGAAATGCAGGCTATAATAAAAAATTCATGATTTTACTATTTATCACGGAGTTGTATTTCAAAACAACTTACCGTGGTTTCTGTTTGTAGGATCACTCAAGTGTTTAGGGAAACTCATTTAACTAGCTGCGTACCGAAAATGTGAACTCGAGTCAATTGCAAGCAATTGCATTAACTAATACTAGAAATGACAGATTGCCGCTTTCAATTGCCGTCCCATTAAGAGTAGTAATATTCACTTAAGTGGAGTGTTAGGCACTTGTCTAGAAAACAGCATGTGTTTTGTCAGAGTTTAATGGGAATTAAAATGAGATGACTAAAGTAAATTGCAACAGAGGGCACTGGTATATACGGTGAAGATTGGCAGCATCCTTGTATGAATGAACAGGCCTCTGTCACGTTTCCTTCTTCTGGAACATTAAATATAGCCTCAGTTATGAGATAAACTATGGCCGCCCCTAAAAAACACAGACAGCTTTACTTAAGTCTCCATTATTTTCCAAAGAAGGAAATCCCCTGCAAGGCATGGATGAGGTTAATTAGAAAGGATGAAGGGCCATCATCTCACGTTTTCCAGGGTAGCACCTTTGTGTGCAGTCTCCACGTTGACGAGGAGAGCGTCCACGTTTCCTTTTGCTTATAAATAATTAATCCGCCTTGTTATGTCGGGCGGCAAGCACCAATACGTAGGACACGAAAATGTCGATATAAAATATTTTCTTATATTATCTTAACAAATCATGATTTCCACCCCAAGCAATAATATGCGCGTGTAGTGAAAACATAGATTTGAAATACTGTGATAATATTTTACCAACACTGTATTCTCCTCCCCCAAACAGGGTGTCATTAAAAAGGTCTCGGTCAGATCTCCACAGAATGAGCCATTGACGATGCTTTTACAGTGTGAAAGGGCTGTGTATAACCTATGCTTGTAAAACACGTCCTGACATTTCACTATGACATGTGGGGTGCAAAATTACTGACTCATTTTCACTTGTACATTTTTCACTTAATTTCACTGTTATTTTCAAAACTTGGGAATGAAAGTGGGCCCAGAATAGAACCTTGCAGCACACCTTCCATGCCCATAAAGCTTCACTGATACCCATGAGCCACAAGCATGTGTCCTAGCACTGAGATTTGCAAACCAAATGCACAACTTTTCATTGAATCGAAAAGATTCCAGGAGTTTCAAACGAAATTGCTGAAAACGCAGAACACATATCCAGGCAGATGACACAGAGCAGACAGCTTACTACAAAAAAAGTCTTTAAGGACAAGGCCCCAACTAGCTCCAGCATTCAGAAGTCTGAAGTAGGTCAGCACAAAGCTTCCCGCTTGGTCCTCAATGGGCGTGACCTGTATCTGCGGCCTGAGGGCAAGTGACTTCATGTGTAGTCCTTTCTTTTTGAGTCCGTCTGCTCTACACCGTGGTTGTGCTATGATTTTGCTGCACTTTCTGATTTTTTTTTTTAGGGGATTGATGTGAATGTTGTTCAAAACATCGAACCAGTTGCCCTAGTATATGCAGGATCAAGACAGAGGATGGGGAGAGGCCAACAGCAGAAGCAAAGGAAGCTTGGGTTTGATTTTATTACTACACGTGAGAAGAGAGAACAGGGTGGAAAAATGAAAAATGGGAAAGAAGAAAGTGCTGTGACAGGAGAAGGCACAGTCATGAATCATTTAAGGTGACGCGTTTTTAGAAAAACAGTTATTAGTTTGAAAAGGAGGGGACGCGGGAGGCTGAGAATTACGTATTCATGCTCCTTGCCTGTCAAGCGAGGGCTTCTCTTTTCTTTGTGCACCAGAAAAGTGTAATTATGTGCACTCCCAAAATTATATCCGTTTCAGTAGAACACCAAGAAATGTTTTACTGCAACACATATATACATAGGGAGGAGTACATTTTAAGTCAATAGCTGTTAATTTAAAATTAGTCTTTGTTGCAACACTACATATATAGACTTCAAGAAACAAAATGGCAGCACATACAGCTTGGTTTTATATATCTGATTCTCCATGGGTACAGTCAATATATTCCTTCATATACTACAAACTGAATTATCCTGCAAAACGTTTTGTATGTACGATGCAGGGAAGCATCCCATATATTACTATATCAAAGATCATACCCATTTGGATGCTAAACGGTCAGATATAATATAACCTCTTTATAATTTATGTCCAGGCAGCCTTGTGCACCCTGTCAAGCTGTGTCTACAAGCTGATCAGTGCTCAACCAATAACACACACACACAGACACACACACACACACACACACACACACACACACCAGGGTAGAGAGAGTGGGAGGGAAACCGATATATAGCCATGCTGAAAGCTGCTCAGTACTTGCTTCACTAATGGATTTCTGCAGAGTCACACAGAGTCTCTGGTCTCCTAATTGACTTCCTGTCATCTGCATATCATTTACATAGCTTCACCCTGGGTGACGAGGTGCAGGAGTCTTGCCTGTGTGTGTGTGTGTGTGTGTGTGTGTGTGTGTGAGCGACTGAGGACGTGTATGCCTGTTCTCGTGTGTTCCCTTAAGTGTAGATGAGTGCAGTGTAAATGCTGTTAGATAGACCCATTAATCATGTGCTTAACCTCATCAGGAATTGCACACGCACTTGCATAGGAAAAAAAAAATTAAAAAGAGAGATATCTAGTGAGGAAAAATGGAGTAGAGGAAAAAAAACAACAAAACCATTCCTAGCTGTCCACAGTGGGTGACTGGAGTAGATAAGCCAATCAGGTTGTTGGTACAATCCCAGCTCAACCTTGCTCATCATATGCACACAGGCATGAACGGCTGCACTTATGCAGGGAAACCATTCTGATGCTTTTAGAAGTTTCTTTATGTAGATCACAAGGTGCTTTGTTACACTTCATTTCCAGTGATAGGAATAATTACTACATATTTGTGATTCACACAAAAGACGTAAAATAGAGTTTAAGCAACACATTTGAGGAGGGAAACAGTCTCTATAGTATGTACATGTTAAACAACAGCTAACGTAGTCATCAACATAGTCCTGACAGAATTATCTCAGAAGTCATTCATCCTGCAGTGAAGCAAAAGGTTCACACATCTTCCAAGAAAAAAAAAACACATGACTGATGCTGTGATGCTGCCTTCATCTTATGTTGTTTTTTTTTTTTATGCGCAAGTATGGTTAGAGAAAAGGAAAAGTTTAGTTTCACATGTTCACATTTATCCAAAGTATTATATCCTGTCACAGAATAAATTGGGTTTGGACTGTATGAACAAAACAAAGTTTCTAAACAAACACTGCATACATTTCTATTTGATCCTCATACAAATCGACTTTAGATGGTTTTAGAAAACACTGGCTTGTCAAGTATTACTGTGTGTGTGTGAGGGCTTGTGTGTCAGTGCTGGATTACATGCACATGTGTGATTAAGACGTGTGTTAAACCACAATAGGCGATAGGGTGTTGGAGGTTGGAGAAGAATCAGAAACCCTTGACAATATGTTTTTTTTTCCAATTTGTTTGCTGGGGCTGACCGACAGAAGCTTATACATGTCTTTGTTGACTCGTGTGTAAAAGTGATCCTTCTTCTGAAGCCTGAAGGATGTTGGTATTTCTTCAGGCGAATGATGGGTTATCAATACGTCCCCCATTTTACACGGGTGAATTCACACATTTACCCGTGGATGTCCAGTGTGTGAAACATCGCACACTTTGTGGGGCTGCCTCGCTAAAGTCTGTTTAATTCTGATCCAACAGATACAGACATCTGCCTTCTCACACACACACACACACACACACACACACACACACACACACACACACACACACACACACACACACACACACACACACACACACACACACACACACACACACACACACACACACACACACACACACACACACACACACACACACACACACACACACACACACACACACCTCAGCTGGCTGATTGCAGGATAGGATCAGGGTGGCAGTGGTAAGTAGGGTAAAGTGAGATAAGTGAAGCACAATTACAGAATGAGTAAGGAACCTGCTCGTTGTATCCTAAAAAGGAAACTAAATCCAGCCTGATCCCCTTCCTGTGTTAATCTGCACACAAAACTGAGATGATGCAGAGAATAATGAGATTAACAGAGAATTTGAGCAATAGGACTCACACCTAGAAAAACAGATTCACTATGTCGTCTCTCAGACAAAATAAATAAACTTTACATTTCGACGTCTGCAATCTATAAGGACTGGGTGCAACAGAAAACGAGGCCTACATTGTACAAAATACAAAATAAAGAATACAATGCTTTTACTGCTTAAAAGGAAAATCTTTATATTCTGACAAGACTGAAATATATGTATTTATTGTGTATACGTCTGAAAATGGAAAAAAAACAAATCTAGCACACATTTGGTGTATATGCATTGCAGTGTCTTGCAAAACCATATATTCTCGTTCTCAGTGGTTGTCCCACATGCCAGAGGCAGTCTCTCTCTGTCACTCATCGCCGCGTTCTGCTGACACACAACTGGAGGCGCGTGGACGGTGCAGTAACAAACTGTAGTAAGCTGGGAAACCGCCTTTTAGCTGGAGGAACCATGCTCCATCCTGTATGACAGCAACCATTCATCCTACTCAGATGTCCTTCAGTGAAAACACTGAAATCCTTCCAAGTCAGCCCCGGCAATATCGATTCAAAATAAAACACGCACGCACACACGCGGAATAAAAGACAGTGTGAATTAGCTCTGCGTTTTTCTGAGCTCTGCCTGTATCTGACAATAACGTCTATATGATTTTAATTGATATGTTGGTTTGATTGCGTTGCGTACATGTTGCACGTGTTGTACTGTATGTGGATGTTAATATGTATGCAAACAGCATGGAGCGATCTATTGTTTTGAAGTCTCATCTGATAAAGGTGTGTTTAGTGTGTAATGACAAGACTGCTGAGCAGAGGCTCAGCAGGAGGCTGAGATAGAGAAAGAAAGAAATTTAAGAGAGGGAGCGCGAGGAGAGAGAAAGGGTGCATGCTGATTTAGAGAGAGAGGGAGGGGGGTGCTAACAGGAAAAAAAGGATGAAAGGCAAAGTGGTACGGGGCGAGGTGGAGAGAGAACAAGAGTCTTGAGTAGAGAGAAGAGAAATCACGGAGCAAGAAGAGAAGCAGAGCCAGTATTTAGTGAGCTCTAACCCAAAGTGTGCTTATAAAAGAAACACTAATTGGGAGATAAACGGAGAAACCATATTTAGAGACAGAAAAGGGGGGGGAGGAGACAAGAGTTGCTGTAGCTGATAGATCTGATTCAGTCAGGATTAGCCTTGATGATTCTGGAACCCACACGACAGAGTAGAGCCTGCAAGATAAACCAATATTGAATACTGTATGCTCATGTACAGTATGAGTGCTCCTATGCACATTAAAAGTTTAAAATGTATATATTCATATTTATAGAGCATCATGTAATTCCATATTGATTTTATATAAACAGAGCAATAAAATTCAGAGGGAATCAACAGTAACACAGAAGACTATTTCACTCGCCTGTCACTTTTTTTTTTTTTGTTTTATCATTTTAAAAAGCCATGTTTGCCTGCTTCAAAGAATTTTAAGGGACAGCAATTCACATAACATAGACTATACTCACAATGCTAAACAATTCAGAGAACATGGGCAATAAAGCCACAGCTAAATTGAACCTGCCAAAGTAGGAAGCAGCGTGTGATCCCTGACCCTGACTGTAATCGGCGTAACGAGGCTGCACGCGTGGAAATATAAAGCGAGCACATGCAAGCAAATTATGATATGGGAACGCAAAGCGTGACAGTATGCAAGTGCCGTCACTGAGTGAGGGTTCGTTGATTGTCCTAAAATACACAAACATGCAGCTGCGCATTGAGGGAGGAATGCAGATTGAATTTCTTGGTACTAAAGACACGCGGACGCAGACGCACACACACACACACACACACACACACACACACACACTCAGAGCAAGCGAGGCTTATTAAATGCCTTCATATCAAAAGCACACAGCTCTCACACTTCAAAGAGGAGCAGAGACCTGAGGCACAAAGCACAACACAACTTAGAACTCACTATCTCAGTTTACACACACATGAATGGGTTTAAGGATGGCATATAAAACTTTGACTTGTTACCCTGAACTTGACCATCGGTCTCTCAGACACACGCACGGTCCAAAGTAGCCAACATATCATCACACCCCACTCTGATAATCTTTCAGCAATGCACAAACCCTCCTCTTTTGAACTCCTCTGTAAGTTAATGGCTTCTGACACAGAGACGAGAAGGAAGACAGAGTCTGCCATTCACCTCAGCGATCCGCTAAAGGAATGTTGCACATTACTGACAGGTCAAATCACACGGAACTTTGGTCTCAGGAGTGCGGAAGAAGAGAGCGATGCTGTTCTTTCATTCTCTGGCGCAAACTGACCATATGGTGTGCTACGGAGCTTTGATTTTACTACAGTGTATTGCGTCACAGCGGTGGGCCGTCACGTCAAGGTTACTACAATCTCTGATCAGTTGAGGTGGAGGAGGAAAATGTCCTACAAAAATGAGCTATTGTTTCTTAGGAATCAAGATATATGCAGATGGCAGGTGCTAACATTGAGTTTTAGTGCAGTAAATCAGGTCTGCAGGAGGGATAGATTTACAAAATGATGATGTATGAATAACATTACAGCCTGCATCATAAAAGCTATTCAAAGAACGACATTCTGCTCTAGTCTGTTTTTTTTCTTTTAGGATTCCACCCCTTTGAAAAAAAATGTCCACTCCCAATCTGCCCAGTTTGCCTTACCAGCTTTTTCCAATAAAATGAATTGCATTGTTTAAAGATTAAAGTGTTAACTTCCCTGCCATGCCTCCATGAGCTCTTTGGTCCAAGTGGTTACTGATGCTTGACACATGTAACGTTATGGTAGAGTAGCTATCAACATTTAGGTAGTAGTTTAGGTAGTAGCAGTTAGGTAGTAGAAGTGTAGTTTCATCAGTGGGTGGCAGTTTAGGCTACGTTACACATGGCTGTAATACAAAAAAAGAATACAAGTAGTTGAGGTTGTCTCCAAGGGACAATTGGGTGATCTCCAGGCATTTGTTTCGATCGGAGAAGTTCATAGATAGCTGGTACTAGCCATGTTTCATGCGGTCTGGAAACTGACCGCACCGACAGTGGAAGTCAAGGAGTCACATGAGTAACCTATTGGACAAAGTGCATCAAGTCTCCTTAAAGGGAGAGAGGGGATAAAAAGGATGTATTATTTTTTTCCATAAAACTGTTCTAATCCAAATAAAACAAGTTGCTCAACTATTGACCCACGTACATTTCTTTTTTCTAGAGTGTAATTATTTCTCCTCATGTAAACAAAAACATACTGCAAATTGTTGCTGTTGTAGAAAAGGACATTTTGTCAAAAAAAAAAAAAAGCCCTGAACCAATCACCCAGTTTCCTCTGGAGACCTGCTCTGTCCATCCATCATTGTGCCGAACCGACTGCTGCAACAAACTGTCACTGCAACATATACTGATTAAAGGCAGCCGGAACTGCTCAAGGAATGGTAAACACACTCACAGCCTCAGACACATGAGACCGTCTCAGGTTTACAAGCGTGTATACAGTAACACACACTCACCTGCACACAGCAGGCGGTGGTAAACACCGTAATTGGAGTGGTAACAAGCTGGCTGTCAATCAAAGCCCTCTTCAGTTCACTTTGGTATTCCGTTCAGTCTGGTCTCTTACTCTGCAGCCCTTTAATCAACCACAACAGGGACTATAATTCCTTCCCTGGACCGTCCTTGCTACGTTTCCATCTGCGCATGTTTCTTAGTGAAGATTGACAGTAAACATGGGAATGGAGGAACTGGGATTGCTTATTTAATAAAGCAAACGCATGGTAAATAGCCATGCTGCAGGAGGACTGGAATTTAACAGCATTGCACTACTGTCTGACTTCATATCAAAAGGCAAATCAGTGACAAAGTGTTCCCTTAGTTAGTCAATTTGCTTGGAAATTAACATGTAAACTAACTGGAGGCTGTATTAAAGAGATCTATTGGCTATCGAGATAGCATGTACTCAGCTTTCCTACAGCATTTGACGCAGAGTGCCAGTATGCAGAGCCTTTCCCCACCTTTACCTTTATTTAACCACATGAAAACAGTATAACCACACAAACACATCTTCAATGATCATTTGCAAGTTTCTGTATTTTCCCATTTCATATTAGACATATCGTAAATAGGTGTTCTAAATCAACATTACTGTGCCTTTAGTTACTACCTAGTTTTATGGCCCAATGCATTTCCTGTTTGTTTTCTAAAAAACATGTATTTTAAGTAAATGTCCTTTGCTTTAGGATGTATATCCAAACTTCCAAGCTGTTTTTTTTGCTGATATGCACAAATTCTACTAATATGCGACGCCACCATTTGTTAAGGTGACAAATACGGAAAGTTGGGAAATGCAATTTTTTTTTATTTTTACTATATTAACTTTTGGCACTCATTTGATATTTTCTAAGTGAAACTCAACTTTCCTCAGCCTAAGTCATTTATTCTTTATTGAAATGAATAGATTCAGCAGACACAATGCATTCATCATAATACATTAATCAATATAATTTAATATTTTTTATCTTCATTGTTATACAAGTGTGGTACAGGTAATTAGAGATTTATCACTGGTTATCCGGCCTGCAGCTAAAATGTCTAGCGATGAGTCATTACATCACATCAGGGAATATTTCTTCATTTCAACAGTTTCACATCCTCCAGATCCTCCAGATTTATAAAAAACAAGCACTTTTTCTGAAGTAAGTTGTTGGCAGCCTAAGATTTTAGCATTTGGAGTTGACTCGTGGATATGATCAACCCATCCCAACCCATTAAACCATTTTTAGTGCAACAATGTGTGACATGACTCACAAAAAGCAGGTAATTATGTCTATTGTTCTTTCTTCTAAATGCTCTGTTGTTCAAATTGTATCTTTGGCACAAAAGCAATCACTTCAAGTACTTTAAAAGTCAGATTCTTTGTAGTCTCCCTTTGTTTATGTAACCGTGATTAGATAAGATAAGATAGGTATATTTGCCTAAAAGATGATGAAAAATAAATAATTTGTGTCTGTTTAAATCCTGACATAAGAGCCTTTCTCAAAGTGGCTGGCTGCCAGCAAACTATTAGACTGCATCTGAAATTAAGAGGCTTCACTAATGTAAGCTTTTGTTATATTCTAAGTGAGTTCAATGATGTGATGATAATATGCAAAAGCTAAGTCTTATTGAAGTGGCAAGCTGCCAGCCAACTGCCCAGCTGTACGAGGAAATTAACGCTTGGCTAATCTTCAGTTTTTGTAATATTGCTGTCTCTGAATTCCTAATGAGTGCAATGATATGATGATCCTATCTGGGTTGCAAGCATCCAGTGGCGGCAGAATGCCAGCTAACTACTCAGCTGGAGAGAGAAAATAGCTGCGTTTCCTGCTCTTCATCTTCATTCAGTCTCACGCTCTCCCTGGGCCTCGTTTTCTGCTTCTTTCTGCATCCAACGCCCAGCTTTCGAAAAGTCTTTCAAAGAGTGTGACCTAAAACAAAAGTATTTGCGTCATGAAGCAACGAACGCTTTGTGGTGTGTCTCACACACACACACACACACACACACACACACACAATGCACACTGCCAGACTTTGTCATTCGAAAGCATTTAAACATTTGTCTAGGATTCACCTATATTTCAAGTTCTTACAGAAAATTCTGTCTAATGTGATTCATTACAGATGATATATATATATATATATATATATATATACACAAAGACAGATGCATGAAGTAGGAGGGGTATTAAATAAAAAAGACTTTTTCTTCTAACAAGACAAATACAATTTTATATAAAGATGAACAGCTCCAATGACATTATTTGTTACGGGAGATAATGTTCAATAAAAATGAGTGAATGTGTACTTGCTTACTGCTCACTGGACCTGCCTTCCCTCACACTGTCCTTTCCTTCTTATAAGATGGAGCAGAAGTAAATGTTTACACGAATATACCCTTTGGGACAGAAGGAGAGATGGAGAGTAAATAGCAAAAACAAACAAAAAGGGAGATACAGAGATAAAACTCAGTAACAAAGAAGAAATGAGAGCAAAAGTAAGAAAAGGTCAACAGAAGGGCACAAATCCAAGTGCTCCATTACTGTAATCCACCTATTTGTGTGTGTGTGGAGTGTGTGTGCGCATAGCTGTATAAGGATAAAGCTGCATAGCTATCCAATTACCATCCCCTCTGCACTCCTACTTCGCCTGTACTCCTCCTCTTCCTTTCCGCTACCCCTCCTCTGTCATTTCGTTTCTTTCATCTTCTGCGCGTTTCATCTCTCGTGTTAAAAAAATGTGTTTCCCTTTGAAAACAATGGTAGCTGCATAATGAACCGACAGGGAAATATTTACACAGCGCCAGTCGATCGTGAACTCGGCTCTATCCGTCATGTTTTGGAGAGCGGCAGAGTGATCAGTGAGTTTGTGCACAACTACGCGAGTCAAAAACATGTTGATTTATCACGAGCGGGGATCAGCTCGAACCTACGCATGACGATAGCTTATGCAATAGTTTATCTGTAGCTTCATGTGTCAATGCCCTGATACAGCAAACATGCAGATTATTATATTACATGAAACAGAAACAATGATCGAAGATATAGAACATGTTCATCAACATCATCATTATCCTCCAGATGTGTCATTTTATTCTTTCCCTGCTTCCCATTTCAGTTTGCATGGGGCTGGACAGTATATTATTTTATACAGATTTTTTTGCAAGTGATATAAATTTTGTAGCATACAAAGACAGGGAGCACTTATAGTTAGCCGTTTTAACATTTACAGTTAGAATGGATATGTAGGAACATTTCAGATATTTACAATTACATAAGTCCTATCTATCACCGCCATTTCAAATATCCACAATACAATTTTCTAGGAGTAATGATGTTACTCTTGCCATCCTGTGTATTGGGCTTTCAGTTCCTGATAGCCACAATCACATTTTTGATGCACAGAATGAAGATTCTGAATATCTGTGATCACCCCCCCCCCTTTCACAAGCCTCTATTACACAACTCATTCAAGGCAAAAATTGTTGCAACTTTATTCCACCTAAAAATGTATAACATTGAATGAGAGGCAGGGTTATTCCCAGGATTAAGCCAGCAGTAGAGGTAGTCACATTTCCAGGTTGGAACATCTGTGTGAAACGCAGACACACACGCGCGCGCGCACACACACCATTTGTTTCGGTCTAGCTCTTCCACTGATGACATTCAGCAAATCACCAGGAGATTGGATTGGAGATTGTGACAGCGGCGCATTAGTCTCAGACTTCTGCTCTATCAGATCAGGAGTGCGGCTGCCAGTCTGGCTGGGAGGGCCCGGTGTCGGACCCTCGCTGAGGGGCCACCAATCGCTGTCGCCTGGGAGCCTCAAGTGGCATTTGGAGAAGGGCCTGCAGGTCCACCATGCTCATAGGACATAAAAATGAACCAAGCTCAAACAATTACTCTAAAGAATGTCAGCCATCTGACATTCTTTGATAACTCCTAATCTTGTATTTCATTTTACTTGAGACATCTCAGTGATCAGGTTATCCAACCACTTAAAGGGAAGTGAAGGTCACACAGTGTATGGAAGCAGTGCTCGCTGCCTACGTTCCATTCGGAATATGGAGAAATTATGTGGTTTATGAGGCCAAATACTGGACCGATTATACTTAAGCAGCCATGGAAAACACTGGTACTCATCTATCCTAGAGCGACAGCTCTCAAAGCATCACACTCACTAATGCATAAAGTTAGAACAATGATCAAAAAAGCTCACTTATCTTCTAAAGACATTAGACCAACACAGCATTCTACAACAGTACAAGGTTCAATCAGATTTAAAGTAGTGCTTGGATTCAATAAAACAACAGATTCATTCAACTTACAGACTGATTTCTCCAATAACAACATTTAAGTTACTAGCAACAGCAGCTATTATATAAAGAAAAAAAAACACTCTGTTACTGCTTCTGAACTTTTTTGGAGTCCAATATTTTCCCGGAAAAGAGCCAAACTCTGAAGAAAATATGAATAGCTTCTATTTTTCAAGGTGTTTTTCTCGTTATCAAGGTTAACTCAATGTAATGAATAAAGAACCTAAACAGGATAACATTTCAGTGCATCAACACATTTCATAGTGGTGTAACACAGCAAACCACATGACAGCCAACATAGGTTATCAAAATCAGACAAAGCACATTTTAGACATGCACGTGACTTGACTCCTTTACTCGCAGCAAATATCGCTTTTCTACATGAATGAATGGATCTTCACAGCACAAAAGCTGAACAGCTCCTACAAAGCACATGTAACAGCTGCCATCAGACCAACGTCACCTCCATTAACCAGCTCCACTCACCTGATGTGGCTGCTCAGCCTGGAGCCGGTCTAGCCTCGTCCTTTCGTTTTCCTCCATCCAAGACAAAACGAACCCAACAGATCAGCAGCAAACTTAAAAAAACAACTTATTCCTGCCAAACATCGTCTTTATTCATGTATATGTCCCGGTAACGTGTTAGCCAGCGCCAGGCTAACGGTAGCGTTAGCTTTAGCATCCGTTCCTCATCAGCATCAGGTGTGTAGCACCGGATGCTATTAAACTGTTCTTCGTTTCTTTACTGATTGTAGGCTATTTTAAAGCACCTGATTCCCCTCCATATGACCTGCTAATTAAATATATACAGATAGAGGATAAAAGTACTAATAATAGCCTAATAGAAATAACATATCACCTTGACGTTGCAGTGATGTCATGGCGCATTCACGGACACGCAGGCTGTCAGCGTTAACACTACCAGCAGCCCTAGAATTTGGCGCCTGAATTTTTAATCTTTCTCATCATCTTAAAAAAATAATATGTGTTCTGTTTATGACCGCGCACACACACATACACACACACGAACATACGCGCACGCACACACACTAGATTATTGTATGTGATATGGTTTCCCTATTTTATACTTTAAAACACAAAATGCAACATGCCCCTTCTGTAATTCACATACAAAAACATTCTAAGAATGATAAAATATGTGAATTGCTCCACAAACATAGTCTACATTGCTGCCCTTTGTTATCAGGGAGTCATCTTTGTGTTTCTTTGAAGACAATTTTAATAATAATAGTTGCATATTGCCACACCAGACAGCTGTTTTGTTAGTGACTTTCTATTGATGAAATGTAAGATTTATGTTGTGGGATACCATAATTAAACAATTCTTGGCAACTAATTTGTTTTTGTTCAGAATCAGCTGGTTAAAATGCTTGAAGAAGTTAACGTGTTAATACAAATAATAAATTGAATCCAGTCCTACTCTTACATTTGTTCTTATTTATGCACCTGAAATACAGAGCATATTGGCAATGCTCTGCAGCGGCACAGCAATATTAATATCTTTTTGTTCAGCACTCCTTGTATCAGGTTTTTCCTGTAGATGATATGAATTAGAAATCACGATTTTTAATTTGTTATAGTGCCTTCCCATTTTAGTGGGAGCCTCCCTGAAGCCTTCACACTTAAAGAAATACAAAACATACACATGTTCCCAGAGTGCTTTTGTTGTCAAGACACAAAAACACCTCACATTATTCTCATTCACACTTTCTCTCATTTACCTTCACATCTCTATATAGTCATTTTTATTTTCGTTTCAGATTGCCAGTTCCCTTTTCCCTGTCTTGTCTACACCATCATTTCATTACCTCTTTCATCATCTGAATGTCATATGTTGTCTAAAAAAAATCAATGGCAGCTGCATATTGAACTGACAATATGTAGGCAATATTTAAACAGCATAGGTGGGGCCTGAACTTGGCCAGATCTGTCTTATTGTGAAGCGTAGGTAGAAGAGCCAAATGTTCAGAGCCTGGAAGTTCTCATATTGCTCAGCATTATCAACGTGTGCTCTCAAATAGGTTGATGGTCCTCTTCAATAACCACTAGTGTTTGCAAATAAGCTATAATAAAACAATACTATTTAATGCCCTGAACAACCACACTCAGACCGCTGGTGAGGTTGAAGTTGGGCTGGCTTATAAATTATAAATGCATGTTTAAGGGATTTTACTTCTAGCTTTCACAAGCCATAGCCATGAATTTCTCCCCAAAATGAAGCCAGAACTGCAGTAATTATTTTGTGTAGTTGTCCGTGGGCTGCCGGCTTTTTCTGTTGATTTAGCTTCAGTGGAACTTAATGTGCACTGAACATCTTGTTTAGAGGAACGTGTGAATATATTTGAAGCTAAGATTTATGAACACACATCACTTTTTTCCTCCCACACGACAATTTAATTTACTTTCTTTAATTGACAATACTATCATATCATTACAGTAGGATACAACTAAAAAAGAAGCAACTGTTTAAAATACAGAGGATAGTCTTAAAGTACATGTGTTTGTTCTTCGTAGAGATTTCTAATGTGTTCTTATATGAAAATCTATATTCAGGTTGACTCTTTGTATTTAATTGTTGGTTAAACAAGATTTAGATGTTAATTAGGCTTTTGCAAAGAATATCTCCCACTTTCCCCAATCCCTGATGTCCATCACTGGAATGAAAAATAAATATGTATTTTAAAGTTACAGATGATAAACGGATTATAAAGTTATTTATATGTTACATATACATACCAATGCTTTGGACGGGGTGTGGGATGGAGACATCACTTCAGGAAGGCAGCTATTACTGTAACACACCTGGAAAGATGGAGGAGTGTGTAATGGGAGGGGTGGTGGTACAGGACAGTGTGGCGGAGCTGGAGAGGAGATGATTAGAGGGGGGCTGACAGAATCAGGTTGATTTTGATGGTGGGTTGCTGATGGAGCCTTTCAGTGGCTGTTGTGCAGTGGTATGAACCCAGAGGAAGAGGGCACTTCAATTCTCCCGAGCTTAGTGGGAAACCTCTCCTCTGGATCAATGGAATAAGTCAAATGATGGTAGTTTAGAAGTACTTTGGAGTGTGGCCCTTTTATCTTGCAGGTCTGTTTTATGATCCTATATAGTTGCAGCTTGATACTGGTCACATGTTTTAGGATTTTCCTTTGACTTTTTGACTTTATTCTTATATCAATATAAAGTTATTCTTAACTTTATATGATCATAAATAACTATGTAACTTCACATTGTGATAGGTTATGGTATTTTGTCTCTTTTATTATTAAATTACTGACTGTGAATGGTGCTGTAAGGTTTATCATAAGCAGTCTGAGGCTTGGGGTAAATTTAATGAATGGAAATCATTTCAAGTGAGTGTACTGGTTCATGGAAGTAAGGGGCATATATGTAATTCCCTCGTTCCCTTTGCCGGTTTCCAGTGTCAGCTTCCATGCCATGCCAATAATACCCGCTGATTATAAAGTGTTTTTTTTTCCTATGCCCCAGTATGCCCCTATAATTCTGCAGTAAAAAAAAAATCAAAAAATCTCATCTGCTGCCTTCACACTGAAAGAACAACCTTTGCAACGTGATCCCTTATTTCTTTTTTTTTTTACTTCTTTACTAAAACCATTAAGGATTCTTTCTGTTGCTCTCACTGTGGACTTTGCTTTTCTTTAGAAGTATTAGATCCATTGTTGTAGTGTAGTGTAGCCATATTTCCAATTGCTGTATTTATGTAGCATTATGGGTATTAACCTTACAATAAAATCCTTTATATTTTACAACTGGTGCTGAACCCTGGGTGAAGAGTTTTTATTCTGAAGAAAATGTAGTTTAGAATATGTCATTGGTTTATAAACTGACCAGCTGGCAGGTACCAAATTCTAAATTAATCATTATATTAAAATAAGGCAAATAAACAGAATAATGAATGGATAATAATAAATAGACAGGCTGGCTCTGATGATAAGCAACACAGTCTTAGAGAGGTTACGTTGAAGTTCGTCATCCATATTGAATTTTTAGTGAGACATGACAAGATCCGAGCCCAAACTGTGTGGTCTTCCAGCAGGAGCAAGAGGAGGAGCTGGATATCATCGACATGGCAGTGGCATGTGAAACCATGGAAGCAGATGATTGCATCAAGTGAGGTGGTGTATACCGAGAAGAGAAGAGGACCGAGCACTGACCCATGAAGCGCCCCTGTGGATAGGCTGTGCACTTTGGAATAAAATAGTCTGAATGTTCAACCTGAGAGAAGGTAGGTTATGAACAATCGGAGGAAGGATCCTGAAATACTGAACTCAAAGAATGTGGAGAGGAGGATTTAGTCGTTAACCTTGGCAAACGCAGCTAACAAAGCCAGAAGAAATGCAGCTGGGGACTGATTAGTGGCTCTAGCGGGATGGAGTGTTTCCATACTAGGAGAAGTGTAGTTACTCTGCTTCAAATCAGACAGATTCAGATTGTCTAGGTTGAGGACTTATATCCTGTACATTTAGTGTTTTTGATGAGAATGGCAGGAGTCAAACTGGTCTGTCTGTAGATGTCAACTCGGGCTGTGTGGGGTAGTGGGGAGACCCGTGCTTGCCTAAATGCAGCGGGGAAGACACTTCTTGTCAGAGAGGAGTTGATGATGTATGTGACTGCAGGGTTAAGTGCCGGGGAAATGGCATGTAGGAGGCTGCACGGTGTCGGGTCCAGTGGACAGGTAATGGGACGGGATTTCAGCAGAAGTTTGGAGACTTCCTCCTCGTCAGAGAGGGGAGAATGAGGGGAAGTTTGGCAGACACTTTTATCGGTAAAGAATGAGGTGAGCATGTCCTCTGTGAGCAGTGTGGGGGTGGTGGAAAAGCAGCAAACATTTACAGTCCCAAGCTTGTTCTGGTAATAATTCTGGAGGAGAATGATATCGGTGGACACTGGTAATCTCTAGATGGGCCCCTCCCCCCTTAACAACAGCAGTGTGTGTATGTGAGTGGTTGTACCTGTAGAGTATGCAGAATATGAATAATGATGTGCACTGACCTTGCTTAAAGGGGCCATTATTCTAAATCTATTTCCTTTGGATATTGTATTAGTGGCTTTTCCACGCTCCCACTCTCAGTACTACAGTGTGTATAGCGGTGCACTGTCTCATCTCTCCTCGTGATAATGAGGAGCTCTTATCATCATCTACCTGCTATCAGCAAATATGTATAGTAAATTGTTGTAAACCCATTGTTTGTAATACACACACAAACACACATGCACATGAAGCACATATTAGAATGTGTGTGTGTGTTTTTTTAAAGGAAAATATATATTAGAGTAAAGTACATTAAGGTTTTAGCAATAATTGACCTAAACTTGACTGTTTGTTATAAATCTTTGGTTGGAGATTCATGAAAGACTTCTCCTCTTGTGGACTCCCACTTTTTGTGAGAACATCTGAACAAATTCTTACATTAATCGTCATAAATTCTTCATATAATTTATAGTCAGACAATTTTAATTTGAAATTAAATTATACCAATAAGTTGCAATTGAATTTGTGTGAGTGCATGAGTATATGTAATTTAGTTTAATTATGGGAGTGATTCATTCCTTTCTGCTCTTTTTGCAGAGCATACCAGAAAAAAAAAGTGTTGCTATGCCAACCATTCAGAGATAGATATGTGTATCTTCACAAAACCTTGAATAACAATATCTCAACTGTTAGGTATTCATATCTTTCAGCTCTTTTACGCTCTATAACTAATGACCATAGTCTCCTTGCATCACCTGTAGGTTTAGGACCGGTGTATTTTTGACATGTAAATTGAGGTGCTGCCATCTTTGTTTTTTGGGAATCAGAGGTAGATCCATTGTCGCTTTTTTGTCTATTAAAGGATTATTGTTACACCAAACAAGAAAATAGACACCTGCAGCCGCCATACTACATTACTCATACATACTACATGTATTTTAAGACGTCTGTATCATCTGTGTTTTGAGCAGTTGCTCCTTGTTTAATTTCATCCTACTGATACGACATGATCGTATTGTCAAATTGAGAACCTGAACCACATTTTTTATATTTTTCAACCTACTCACTTATTCTGCCCTCATAAGATCAGCGTGGCTCATCTGTGCGGGCTGTGCCCGGCCTGATGTCCAGAGAGCTGCAGAGACCAGAGTGTGCTGCACTGCTGTGGAAAGGCCTTCTCCCCTTTCTTCTCCTCTTTCTTCAACCCTTTCTTCTCCCCACTTCCTGCAAGAAAGAGCAGCATAAAAAAACAAAAAAACTCCTCATCCACTGAATGTGTCCAGCGGCAGACCGGCCAACGTCACGACAGACGACCTGCACCTGTATATCAGATTTTATATTTCAATAAAATCCATTTGCATTTGGACTGATTTAGTCTTTAATTCAGACTGAAATGAAGTCATTTCATTTGTCTCAAGACTTCATTAAATTTGAATGCTGTATTTTTCACTGTGCACAGAAAGTAAATGATAATGATTGAACTTGTGGATAAGAACAGGTGAATAACAATGTGAAACATATGTCTCAAACTCTGTGTAACCACATTCTATATTGCAGCGTGTAACCAGAGGGTAGGAAAGACAATGCAGCTTAATTTATGTAGTGCATTCTGTACACAGGGCAACTCAATGTGCTTTATCTGACAAAGAACAAAGAGCATTAAAAAGACAATAAAATGTATAAACGGAAGTTAATTAAAACATAATGAAACGGTAATAATAATACGATACAGTAAGAAATAACGAATGCAATAAAATAAAATACAGCAGGAGCCTCAAGGGCAGAGCAGTTACAGCAACACAGCGGTGACCTCCAGGCAAGTCCTTCACTAATAAAAATGACAAGAATCGCAGATTAAGTGACTGTTATTCAAAAAAAGGAGGTGTGTTTAAACTCCTCAACTCTGTATTCAAATGTGGTGAGGAGCTTAACAGAGAGTATGACTATACAGTAGGTAGGTCATGCACATTAAAATGATTTCTGTTTCTAATTCTAATGTTTTCAAAACTTACAGCCGAGTTTTCCACAGACATTTTATGTGATAAAAGAACTTTTAATAAATTAATTGAAACGTGAAAGTTGGGAAAAAGGTGTTGTTATGAGAACATTACAATAGTGTGTCTGTAGTTACACTTTTACAGCACATAGCAAGCTGTGGCCGAGTGAAGTATTCAGTAATGTAGATGCATATTAATGTATGTGACAGTTAACCAATAAGTTGCTTGATCCTTCATCAGATATGAAATGTGCAAAAGTGATGAGTCTCTAAGTTTTCACCACCCGTCAAAATATATAATAATATAAAATATTCATTGTATGCACCAGAGGGCGACACGGTGGTGCGGTGGGTAGCACTGTTGCCTCACAGCAAGAAGGTCGCAGGTTCAAGACCCGCCTTGGGCCTGGGTCTGGGACCTTTCTGTGTGGAGTTTGCATGTTCTCCCCGTGTCTGCGTGGGTTTTCACCGGGTACTCCGGTTTCCTCCCACAATACAAAAAACATGCTCAGGTTAATTGGTAAACTCTAAATTGCCCATAGGTGTGAGTGTGAGAGTGAATGGTGTGTGAATGGTGTGTGTGCCCCACGATTGGCTGGCGACCATCTGGGGTGTATCCCTGCCTCTCGCCTTAACGCGCTGGGATAGGCTCCAGCAGACCCCTGCGACCCTGAAAGGGAATAAGCGGGATAGACAATGGATGGATGGATGGATGTATGCACCAGTCCTTATCATTAACATCTGCAGCCTAGTTAATAGATGTATTGATGATTTTTATTGTGAAAGTCAAAAACAATGTTGTTATCCTACAACAGTGGAAGTAACCCATCCAGGCCAAATCCTTGTTTGTCTGCATTAGAGTCACTAGGTTTAATAATCAATAACCCCCACCTGAGTCCCGTGTGTCTAATTTTGTGAAACCAAGCATGCCTGAGCGAGCTGCGTCCTGGAACCAACTTATTATCCGGAAATTATCTCTAAATTAAATCAGAACCTGACCCGGCCCATTAAAATACTGTAAGTCCCTTAAACCATACCTGTGAGTAAATACATAGCCATTCAGTTAAAGCTGCCTTATTGTAACTTGAGGCATCTATTCAATGGGCATAAGGCAAACAGATGTTTGATCGTGCCGATTAAATGAGATGAAACATCAACACCGAATTTCACCGCTAACTGGCCCCCCTTTTTCCCCGAAAATTGCTGCTGACGCAGCTGTCAAAGTGTTTCCTTACTGACGACATGCCTCGTTTATGGTTGTCAATGACAATGTTACGCTCATAGTCTCTTCTGAGTCTGTGTACTGGAGTTCTCTCCACAAATCTATGTATATTCACTACTGACTACTGTTCAGTTTATGGTATCCTATTTGTTCTGCTAGATCTTATATTGCTTGTTTCATCAGTGACTTCCTATAATATTAATAATAATAAACACTTGGCATCTAATTAGGCTTGATAAGATTCTGCATTTCATCTTATTAATGTTTCCTAATCACAGCCTGGTATTGAAACTGCTGCAGTGCTGGGGGAAGGAAGCCTCTGCAGGCCGTGATTAAAACTGCAAAGCGCGGCTCAGGATCCCCTCACTTCAGGACACTTAACATGCCGGGGTCATCGGGAGGGCACACAACATCATCAGGGACACTGGCAGCACTGCCTTCACACTGCTGCCATCAGGTAGACGCTACAGGAGTGTGAAGGACAAGGCTGACAAACACTTTCTATCCGCAGGCTTGTAAATAACCGTTGTTACTGCAGCTGCTATTTCTACTGTTGCATATATATATATATATATACACACACTCAGGTGATTATTAATCTCTTTATATTTATATTATCATTTAGCTAAAATGGTGCAGGACTCCAGCCACCTTAGTCAATTTTACATCAAGCATACTAACTTTAAACCTGGCAGCAGCACAGTAACACCATCACATTCAGCGCTCCTTGTATCAAGTTGTCATAGAGATTATATTTTGTTTAGCTTCATACATTTCAAGCATGTACATAGTCACAGGCTTATTTCAATACTTTTATTTTTTAACAGCAGTGGTTGTGTTGACCTTGCATTCACTTTACAATGTTTGTGCAACTGGAATTCAAACACATGCCAGGTAATTGTAGAATACATTTATAGGTCTTTATTTTGTTTATATAGCCTCAACTCTGTATGAGAAGATATATTTAATCACCAAGGCAACCCATTCTTCAGCAGTGTTCTATTTCCTCTATTTCTTCCTATTCAATCTGAACAAGTGCCCTTGAAGTCAAGGTAGCCTCAACAATTTAAGTTTTCTTTCATGATCTCCTGGATCATATTCTTCTCATTATCTGTTATGTTAACCTCTATCTCTCTGATAACTACGTGTCCCTCTTCCTTCTCTTTGTTGCAACTTTTCTCACATAAAAGAAATGGTTTCTCATTCTGTGCAACTTTTTTTTATCCTATTTTCTCTCTTCTCTTCTCCCTTATTTCTTTTCGTACTTCTTTGACGTTCTAGGAATCATATTTTTTTTTCAACCTCTGTGTCCTCTACTTTTCAGATATTTATTAAGAATATATTTGGCTTTGTATCAGCCGCACTGACGGCGTGCACCATTCTGTGTTTTGTCGGATGGCAGAAGCCAGACAAGAATTTATGGTTGACGCTCTCTGAATTCATCACCATTTTTGAATTATGAGTTCTGTTCCTATTTACAATTCATGTAGGCCAGTGTTTTTCAATAACATGTAAATACATGAGATCTTTTTTTTATAGGCATAATAAAAGCTATTTTTTGCTATTATTTTACACTTGACATTGAGTGATTCCTTTAGATTAGCCACCAGGCTAATATAAATATATAATAAAATATATATAATATAATATTTCCCATCTGTTGTTCATTGGCTGGTCGACAGAATTCTTAAATAAAATAATCATAACTCATACTAACAGCAAACACAAGCTATAACTCACTCCATTTAATAACAAACCATAAAAGCTAACAGCAAGCTGATTTTAATGAGAGATCCTCTTGACAGAAATACCCTCAGATAAAATGGATGTACTATAGTGACACCTCCAAAGGTTTTCAAGATAGAAGAAGACACTAATATAGCCATGTGTTTAATGTTTGGTAAATGAGGCATAAGCAGCGGTAGCCACCACTGAGGACATTTAATTTAAATGTTTCCTCTTAGGCTCAGTAAGAAAAAATGGTAGGACGAAGCCAAAATACCAAATACATAAAGCCCACCTAAGTATCATGACATCAGCCTGGTCTCACGTGACAGAGATGCTCATATATTTGACTGGTGAAAAGCGAAAGCAAACGCTGCCATGACATTACTGCCAAGTGCAGGTCTTTTTTTTTTTACATTTAAATGAATGAGACAAACTGTTTTCTTACTTTCTACCAGAAAGAAAGGCAGAGGATGACCAGCAAAGGTGAAAATTGCATTATTCTAAAAGAATGACAAAATTGGTGAAATAGCCTACAAATGCATGCAACCAAGAGCCAATAGAGAATTTTTTGTGAAGAATTAACACCAAGTGAGATACAATCATGAAGTGAAGAAGACATTTATACAATATTTAACCTTTAAGGTTTTTTAGAACTAAAAAACTCACTCCAGAAGTTCCCTGAGGATTTCTGAATGACTCAATATTGACCTTAATGACTGATGATGATAAATAGAGTGTACCTGTGTGTAAACATGTCTCCGTATGAATGCACCTTCATTGTGATAGTCTCAGAGGTTTTAAAGCACAAACAGCATCATGAAGCCCAATGAACAAAGCAGGCAAGTCTGATGTTGAGAAGTTTAAAGCAGCAATAGGATATAAAGATATTTCACAGGCTTTAAACATCTCACAAAGCACTGTTCAAGCAATCATATTTAAATAGAAAGTATCAGACCACTGTAAACCTGCTAAGACCTGGACATTTATCTAAACTCATCAGAGATGCAGCCAAGAGGCCCATGATCACTCTGGATGAACTGCAGAGGAGGGGAATCTGTCCATAGTACAACACTATACAAACAGTGCCACACTATAAAAATCTGGCCTTTATGGAGGAGTGACATTGAAGAAAGGCATAGCTCAAAGAGATCTATAAAAAGTCCCATTTGAAGTTTGCCATAAACCACCTGGAAGACATCAACCATGTGGAAGAAGGTGCTCTGGTCAGATGAAATCAAAATTGAACTTTCTAGGCAAAATGCCAAACGTTATTTTTGGCATAAAAGTAACACTGCACATCACCCTGAACACACCATCCCTACTGTCAAACATGGTAGAGGCTGCATCATTATCTGGAGCTGCTTGTCTTCAGCAGGGACAGGGAACATGATTAAAATTAAAGGGAAGATAATTGAACCACATACAGGGCATTACATTAGAACAAAACCTGTTGGAGTCTGCAAAAGACCTGAGACTGGGACAGAGGTTTACTTTCCAACAAGACAATGACCCTACACATAAAGCAAAAGAAAAAAGGTTCAAACATATCCAGTGTTAGAAAGTCCAGACCTGAATCCAAATAAGGGATGGAAAAACTGCTGTTCACAAACGCTCTCCATCTAACCTGACTGAGCTTGAGCTGTTTTGCAAGGCAGAATTGGCAAAAAAATTCTGTCTGTAGATCTGCAAAACTGATAGAGACATACCCCCAAAGATTTGCTGTCATGGCAGCATAAGGTGGTTCTACAAAGTATAAACTCAGGGGGACCGAGCAACTTTGCATGCCCCACTTTTCAATTTTGTATTCCTAAAAAAAGTTTAAAATATCATCCGACTTGGTGTTGATTCTTCACAAATATATAAGCTCGATGTAAAACCATTGGCTCACCAAAGGGACTTTTCTAAATGGACCTTTAGAGCCCACCCGAGCTGATCTGTGTGAGTTTCTCTTTATTAAAATACTGCAGCTGAATCCTCTTTTGCCTTGTGCAGTGAAAGCTGGTTTTTGGCCTTGGTGGGAGCTGAATCCAGTCCAGTAGTATTTATTTATTTATTATATAACCATTTTTTTCTCAAAATTATGTCACTTCCAGAACATACAAGACAAATGGATCACAATAAAACCACAACCCGGGCCCCAGACAGCACAGAGTCATAATAGATTGTTTTCTGAGGAAGATTTGGAAGCAATTCAAACATATGTCATACAATAACACAAACAGTACAACCCCATTCAGCCAATAGAGGCTTCAATTAGTGGAATTGTTTTCTCAGAGGTCCTCGTGTTTTGGAAGAAAGCTCTGTTTTTCCCCCCCTCACATTATGCATAATCTTTTCTGGAGTGCAATATGATAGAAGTTATTTCCACCATTGTTTTTGGGGTGCTGGTGTAGTGGGTTTGTTTCATTCACTTACCTTCTGCTTTCTACACTTAGCTGACTGTCAACAAATCTGAGGAAATTCCACCCTCTTTATCTTCAATTCTTTCTATAATTTGGTGCATTTTCCTCTGTTTTGATTTGCCAACTGAGTAACTCCTTTTTCATAGTACTTCTAATTCTAGCCAAAGCTGCCCCTGCCTTGTTTGTGCACAAATTACATTATTTTAGTCTCTTTTGTGCCAATAAGTGCCCCACGATTGGCTGGCGACCATCTGGGGTGTATCCCCCTGCCTCTCGCCCATAAAGTGCGCTGGGATAGGCTCCAGCAGACCCCTGCGACCCCGAAAGGGAATAAGCGGGATAGACAATGGATGGATGGATGGATGTGCCAATAAGTGTGCTATTTCAATATTTTTTGGCTGTTCATGCTCTTTTTGTTCTAGTTTGCACCAGTCTAGTGAGCTAAATTTGTTTTTCTTTTCGATTCAGGCAATGAAAATGCATCAATATAAGCTAACAAAAATTCCCATTTAGTACTATGTCAGAGGCTGAGTCTCTGTTGCATTCCCCAAAAAAACCCTCAATAATTTCATTGCATATGTACACATTACTCTGCTTATTCAGAAGATGGGGCTTTAACCTCCATCTAAAGGCAGCCGGAACACTGGGGTTGTTTTCTACTCCTTCTGAAGGGGACAGTGGTCTGATTGCTGGGTCATTCCACTATTTTCACATGCAGTGTTCTGGATGTGAGAAATAGATTTATCCTGGAGTATGATTCATGGACCTTAGAGAAGAAAGGATGGTCCTTCTGGGTGCGTTTTTAATTCTCCAGGCATCCACAAGAACAATCTATTATACCTGCTCTCAGAATTGATGCAGCAGCTGTTAGAGTGTGTGTGGCCTTGGTAGAGCGGTCAGTCTAAGGACCTAAAACCCACTAGACTCACATCTTGTTTTTGGACCAGTAGTTCTCTGCAGAGCTGGGGATCAGTATTATAAACTAAAATAAAGTGTATGGCTTTATAGTAATGTCAGATTTTATTTTGATCAAATCGTTTTGTTTTTTTTAAATCTTTATTTACTGGAATTATATTCACCTCTAAACATCTTTTGAAGGGGATAGCAACACTTCTTGATCTAGAACTAAAAGAGCAATAAAGTGTTTTAACGGCCAAGTTCATTATCACTTGGGTGTGTTTTTTCTCAAAAAGGCAATATCATATGTATGGCTTTTAGGATAAGTTAAGAGCTTATTTCCCCACTTTATAGGGTTACAAAATAGAGAAACAGAAACAATAAACTGATAACATCACTAAAAAATGATAGAACTTGGCCTGCTTGGATCATAAGAAGAAGAACAAATTTAAATTTGCTTATTGTGTGTTTCCCCCAAAGAGCAAAGGTATTTTTTTCAGATGGCAGTGGATTCATTTCCAGATGAGTAAAGCAGACATGTTTGATCCAGCAGGTTGCAGCCTTCACGCCAATGCAGCCATTTTCAATACCCAGTCCAGTCGTATTTAAGCATTTCAGAATCACTACCTCGGAATGTATATTAATAAATCAAATGTAAAGCTGAAAAGAAAGTCACACAAAAGAAAGAGAATAAACACCAGCTGTGGGTCTGCCAGAGTTAACCCAGACAGAGCAGCAGAGGCTCAGGCCTGAGCTGGTGGAAAATGTCATTGATATGGCTGATATGTCGCAGGAATCCCAGGGTAACCGCGGCCAAACGCGGCCAACTATAAATCTCTTATCAGAAAGGACAATCGGCAGCACAACAGCAGCCCGCTCGATCAATATAAAGTTTATTGAACCCACAGCCACAGCTCTCTGCCGCCTCTTTGTTGTTTAAAAGGTCAGTCTCAATTTATTTGTCATTTATTTATTTATTCGAGCAGTCATCGCAGCTTTTTTGCACTTTCTTCTAATTGCTTGGTGTTTTATGCAGTAAAATCATTTTAATTTGGCCTGTAGTGTTTTAAATGTGATGACGTGTGACATTTAGTTGTAAAGTCATTTGTTAGAGACGTATAATGTTACACCTGAAGAAGCAGGATTGTGTGCGTGAACATTATTAAGTTGTGCTATTTTAGCATGATGTGAAATATCTCAACATTTCCTAAATCCAGCCAATGCTGCCAGCATTAAAAAAAATATGGAAAGTATTTTCACTCAACTACAATATACTAATTTATGGAGAAATGGAGTGAAAATGAGTCTTAACATGATACAGTTGTACCTACCCTATTGAATTGGGTCACCCACACTTTAATAAAACATAAGGAACTAATGTAAAAGTTATGATGGATTAACCTTTTCTGAATAAATTTAAATGACCTTTTAAAGTTATGTGGTATTTAATAATCACTGTAAATCACAGTACACAAACACATTATGTCGACACAGCATATTTATATTTATGTCACTCAACGAAATGTTTTCTTGCTAAATTAGTTATATATTGATGGAAATCTTCTCCATATTTTTTTTATATCCCCCTATAAATGATTTTTTGAGTTAAAATAAGCAAAAAAAGAAGGAAAAAAAGACTTGCTGTGTAAATTCCTGTTTTCCAAAAGAATCGACGGCAACACCTGCTGCTGGCACTTGGGGAAAAGTTAGCACGTCTATTAGCTCCATTCTGCACAACCATGAGGGCCTGCACAATATTTAATTAGTAATAAGCGTTGCAGTGTTTCAGCCTGGCAGAGACAACCCCCACTAACTGGATAAAGGAATTACAAGCTTACAGCTGTAGCCATTGTTAGTTTCTAGTTAGATGGCAAATACAAGATAGCAATGCAGGGTGAAAAGAGAAAAGGCTTGGTAATGAGAAGACCCAACAGACATGTTAAACACAGATATCTGAGTCAGGCTTGAACTGAACTTTAAAGGAGTCAAGCACGTAGCGTACCACAGGATCACAGATGGCTTATTTTAAAGGTCTCCATAGTGAAGGTTACTGCGGCTTCACAGGTAAATTTTGTAAAAAGGAAACACTATAAATAGATTAGAAGGCCTGTTGAAACCTTTCACATCGTTTTATTCTATTTGGTACCAGTATCATTAAATGCCATGCTCGCACAATCCTGGTTACCTGCCTTTGCCTTTGGAGCCAATCAGCTGGGAAGATGTAATGGATTACTTTTTTTGTAGGGAGGGTAGTGTTCATGTGTGGGCTGACAGCTCCCGTGTTGATGAGAGCGAGGAAAGCAGCAGCCCTGAAAGAATCAAGGCCAAGGCAAGTGTGTGAAAACCGACGATTGGTAAATGACAATGCTGCTGGAAATAATGGGAGAAGGTGCTGCTTATCAAAAGGATTATTCATGCGGCTCAGTACATTAAGCTGTCCGTGACACACACACACACACACTCAAATTAAATAGTTCGTATTACTCTGCGTTGCACAATAAATGGAGGTCTGTGCAATTTGCACATATTCACACGCCAGTATCAATAACCGGTAACTTTTGGAAAAGAAATGATGAAAGGGTTCACTGGGAAAATGATTTTCATTTTGAGTTTCCTGGCCTCACTAAATTGCACATTGATTCTCTCTGCAATCTCAAACTTAAAAAAAAAAAACTCCCACAAACACTCAAGTTCTTAGCCTCAGTTTAAAAAAAAAGACAGTTAATTAGATAAATGTCTGATGGGATAGGATTACATTTGTGTTTAGTAATTATCACTGCACTATACCTATTATTATATACTAGGACATTTGGGACATGCTGTATGAATGCAAAATAAATAGTGATTCAAAAGAATCTGGGTTAATTGGGATGCTGCTAAATCATACTGTACTCAGTAATAAACATGAAGAAAATACCCATTTTTTCACATTTAACTCAGAAAGGATTTTTTTTTGGTTCTTTTGCTTTTCCAGTTCAACAAAGTGTGAGATAAATGCATATTCACTTAGCTTTTAAGAATAGTTATATATTATTTTGATGACCGGGGTTAGTGTTAGAAAGGCTAGCTTTTCTCTTTACACTTTCCAGTGGTTCAGCTCATTATAGCGGCGGGGAGAGGAACCCGTCTGCTGGATGTCTGTTCCGTCTCTTTTGTTTCACACTTCACCAAATGAAACCCAGAATTTGGATGAAAATTGCCTCGCAGAAAAAGGTGCGGCCTTCCGGGGAAGCTTCATTTTCTTCATTCTTATTTAGTCCAGAATATCCCCGGTATACAGATTTTGGAGGAGAAGAGATTTGTCTGTACATGATGACAGCACAGTGTTAGGGGCATAATTTGATCCAACATGGAAACACTGTAGACACACAGACTCTGTGTCAACAAACGAACGCCCTCGCAGTCATACCTGCAGGCGTGTCAGAAATTATTTGAACTGTGCTTTTTTTTTTTCCTCCGGTTTATAATAGAAAACTTGTTGGTTCAGTCAACTCAATTACGGCATACAAAAGTGGCATAAAATCAACATAAAGTTGATACTTGCTGGAGAAAAAGAATGCTGAACACAAATCAGGCCTTCAAAGAAAAACAGTTCAAATGCAACGCAGCAGCTGATTTAAATGTTACATGCAATAAAGCACATTTCATTCTTACAGACGCAGGGCCGCTCTTCAAAGATCTTAAGCATTAAACTGCTTCTCCATGGTTCCAAATGCAGTGAAGTTTTGAGATTGAAATACAGATGGGAGACCACAGATATGGCCCTTTTATATAACGATAGAAAGATCACAGTGAGTGGTGATGGAGGATAAGAGATGGTGGCCTTCACACACACACACACACACACACACACACACACCCGCTGGCCTCGCCTGAGATGACTTCAGCCACAGGCAGTAACATCTCAAATCATCTCCCTGCACCGAGTCTATTCTCTGGTCTGGTTGCCTGACCAGAATGTTTATCTTTCATATTGTTGCTTCGATAAAAGTGTCCTCTAACTGGCCTCTGGCCTCGCTCTCCTCCCCTCACGTCTTTCACATCGCACAGTGAGTTAAATGTCGGCACCGCTCACTCATGTAAACGGTGTTTCAAACACAAGCAGCACATCGCGGTCCAAGAGACACGACGTTTAACCTTTCGACTTTAACATAATGAGTTTTCACAAGGTATTTAATTGAAATTACACTTACATTTCAAATCTCTAAACATGAAGGAGCTTTTATTTGATAGTAAGATGCTCGCTGCTGCATTTTCATGCCGTTCTGCAGAGAATCGCATTCCAAACACTAACACTAAACAAAAACCTGAATTATAAATATTCACTCTGATAATGACATGGATGTCTTTACAAAATCTCATAACCATCTGATATATGTGAACATATTTGTATTATTAATAAATATTTGTAGATATATATGGAAACATCAAGGGAATCCATTCACTAGTTGTCGAGATGCCTGGAGATTTCTGTCCCTAGAGGCACACCAGCAGCTTCTGCAGTGGAAAGTGTTGCGTTCCCGTCATGTGTTGTTTGAAAGAAAATAACCTTATACTGTCTGCGGCAAAGCGACACGTGCAAGCACATTACGGTCCACGCTGTCGCGGGATTTGCGGATTAATGTATCACAAAGCCCTCAGCGTATTTGTCAACGTGAAATGAAATTGATTGAAAAAGGTGCTGCGGAAGCAGTACAAATATTCAAGCATGAGCAAAGCAGGCATAAAATGAATTGGGAATAAATCATGTTTGTCACTTTTTTCTTTTCTTTCTATCTGAAGTGGGAAGTGGCATTGGGCAACAGAAACGCGCCGGAGGAGTCTGTCTCAGGGCCGTACGAACAGTATAGAGACACGTTTCTGACAACGTGCAATTTGAAAGGCCTCAGTTCAATCTGTCTGCGTGCGTTGCAGCGGGAGACAGAGACCGAAACACACAGGAGAGTTATAACCACTGACATAATCCATCTTTAACACACAGAAAAAACAAAAATACGTTAAACAAGCGCCTTCTATTTCTCTGCCGCTCACATCCTCCGAAGATCATTCCACTTTAATGGTCCATAATCAGGTAGGCTGCACACAAATGGTGTGACACAGATCAGCATGCTGCACTGTTTGGACAAGTTCCCCATGCTGTTCCTTCAGATTCAGATTACCCAGCCACCTGCTCCCTCCTGCCAAGTGTGGACAAACACTGCAAAAACTACAGATTTGGGCCCAATTAAAGCAATACCGAGCGTGCAAATTCAGAAAAATGCTTTTGGAAATCCAGCCATCATAATGTTTTTCCTCTGCGGCTTTCTCACAGTGGTTCCCTCATCTGGAAAATTTGGACCGGGAGAGAATGGTATCTTTGGGTTTAATTAGTTGAACTAAACTTGATGAGATCTTCTGGTGTGCATCCAACCCGAGATAAAAACCAGGGGAGAGCCGAGTTTTTCAGTTATCTCTCACTGTGAGCCGTCCTCATTAAAACACATCTGATGGTTGTCTGCAGAAGATTAAACGCAAAAAAACACCACGAGGTGCCCTTATTATAAATACTCAGATCTGCTGATCGCGAACAATTGCCTCCATCGCCCCCGCTCCCTTCGCAAGTGGTGCGGCACTTAAAAGTCCATTCAGTAGCACATATGATGGGGATTTTACAAATATTTCCTGTTGTGGGTGGAGCAGCAGGCAGTGAGACTGCTTTCATGTTACAGCTGCGTAGTTAAGCAGTCAGGGGGTAGAATTAAAGCGCCATTCTCTTGGTCCTTTATTCGCATTACGTTTTAAGCAAGATTGAAACCACACCTGCAATTGATCCATTCATGCATTTGTCAGAGGCTTTCAACGGCGAAATAAATCCAATAAAAACACAAATTAGCTGCAATTCAAGCCACTGTAGATTATGAGGACGTCTTTGAGGATAAGTGGCTCAATTCCCCACTTTCATGTTCAGGGAATAATCCAAAAATGAAACGTGGGCAAGTAGTCGGGAAGGATGATATTGCGTTTCATTATGAAACACGAACAACAGCCGGCGGCTCAGTTCGTCGAGTCCCGTTTCAGCCTGAGTGTAAACTTCCTTCCCTGATGAGTCAGCCTCTGTGTGATATGTGATACGCGTTGCGTTGGAGGGACGCCGGTGTGAAGGGGCGAGGAGGGTGAGGGGGACGGGGACAATGTCAAACCCGCAGCATCTCGTCTTGCATTCTGTTGCTAAGGAAACGCGATAGCGGAGTGCCATCAGAGTCTGGTAAAAATCGTCATAACACTTTGCACTTGTCACCATCGCATCAGTTGTTTGGGAAAATCTAATGTGAACAGAAGAACAGAGTCTGGATGGAGCTGAACAAACAAGTTCCCCAACATCTGCTACTTTAAGCACTTCTTAATGGGACTATAACTTTTCCGTATGACACAGAGCTGAACTAGTGGCGGGCCCAATTGAGGATTAACGGTGTCTTTAATACATTTAAATTATTTTTAAAGCATCGTTGAGTGTCTATTTTACCTTGGTACGACGGGGGTTTATCCCCTCGGTGTGGGCCGTCTGGGCTGGTGTGAACACAGCGATGGGACGCCGCGGCGGAACAAATTAAACAGGCCAAGATTACCAGGAAAAGGTGGAATCGGTCCGTTTGCCAACAAAAACCTGCACGTAGCGAGAGCACAATCAATACAGCAGTCGAAACATCCCCATTATCTAACAAGCCTGATGTATAGAGCTGCTGTGTCAGGATGTGGGCAGATGCATCTACGCTCATCTTTGGCGGCGATTTCTTGATGATTTTTTCATGCGATGCGGCATTGTGTCGTGGGCTCGATTCTCGGTTGCTTGCTGATACGCCCTTTTTTCAGGTTAAAAAAAAGAGTTGACATTCTAATATCCCTCATTACAGGTAACATTTTCTGCCCATTCCTAAAATTAAATAAAATCAACAAGCTCAGTCTAATCCTAATTGAGTATGCACTTACTATTTCATATCCATATAGCTGCCATGGTCTATTAGGATGAATCTAATAGGCCTATTTAGGGTAAATCTAAGGGTGCTTTCACACCAACTTGAACCAAGCGTTCCATTAGAGCTAAGGACGCTTAGTCTGATTCATTTTTATTCACGTGAAAGCATCAATCGCACTCAATGCACTGAGTCAAGCTGACCTGGAAAAATAGGTGGTCACAGTTCGCTTGACTCAGCATCAAATGGTCCGTCTGGTGAGAACACAAACCAAACCCAATATTTCATAGCTTACCTTAAAGGGCTTTGGGTTGATGTTCGTCCCTCATTAGTGGAAATAGTAATGACTCAGGATGAAGCCACAGCTCATTTTGGAAATGGATATTCAGCCTAAAATGGGCTAAATACAGAGAATGTAATGCACATAGATAAGAGCAAGTTGGGAGATAAACATTCCCGCTCAATCGGACCAATTTTGGTTCGTTTACAGGTGTAAAAGCAGACCACAATGGAGTCTATATGCTAATTAGTAAGTACTTTATTACCTGGTGGAGACCAAATAATCTAAATTGTGGTGTGAAAGTGACCTACTAGGTCAGTTTAGGTTAATCTAATAGGTATGTTAGGGTAAAAAATATTTTCATGGTTTGCAAATGTTTTTTCTTTTACATATATATATGTGCGTGTCATTGTCAGAACCATTTTACGCCTTCGAGTTACGAGGAATGGGGCTGTTCTCCACCTGAGCAGACAGCACCAGAGGAGTCCTCCCCAAAGGCGAACGCACCTGGGTGCAGCAGCAGATTCCCTCAGGCCTGCGAGCGGAGAGGGAGCGTTAAACACTTGGAAATGAGATTCATCCTGACGTGCCGGGTTTCCATCTATTTTAGGAGAGCCGGTACTTTTTTTCCTGTATCTGTCCACGTGAGCCTCTAACCAAGAGGGAAGCAAATACCTTCACATAGAAACTAGCGGTAACCAGAGTCTAATTACCTGAAGCTTGTGAAGGAAAATTATTTAGTTTAGACACAGTTTAGAAATAAATCATTCGGTCAACCAGGAAGCAATTAAACAAGTTAGCAGATACTGATAAAGCCACTCGGGCGTGTTGGAAATCAGTCACTTCAGCCTCTGTGGATGTCTTTCTCTGTGGGCCTGTACGCGCTCCTCTTACTTCTCACTCATGGCTACAAGCTCAAAGAAGAAAAGTTATCCTTTCAATCTGTCCTATCAGGCGTGATTTTCCACACCCTTGCGGTTAATCTACTAACCAAGGTTCAGACCCAACAAGCAGCAGAGATGAATATTCACTCCGACCATGCCGATAATTAAAACTGAGCAGATCCAAGGACGCCGTGACAAAAGTTATGGCGCTCTTTGTATTTATTTTTCTTTAATTTAATACATTCCGACATGTATCTGTGTGTGTGTGTGTGTGTGACTTGAGAGGAGACAGGAATTACATGAGGAGTCATCCCTGTAGAGAAGATGTTCTGATTAAATTTGGAGCACCTTGCTGCATACATCTACATATTAATACACAAAGTATCACTTTCCTCAACACATATTTGTCTTAACTCATTAATTCTGTATATATATGTGTATATGTGTATAGTTTATACAAAGCCCATTATAATCACATTCACTCTCCAACAGTGGAACATGAATTAATTTTTCATATTAGCTTCTTTCTCGCATTCAGACCCCAGGTGCTGTGTTTTCCAAAGCTGCTGATAGCTCCTGGGATGACTGTGTGCTCATCCTCCTTCATCCCCCTTCCACTGCTTTTTTTGTTTGATGGTGCCGCACTGATGTTAGTCATTACTTTTTACTATTCCTGTTAGGGGGGGAAAAAAGTACATTTTGTCTTTTTTTCTCTCTCGCTTTTATTAGACCCCATTCATTTAAATTCTTCTCCGTGCATACGGATGACGAAATGGGGGAGAAGGGGGTCGGGGGGTAAAACAGGAAAGTAGGAAATGGAGTTAACAGGTGGTGATGAGAGCAAAGGAGACGCCGGAGACAGGAATGGCAGGGCGCCGGCGTGCTGGCTTACTGCCAGGAACTACGGCGCAGAGAACTGAGGAACGGATCAGCGCTGGGTGGTAGATCACCTTCCTCAAAGCAGGCGAAACTCATGCATGTTAATGCAGCTGTACGTAAAGCTGTGCAAAAAGTACCTACGGAAAAAAACGAACAATTTGAATGAGTAATTAAGGGCACGTTTGTCCTTAATTTGTATTTTTTTTGGGGACATACATTTTTCCAGTTTGCAAGATTTAATCAAAGACTAATAACACCCCAGTGAGCGATGCATTTATCTAATCATGCAGGAGGGCCTCACATTGATGTTTCAGCAAAGGAAAACACCAAAAAAAAAAGCATCTGCCCTCAGACAGAGCTGATCGTTTAAATCCTTTACCTGTAAAAGCATTTGGGTCTGAACGCTGCTGGCAGCAGCACAGTGAACCTACGAGGGCCTGCGTTACACGCCATGACACTTTCTACCTTCATATGTCACGCTCTATAGAGCTAAATATAAAGCACAATGGTGTAAAATGACCCGTGTGACAACAAACAAGCAGCTGACAAATGATGAGACGAGCTGTACCAACACAACATTTGAATATTATCCCCAAAAAAAAGTTGATCTGGCAAATTTAGTTACCAAACACTGGCTTATTTGCATATCCAGAAAATATGTAAACTTTCTCATGGTGAATTCTAGTCAAATTCACTCTCACTCTGGCAGTTTTATCTATGAATTTCTGCACGACATCGATCACCATTCTCAAACAGTTTTGTGGTGTGTTTGTTATAAAAAAAACTAAACAGCATTATATGTTGTAATAGCATAGCACACATAGCAGTCACATACCATTTTCTATGGAGTTGTTAATTCTGTATTTATCCATTTGTTTATACCCAAGTCCAATTACAGCATAAACCCCAATTAACACATTTCAAAGTTAAATTTGGTTGCATTGTGCTATGTGGTCAAACTAACATTAAATGAGTCTCATTCCCTTTGCAATTAGTGTACAATGTTCACCCCCGCTGAATATGAACTGGCTTCATCTTGCAGTGTTTTTTTTTAAACAGGTTAATTATATGTTTCCTGACAAGGCAAACAACATAATACCGCATAATTAAAGATGGAGACAATGAGACAAAGCAGCTAGTCTGGGAGAAGATCTGCCATTTTTGTTTTATTTTATTAGAAAATATCCACACACCATAAAAATCACATGTACAAAACTATAAGATTTGAAATTGCTTTATGTACACATACAAAAGATAAAGCCCAAAAGAAAAAAAAATAAAGTGAGGGGAACACAGAAGGAGAAGTAGCCAAGCATGTGTGTGTATGTGTGTGTATGGTGTGTGTTGTTTGTGTTGTTTTTGTAGTGTGTGTGTGTGTGTGTGTGTGTGTGTGGGGGGATTTTTCCGAGATAAGTCGAAAGGTTTGAAGGTTCTCTGTCTATTTGCGTTCCGACAGACTCGCATCTCTGCAGGGAACAGGAACGTTGATGATTAATAACAATATCGGTGATGGTATCAGCTGGGATGACTCGAGCACAATTATGCATGTGCACGCACACACAAACACACACACACACACACACACACACACACACACACTTCAGGAATAGAAACACATCCGAGATGGCACCAGTCAACCACGTGTCATAATAGGAACCTACAGGTTGCCGCGGTGCAGGCGTGATGAACGACAGGTCGGTAAAGAGCACCAGGAACATCCTGATGATTAATCTGTCACATATTCAGATGCAATCGTTTCGAAATAGAACATTACGTGAGCTGTTATCAGCCGCGTGAGTGCACAGAAATGCACCGAACACATGATAACGGAGATGTAAAGCGAACCCAGCCGGGGACAACCGAGATTCTAACAATGCAGCTGCAGCCGTATTCACTCATGCCACATCTGCCTTAACAATAAGATGCTTTGTGTCTGTAGACTTACTCAGTGATGACAGAAGGGATTATGATGCTGACAGAAATGGCAATAAAGGTTAAGGTGATACAAATTAAGGATAATGAAGACTGAAACTGATTTGGCTAACGGATACCCTGCTACTTTTTTTTTTTCTTGTTCTCTCGTCTGTTCATTTTTTTCCGTCTTGACTTCAGGTGCGTGGCTTTCCTCCTGATCTGAAACAAATAAAAAAAAAAACAGAAAGGAAAGAGAGAAATTAGTTTCGTATTGTGGTTTAATAGTCACAGACGTTTCATGCACTGTGTTTCGTCAGGATCCTATTCAAATGTAGGAGACGTGTTAAGCCATACAAATACCTCATGCAAAAAATCACATCCGATGACGTTCGACGTGTAAAATGTTAATCAACACCTGTCAGATGATAATATTTCATGCCAAGGGGCAAGGAGGTCTGTTTAACTGGAAGAAGTGTGTGGCGTGAATAGGATCTGTGCTATTTATATCATAGAGCTCTTTAAGTATCCATTAGTGCATATATGTGCGGCCCTTATTATTTATTAAAACATTTTCTATCTCATTCCCTTTTAAGAGAAAATCATACAAAATCATTTTTCCACAGTACCACTGCTTCACTGAGGAAGCTGAAAATAAAATGGGTCAAAATCCAAAACCGTTGGATATTAAAACAACTTGATTTTTCCCAGGCATAGACGAGTCCAGATATACCTAGGCTTTTGTGAAGGAAAGAAAATGATAATAAAAAAAAAGGATGAATACTGGTAAGTGATTATAGATTCATGGGAAAATGTGACAGATAACAGCTGGCTGCAGCACCGTCCTCACTGTTCAACCCGAGAAAAAGTCCCACTGCTGCACTCATTAGTGCTGCATGTTAAAATGATTAGCTGTCACAGGGTAAGTGCTCTGCTTGGGGATGACCTGGTGCTTCTCTCAAATTACCCAATGAGCGGTTGGCAGGTACAAAGAATAGTTAAATGTTAATGGTTAAAAAAAAAAAAATAGTAAAAGGGTGGAAAAAAAAAAAAGTGCCTCTGGCAGTCCACCGATAGAACACCAAATGGCAAATAAAATATTGATTTCATATTGACAACTAGCCACGGACCTAATGCATAATAGAGGTTGGTGGAATGGGGAAGGACGAGGGCTACGCAGAAAAGACAGTGAGAAATGGTCTTTTTAAAAGAAGTCATTTTAAAATAAAATTTTAAATAAAACCCTAAATATATAAGAGCCTCAAAATGTAGTTTGAAGGCACAGTTCACAGGCTTTGCACATTTGTCGCTGGATTGAACATATAAGAAATATAGGACATATATATTTTTTTAATATACATATAAAACTTAGACCTCATACACAAATAATTGATAGAACCATTAATAGAAAATAAACATTCACAGCCTCATAAATAATTTTTAATATAATTTTCTATGATGAAACACACTTCATGCGTAACCTTTACTGCAACACAATCCTATTATAAATGACATATTTAACATTGATGAAACAGCACCAAAGGCCAATAAGTACTTTATAATGCTCTGTTCGGTTTTAAAACAAACTTTGCCTCTCGATTATAAACTTTACTCTTCTACTGAAATCAGCATTTGCATGAAGCTCGGAATCTGACAATAAATAGAACTTGCAGGCACTTTATGTGTCTGACACCTGAAAGACTCTAGAATGTGGCCCCCATCTTATTCTCTCCCAACATAAATAAAGCCACATCAGTGTTCTCAGCATACAAGCTGCTAATATAATAGAACCATCTGGATCTAAAACATCATGTGCGAGAATGTAATCCCAACAGCAATCACATTTTCTCTGCTGCCGAGAGAGAAAAGTCCTTCTGCTGAGAGATGTGAATAAAAGGGTGCTAACTCAAAGTCCCTCTGGTTGATAGATGTGTGAAGCCTGAACTGCAATTGATTTGGAGGCTGTTTTATTAGCACTTGTTGGACATCGGCTAACTAAAAATGGGCCGTGTTGACGGGTCTGTGGGTCCACTTCACACTCGGCAGGTTTGTTGCCGGGGAGCCACGGAAAAGCAGCCTCGCGTGAAGCTGTTTGCAGACGAGGATCTACTCCATGCAGTGATGGAGGAAGCCTCGAACCACCGATTGACT
Organism: Eupleurogrammus muticus; assembly: GCA_036785175.1. Taxonomy (NCBI): domain Eukaryota; kingdom Metazoa; phylum Chordata; class Actinopteri; order Scombriformes; family Trichiuridae; genus Eupleurogrammus; species Eupleurogrammus muticus. The sequence goes on along the minus strand of JAYKQN010000009.1, from coordinate 9,963,914 downwards.
GACGGCGAAAAGGCCGCTTCTGAACAGCCACCGAGCTATTAACATAACCAACACCAGGGCTGATGCTGCATCTAATTATGAGGCTGACAATTACAGAGAAACACACTGCCTACATTATACACACACATCTGAAATCATCCAAGGCGTGATGTTTGGGGAAAAAAAAAAAAAAAAAGACATAACACATATTCATCCTAATCAGGTTTTGAGTATGTGGTGCATTCAAAGCAGCAGACAGAGTCAGCTTTGGAAATAAAGAACATTCATGGCTTCTGTTTTTAAAGGGGGGCAGAGATGGAGATGCAATTTAAAAAAATATATATTTTACAATGTTCTGTGCAGTGGTTTAGTTCCTGCTTCCACATGTATTGTATGAAACACCAAGGAGGACCTCTAAACCACACGCCACCAGGCATTGCAATAACAGGTAACACACACAGAACAAGAACACAATATAGTTTAAAGGGTGGCTGGAAAGCACATTTACACCGACATAACATAGCAAAAAATGGAAAGTTGTAAATGACAGAGGACCGGTATACTAATGAGCAGCAGGTGAAGGGGGGTGGTGACAGGTGGGCGGGTTGGCATGGAAACCAGGCAGGAAAGTCCCGGAGACATCCAGGTGCACAGGTGAAGAACGGTGACGCAGGGATGGAGAAGGAAAAGGAAACAGGAATCGTGAGACATATTCATGATGGAACTGCTCACGGCTGGAAAAAAATATAACTAAATCATGGAGACAGTTCCAGAGAGATTGGGAATTCCATATTTTTAGCGACATTACATTTTGATTTGAATCCCAACGTCATGTGTATTGTACAATCACCTGTTAATATCATACTGTACGGTAAGGTATGTTGATGATCTGTATTCTGCCGGGATCATAGAACCATCTATTGTTTGGGGGACAGCTTACAGTAATATTTATGCCATACAGCATCAAAATGAATTTTATTTCTATTGCTGGTGCAGTGTTGCAACTCAGTTGTTCAATAAAGCTATTAAATAATTCAATTTAATAAGTGCTATGTGATGATACAGGCTCCTACTCTGCATGCTGGGCTGCATCCAGAAAAGTTGGCTACAGGCTACATTACAGAGTTGTGTTACGGCCTTAAAAAAATGAAACCTAAAAACAGGGTTTACAGTTATGGTTGGGGGGGAAGGGGGGGCAGCTGCAGCCATATATATGTAAATTCCACGAGATACGTTCGTTTTTTGCTGTTTAGTTTTGTAACCAGCTGAAAAGTACCTCATTTTTTAGGAACTACAGGACACGGAGACATCCAGGTGCACAGGTGAAGAACGGTATGCATGGCAGTATGCATGCATCAAGTAGTTCTACTTCTTCGATGATGAGATGCAGGCAGAAAGGATGGAGAGAGATTTTCTATTTTATACACACACACACACACACGCGGCAACACAATTGACTTTTACGTTTGTGTGTATCATTAATGGTCACCCAGTTATGGTTGCCATCAAGTTTAATTTTTAATACGGTTTAAATATTATTGCTAGTCTCTCATTTGCATCGCCGACCCTCAATGCAAATTAATGATTATACTGCCGCCCTGCACCACCTGAAGTTAAATTACCTTTCAGCGTTGTGGCGCTCGACACGTATCTGACAGATGTGCGGTAATAAATATGTAAAAATGTCCATAGGCCACAAAACCGTCCGATGTGATTCAGAGCTACTTCGTCATTAATGTTTTACGTTCATCGCTGGAAATGGTGCAAAAGCCTTGGTATGAGGCAAAAAAAAGAGATAGATTGCTGCTTTAAAATTCATATATGTGGACATCGCTCTGGTTATTGGGGTAAGGTTGTGCTTCATTGTAAAACACACATTGACAGCAGCTCTTAAGAGTGGTCGATCATTGGAGTCGCGCACAACCAAAGCGCAGATCTGTCGCAACGACAAATCCCAGCGGTGCTCCGGTAAAGTGTTTGCATATAAAATAATGGCTTTTAAAACGCTACACAGCGTCAGTCCCCGAAAGTGTTTTACTGTCGCATATTTTGCCTTCGGGGTAGTTGACTATTCACAGCTTTCCAGCTGGGCGGACGCGTCAACTTAACCGTTCGCCGGGCCGAGTCGGGCGTTTCGGAGTGACACACTCGTTTGCGCTGAAGGATTAACGCGTTCACAACTCGTTAACGTATCAACGGGAGGTCACGGGATTCCATGAAAAAGCCCGTTTGACTCACTGAACGCGTCCCTCCAAGTTGACAAATGTGTCCAGCTGAGTGCCTCATCTGCCTCGCTGTCACCATTTTTTTTTTCTTTTCCCCAACCATTTAGGCAAAAAGGGAGGGTGGGGGGGAGTCACACAATAGAGCAGGGGAAAAAATAAGCGCATAGTGTTGTGTCATCTATTATTCACACTACCATGTGTCCTTTCTGAGAGACCAAAGACACCTCAGAGCACAATACAAGTGGAATCTCAATCCACACGGAGTAATCCTCCACGCATCCCACTCCTGCCTCGTCCCTTCTCTTCTGTTTCTCCTTCTCCCACTTTCACATCTCTTCCACTCCTCCTCCTTTTTCCAATTCCTCTTCTTTATATATATATATATATATATATATATATATATATATAAAAGCTGCTTATCTTGTACACACTTGACACTCTCCTCCCTACCGGTTTATTCGAGAAGCCATATTGGGTTTGATAACATCACCTCTGGAGATTCCGTATGTCAACCCACACAGAACAGGTGCACGTATGTATGTAAATTCATGAATTCTCTACATTCCTCTCATTCCCCTTATATCGTTTATATTTACATATTCCCTCATTTCTCACTTTATCTCTCCTTCCCGCCTCCGTGTACATCTAAATCTTACTCTGACCCTGTACCATCCATCCATCGATCCATCCATCTGTCTGTTTTATCTCCCTCCCTCCGTACATCCCTCCTATTTTTATCTTTCCTCCCCTCCCTTCAGCTCTTTCACTTCCCGTCCTTTCCGCAGGCATTGTTCACCTTGTCATTCTCTTGTAGGACACTCATCGCATATCACCGCGGGTCAGACGGCGCTGGGCGCTGCTCTACACACACACACACACACACACACACACACACACACACACACCTGCTGTGAGTTTGACCACCGCATGCATCGTTTCTTTTTTTCTTTCCATCTCAATCTCTTCTCATGCACACAGCTTGAAAGCAGTGTGTAATCACCGTGTGATCCCGTGATGACGTGTTGGAGAACCCGGGGTCATTTTTAGATACGGAGGTGTAGGTGCACGCGTACGTCTGTGTAAGAGGAATAATCGCAGCGACGCGTGCGCGGCCACATCCAGATGTGACGCGCTGCTCGGGTTGAAGACGTAACGTGGCCCACGATGAAGCCCAGACGCAGGGAGCAGAACGGCGCGTCTCATCTGCATTAAAGTCCCAAGAACGGCAGGAATCTGTGGTCCCCGTTAGGACATGAAATAAACTGTTGGTGGGTTGGATTTGTGCAAAAGAAAACGTCTATAGATGCAGGCCGTCGCGTCAAGTGACACCAGACTGGGTTACAGTTTACAAGAGACATTATGTTGAGACATTAAAACACACATGTCTCGTTCAAACCGTTAGTATTTAAATCCCTCCTGGATCTGGAAGGCCAAACTACGTCTACTTTTTCTCTAGAAGTATCAGCACAGTTTGGACGTGTTTGTACTCAAGCATTTCCATTTGATGCTACATTATACTTCTACTACTATGTTTTAGAGGGCCGTTGCACTACATTTATCTGACAGCTTTAGGTACTTTACACATTTTAATTATCTAACAATTTAAATTATATTTATAATTGTTTATGTTTATAATATTTTCTTTTGTAAGATGTTTTATCTGCTGTGTGTATTAAAATGTATTGAACAAACTGATGATAAACTATATATGCATAATTTTGTATATATTTTATATTTTTTTATTCTGCCAAATATCGACCCTGCACTTAAAGACAGCGGCCCGACCAAAAAAAAAAACTAGTACCTAGTTATCAACTTGACATTACAGAGGAATCTCTCCAGCGGAAACATGAAACATTTAGCATTTGCTATATATTTTTAACGGCTCTGATGGAGCTTGGGATTTATCAGGAGGACGGCTGCTGCAAACTATTCCGCTGTATGTGCGAGTGGAACAGAGGATCTGTTTGATCGCATCATTAATGCATCAAATAGGTTTAATATAGGTATAGCACTGCTGACTGAAATCATGTGCTCACAGATACAGGTTCATTTGTCAAATTTCTGAACCACGTTCACAGCGTAGAGCATGTTGACTCAGCAGCGTAAAGTGCAGGACAAACTGGCTGAAAGTTATCTTCGTTTCTCTTTTTCTAACCTGGTGTAAACTTAAAGACCTCCCACTCATTCTTTATTCCTCACTAGGGTTATTATTATTATTATTATTGGAAATTATTGGTGAGAACATGCAAAACGCCACACAGAAAGGTCGTAGCTGAAAGCCTTGAACCTGTGACCTTTTTGATGTGAGGGAACATCGCTCCCCACTGCACCACCGTGCCACCTGAAGACCTCCCAATGTGGCCTCTTATACTTAAACAAGTAAAAAAAAAAGTTGAAATTCCCTGATGAAAACAGCTTCAAAAGAGTTTTTGAAGTCTGCGTCCTGCCTTCATCTATCGCACGAGGGGAACAAAGGCGTAATTCAGTAATCAGAGAACATACGATATGAAGCTAATGAGATAGAGGAAGAGGATTCATGCCAGATGGGTTCCACTGTTGAAACTCGCGAAAAAGTTGGAATAGCATGAATTTGTCCTTGGAATGGGAGTTTTATTGATTTATCGCAGTAATCAAACGTCCTTTCTACTGTTTCTCCGACTGCCTCCTGCCACTGAATGGCTGCTGGGTAATATCAATTTATTTCAGCGTTAAACCCTACACGCCAGCCAATCAGCTTCTCACTCAATCGAGAGACTGAAAATACAGGATGAGAAACGTCCAAACTTTTTACACGACTGAAAAAAAAAGCTGAAAACAGATAAAAGTAAAAAACACTTTAACACAACTGAAGGCACTTAATCTTGCTGTGTGCTTTATAGACCTATTTCGCTTCAAATGGGATCTATTTTATGCCATGCTTTCATTTTGTGTATTTGTTTTATGTTGTGTCTTTCTCTTTTTGATGTGTGTGTGTGTGTGTGTTTGTCTTCATGTGTGAAAGACGTGAAGTAGTCAAGATGGATCAAACAATCAAAAAATGGATATGGTTGGAGAGAGAAAAGGTTTTGTGTAACGTTTTGTGTTTGACATCACACACACACACACACACACACACACACACACACACACACACACACACACACACACACACACACACACACACACACACACACTACCTTCCCCTACTGTTTCCATATGGTATTTTTTTTTGCCTCTGTGACAAAGACACCAGGAGCAGGTGTTGAAACCTGTTCCCCTGTCGGTGTGGTTCCCCATCACCATAATCATAACCTGTCCTAACCGCTGAGGTGGTGCTAGGGAAATAATACAGTTTGAACAGAAGAGCAGCGTTATTTGAGGAATGTACAGACTTTAACACAACACTGAAGCTCTTTCTATTGTGTGTGTCTGGCTCTATAAAGATCACAATCACAACTAATTTGGAAATTAAAAAAAGAATAAAAGCATGTGCAAACTGTGCACACACATTATTGCTTCATACAAATGAGGAGGAGTTGTCATCTGGGCGGAAACAGCACGAGAAAAAGTGAGTTTGTTTATTCATAGCAGTGATTTAAAAGTGCCATAGTTGTGTATCTTTTACACTGTTATGTCCCATACACCCTAACAAGTTAAAGCAAAAAAAGTCGCCCTTCAAATGTGTAATAAAATCTGATTCAGCTGTCATTACCAGCGGTCTCACTGCGTAGTCGTCCAACAATTACTTCGTGCCGTAAGTGGAACCATTACTTACGGCGGAAAACAACGTCTTTGGTTCAGTCTCTAGTCAAAACACAGCAGGAATCGCTGTTCTCTCAAAGAGACCCAACACTGACTTTTCTGCTGTCACATCCCATCTTGTTCTCTTTTTTTTATATTCTTTTTATTTTCTCCTGTCTCTTGGTACAAAGAAAAATACAGTGAATGTGTGGGTGTGTATTCCTGAGTGTTAGATTGAATTCATTCTCTTTTGGTCAAACTGATGAAAATGAATAGTGCTTTTAAAAAAATTGTCAAGTGAATATAAAGTCAATAAACACAATAGAACATTTTCATTCATTGGATGTCACCAAAAAGTACATGATTGTTTGTTGATACAGGTAATATAGCAATTGTAATTTAAAATATTTATACTGTACACCCTTTCTCTAGGAATGGGAAGGTGTGTCCAAACTTTTGACTGGTACTGTGGGTCTGAAGAGAAATTATTGAAACTTTTTTTTCCCCCATTGAAGTTCAAGAGAAGCCAATTTTTTTTTTTTTTTACCTAACAGGCTATACTATGAATGAACACCTCAAATAAGTGTGTAATCCATTCATTTTGACAATGGGAATCTCTCCAGCCTTGGACTTTGGTGCAGTTCAATCCTTCCGCATCAGACACCAACCTCTGTGCATGAATAAAGCGATACCGGTGACCCCCCCCCCTTTGTACATCCCCCAGGCTGTGGTGTTCGCTTATAACCACAGTCTCCTCCAGTATTTGATCATCGCCTCAGGCAGGAGAGTGGAGAAAAAAAATGACAGAGCAAACATCAGAGTGAGAGTACGGAATAAAGGACAGGACAGGGGAAACACTTCCTGTTGCGATGTCAGCGGAGAGTGGTCGAATCACATTGTTTTAGCCAGCATGGTTCCCGCCCTAATTGTCCATCTGACAGCAATTAAGTGGCACTCATTAAAAGTGGTGCCCTCACAGTCCTGACAGAACACCAGTGGCCGGAGACACGGCGAAATGTCGCTGTGTGTCTTAGACCGTGGGGCAGAGGCTGAAATTGGTGGACGGCCAAGGTGGCTACCGGTGAATTACCATATGTCACACTAATTAATGAGCCCCGGTCCTAAGGTGAGAGGACTTCTCATGCGGCTGCTTGTTTTGTTAGGTTAATTGCCTAATCAGCGGATCACTCACCTGTTTAACTGGGCCCGGAGAGACGCCAGAGAGGGCGGTAAAGGTCCTCGAGGTCTTCGCCAGTCCGATCCGGTGGAAAGCAGTAGACATCGGGTCAGGGCGGCTGAATGCACAGGTTAGTCCTGTCTAGTCTGGTTTGTTCCGTGTTAGATTGCTAATCCAACTCCGACTTTCAGTTCTGGTTTAGGCTCCGCTGCGTTCAGGTCTATTTAGTTCTGTCCGAGTCGAAACCGTTCAAGTACAGGTTCTCCTGTAACGTGTGCTTTCCAAAGCGAACTCCTGACTGGGTCCAGTTAGGTTGAGTTACAGTTCAGTCCAGCTCAATTCAGTTCAGCGGAATTCCTTAATTCCCCAGGGATGAACAGAGTAGAGCCGCTTGACGCCAGCCACGTTGAGTGTCCCCTTCCATCTAGGTAGCACAAACACTGAGCCATTATTTGAGCATTTAGCAAACAGTTTGTTTATATCCAATACCAGACTCTTCCAGACTCCTTTTCTGCACGGTTACTTATTCCTTTTCTGTCCGTGCAGTCTTGAAATATTTGTATATCCAGATTGAGTATGATTATCTATGCATCCAACTTTTAGCACTTGGCCATAAATTGTCTTTCTGGCTGATTTTACCATCCTCTGTCGCTGTACATGCATGTTGATGCGGCTCCAGATTGTGAGAGGCTCATCTGTCTCTTTCTGAGGTCAAGACATATCAGTGTTTTTTTTTTTAAGTATCCATTGTAGCCCAGTGTATCGTTTTCCACACTTATACTGATGTTTTAAAAAGCGGAAATTTCAGCATTCACTGTGCGTGTGTGCGTTTGTGTGCGTGTGTGTTCCATGAAAGCCAATCAAGGTGATCACACCGACAACTGGATCCTGCAGGAACAGGCCAATCAGAGGCCAGACATACGCCAGGCCTTGATGCGGTGGTCCAATCCAGGCATGAGAACCAGGTCAAAATAAAAAGTAAGACAATACAAGTAACCAATGTTATCCATGGAAACAAAACAATGGGTAGAGAAAAACAGGACATATGGGGAGAGGATCTAGGGCCTTTTTTTTTTTTTTTCCTTCAGGGTTTTCCATTGGCTTTCCCTGGTGGTGGCGTCCACTCTCCACATCTGCCAACAACAACATCAGGCTTCTGGAAAACAGGAGAGCAAGAACACCTAGGTTTGAAAGTAGAACATTTAAAATGTGAGGCTCAAAGGAAAGTGAGGACAAGGGCATCATCTGTGCTCTAAAGGGGATTTTATTTAGAGCAATGAGGTTAAAAAGTAAAAAAAAAACAATTTGGACCAGAAAAACTTGTGATAAAAGGTTACAAAAACCAAGGTTCTTGAACAAAGCGGGAGAGGCATGGTAGACAGATTTGGATTAGACCCATTAGTAGAGTCAATAAATAGAACAGCATATCAACACTTTAAGAATGTGTTTCTAATGAACATCTACCCATAAACGTTTTTTTGCCCCAAATTGAACTAGAGTTGATCCTGTAGTAGCAACCACCATGGTTTTGTATTTTGGCATTTGTCAGCCTTAGCCTATTCCCTCCTATGTCTATTAGAGTAATCTGTGCAGAGATTTCTCAGTTTGGTTCTGTACTGAACAAGAAGCTGCGGCCCACTTCACAGCCGAACGCGCTATAATGGAGGTCAATGGGGCATGTATGCCCAGCTGTGTTCGTCCTCTATATGCGCTCAGATTGTTATTATAATGTTTCATTCACACCAAAAGACACTCCAGAAACCCTCGGCAGCAGCAGATACAGGACAAACGCATCATATATGCTCCATCTGTTCCCATTATATCATGTGGGCAACTGGTTAGAATTTTGACATTTTTTTGTGTTTTGTATTTGCCTCCTAAGGGAAAACAGAACAAAACTATTTGAAACTGTAGTTCATTTGTGAATGAAAAGGCCAAGGTCCACAATTAAGTTTGTTTAGACATGTCTATTGAGATTTAATATATAAAATGACACAAATTTTCCAAAAATGTTCTGGAAAAGGAATGCAAATGGAAACATCAGAACAATTTTGTAACATTTTAGCTTTTTAGAATCGAATTATTTTCTTTTGTCAGAGTCAAAGAAAAGGAACTGCTGTATGGTCGGTAGATGGATCGAGTAGCCGCAAAAGCGAGGTCTGCTGACGAGGGAGGAGAATGAAATATGTTGGTGGCGTGCCACCGCTGTTACTGCTAATGTGTATGTTTGTCAGGAGAACAGTCTTAACTGTATTTGTCAGGGGGAATATCTCGAAACAGCATTTATGTACGGCGGGTGCTTATTGTCAGTTTAAGATTGAAGCAGAGTCTTGTTAATGGCTCCATGTGTGTTCATCCATCACGACCAGTGCACATCTCCACCGTCTTCTCCTCCATCATCCTCCACTCCTTACCCGTCTTCTCCTCCATCACTCTCACCATGCAGAAGGAGCGAGAGTACGGAGGAGATGGAAAAGATAGAAGTTGATTTCTTCGTCTTTTTTAGAAGTAGGCAAGATTTAAAAGAAATGGTATGCGTGTGGGTAAAAAGGAAAAAAAGATGGAATACAACCAAGAAAGAAGGAAACACAAAAAAGGGAAAACATAGCAAGGTTCTGTCAATAAAAACGATGGTTGGAAAGAAGCTGAGGTTGGTAAGAAAGAAGAAGATAAAAGACGAATACAGTAATAAACAGAGCTACAGAGCAGAATAAATAGGGATAAACAGGAAGGTGGGAAGGGAAGATAAGGAAATAACAGGGTCTTTGAAAGTACAGACAAAACATAAGGAAAAAAAATATTACGGAATTGCTTCACCTGTATTTTCATTAAAAAAAACATTTTTACGTGGTTAAGTTTTGTTTTGTCAAGTTTTAGATTTGTTAGGTTGTCTGCCCGTCACAGCAATATAATGTTGTGTTACTCACAGCAGATAGATGGTACTTAAAAAAATAAAAATAAATAAATATCCCGCTCTTTTCACAAAAAAGGAGCTCTTTTAAAAAGAACTATCGATTGTCCTTGTAACGGTACATGTATTCCACAGAACACCCAATCAACACTTTACTTTGGCAAGAACTAATAATAATGGAACGAGCGGTTTGTGAAAAACATGAGGCTGCAGTACAGTTACTTTCTGCTTCCATTAATCAGTGGAATATTAATTACTGTGACTTCTCAGTGTCGATGTTCAAACTACTTTTATTATCTGAGCAGCATCTAACTAAAAGTTATTGCCTGAACTTTAAATCCCCATGTTTGAGAAGCTGAAAAGGTCGATTCATTTTCTGTAAACTTCGTATGTAAATTCTCTATAGTGTGAGCATAATTCATCTACCAATTTACCAAAGTGTGACTTTTTCTTTTTCTATTTTTTTCTTTGGAGTGTGTGAGTGTGTTTTCTGTGTGACCTGAATCCAACTGCAAGCAACAAACCCCCAAAAGAATTAAAAAAAAAAAAAAAAATGGGCATGCTAGTAAAAGTGAGAAGGAGCAGTGACATGGGGTGAGAGGAGGAAGGAACTGTAAAAATACTGTAACACAGGGACTGCTTGGGTTTTAAGTCGCTCATTACTCTGTTTTTGTAGTGTTGGTGCAAGACTTTCAGATCATAAAGTCTCTCCATTCGACACTACGAGGCCGCCTGTCGTCTGCTGCTGGAGACGTCCGTGAGAACAGGGGAGAGAAATGGAGAAAAAAAATAAAAAGATAAGCAACAGAGCAAAAAAAAAAAAGGAAGAAAGAAACCAAACGAAAACACAGACACAAAGGCTGCTAAATATCACAGGGCAAAATAAGGGGACGGCGAGGAAGCGGAAATGTCAGGATGGTCAGAAAGCGGGTTAAGAACAAAGGCGCGGGGAAAGAAACACACAGCCGGAGAACCGTGGCGGGCGGGTGAAGACGGAGGGAGATTCCACGAGATGAATTCAGGGGGACGGACTGCGGTGAAGAATGAGGCCAGGCATAAAGGATGACACTGAACGGAGCGGTGATAGATTAAAACACACAGAGGACAGACGGGCTACAGGGTCAGGGAGGGGCCATGGGGAGGACACACACTTCCTCTCCACACACACACACACACACACACACACACACACACACACACACACACACACACACACACACACACATCCTTGTGTTAAACTCGACCATTCTATCTCGTCTGACCTTGCAGGGACATTTTGCACTGACTCAAGCCAGTCAACCTGTGTATATTCCATCCCAAAATGCATGCACGGACCCTGACATTACACACACACACACACACACACACACACCCACATATGCAGACTTTTCTCTTCATGCACCTTATTTAAACACACCTGTGCACACATTCAATGCTTGTTTGGCTTGCTGATTTAATAGATTGCTGAACACACTCATTATTCGGTTGCGTCAAGAGCATAAAAAATCCTAGAAAATCCCTGATTTAGTAATCAGGTTAAAGACCTACTTCTCATGTTGAATATACAATGCGGCTTTGCATTCGTCCATTTCCTTATTTTGTGATCAGCAATCGAAGCAAATTTTTCCAAATTTGCTGGAAAGTCTTGCAATGACGGGCTCAAACTGTTCCTCATTAAAGCTACAGTACATAGGTTTATGTGGAGAGGTGACCCAGCAGTACAGGGATGTTTTTACGTGACTCTCGACCCTTCTAACCAATCAGAGAAGACCAACGTCAGCGGTGGTGATGGCTTGGTGTCTACAACTTGCATGGTTGAAGTGACTGATCATGTGAGGAACATCTTTATCATTTTTGGACAAGGTAGGAGATTGGATTAAAGAATAACTAAATAAGAATGGTATACCCCCCATTCTGATATAAATGTGAACAAGACCAAAAGAATCCATGAAAAGCAAACAAAAAAAGAACAACAATCACCCGTAATGTGTTTATTTTATTTTTTCATGTTGGGTCAGGTTTTTTTTTGTTTTTTTTGACAACCACCAGCCTTTTAATTGGATCTGTGTGTTTCTGTCAGACGCTCTGTTCCTCAGGCGTTCTGGCTCGCTGTGGCTCCCTCTCTGATCAGATCAATGTATCCTCTCTCTGCAATGCAGCAACCAGCGAAACACATCACAGGCACAGCTACACGCCGTGAAACCCCCACAGCCTCTGCACACACACACACACACACGCACACACACACGTGAGAATCCTCCGTCATTGTAGGTCGCCCTCAAAGTGCCAATGATCCTGATAACTGTTTTTTTTGTCCCCCTTGGATAAAGTGTAAAAAAAAAACAACTAAATAAACAAAATAGTTTTGTTTGGCGTGGTGTGTGCGCTGCTCTCTGGACTTACACACCTCAGTCGGCTGGGGTTGTGAGGGGGTTACATCTGTTAATTAGGCCTATAGGGAATGCTGAGGTTCATGAAGTGGCACCTCAGTGCTACAGTCTAGAATTCAATGAAGTTCCTTATCACTGTTTGCCAGCAACTTTTTTAAAAAAGTAGTGTTTGCTGGTTTCCTCCAACTTCTTACAAAAAACAATCCTTTGGGCAAAACCCCCGTTTCATTTCCATGATGTGTACAGAAAGAGCTACTATGGAGGACATAACAGGTGTTTCTTTTGTGCTCTTTATTATAAAAACTGCTGCAGAGCACTTGACAAGGGAACAACAATAAAAACCGTAATATGCTCCATGCTTCTTATCGCTGGGGATCTTGAGCTTTAAGCTTTAAGTTTGCATGTTTTGCTCTCAAGTGCTTTGTGGGGTTAGTTGGTCAAAAGTTGGTTCTCATGATGACTGACTGCTGCTGCCCAACCGTAAAAGGAGCTACTTTTCTTTACAGTATTTTCTGCAGCAACGCGTTACTTTATTTTTTACTCTATTTTTTACTTTAAAAAGTTACATTACTGTATTGTGTTTAATTGTAGCAATGTTATACCCTTCCAATGCTCTTTGCAGAATTCCGTCCTGTTCCAGGTCTATCGAGCACCTCCAAGCTCCTGTGTGGCTCTGATGCGTCCACCAACCTCTTGTTTAATGACATCTACACAATCTCGGTTGTGTAACATCGAAGAAATCGGCCAAAAAAAAAAAAAAAAAAGTTCCCTGAACTTGCCGGGCAAAGCTGCAGCGCTGCGTCTGGTCACCGCTATCAGTGCTGGGCTGCGTGACCTCTTATTTCAGCCCGTTCACAGAGGCCAATTGAATGACGGAGCAGCTCCTCATAAAAGTATTTTTCGACTCAGCTGTGTAAGCCACTCGTGCTGTAATGGCGTCTCGTTTGTTCCCTCTAATTTTCTGAGTGGATTAGTGTTAAAGGGGAAGAACACTGGGAAATTCACATGCTCCCATGGATTCCTATAATTACGGCATTACTGAGCATTATAAGCAATCTTTTTTTTTTTTTTTGAGCATGGGCCTGTATGTATGACTTCAAAAGTCTGGATCGGGAGAATCGGCCGCTGATTAAATAAAAAGCAGGTTTAATCTAAAAGTATTTGCTGGTAATGACAAAGGGGCTTAAAATCAATTTCCCATCAGTGTCTTGCAAGTAAAAAAAAAGAAAATCATGATATTCTAATTATGCATCATTGTGCTTTCAGTAGGATGTTATTTTCTCTCTTTTGAATTATACTGTGAAAGCACATGAAATTATTACAGCTCAAGGATAGTGTTTTCCATCCAGTCTTTGCCTGTCTGCTTCTTGTTAGTTCCCTCATGCCAGCTGCTCACCAGGTTCCTGACAGCGATCTCTTGTCAGTGAGCCTGCAGTCACTACTGTAGGAACCAAAAATACTTTATCCAGACTGGAGCAAGAGGATGAACCGCGAGGCGACGAGCGATGAAGAGATGAAGGGAGCGTGAATAGATGCATTAAAATCAAGTTGTACTTAGTTCTGATGCTGAAAATGAACCAATTTCGGTGCAGCAAATTGGGTTGTGACTGTCTTCAACTCCCGCCTGTCATTGTACACTCACTGGAACATCTTCACAAATTAGATTCCGATAACGGCGCAGATGTGAGGCTTCTGATTTCTAGGTGTCAGAGAGGCGACTTTTCATCACGAATCTTGGCTTCACTGCTCCAAGGTCGTCCAGCCTTCGTTTCTGTGTTGGCTGTGAATTCTCCACGTCCTTCTTGTGCCTTCCCTTTTATCACAGCGAGAAACTTCTTTTTAAAAGAAGCCTTTTGTTGATGTTTTTTTTCCCTGTGGTTTTCTTTTTATCTGGTCGGTGTAATTAAGCAATTCGATTTAGAGTAGTGGTGAAGTGCATTTTGTAAAAGGTGCTGTATAAATCAACTTTACCTTTTGCTCATAGCTGTTGCTCATGTCTTGTGTTGCTCACGTCCATTGTTATCAGTCTGCTTACCTCCCCAAGTACATCGCTTTTACTGGTTTTGGTTTAAATTTCTCCCTCCACCACTGCAGCCTTATCCTTTTTTTTTACAGTGTGTACGATAATGACAACTTACCTATTGCATTATGCATAGTATATTCAATCTCAGTTATATCAGTCAGTGTAACTCTGCTTTGTTACCTCTGAAGTGGTTCAATTAAACTCGAGTCAGATCTGAAGGAAGTTGCTCATATAATAAGATTAGGACACCCTTGGGCCTCTGAACAATAAATCTATACAGACTGTATGAACATTCATACATAATGATTTATATTTATGAAAAGAGTGTGCATTAATATAATAAAAAAAATAACCACAATTTGAATATGTAGGGAATAAATACATATCAGAGCCTCATATATTAATGTGTCTGTATGTAGCTCGTAGCCAATCATATCAAACATACACAATGACATACCCCAGACCAGATGATGATTAAATAGTTTAGTGCAAAAGTTTCCGATTTTTCAAACTAATCTTGCCGTCTAAATTACTTACACTAAATAAGGAAGAATCCAAAGGTAACTTACTATCGGCCGTCATGTTGGACAATTATCAAAAATCTTGCTGCACCCTGTTCTGTGATTGGCTCCCTATTTGACGGGAAAACTGGATCCTTGGTGTCCAGATTCGGTTTTACAGGTAAGTGAATCGGCGTGCAGTGAAGGATGGGTACACCCAGGGTAAAGGTTGCTGCTTTTAACTGTGTCTGCCTACTGGTTGTTTTACCAAAGAAAACACTTTTACAGATATAATGTAGTAGAAGGGTTCACTGTTCCCTAACGTCTTCAAGACATAGGCCATTTGAACTTTTGATGAAAAGGGACATTAGAGTCTTGGATTTTTTCCAATTCCTATTGAACTTCAGTCAACCTTCAAAAGCCTGTTCTTTGACCGGCTGCAAGTCTCTTTTTTCACTCTTAAGCTCTCGGGTCGTGTCATTATTAATGGCAAGCAATCCTTCCCAGCTTAAAGTCTAATAGTTTAAAGCACTCTAATGGAGGCACCAGCAACGATAAATTGAATAATGTTTGTTGTGGCGAGATGTGTGATCCCACCTGCATTAAGAAATCCATTTCTTCTCTCGCATCAACCCACACGGCTTTCTTTTTCACCGCGACTACGACTGATATAGACCACTTATATGCAGTTCGCAGCAGATTCCAATAGGTCACAGCAGCATCACGCACTCCTCATTTGAGGTTGTGTAAGTTCCTGGTGAGCCTTTGACTAACCTACATCGTTCAGAAAAGCTCGATAGATGTAAAAATGTTTAACTACACTGTTGGGAGGTTAATCCCACCCAATATGGAGGTTATCAGCCTATCACATAGTTTTTATCAGTTTTTAATATTTTTTCTAAGATTATAATGCTCAGATGGGCTAGACTGCCTCTACCCAGTAGGGGCATATTAACCCGTTGGAATAGGGCTGCAATATGTAGCTAGACATTATGCTACTGACTATCCTGTGACAAAATAATGATCATTGTCAGGTCATGATTTGGGTTGAATATGTTAAAAATGTCCTGATGTTATGGTTAAAGTAGATTAAAAAAATAGGAAGCGAACAGCTGCCTCCTGATGCTTTTGCAATTTTTTTGCCATCTGACTAACTACCTGCACCCTACCTGCCTCCTCATAAAGAAATGAACTTATATCGATGGCATATGAACTATGCCACTTCCCGGGACAGAATTACTACCATCATTAAATGGTGACTGTAATTCTAAGGTGACCCCAATGCTTGCTGATAGATGATAACAGGCCGCTGAGGCAATTAGAATGTAGAGTAGGGCCATACTACCTCAAATCTATGGGTCTCGATGACAACTGAAATGAGCTGTTACTTCAAGAACCATGTACAGGAAGAGAATCTACGACCTGGTTTGACAACAGTTACATAGGAGCAAACTACAACTTCAGATTCTACTGCAGCCCCAGAGCCAGAAAATTGAACAAGTGTTCACCCTCTCAACTCTCATTATCCTCATAGCCCACAAGGATGACATCTTTCACATTCATTCTCTCTTTCACACTCGTTCAGGTTCTCGCTGCTCCACTTCCCATTATATATGTATGATTTAACACCCTAAATTGCACACTGTCAATTAGGGTTTTTCTGTTTTGTCTTCCTTTCCACCTCTTTGAAACGCTTCCCCCTTCTCCACTACTTGCTTTCTCTACAGCACAACTAGCTTTTCCTCACTATTTGTCTCACTACTACCTGCCAGGTCCTTGGGGGAGGAGGGCTCTTTGGCGACAGGTGGTGGTCTGTTTTTCATCTCAATGGCGACCCTGGAGGAGAAGCGAGCCTTGGTGGGCGATAGCAACTCCTCGTTGGCCAAGGAGTCAGTCCTTGTCATTATGCCCCGTGCACTGCCTTCTACCTCCACCAGCGCCACAGTGTCTCTCAGGGTGTTGCAAGGGGACACGGCCCTGGACGGCCCCATCGCTTGGTCGTCCTGACTGTCAGTGATTTTTGAGGCGGAGCGAGGCAGAACCTGGACCTGTCCGCCTCCTCCTCCTTGTCCATTGCTGTGGGGCCTGGGCGCGGTCGGAGAAATGGCCGCTTTTCCGTGGCCCGCCCCTTGGTGGCTGTAAACCTTGTACCTTATCATCAGAATGATGATGAAAACCAGCACGGAAGCCACGATAATCCCGCCGATGATGATGATCATAGTGCCGCCCAGGAAGTGGCTGTGCAGCGCCTGGCACTGGCTGAACTCTGTGTCCGTGGTGAACGACAGGCAGCCCAGAGGACGCGTCGCCGTTAGCGACGTGATGACATCATCGAACACGGCCAGGACACAAAGGTCGTAGCTGCGCCCAGCGGCAAGGTCACGGACCAGGAAGTCATTGCTGCTGGATGGAATCATTCTGCAGAAGCAAAGGAAAAAGAAGACATCAGCACATCAGCATGTGTTTACTTTAAAGAAATACATTTTTAGAAGTTTTGTCTGTTTTCAGCCAGACACAAATTTGGCTTGAGTTAGATAGGAAGACCACTCTCATATCTGTCCATTGACCATGTGGACAGCCAGGACTGGGATATGCTTATCTTAGCACAAAGGCTGGAAGCAGGGGAAACAGCTACCCCGGCCCACTGCAAAGTTTAAACAATACACCTGCCAGCGCCTCTAAAGCCCACTAATTAACACATATCCATTGTTACACATGGTTTCACAGGGAGTTATTGTACATACTGGATCTATATCTTGGCAGCCTCATGAAGATAAAATTATTGCTGAGCCGGAGTCTGCACTGTGAAATTGTTTTCGGTAAATAGCTTCCTGTAAAACCGCAACTTGAAAGTTTTTACTTTTTTTTTTTTTTTTTTTTGGCAAGTGTCTGGATTAAACAAACAAGATATAATGTCTTAATTAAGGAGCTTTATAGGCGCTTTCACGTTGGCTTATTTCTCAGCTTCCATTTGTTTTTGTGTTATGCAAATCACTTCCTGGATTTAGCTCCTTAGTCAATGCACAGACATGAGCGTTGCAACTTTCTCTCTGCAAGAAATCATATAACAAGTATCCCAAAGGTGGAACATTTCCTCACATACATACACACAAATACACGCCACAACTTTGATCCACTACATCAATGCAGAACCTTATAATAGAGAGTCATACAGTATAGGTCACGTTCTATATACTCTATTGTGAATGTTCAGAAGTCTCTTTATATCAGTTCTATTGAGGTCCAGCATTAGCATTCAAACAAATACATGTTGCCTGCCATTATTGCATGTATAATAATTATACTAATACCCTTCCTGCCCTTACAAAAACATGTATTTGTACTAGTTTGTATAGATGCCAGATTGGATAACCACTGATACAGAGATGAATCAGAAATCTCTCTGTCCAGCCTCCACAACACTACACTATATCAATCACACACAAAACATACAACAAGAGTCATATAACAATAAATCCGTCCCCAACATGACTTATGATTACATCTGCTTGTATTACTTCCTTGTATTCTGTTGTTTGGTATTGTATGAAGCGGCACCGGCGATGACACATGCACTATTATTATATATTTCCATGCAGTGCTGCCTGTGGCATCACAGCCACCTCATCGCCCTTATTTCCCCACAGAGTTAGAATTCATAAGCCTGTGATCTGACAAACACTCACGGAGATTCCATCCCCCCAACAGCTGCAGGAGGCACCATTCTCTGATTAAACACATTCAGAATTATTTCCATTGTCACCTATCTTGGTCTTCCCCAAGGTAAATACTGTAGCTCTAGTTTTTTTTCTCACTCCAACATCCCTGGGGGGTGGGGGCGGAGGTATTGTGAAAGAAAGTCACCCATGTAAACATCTTATTTTTTCCCTTTTTCCTTGTCTTTCTGCTTTTGACAGTCATTCTTGAGCCCTAGCTACACAATGTCTCACGTCTGCTACATTCACATTTTCCCCAATGAGTTGTTAGACTTTCTAAACCAATTTGCATGTAACCAGGCTATGCTTGTCCCTCCACTCTATATATTTCCTATGCATGAAGACAGACTCGATAGCATGTGTGTGTGTGTGAGAGAGAGAGAGGGAGAGAGAGAGAGAGAATGAGAGAATCAGTGGGCAGCAGCGTCCAGTCTCAGTGCCAAGCTCATCGATGACATTGAACCTCCACCAGGAAGTATATCTTGGCAGATAGCACCGTGTGTGTGTGTGTGTGTGTTTCTGGATGTGTGTGACCTTGTGTAGTTGTGAGAGCCTGGTGTGAAGGGATCCCTGCTCTGAGTTCTTAATAGGACTCGAACCAGGAAATATTAACTGTCGTGTCGAAGGGTAACAACATGATTTGTAAGCAGCTTCCAAAGGGGTGGAAAAACAACAATTCAGAGGAAACAACATCGCTGTCCACTATATTAAGTAAAAGCAAAAAAAAAAGGTGCCGTGCATGTGTGTCTGCAGAAGATAATACCACAGCAGTTTGCTATTCTCCTTATCTTTGCAGTTAGGGTGAAATACATGTAAATAATACTTTATTAAGGAAGGCGTTTCAGGGAAATCAGTGGGTGTCTCGTGCTGGTCGTGTCCTTCACAGAAATCTACAAAGCACAGGTGGGCTTCTAATCCAATATATGCAGTCAAACACACTGCTTTCCATGGATGCAAGTAAGTTACCGCTGTTTGTTAAAACAGGAGCTGTGATCGAGTCAAACCGAGGTGTATAGGAGTATACTTAGGAGCAAAATAATCAGACTCAAACACATTAGTCAAGCGAGTTGGGAAGTCGTGACTGATGATAATTAAATTGTCATGGAGACAGAAAGGAACATGTTTTAATAGCGGAGGCGACATTGCCGTCAGTGTGAGCTGTGTATCACTTTTCACAATATCCATACAGTTGTGTTTATTAATAAGGGGAAATGATAATTGGACAACTTGAAAGCTGATTTCACATGTATCTGCCCGAGGGGAGCAGATAATTGTGAAAGCAGCTTTCAAGTTTATTTCACGTTTATCTGCCTAAGGGTGGGAAGTTTTTTCCTGACTTGTCATGGGTTTGAGGGAATTTTGAAGCCATCCCTGGTCCAGTATACGATTTATACAGTGTTGTATTGGAACAGTGTCTCTGTTTAGAGTAAGCTACTCAAAAGAATACCTTGAAGCTACAGGCTCCAGGGGGCCTGTCCTTCCTGCCATAAAGGAACTTTTATTGTCTTTGGGTCTGTTTGGTTAGGCCCTCATTGATAAGCTTAAACTCAGTTATTTAACGATTGCTCTGGCACAACAACATAAAACGCATCAGTTTGAAAAAGGTGAGAATCTGGCAGCTGGCATAGTGAGGAGTTATCATGTCCCCTCTCGCACAACAGAGAAAAATAAATGAAATCACCTCTGCATTTGATGGGCTGTATATTCTTAGCCTGTCCTTGACATTTTCCAATATGTTGTGATCTGCTGTCATTTGGTTTTATTTCAGTGAGCCCTCTGTCATGTTGATTCGATTTTTTTTATTCTCATAATAATCAGGCTACACAAGACAGTAGATTCTTTGTGGGAATACAGATGCATGCACACACACACACACACACACACACACACACACACACACACACACACACACACACACACACACACACACACAAACTATGTGACAATTCACTGGCAATTGATCCAACGTACAACAGCATGCAGTGCAAATTAAAAAACAAATAAAGACAATATGAGAGAAGCCAGTGAGATACAGAGTGCTCATGGTGAAAGAGTCGTCCTGTTAATTCGCAATGTAGCAGTTTCCAAAACTAAAAATCAGCATTAATTATGATGCACCTCATATGTAAGCTCCACAACCCAGCAGACCTCTCCTGGAACAGTGTTTGGGCCTAAATAGTCACAAATATCAATTCTGTCCTTTCTGAGGAAACTCAGATCAATGTTATCCAACCAGATTGGGTGATTGAATCTGCAAACCCTTCACACTACACAGACAATCTTTGCTACAAGTCAGCATTGACATCGAAATAGAACTTCAATTGTCAAGAGAGGTAAATCTGAGGGAAATCAGCTTCAAAAAAAAAAAATGTTAAAATCCCTGTGTGTGGCCCCCACCCGCCTTAAGTGCTCTGTTCTTCACAGGCATCAAACCAGGAAAACTCTGTTGCCCTGAGGCTTCGCTAAAATGCAGCTGCACAGACTGAGAGTCAGTGGGAAAGGAAGTAGGAAATTCGAGGAGGGGACCTTTTTTTTTTTTTTTTTTTTTTTAATTACAATGTCTAGTTCTCTAAAGGTGCTATATATTGACTAGCCCCATACTGTTCTCAATGAGGGTTGACTGCCTAAGTGCATGGAAATGTATCATATCTCCATCCTTTAGTTAGCTGATCTATTTTGCCATATGTCATTAGAAAGAGTTTTACCACCACCTCTAAATAATAGGTTAATAATAATATGGGACAAGAAGGCTTGGATAAACACTTTTTTAGACATTAATGTATAGATTAGAATAGATCCAGAGCAACACGTTTGTTATTTTAGAAAAGAAATCTTCTGCTCCAGCCACCTCCCATCTATATGATTTTTCTGATAGGTCCATGATGAAGTATATACGCCATCATAAGCCAAGTAGTGTAAGAAACAGACAAAACCACTGATGAATTCAAGAAGGATGTTGAACTAATGATCTTGATCGGACAACATCATTAAGATATCGACAGCATGAAGGTGACCATTCTGTTTAGATCTAACAACACAGGCAAATGACTCAAGTGCTATCGTAAGTGGTGAGGGTGGGCTTCCCTATCAGGTGGATCAGAAAAGCTGGAATGATGAAGATATTAAAACTATTTTTACACATTGAATCAGGTTTTGGTATGCCATACTAGACCAAAATTAAACTTTTACAGTGAGACTATTCCATTCTGTCCAATGCTTTGGTCTTTTGCTTTGAATCTCAGGTGAATGGAAGATAACAAATAATGTATTCTGGTGAAGAAGTTATGCACCAGGAGTAAGTGTATTCATAAAAGAGTAAATTAAAACATGGCCACACATCAGTTAATCCCAGCATCATCCGGAGTTCTTCGAGGATGGCTGAAAGAGCATTATCTGCTGCAAGGGGACAACTACAGTGATCTAACGGAGTCATTTACCAAATTGAAATCCCCACCAAGCAGAACAGCATCTCCCATAAACCTTGATGAAAGACGGTTATGGTTGATAAGAATGTAACTTGCCCATTGTTGGGGGGCATATCATTTTCCCGAGTGTAATTTTTTTCATGTTGGTATTTTAATTATTAGGAGGGGAATGCAATCAAAATGTAAAATACCATGGCCATCTGCCTTATTAAAAGTGAACAAGAAGAGTTGGCCAAAGAAAATACCCTTATAGTGTCACACCTGTGTACAGGTGGTTTTCCAGATGTTTTTCTTTCTTATTTCCCACAGAATGAGATAGGGTCAGTGACAGAACATCTCTAGCACAAAAAAATGATTAATTGTCTTGCTCAAGGACACTTCCAGAGTGTGAATGTTTACTGACACACATCACTAAATCTGGGCCTGTTATTTGGCAGTTTTGTTATTCACCACCCTGCACCGATAACAACCAAAGTAGCTCCAATTATATCTAATAAAAATCAGCATATGCGATTTAATTCGCTCATTGGCCAGCATCTGTTTGTGTTTTATGCTGCCTCTGTTGTACAGATGTGTCAGGATTGATGCAAAAATGTCTGAACTGATGAATTATTAACTGTGGCTTGGAGTTTTGGGTCTTGCGTAAGTGTGTCAAGACTTCCAGAACTCCAAAGACTGCTGGGCCAAGCAGAAATGCCTCAGCAAGTCCATTTGACACCGCAATCATACCGGATAGTTTTTTTTCCCCAGTTAATGGGTTCAACCATGGACACACAACCTCAAAAAACACACTCTCAGAGAGAGTTAAACAGCCTAATGGATTCTTTTTCTCCACAATTCAGATCCACACACACACAAACACACACACACACACACACAAACACACACACACACTAACACACAGAGCAACTGAGCAAAAATAATGGTTTGACTTTGCTGCCTCCTCACGCACCACACAAACAGACCACGAGTCAGTCGTGTTTTGTCACTCCTCAGTTTATCCTCACACCCACAGGCACCCGGGCACATCATCACATGCGTGTGTGTTACACCCACACTCTGCTAAAAGACTATAAAACTCATTCAAATACACAAGCAGTAGACAATTGCACTAGTTTGACTTGTGCAACTAATCCAAATATGGGAAGTAACAATGTATTTTTTGTTTTTTTGCTGTATGTCCATCAGCTGGTTTGGAGAGAATAAAGTTATATAAAAAGCAAACCTACCAAAGAAATAGAAGGTGGTGTATAGGTTTTGATATGCATGGCTATAATAATCAGAGGCTGTTAGTCCAGTCACGGATGAGAGAGAAATGGATTCAGAGAGTTTCTTGAATTTGTTTCAAATGGGCAAACCGTAATATTATGGGATTATCAGGAAATCACACATACACCTCGTCATGTGAATTTCACTTTTGCTATGGCTTCTTCTTCTTTTTTTTTTTTTTCTTTTTTACCAAAACACCATCTGCAGGCGTACATGTCGATTTTTTCTAAAAACAAATAATCAGATTTATTTAGCTCACAAAAATAAAATAAAATATTTTAAATTATAAATAACCTAATAATGACCAGTCAGTGCCAGTGTGAAATACAGTTTTCGAAATGTCAAAGCTTGTAGGTAAAACCAATGTTACCACCGTTGTTGTGCTTTAGTGGCTGAGGTTTCTCAAACCAGTAGATACAATGCTGATTTTTTTTTCTAATGAGCAGGGTGTAGAGGTTGGAAGAGAAGCGTTTTCTAGAACACGAAACAGAGAAGCATGTTTTGAGCCACTGAAATAAAACTCAATAAATTAAGAAAAAAACTCAGTTCTTGATGTTGGTGTGTAAACCCTTAAAATAGTACAGTACACACTTCAGTGCTTTTCTACCTCATAATATGATGAGCTGGATGTGACCTTTCCAAGGTTCAATATATTTACTGCAAGTGAGTAAAGACTGAGATAGAAACTGTTTTAATCCTTTTGACTTAAAAACTAGGAAAGTGATTTCTTATAATACCTCTTGGTTAAATCTTAATTAGTTTCATTGACAGTAATATAATGCATTATATTTTAGACTAATTAGTCTTTTAATCAGACATGCTGGTTAGCTATATTCACACATATTGTAATACATTTATTGATGTATTTCAAAATGTTAACATTTGAAAGTCTGGCCATGTTTTTGCATAATTTAACCTCCTTCTCTATTATTTCCCATTTTCACTAATGCCTCCACCGACCTTCAATAACCTACAAATTGCTGCCATCTACTAACTTGTCTTTCCTCGCCGCCCAATAAAGTCTATAGCTTCTGGTGTTTAATAATGTCTATTAATACAAATTGCACACCGATCCCAGCATACTATGTTTAATCTACAACCCAATGAGATTTCACAAAGACCAGGGGGACGGGGAATGAGACATTGTCCCTGTGTGCTGTGATAGAGAGCAATCTGTCACAGCACAAGTGGCCTCCTGAATGCTGAGTAGATGGTAACACTGCCATTACTGCATGTGTGAACATTGAACAGAAAGATTGGTCGATTTCGTCTCTGTTGTAACAGTATTTCTTGGCAATGAATGCTTTACCACTGCAAAGCCTGTTTATTTCCCTTTTGTAAGTAACATGCATTTATGGGATGAGTAGCACAGCCTAGTATGTGGATCTGGCTCATTTAAATTTACTTTCCAATGGTATAAAATAGATAGCCACAAAGCATTGTTACACAGAAATGACCTACCAAACACAAATTTCCAAACCTTTTTTTTTTCCAATTTTGCAGTTTGATCCTCCAGAGAAGAAGTGTCACATTCTCCTGTCAGTTTTGCATCCATCGGCTATATTTACTATCGCATCTCCACATTTTAACAGGTGATTTGTATTGATGTGTTTCCACCCCGGCCTACGATCATCATCCCTCCTTTCTTGGCGTTTTATCTTCAACTGCTTTCAAAACACCACTGCAATCACGGACTAGTGATTACTGTAGATCGCTGTCATTTCCCCCCAGGTTATTTCCCAGCTTCTGTACTGCAAAAATACGACTTAGCTAAGCAATTCACCATCTTACTGCCAGATAAATGCGATGGAGAACTCCAGAGAGAATAGAAGCGCATTTGCATTCTCACTTTAGATCAGTCACACTCCGTTTTTTTTTACCAAAAAAAAAACTATATCTAAGAATCAGATATCTATTCCATCGATGTTGAGACACAGAAAATATATGTTTTCAGTGTAGTCACATTTAGGCTGACAAAAGGCCTCGGTGTCCATGGTCACAAACGGCATTAATAGATGCTAATAGCCTGGTTATCAGGAGCTCGACTGATAGCATGTCACCGCCGCCGAAGTCCCGCGTACGTGCCCATGAGCAGAGTGTGTGTGTGCCCAGACGGCTGATATCACACCACCCGGAGCAGGTATTTATACACACGTGGTCATCCGTGTCTGAGACTGACATTTTCATGCTGTCTGCATTCAGCGATGGTGACTGACAGGAGGAGGTTTTGTTTGTAAATAGTGTCTATCAATCAACCCTCGGGCAGTCAAAATGCACGCACGCACATGCACGCACATGCACGCACACGCACGCACACGAATGCACGCACGAGATGTCAGGAAGTTCCATTCACAAGCCCCTGAATGTCGATCTAAGCAGAACGTCAAATGAATATTTATGATAATATGCCCTGGCTGTTTTTAAATAATTTAATGTACCAATTATTCCTCCAGCCCAGGCGCTGCAGAGCGGCAGAGGGCAAAGGTTTGACAGCAGAGTTGCTCCAGCTCACGATCCTTGTCCGCCCTGCGAGACAAACTGCAGAAAAATGTCAAAGTGTGTCCCTGAGGTGGGCGGACTGATGGATTGATGGACTGATATTACATGTCAAAGATAAAACGAGATGTCTTGAATCTAATGCAGGTGTTTGCCGGAATATGACATTATATTATATATAATTCATTATTTAGAAGGTGAATTTGGGACATTTTAAGGGGAACTAATATAGTCTGCCGGCACTATGTTCTATTCTGAGACTAGAGAAGCTTTGTATGATTCAGTATTAAAATAAATAAATAAATAATAATAATTTATTTATATTATAGTGGTCCTTGAAGCCCCTCAGGTCAGTGTCTGTGTCAAATCACAGTAGTTGCTATAGCTCCTCCATTCTGTTCTGACTAGAACATTCTGAACTGCAACCTTTGGTGTCATCTAGCTGAGTTTTTATAAAGGGTAACTCACTATTTAAATTTTACCAAGGCTTTATGTAAATTCGGGGAGTGACAGGTGGCCAGCCCATATAACTGTCTGCTAGAAGGAGCTCCTGCCCAGCTCCACACTCTTGCACAAATAAACTCGTAGAAGAGAGACTGAGGCGTTAGGGTTTTACTGTAACTCCCAGAAGGGGAACTATGTCCTATGCTGTGTTCACACTGGATGTGATAGGCTTTTTTTTTGCACAAATAGGATAATTTTGTCACGTGTCAAATTAAAATCTGTCACTCTGTGGCTCCAGTTTTGTGCATGCTGCACGTGCTCTGGAAGTCTGAGACATATCTCTGTGAGCCTAAGTAAAATCTTACAGATCAGAACATTGCTTTTTGCAGATAAAGTTGCTTTTTTTGGTATATGACAGTGTGAGGACTGACTCCTTCATCCTTGAAAACTAGTCCATACAATGGGTGGGGTCACTGCTACTCTACACCATTCCCTGCTTTTGTTCCTTCATATCAAAAGCTTCTACATGACTAAATAAAGTAGGATCTTATCCACCGAAAATAAAATGTGTCTTTTACTGAATTAAGACTTTTGTGAGCAGCACTAAGAATAGGTTGAGACAACAACATCTGAAAATCCATCCATCCATCCATTGTCTATCCCGCTTATTCCCTTTCGGGGTCGCAGGGGTCTGCTGGAGCCTATCCCAGCGCGTTAAGGCGAGAGGCAGGGATACACCCCAGATGGTCGCCAGCCAATCGTGGGGCACACACACCATTCACACACCATTCACTCTCACACTCACACCTATGGGCAATTTAGAGTTTACCAATTAACCTGAGCATGTTTTTTGTATTGTGGGAGGAAACCGGAGTACCCGGTGAAAACCCACGCAGACACGGGGAGAACATGCAAACTCCACACAGAAAGGCCCCAGACCCAGGCCCAAGGCGGTCTTGAACCTGCGACCTTCTTGCTGTGAGGCAACAGTGCTACCCACCGCACCACCGTGTCGCCCACATCTGAAAATATTCAGAGCTAATTTTTTCCAGGATAACATAGAAATAACGCAAACATTGAGACGACTAACTATATTTGCTGCTCTGTTAGCAGATGCAGGTCGAAAATAGAAGAAAAAAAAATAAAAACTTTGGGAAAGAAAAGTAGTTTGAAGCTGATGCATCATTTTGTTAACAGGGACCTGCATTTCTCTCATTTAAAAAAAGTATTGGGACATTTACTATGAATATTTGACAATATAATCTCATAACAAAACCTTTTAATAATATCACGTCCGGAGCTTTTTGGCAGGAATGGCGTGGCCATTTAGTATTCACAGGACCCAAGGGACACAATTTGATTTTACAAGCTTTAATAATTAAAATAAGTGCCACATAATTAAACATTCTGACCTTGTGAGCTGAGGACCCTGTCCCGTGCCCCCTCTTAGCCCCTTTCACCTTCCTCTGGGGACTGAGTCGGTGTTTTTTTTAAGTTGCCATTGAGTGACTGCTGGATGTGTTAGATAGGCCCCACAGCCTTTATCCCCCTTTCTCCGCGCACCCTCTGCATTGCTCTTCTTCCTTCTGCTTCCCTAACTCCATGTCTCTCCATCTCTTTCCCTCCTTTCCTACTAATTTATCCTGCCATCTTCAATTTCTCCAGCTCTGCCCGTTTCCGTCTGCGTCTCACAAAGACATACAACGTCTTGACAGATTGGATCTGGGAGACAATCTTGTGAGAACATTTGCTTAGATCATTTCCACTTTTACAACATATGTAATGAGTTGTTGAACACTGACAGCCATTATAATTGAAACAACAGCATTACATAGTGTTAGATATTCCTATTCGCTGTGGGATAATCACAGATGTTTAATGATGGATTCACACCATTATGACACATCTTTCTCTGGTTCACTATAGCAAAAAAAAAAGAAAAGGTGCTTTGTATTGTTGCAATACACACACACACACACACACACACACATATATATATATATGAAAAAAATGTTAAACTAACATGGATAAACCATTTTGTTGTTTCATGGAGGAGAATCATGCAGTGTTAAACAATTGCTTCATTTTCCAGGCGGACGCTCCCTGTGTGATCCAGTTCTTTATATGTTGCCCTGCACATGCACGTTTCAAATGTTTAACTTCCAGTCTTTCCGCGTGAGCCATTAGAGGACATTAAATCGGTGAGTCATGAAAGCTGTCATGATGACGGCTTGCTGTATATTTCTACTCCCGTCAGGATGTAGTGAGTTGGAGCTCGGACGTGCTGTTTTCTGAGTTTTCAGATAAAAAAAAAAAAAGGAGACTGGAGCGACAGGGATCCAAACGGTTCCTGTCACACTGGTTTTCTGCAACCTATTATGTATGGAGTATTACAGAATGCATCATGCTTGTATATTAGTGAACCTATTTGAGACTCAAATTCGGTAAAGAAAAAAAAGTGTATTTCACAACTACCGAAAGAATTTTTTGCAGCCTTCTATCCAGGTCTGTGCTAAAACTGAATTTTAAATTGAGGACATTAGCAGTTGAATGAGGAGCTGCTACATTGCACTGCAATTATGAGAATTGCTACATTAACAGAAGGTGTAATTTAATGGTGTCATACAACATTATTCTCCTTATTCCTTAACTTTGTTTTTTGTCAATTTCTGTTGCTTCTACCTGGGCTCCCTTTGTCAACCTGGGCAAAAACAGCAGGTTAAGACTTCAACATGTTTTCGCGATGCCACAAAGAAAGCAGTAGGAAAAATGTAATTCTGTACTAATCCCTGTTTATCGCCATGATTCTTTTAATTCTTTTAAGCAGAACATGTCTTTATGGCAGCAAGAGGTACTGATTTCTATGTACCACTTTATGAGTATCGGCAAAGATCAACACATGTCGCATGGTGGGGCGCAGGAACACTGGGCAAGGTCGAATAAAAAGCACATGAAAGAGAACTAATGGGTACATTGCAGCCATAATTGATGATGTTGCATTGATGAGTATGAACTCCAGCTGTCCCTGGACTGTACAAACCTACACAGTGCAAGCTAATATACAGCTGGTCCAATTATGAAGAGTGATGAAAACAAAATCCAAATTATAGATTCTTACAGTGGAAGAGGCTCGCCTATTTGTCCTGCACACAACATGCCCTTTTCAAATCAATTACCATTTTCTTCATGTTTTTCCAAAGAGGAATAGTATTGATTAAGTCTTTGTTGATGGACAATAACACTACCAACAGAATATTCCTCCTGCAGATGACGACACGCTACACTTACCCATTACCTATGGATCGTACAATGATTCATTTTCACCACAATTCTTATAGATGAATGAAAATGAAGAATATGGGCTCTAATTAGTTTTAGCCTTGCCCATGCAGACTGGACAATATGAGCTAGTACCCATGATTGTAAAAAGGTAGCTAACCATTCAGCATTGAATGGGGGAGAATTGTAATGCATGTAGGGTTAGGATAACCTACGCAGCTTCATTGTTACAACCATAGCAATACAGTAATAGGAATGATACTGTCCTTATTGTTATCAATGCTTTGTCCGTTTCCCAATGCATGTAGAAAAACAAGACAGCAATTTATATGATTGATTATGAACAGGATACTCACCATAAATGGGATACCACGGCACGGATGCAGTTATGTCACTTAAATTGATTTGCTGCAAGGCAATCCTGATTATTACTGATCAAACCCCTCTGTCCACTGATTTAGTTTAAGAGGCTTAGCTTTGATTTCTTTTACTCCATTTTTACATCAGGCCACAGAGACATTTAATAAAATGCAGTGTAATGCACATGAAAAGTAATGGGGAAAAATATCCTTGATTGCACATTGTTCAGGGGAGGCTATGAAAGGCATGCCATTATATTCATTGTTCTCCTTGTCTTACATTTTGAAACTCAAGTGAAGTGCCCATAGGAAGCATGAATTCTTATAGAAAAGTGGTAGTTTAAGTCGATTTTTTTATGTTTGGCCAAATGAGGGTGTGTTGGACTGTTACATAGTCTTAATAGATAAATTGAACATTGGGTAAGACATGGACACAGGTAAGGAGATAAATGCAAATACAGTTATTATAAGAAATAGGTAACAATTTATGTTGAAAGTACTGGTGTCAATCTACATATCAGTTTTGAAACTGTATTAATAGGCCAAGTAAAACCAGACTCATGATAAATCACATACTTTATTCTCTATCCTTTTTCTGTTCCGTCCAGTGATAGTGCTGGGATTTCCTGGGTCTGTGAACATGTATTAGTGTAAGACGGCTACGTACACCAATGTATTATTTTAGCAGGATAAGTGGATTGTTGGCTGCCAAAAGACTTGTTTTCCACATAGCCACGTTTCCCAGATGTGATGGGGGGTATGTGTTATTGCAAACGTTGAGTCCTTGCTTCTGTGACACTGTGCACCGGGTATGGAAAAGAAATCAAAGCACGGCTGAAGTGAAGAAGTGTCCAATTTGTCGATATTACAGTGGCATTCGTGTTTACGGATCATGTCCCCTCTCCGCTTAACACACTATGATTTCCTGTGTGCATTAGAGCATTTTGCTGCAGCGTTTTAGACGTATCAGTGTCAAGCTCCAGTTCTTCTTAAAAGGGGTTATGGGGATGATCTGCTAGGCAGATGAAGCAGCTGGATGAATGCCGACGCCGCATTGGACCGTGGCAGCAACGCTTTCAGCCACAATGTATCTAAATCTATGTTCAAAAGATCAGGGTAGGTACCTGAAAGGACAAAAAAAAAAAGATTATGGATTCATGGAAACACACACACATGCTGACTGGCCTTGGTATCTGAGGAATCAGCCAGTTCAAAGGACCTCAGAGTTAATCTTTCTGCTCCTATGCATTCGGGGAAGCCAACTACGGTTGTTTGGGACCTGACAGCAATACCAACTTCTATTTGTGCGACCCTTTGAATATACATCGTCCCTTGACCTGCTGGAAAGGCGTCCTGTAGTGGCTTCCAGCTGGCATGACTCACTGATCTCTCAAGTAAGAGTAGCTGCTCTGCCAAGACAATTAATGGTTACCTAATTTGCCACAATCATTATCTGGCAGTAGGATAATGAACTATATCAATAAATATTTCCAAAGTTGCAAAATAGCCAATAATTTAAAGCGCCTTTGATTAGTTCTACTTTTTAAATCATTAATAGATTGTGGCTGCCATTAAATATTCACAAGTGTCACAGCAGTAATGGACGCATACAATTATGTCTGTACTCTGTGCATAAATGAGGCTGAGCATGCAAACTCTGGCAATAAGTTATAATCAATTATTATAGTACACATTCCATTCTGTCCACAGTGTTTGAACTGCAAGGTCACAGTGGCCTTCTTTAACACATGAGCACAATGTGTCTCACATGAACAATGACAATGTAATCCACCGAACTACCAGAGTGATGCACAATGAGCGTATGTTTGAGGAAAAGTGGGACATAAGAGAGTGCTTTTGATGACAAAAAAAACCACACCATCACACAAAGATAAAAGCGTACGGTCGTGTGATTTCCTCTTCAGTCAGGAGGCAACTTTGACAGGTATAGCGCGCCTTGGATATTCAGAGAAATCATATCCCTCCGTCGCAGACGGAAAGGTTGAAAATGGCTCTTGTTGCTCGTTATGCAACATATCCTAGGGGACCTGTTGTTAGCAGGTCGCGAAAAATGCAAAGTGAATGAGGAGTGAAAGTGGTAAGTGGTTGTTTGCACTGGAAAAAGCCTCGCTCTCGTGCCGCTGACATTTCACACCGACACACAATGGAAGCACAAGCCCGGGGACAGGCTCCGTTAATGGCACTGGTGAGCGTTGTTACAGGCAGGTCATTTGATTTAACGGTGCTGTACACCTGAAGTGGCATTAAATCTCCAAACGTGCTTGTAGCTTTAAACGTGTGGCTGCAGTGACTACATGTACCGTTGCTGTGTTTTCTGCTTGAACAAAAGCTAATCTCCACTATTAACCCTGTGCCTTTGAAGATCAAAATAAATCAATAAAAAAAAAACGCTTTTCTGGTGGATATATGATGCAATATTAAAAGATGCATGACCTTCAGTCCCAGCGTGTCAGAGGGCAGAGGATCCAATATGACAAGTCCCCACTAATCCTCAGTGTTACTGTTGTCTATAACAATAAACCAACACATTCAGCTTAGACACGTTATATATTGCAGCCTGCTGACCCGAGCCCTTTGTTTGGCCACGTTCAACACAAGACAATTATGGACAATTCTTTCTCTATCTTTTCACCCTATATGGGATTTACCTATGGCTTAATTTCCTCATATAATATGCAAGAATGTCCTTTGGTATAATATTATGACAGCTACATGGAGCTAAATACACCCCATGGTTTGAATGTTCTGAAATACTACTTTGCCTCACCCATGTAATGAAGTCTTTCGAGATCTGTTCGGTTTTTATGTTAACCTTCTGCTTTCGTTTTATTCATTTTCTTCTTTGTTGCTATAGTGACTCTAAAATGTTCAAGGAATAAGTGTCTCCATATGCTCGACACGTTTCTGACTTTCACCATCCTGGTATGGAGAATGGCTCATGCACATTCTGTGTAATAGTCGTGCCCTTTGAACTCAGCCAAACTCCTTTCTGCAGCTGACACTTGCGAGACATTTTATTGACCTCTGTAGGGAAATTGCTTCTCCACGTGTCGTCCCTCCGTAGGGAGATCGGAGTTCATGGTCAGCGAGAACTATAGCAGCTTCATGAAGCATCAATGACTGACGCGGAGGTCCTGTGACGGACTTTTTTATCCATGCTGCTCCCAGACAAAAAAAAAATGGTAGGGCGGAATTCACATAAAGATTAAAGGAAAATGTACTGCAGTAAAATGAGTGAAATATTTCCTAACCTTTAAATTTAAAGACAGCAGATAAATTCCCTTGTGACGGGGGGGAGAGTAATCTATTCTGCCGCTGTACAGTAATGATCTTTAATACTCTGACCTCGCACGCACATTTGAGGACAATATATGACCTTTAAGGGACTAATGCATCGCGACATCTTTTATATTAATAACGTGCTTGTAAAAGCCTGCATTGGAATATTACACTACAACATGATGACCCTCAGCCTTGTTTTAACACATATTCACATTTACTTGACTTATGCAAAACATGCTCACACTGTGGGTTCTAACAGATATTAAACACAAATTCTATTATATCACCTAATATACAGACAACACCACTTCATCCACTGTGGAGGAATAAAAAATGTACTTGCATGAAAATAGGTGAATCACGTTTTTTTTCTCACCTGCATGATTTACAGATGATGCAGGAGCTTTTTCCTGAGGTCTGATGTCCTGATCTACACCACTTAACACTTAATATGCAAATTGAGATTGATTGGACATCGGTAGTCAAACCAGCTCAACCAATCACAAATCTGCAATAATCCATAAGTGTTTTAATTACATCCCCGTGATTTGCGTATTGAAGCTAAATGGGGCCACAGCCCGGAGGGAGATCCTGACACGGGGGAAATACACAGAATTACTTTAGAATTAATTTACCATTCCTCTCTGCATAAACTACTGTCTTGGTGATAAAATCTGACAAAAAGAGTGTGTACAACTGTACACATAGAATGAAAGCTCAGTAATAAAACCAGAAGATTTAGAGTCCAAATATCAACCTTTATTTAATATATTTCCTGTAGAAGAAGCTGCAGCTCTACTCTATTGTGAGATGCTCAGACGGGTGTTAAATGCAACACTTTTCCCTAATACAGACCATTACTGCTCTTTGTAAAATGCTGCGGAATTATAATAATACCAATTTGTCTGAATCAGAGTTAAATACCAGTAAACGTCTGCCTGTTGGAGCTGTCGATGTTTCATAAGCTGTGTCTTTATGAACTAGAGGAATTATCAACCCCATAACTCACATAATCTCTCTCTTCCCCTCAACCTCCGCGCTGCCTTCCATCCCATCAACCGCGGCGAAACCGGAAGAGATCATCTGACCGCAGATTATTGCGAGATAAATTGCGCCCACTGTATGTTGGAGAGATTAATGGCGGGTCTGATGATGAATGGAGGGCAGGAAGAGGAAACGAACATGAGGGTGATTACGAGACAGGGGCAGATATGTAATCAAACATAAAAAAAAAGATTGACAGCTTGACAGAAAGAGGGGGGGAGCAAACAGATAGGAGGACACAAGACACACACTGACATGTTTTCCCGCCTGAATATGGCTGAGAGGATGTCAAGTTGCCGTTTAAATATAAATGGCATCCAGCCATGCGAAGCGGTTGGTTATTTTTAATGTGTTCTATGACCTGTACAGAGACCTGTACTTCAACCCCTTAAAAAAACAACCTGTATATGACCGTCAAGAGGTAACGCATCAAGTGCATTAAGCATTTATCTTGCTATTTCCTGCAGGTATGTATTTTTCAAAACCTATAGTAAATATGTTTCATATTTAATAAAGCATGTGTTTTACTGTGCTATAGATAAAAGCATGCAGTGATAAAATAACATGGCTCAGGTAGGACAGGTTCACTCTGTCTCTGATGTGTCGAGAAGACTCCGTCTGTCCAAATGCAAAAGAATCCGGGTGTTCGCTTGAATAGCAGTGGTGGTTTTAAAGCCTAATGTTGTTGTCTCAGCTTCAATTTTCTAAAACTCTTGTAAGTATTGATTCCAATCGATTTCATTTCAGCATTCCTCTGTGAGTGAAGAAACACTGCTGTTTTCCTTCAAATCTTCAAGCATTCCGTTTTAACCCCTTCCCTCCGAGCTCTGTGTCAGGCTGCCATTTGCAGAAAGCACGGTGGTCAAACCGTGCATGTGTAAGTGAACCGAATAAATCAGATGTGGACGTGTAACAAAATGCACTTTGGCACTTGACACAGACTAAGTTTGACCAAGAAAAAAAGGTAAATAAATGATATACTTATGTGCCTTATTGTTAATTCTGCCTTATTTATCATGCAGAATTAACAAATGACCAATCCGAGGCACAGCACATTTTCCTCAATGGATCACAGCACATCACTGTTATATATTACACATATACATAACCTTTAAAGCTGATCAAAAATCATGGCTTTCAGTTTTCTTTCTTTTGGTTTCATGACCCCAACTTTACTGTCTGATAATATCTTAATATTATTTATTGACAGGGTGAAATACGCAGAGTCACGTAGTGATGACTGATTTAAAAGCATGCCATTAATGTGTTTAAAACACAAAAGTAGTGCCACGCGGTGATAAATAAATCATGTGGAAGTACAACCACACACAAACGCACACGCGCACAGTGACAGTCATAACCACGCAGGGGAAAATGTCAGTCTCTTTGTCAAGCAGAAGAGGCTGACAGAATCAATTAGCAGGCAGGGAGAAAGGACAATACTGGATTCAATTAAAGTGACAGCTTTCCCCATAGGCACACCACTCACTGGGCCATTATTCAACCAAACTGTGCGTGTGTGTGTGTGTGTGTACGTGTACGTGTGTGTGGTGCACGTAGACGTGCGTGCATCTTGAGGAAGAACTCAACCAGCTCACCAAGCCACACACACACACACACACACACACACACACACACACACACACACACAGTCCACAGTTCAAAGAGCAGCTTTGGCATCAATACGCTGGATTCACACGCCACTTTAGCATTAGTGGGGAAAATAGCTTCCCGACACTGGCTTTGAACGGAGCTCCGAGCAGGAGGAGACACTTCTATCAGTCTTGATTATGGCTAAATATACAGTTAACCTAGGAGGAAAGTTGTACGATTTTAAAATCAATACAATGACTGTAGCAGTGAATATAGCATAATTTATGTATACATAGCGAAGGAGCAGAGGCGGGGTGGGTGGGTTATTGTTGTATGTTGGTTTATCTTTCGCTGCCCGGCACTGATTTATGAACACAACCTCGACTCTTATCTGTCTTTGCCTATCGCTGCTTCTTATCTGCACAACGGTTCAACTTGTGCCACAGATAAACAGAGAGAAGTGAACGAATGAACTTAATTGAACCTACTGAGGCAGAACCTGACAAGTAGGAGACAAACCTTTAAAGTATTTGATGTGTTTTGTGCATTTTTTTAAACAGAATATTTAGCTTGAATTCATATATAGTGGCATAAAAAGTATTTAGTCAGCCACCTATAGTTTGCGTACAAACAGAAAACAGCATTGAGGTGAACGATTGGCTGCAGTCATGTGACTATTCATAAAAAAAAACCTTTGAAAAAGAGTGGGAGCGGTTGCATGTCTGCTCAGAGCCTCACAGCAGCGCTGTCCATGGTGCTGAAGGAAGAGGAGGAAATCATTTTCCCATTCATGGGAAATATGTTGAGAAAATTATAGGAATACTCTACATTCCATTCAATATTCTGTACCAGATTGATAGTGATTACTTTAAAAGCTGCCCTGCTGTGCTCCCTTTTGCTTTTGCAGTTGGTCATAGTTTAGCTATGATAGAATGATAGACTTAATAATTTATTAAGTAGGAAAAAAATCACTATAACTATATATAATAGTCTTTTTTTTGTGTTTGCACTCAAGCTTGTTTAAATACATTGCACACATTCATGCATATTGAGCAACATGCTCTAGAGTAGGGATAAGTCAACCAAACTGCATCTTATCAAATCATATACTATGAAAATTGTATGAAATTCTTTTATAAAAAAAAAAAAAAAAGAGAAAGAAAATAAAATAAATCTGTTGAGGGCAGATCGCTGATATCCACTGTGATATACAAATACTTGTGAAACAGGTTACGCCTCAGTATTGCAGGGGATACACTGACCCAATTTCCACACAGCTTAAGCTCGACAAAGTCAGTATACTTGTCTTATAGAGCCAGAAGCCTGGACCTATAAATCTGACTGTCCTACTGGGCCAGAAGCTCATTATTTTTGTATATATATATATATATATATATATATATATATATATTGGATCTTAAAGGCTACAAAATGCCCTGCCCATATTTCTATATAATGTTCAAGGTCTTTTTCCCCCTTTCCACAAACTCAAGTGGTTCTGTTTGAATTAGGCCTGCGTGATTTAAGCAGATTTGATACCACGCCAAAGGACATATTTTAAAAAACCATGATGACATTATATATATATATATATATATATATCCTGATGTAATGCGGAGGCCGTACTGCACTGAAACAGATATAGTGCGACCACATTAAACGCTGCAATTGTAACTTAAACTGAGGCAATGATCTGTGTCTAAATCTGTCTCGTCTGTCTCTCTACCTTCCTCTACATGTCCAAATCACTTTGTGGCTCTTCCTCCACCCCCCCGTCCCCCTGCCCAACAGGCTCCCACATGCAGCAGTGCTGTGTGCTGCTAGTTTTTTTGTGTCCTTGAAACCCGGGAATGCAAAAACAACATAGGTGTTGCATGTAAATCAGGCAACGCAAAGCAAGGAACGTGCTGCACTTCTTTTTTGGTAATCTTTAATGAATCGGTGATATTTCCCCTGCTACCGTGAAAGGGAAAGCGACCAGGGACCAGGGGTCAGCCGCTGGGAGTCGGCCTCCAGCTCACAGCCGAATCACCCAGCAACGCTACCCGTCCGTCTGCTTCTCTTCATCGTGCGTTTCTGACCGTCAACGACTGGCTGTAAGTAATAGTGACACATACACACACGTACAGACACAGACACTTAACCCTTAGCTCTTAAAGCAGCTGTAATAGGTTAGATTTTCAAGAGCCACTGCTATATTCCCTCCCATTTATCAAAACTATCGATCCACAAACCACCCATGGCCCATCAACCATAGTGGGAGAGACAAAAAAACAGATACAAAGGCAGCGAGACCCAGAGTGAGAGGGGATTAAATTCATTTGAAGTGCAGTATCGACAGTGGGGGCAATGTACTACATCTAGCCCATCTATCATGGATGAAATACAGAAGGAGAGAGATGAAATGGGAATAATAAAAGAGGATGATGCGAACGTTTTGCTTTTTCAGAACGCGACGCATTTGAAGAATAGAAGAATGAGAGGGAGAGATGACAAATTATAGAATGAGTGGTACTGTATTGACACTGGAGAGCGTGTATTTAGTTCAGCTGGTGGATTAAAACCTAATTTTACATCCATCTAAGTGGGCCATAGGGGGAGAGAGTGGGGCTGAGGCGGATGCTTGTTAATGGCTTAAGAGTCTTGTAAGGGGTGGTATAGACCATGAGTTCAATGACGAGTTGTACTTGATACACGATAGAGGTTTTAGGGGCTCGGGGGAGAGGGAAAAAAACATGTTTTCAGCTCAATACTGTAAAGCAGAAGATCCAAGCCTGCTAAATCCCTCAGTTTTAATGTAGTGCTGGTGGAAGAAAAAAAAAAAAAAAACTCCTCGCTTTAATTGAATGCACTGTTCCATTACTGCTGAGGAAGAGGCCACTCAAAACACATACTCTGTTTAGATAAAACTATGTTCTGATAAAACGAGGCGGACCTGGGAAATCTAAAATAAGTCCAAAGTCTGTTTAAGTAAGTGGATGGCAAATCTTTTTTTTTTTTTTGGAATCACTGACAGGCGGTGACTTGTATGAGCTGATTTCGGAAAAAAAAAGTTCC
Source organism: Eupleurogrammus muticus (assembly GCA_036785175.1). NCBI lineage: Eukaryota > Metazoa > Chordata > Actinopteri > Scombriformes > Trichiuridae > Eupleurogrammus > Eupleurogrammus muticus. The sequence continues at coordinate 9,925,001 of JAYKQN010000009.1, read as the reverse complement.
CTTTTTCCAAGCTCTTCATCGAAACCCATGCAGGGAAAATATGAAGCTCTCATTTAAGTTCTTATGGATTATCCATTCCTGTCCTGATTTGTAATGCGTGTATTCAAATAATGTATGCAAAGGCATTAACAGCATGTAAGTATGCATTAGACAGAGAGAGCGAGAGGTAGAGGAAACATTAAGTAGAGCAGAAGAGGCTGCAGTTGTGGAGAGATGTTTAAAGAGCAGAAACAAAGAGCATAAGGGGGGGGGGATTCAGGCAAAAGGGTAGATGTGTTTTGACAGGCTGACATTTTAAGGAGCAAAAGAAAAATCAAATTAATACAGTTGCGCTTTGACAGGAACCGGCCCGTGGTACGTACATGTTTACGGCCTCGCACACAAGACCCCTGCAACAATCTACATGGCTTACGCAAACGCAGTGTCAGCAAACACAATAACGCCGCTAAATCAAAATGCAGCTGGGCTGATAACACAAGGCACACACACACACACACACGCACACGCACACTTTAAATAACATAGGCTCACATGCGGACGCCAGATGTTAATATATATTTCATTCATCATCATGCATACACTCATAAATAAACAGGCAGTCATGCATGTGCACGTGGCGGCTTGCAGTTCCCCTTTATTCAGCTGCTTGCTGTTCTGCTGACGTTAAACATACATGAACATACAGAGCGCACGCACGGATGCACACACACACACACACGCGCGCAAGTAAATTACGAGTAGAGGCGGCACTCCAAAGCATCAGTGGGTTGTGATTATTCTCCTCCCCAGACTTTAATGCCTCTTTTCCCCCCTCTCTCTCTCTCTCTATTTCTCTCACCTTCTCTCTCTCTCTCCAGCTCCTTCTTTATGATATAAATAATAATAAGCACTAACATCTCTGGATGCATATCTATGTGATGAAAGGATGTCTCTCTAACTGTTGCGTGCACGCGTGTGGTCGTTATTTAAGAGCTGGTCATTACCGTAGCTTCCTGATGTGTAAAAGTGAAGGAGAAAGCGCATAAGGCGGAGATGGTGCGAGGAAGTCGAACGAGTGAGAGAGGAAGGAGATGGAACAAATGCATGCAGACGGAGAGACGGGAAGGTCAGCGAGAGCGGAAGATGTGTTATGGCAGTTCTCACATGTGAGGGTGCATGTTTTCATATGCGCATACACACACACACACAAACACGCAAACAGGGTGTACACGCCCCAGCAGACTGGGCTATAACAAACTCGAATGGGCCAATTAAAAGAGACCGCTGCTGAGAGATCGGCCCATTAGCGGCGATAGGACGCTGTTTTCAACAATTAACAGCAATTGCTCCATGCCCGTGCGAGCCATTAGCCCAGGACAGGAGAGAAAAAAAAGAAAGAAAAAGCAGGCTTTAAAACAATACAATTAAAATCGGCTTCGCCGACGTACGCTTCAAACACACGGTAAGTCACGAGTCTCCATTTGAACTAATAAAAGCCCAAACATTCCAGGGGCCTGCCTGTCATGTAACACTGTCTCCTCGCGCATTAAACAGCATTCAACAGGTCGTGCGAAACTTGGCAGAACATCATTAGTGGTGAAAGTCTTTACTTGTTTGAGTATTTTTAGAGATCTTTTTTTACATAATCTGTTCCAGTGTTGGATAGGCTGAATTGAACCGCAAGTACTCTCTCAAATACTGCCATAATCCTCTCTCTCCCTATATTAAAAAAAACTGAAAAAAAGAAGAAAGACTGGAGCGTCTACAGAGAATAACAGCAGGAGCTGTGGGGACACTGACTGAGAGGTGGGAGCGAGATTTAAGCAGTCGGGAGGAGCTCCTGTGTTTATGGATTGTTTATGGTCATTTCTCTTTGTGGGTACCTGTGTTGCAGCTTGGCTCGCAGAGTGGCTCCCCTGTGTGTGTGTGTGTGTGTGTGTGTGTGTGTGTGTGTGTGTGTGGTAGAGCAGATTGCATAGCTGTTTATTATAAGGCAGAGCTGCTGCTTGTCATTCAGAAATATCATGTTAAGGTCTGAATGAAGTGCACATGCCTGCAGGCTTTTGTGTTGCTGCCAGTTTTAACACAATTTATGCATTGATAAAACACCCCTATTAACTTAATATGCCAGAGAGAGCCTGTAGATCATTACGTGTACGGTGGAAAATAAATAAATCAGATTCCCATAGAGAGGAATTCTTTCTTCCAGTCCAATTCCTGGTCAATCAGCTGCTTTAGGTGCAGCAGCCCTGTGATTGACAGGCACCCTACCCACAAGCAGTGTGTTGCTTTTAGTTTTTTTGTTCAATCCTACCAAATAGATGAAAGACAATCTAGAAGTGCACTCTAAGAAAGGACATAAATCTATGGCAAAGCCAGTGGTGGGTCTTCTATCTGAGAGCCTCCACAATTGTAGCGATTACTCAGTCTGTATGACACATGCGTCAGATGCACAGTTTGGTAACTAATGCTCAGAGTCTGCAGCCTAGAACAGTCATGTGACTGGCAGGGTGCTGCATATTTGAGATTTTTTTATAGAGTCTTAAAACACATTATTGGTTATAAAACAGTATCTGTTCTCATTTCGACCTTGGTGTTTGATTTAGGATCAGTGAGTCTTCAAAAATGATCGTACAGCTGAATAGTGAAAAGCACACTCTCTTATTCTTAATTTGGAATGAATGTTCTCATTAAAAAAAATGTGCAAACCTCCAAACCACTGGGAACTTGTTCACACCGGATTTTATTGCATCTCTCCTTCCGAGAAACTGAAAATGCCTCAGTACATCTTTGCAAATGATGAAGTACAACTGTCAGCGGTGCACGGTTACCGATTGACTGTGTCTCGCTGTATCGCTGATCAAATCTGGTTATGTTGATTCTCAGTGGAATAGTTGTACCCTTTCAAAGCATGTGGACATCATTTTGTTGTGTAAATCATACACCGTGAGTAATGATAGTGTGTGTGTGTGTGTGTGCAGTGGAAATCATCAGTTTAGTTTGATACACGTGGTGTTACATAAATAATAATCTCATACAGTAACTTTCGGTGTCAATGAAGAAATGAGATATGAGCTTTGCAGGTGAGTTACTGTGCCGAACCATGATAGCGTTTTTTTTTTGAGCCAAAGAGTTTGAGAGAAAGTTTCTTTTTCTAAAAAAAGGAGTTTTCATAAGTATATGTGAAAAAAGTTGTCGTTCCACACTCAGCATGCGGCTTGCGTCTCTCACCATGACGAACATTGTTGCTCCTTCATTTAACGACGCCTTCGGACATGTTCTGTACAGTCATTTTCAAACAAGACAAACCTCCCGAATCCATTTTATTTTATTTTACTGACACTTATCTGAGACAACATATCACCATATGTGCGTACCGATAACTTCGGGCGCAAAAACAATGAGAGCTGAGGAGATCACATTGAAATTCTAGCGCTGGTGAAAAGTGAACGCTCAGCAATCTGCCACGATTATTTCCAACCCTCACCACCGGCCCCGTGCATGCTGTGTGTCTTCTGAGGTGTGTGTGTGTGTGTGTGTGTGTGTGTGTGTGTGTGTGTGTACTCTTCTTCCTCTGACATGGTTCTACCTTCCTCTGCCTGTGAATGAATAAGACATGGTGGTTGTGTGTTCAGTAGCTTGGTGGCTGGGTTCAGTGAGACCTGCGTGTGAGGACTCCTGTGCAGACCCTCGCTCTTAATGAGGCACTGCTCCCTTCTTCCACTACTTCTTTCCTACTCCTCCACCTCGTCGTTCTTTTATCTCCCGCCCTTCCCACCTATTGTCCCCCCCCCCCCCTTTTACCTTCTCCCCACCCCCTCTTTCATCTCGCCCTTCCAACGCTCCTCCACTGTTTCCCCCCCTCCGCTTCCCTCCATCCTCGCCACCCTGCTCTCCTCGCTTTCATCTGTCCTCAACTCTAACCTGGAACTCCTCCCATGTTTCTTGCATCTCGCAGCACTTTCCACCCCCCCCACACACACACACCCCACCACCCCCAGATAGTCCCTGCACCCTATTTCCACCTCTCAGTATTCAGAGAGGCAATGAATAAAAGTGATATGGAAAAAAAAAACAAATGTATGCACCGCTTTGAAGTTATTGTTAAGTCACTCCAGAAAAGAGCATGGCTCCTAAAACAAAATAAGGTTTATGTAAATCAGGGACTCTACACTGGAAGCTACATATGTTTGCTGGATGTCATTTATACTGAAGAGGGTCATTTTTTTTCAAAGTTTTCCCAATTCATCACCGCCTGGAGGAAGGATCCCTGGACATCTAATCATTGTTTTTTTATAATGAAATAATATAAAAATACTATATAAGTGTAACGGCTGATGTTTGAGGGGCTGAATAAATGGTACAATTATCACGGCGCATTCAACAAATTGGCTGTGATGTCGCTTCGCCGCGGTGGGCGTGCGTAAAGAAAGGTGCACTTTACTATGGCAAAGTGCTGACAATTAAAACATGAAGTGCCACAACTAAATTGCCCAAGTGCAATTGTTTTAATTACACTCTAACACACTGACATATGAACTAATACTAAGACAAATTGCACGGCTGAACCCAGGTGGCTATAAATAATTGGTTCGCTGTAATGGCGTACAGCAATTATTCAGATATAGTGATTAGATATTCAAGGTGGCTCTGTGTTTTCAATTCAAACACTTTATTCATTTACGTTATTAACCAATAAATGGCTCTTGATTACAATGGGGTTTACATGTTTAAGCCGTTCACTCAACACATTATAAATCACTTTGAGAGAAAAATGAAACAATAATTTCTTCTTTTCTTTTATATTGCTACATTACAAAACTCTCACTATCATTAATTGTCGTGTGTGTGTGTGTGTGTGTTTATTGGGATGACGCATGACGCTGAGGGAGAGTGACCAGCTCAGAGCGGGTTATCTTGAGTTTCTGAATTGTTCGTACGTGTGTTTTGAGTGTAACATTAACCCGACCAATCACAGCGTCGTCTCCCATCCCATCCCCATTTGAAAGCCACGTTCACTCCCACCTGCCTCGCAGCTATTTTTAAGGCCGCATTCAGCGAGTCGGAGAGACGTCGCTCGCAGACAGGCAGCCGACGACAGGAGCAGACATCTTATTTCCTTGCTTTTAGACTTCCTGAGGTTATGTGTGTAACCGAAAACACGCATTACCAACCTTCAATAAACACTTGTGTGAATCATAAGATCAGAGATCTCCTTCAAGTTCTTGCTGCGCCCTGCAGCAGGACACTTCCCTGTTTGACAGACAGTTTAATTTTACATACAAAAACTATCTAAGCGCTAAAATAATATTAGGTGTTTAGCAACGATGATAATGAATACTTATTACAGTATTGGCACATTCTGTTTTCTTCAACAGGCCGATTTCGTAATAACCAGCCGATAATGTTATTATTATTAAGTTATTACAGCAAAGTTATTAAGGCCAAAAGTTACTGCATTATCATTAGATAGATTAAACTTTTATTACATTATTGGAAAGTTATTACGTTATTTGCCTGTTACAGTTTAAAGGGGGCAAATTTATTACATTATCGGCTGCTACAAAAGTTACACTAGATGTACGGTATGAGATTTTATGTCCAGAATCGTGCCATCGGTCACATCCTGACATCTTCTATTTTCAGCAGCTCTGTGGTGGAATGTTGAGCAGACTTCATTTGAAACTTGAGTTGGATTAAACCTTTTCAAATTGAAATATGCTCATGGAATAGTTATGGCTCTCTAGCTGGCCCGAATCTTTCTGATAGAGTGGACGATTTGATAGGACTCTGATATAAAGAAGCTTTTTTTCCTCTCTCAGCACCATGGAACTTAACCGATCCATTCGAACTTCTCAGAAACATCTTTTTGAATGGACTCGTGCACCATCAAAACAGCCCTATATGGTAACACTTATAAGTTATACATGGGCTCATATAGAGATGGTTAGAGGTCATTACCTATGAGTACTTATAATTCATAGATGTAGCACTTCAGTATATATATATATATATATATATATATATATATATATAAAGTATTAACTAATTTATCCAGGGTGAGATCGCAAATAAGCCGTCTGTATCCAAAAGCCCTCTGTACCACCGGGTCAGACTATTTAATGTGGGCAGATAATACTGTTTTGCTCTTAAGCTGCTAGATAAAACACAATTACACAAAACAAACTCTTCAGTAATACATATGTAATGCATATTAACCTCTGAGGGGCCCGGCCGTACAACGATTTAATGTTAATGGAGTCAAATGGATTTTAAAGAAAAGCAATAGACTGGGGATGGATAGTACAGAGCAGCCCTGTGGTCAGCGAAGGTAAAAAAAAAAAAAAAAAAAATCCATGTGTGACTGTAGTCTCTGTCTACAAGTCTGTGGGTAAAATCTATTTAACACAGATGTATTACATCATTTTAAAGTCCATATATGAAATCTCATGAAATTAAATATATACCACATTAAGAAATAATAACATTACTACTAGCACAATACATATATTGTTAACCATATTTGTCCATATAACCTTTTTTTTTCATTTGCAACGTGGGCACACAGTGTATAATATTCCAATGTATGTCATGCAATTCCAACATATTACCTACATAACTGTAAGCTGTGCATATAAATCCACTTCTATTGGTTTACTGTACTGGCTAAATACATTTTGTATTAATTCATCACATTGTTACCTTTTTAAAAAAAATAAATTTAAACAATGATGTAGTTCAGAATTCAAGGGCATGGTTTATGAACCGTGTGTCTGAAGCGAGTGATTCACACATGGAGATCAGCTGACCCCAGGGGGCCTCTGTAGGATAATGGCTGAAAGAGAGAAAGAAAGAGAGGAAATGGAAGGAGTAAAAGCTCAGAATGCCGCTAACAGCCAATAGCACAGATCAATTTCACACTGTTTGAAAACTAGAAAAGTGTGAATTCAATTCAAGATAATGCTGGACTGATGTAAACGTGTGGAGGCATGTGTCCGTTTATTTATAGGGGGGACGCCGAATTAGAAGATACAGAGTGAAATCAAAGAAGACACTGGAGGAAGAGGAGTATGAATAATGGATTGATTGAGCGAGGGAATGATGAGAGATAAGAAAAGAGAGAGAGATGCAATCAGTGTTCCGTTTCTTGTCTACACCAACAGGAAAAGAACGGATCCCTCCGTGATATCCAACACATCCACAGAGCATAACATCAATACCTGCGTCGTAATCATGTTTCACGCAGGCCGCAAACAGGCACGTTCCTCATTATGGGTTCATATGTCGCATCCTTGTTGGAAATGACACACGCACATTCACATCTGCACAGAAAATGCAATCTTGATTTTATCGGAGTCTTTCCTCTTTTAAACCGCTTAATGCAATAAAAAGAAACAAAAAAAAAACAGCGATAGGGTGATTACCTACCTTTTTATTTCCTAATTTCACAAGCCAAAGTGAGTTTTTATTAGACAGCATCGACTGAGCTTGATTTATAAAATGCAAGAAAATTGCAAACAAAAGTGCTGCATTAGCATTTCACTTAATGCTTGTTCGTGATCATCCTTAATCTTAACCAGAATATATATATATATGTTTTATAAAGCTGCAATTTTTTTCTTTTTCTTTATTCCAGTAGCCAAGTAGTATACAAACTGTGTTTATACTCTGCTGTTTTTCTATCTCAGCAGGACAACAGCTTTACACATGCAGCATAGTACACAACAAGGCTGTTTATGGCTGAGCTCGGCCTGTTTATTGCTTTAAACACATCCAGTTTAAGCCCCATTTTATGAACGAAGGATAAGAGGATAAAACTGGGATGGTCAAGTGAGGAGTAAATTATTTTTTTTTTCTAAAACAACCTGAAATAAAGAAGGCAAAAAAAATAAAACAACAAATGAAATTATAATAATGAAACTTGCCGCAAATCTCTGCGCTCTACATGCATTTCATATACACGAGCCTTTCCTCGGTTCAATTGCAGACAGGACAAGAAGATCCTAATACTCCGTTAATCTCATCCTGGTTTACCGAATTGGACTGCAGCACATTCAACATATTGGATTGTATTTCAATGATTGGAATTCGTGGACCTGTCTTGTCTACCATTGATTTATGTCTTTGGGGGGTTTCATTTAATTGTTTTTACTTTTAACATGTTTTTTTACCCAATTTAAAAAATTGCAACTAAAAAAAAAAAAAGAACCATGCTCCATGTCATGGTCTATTCTAGGTTTTATTTGGAATTTTGATTCCACTAACATGATATATTTGCAATTTAAAGTACACAAAAAGTCAATATAGCTTACAGTGCTCCCTCAATAGTGCAATAAAAATAATCTCACTGGAGATTGCTTTGTCTTATAAATATTAATGAGCCGTTTTTCTGATTTGTTGGTTTTCACTTGGAAGGCTGGAAAAAAAGGGTGAGGTGGGGTTGGCCAGTGGTAGTGGGAGGGGGATAGTGACTGAAGAGAGAGGGGGCCCATGAAATCCTGATCTTTTTTTGATGAATGAGTAGTTTGCAAATGTTGATAACATCATGAGAGAGTGAACTTTGTACTCTATTGGACATTCTGGGGGCCCCTCTTGGTGGTTTAGTCCCCCTACAATTGGCTGGTGATCCCAGATTAAATATATAGGCCAAATGCATTAATCCAGGTGATGAACGAAAGGACCAGTAATCAACATAATCTGATTTGATTGTAACCCAAATCCCTATTTATTCTTGTTTATTTATGATTATTTCCTTTTTTTTTTTTTTGCTCCCATGTGTCATGCACTGGCACGAATAGGAGAGCAATGATATATAGTGTACAGGCCACTGGAAAAAAAAAAAAATCAAACAAGAAAGTACAAACGCACCAAAGAAGGACAAAGTTTCTAAATCCGGGCTGTGTTTGATGCATTGGACATTATTTATGTAACCCAGAGACCTTATCTGGGGTAAACAAACAGCAGCGGCTATTTGCATAATGTGGACATTTTAATAGAGAACTTCATTTTGTGCTGTCATTCATTCTCTATCTCTGGCAAACACATTTGGGTCTATTGCGAGGTTATACGGTCGAAACCCTACATATGCCGTGAAATATTCTACGTGTCATCCTCAACCGGACTGACCTGTGTTCAGGTTTGCACTGGAGGAAACTCCAATGCAAACAACAACCACAACATGCGCTGCGTCGGAGTTTTTAAATACCAATCTTGTTTTGTAATCACGCACAACCCTCGCCGTCACCAGAGCCCAGAAAACATAGGACATTTATGTAACAGAAAGCACCGTGATGATTTCAATTGATCCGTGCACTTATGGCCCGAAAAGAAACGCTTGAAAGCAGCTTAAAACATGGATGCCTCGGTGTTAAGCTTGTGCAAGCAAATGCTGCAGACTCGACCAGTAACAAGGAGCCTGTTTACTCATATTTCATTGACTGTTGTCGGATGCAATTCATCAGCTCTCGCGTCTTATCCCTATTTACCGTCCAAATCCTCTCCTCTCCAGTGTCTCCTTAGCGCCTTCCTGCCCCCCCCAGTCTCTGCCTGTAACCCACTGCCCCTTTCCTCTCACCCCCCCCCCCCCCCCCCCTCTTCCTCTGCTCCTGCCTCTCCTCCAATTTACTGACTCCCACCCCTTCCCCTTGCTCTCCCCCTCCGACTGTGTGTCATGTGTCTTTTTAATTACTCCTCCCTGCATCCGTGAAGGTTTGAAGCCTGGGTGGCGGGCTGCGGGGAGGGTGACTGTCGAAAGATGAGAAGGGTGTGTGTGGGTGTGTGTGTGTTAGTTTGGGGGGGGGGGGGGGGGGGGGGGGCGTCCCTAGATAATTAAACATTGATTCGTGGACGATGGTGAAAACGGCAACAAGACGCCAAACGAGGGGATTATGGGTCGGACAGCCGCAGGCGTTCTGCTGAGCTCTGCAAATATATCAGCGAGGGGAGAAGGGAAGGAGAGAAGGAAGGAGAAGAAGAGAGGGCAGCACCGCGGAGGAATACAAAGAGGAGAAACGGGGGACGATAGGAGGGAAACTAAATGACATAAAAGCAGAGCAAGAAGAAGGACAGGGAGCAAACAGGGAAAGCGATAGAAAAGACGAATAAATATTAAATATTCCATGTTGCATGTGACTTTGCGCTACCTGATGAGACATTAATTGCACTTTTATTAGTGAGAACAGAGCAGGTTACAGCAATATATATATACATATATATATATAGATATTGAAAGACTTTAACCCCTATTGACGTCAACTAACACATTACACATACTATTTATCACCAGTAGTGGCACCACGATCCTATTTGTAGATTATAAATGTAATTGTAACATTACTTTCAGATTTTAAAATTGTATGAGTTCAATTTAGTTTAAGACTTCCACTGAAACACATTTCCAGGAAAATGACTAAATAGGGGAACTATCTACTACAAAATGACCACCACCCAAAAAATGCTTATTCAGTGATTGGTGAAAAGCAAACACACACACAGATTTTCCTACTACTCCCATTTAATTTAGGTCTTTTTAATCTCACTCTGGTATATCAGCGTCTTTGTTTTCATGAGTCATATTCAATGATACCTTTTTAATTCCCATCCCAAGGTCAAACGCATTAGGCCAAGGCTCACTTATTAAATTATGATTTAGTGCACAATGGGGCCATCCATATCACTTAATTTTCCACAGAAGGCTTCTGTTAAATTGCAGTGGTTTCAAATGAACAGCTGGTGCTTCTTCACTGGATTTGTAAATGGGTCAGTGACGTATCATGTTTGGCAAAATGAGATAGTCAAAAAACATTTTAAACTACAGTTTTAAAAACCATTTAATCAGGCCTCGCAAAAATATATATGCTGTGTTCATATTGAATTATCTTTGTTATATACATTCATACGTATGTAATGCACTTTATCACTTTCTAGTCTATAATCTGAAAAACAATAAAATTGTGCTAACAAGTTAAGGAGTATTTTTACCAGTATTTATATACTAGTAAAAAGCTTGTTTGATTAAAACTTCAAACAATTGAAAGTAAATTGACTCCTAGATAAGATGGAAAAACCCTGTTATTGCCAGATATGTACCCAAATGTTTATTTTTTATTTTTATTTTTTTGTGGTAATGACACCTTTATTAAACCCTTGCCAGGCAATCTCTACCTACAACCAAACAGAAGTTTCGTTTCTGCTCCATATACATGTCAAAACATATATGCAAGATACATGCATCCACCTGATCACACACACACGTGCGCACACACACACACACACACACACACACACACACACACACACACACACACACACACACAAACGTTTCTTCCATCCCACTTAACACACAGTTCGCCCATATGCAGGCACACCTCAGCCCACCCGGCTTTGCTCCAGATGCTCCCACCACCTGTTTCGACACACACACACACACACACACACACACACACACACATACAAAGAAGACAGAGACAGGGGGTGGGGGGTGATTACTACTCAGGGTGAGGCAACAGGTCAGAGAAGCACTGACTTGGAGGTATAGGGTGTGGCAAACGTTTCAGAAGCAGATGTAGGCACAAGTGTGTGTGTGTGTGTGTGTGTGTGTGTGTGTGTTAGAGTCACACGACAGAAAGTCGTTCCAGTAATCAAGTGGTAGACTTACCTCCGCCACTTCCACCCTGCCAGACTGTAGATTCGGCCTCTAATCAGTTTTGCTGCTCTCTGAGCCCAATCTATTAGCGTTGTTTTGCTGCTGTGCTCAGCGTTGAGTCCTCGTCACCTGTTCTCCAGGACTCATCTGTTCCCAACGTAGAGCTGCCTGTTCTGCCCCGGAGCCCTACACACCACTCAAATCTCCTCGGATCTACTCTGCCTCAACACCCGTCCCCGGCTCTCAGCTTCTCTTAGCCTGCAGCCCATGTTCCCCCATGCTCTGCAACAAATAGGTTTAGCTTCACCTCTCTCCTCCCGTCTGTATCTACACCTGAGTTAACACGGGTGCTGCAGCCTCACCTCGGAACATGTTCCATAACTTCATTCCTATTTGGGTTTAATGATGCCTGACAATTCACTATTATCAGACCAAGAACTCTAATGGGTTTTAGTGTTCCACATGCTGCCTGTTATGTTCGTTCAGCAGAGAAGGAAGGTTATCCGGAGGATTAAAAAGAAACAATATTCCTTTAACTCAATTCGCCTTGGCTGTGAGGAGAGAGGATACAAAAAAAAAAAAAGCATGTCTGAAGATTGGGAGAAATAATACAAAGCCTCAAACCATTAACATAATGGTGAGATAAAACAGGTGCTTTTATATGTCACATAATGTGGACAGCATTGCACCATGCATATTAAATACAGAATCGCTTAACAAGCATGAGAGCAGCCTAGTGATTTAACGGCTATTAATGCACGTTTCCAGTCACAATATCCTGATCCTGCTCGTCTGGGCAGATTTTATGCGTCTGTGTGTCCATTAGACAAAGGACCATAAACCATAGCCGAAGCAAGAAGAGAGAGAGAGAGAGAGAGAGAGAGAGAGAGAGAGAGAGAGAGAGAGTTGGGACACGGGCAGTTTGGCTCATGTATGTGTGCACTGTGCCTGTGTACACTTTGCTTTGTGTGATTGAAAACGGTCGACTTTGTCAACCTTCTGGCCCTGCATGGTGAAAAAAATGTGAGCCAAGTACAACTTTCTAAATCAACACACACACACACACACACACACCAAAACACACACACACAACATGCACATACCTTTACAAATTTTATTCCACACACACACACTCAATATGTTCACTCATGCAAAAGAAAAATTGGTACAAATGTAGAGATAAATCAACGTTTTAATAGTTTGTAGCAGTCCTAACCTGACTTTGATGTATGTAGAGTGTTATTTTTTTGTTAATGGAGTCTGATACAATTGCCCCACAGTGTGGTACACTGAAGTGAAAGGGGAATCGCTGAGGGAGGAAGCGTCTGAGTGCACGCACGTGCATTTGGTGTATGACAGTGCTTTGTATGGATGGCGGAAGGTTAATGTAGTGTAAAAACACCTTCAAAGGCAGTCATGCTCCCACACTACAGTTAAAATGTGTGTTTTATGGAGGAGGCCTCTGATGACTGCCACGTCACACTGTAAAAGTCGTTAAGTACATATCTGCGTACACAACGTATACACAACGAATGATCTGTTTGCATCATGCACTCCAGAACGACCCATCAGGAGCATTTTCAGAATGAGCATAACATGCTGCTTTCCCTAACTACTGCAAATCACTATTACAAAATAATGATGTTTTATGGTGTGACACCGGGTTTAGGCACAAAAACACAGAGTACTTCATTAAGGTTCAGCCATATTCATGAAATTGAAACAGCATCAATTCCTGGGGCCGTAATTACTGCGGGTGCTAGACTGGGTCTATCACTCAGAGTCTAATATGGATGGTTTTTATTGCTTGAATTTACAATTCTGAGTGTCTTTCTTTTATTCGGACGACACATTCCAGTAACACTCTTCAACCAGTGTAAAACTAAAAAGATCACCTCTAGTAGATTTTTTTTTTACTTTGAAAGGCTTTTTACTTTGGGCTGTACTTTGAAGGCTGAATGCAGAAAAATGAAAGGTTTCACAGTGGAGGCATCAGCTCTGTGTTCACAATACGTTATTTATTGACTGAATATTTCTGTAAACATAAAAACAAAAATGTGGCAAAACACACCAGAGTTCTTACAGCTTAGGATTCCAGTAAATGGCTTTGATTGGCTGAGCTCAACACAAGTCAAGGTAGATTCTGCTCACGCTGAATAATGTTGAGCAAGACCACAACCATTAGGTCGTGCTCTGCATTATGATCAGAACTCTGCATACACTGGATGCCTAGCAGACGCATGCAGCCGTTAGAAGTTGCTACGCTCATACAGCATTTGCACTGCTAACTAAGATCATTTCAGCGTGACACAGACCTGTAGGATATGGATCACTAGAATGCATGCAAAGATTTGGTTGTTATTGTTGTCAGAATGATGGCGATGTGGTTGTTAGACTCACGCATCTCGTTTGAATTGATCACATGTTCTAAAAACACATTGCCATCCTTCTGTATCGCCATGGTTACAGGCATTGAGCAAAGATTGAGTGTCCAGATGTATTGGAAAAATAGGACGATTAAAAAATAAAAAGAGAATGTGACAGCCAAATGTGATAATACATCACCACAGATATTTCTGATTTGAACTAATGCTGTAAATGATAATAAATTGTTTTATACAGAATTCTTTCTTGTTCCAAAGGGAAGCTCATATCCACATGCAGACAGACACACAGATATATTAGTCAATTAGACCAACTTACTGCAGATAATCTATCAAACATAAGCCCAAGCCTGCTTCATTTTACTAATCATTCCTACATGACTGTTACATGAATGAATGTGTCATATGTGACGTCAGTGTTGGGATTCCCAAGCCAGTAGAAGTGATGAAATCACAGACAGGATGGTGAAACATCACCGTTACAATTTAGCATGAAGAAGAAACAGAAATATAACGTTAGAGAGGATGGCAGTTCTACAGGAGCTTAGAAAGAGCTTCATACAATGTTCTGGATGTATCACCACATTAGAAATACGCAGGTACTTGATGTATGATAAAGAGAACAGTGACTCAAGAAAAAAAAAAAAACAGCACCCACCTATGCTGCTACACACATCAATAATAAACAAAGAACATCAATTTAAAGAAATTACACTTTTCTTCAAAATGTATGTTTCAAATTAGAGCTTTATAGACTGAGTAATATTAGTGAAGACGTGCATGTGCACACACAGAGTGGCATCAACAATTGGATGCACTTGCAGAAGCTTCCTACAGAGATCTGATGTCAATGACACACACACACACACACACACACACACACACACACACACACACACACACAAACCCATACACATACATGGAGTCAGGGGCTTTTGAAGGGTACGTAGTTTACTAATACACCGACCATGGTCTTCATGTAGATATACACAGATGCACATGCACACTCTTGCACACACTTGGTGCAGTAATGGCATTGATCCTAAGTAGTCAGGGGGTTTGGAGACTGCGTCAGAGAGCTCTCTTTATGCTATGAACCCCTTGGAAAATCTCTGGACTGCTGGTGGTCTTTCTAAAGTGGAAATGATTTTAAATTGAGCTGCCTGCTCAAATAAGAGTTGGATAAAATCGACACCGAGGGGAAACTTACACTGTAAGCTCTGATCTTCATTCTCCAGCCGGAGCAATATACTCGGTGGAATAATAATAAAACTATATGAAAATCCAGAATGATGGCGATTATTACTAAGAAAACTATTGTACTGCAATTTACTGTATTGCAATTTACATCCTGGAATCGTGAAAACATTTTTAAAAGATATAATGTTCTCTCTGGACATTATACATATCTGCATTAGAGCTGGTACAGTTCTAAGTGCAGCTTCAGTATGCATGTCTTAAAGTTATAATAATGAACGTCTGTTACATTTCAGTGCAGATAGTGTTGATTAATAAAATCACCACCAGGTACAGCTCTCTGTATTCCATAATATACTGAGTTTTTTAATCAGTAGAGACATTCCCGGTGGCTGGCTGTGCATATTGGCCGGTGTTCTATAGACTTTCCAAATGTCATTGGACTGAATGAATTCTGATAGTGAAACACCTCATTTCCCAGAGGTTACGTGATGCTTAAAACAATTTATCCATCGTTGGTTATAGGGCTACAGCGGAGCTATTGACTTAAAGGTCTCTTATCACGCTAACAGCCACTTTCATGGATTTCCTTTTTTACTCTAGATAAGGCCATGGAGTTATATAAAAACAGCCTGCATTTAGAAACTTTGCTGTTTCATGGCTCGTTTTTATTTATTTATTTGTTTAACTTTGTGATTTCACCCCCTCTACCTGTAGAGAATCCCAGGATGGGAAACAGCCACATGCCCCCGCAATCTTTTTTTTTTTTTTTTTTTTATTCCTTCAAGTGAAAATTAAACCAATTATAAGAGGCTCATGAATATTTATAAAACAGACGATTTCATATGTTCTCTGCTCCTCAGCACTTTGTAGCCTCTCCCCCTTTTCCCTCCCCCACATCGACACTGTTCAAGGCAGGGTGCCTCACCCGTCCTAATGGATATTGACCAGAAAGGACACATACGCATAAACTTTTATTTTTTTAAAGCTCAGACAAAACAGAGCTGGTGCAATGACCATGCCTTCTAATGAATATTAATCTCACTATGGCATTCTATTATATCTATAATAAATATCCTTTCAATGGTTTCACACCAGCAGTGATGCAGCAACAAATGTGAGTCTGCCAATTAAGCGTGGATGTAAAAATTGTACAATGTAATAATATTTTCTAAGCATTCAACTTGCTTGTAAGACCTAAAGATACTATGAGTTTGTGAATATAACACTAAAGGCTCTGTTTTCCCTTTTTTTCTCCTTTTTGTGCATGTTTGATCATTTTTTGGCACCAAACCAACGCGACTGCGCTGGAAAAGCGCAGCTCAGGCTGTGTGTTTATGCAGATGGGGTGGCGCGGTGCAATTTTGGTGCTCATTTTGGCATGAAATTGCGTTAGTGATAAAACCAGCTTAGACCGCCTCTTATCGTGCACGCAGATGCAGGTGAATTTTCATGGCTTCAGCCGGCCAAGGGAGAAACAAGGATCGGTACAAGAGTTTTCACTCTTGACACTTGCAGTCGAGTCTCAAAATATTTGCTGCAGTGTGTTCTGCACATAGATGTGTACACACAAAAATATCCAGTCTTCTCGCTAATGATCTCATTTGCTGACGTCATTTGCCGACGATCATATAGAGGCATCAGAGGAATCAGGTTTCGTATCCAGTTGCTTGTGGTTTGAAGCTTCTTTCATTTTTGAGCTCATATTTTGTGACTGTAGCTATAATAGCATGTGTCGCTTGGGATTTGAGTGCCTGTTGTTGTCATGAATTTTCTGCATTCTAGTCAGTCTGTATGGTTTTATCTCAAGTGTTCTACTTATTGTAAAGAGCTGCGGGTTTCTCACAGTTGGTTGAACTGGCTGAAAAAAGACATTCACTCTCTAGCTTAAAAACAGTCTAATCAGTCTTCGGTAGAAACTCCCATTTTATATATTTCACAAGTGTCAACATCTTACACATTAAGAGGAACTGTCTGATTCACCTGTCAACAGGGATGGATTTGTCATATTCTATCACAGGTTCCTTTTTCAGGAATTATTTTCCCCAGAGAGACAATTTCCACTGTTGATCGAGAATAAAAAGGCGAGGAAAAGTTCAATTTGAACCTCTGAGCATCTGAAACACATCGGCTACTCCACGCTCATCCCTGCTCCACCTCCTGGATTTGAGAGGTTTTCCCAATGTGTTGCCATGGCAATTCAGCAACATGTGAAAACTCTGCATAAAAATAAAGGGGCTTTCTCTGGCTTTCTGAGAGATTTAGGAAACCACGTTTGTGTGGCAACGCTATCTGGAACACAACTTAACTACAACACATACACCTGCCTAATGGTGCTCACAATGCTGTTCAGTTGTAAAGGTAATAAAAAAAGCAGTAGAATAGATGAAAAGGACTGCAGATAGCGATGTTCCCCATTGACATGCACATAAATATTCAGCATCTAAGAGAAAACGTAACCCCCTGTGTGTCTTCCATACAAGCAGAAGAAGTAAAAGACATACTTTGCTAAAATCAAAGTTTTAAAAGTGAACCAACAACAGCAGAAAAAGACAGTATTTGCAATACTGCGAATATGACTTGACCAATCTTGTTAAACCGCTAAATTGTTGCACAATATCATGTCGATAGAGTTATAATATATACAGCAACAAAGGAAAGACATCAGCGGTGTCAGCAAAGCGGTGAAGCAAATTGACAGAGGCATTTGAACTTGTTCAACAGCCACACTCCTCAGATCTGGCCCTAGCATCCTCGCATTTAGCGAACACGACAATGGCTCTGTTCCACTACAGATGTCTTTATCATTTCAGTTGATTAGACTTTTACGACTGGATGACTTGCTAATCTACACTTGTATCATCCATCATCTGCTCTCATCTCCAGCGCAGCAGCTCACGTCTGCCGATTAACATACGAACGGATGCAGATGCACTCAAACACAGTCAGGCGCACAAAGGGAAATATGCTTATAAAAGAAGTGTTGACACAAACGGAGCAGATGCAGAAAGAGCTGTATTAATTAAAAGGGTAGACGGACAGACCTGTACACCAGTGTGTCATCCCCAGAGCTGTTGTACTGGACCTGGAACATCCTGACTCCAGATATAGGAGTCTGACTGCTCCATCTAATTAGGGCAGAGTTTCCTGTCAGCTCCACCAGCGAAACCCTCCGATCGGCCCCTCGCGTCTCGTTGTTAGGGAGCGCAACTTTAGAGGAGGTCAGGATGTCAGAGGGGGCGGGTTCAGAAGACGGATCGCGGCTGCGGCTCGTGCTGTTCGCCAAATGGGGCATCGCCGTGACGACTAGCTCCACCCTTCCCGTGGATTCACCCGCGGCATTGGAGGCAATGCAGGTGAAGTTTCCTGAATCCTTTAGGGACGTGACGTTGATCTCCAGGCTTCCATTGGGGAAAACCAAAGTTCTGAAAGAAATGACATTTTGCATTTTTATAGATTTCATAATTGATTAAAAAGTGACTGTAGCAACATATTTAAGGGTAAATACATTCAGCCCACAAGAAAGCGTTAATTTTAAGTGACACAGCAGGGAAGCCTGTCATTAGTTAGATCAGTACTGACAGAATCCAAGAGACTTTGTTTTTCCCTGTCAGACATTTTGACAAGCCAAAGCAGGCGCAACAAATAAAATGGACAATAACAATGTCCCTTTTGTTTTTACCAAATTCATGACCCTGAAAAAGTGTGTGATGGTTTACCAGCACAGCATGAGGCTGATGCAACATCCACCACCAAAGTGTGAACTTTCATGTCAAGAAATGCCAGGAATAGTTATAGGACTAATTACCAATAAAAAAAATGTGGCTAAAAGGCTGTAATGCTATTAATGAACTAACTGGCCTTTTTATATTACACAGATGAAATATTATACTTACAAATATCATCAGAGGAAATACCTTTGGTAACTAAGATGTTTAATGAGATTGAAATTCGACCTCCACAACAACCTTCTAATCCTGTTTCATAGTTGGCCTACACAAGTCATTTGCTGCTGCCTACACTCTACTATAGCAGACACACACTATAAGAGACACATTTCCTTTCCAACACACTGGCAAATGCCACTGAGCTCAAGCAGTACAAGGAGGAATATTTAAACCACCCCCCTCCTGGACCTGTCAACTGGGCTGCCAAGTTTTTGACACCCTTTAACGTTGAATTATGCTCTCAGCGGTAAATACATATTCCCCAAATGAACAACTTGCCTCTAATTGTTTCTGTGGAGAAAATTGTACTAGAAGATCAAGCAGGACTCAGGGATGTCATGGAGCTAATTTTGGTACCTGGAGGTGTTAGATATAAGTCGTCCTTCAGGGCTGATCCAGTGAACTTCAGGTTCTGGGTCCCCATTGGCTTTACACTTCAAGCTAGCGGGTTGGCCCTCCATAGCAACCGTATGAGGTGACTTACGAGTCAGGACCGGTGGGTCACAGATAAACTCCTGAAAGGAAAAAAAAGATTTAGACACATTTCTATCATCTATTATTTACATTACAGTATAATAAGCATATTAGTCACCTCTTCAGGTATTGTCCAGAAATACTTGGCACTGAGGTCAGGGGGAGAGGCGCACGTCTCCAGGTCATCTTCTCTGGTCAATCTCCTCAACCACAGAAGTTCACAGTTACAGTGAAGGGGGTTACCACCAAAACTCAACACCAGGGAAGAGAGGGGGCTGCCTCTGGACTTTGCATAAACTGGGATTCTCAGGAACAGTGGGTCCGGGGGAATTTTCTTCAGCTTATTGGACGTCATGTCGAGCCTGTGAAAAGATGACGGGGTGGGGACAATGTTTGGGATGGCCATCAGGAGACATGGGAACGTAACAGCAATTCATTCCATCCATCCCAAGGCAGCATCAGTTAGATTTGTGATTTTATTATTCATGAAAGTAATGATAGTTTCATCATCACAATTTCTTTACCTGGCCAGTTTGTGTAGATTGGTGAATACTCCTTGGGGAACATTTTCTATAAGGTTGTGATCCATATTTAGGGTATTGACATTGGTTAGGCGTCCGATCGTGTCCCAAGGCACCTGTGCGAGGTTGTTGTAACTGAGGTCCAAATCCTCCAGTGTAGACAGGAAGTCATCAAAGGCATGGGGAGATATGGAGTGAAGTTGGTTGTTGGCCAGAATGAGGTGCCGTAGGTTCGTAAGGCCCTTGAAATGATCATCCTGGTAGGCAAAAAGACAAATGATCAGGCTTATATTCTGCTATTGTAGCTCTGTTGTTCAATTCTCTGTATATCCATAATCTAATTTTAAATTTATGTTGTGGCTGTAGTAGAAGAATAATACAGATCATTTTGATAATCTCTTGAACCATCTGACAATTCTTTCATTTTTACCATCAGCCCTTGCAGCCATCCTTCCATCAGTCTTACCTTGATAACAGTTAATCTGTTAGAGTCCAGGTGGAGAGCTCTAAGTCGCCGCAGGTCACTGAAAGCTGTGGGAAGGATCTGACTGATGGTGTTTCTGGACAGCGTCAGATGTAGCAGGCTGGTCATGTTGGCAAAGTCTTTCCTTCGGACAGCTGGAGGGCAGCACAAATAAATACAGTATTAAGTGGGACTACATTGTTATATATAGTACATTATAATGGGGAAAAATAAAAGTCAGTAGGTGCACATATAGTTAAAAAGAAAGCACAGGGAAAGTGTACCTAACTGATTCCGCCAAAGTGAATGAGTCACATTTTTATTCTTCAGCTATTTAGAAAAAAAATAATACTCTGAACGGAATGGGAGAGGAGGTATAAAATAAACAACAATATGGCAAGTGTTAATACAAATAAAATACATTTTTACTTAAATAGTGTCTGCTTGTTTTCTTGCTGAACACACACACATTGCTGTCAGTTCTGAACTGTACTGATCAAAATTCAAACTCATGCTGAGTGAGCCTGTAGAGAATGATACTGAATGTTCTTTAATAATCTATGCAAAATGAATTAGATGTTCATCAGAACGATTTTTATTTCTGAGTGCAGTGTTTAACTAACAGTGATTTGGATGTGAACAATGTAACTTAAATGACATGAAAAGCTGTCTTTTATTTCCCCTTTTTCGCTTTGCCTTTTGTTTTGGCAGACTATTGGAATCATACTTTTAAGCCTGGAGATGATTAAGCGGCTCTTTTTGTAAAACACCAATGGGAATCCAGATTATAATAATAGGATAAAACAACACTTCAGTTCTTAAAAATAAGCATGTGTGAATGTAACAGAGGCAATACTTTGATATCAGGAGAAGATGAATCATAAAAGCTATTTACTTGAGCAAGACTCAAAACAAAAAGTTAAAACACTTGAAAAGTCCACGCTAATGAGAAATATTACTTATTGTTATGTGGACACCAACAAAATGGTGACTTGAGCCGCCATTTGTATCCAATGTTACAATGCGGGATGCTACCTGTGATGAAGTTCTCCTGAAGCCGCAACTCCACGGTGCGTCGGTCGATGGCAGCGGGAACAAACAGCAAGCCTGTCTTGGAGCAGAGGATAGCGAGCGACGGCGAAAGGCTCTGGCACATACAGCGTTTTGGACATGGCTGTCCCCTGCATGCCGCCGCCAGCAACAGCAAAGAGAGCCACAGCCGTTCCATTATCCTCGACTGGGAACAAGGCAGCTGGAAGACACAAAAAGATAAACAATGGATTTAAAACCAAATGGGTGAAACAAGAATGAAGTGTTTAAGGATATATGCATTACAGGTATATACCATTGTATTTTGTCCTTATCTATAGTACTAGATTTCCGTGTTAGTTGAGCATTGAAGGGACAATCACAGGTCAAGAGAGTATAAGTAAACTTCAAGCGACAATCCTGTTGGAATGGAAATGGAAATAAACATGAAGAATGTCTTTAGTAGCTTGAATACAACGGTTTGGTGGATGAGTGGTTAGCATTGTTTCCCCACAGCAAGAAGAACTTGGGTTTGAATCTTGGCCATCCCAGGAGCAATGATCTGGGAAAAGAGCTCGAGAAAGAACCCAGCAGGATTAACAGTACCAGCAACTTTAGGTGCCTACAAACTGCATAATATATGACGTTTATGTAATGTAAAGGCATGTCTATGATCCTGTATGTCTTTGTTCCTTTGTCTGGTGCAACAAACTACAGTATGTGATTATTGCCAATGTATACCTTGAGGTAGTCTTGCAGTACAAGATGATCAGAGACCTTCCTGCATACCAATCGCGTGGGGATTTTGAAGATGAGATAGTTTTTTATTCATGGCTACAACGGCAATGGAAATGTCTCCCTCCCTACTTCCCAAATGCCTTTGCCCCAATATGAAGGTAGGCCCTAATCTTGAGGGTATGTGACAAATTCCTGTTCAAGAGCTAGGCTCAGTCACACAATCACAATAAGTTTCATCATCATGCAAGTGCATGGTGAGCTACTATAACATTTTGGCAAACTTTTTTTTTAAAAATCTTTATCAGTACCTGTTCAATAGTTTGATGGTTGTACATTTGATGTGAGACTGTTTGCAATATGGCTACTGCATGTTCCATCTACAGTCACAAATGACAGTAAGTGACTGATGCATATAGTCAATGATTATGCACACTTCCTATGTACCTACAGTATGCTCCTGTGCCTACCAGTACTGAGCTGCTGCACTGTGCAAACTACTGAACCCTATTACAGATCAAACGGTTTGCTGTTTGGCAGCATTGTAGACATTGATTGTTTATAGCCTGCAATTGAGGAGTTCTTGATGTTGGGGACATCCCAACAGTGGACACGCACAGAACTATCGCAGTCCCCTAAAAAACTATCTATCCTCCCTTCCTGTACAACCTTAAAACACCTCAGGACCATCTCTGCATTGCAACTTGTTTTATTTCCTTGTAACACAAATACAAAGGTTGTCCACAAATTAGCAAGGGCAGGTAATCATAGGGGGATCAACACTCAATAGGAGCCACCAGGATTTATGACTAGTCTTGCCATCTTATATTATACTATTTTAATTCCTGTGTGTTTTACTAACCATAGAGAGGATTTTCACACATATGCCCACATTGTAGTCCCAATAGTTGAACCTGGCTTTTGATGGAACATGTGTTAAACATCAGGATTAATTATTTTACTCTGCTACGTTAATTTATTTCGCTTCCATTATACAATTTGCAGAATTAACAGTTGACCTCTTTGCAGGTTGGGCTGTCTTTCAGATTTATGTTTTCAAAAAATAAGGCACACAAAGGGTCACTAAGAGGCACTGGATGTGGCTTTAAGGAGGCAGCTAATTATGGAACAATTTCCACTTCTGAACATGTGTGCATGCGACTCAAACTCACAGTGCGTTATATATGTGTACAAGTCGGTAGCAGTATATTAGCCTGCCCAGTTTGACTAGAAGGGTAATCAATAGCATTGAACTTCTCTGTGGTGGGGACACGGTGTACTAGTTCTCCACTCAACACATTTGGCACGTCCCTTGGTCCTCCTAATTGTCTCAACAGAACATTATTTTTTATCAAGGGGTTTGTACTACCACGGAAAGATCAAAATACCAGTGTTTCTACATAATTTAGTCTATTTATCGTACATTTCCCGGTCTATTATTCTGTGAGGCGTATCTGCAAAATACATACAAACAAACGCACATATGGAAGCGTATGTAATCTCAAATCCTGCTAAAAATAGATGTGCTGTAATTTGATACTTAATATTCTCCCTCCTGCCACTGTGTAAAGGAGTGAGCAGAAACAATGATTAGCTATAGTCTACATGCATCCTCTATCAAAATATATATCAAGATACCAGTCTACCCATATCGTTTCTATAATATACTGTAGCTGTCGATCATTATCTGTAAGTATAACTGAACCTCTTTCTTTCAAGTCAAGCTATTTCGCTTCTCAGTTTCTATCATGCATTCTTCTACAGATTCCCACTGTATCCATTTTCTTACCTGTATCCTGGCTCTTCCTCATTCCCTCCCTCTCTTAAATCTTTATTTTCCAGCTGTGTGTTTCCTACAGAGGATGTAATTCTCCTTCCTAATCATCCTACTGAACTCTTGCTTTCATTTTCACTCCCTCGCCCTCTTCTCATGATCATTCATCTTGCAGACACCCCTTCCTCAATCTTTTCCTTTTTATTTTCTTAGACTCTCGAAGCTTGCTTTATATTTTTTCTCTCTGCTGTCATCCATCCCTCAGCCAGCCTCACTCAGTTTTATGATGCCTTTATTGCAATGTATCTTTAATGTGTTTATGTTGCAGAAATTGGTACAAATGGTGATTTTAAATGCAAACATCCTTGGCTCATCCACTCATTCAGAGTGCATGTGCACCATATGAGTCTATACTATAAACAGTTACACACCTCAGTTCTCATACAGACTGTGTGTTTCAAGGGCAATTCAATTATGGACAGATGTGTTTTTTTTGTATTTTTTTTTCTGTGTGTAATTCAGCAAAGATGATAGTGATAGTCACCCACCATTACTCACAGTTGTGCTTGTTCAGCCATGGGGCGCTAACAGTAGAAACAGTAAAACAGATCCAAGCTGTCTGCCCTCGTTACCAGTTGTATTTGACCATTATCGTTGTTGGCAATGATTTGAGTCAATGTAATGCTCTGTTAAAGAAGAGTCTTCAGACCTCTCTTGTGCAGGGTAGAGGCTGCCAATTCTGTCTCAACTCAATGACACCTCTACCTTGTTTATACTGGCCGGGTCACACTTAATGTCTCTGCATACTTCCTGATTTGGATTTGTAGTGTAGTCCATAGTCTAGATTTATATGGTCTAAATGGACTAGGTTGAAATAAACAGGAATGAGGGTAATTGGGCTGTGCAACTTACAACATTTTAATCTCAAGGTTATTCTAATCATATACAGAAAAAACTACAGAGGTGAGAACCTTATATTTAGCAGATCCTCAATGTATCTTATTATCTTAAGAATTGGTAATCACAAAGAAGGATTTAAATTTGCAGGATTCGTTGGAACATAGAGCAGATACATCACATTTTGCTGGCATAAGGAAGCATGTTGCGTTCTCCCACCAAATGCCAGACTGCCAGCATCCATGAACAGTGATGCGTCATCAACATATTTTTGAACATAGCTTGAGACATATCCTCTTCTAGACATAATAACATTAATTTTTGCTAAATGTCATTGAACTATAAAGTCAGGAATCTCTGCCTCTGTGTGTCTGTTTGTGTGTCACATATTTCAAGACACATTCATCCGATTAACTTCACAGTGGGGACCAACGTAAGCGCCATGTCAAATATGGTGCAATATGGTCGTGCAACATGTGTCATATTAATAAATGTTGGATAAGCAAGCAAGAGCCACTTTTTGCCGGAGCAGAGTGGTAACGCAGATGAGAGAACTTCATCTAGTGAGCCAATCACAGAACAGTGGAGGGTGCAGCAAGATGATGAGGAAACAGAGAATAATATAGAATAATAACTGTGGATTCAACACAGATGGGGCGGCTGTAGCTCAGAGGTAGAGCAGTTGTCCACCAGTCAGAAAATTGGTGGTTCGATTCGTGGCTCCTCCGAGTTCCATATCGTTGTGTCCTTGGGCAAGATACTTAACCCTGATTTGCCTCCGATTGGTGTGTGAAAGTGTAGTTTCCTGAGGTGCGGGCAGCGCTGTGTATCACCATCGCCATCGGTGTGTGTGTGAATGGGTGAAGGGACATTTGTAGTGTAAAGCGCTTTGAGTGGTTGAAAAGACTAGAAATGTGTGATATATATGCAGGCCATTTAACATGGCAGCAAATTATTTATACCTATGTATGGCCTGTTTTGTATGGCTGAACACATGTAATAGTCTAGATATGTTACCAAGTGGTAGCCTATGGGATCATCGAATGAAGCCAATGAAAAGACCTTTCACGAGTAAGACAACAAACATCCCCATCTTGTGGGATTTACATTTACAAGCGAAAATTACAATTCTTTGCTAGCGAGGGTGGTACTGAAAATTCTGTCCTGTACAGACCTCTAGTTGTAGTGTCTCCTGAGACCCTACTGCCGAGGTGTTTAGGGAACATCTGTAAATTTGCATCTACTAAAAGCTAAGCTAAGAAATAAATACCAATTTCGGTACAGGAGCATTCCAAATAGGCCTGCACTAGTATCATTAAATCCTGCATGTGTTGGGTAAGAAAGTCAGAGGTAACAGACAAAACACATCCAGCATAACTTCGTATCCCTGGAGAGGTCTCCATCGATACTACATTTTTACAAGTGACTGCAAAGGCTGCTGGAATTATATTGTTTATGTCTCCAGCAGTAACACATGTTTATTTTTATATGTTTTTGTAATGTCATGAACACACTCTGACAGTTTCTGCATTGCTTGACAGTATGAGCTGCACTTTGCATCTGTAAATCAATCCGTGTTTTCTTTTCTTTTTTTTTTTTTGTAGCACATGCTACATTAATAGGATGTAGCATGTGCTATGTTAACAATGCAGCTGCATTGTTAACATTCTTTTCACTTCTGTAGTATGAAAAGCCAATTTAACATTTAGAGGCTACATTCGAAAGTCATAATTACATTTTGAAGAGTTGCATCTTTCAATCAAAATATCTGTAATGTAACTGTCACTAGTTGAAACAACATAAACAGATATCATAATTTGACCAGGTGCAATGAAATTACAGATGCCTGCAAAGACATCAAATCCCATCATCGTCATTACATCTTAAATGATAATTGCAGGTATCTGTAATTCTGTGAAGTTTTAAGGAGATGCTATGTTTGTGGATACACATGTAAAACTGCTTCTGTTCAATTTATTCTCTGATGTTTTTTTTTTTCCTTTCCTATATGCACACATTACAACACACACACACCTGTCAACTTCACTCGTCTGTGAAACGCTGTAACAACATCAGTCGTGTTACCTATTGTGTCAACCTGTTTATTTAACTCAGCGTGAGAGCAGATTTACTTCTCAACAACATCAGAGCATTTAGCAGCAGCCTGCCGGAGTCCTCTCAACCTGCCTGGTGTACGTTACTATAGCTGCTCATTGGCCCAAATCTAACTCTCTGATTGGTTACATAGTATGTCTGTCTGCTTGTATTACCAGATGTGTTGATAGCTGTCAGCATGGGCTATATTCACTTGCCCATGGTTTATAATTGTCAGGCAGAGTATAAATGTTACAGACTAGGTTACAAATGGAAAAAAAAGCGTATCAAGCTGATGCAAATGGTATAGAAACCCATGCTGTTGGATCACAGATCTTGCTGGTCAGATTGTGGTGAAGGCGGAATAATGTGTGCCCCAGGATAGGTTGGCAACCTGTCTGGGGTGTATCTTTGCCCCTCACCTGAAATGCACTAGGATTGGCTCCAGCAGACCCCCTGTGACCCACATGAGGAATAGGCAGGAATAGAAAATGAATGAATGAAACATCCTCCTTCACCTTGCATATCAATATTACCTGTGGAGATTAACGACAGCTCCATTCTCAATATATTGCTATGCAATCAGTGATAACAAGGAGATGTCTTTGTTAAAGTGTTTATTATCAATATAAATGGTTGCAGTTTTACAATATAAATGGCTGCGTTTTTAAAGAAGCAGTAAGCCTGGTTCTATTTACAATTAAAGTGGACTATCTTATGATTGAGCCTTTGTCAGATAGTCAAAGAGAACAATATGTTATCAAAGTTTCCTAAAGCCAGTTAAAGCTTCTTTATTTCAATGACAAAAATTAACAGGATAATAGCCAACTAAAGACGGTCAACAGTGTTCCCAGTGTTCAATATTAAGGAATGTGAGATCACAAAAGTGAATATAATAAATTGTACTTAACATCACAAGGACATGTTGGAACAGATTATAAGAACTAAAATTAAGAGTGTAAAGGCAAAGAAAAAACAGCTTTTACAGCAGGTCTGAAGCAATTTGCAACACAAATAACTACACACATAAATAAGCATAGAAAAGATGGAGAAAGTGGCAGAGCGAAAGATCGCACGGGAGAAATATAACAGTGGAAATAACACAAGAGGAATGTAAAGTTGAATCATTTGAGGTGAGTGAGACAATAATTGGGGTGAGGAGGAGGAAGGAAATTGACTAGAATTTGTGATTTTTTTTTTAAGGCAGACAAAAGAAAGAGTGCAGCTCAGGCAGTCTAGCCAGGCAGATCATTCCCCGAAAAACAACTCACTCCTGTGAAAAATGCTCCCAGTCACCAGGTGATTTAACCCTCATCTGCTAGGCCAGACTGACAGGATAACAGGAGTTCTTTTTCAATATGATTTCCAAAATTCTAGAGATAACCGCAGATCCTGTCCTCGAGTTTGCTGCCTCTGATTTTACAAAGTAAAGCAAAACCTCCGAGCAAATGTCCTCGCATTTCTCTCCTTAATTATACACTGAAGGATACTTTTACAATTGCAAACCCTATTGCCTCCAACCACGTTTTGGCCATGTGAGGTTATGTCTTCATGAATTTCAAAAGAATCTTATTCACTGTAAGGGCCTCTGGTGGATTTTACTCCAACTGGCAACCTTTGATCTGGCAATCAGCAAGGCGCACCCCCGCTGAGGTACAAACGTGATACCAACAAAACACAATGTCAATTAAACTGTATATGCAGGACCTGTTAACACAATTTTACAACATGCAGTCTAAAGAAATGAAAATGAAATAATAAATTGTCTAAAAATAATAATAATAATAATAATAATAATAATAATAATAAAACAGAACAGGTATGGGTCCACACACAAGCTTTGAATGAAGAATGATAATTGTTTTTGCATTATATCTGCCAGTAACGAATGAAATCAGAAACAAATTTCGAGCACTAATTACGTTTGCATTTCATAATACAGCTGCAATAGAAACCGGTTTAGAAACTGCATCAATAATACTAACAGATCAAAACAGATTCTGCAGAGAACACAGAATAATTAGATGCTGTGGCCATAAACATTAAAGGGAGTGCAGCTTTGGTGCAGTGATAGTTGATTTATTGTTGCTATATCATTGTCAGCCCTGCACCCTATATCATTGTGCATTTGATTATAATTGGAAATAATCCACCGATGTGATCTTTGCACTCAGTGCCAGCAATTGTCTGTAAATCTGTACAGTATGTGTGTGTGTATTCACCTGCGTAATATGTGTGTGTGTGTGGGGAGGGGGTCTGACCCCTCACTTATGCTGCACCCAGCCTGCTTTCCCAGGGTACACTGCATCTTGCAATAGAGATAGATTACCCTGTCAGCCTTCTAGCAGAACCGCTGCAGAGTGTCTTGTGTGTATAATTTACTGTATCTGGGAGAAGGCATGAACGTGCGCTTGCAGAGTTTTTACCATATTTGCCTCATTGAACATACTCACATACAGCTGTGTTCATGTACATACAGCCTCTGCATAACTTTTATGGGTGTCTTGCATACAACTATGTCTGTGTGTGCGCACACATCTGTTTTTACTCTATAGAAGATTTTGTCTATAAGTGCTTGCTTTACTATGTGTGTCTAGATTTGTCTGTGCATATGGGAATAGCTGCAGGATTGTGTGTGTGTGTGTGTGTGTGTGTGTGTGTGTGTATATGTGTGCACCATCTATTTCTGCAGTCTACTCTAGCGAGAACACTGGGTTATTAACGACCTCGAAACAGCATCATCCATCTGCTCCATGCACACACAAACATGTGCACGCTCACATGCAAGCGTACGCACTCAGAGTTCCCTTGAAAAGAAACAATATGTTTTATGTGCATTACTTTGAGTAAGTGCATACTTGTGTGTGTGTTTGCACATATGTTCCCATGAGTGTCTGTAATTATTGTATGTATAATGCCGGAGTGATTAATTAGTAAAAAAGAAAGAAAAAAAAAACTAAAAGAAAGAAAATCCATCTTTCCTTATCTCACACCCTCAAAATGTCATCATGATCTATTCAGAGGGAGAGAAAGAAATCAGAAACAAAAAAAGAGGTTGGGAACAAACAACTGAAATTGAGGCATTCAAAGGCATGACGGCAACAGGATGAAGGACAGGCCAAGACCATGGCAACAGGAAGCACTGCAAAGAGATAAAGGCGAAGCAAAAACGGAATGCTACAGAATGTGGTATCTGTCAAATCTAATGGCTTTTATTGGCTGCAAAAAAAGAAGAAAAAAAAAACTTGGTGGGGACCTGTAACTTAGCAACAGCCAATGACACATTTTAACAGTGAGGAGGTGGGAGGAGTGCATATTATGGTTGTGGGGGTGTAGTGAGAGAGTGCGTGTGTACGGGGGCTGTGAGAAAGTGCAAGATTGGTCTGGAGATCTCGCAAGTAATGAATCTGGAGTGTTGAGTGTGTGTGTGTGTGTGTGTGTGTGTGATGCATAAAGAGTGCAGTAACAGTGTAGTTGTCTACGGGTTATTTTTGTCCAAGATACATAGTGCCTCAAAGTGTATCATCTTAAACACAAACACACTGAGCTGCTTTTATTCAGATGTGCCCTGTAACGTAGAGGGAGAAGTTTCACCATAGGCACATTAAACTGCCTTTTAATGAAATAAACACCAGACCCAGCAAAGTGTACCCAAAGTCTCTCCAGAGAGAAAGGATTTTTTTTTTGTTATTGCTTTCTCTTCGCATCGAACATCCGCCGCATCCATGGGGATTGGAGGGCAACCTGCTTGCAGCTCTGATGAAACATATTGCGTTAAAAGGATTCACTGAAATGTGATCATAATACAATCTGGCTGCACAGGGTACCTTTTCCTGTGATAGCACCACCTAAAAAGACATGCTGTGTACTTCTGATGGGGCGAAAAAAGGGAGCCGTTTACTGCTTCCAAATAGCAAGATGGATAAACAATTCAGTGTAAAAACCCCATATGGTGTAACAAACCAAAAATTAATTAACTATGTATATATTTTCTGTAATTTAATTCCTCTTTTTTTTAAAGGTTTTTGCTTAACTCAGATTTTTTGTTGTACTAATATAAATAACATCATAACGTGGTTGTAAATATTGTGCCAGTAACTTTGGTAGGATGCCAGATATTTTTTCTAGTTTTGAGTAATTAAATATTCTTATTTGATACTACGTGGAAAAAAAACACAGCTAAGCTATATTGGTCAGGAGCATATATATATATATATATATATGTGTGTGTGTGTGTGTGTGTGTGTGTGTGTGTGTGTGTGTGTGTGTGTGTGTGTGTGTGTGTGTGTGTGTAATTAAGCAGACATTTACATAATTAAGGCTTAACTGCCTAATATTACATGTTTTGGTATCCAGTGAGCTTTGAACAGTCTTTGTTAAGTCTTTTCTCATCTTTCTGACTGGCCCATCTGTCAACGTGTCACATCCTTGGGTAGAGGGGCACGAACTGCGGTGCCAGCGAGGATCCGCCCTGCCAAAAACACAGCCTTACGTAAGAAAGCGAAACCCCCGGTCGGGCTCCAGCGGCGCGACGCCGCTGCCGACCCTGACCTTCCCCGTGGAGGACGAGAGGAAAGATGCTGTCTCTGCAGGGATTAGTATTATTCTAGCTCTGTTCACCTCATGAAATCAATAGGGGGAAAGAAAAAAGAGTGCAGGGCCACAGCTGCTTCAGCTCCAACCACAGAAACATGTCATGTGTTCTGTCTTTCAGTGAGCCTGAATTATCTGAAAAATGGAAATTCACAGTAAATCCGGGGCTTGGTCAGGAGAATATAATGTCATTATGTCTCTCAAGTAGTACAACTTCATCACTAGCCAATGCATTACTGCATTTTTTGTGTTTTAACTCTTTCATACCTACATTACTGGATCTTACTGCTGCTAACAATTGCCACCTTTCCCAAACTTCACCTCTTGCTTATTGCGGCACACTTTCTCTGTATTCATGCAGCGTTTTGTGACTATCTTCTGCAGTCCTCCTCATAGAAATTCATAGGCACCACACAGTTTATGTACTGTGTTTATCACAAGGTCGTAGTCCTGCATTTCCCCTGTCATCAAAACCCCTTTCCAGCGAGGTGACCAAAGCTGGCAAACAGTTGCCAGCTTTTTCCTGTAGCACAAACAAATACCTGCATACACACACACACACACACACACACACACACACACACACACACACACACACACACACACACACACACACACACACACACACACACACACACAAACACACACACACACACACTGGCAGACATCTAAGCAGCGTGGAGTCAGGCTCTTGCTAATGGCTCTTTTGTTACACGACTCTTTCCCTCTCCTCTTTCTATTTACTTCTCTTTTTTGGTGTTTTACACTTTGCCTGCAACTCTCGTTTCTTTCAATCCATTAATCTCGCTGTCTTTTCTGTCATTGTTGTCCTCCGTTTTTTCTTATTTCCCCCCTCCCATCTCCGTACCATCACCGTATCTTCTTTCAAATCCCCGTCTGTCCGTGTCCCCGTCAGTACAGTAGGTAATGAGGTGATTGTGGCTGCCAGCCCAGTGCATCAATGCTTGTCGCTCTGCACTCCACTGTAATACTAACCGCGGCCTCTGGTTTACTGTAATACTAATCACGTGCACTTATGCGCGCGTGTGCGTGCACACACACACACACACACACGCGTCCTTGTTGCTCCGTCTCTTCTCCATTAGACCATTCTCCTCCTCCTTCCTGTCTTCCTCCTTCGATGGCTCGGTGTAATGCTTAACGCGCACATCTATCACTTCCCATTTCTGCCACAACACATTACAAATTGTACACCTCTTTCATCATAGCCTGTCTAATTGTTACATCATCTGTCTGCCCCAGTAGAGGGGATAAAGTCTCGTCAGCTTTTCTGCCCACTAACAGATCTCATACTTAACAGCGCTGTGGTTATAATTGTTCCCTCCCTCCCTTCTGTTGGCAGCCACGGTGATAGAGACACACACAAGGGGCGCGTTTGAGCACTACAGTTATGTACAACTCTGAGGAGCTTGCCTTATTTGAGTTTTTTAATCTTTTGTTATTAAAAAGTTACGTAACGGTACGTGACAGAGGGCTGCGGCTGCTTCGTCTGCATCAAAAGAAGCATCGGTCATCTATTTTTCTAAGGTTAAACTAAATATTCATGATATTTTGCCACTTTTCTTTGACAGTTCACAGATGTCTGTGAGGTGTTAGACATTCCCATACTACTTTTCCAATGCTTTCAATATTTGGACCGCCGGAGGGGATTATTGTGTTGTGACTCCGGCTACAACAAGATGAGGTATGCTTTCGGAAAAAACGTGTGCAAACAATGGTGGGGGGGAGGAGTCATTTTGCAGAAAAAAAAAAGTAGAGGAGAGAACGCGAGAAAAAGCACAACAGAAGAACATGCGAATAAAAGGGAAGCTGTTCAGCACAAAAATCACGGGGACGAGAGGAAGGGGAAAAAAAAAATCAGAACACAAAAAGATAAGGGAGCGGAAAAGTAGAAAGGGAAAGAAAAGAGGTTAGAGAGCTGTGTGTGTGCCACTTGGTAGTCATCGCAGAGAAGCTTTTCTCCATTCAGGAACTCGGCATGCAGCTGTCGCTTCAGGGAACCGCTCACACACACACACACGCACACACACACACACTCAGTCGCTCTCCTGCTTTGGGCTATGCTTTGAACTGATCCCCGCCACTGGAGAAGCACACAGAAAGCTTGCTGATAATAATATTATCCTATGGCCTTCATTTGGTAATATGGCTTTATAGCTATGAAGAAATATGAATATTATGGCTTTCAGAGGCAGCTTAGGGAATTACATGGCTGTCATGGTTCTCAGCTTCAATAGAATATTTACATTCCCTATTTATCTGTGCACGCTGGGTGGGAAATCTATTAAGTTACCTTTGCCATGGTACGCGCTGGCGTGAGGAACAGTCGTACGATTCTGCATAAAAAAAGAAGTAAATCAAACTACAAAACGCACAGAGAAGCCTCTGAGAGAAGGTCACAGCGCAGCGGGGCCGCACATCTGGATGGAGAACAGCTGGGACACGGTGCAGCCAAACGCATGCACAGCAGAATTTGGGGGAAAAAAAAAACTCTTCCACTTTTTTTAGCATGCGAGGATGAGTCAGTTGCACATGATCCGTTTGCAATCGACAGCCTGAACTCTGAGCGTGACGTTATTTAAATGATTCTTACCTTATCCCAGGCTCAGTGAGTGGAGCTACTTTTTCTCTTATTTGTCACATCATTTCCAAAACGTCCATTGGGTTTTAGCCGCTAATGTTAGCCCGAGCATAGGTTGTAGTGTGGACAGAGATACTATAATTGTGTGGCTGAATATTTGAGGGTATAGTAAGTTATTCCTGCCCTAAATATTTGATTACAGAAGTTTCATTGAGATCTGAAGTCCCACGAGCGGCCATTTTTTTGTGTAAGTATCAAGTGTGTGGTCCTGTGTGTCTAAAAATCTGTCATTTTGTCTATAGCCCCCCATAATTTGAGGATCTGTTATGATTTGAAAAAAATAAAATAAAATAGTGTGTGGGAGGCTTCAATCTCAACCTGAATTCGATCTGGCATGTGAGCCACTTGCCTGTCCTACTACTCTTGAAACTTTTAAAAATGTTAAGTGCAAATCTCGGACTGCTATCCAACTAATGCTTGACCATTTATCATTGTCATTTTTCAACTGAATTTGCACCTCTGCCACTTAATCCCTGCATTCCAAGAAGCAACGCAAGACATCCTTGCTTCCAGAAGGTGTTTATAAGAACTGTCATGTTAACCATTTCATTCTGTCCATGTTCTGTTTAATATATATTTGAGCAGCTTATTGTCAAACCCTATTGCAATCCAATAGGGACATGATTCTTCTGCACATTGGTTTGCTATCTCTCTCTGGCCTTGTATTCATTTTATTCCCACTAAAACAATAACTAAAAACATAAATACATGAGGTGCCATGATCCTCACTACAAATTGCAATGCATTTGCAAGTTTGTAATGAAGATATCCGTTTAAAAATAGTGACAGTAGTGTACGAGCTCCTGAAGACAGCATTGTTTGGACAAAATGAGACACGGATCGTTGCAGATTTTTCCATGAATATTGATAAGCAGTTTTACTGTGTGCACAGGAACAGGAGCACACAGTGACAAATACATGCACACACACAGACCTACAAGAAAAATAAAGACGTTAGTCAGTTTCCCGACAGATCATTTATATTCAATCATCTGAAATAGGGTGCCACAGCACACAGGGATTTATTTAGAAACTACTTTCAGATGTTTGTTTTCAGGGTTGCAGTATAGCCAGCGAGAACATAAAGCCGGTAGAATATTTATGTCTTTGACAAGTCCTTGATCAAGTAGTGAGATAATGGATTTTGAATTCCCATCAGTAGCCAGGTGAGACAAGCGAAACCCTCAAAATGGCAAAAACAATAACTACAGAAACTTATTCTTCTTCCTGCACAAGAGCCATCAATCACAGTATTTAATGATGGTGGGGGGAAAACAACACTGATTATGATGCCAAACAGTTTTACAAGGATTTCTAAGATGTAGTCATCAATCTTGATTTATTCTGTATTTCTTGAAAATTGCTTTTAGATCAAGCTAACTATTACAATATATACAAACCATGAATACAGTATTCCAGCGATGCTGAAAGACATTAAATATTCATATTTGTTTCTCTCAAAATAACAGAATAATAATGATGAATGAGATGCAGGCTCCTTCTATTTCATATTGTGAAGAATGGCTTTACATAAAGTGTTTAAGGACAGAGTGACTACAGTGGATATACAGCAGACTTACAAGCAAAACGTTTGAGCAGATCATCTGTTTTCACACATGATTTATGTATCGCTACGAAATCACGCGTGTAAACATGCACATGCTGACAGACAACGGACATGTCCCTAAGCACCTGTTCTAAAATCATATAGAGAAAATTCCGATTGGTTTGCAAAAACCGATGATCAAAGAATTCCATTATCCCATGTACTGAACATTTTTTTGTATGATCTTACATTTATGTCAGTGTGACTTTGATCCGATCCAGAATGCAGCTGTGCATATATAATAACAGGCACCAGGAGAAAGGATCACTGTTTTACAGTGCCTTGCTACTTGGCGCCCTTTGTACTTTTTGACCTCATGCCACATTTCAGGCTTGAAACATAGAGACATAAAATTTGATTTGAATCAAGACCAAGTGGGAGACAATCTTGAAGTGGAACAAAATTGATATGGTATTTTAGACTTTTTTTAGAAATAAAAAAAAGAAAAAAAACGAAAGAGAGGGTGTGCAAAATGGGGTATGAGTTATGTCGCTATGTAAAGAATGGAGAATGGATTTCTTGGTCCTTACTTACGAAGCTCTTAGTAGTCAGGCTCCATCACACTGGATGGATCTATATCACCCATTGAGAACAGTATGTCCCCAGAATGAAGGAGGTTCATAGAAATCTCTAAAACAAAAATGGGAGGCCTTCAACTACCAGGCTCCTCTCCTGTGGACTTTTGGGGTTTTGGAAGTTTTGTCACTTTCCTGGTTCACCTGGAAGCTGCGATGGATCCTCAAGTCCATTGAGGTAAATCTGTGATTTGTGATTTTGGGCTATACAAATAAAACTGACTTGACTTTGATGGTTGGCCTTTAAGCTTTCGTGTGATACTGCAGCTGTACACAAAGAATGCCTGGAAGAGCTAAAGCATTGCAACGAGAACACACAAACAAACTGAGAAAGTACAGACAGTAAAAAAGAAAAAAGATGTGCTTTTAGGAATGCCCTGCATCATGCAAACTAGGAATACTGTAAGTGCACACACACAACAACAGAAATCAGCTAAAGTAAAAGACTACAGTAATGTCTATGTAGACATTCCAAAATGTTGTACAAAAAGGTTTTTGCCTGGCTTCACACAACCACCTGTTCACACACACACACACACACACACAGAATCAGTGTGACCAACCCCAATTTTTAGGCTTCGTGAACTCTAGCTCTAGAGATGTAGACTTCAAATATCCTATTTGCTCACATCAATCCACTTCAATTTCCAAGCTAACTAATCTTAGATAAGCGAAAACAGCTATGACAGTGCAGTGCATAGTTAATTCAATTCTGTTAATATCATCAGATGTGTATTCTACAAAGATTTCACTAAGGGATACAAAAGAAAAAAAAACTACTGTATATTGATACGTATCGCAATTCAAGCTCACAATGTTGTGCTATTTTAGAAAATATTAATCTGATAAGTAGCTCATTGGCAAACCTGTTTCACGTTAGAAACTTTTTGGAATACCGTAGTTACTGCTCCTGTCAGACTTGTAGAAATTCCTTATTAAAAGCTTTCATTAGTGCTGTTTTGCATCATCCCACAGGGAGAAAATCACTGTCGGCATCTAAACATTTCTACATTTAACCCTAACAGTGGCTATTTTGCCTAACTACGTGGTTGAAACAAAGATGCGTAAGTAATAAAAATATCTGACGTTTCAGCCATTTAGTTCATCCTTATACACATTTCATGGCAGATGTTTCTCCAGAGTTCTGCTAAAAAATTAAATGGTGTGGAGGAAAGCAGCAGGGGGCTGCAAGCATGAAGAACAGGATAGTGGTAAAGAAAAAAATTGTTCCACAAGCTCTTTTAAAACCACCTCTAAAAGCGTGTGTAAGCCAGTGTTAATATGGTGTAATAGGTTGGCAGCAGAGAGCTTCTGTAGCACAAATACACTTCATAAGACGTCTTCTGGCTCTACTCTGGTCCTTCATACTGTGTACTGTGTAATACAGACTGAAACACAAGCACTAGGCCGAACAAACACACTTGTATCTTATTGTATCGCGGGTCCCCACTGGCTTTCATGTCCAACAATGTAACAGTTATGACCCAAATGTGCCATTATGAGAGTGCTGCATTAACACAATTTTCTGCTAACAAGGAAACTGCTGACTCCCCCTCCCACCCCCCTTATTTAATGAATAAACAGATCGAATCCACAGCACAAGAACATAGTTAGCTGACTATGTAAAACTGAGAATAATGCAAAGAATCAATCTGAGGAAGCTGCACCAGCATTTTGTTACGGTGCAGGGTCAGATAAAGAATGGTTGTGATATAGCAGTATCATTATTATCATACTAAAGAAGCTCCTAACACTGTGTGTGCCCTGAAAACAATTAGTCAAACACAGTGGATACAGCACAGAAGGGGTCAAGTAGCAGCAGTCGAAATTACAATAGGAAACATATCCCCATTAGGACGACAGAAAAGGCCTGTATATGAAGGTGAATAAAGGTGCATTGGATCATTGAGGGGCCTGCAATTTGTCTCCAGCTCCGCACGTGTCCCCTTTAGCTCATGTCGGTTTCAGTCTCTGGGATTTGCTGCTGTTGTTTTTTGACCTTTATCCACAGTGGCCCGCGGGGTTAAACCACACCGAGATACAGTATAGCAGGCTCGATGCCAAAATCACTACTCCAATCTGTCCGCTCTGCCTCTGCTCCCAGACCCAGCTGCTTCGTGAAGGTCCGGCCTTCACTTCAGTACAATTTCAAATGTACCTTGTCATAAATAAATGACAGACCTGGCTCTGATGGATACAATTGAACAACTAAGAAGCTTTATTCATGAGTATCTGTTGCTCTGCTCAAGGAAAGCTTAGTAAATGGATATTGTGGTAGGTGGCACTGATGTGTCACTTCTACAAGAAGTGGTTGCAACATCTTAAAATGCTATTTAGATTTAGACAACAGCAGACAAGTGATGATTTGTGAGTGTTGCACAATAAATAGCTCACCTCCTTAGATTTATCCGTATCAATCAATCCTCTATTCAATGTTGACAGGAAATCTGTCAACACAGTGTGGCTACTGCTACAGAAGCAGAGCTCATTGGACCACAGCAAGTTTATTCACATTAATAATAATAATTATAACCATGTTTTCATAGCAAAGTTGCAAATTGCTTTCAGATAAAATCACACAATACAAAACTTAACTTATAGATGAGATGACACTGTTTAAATAGTTATAAACGAATACCTTCAGTAAAAAAAAAAGATGGAAATCTTTAAAATACAAAACTGAGTCTGCCTGAGATTCTCCAGGCAGGGAGTTCGACAGCTGAGAACCCCCCAAACAGCAAAGACCTGGGCCTCTACTCACAAATTGAGATGTTGGAACCATTAATAAGGCCCTGCCGGAGGTTCACAAGCACCAAACCGGCTCACAGGAAGTGAGTAGATTGTAGATATGAGAAGGAGCCTGACCATTCAGACAGTGAACTCACAGGTAGCCAGTGAAGGGCGGCGAGGATTGATGTAATACGGCTGCTTCTCTTAGTACGTGTTACATTAAAAGCCTGGTAGACGGCATCAACTGTCCACTGACGTGTCGCCTACCGATACCAGAATAGAGTGTATTGAAATGGTCGAGTCTGGAAGTGATAAAAGCATGGGTGACCCTCTCTCAGTCTGCAGATGACCTGTTCTTGCTTCACGTTGACAGTCATGAGTAAAGAAATGCCAGGAGCCGCTCATCTTCATAAAAATACGATCATTAGGCAGGTGGGTGGGCTATTTTCACCCACTCATTCTGTGACAAACAGGCGCACTTTACAGGTTTGCACAGTAGGTCTAGTCAAATATACTTAACCCAACTTAATGATGTTAGAACACGAAAAAATAAATAAGTGAAAAAAAGGCTGATGTCTATTTGTCCTCATTTCATGTAATTTCCAACACTTATCCAATTCTCCAATGAGGATCATTAAAGTTTTATTAAACTTAATTGGCAATAACCGTTTCTGCATGTTTTTTGATATAATGAGGTATAAACAACAGTACAAGCTCCTCGTCATGGGTCCCAATGGTGTATTTTGCGTCCCTCAATTAGCCCCATTTTAAATCCAAAAGGAGTAAAGCAGCTAGTGTGTATATATATATATATATATATATATATATATATATATATATATATATATATATATATATATATATTATAATTAATTAATTAATTTATTACCTACCTCTATCTGTTGTGCTGTGGTTTATTAAGATTCAACATGAAGATAAATTGTGTTGACTGGTAGATGAAGTGGATTAGCCTGATGCCTGGGGAGATGGATCCAAAGACCTGAAGAATTAAACAGAGGAAGAAGAAAAGGAGTGGTTAGCGCATTATTGCACTCCTGCATATATATACATATAACAGGTAAATCCACAGATTAATCACAAATACAGTCAAATTCTTACTAGGAAAGGGGGCTTGCAGACTGGGAAACAACATCAAACGATCAGAGACCAAACAGAGGAAGTGGCAGAACCTAAATAGCAACAAGTGATAACAATACACGGGTGATTACAATGAACAGGGGATTGAGTGTAGAACTCTGAGGAAAGGGGGGCAGTAGGCAAAAGCAGACACAGAACAAAGAAACACTGCTGCAGTGCAACGAATGTCCATTGGGTGCTCAGAGTCCAACCTAGGGTCCTAACAGTACCCCTCCCCTCTAATGGACGCCTCCTGGCGTCCCTTGGGCAGGTACCGAAGGCCGCTCCCTCGATGCCAAACGTCCATCGGCCAGCGGACTGTGTAGGTTAAGGACTGTTGATGGGGCGGGGGGCAGGGGAGGCTTGGGAGCAGGGCACATATTTCCCAGGAAGGGCTCAACCCTAGAGACATGGAATGTTGGGTGGAATCGGCGCATTGGTCAGCGTGCTGGTTCAGGTTCGGATGCTGGATCAGGTTAAGGCTCAGGCTCAGGGGTTGAAGTTGAAGCTAGGGATGATGGGAGCAGCGGGGTCTGAGGTTGAGGGTGAATCTGGTTCTGCTGCTGGAACTGGACCTGAACTCGGGGATAGTCCTGGGTCGGATCTGGGGGTTGGAGCTGAGACTGGACCTGAGGCTGAATTTGAGCTAGGGGCTGTGTTTGGGTTTGTGCTTGAGACAGCGGAGGAAGAGACGATTGAGACAGGGGGGTCACAGGTGAATCGGTCGGATGAAATATGCTAATTTTTTGAGATAGGGATTTTTGTTTTTTCTTTACTTTTTTTTTTGCCAAAATCATCAATATTAAAACAATAAAAGGCTTGAATTAGTTCACGTGTGTGTGTGTGTGTGTATAGAAGAAAGACCTGTATACATATATATACCTATATATGTGTGTCCAAACTAAAATTGCAATGCCTAGACTGAAAAAATATTTTGGCACCTCGAAATATGTGGGCGCTGATGCAAAAATTAGTCATTTTTTAACAATTCATGCAATATGGATCAAAGTGTTATCAAAATGAAAGTCTCTCTCTCTCTCTCTCTCTCTTTCCCACACACACACACACACACACACACACACAGGATGCAGACACTTTGGCTTTGGCAGTCAGTTTTCCAGCCAGCTGAGCTAACAAGCTGCAAGTTATTAGAAGATCATTACTCACATCAGAGGCCCAGAGGCGTCTCATCACTAAGACATGAAGCAGAAATGTGACACAACAGTGCGATAGCTTATCATTTCTCTTACGCCCTACATGGCATTCTGCACATGTAGGTGATTGCACTCAGATTACCAATAAAGCAGATTTTTCTTTCTTTCCACACATCTTGACAACTAATCTCAATGCAGCAGTGACAGGAAAAACTAGTACGGTAGATCTTTGTGCATGTTTGGTTCTGGTCGATTGCAATGAGCTTGTGTATTTACGTATTTACTGTAATATTACAATTATAATGAAGAAGATTTTCTCATAAGAGGCACAAAGCTACTTTTCATACCTTGAGTCAATGTGGCATATATGGCATTGCCCAGCCTAAAATATTGTATGTTGAATATGTAATTGGCAAACTTTCAAGCCAAGCCACACTAGGTTTAAATCATACTGTATGAATAATGGACCTCCATCATGTCACCTGTTGCTTTGTGGACATGTTGAAGCCTCACTGTGGCCATCACCATCTTGGTTTTTTGTTTTTTTTATTTTTTTTAATTCAGAATTCAGTCTCCCATGATGTGGATCTAGGCAGGATCTACACCCAGCAGTTTTCTTGTGCAACTCACCTGTCACTCAAAGTGGTTAATACCTTTTTTTTTTTATTTATGCATCATTTTAAGCCTTTATAGGATTTCTTGAGTGTTAAAGGATACTGAAGTATAAGGGAAGTTATCGTTGCAGACCAAAAACATTTTTGTACCAGGCTGTAAACATGTTTGTTTCTGCTGTAAGGCTGGTCATTTTAACATGGGGGTCTATGGGGATCTGCTCGCTTTTGGATCCAGTCTGAAGTGGCCTTTCAAGGAACTGCATTTTTTTGGCAGTTCTGTGTTGGCTTAATTTTTCAGCCCTGGAGGTTACGGCTTAGTTTCAATATTTATATCTCATACATAATTAATGGGAGAAGAAATAAGCACTCTTCTACCATTTATTCTTGCTGGAGAACCCTGATGACTTAGAGGAAACCAGCACATCAGTGTGATGGTGACAGACTGGCAGCTGAATAAAGTATGTGGTTAATAAACTGAACACCAGCTTTCAGCTTTTTTTATGCAGATATGGGTTAATGTAATAAATTAGTTCCTCAAAAGTAGACGTGGATTTTCTCAAATCACAGCTATCAGTCTGCAGCGACTTCAGCCAAGGGTAAAGCGCCTGAAGCCTGACTGCAGCTTCACGTTCACGATTCTTGACCAGAAACAGACGTGACTCCTAAAGAAAACTGAAAGTTGGCACATCAACTTCTGTTGAAATTCAAAGCACTGGAGTTCACTTTAAGATCATTTGTTATTATTATTTGCCGTTACCTCCATTTCCCTGGAAATAAATAGGATCCAACTCATATCTGTATTAGACAGTAGACTCTTATGTAATAAAACCCAGGGTAAATGCAGCACTTCTGCATGGGTTTAATAGGTACATCTGTATTTTTGACAGCATTGAAAATCATACCTTCAGGATTTCTCAATACCGTGCTATATTGTAATACCTTGATACCGAAGCCTAAGAGGCACCCTGACTTTGCCTTCTAATAATAACAGTAAAACACACACATACACTCAGGCGTCTTTCCTTTTACTTATGAGGGTTTTTTGCGCAAACACTTTGTTCTGTAGTGTATTATCTAAAAAAATAATACATAAGAGGACACTCTTTGGTATGATATGCTGGTGCTGCAGCTTAATTCAAGCCTCTTGTTGCTCTGCCACTCTAAGACAATTATGCCAACCCCTCAACACACTGTACCCGCAACATATAATGCAAATAGCATGGCGCAAACCTAGTGTGCTCTAAGTGCCCCAATTTCTACACTATGAATGATGCATTTTGCGAATTCATACAAAAATAATGTATCAAGCTGGTTTACATTACACCAATAAGCTGCTTACTAATTCTTTACAGCAGAGTCATGACAACATGTTTATTTATTTCCAAATAAGCCAATTGCAGCCCCCCAAACTACAGAGGTAATTTATTATTTCAACCTTGAGAAACTGCGTTCTTTTTGAGAAACTGAAGCAGAAGGTGTAAGAAGCATTCATAATGCTCTAAATGTGTTTCTTTAGACAAGTGTTATTTTTGTTCTATCTAAAGTAAATATGTTTGCCACTAATCTTCATAAT
The DNA here is from genome assembly GCA_036785175.1 of Eupleurogrammus muticus. Taxonomy (NCBI): domain Eukaryota; kingdom Metazoa; phylum Chordata; class Actinopteri; order Scombriformes; family Trichiuridae; genus Eupleurogrammus; species Eupleurogrammus muticus. The sequence goes on along the minus strand of JAYKQN010000009.1, from coordinate 9,881,219 downwards.
AATTGGAACCATGATGATCTTTAAATAAACGGACAAATAAATATGTCATCCCTATACAAATAAATATATTCTGTATTATTATGGCATAAGACTAATCTTCACCTACAGGCATGACCAATGTACAGCCATTATGTATTAGCCATTATTTGTAAACCAGACAATTGGTGGGTGTTAGAAGCCATTTATATTAAATAGTGGGCATGGTTCAGGATGATTGATGATGGTGGAGCCTGGTGTTCTGTTAAAGCAAAGCACTTTGTAAGCAGAGAAAATAAAGCTGGGGCAGAGGGAGTTGCGGGTGCAGTGTGATTGACACATTCCTCAGCAAATCACCGGGCTTATAGTTTGCACTGACTACAAACCTGCAGTTACGGAAATTGGTTCCTCCACACACGAACCACCGCCCTGGGCAAAGCAGCAACTGCATGAAGACATGTTGCCTGGTTTGCTTATATGGATGTGGCAGCAACGGGTGCCACTGGCTTACATGTAATTGCATTAATGTAGTTAAAGTGATGTAGAACGGCTTCTGTAAACCACCAGGGTTCCAACTACAACCTATAAGTCAGTCTTTAATGGGCAGTTTGATTAAGTCTAGGGAGGAAGGAAATCATTTGTAATCTCAGAGTAATAATTTCTTACTCTGTTTATTTTGTAACCTGGAATTATTCAATAACATGAACCTTATTGGCCAGTGAAGTGCTAGATTGTGCTGATGGATGGAGATCCTGGGGGTTTGTGTGGGGATGATAAGTCCCCTTTGAGTCAGGAAAAAACAAACATGAACTTGTTAAGTGCAAAAGATCATTATTGAATAAATTCCTTAAGTAAAAATATCTATATCTAAAACTTTTAAAATGATTTTGTTCAATGTCCTCCTTGCATTTTCTGCTCAACGGTCTGACCTGTATACAGTCCAGTGACGGCTATCCCAAACACAAAGCCACAAACTGACCTGCTGTCAGAGCTTAAACAAGCAAACTAAATAATATAAATAGATGATGTTGATTTGAAGAAACAAAGACTAGACAAGCAATTATAATACATTCATTATCAAAACTGGATTAGAAAAAGGACTTTGATGGGACAAGAACAAATGGAATCCCATAGATGAGCTGCTAATCTGATAATGCTAGAGCTTTTAACTTGTAAGCCTTAAAGATTAGTTCTGCAACATGATCTTAAATAAACAAGAATCTATAAAATCCATGATTGATGGATTGTGTCATATGACCCTGCGTAGTACGATGATATTGAACGTCATTGGTGTCCTGGTTATTTGCCTCGATATTCAGCATCTGTTCTTTCTGCCCAGCTATGTTCGATTGTGGTGAGATGGACTGTCAGTGTGTATGTGTGCATGCATGAATAAGGAAAAACAGAAGGTGAAAGAAAGAGTGTGTGTGTGTGTGTGTGTGTGTGTGTGTGTGTGTGTGTGTGTGTGTGTGTTTGTGGGTTGTGAACAGCAGCAAGAAAAAAGGTCTATGTGTGATGGCTCTAGCTGACAATGCCCAGCTTTGAACATAAAAGTAAAGGATGAGGTGAAAAGGCTCCAAACACACACACACACACACACACGCCCACATACCTGCCAGTGAGTTTACATCACTGACCTGTTGTTTTCATACTTTTTTTCCTTCTTATGAAGAAGGCAGTGAACTTCTATCCTTTGTTTCTCTTTACATTACTCCCTAAAATGTATATTTTGTCTTTTCAGCCTTACCTTCCACTCTCACACTAAATCCTCTGCTACAGTATGAACTCCCTCTCAGCATTTTATTTTTCATTTTATTATACACTCAAATATTTAAGTATTCAGCAACTGGGCTGCCCGGCAGGCTAACTGGTGAGCCATGATTCTGACTTTACTGATCTCACTAGTGTTTCAGAAATGGGGAAATTACCCTATTGTACCATTATATCATATAATAGGATGTGAAATGGCATTATATAGTAGGTCCATCCATTCTGTTCCTCTCCTGTTCTGATGCTTCCTTCACGCTCTCTCTTGTTGAGTGTGTACCAGCTAATGTTCCTTGGTATCTGCATATTTCATGTTATTACATTTTCATGCCTCTGAATGAAATCTACCCCACAGCTACGGATGTTGCATTTACACGAAGTGATCGTAGACAGATTCTGAATGAAAAACGGTTTGAAATGAATCAATCTAGCTGCTTACTGGTGCACCACTTGCACATCCACTCTGTACAATGTTTAAAGTAAAAAAAAAGCATTTAGTATTGCAAAAGATGACAGCTGTTTTCATGAATACTAAACAACAGCCAAATATAATATAAATTGATAACCATACAGCACACATGTTAAACAAGGCCTCCTTTTCTGTGCCCCCCTGCAGACTTGTGCAATTTATCGAAAGATGGAAAAGCAAATGCATGTTTAAACTTTGACGAGCTGCTCATGTCTTCTTTGTATGACTTCAAGGTGCGTTCAAGCACACCTTGTTAACTCTGAAATCTATTCCTGGTTCGCTAAAGGAGAACAGTTTCCATTTTTCTGTATTGTTGTTGAAACACACCCGTTATTTACTTTCTTGTTCTTTCACTGTAGTATGTTTAATATTCAACATAGCAACGCAAAACCCATAGATTCCAATCTTTTAAAAATCCAGATTTTCCATATTTTGCTGCAGCAGTTTCAATAATTAGATGCTAAAATCATAACAGTAATATAACATTCATTTCTACATTTGCATATTTATATATATATAGATTAAAGAATGAAATATTTCTTATAATTATTTAGACAGAGGCAATCTTTAAAATCTTTAAAATGAGGGAAACCATAATGCTGATGTGGTCCAGGATGAAATTGAGTTCGACACCCCAGATGTAGTACATAGAGAGAATGTGTCATGCACATGTCCCAGTCCATGTTTACATTCTGATGTTCCTCTGGGCCATGATTGCATGGTTTGTTTCAGTAGTTACAGTATTGTTCTTATACCGGCTCTTTATGTAGCGCCTCATTCAGTTTGAAACAGGCCATAGTCGCTTCTCTCTAAAGGAACCGACTCCTATAATCAAGCGAGCAAATCATGCATCTGCATGCGCATAGTGTTTTTCAGTTTTCATGGCACTTGCGAGCTAAATTTTACCCCCGCGTCTCCGCTTCCTCGAGCAATCATTTGACCTGTGAGGAGAAAAACATGCCTGAGCGCCTGCAGAATCCGCCTCACAAAACATTCACCTGCACGCGAGTGGGTTTCACTAAAGAAACGTTTTGTCAGTGAGGGGGAACTGAATATAATTGGTTGAGTGACTTTGCCAGTTCGACAGCAAGGTACGGCAACACCGCTGGGACAAAGGGGACAAACCACACAGTCCTGAAGGCCGGAAGAACTTGAATTGTCATTTGGAATTAAATTGTCTAGAGTTGATTGTTTGCAAAATGACACGGAGCGACATACTTCAGTGCGTTTGTCTGATTGCCGTCTTTTGTCTCCTCCATTGTTGATATTAATCTGATAAAACACTGATAATTTGTTTGTAACTTAGAACTTGTACACAAAACTTTATATTTTTCATTTTGGATAAAATAGTTTGATGTTTGTTCTTGTGTTGTAATGATCTTCCTCCTGCTGTAAATGAGGCTGATGTAAGTGGGCAACACAAAGATGGTACGACTGCATATTTAGAATTCTGATAGAAGCAGTGTTCAAAAATACAAAGGATTGGGGCAGAGTGCCCCATGTTAAGTAATTAATTAGCTTTGTAAGATCCTGACAGGGATAATCCACATTAGCACAAGTTTCCTGCAGTGAGGAGCCGGCCATTACTCAATTTTCTCAATTCTGATTTAACCACATGGCCCTCAGTGTCGCTGCGCTCAGCTGGGCTGGGACCTCACTCTTGCTCAAAAAATGTCACGGCTATTCTAGACCTTGAATAAGGAAAAACAAATGAAGCATATCTGATTGGTGCATGAGTGGGAGCTGCAGCATTAATCAATGGAAGTACATCCATTACGAGGGAGTCCAAAACATGCACAAAACATTCCCAGTGTAGATGTTTTGTGAAGACCCTACAAAATAAAAAAAATATATATTTCTTTAATCGTGTGTCCCTGTGTCAATTGTTCACATACCTCTTGTTATATAGCAAATATATGTTTTTTAAAAGCTATATTTAGATATTTTTACATCAAAATCACATTCCTCTTCCTCTAAAACAGTTTCGGATGTTTGATGACTCATCCTGCACTCGGGGTCATTCATAAAAGAAAAAAAAAAAAATCCACCCATGTTCAACCCTTAAATAATTTGTGTCACTGGGAAATGAGTCACTAACGCTCCAGCTTCCGCTGCACAGGACCTTTATGTCTAGTACCTGACAGGATAGGACGGCATGAAAATAAAAACGCAAACTCATGGTTGCGTAACGTCAAGTGAAACCACACCAGTCGCACATTCCAGCGAGAAAAAAATATATATTAAAATGTTTTTTTTTTTAAATGAGCATTAAGTACTGTGCACTTATCTCACCCCATCGTCTTTGCTCCTCTTCTCTTCTCATCTCTTAACCCCTCTTTAGATATATGCACTCATCTTTCTCTCATCCATTCCGCTCTGTTTTTAATCCGCCAAACCACTGGCACCCTCTCTGCGCCTTCTTCCTCCCTCCTTAATCAGATGCTGTATAATTATCTGGTCATCATTATCAGAATCATTCTGTTTCCTCATTATAAACCCATCTGCTCTGCTTTGCAATCCAACCAACACGACATAAACACACAGCCATGCGGATGCAAGAGCACGCACACACACACACACACACACACACACACACACACACACACTTCTCTTTTCCCCTCTCTCTTTGTCGCCTCACAGTCTCTTCACTGGAGCCACTTGAGTGACTGAACACATCAGTGTAACTGGTGTGAGGTAATTATGTTGAGAGCGAGGTGAAGATGTTGGACTAATCTACTGAGATCCATAGAGGAATAAAAAAAAAAATCTGCCAAGCACTTTTTGGAATAAAAATACATTACATTTTTAATTTAAAATCTTTATCTAATTAAATACAATACTGCTGGTCTATCCATTGACAATATATTGTGCAATGATGCAACTGATTAAAACATGAGTGACTAGAGAGCGGAATAAAGTAGTGGGGAAACTCAATTTTAAATCGTAGGACACTCAAAGGCAACCGGTGTCAACCCACTTAACACAACCAACAAATCCAGAATTGGCTGAGAATATCAAGACTATGATAAGAAAGCATCTATGAGGCTGGGTATATAACCTCACCTCCCTGGTGTCACTGCAAATGTTTAATCTATTTGTCTGGCTGAGAAAGGTCTGCACTGTTGCTGCAGATGTCATTGGGGATAACGCTAATGCACTGGCAGAAAATTCCTGTGAGACTTCTGCAGGGCAAATTATTGCATGAACTTTGAAATTGAAGTTTTTTTGTGCGTTTTTATTATAATTATTTAAGTCTATTGATTTAAAGGCCATTTTCATTCTCATGGTCTAAAAGTTGCTTAGCTTAGACCTGTAATTTGTCTTCTCACATACTCACTCTGAAAAACACCTTTTTTCCAACCCCCCCCCAATCCAAGTCAGGTACAAGCCCTCGGATCTGGGAGCAGTTACTATTAACTTCCAGTCTCGTTTCCGCAATGAATGGACACGGGGTGCTTTGGAGCTTTGCCAGAGCGAGGAGGTGTGGTTCAGCCCTGGGAGGGCTTTTCAGAGGATAGTGACACCAATATAAAACTCTAGTTGATTCTTCTATTAAGCCACTGGCGGATTAAATGGTGTAGGATGGGGGAGTCCACGGCATGGGTCTAAAGCCAAACTGGAAAACATCCATCCATCCATCTTACCCAATTGGTTCTTACTAAGGTCACAACCAATCCCAGCAAACTGCAGGGCAGGAGGCAGGGACACACCCCAGACAGATCACCAGCCTTTAACCTCAGCATGCTTTTGGACTGTGGGAGGAAGCTGAAGAATCTGGAGAAAACCCACAAAGACACGGGGAGAACATGCACATGCACTCTGAGGGCGTGTGAGTTTGTGTGTGAGCTGGAACACCCTAAATATTTACACACAAGCACCACGAAAGATTTAAACCAATATTGGTGCTGTTTTTCTCCTGGAAAATGACAGGAGTCTAGTGTTTATCAGGCCTAAATTTGATTTGGAATTTTAATCTCCTTAACTTGAATTTTTGAAGGGTATATAAACCTATTAATTACAGAACAAGCAGGTAGAGGTATTAAAATGTGGGACAATGCTGCGTGTATTTAATTAAGCAATACAAGAGGAACGGCAGTCGAGTTACACATGCGGAGAGCATGAAAGCAGCAAAAAAATTATTCATGAATCTTAGAAAAATGAGTCCATTTGTGAAACCCGTGTGCATAATGCACGCACAAGGCAAGGTAAGTGCCAAATGTAAAATTGGAATTACATTAATAAAGTGGAAATCACTCGGGCTGATGAATGAAGCGCAAAAATGTCTATGAAAGTAACTCACGCGGCTAAACGTCGCCGCGATGACCTCTAAGAGCTGCCGTGTGACAGCCAAACCTTTTAACACCGGAGAGACACAACGATGCAGTGGCAGGAAGTGGTTTTGTTTGTAGAAGGAGACATGCAGAGTTTGTGTGTGTGCTTGTGTGTGTGTGTGCGCGCACACAGCAGGGTTTCACTGTGATCTGGTTGCATCCTAACAGTTGATCTTCTGCTCAGTTGCACTGCTCACACACACACACACACACACACACATATGTGCCTAGTGCACTTAAGAAAACTAACACTTGTACCTACAAGCACATGCGCATTCACACACTATTATAAATATAGAAACTGTCTCCTGACACTCCTGTCTCATATGAACGCTCTGTGGTGGAAGGAGGATTACTCATATATGTGACACACATCAGAATGAACGATTTCATAGAATTTTTATCTTGGTCATGGATGTTTTTTGGCATAATGTGATTGTTTATCCCACAAACAAAACCGCATCTTTTCTGTATTTTAAATGAAAGCAAACAACAATTACTTTTTTAAAAATTTATACAATGCCATATTATAATACACACGAAGATACCCAAATGTGTATCAGTCCTTATGGGGTTCAACTCACTAAGAAATGATGGTGATGCTTTAAAAAAATACAAATCTGACTTTGTCTGTTGTAAATAATTTAATCTCTACAGTGGATACAGAGCACATTTTTTTGCAAAAGTTCATCATACAAACATTGTTGCCCCTGCTACATCTTTGTACACACACACACACACACACACACACACACACACACACACACACACACAGACACACACACACACACACACACACACAGGGCCCCAGCTGTGCAAGAGATTAGAGATTAGGCAGGAGGAAGAGGATAAATGCATCTAAACAGTCCATAGCATTGCCCCACAGACATATCTCACAACATTTATCCTAAATATCAGCAGAGATAAGCCGCCAATGCACATATTAGTTCACATCCGTTCACCAGGAGAATCCGCCTTGGACTCTGTGCCAGCAAGTAAGCTCCTTACATCTTTGATAAACAATTGCGACGCCACGTACCACATGAGCCCGCTGATAATGTCAGCCATGTTCCGCAGATGCACCGCCGCAGCTCCAATCACGTCTCTCCCCCTCGTTCCCGCGCTTGCTATTTATCAGATGATTTATTTGTTCTCCCGCTTTGCTTTTGTGGCTTTGTTTAAATAGAGTCATTCCGTAAAGCGGTGGGATTAGGTGATCTGTTTGATGTTTTAATTTACTCCTGCCATTTTTCTGACTATTCGACACAGCAGCGAAAATACTGCGGAATTCGGCTCGTCATCCCACAAAAAGCAAGAGTCGAAATTCAGTCACAGACACATTGACCTATAGGTCATTAAGTTTGAGTGGCAGATGCCTTCTAGTGGCCATATTGTTTATGACCCAGAGAAAGTGATGCAGTTCTGATGTCAATTTTCCATAGGCGGAGGATCTGGGTTAGAAAACGCTCATATGGGTCATTCTGGAGTGGTGCAATGCACCTATGTGGTGGTTTAGTGATGGGGGGGGCGTTGGTTTGCATCACAGGGAAACAAAATGGAGAAGGAAAAACATGAATTATTCCTGATGGACAACACAAGCGGGAAGATATATTCTGTCTCTCACCGTTTCGGTCTCTGCGGGTTCAATATCAATCATGCCGGGAGTCTGTGAGTCACTCCTAACAGGCGCAACTCAGAGCTATTCTGGTTCTGAAAGAAGTGGAACCTGAAACACTTTTCTCGACTTAAAGCCAGCGCAAGTAAACACTTACAGCAATGTAAACATTTAGAGCGGCGTAACCCCCCCCCCCCCAACAGCTGAGCAGCAGCACCCTATGTACACAACAAAAGCGTCCTCACTTAAATCTTTACAGCACTAATTATTTCCCCGTTTAGCTCTAATTTGCAGGCGATAGTCCAGCAGGGGTAAATTACCCAGTGGTGGTCGGCATATAAACACACTTAACACACACAGTGTGTGCAGGTACTGTAGTAACGTCTATGGTCCAGTTTCTCAACAGTGGCTCCACCAATTTATAAATATATATATATATATATATATATATATATTTTGTACAACAAAGGAGGAGCTGATTCCAGTGCTCGTCATAAATGGCAGGATGTGCATGAACTCATTTATTTAGAGTGAGCTGCCACTCGAGCTGAGTGTGTGTGAAGTGGGCTGTAATGTGCAGTTCATCTGAACTAAAGACCTGTCTGAAGGTTCTCAGTCCTCCGGGTCATCTTTATCGTGTGGAGTCTTAGAGAAAAGCAACTGGACTTCTTAGTTTGGTTAAAGACGCTCCGCCTCTCATTCGAGAGGCTCCTTCAGTTCTGGGATTCCACTCAAAAGCATAAGTACGTTACCAAAACTGACCTTATGTCTTTGTTGAGAAACAAGCTATCCACTTGCCATTGGTTCTGTTCTTACATGTTTGCCCTGATGTTGCCTATTGTTGCCTTTTGGAGCCAGAAGTGACCATATAATGAGATGTTGGAGCTCTTAGTTGTGCCTGTTGCAGTCATTTTTTTTTTTTTCATTTTACAAACCAGAAGCGACTATGTAATCATTTCTAAATAGGTGCATTATTTATAAAATAATATAATACTGTATTGAAGACCTGCAATTAGCAGTTGAATTAGAGCCATAGTCTCATTAACACAGAATATTAAACTCATCTTAGCCGAAGTCAAACCGGAACTTCCGGATCATGTTCTACTTCATTCTAAACACGGGAATGTTTTAACTGCTGAAAAGCACGTACCATAGTGGATGCTGAGCTGCCTTAGAATATACAACTAAACCCCAGGAACATGCTTATTTTTTTTTTTCCCCCCCAGATGTCCCAACGAAGGACACGCCGAATGAGCGGCTGCATTAAATTGCAGAAGCTGGTGGAACAGAGGCTAACAGCACAGGACAGCACAACTCCGGCTCCGTATGCTTAAGGAGACTCATGCCCATTTTAAGATTCACGGGGAGCGCTGCTCTCTCCTCTCGGCCAGCGAGCACAGCCGTGCATCATCCACTGTGGCATTGGAGGAGCTTTGTGTCGTCCGTGAATATAAGAGAATAAACCCTCATGATGTCATCATGGCTATTCCAGCTTTCAGCATGTGACACACAAAAGGGTGTCCGCCAAACATGAAGGGCTATAGAGTTGCATTATTGGAAATGGAGGATCCAAGATTTCTTCTTGCCTCTGCCTCTTTACCTAAAGAGTTTATGTTCACACAAGTCACAGGCAGGTCCTAGAGCACAGAAATGAAGTGCTGTGCTACACTCGCTCTCATTGGTCAGATGGATTCCATCTCCCCTGCAACATATAAGCAATCAGGAGTGATCCTGCGCCCGTTCCTCTCATCTGAAACTATTTCTTCATTCCCTCCCCTCTCTCCATCTCCAAACCACTTACAGCACCACTATTTCTCTCTATTTAGCCTGTCCACATCACCGGGGAGGCTCTGTGTGTTGCGCGCATGTGTGTGTGTGTGTGTGTTCCACCCTACAGTGAGTTGATAGGTTGTGATAGGTCTCGGGGAGAAAGTCGGACCATAGCAGTTAACACCGACCTCTTCATCGCTTCCTCTCCAACCTCCAACACACCACCACCACCTGTGTGTCTCTCTCGTATGAACTAAACAGAGTTTGAATTGAATCGATTGTTTAGCATCTGATTTGTAGCATGCTGTAAATATAGACTAATCACAGAACCGTTGGGGAAACAAACAATAATTGTACCAATAAAAGTACAGTTTCTATTCTTTCCTCTATTTGCCCCATTCCTTTCCTTCCTCCACCTCCTCTCCTTAAGTCCTCTCCACACTAAGGCCCTTACACACCATGTGATAACAGCCATCTTGCAGGTTCATTGGATGTCACACTGTGCGAGATAGGCCCGATAAACACTTGTCTGTGCCCCTGTGACTATGCCGCGTTACCTTTCTTTTTTTTTTCCTCCAAACATATTCAGGAATAGTGCTTTCAGTGTCACATTACTCCGTGTGTTCACAGCCAGGACCTACCAGATAAGGAATGCAGGGTGTTGCCTTTCACGCTCTGGAAACACGACCCGCCGCCTCAGACCGAAACGAACGCTGGGAACGTCGTCAGAATTTTAACGCGGCCCCGCCTTCCGCTCCACAATCTCGGCCGGCAGATGTGTCCCTCGGCGCGACCTGTGATCGCCGCTTCGGACCGGAGGGCCGACAACGTCACCGCGATTCTCTCAGAATAGAATTCTGGCTTGGAATAGCTCAAAAACGCAGCGTACACCTGTCTGATGTACTCCTGTTCTTCCCATTTCACACGTCTCTCACACGCTCTCTCAACGATGCCAGAACATGCCACATGTATATGAGGCCTGAATGTGTGAGGCTACAGCTTCATTTTCAATAAACAGCAGTTTGACCTTGAGGTATCAGGCCTCTAAACCATGTCTGTCATTGCCCTCGCCGCCTTCTCTCCATCCTGCCAGCCCCTTCACTCAAAATTCCGACACTTCTTCCATTTTGGTCATCATCTATACAACTGCCTCCTGCAAAATGTCTTCTTCCCATTCCTATTCCTTCCTATCCATTACTTCCACATGTTTGCATTGCACCCTTTACAAATTTAAACATATAGATCACATATCATACAAATTGCACATCTTTTTGTCTTTTTAACATAAATGTGTGTCCACTGTGTGTGTCTAGTGACCCCAAACTACGAGGGAAGACCATTCTCTCGTCTTTCTCTTGCTCCGTCCAAACACATTTAGATTCGGCCCCCTAAGACATCATAAAGGGATCCGCTGACCTCCTTCCTCCTGCCCACCCCCAGCGAAAAACCTCCTGAAATAACTGGTTCTGCTGCCGGCTGCAGGAAACAATGGAGCTTTTGTTGAGTGAACACCCATTGGATTCACTTCATTTTTTGACATAAAATTCCTCACGAATGTAAATCTGTCGCATTTCAAGCGATTGTGAATTCACCATCTCCGTCAGATACAGAAAGTGTTGCTCGCGATTGTCTGTTTCTCTCTCATTCAAGTCTAATCCTCTGCCAAACCCTCGTTTTTTTGTGCTTATTCACACAGAAGCCTATAGCTCTACTTCTGTCACTCTTTCTGTGCGCCCGTCATTTTCAACTTTTAATTAATTCACTGAATGCTTCCTGGCGTGACATGTAGATTTCCCTATTTTGCCAAAGCAGAAAATGAAGCGCTTTCAGCGAGACTCACATTCAGGGTTGCGATGAGCACATATAATAATGGGGTTTGCAGTCAGACATAAGCATCTGCGAGACCAAAAATAAATAAATAAAAAATTTTCTATTTACATGGCGAAGGTCTTCTTTGAAGACAAAATGGCCTGAGTAGCGTGGACACTGTGTGTTTTTCATTAGACTCCCATTCAATATCCACTATAAAGACAACAATTCAATTTATCCCCACTATAAACTAACTATTTTGTAGCAGCCTCTTCAAGCCCCGAACCATTTCCAAATGAGAGCGGCGGATAGATACTTTACTATTGCAACAGTGTTGGCACAACTGTTTGGTACAGCGTGGTGGCTCAGTTCAGGTGCCATCCACTTTGGGAAGAAAGCAGGGTATTGGATATATTATGTATAAAAAAAAAAAAATATGAGATGCTACGCCATCCCTGTATCGCGCCAAAGCATGTAATAGTCCTTTAAACCCTAAAGCTGTGTTCACACAGGATGAGGCCACAGCTAAGCTCGTGCTTAATTGCAAGCTGCTCTCTTCACTCCATCTGTAGCTCAGTCGACTGTGGAGCCGGATGTCGTGATGACCCCGACCCACGCCACGTTCCAACTGATCATTTCAGCTGAAACCTTGTTCTCCCAACCCTCGGGCTGGGCGGTATACCTTTTCATACCAAATATCTGTGGGGGTTTTTCCGTGTTTATTTTTTATGATACGATTTGTTCCGGTGGGAACACAGAGCACCGCGGGACGTCGTGTGAGAGGAGGGGGGGGCTGTTTTGCAGTTGTACCAAACAAGCTGCATGTGGCTGCGTTTGTGTGTGTCGAGCAGTGAACAACACGGACGGCAGTGTGGGTGTTAGAAAAAAAAAAAAAAAAAAGTGGACGCTGATCAAGCAACCATTAACTGGGCTAAAGTTGTAGCAGCAGGAGGTCGCTGTGAGCAGTGTTGGTGCTTCACCACATCGCACAAACATGGCTGAGAATATGAAGAAGGCATGACACAGACTCCATGGCACTGCACAAAACTCCAAAGACGCGTTGGGGACAGCAGCTTTTGTGGGACCATTCAAACCTGTGGTAATACTCGTCTAGTCATTCTAAGCCAATTTACTGCAGGGATTATTATCTAAAGTAGAAAATGGGGTTAACAGCTAGTCATGCAAACAAAATGTATATGCAAATACTGTGACACTGATATATGTTAAATACGTAAAATTTAAGTCATACTGACAGTCAACCCTGACCTTTTGCCATTAAACCTCAACTACAGCATTGTCACAACATAAAGTCACCTGCTGATACTGCAACTTCATACATGAAACATGACATTTAAACAGCTTTCATCTGTCAAGACCAGTGGGGATCATAGTTGATGCTGCTTTTTCCCTGCCTTTAGAGGGAATACCACTGTCCCGCTGTGCCGGCCAAGATGAAGTTACTAATATCAGAGGCCTGGCACCTAGGAAGATTTACAGTAAAATAGATTCACAAATCAGTGCTCCTGTGCAATCCCTTTGTCATTATTTTAAAAAATGGAGCGTGTGAAAATGGTCTCATTTTTGAAATATTGTGGAACGGACGCTGCAGCTCGACAGAAGACACCAATAAAACCGGGGAGACCTTTCCTGAAATGAAACGAGTCAGCCGCCTCCTCAATAATATTTGAGCAAGCACCAGACAGATGACTTTGAATTCACTAGCTGCATTAGTTGAGGAAAATGACGGCGTCTTTAAGCTCTATGCCCTGTATATTTCCCACAATTTAAATCAGATGCGTTTGACATTTCTTTCATAATAAGCACAATAATTAAAAAAGTTTATCGTGCAACGTGCAACCTTCAGCTTTTTTCCGGCCGTTATTTCAGTTTCCACATGATAAACGGCAGAGCCCGGAGTGATGGTTTCCTCGTCTAGCCGGAGGCTCAGTTGAAAATCCAGATAGAGAATCTGAATTACCTTCAAATCTATCCACAGCCCACCTCCGAGACAGCGAGTGATCAGTCAGAAATCCTGCAGTTATTGACTCCTGAACATAAGGAAGACAGGATTTTATGAAGAATGAAGTGTTTTTTCTATTAATATTATTGTTATTTACTGCGCCTCAGTATGATGGTAACTATTTCACCCACCAATATATTTCAATGTCCTTCACAGCTAGGATTTTGCTGTTCTGGATTCAGACCATTGTTTTAATTTAGATTTGTAAAAAATAGACATTTTTTAACCATGCGAGGCTGTTTGGAGGTGTGCAGGAGTGGGCACCATTTGTCTACAGTATGCATTTGTTTCTTTGACACTGCAGGGACCAGAGAGCGTCCATTACAGATGTCTGTAAAACGCTGAATATTTAACAGATAGCGGTTGTGTCGTGCCCTTAGCTGTAATTTCAATTTGTGTTTTTTCCATCTTTATGCGTCGAAATGCTCAGTTCAAAACAAAACTAATTCATGACATTGTTGCTATAGCGTCTTTTCTTTCAATATGTTTTTTCCAGACTAGGCAGTGCTTCTACTAAGGTAGAAGAAGAAGAAGAAGAAGAAGAAGAAGAAGAAGAAGAAGAAGAAGAAGAAGAAGAAGAAGAAGAAGAAGAAGAAGAAGAAGAAGAAGAGTCCCAACAGCTCAGGAGATTTTGCACTTCTGCTGACCTTGAGCCAAGTTATAGTTCAGCCATAATGCCTTTCAGCCATATACGAGTAACATAATCTATAATTCATTCCTACATTCCCCCTCAGATTTCTAGAGCAGCACACTCGACTAATCATCTCCCCCCTCACAGTGCGACTCTGCTTCTCCGTGTCTCTCTCGGACATTTGCAGGTTTAACTATTACTGCTACTGTTTTTCGAGCGCAGACGTCTAAAAGTAAAAGCTGATTACGATGACGTGTGAAAAATCACACTGAGAGGCGAATTCACAAAAAAAATAAAGGATTGCAGCTGCTGATCGCACCATGAATCGTGCCCCTAAACTATTTTCTGCTGAGAGCAATTTGCCCTTGTTTTGTGTTTGAGTGTTTCAGGCTATTTTTTTCCCCAACACATTTCAGCAGACAGATTGTTCCATAATAAACGAGTACGAAAACCTCAAATTGTGTTTAATTAGCAGAGGCGCACGAGCTCCCCAAAATAATAATATCAATAATAATAAACCTTCTATATATTTGGCTTTTTTACTACTCAAACTACAGCTATTAGTATGACTGACATGTAATGACAATTTTTAAACCTTTTCCAGGGACAACAGATCTAAATCAGCCTTTGGTTATATTCTGGAATAATTGTATTACCTTGACAAGAGTAATTTACTGTCCCCGTCCCTGCTCAAATCCACAAATAAATATAAGGAGAAAAAAGATTAAGATATAAAAAAAAAAACGACTGTAAGTCAGATTTTTGTTTTAACTAATGTTGTTCAGGTTTTACATTAGACATCTGCACAGGTCAGTGGATAAAACACAGACTCCAGGTTCATAAACTGAAAATCGTTCCTAATGAAGCGGCTCTTACGAACGCTGAGCTCCATCAATGCTGAAATTTACAAGATGAGGCGATCCGCATCACACCATATTAGCATGTCATCTCCTCCGTTTAGCAACAATAAATAACATGATCCAAGATGTTACCTGCTTGGTCAGAGACACCTTCACTGTCCATGTCATTATTCTTGTACTTTATGCACAACTGATATAATGAGCCATTCGTAGTTTGGTGGCGTCGGCCGTGTGTACTTAGACTCGCACGGTTTCATCTTTTGAGACAAGCAGCACTGAATCTAAAATGGCTATATTAAACATCAAGATGTGTTGATGAGGAAATGTCGCACAAATACAGTATGTCCTCTACCCAGGTAGTCAGAGTTAAAGGGACCTTACAGCAATATTAAACCGCCTGCCTTTTTATTCTGTCTCACATTATCGATAAATTATACAAAACAGCACCGCCTCTCAATCATAACAGTATTTACAGCAAGCTGCAATTTGATGCTAAGGGCCCGCTGCAGCTCTCCTTTCTCTCTTGTCTGTGAAGAGTTGGAACATTTGAGTGTGTTCTGAGTCAACTCCACACGCAGCGAGCCACAGACGGTCAAGTGACCACTTTCAGCCGCAACGGTTCAAGTGTGAGCGTTGGAGAGCGGCACGTTCGGGCGGACGGAGATTTAAGCGGCGCGTTAAGCCGCATCAGCGGGTCGCAGGGCCGCCACGACACCGCCGACGATCATCTTTCAACTTAAGGGCTAAGTGGGGCCAGGGCTAACGCAGCAGAGTGGGGAAATTGCAAAGCAGAACTTGCTGACGGCTTTTTTTTTTTCCCAGATAAAAAAAAAAAAAAAAGTCAAACAAAAACTACGGGTCAAGTCAATTTTAGCGGTACGGCCCCGAAAAGTCACAAATAAAAAAAAAAAGCTCAGTGAGGGCAAAGAAGGAGGGATCCCTCATCCCTGCATCAGATGTTTGAATAGAGCACAGATTAGAGTATACAGGAGGGAGGGGGTATAACCACACGCAAGAGGAGAAAGTTTTGCATCAAAGAGGCGTATTGATGTCATCCTCAGGCCTCCCGCATACACACTGAACCACTTTTCTCCTTGTTCCCATTCCGCTGTCACCTTTCCAGCTCCTTCCTCGTAGCCTTGTTTTCTTCCGAATGCCGTTTCAACTGTCCTCTATTCTATCTCGGAGTTTTTAACGCTCATTTTTGTCTTCATTTCATTTGCCCGCTCATTTTCCGCTCAGTCATTGCTATGTTGCGAGCATTTAATCTCACAAACCAGTGACTTCCCAATATTTGGCAGCATCGAAGGTGCCACTCTGGAGTGGAGCAGATAGAAAAAGGAAGAAAAAAAAACTGCTGGCACAGACATAAGTATGATTTTTATTTGAGGTTCATGCAGGAAAACTCCCCATAAAAAGTGAACAGAACAGATCAGCCCAACTACGCGGAAACAATGATGTGAATACAGACAGAAATGAAGAGTTGCAAGTGGAGATGCAGGGATCTGATTGGCTGAGGGGAACACTGGGAGCGGAGCAGGGCTGACGGGGCAAGCGGCTCTTTAAGATTCTAAACATGGAAACTATTTCCTGCATAACAGCCATCCATTTGTAGCTGTCTGCTCAACAGAGAACGCTGTAAGTGGCCCTGCAGGTACAAATACACTGCTTACAGTCAAGTGTGGGTGAGCGGGTGTATGTATGCATGTATATTTATGTATATATATAGAGTGTGTGTGTGTGTGTGTGTGTGTCCATCCCCTCAGAGATGACATAAACTGCCTTATGTGAAGTAAAACAGGGTTTTCTCTTATCTCTGTTCTGCTTTTTGTTTTTAAGTGACTTGTGGAGGACCCTTACAACAAACCAAACTAATGACTTCTTTGGAGGTTCACCTAACAAAGCCTACCTCATTTTTATACTCGTAAAACACTGAACCGGATGAAAAAATAAATAAATAAATAACGCTGGCCGGACTTAGTTTCAAAGCCTTTGCCAGTTTCTCCGGGGTATTTTGGGGACCACTTTATCTTCTCATTAAAAACTTTGAAGCTTGACCCAGACTATAAAAAAAAAAAAAAAGAAAAATTGCTGTGCTGTCAGAATTGGCCCAAGGGCCCCGTTCAACAGACAGAGGCACCCATGCACTGGTGTATATTGCCACACCAAGATGCATTAAAAAAATCAATGCAAATTTAGGTGTAATTAAATGTTTTATGTGTTTGCACTCCTGCCAGTAGTTCTTGATTATAACTTTCTCATATAAAAAAGCATTACTGCTATTCTGTGGATTTGCTTATCCCCCCCCAAAAAACTGTACAATAAGTCACGCTGCTACTCAAGAACCCTATTAACCATTTACAGCCACCCATTCACTTTAGAGGCATCCACTTACCTTCACCCCTTTGCGGCGGTGATTACGGTGAGTGACACTAATGAGACCCTGGGAGCATCAATACACTAATCACATTAGCTAAATGTTAATCTAATATTTAGGCTAATCAACTGACCAAGATCAATACTTTCACTGAGAAATTTTTTTGTACCTGTTTTTGTAGCCATGCTCACAGCATAGAATGAGAGATGAACGTCAGATCAACATCTGACTTAGTCAAACACCAGTTCTATGACTAAATGAATCACATGCACATGAGATCTCTAAAGCAGGTTGTTTAAAATATAAATAGTATAGTATAATGTCTTTTTTTTCTGTGAGGCAGCTGTCAGTACAGAAAACTAAATCAGCTCAAACATCCTCAAAGTAAAACTTTCGCACGAAAATATGTAACCAGACAAAAAGTTTGGGTCATGAGCCCTGAGAAATCTGTGCGGTGACGAGTGTGTAGTTTTGTAATGAAGGACTTAAACGCCTCGTCTTACACGGCCTAGGCTCATCTCTTTGCCGCCGAATAGTCACATCAGAGGCCTGTTTTACATTAAAAACGTGACAGGCACGCACGGGAATTGGCTTAACACTTCCCTTCTCCGGGCGCGTCGACGGCCGTGAAACGGCGGAATCAGCTAAAAGTTTCAAGATCACAACCGTCTCCAACGAGAAACCTGTGATGAGACGGGCTGCGCGTCCCAGATACAGGATCCTTCCTGCGAACGCCACGTAGCTCGATATATGATTGCATGGCAGAATTGGGCATTAGCCATAATGCGGCATATGCGTATTCAACACAACATGTTCTAGTGAAAAATAAACGGAGGAAAATGTAATTGTAGATGGGGGAAGGCTGCGGATTTAGATTTATGGTTTTTGGGTAATTCGCTCCATCTTCTCTTCCTCTGTCAGAGCCTCATGCCAGTGTTTTAGCCGTCATGTCTGTAGGGACTCGACAGGCCCGTTCTCTTTTTTCGGTCCCACCCTCCAATCACAAGCCTGCCCGTGCCATTGTCTGAGATCCCAAGAAGCCGCCCCGTGAAAGCCTCTCGCTTGTTAATATTTCATTCCGTCTCAGCTGCTGTCTGCCGCTGTAATACAGGGATAAACAGGGAGTGTTAAGAAGTGGGTTATCTTTTGTTTGCTTTCTAATTCGGCGCCACCCGCAGCCTTTCCCCTTTGTTTCTCGATTCGCCCTTATTTTTTTATTTTTTTTATTTTTTTTTCCTCAGCGGGTAATTTTGCATTTGATTGCCGAGCCAACCTGCTTGTATTATTTATCTTGGCTTGCTAGACAAGAAATGGAAAAAGCGTTTGCCCGACCGCGCCGGCTCTTCGCCGCTTCCCTTTTCACTTCCCCTCGTCGCACAGACACCTGCAGGTTTGTAACGACGGGTTTTATGTGTGCGGTGACTCATGCGGCACTCAGGGGTGTTTACAAAAGTTGACGCAAACGAATGGGACTTGGAGGCAGGCGGCTACAGCCACAACGGTCATAAAAGCACACTTCACCCTTTGTGCGGCGGAAAAAAAAGCATTGTTTTCAATCTGAAAAGAATATGACCGAGCTCTAATTTATTCATCCGTCCCTCGTCATCGTGATCTGCAGCTGTTTTTCTCGCTGTGTTTCTCTGTCATGCTAAACACTAAGTCCCCACACACGGGCCGATCAGACGCAAAGGGATTGATTTAAATCCCTTCTTGTAACTCAAGTATTCTCTTTGGCTGAGAAATACCTCACAGTGCAGAAGCTGAACGCTTTAACGTTCATTTCACTGGGACTTTTAACAAGATCAGCTTTAAAATGAGCAAGGTAAACAGCTGATGTACTCCCAGCGTCATTGTCTATGCACTATAGGCTGAGAGAGAGAGAGAGAGAGAGGGAAGACAGGGGGTCGGTGGCAAGAGAAAAATCATAAGTCAAACAGTGGAGCTGTCAGAAGCCCCTGCTGAGATTCCGCAGCCTCTCGTATGTGCGTTTGAGAGCGTCTGCGTTGAGACGAAAAAGCGGCAGAACAAGTGTAGCTTCATCTGGCGCTCGGGCTCCGAAAGAGAACACACACACACACACACACACCATGACGTAAATAATAGATGGGCTTTACATGACATTTCACAAATACACCCCCAGACGTGCAGCGACGTGGCCTGCCATGCATGGAATATTCACAGCATCCCGCGTATGTTTGACGCGTGCATTCAGGGAATAACTTGAAAATTGAACTTCTTTAAGTTTCTTTACTTAATCAATTGCTCTGTTATATTTGTAGTGTTGGACAAGTTACTTTATTTATTACTTGTCATTTCAAAGTAGCTTGTTACATTACAATATTTCTGTATTTAAAATGTAAGCCATTACACTACTATTACTTTAAATTTTAAGTTACTCTCACTGAAATAACCGGAAATTACCTTGTCATTGCTGCCGCGAGCAGCAACAGGGATCTTGCTGTCTTGGTGACTCCACATTGAAAGTGGTTTTCATATCTTCAACAACTTCCGACATGAGCCTCCTAACCTCCTGAGGCTGAAGAATCTCAGAGTAGGGGAACTTTCATTTTAGCTGCTTTGTTGTTTTATCCTCCACTTGCTTCTTTGCCAACTTGCCAGTTTCAGCTAATTACTAGTTAATTACCAGTGCTATTTCAGGTAACGGACAGTTCTTATAGTCAAACACACTTTAATGTTTTTCAAATCCTTATTTTTTTTTTTCACAAAAGTAAAGTAATGGAGCGTATGCCCATCAGGAGAATGTGTTATCTGACCTTTCTGCAGCTTCACTCATCTGGATCTTATGACTGTCGAGCCAAAAGTAAAAAGGTAGTGAAACGTTTTGCATGGTTGCTTCACTGCTGCTGATCCTGCTGGGATTTTAGCAAATTTGTATGAATAAACACACTTCTTTAATCCAAGGTTAAAAGAGCATTGCAACACTTGTTCCTGATATTTATACCAAGAAAAATATGACCTTTTTTTCTGTAATGTCTTACATTTCTGCGTTACAGCAAAAAACAACACATTACAGTAATGTGTTGCTTTCTAACGTGTTACGCTCAACGCTGCGTATCTGTAACCCCTGCTCCATGGCTTTCTGCAGGATACGGAACACACAGACTTTCCCTTCTCCAGCTCTGGCACTTTTTCAATATCATTCAGCAAGTAATTGATTTGTTGTCCAAAAAAAAAGGGAAAAAAAAAAAATCTGGCAACATTGCTGCCATTGTCCTTTGCCACCTCCACAGGATTGTGCTAACAAGCCA
The DNA here is from genome assembly GCA_036785175.1 of Eupleurogrammus muticus. Classification (NCBI taxonomy): domain Eukaryota; kingdom Metazoa; phylum Chordata; class Actinopteri; order Scombriformes; family Trichiuridae; genus Eupleurogrammus; species Eupleurogrammus muticus. Next base: position 9,860,325 of record JAYKQN010000009.1, on the reverse strand, counting down.
AGTAGGTCATGTGTAGTTTGAGCAACAGAGTGAACAATACAAGGGGATTAGAAAGATGCTTCTCCTTTGTTTCTTATTCTCTTCTGCCTTCTGCTTTTTCTCTCTCCCCTTCCCGACATATCCATCTCCTCCGCTCTGGCCGGCCCAATAACTCAAGCAGAAGAATATCAAGTAATAGGAGTTTAATCTTCAAAGAAGTGAAAAAGCAAATTACTTATTGACAGCCACACCTTCTCGTGTCAAAAAAATATGATTCCAATCTCGACTTGCGGCCACCCTCACTACTCTATTAACACACCACAGTGTGTTAACCCACTTTACTCCTGCAGCTGCAGCATTGCCAATTTTCCACCTGATGCTTTTCATGTCATTACACCAGCTGCGAGGAAAAAAAAAAAAGTAATACATGCAAGCAAAGACACCTGCACACCGATTTTAAGGTTAAAAAAAAAAGAAAAAAGGAGGAAATAAACATTTTTTGACAACAACATTTCACACCAAGGATCTCGGCTGCTGGAAGTGTTTGCTGCAAGCAATATTGACACTGCCCCGGGGTCAAATAATGCTGGCGAGGCAAATGTTTCATTGCCGAGGGAGAAAAAGCGATGGCTAGCGCGCTGATATGCTGACTGATGCCAACAGCTGGAGGAAGCATGGGGATATTAGAAAAAGAAAAAAAAGTGGGGACATTGAAAAGGTGCCATATGAAACCACTAACCAGCCTCACGGTGAAATCCTTTATTTATGACAATGTAAAACACATCATTGTCCACAATGATGAGATATTAAAGGGGATAGATCTCACTTAAAAAAAAAAAAAAAAAAAGGTTGCACCCACTGCTGTAAATCCACCGTCATCACAAATCTTCAGTTGAGCTCAATAAAGCGACTTCCATAATAAGATACCTTCAGATACACAGATATTTTTTTTTCCCTAGACTCCTAGAGTTCGGTATTATAGAGCTTTACTTTATATACGAGGCGTGATACAATAAAAAAAAGGATGTTGCATCAAACTTCGACCAACTCAGCAGTCTTTGTTCTCCGTGTTTGAAGCTGCTGCCACGCTCGGGCTTATTTGAGGAATGTTTTAGCTCATTTTATCTGCAGGCAGCTGTGTGTTTGGGGAATGAATATTTTGCAATGCGCCTGTGCTTGTGTGTGTGTTTTCAGTTCAATTCAGTTCACTGTGTCCCCTTATTACCCTTTGTGTGTGTGTGTGTGTGTATTAGATGCTGATGTGTATGCATTTTTTTTATCTTTATGTCTTTTTTTTATCATTTATGCATTAGTTATATTATTTATTCATATTTAAAGTTAGTTTAAGGCTTATTTTATATTTGAGAGTCATTTATAGGGCTTATTTGCATTTTGTTTTCCACCACACCACCGACACAAATACTGCAATGGTCTGTTCTGAATGATGATGTTATGCTGAGATTTAAGAGTTTTAATTATTAGTGTTATTTTATTCATAGCTCCAGTAAATATAACTTAACCTATCAATTAAATTCAATAAATTGAGGTGAGATTAATATTAGCAATTAATATACAAGCATTCTTTAAAAATGCATATTTATTATGCCGTGCTGTAGTTAAGGTGACTCTAGACAGTTTTAAGTCCTGTGTGCAAACAACTGTTATTTGGAACTTTACTTTTTGGCAGAAGCTGTTACGGTGCATCCAGAGGGAGTTGAATACGTTATTAAACGTTCCATAATAAGCCTTCACCGTGAAAACCAGAAGAATAAAGAGGAAAAGAGAGAATGTCATGAATAAGAAAAAAAAGGCAAAATGATTCTCTAAGGTTTCTTTTTTTCATTTTTGGATGTTGAGTTGTTTCATCTGGCAGCGGTGCAAGAACGAAAGTAATCTATTGGTTATCAGACTCAGAAATAAATCATGACTTAGTGCCGAGGGCTGTGTCATGCCGCTTGACACACACACACACACACACACACACACACACACACACACACACACACACACACACGCGTACTTAAAGAGCACTATTCCATCACCTCTTACACATTTGTCACACGCGCGCTCACACACCCTTTCATGCTCCTACTCAGCATGCAACATGAGTGACTTCCTTGGTTGAAGGAAAGACACAGCTTTAATTTTAAAGCCAGCTACTATGCTTGCTTGTATGTGCATGTGTGTTTAATCTACATCTGCATGGTGTGATCTGAGCATATAAATCAGTCCATGGATGGAATGTATTGCAGTAATACAGCCATGACACCCATATGTGGCTCCTTTACAAGCTTGCACTTGAGGGGGATTTAGATTTTATTACGCGAGGAACTCAACGCATCCAGAGAAGTGGTCACTTATAAATGTTTTTCGCACATTATATGTAAAAGGGGTCGTTTCGGGGTTAATGCGGAGTTCGGATGAGTATCGGGATGAGAGATTAACGATTAATGAAATCAGAGTTCACCAGTGAGTGTTTTAACAGATTGTCCGACGTCCAACTCTGTCTTGGCGATCTCTCGTACAGACGCCATGCGTCGCGAACCTCGTAAAGAGTGAGAGGGGTTTACATTTCAGTTCCTCCCTCTGTGTCCGTGTGTGTTACACTGCAGTATCTATGGCCCTGTTGACTTCCAGCCGCGGTGGTTAGAGCGATATGTGTGAGCAGCCTCAGGACAAAAACACACTGAGCTTCGGTGTCTACCATTTGCAACCACATTGTACAACCGTGCACTGGAGGGCACCCCATTCCCCACCAGTGCGATGTTGCCTCTCCCTGTTAGTGAAAAGAATGCTATCACACCGCTCAGCGGACGGAGGGAGGGATGAAGTCAAAAGGCCGGAGGGACAATCAGACAAAAAAAGAAGGCAGGGAAAATAAAAAAAAATGTGCATTAAAGCTGAATTACACTGAATAAAAACGACAACGTGATGAGGGATGCTGCTCTGAAGCAGCCCCCTCCCGCCGCCCTCTGCCCTGCTACCTCCTCATTTATATTCCACATCTCGCCCTCCGGTCTCGCTGATCAGTTTCCGCTGGATATCGATCACTGCTATAACTGCACAATACTCATCTCACGCCCTCTGGAATCGTCTCTTCCCCTCCGTATGTGCCATTTATTTCCTTCTCGGCCGGTTTAAGATTTCTGAGTGGGTCTTTTTTTTATTTGGCTCATGAAAAACACCCCTATCAAGGACTATAATCCCTCCGTGGTTTGTGTTAGACAGGAAGTGGGCTCTCCCCCCTGTGTTATCCTTGGCAGCATAAATCCTGTAATGGACTTGTGTTGTATATCTTTTATTGCCTAGTAGACAGTATTATTGTAAGCAGGTGCTTTGGAGGAGCACTAATCTCTGTTTACTCATTTATTTGTGCATTATGTTTAATGCTTCTTGCAGTGTGACTGTTTAGGGTCGTGCGGTGGGTTCAGGAGGAATACAGAAAGGGCTCATTTAGGTTGAAGGATGGTCCCGCTGCAGACTGCAGGAACACAGCCGTGACCTTCAAAAACGGAGGCGGCCGGCACATCAATTCACACAGTGCTCAAAAACCATGTGGTGAAAGTTAATTGATGAATTGATTACCAGACAGTGTCAGGTAGTAAAAGCTTCAAAAGTCAGAGGCAACCTCTTATGTATCAAGATTAGCCCATGAGATTTTTTTTTTGTTGACATTCTGAAGTTGAAACATTATTCATGTGTTTTAAAAAAGAAGGCGTGTTAGTTGAAACTTAAAGTATGCGTCGTTAGCCAAGCATCAGTCCTCCATGTCGACTCCTGTCTGCGTTTCTCGTCCCTGTACACTTTCACCTGTTAAAGACATGGAAGCTAAATATATCAGTTGTGAGTCCCTCAAGGCCTGTTTACGCCAATAAGTAGCGCAGTTAAGCTCATCAACATGTTCTCAGGAAGAAGCTTGGTGATATAGTGACTAGACAGGAGAGCCTCATTAGTATTGTAGCTGGCAGGCTGGCATATATAATGGATAATTAGCTAATCAGGTATCAGCAAATGTATCAACACTTTTTCAAGAAAGGTAGAGTGTCTTTGCCTTAAAAGCCTGTCGCGCGACGTTCAGTGCCTTTAAGTGGTTTATACTCGCGGCGCGAGAACAAATAACGAGTTGTGGGACAGGATTGATGAGCTTGGATAGTTCCCTCCGGTTTACACTCCTGCGCCGCTCGTCTCAAAGGTCAGCGCTGTCGGTCCGGTTCGCGGGAGTTCAGCGGCAAGGGTTTGCGTGTCGAAGCTGAATTTCAATGTGAAGCCATTTAAATATACTGAACAAAAACTCGAAACACAAATATGAACAACGCTTTTGTTTTCTTCAGTGTCTGGTGTGATCACCAACGCCACTAATATGCAACAGATCCTGTCACCTCATCCTCCACATACACCATGAATCAATATATTTCTCTTCTTCTAATTAATGTCAAACTCTCTTCCTGTCTAAATGTGTTGCATTCCATCCCGTGCACACGTCATCTATTGCACGCCTGTCCATCCTAGGGATTTTTTCCTTGTATGATGGGAGGGTCCAAGGTGAAACTGTGAAGCCCATTGAGGCGAATCTGTGATTTGTGAATTCAGACTATACCAGTATGTGGATACGGTAGTTAACCCTGGTCCCACAGAACCATGTCGGCCCAGTTCTCTTCGACAGCAAGAACTAGTATGTTTTCCGGCTTCCAGGAATTGTGTATAGATCCTTGCAACATGAGGCCATGCGTGAAAATGATGCAGCATGAGCTGATAGTGTTGGGTGATTGGGACGACAATGGGCCTCAGCCAATCTATGTGCATTCTAATTGAAACCAATAAAATGCACCTGTGTTCAATGGTTTCCGTTTGTTTGCCCATGCTGTAACCCCACAGCCACCACGGGCCACTCTGTTCACGTTGACCTCAGCAAACTGCTCACCCACACAGCTCCTGACACGCTGTCTGCCATCTGCCCTGGATTAATCTGTGAAGTAAACACGCCTCTAAAAGTGCCAGACGCCAGCCAATGCAAGCATTTGCCCGCTAAAGTTTTTTTTTTTTTCGACAATCTGCAGTCAGGTCAAGACCCTGGCGGGAATGACTAGCATGCAGATGAGCTTCCCACGAGACGGTTTCTGACATTTTGTTCAGAAACTCTGTTTGTTCTAAAGCAACTGTTGAGTCAGCCGCTGGATGTGGAGGTCCTGGGATGGATTTACTGGTAAATCCTAAGAAATAATGTTAAGGACAGCTTATGGCAGCAAAGTGAACATGGGATTCCGGTGGACATTCCTGCAGACGGCATGCCGATTGCACGCTCCCCTCAAATGTTGGGCAGCTGCGGCATTGTGTTGTGTGATAAAACTGCAGATTTGCAGCATGGCCTTTCATCGTGACCAGCACAGGCACATCTGTGCAACAATCACGCTGGTTAATCGGCATTTGATATGCCACACCTGTCAGATGGATGGGCTATTTTGGCAAAAGGAGAAGTGCTCACCAACATTGAATTAAGCTAATTTGCGGAAACAATTGCAGAGAAATGAGCCTTTTGTTTTTACAGAACAAGCCTCTTATTTCAACTTGGAAAAATGGGGGCAAAATGATTGTTCAGTGTAAATAGATTTTGTTGGTGTATCCAGGTGTTGCTATATCATTCTGTTATATAATTGTAATAAATAGGGATATTTTCTCTATATATGCATAGGTACACACACACATATATATATATATATATATATATATATATATATATATATATATATATATATATATATTCTGGGCCCTCTGGTTGTACAGTTTAAATTTCTATTTCTACTTGTCTTTTCTTTTTTGCTCTTCTTCCCTTGCTGCTGCTTTCTCGGAAGAGTTTTGTTACTCTGATTTTCAGACCTCTCCGTCTTTTTGCGTTTCCCATTCTTCAGCCCAGGTGACGTTCCTGTTCATCACGGGCAGCTTCCTCTCAGCGCTGCTTTTATCCATCCACCGCAACTACGTTTTCTCTCACTACCTCTCTGCAAGTGGTTCATAACTTCACTTTGTTTCAGTGTTTTAAATGTTTTAAACTGCCTGTCCTAATAACAAAAATGCATGCAAACTGTTACACTGCTAATATAGTCCAAGCTTTGGATGCAAGTATAAAACCAGCTTCCCCGTATGACTTGACAAAATAGCTTGTTTGAACAAAAAATATATTTCATGGAATTAGTGATGAAGAGTGAGAGTGACAAACGATTTTAGCGACAGAAAATCAGCCGTTAGAAAAGAGGTGAAATCAATGTGAGGAAGGAGGGTGTAGGAAGAAAGAGGAGGGAGATGGAAAAAAAAAAATCAGGGAGGAGGCTGAGAGGAGAGGTGAAGAGCAGAGAGTGTGAGATGGAGAAGGGCAAAGCTACGAGGACCTGCTGCGGGTCAAACAGGATCAGTAGCTGTCAGATCGATGATCTCCCAGGTGTGTATTTACCTGGATCTGAGGATGAACACCTGTCAGCTTCGAGTGCATGAAACCCGGCCGGCTGTGTGGGACTGTCAAGTTAATGAATAGCGCGCGATTGCGTGTGCGCAACATCTCTGTCGTCTGTAGCGATCGAGACCTTTAACTCCCTTTTCAATTCGAGGCGAGTCGTTGCACCATGAGCACGCGTTCACAAACACGCTCACGAAGCCCCCCCCTTCCCCGATGTCCTTCAGCATCTTCCACACATACAAGCGCATAGCATACAGGAAAAGTAATGCTTAGATATGAAGGAAACATGTTGTGTGTGAGGGGAGATGGTAGGAATGGTAGGAGGGCGTTTCAAGTTGATCCAAGCGACGGCGGAGAGGGCGATGATGAAAGAGCATGAACAAGGGAGCAAGACAGACTTCAGATAGCACAGCACCGCCGCGTACGCCACTTCTGAGGTAACCACGAAGAATACGGAGCAGGAAGTGTGTGTGTGTGTTACAGCTACAATTTTTCAATCACTGAGGTATTTTACATCAAGGCCCACTACTATCTACATGACACGGTCACACAACAGGCTAATTGGTGCAGGTTTGGGTCCTTCCGGGGCTCCCGCAGGGATTTGAAGCGGCCACGAGTTAGTCCCTCCGATCTCTGCATTACCGCTGGCTTACTACCGGTTTGCACATCCACCTTATTTTCACATCGGCTTCCAGAACCGACTGATACGATCCTCCGGGACCCCGCAGGGAACCTCATCCAAAAGAAAATGCAGTCTACCTTCCTGTGTGAAGCAGGCAGTGGTGTAGGGGGGTATGATGGGCAAAAAACAACAAAATAAATAAATAATCTAACATTGTTGCACTGGTGCAGCTTCGCCTGGGGCTGGCACCAAGGCTGTGTTTAGTTGTATTCAGATGCAGACTGTTTATGTAAAATACATAAAAGTAATGAATAAGAACGGTAATAGCTGGTGCAGGCAGGAGTAATGGTAACTGAAGTCAGGAGATTAAAATAGTTCCTAGAACATCAACCTGACTTTGATAGCCATACCCATGATGGTGAGATGCTATGAACGTCATTAGTATTGCAGCATTGATTTCTAGTTTTAGTGGCAACAGTAATAATATTCATAATCTGCACACGTCCATTAGCTGAATTTGTGACTGAATATGAACTATAGGTCTATGTTGAATTAACATAATACATGATCCATGCCATAATAACAATATTCTCATTACCATGTTAAGATGTATGTTGTACTGTGTGTGTGTGTGTGTGTGTGTGTGAGCCTCTAAAACACAATCAGTGCAAGAGAGATAATTGGAAATAAGTCTATGCCACATGCATTTTTAAACACATTTGGAGATATTAGCACAGACACGAGCAGCTTCCCATTACACAATCCATTAAATAATTAAAATGTGATTTACCACATTTGTGAAAGACAGCTTTAAGACAAAAGAATTTAACATTTCTTCTGCTCGAGGTGGCATGGGACTTCTTCTGCAGTTTTGAATGGCATCAATTAAAAAATCATGCAAATGCTAAAAAAAAAAAAAAATAGGAGCGAGCCCTGTCTAATTACCAGAATCTTTTATCCTTTTCGTTGCATAAATAGAATGAATAGTTACTTTCTATAAACAAATTTTCTGTGAGGAATATGTGAAATAATGATTACAGCTTCACCACAGGCTTCTCCCACATAGCCAACCCTCCAACACACTTCTGCTAATGGGAACCCTTGGCATCGCTGCTTTCTTCCTGAATAAAACACTATTCAGCAACAGACACATTTCTAGGTCACTTAAATAGAGGCGGTGGAAAACAAAAAAAAAATAGAAAAATCGCACACACAAAGAAAGTCCTTTTGAATACACAACAGCACAACCGTCTGCTCGTCACAAATGTATGCAGCAGGTAAGCACTAATGTGGCAGTCAACGCTGGGATCCGCTGCATAAGAAATCCTGCGACTCAGACTGTCTACGCCGGCCCGGGGAGCTCACAACAGATGTCATTAGATTGAGTTTTGCATTCCGCTGCATCATGTTTCAGCGGGCTTTAAACGTACAATTTATTGTAAACAAAATAACACAGGTCTCCTCTTATCTGCAGCTCGGTCTCCGCGTCCGTTACCACAGCTCTCGTGTCCTTGACTGTTCGGGAACGCCTTTTTTATCCAGGCAAGAGAAGCTCTAGGGGAAGCTGTATCGGTTGGTTAAATACTTTGAGAAATATAGAAATCATTGGTTGAAAAGCCTTTTCAATTTTGTACAGACACTCATCGTGTTGAGAGCATGAATCCTAATGCGGATGTTTGTTTTCCCAATTTGAAGCACTCCATGAAATCTTTTAGAAAAATATATATTTTACACACTAATGAACTGCAATTAAAAGATAATGTCTTCTAAAGCCGAGCGAACTCTATTTCCCCCGAAGTCATAGTAAATATTGAGATCCTGTTGGGCTTGTTGATTCTTCCGCAGCAATAATAGTGACATAAGCAAACAGAAAAAATGAAAAAAATAAATAAAAATCATGACACTACCTGTATCTCGAACGTATCATGACACGTTCATCTATCCGGCCAGGCTGGGATTACCTTGCACGTCTGCAAACTGTCAGGTAATTACAGATACAATACAGGCTTTAAAGGAAAGCTCCTGCGATAGAACAGTTCTCTAAGGAGAAATTACAAAGTCTTTATCAGAGAGAAGGTAGAGAGAATTAATATCCACTGTCCTTGCTGCACAATATTAAATTATTATATATTTTCTGTAGTCCTATTGCACAGGATATTTGATGAAGCCCCTGCTGACGATAATTGTGAGATGTTTCTGCCCTAAAGCTACGTTAGGATAAGTTGTAATAACATTTTAAATCATGTTTGTTTTTGTTCCCTCTAGAAAACCTAAGGTTTTGGTTGTTTAGTCGAAGCAAACAAGTCTCTTCTGAAGCAGTGTTAATTCCGTCAGATCAGGCTAGACACAATACATTTGTCAGAATTCAATTTTTTTTTCATTACAAAACCAAAACAATATTCCTAACCACTGACTGCGACGAAATTAACACATTTTTTTGTTGACGAAAAAAAGACGAGAACGAATGTACTTCTCACGTCTACTTATCTATTTAAAAATAAAAACTTTTTAATACTATTTAAATTACAATCAAAAATGAGCCTTCACTGGATGCAAAACACTTGTATTTCTCCTCCAGTAATGCTGCCAGGTGTGTGTGTGTGTGTGTGTGTGTGTGTGTGTGTGTGTGTGTGTGTGTGTGTGTGGGCATGCGTGGAGCATCCTCCTGTGATACTGGCACTAAATGTGGCATCGTTTCATCACAAGAACCTGCTCCCATCTTACTGTTTTACACTCTTACTCTGCTCTGTCTCATTAAACTAAACAAAGGTTCCGAACAATATTTCAATAATTTATTCAATTGTTGCAGATATCTGCTAGAATAATCTTGATTGACATTACTAGCAACCTGCTGTCAAGGACTAAAGAAATACTACTGGCTTAAGTCGACTAAAACATGTTGGATTTTCTTTGACTAAAACTAGATTATAATGCAAAGACTCTAGGATTTTTTATTCACAAAATGCGACTAAACAAAAAAAAATCAAGTTTGCTAAAAATGACTAAAACAATAATGGGCATATGACACAAGAACAAGACTAAAGCCAAAATAAAAAATCACCAACTATATTAACACTGTTGCACTAACATTGCACCAGGAACTGAGGTGGGAAATTAAGCAATTCTAGAACTAGACTCCTCCAGCCTGGCTAACAGCAGCCCTCATATCCACGGAGATTGATATTCGGTCTGGGAACCATCCGTTCATTTGTGCTTATGGGAGATGTGGTTTATGAAAGCCCAGAGCCATTTATTGAGCACTACTACGGATGTCTTTCAAATGCATCTGTACGTAGTTTATAGCCAAATGTATTAGGCATTCCCAATGATGATGAAGTAGTTTAGCGCTTAGAGTCGCTCCATTCTTCAAAATAAACTTACGATGTAAATTACTTTCTAAAGCTGCGTCAAATTATCGTCCACCGCCATGTTGGATTCACAGTTTTCAACAAAGTCGCTTCGTCGTTTCGACATCCTCTCGCCGCACCCTCCCCTGTTCTCTGATTGGCTCCCTCCCTGGCTAAGACTCTGCAGAAGCCTCCCAAAAAAAAAGGCTGCACATGAACATGACGTTGGTTATTGACAAATGCTAAATTTAGACCCACCCTCACACCAGGGCATCTGTACATGTCAGCTTTGCACGTAAAATACATTCTAGACCCCAAATGCCAGAGCATTAAGATGAAAAATGTAGGTATCTAGAACAGATTTCATAACCAGAAATAAATCACATTAGATGTCTGTTCTGTCCACCCACTGTCACCTTTTTTCACTTTGCCTCTTCTCCTCTGCCCATAGTTTTTTTTTTTTTTTTCTGTCCCTTGATGTCTTCAGGCAGCTCTGAGACATGCATCTCTGGCAGAGCTATTAATGAACCGCATAAACACGTGCACACCTCTATCTTGCCCCCTGTTCTCTTTGTTCAAACAACGATAAATAACAACAACTACAAGCAAATACCTCCACGCTATGTTTTCTGTGACTCCCTCCCAAGCATGTGCAGACGCAAGTGATTTCTTTAACGGGTTTATTGAAGTCTCTGTCCTCTCGCCAACTCTCCACAACCATCCAAAGACCTCCGCAAACCGTGAAACTAGCAATACACAGTATCACAGTTCACATTAGCACACTCGATATTCTCAAGTACAAGATTCATAACGAAAAATAAAGACAAATAAATACCTCGTTGGCTGCATGCTATGAAAGGAAATCTGTAGCTCTTCTATCTTCAGTCTTCACCATGTAACTTTAATATTCAACTGTATAGCTTACTCTAGTTTACACCTTTTCATGTTAACTTGACAGCATCACATCGTAGCTGGGTAGCTGTGTGTCACGAAGTGACCATGCTCGCATCTCTCTGCCGTTAGGCAAACGCTACAGGCCTGACAGCTCAACGTAGGTTTCAAAATAAAAGTACCTTTAGCCTTTCATAATAAAAGCATGTGAAAAATGACAAAATAACCTGATAATTCTCAAAATGAGTTTCTTATACAAAAGGAAAAGAAATATTATGTCAATATGAAAATCAAAATAGCAACAGTTACACTCCCACCAAATCGCACCAATTTTACTGTGGGATTTCTTAATACTTCATAACTTAATACTGTTGCAAGTCAACACTTAAACATTGTCAAAGAACTTTACCACTCAACAAGGAATGATGAAAACATTAAGCATCTTAATCTGCTTCAATCAAGGTCACAAGCTTGTGTATGGGTCTATCAAGAAACACTGTTTTAGTTGTGGGTTTACCCTTGTCATTGAATGTGGTGTCACTAACCAGCAATCTGACTTTTCTCACCCTATCATCTGACTCTGGATAGACTTCTGCTATTCTGGCCAGCTTCCATTCATTTCGTGGTGCTTGCTCATCCTGCAAAAGCACAATGTCATTCACTTTCAGGTTTCTTCTGTTCTTCTGCCACTTTTGTCGGGGTTGTAAACTCAGCAGATATTCCTTTTTCCATCGAATCCAAAATTCATTGGCCAAATATTGAACTCTGCGCCACCTCTTTTGAAGATACAGATCTTCTTTGACGAACTGTCCAGGTGGAGGAAGGATAATTGTGGACTTCATCGTGAGAATGTGGTTCGGAGTCAAGGGTTCGGGTGCGGATGGGTCATTCAAATGTTCAGCGGTAAGTGGTCTGCTATTGACAACTGCCATCACCTCATATAAGAAAGTTCTTAGAGAGGAGCTGTCCAATCTTTGTGCTGACTCGTCGAGAATGGCAGTGAGAACACTCCTTATAGTTCTGATTTGTCTTTCCCAGATGCCACCCATGTGGCTTGCCGCTGGGGGATTCATTAGAAATTCGCATCCTAGAGCCTTGACTCTTTCTCCATCCATTCCCTTCATGAGCTCTGCAAACTCTCTCCTTGCGCCGATGAAGTTGGTTCCTTGATCGCTTCTAAGCTGACGAACATTTCCTCTTATGGCAATAAACGTTCTTAGAGCATTGATGAACGCGTCAGTGGTCATGTCGTCGAGCACTTCTACATGAATAGCTCTTGAACATAGACAGGTGAATAAAAGTCCATATCTTTTAATCTCTTTCCTCCCTTCTTTTACATAGATAGGGCCGAAGCAATCTATGCCGGTGTAGGTGAACGGAGGGGTTGTTTCCATTCTGTCTTGAGGTAAGTTACCCATCTTTTGTTCCTCAGTACATCTTCTGTACTTTCGACACTTGACACATTTGAAGATGTGTGACGATACTGCGCTGCTGCTTCCAAGGATCCACCATCCGTTAGCTCGCAGTTCGTTTAAAGTGAGTCCACGTCCCTGATGATGCACCTTTTCGTGGAAGTGCTTGATAAGTAGTGCTGATATATGGCTGTTCTTTGGAAGTATAGCTGGATGCTTTACGTGTGGATGTAACGCAGCTTGACTTAAGCGTCCTCCCACTCTTAGCACTCCTTCTTCATCCAACACTGGACTTAACTTGTTCAGGTTGCTGTACTTGGTCTTGGCTATAACTTCCCTTACTTTCAAGCTCTTTATCTCATCTGGGAACGCTTCCTCTTGAACTAGTTTGATGATAGCAATTTCTGCTTCTTTCCTTTCTTCTAAACTTGTACTCTCATTCGTTCTTTGTTTCTCACCTTTGTGTTCTTTGACTCGTCGTTTCAATCTGGCAACTGCTTGTACTAACCTTGACCAGTCAGAAAACTTCTCAAGGCGGTCGAGTAGAGATCTGTCTTCCTTTGTCTTAGTGTTAAACACTAGAGCCTTGCGAAGCTCAGGATCATCTTCTTTAACTTCTCCCACCTTGCATTCTCGGACAGGTAAGTCTTTGTGCCAAAGAAACTTCGGTCCAGAGAACCAATTGGACGTCTTAAGTTGCTCTGCAGTCAACCCTCGAGAGGCATGATCTGCCGGATTGTCCTCAGATGCAACATAGGCCCATTGCTCAGGCTTTGTGCTTGACTTGATTCTCTGTATTCGATTGGCTACGAACACTTGAAATCTTCTGGCGTCATTGTTTATGTAGCCAAGAACGACTGTGGAATCCGTCCAGAAGTATTCCTTCAGGTCTTGGATTTCCAGTTCATTCCGAAGCATGTCACTGGCTCGAACTGCAACTACTGCCGCAGACAGCTCAAGTCTTGGTATCGTCATGACTCTGGTTGGCGAAACTCTAGACTTTCCCATTACCAAACTGCATTGGACTTCATCGGATTCGTCAACAGCTCGGAGGTAAGTACATACACCATATCCTGAAGTACTTGCATCACAGAAGTGGTGGAGTTCAAACCTCTTGATGTTCCCGAAATGTGAAGGTAAGTAACATCTTCTGACTTCCATGTCAGCTAAGTTGGGTAGGTCTCTAATCCAAGACTCCCACTGAGGTCTTAGGCTTTCTGGCAGCTCTTCGTCCCAGTCAACCTTCTCTCTGCACATTTGCTGGAGAATTTGCTTTCCATGGAGGACGAAAGGTGCCATGAACCCTAACGGATCATAGACAGAGGCTACAGTAGAGAGCACACCTCTTCTTGTCGATGGATTGGACTTTACTTGGATTCTGAACTTGAATGAATCCGACGTGATGCACCACTCTACTCCTAGCGCTCTTTCCATGTGAGGTAGACTCAAAGCCATGTCTTGATCTTTGATTACAGCACGTTCCTCCTCTGGAATGGATGCCATCACATTCTCATTGTTAGAAACAAACTTGTGGAGTCTTAACTTGCCAGCTTGACAAAGTTCACTTGATTCCTTCACAAGCTGAATGGCTTCCTTTTCTGTGGGAACACTTGCAAGCCCATCATCTACGTAGAAATTTCTCTGAATGAAGCGTATGGTGTCTTCGCCGTACTGACCTTGCCCTTGAGCTGCCAGATGTTTCAGGCCAAAATTAGCACAGCCAGGGGACGAAGCAGCACCAAACAGGTGGACCTTCATTCTGTAGGTGGATGGTTTGCTTTCCAAGTTACCACTCTCCCACCACAGGAATCGTAGGTAATCTTGGTCTTCGACTTTCACGTGAAATTGATGAAACATCCTTTCGATGTCGCACATCACTGCGACTAAGCCCTTTCGAAATCTGCACAGGACACCCACCAGTGTATTCGTCAGGTCAGGTCCAGTGAGCAGATGGTCATTGAGACATGTTTCTTGGAATTTGGCTGAACAGTCAAATACCACCCGTATTTTCCCCGGTTTGTGCGGATGATAAACTCCGTGGTGCGGAATATACCAAGCGGGACTGTTCTCAATTTCTTCTTCGGGGACCTTCTCGGCATCACCGCGTGAAATTATGTCACTCATGAAATTCACATAATCCTTGTAATATGCTTCATTCTTTCGTAACTTCTTTTCAAGACAGTGTAAGCGATGTACTGCACATATTTTATTATTGGGTAGCTTTGGTCTTTCTTCTCTGAACGGCAATGGCATTTCAAGGTGACCATCTTCTTTCTGTCTTATGTTTTCTCTCAATTTGGACAGGAACTTGAGATCATCTTGAGACACAGGATCCTCTTCTCTGGCTCTTTCTGAGAAGTCTAATTCAAGGACTTTGATGATGTCTGAAGGGGTAATTTCCTTGACTTTGGATCTGTTCACATAATGAACTTCTGTCTTCAAATTGAGAGACGAGTCAACTCTTGGCGTCACTTGTCTCACTACTATGCGGTGACTAATTCCAATTGCGTCTCCATAGTCTACGCAGGGATTCCCATGACCGACAATACTCCATCCGAGATCTGTGCGTTGTGCGTAGGGCTGATGTTTTTGGCCAGACACGATTTCTCTTGGGAGCAACGCCTCTGAGCAGTTGTAGCCAATGAGCAGACCTACCTCGCAGTCCTGCAGAGGGGCTACTTCATCTTGGAGGTGCTCTAGGTGCGACCAAGCCTTTGCAGTTTCGCCAGTTGGAATGTGAGTTTTGTTGGCTGGAATAAAGTCACGCGTGTAGGACGGTGGTAAGCTGATTCTTTTGCTGGAGTAAAAGCCTCGAACTTGCAGATTCTTTACTCGTTGAGAATTAACTACTGTAGTTCTTGATGTCATAGTAGAGAGCTTCAACTTGACTTGTTCTTTGTCTACCTCCAAAGCATCAGCTACTTCACTTAGCACGAAAGTTGTATCACTTTGGGAATCTAACAGTGCATATACAAGCACCTCTTGTGCTGGCTGAGTGGCAGACGATAGCCAGACAGGAATTATTGCAGCTGTTTGCACAGTAG
Organism: Eupleurogrammus muticus; assembly: GCA_036785175.1. Lineage (NCBI taxonomy): Eukaryota > Metazoa > Chordata > Actinopteri > Scombriformes > Trichiuridae > Eupleurogrammus > Eupleurogrammus muticus. Next base: position 9,844,582 of record JAYKQN010000009.1, on the reverse strand, counting down.
CTTCATTCTGAATGACCCGTAGAGTAGAAGCTGTGGCGGTGTCTTTGGGTTGCACTGTTTGAGGTTTTGCTTTATTCTTTTCTTGATTTTGGTTATTTGACTTCTCTTGAGCTTGGCTTTGCTTAACTTGTGGTGCCTTTTGCTCTCCTTTGTCTCTCTCCTCGTGCAGACAGGTAGGATGTCGCTTGTTGCATGTGTCACAAACACTCCTGCTGTTGCAGCTCTTTGAGAGATGACCTGTCTTGAGGCACCCAAAGCATAGCTTTTCAGCTTGCACAAACTTTACTCTATCTGGAATGTCTTTCTCTGCGAACTTCCTGCATATGTGCAAGGTATGCCCATTCTTCTTACAGAAGACACACATTTTCACAGTCTCTTCATTAGAAGTTGTAGTCAATGTCTTTGCTTTAACATTTTGTTGTCTTTGTTGCTTTGGCTTTTCAGTTTCACTTTGCTTTAGTGCTTGCAATGATGTAACTGGGTTACAAGCTATTTTCACTTCTCTTATCAGGAACTTCACGAACTGGCTGAAGGAGGGGAACTGGCCACACTGCTCCTCCATTTCCATGACTCTCCGGTTCCATCTTGCGGTTAGCCAATCCGGTAACTTCGTAAGAATCCTCCTGTTCTCATTACAGTCATTCAGGATCTCCAATGCCTTGACATGGACCATGGCGGCTTCGCAGCTCCGGAGAAAGTCAACAAACTCTCTTAACTCAGAGCTGTCTTTAGGTCCGATCTTGACCCATGCTTGAAGCTTGTCTCTGTATGCCTTTGCAACTGTGAATGGGTTTCCATATCTCTCCTCCAAAATCTCCCATGCTGCAGCATAAGCAGATTCGGTTCCAAGTAGGAAATAGCCATCCAGTGCATTCTTAGCTTGTCCGCTCACATATTTGCGAAGATAGTATATCTTCTCTTTGTCTTGAATATTCTTTTGGTCGATCAGAGTTTTAAACGACAGTTTCCAATCACTGTACTTCAACGGATCACCGCTGAATATTGAGGGCTCAGGAACTGGAATTCTATTGTTGTTTAAAGCATCTGCGAGTACCTTTATGAGCTCAGCTGTGCTCTGACTCGAGGAGTTGACCACAGGCTGTGGGGCACAAGGTTCAGACGAAGGCAGAAAACTTGTAGGACATGGTTGCTTAACATCTGCTACTGTCTCTTGACATAAGATGTCTTTAGGTTCTTCTTTTATGTCCAAACCTTGATCATACACCTGCATTCTTGCCCGTGCTGCGCTAAGCTCCTTTACTGCTTCTAATTGCTTTATCTTTCTTCGTTTTTGTTCTAAAGTTATCTGTAGAGCTGCATGCTCTTCCTCTAGTTGAGCTTTCATTCTGGCTTCCTCTTCTTCTCTCTTTATCCTCCTCTTCACCTCCTCTTCTTCTTGCTCTAAGCGACGCTTTACAACCGCTGCCTCTTGAGCTGCTATCTTCCTTTTAGCCTCTGCTTCAAGGCGCTGTAGTTCCAATTGTTCTCTTTCTTGTTCTTGTAACACTTGTAGAACAGCTTGGCTTGCTGCAGCGTCTGCAGCAGCTTCTTGGCGCTTTACGGAAGACGCTCTTGACCGCTCTGAGGGACCCTTCAAGATAGAGGTAACCGAGTCGAATTCACTTCTACTTGAGTTCCAAAGCGAGCCTGCTTCTGGCCAATCTTGCTCTTCTTCTTCTGGAATCTTTCCATCCAGGCAACTTGAAGCTCTAGAAAGGATGAAGCTTGAAACCTCTACACACAGATCTACCTTTCGGCGCACGTCTTGGTCTGGCGTTGAGACTCTGCGCAGATCATCATAAACGCGCTGCACATCAGCAGAAAGGCCTCCGACATCTCCGAGGATATCATTCAGCACACTCTCTGTTAACTGTGATGACTTTGTTAATGACTGCTTAGAGAGTTTAACATGTGTTCTCCATTTTCTGTAAATGTAGTCAAACTTTTGTTGGAGTCCTTTAATTTTCTCATCTTGCATTACTTGACCCTTCTCTGTTAGTGTACGGATTCGTTCACCACGTCTGAGCAGCTGCGCTTCCTCCTGCTGAGGCTCAGCATTACCTGCTTCGTCTTCGGAAGGGCCATGAAGATTCTCACTTTCCCTAACACTATCCTCTACCTGAGTAGTAGGCTTACTTGACTCTGCCATAATTAACAGACTTAAACTGAGTCGATGTCAATTTCAAAAATGTAAAATGTAAATAAAGTTTGCCTTTTCAAATGCAAAAATCTCTTAACTGTCCTTGTGTTTAAATGTTACACACTAATCTTATAGGTAGCAATATGCTCTAGTAGCTCAAAATGTTACAAACTGAAAATATACTTAAATAAATGGTTCTCTTAGAACACCTCTGAAAACTGAAATACCAAAGGCAAAATATCAATGACAAATGACCTTGACTTTACATTATCAAAACACACTTTGAATTGTGAAATTCAAAACGAACTTTCAAGCATTTATCATGCAACTTGAATAATATTAGCCTTTAACTTTAAACCTTAAACTAGTAGCTTAAATTCAATGTGGACTGGGCAAATACATTACACTAACACATTAGATAAATCAGCCATCTTATTCATGAACCTTAAAGCAACTCTTAAAAGGCTAATGCTTAGCACACTCTTAACGTTAATGTCCACGTTCTTATGGCGTGATCAACCACGTGTTAAATGCACACTCATCTGCCAGTCCGTAGCCACCGGGTTGACGTTAGCTCGTTCTTGAAGTTGCTGCTTCACTGCCGTCGGTGAACATTCCGAACTTCACTGGCGTCGGTGAACAGCCCGAGTTTCACTGTGACTCCCTCCCAAGCATGTGCAGACGCAAGTGATTTCTTTAACGGGTTTATTGAAGTCTCTGTCCTCTCGCCAACTCTCCACAACCATCCAAAGACCTCCGCAAACCGTGAAACTAGCAATACACAGTATCACAGTTCACATTAGCACACTCGATATTCTCAAGTACAAGATTCATAACGAAAAATAAAGACAAATAAATACCTCGTTGGCTGCATGCTATGAAAGGAAATCTGTAGCTCTTCTATCTTCAGTCTTCACCATGTAACTTTAATATTCAACTGTATAGCTTACTCTAGTTTACACCTTTTCATGTTAACTTGACAGCATCACATCGTAGCTGGGTAGCTGTGTGTCACGAAGTGACCATGCTCGCATCTCTCTGCCGTTAGGCAAACGCTACAGGCCTGACAGCTCAACGTAGGTTTCAAAATAAAAGTACCTTTAGCCTTTCATAATAAAAGCATGTGAAAAATGACAAAATAACCTGATAATTCTCAAAATGAGTTTCTTATACAAAAGGAAAAGAAATATTATGTCAATATGAAAATCAAAATAGCAACAGTTACATTTTCCGTCTCACTGACTTATGAACCGTGCACATGCAGATGGTGCTAAAGGCCGGTCAGTCTGGGGGGAGGGGGGGGCAAACCACACTAGTCCAGTTAGCCTTGGAGCAAAGTCAGAACGTGACACCACTTACATAAGCTGAGAGCTCCATCTCCCCCTCTGCTCGTCTAAGCTCCCACTGCACAAGGTCACACCGGAACTGATGGGCCACTCAATCAAGCGGCCCGTTTTACCCTTCATCTGTCCAAAATCTGTTAAGTACATACTTAATCCGGACTGTACATGGAGTAGGCAAATTTTCATCTGGAAGCGGCCGGCTGAAAGTGCCGGCGTGTTGCTATGGAGCTCACAACTGTGTTATCAGCAAGGCCGCATTAATGTACCATGGAACCTGGGGCTGTGACTTTTTTAGAAGGGCCGAGTGTCTCCCTATGCTTGTTTATTCTCTTTATTAATTTGCACCATTCGCTTCGCACATATGATGGAGTGAAGCACACCTGCAGGTAAATATCCTGCTTTTTTAATCTTGTCTTGTCATTAACACACATTTTTTGCATTACATTCCACGGGAGCTGACTTGCATAGTGATTGTTAAAGAGCAACTCAATTTGACCATAACAGACAGGCCCCAAATACATTTACCAATAACAGTGGCTGTTAGGTTTTTACATTCAAGATATTAACTCAACCCAGTCTCAGATAAGTTGAATGTCGACAGTATCATATCAACCTTTTTTTTGTATGTGCATATTTTGTGGCATGACAACACCGCGGTTAGGGTTAAGCAGAAAACACACTTGTGTCAGGGAAAAGTCATTGTTTGAGATTGAAATGATCAACACGTGACATTACATCGTGGTTTGCAGAAACATAAACCGTTAATGTTTCCCTCCAGGCTGCATCCCTAGCCACCTCCTCCCGTCCTAATCTCATGTCCACTTATCTCCTCTTTGATTATTTCATTATAAAACATTAAGCAGCATTATACTAGAGAGATGTTTAAAAGCCTACTTTAATACATCAGTGCCCATATTTCATATGTCTGACTGTCTTGATTACTTCCAAAGCCACTTATTTTTACACAGCTGCATAATCGCCGGACTATGGAAACATTTTTCATGTTTCGTGTGTGTGTGTGTGTGTGTGTAGATTCCACACTAAGTCTTGCTAAGCCTGAGAATATTGAGAGCTGACACTTTTGGATAAATCACTCACATTTTTCTGTATAAATGCTTAGGGAGCAAGAGGCCAAGAGAATGGGAAAGGACCTAAAGATAAGATCTCCAAGTGTTTAGGTCTTCACTGAAAAAAAATGAAAGAAAAACCTCCTGCAATATTAAATATTGAGAGAGACACCATTACATTACAGTGAGATGAGCACAGAGCTTACAGCCCTGTAGCTTCTTAAGCTCCTATAATTTATATGACGAACCCGCTGCAGTGAAGCCTTTGAAGTTCAGTGAATGCTCCAGTCTTAGGATGAATATGTAATTCTTGGACACACCATGTTATAACAAAACATAGATATATGTCATTTGCAGAACTTAAATGGTGTATTAAAAGAATCAAGACTTTCAACGGTGATAATACTGTATGCAGCTGAATATTGCCGAGAAGCATAGAGGTTGTAGATCATCAATTTAATGACTGAACAAAAAAATAAATGAATAGTTTTTGCAAGTATAGGTTAAAAACTATTTCCTCAGTCTGTATATTGTATGTTGACTGTAACAATCCTGAATCTAGAGCTAGGCTTTAAATCACGTAAAAACACACCTCGTGGAAAAAAAAATTGTTCTTCAATGGAATTCTTTGTGAAATGTAGTCTATACAGAACACATTTTTATGTGCGGTGCATGGGTCAACCAAGAAAGCTAGGCAGTCATAAGAGCAGTATTTTATAAGAAAGTTATTAGTTGAGAAGCTATTGAATTTTCTCCACATATGAGTTCTTTTGCACTCATTGCACATATTTACTTTTCTCCTAATGTGGACTAGTTTCCTAATGTGCTGCAGCCCATGTCTCCACCAGCTCTGGGATACAGCAAAGAGCAGCAACGTGTTCAAAACTTGATTTGTTTCCTCTTTTGCGTCATTACTGCTATGATGAGATTCGAGCCGTTAAAAAGTGAATCCCCATTTTAAATGACGCGACGTCTTCACTGTTTGCTTCAAGGAATGGATATAAATTGTTAGGTGCTGAATATTTAATTTTATTTTTGCTTGAAATACTGCTGCTCTGGGCATTTTGGTTGCAGAGCAGCTATCCTAACCATTAGCATTTACACACCATGCCTGTTGTCATATTAATGTGACACACTCTTGAGGAGGAACTTTACATAAATTGATGGGTATTGCTGCTCATCCGGAGAGACTATGGCAGGCGCCCCATGGGGTGCAGTGTGTGTTTTAACTTAACACTGAACAGTGACAGCAGCTGCCAAACCACACATTCTTCTGGTGCAGGACATCTCTTGATTCTCCATACACCATGCAGACAAGCAGCTTCAGGCTCATTTATAATGACTACAAGTCTGGGCAAGCTTGCTGTCTCACTTGTTCTCTGCCAGCCCAGGACAGTGTTAGAAATGAGACACTTCTACAAGGCCTTCTACAGTACAGCTGTTACCACAAGCAGGACTGGTTGCAAATAAAATGACCCGTTTCCCTGCAGACATAAAACAAGGGAAACAAAAACATATGCATAACAGTCTCACTGCATCAACTGTTTGTCCAGAACCTTTCAAACACATGACAGTATCACTAGAGGCATTCAGAGAAAAAGGATATGACAGGGTAGAGGGGGAGAGAGAGATGTCATCCACTTGCTGCTGCAGGAACAAAGAAACTGATCTGAGTGGAATAAGTAGAGGGGGGGTGGGGTTGAAGTGAGGAGAGAGAGGGTGACAGAGGGAGAGAGGAAGAAACTGAGTTGTAGTGGGACATGCTGACAGTTGCAGCCTGTCAACACACCAAGGGATTTTGGCCTGTGCATGTATGTGTGATATTTGAATATGCACTGCCAGCCGTCATATTAAGTAAAGACAAATGTGACAGCTCTCTCTCTCTCTCTCTCTCTCTCTCTCTCTCTCTCTCTCTCTCTCTCTCTCTCTCTCTCTCTCTCTCTCTCTCTCTCTCTCTCTCTCTCTCTCTCTCTCTCTCTCTCTCTCTCTCTCTCTCTCTCTCTCTCTCTCTCTCTCTCTCTCTCTCTCTCTCTCTCTCTCTCTCTCTCTCTCTCTCTCTCTCTCTCTCTCTCTCTCTCTCTACCATGGTATGCCATTGCTGCCTAGCAACCATGTGGTAGCCTGTGGGGCTATGGCAATATGACATTTTTTTCCTATTTTCCTTTTACCACATTTCACACTTTCCGATGGGCTAGATACAAGCTCGCACACTGATGTGTGTGCATGCATTCTCTATTATTCTAACTATTCTGATCTGAGACACTTTAGTTACCCTGCGGCTGTAGTACAGCTATAGGTAACAAACTGGTGTGCATCCGTGTTAGTGTGTAAATACTTTTTTTTTTTTTACTGATAATGGATTCAACTTGTCTTCTGCATATTTTTGGGCTTTCTGAATTCCCACATTATGTATAGAGTTTGGGCTTCATGAAAACAGGCTTGGAGACTTGAGCGAGATGGAAGAAAAGTGAGGAGGAAGATATTCATCTCATCTGATGAAACCATCCACTGTCTGATTAGTGTTATCTGAATGAGGGTGAAGTCAAAGAGACTGAGATAGATCGAGAGTAGGCAACAAGTGTAGCAGCAACATGTACGATAGCGGCACATGTTGCAGCCTTTATCAGCAGAGACTATACCAAATTAAATTGACTGATGGTAACTCCATCCATCCAGCCCTCTTCTTTCGCTTATCCGGGTCAGATTGTGTCCATAGGTGAGGGTAGGAATACAGATTGGCTGCTGATTCGACCTTCTTCACCATGAAGGTCTACTGCACCGTCCGCATTACTGTAGATGCTACATCAATCTGCCTGTCAATTTCCCGCTCTATCCTTCCCACAGCCATGAACAAGACCCAGAGATACTTAAACCCACCAATTTTAGGCAGGATCTCTTTCTCAACCCAGAGGCTGCACTCCACCCTATTTCACCCAAAAAATACAGCCTCAGATTCGGAGGTACTGATTCTCATCCCAGCTGCTTCACACTTTGCTGCAAACTGCCCCACCAAGTGATGAAGGTCATGATGTGATGAAGCCAACAGGACGAAATAACCCAATCCTGAAGTCACTGAACTGCCAACACCTCAAGGCCCTGTCTGCACCTAGAAATTCTGTCCATAAAGGATATGAACAGAATCAGTGGCAAAGGGCAGCCCTGGTGGAGTCCAGCTTCCACTGGAAACAAGTCAGACTCACTACCAGCAGTGTGGACCAAACTCTGGCCAGCTGTACAGCGACCAGATGGCCTCTGTCAAAAGGTCCGGAATTCCATACACCCAGAACACCCCCCAGGTCTCCCCATTGGACACAGTCAAACACCTTCTCCAAGTCCACAAAGCACATGTAGACTGGTTGGGAGGATTCCCATGCACCCTCCAGATCTTTGCTCAGGGTATAGAGATGGTCCACAGTGCAATGGCCAGGACCAAAAACACATTGTCCCCCTGAATCCCAGGTTCAATTATCATTTGGACCCCTTCTCTCCAAGACCCCAGTATAGACTTACCCAGGCAGCAAAGTGTAATGTCCCCTTGTACTTGGAGCACACACTGCATTCCGCCTTTATGAAGAGTAAAATCACCACCCTGGTCTGCGAGCCGAGAGGCACTGTCCCTGATATCCATGCAGATCCAGTGGATCTCAGCCCCAAAGAGACACAAGCCAACCACTGAGTCCCCAGACTCTGCTTCTACGGACGAAGAAGACGTGCTGGTGAAATTTTAATATTTCCCCCCAGGGTCCAGACCGCCAGGGTCTTCTCAGTTCCTCCCATTGGTGGCAGGCTCATCCCATGTCACTCTGTTGCACTAAGCCTGGCCAGGCCCCATGGGCGCAGGCCTGGTCACAATGAGTTAAACATTGAGCACCGCCCCTAAGCCTGGCTTCAGGAGAAGGCCCTGGTGAACCGTGTCGAGGCAAGGAATACTGGACTTTTTCATCATAAGGGGTTTTGAGCTGCACTTTGACTGGTCCCTCACATAGGACTTGATTGTCATGGGGACCCTACCAGGGGCATTAAGCCCCGACAACAAAACTCCTGGGATTCCCTAAAGCTGCTCTTAATAGTGTGAGGAAAAAGTGAAGAAACGGATGCATTGACACAAAATGCATATAGGAACAACCGCATGCAGGATTCCATTGTTCAGTGGATTGTGACTGTAACATGGCGAGTTGTTCAATTCACCACATGGTTTGAAGCGATTGAAGTGAGTCTTGAAGGATATGAAGTGCTATGTTGTGTTGAGACACCCTTATTCACTACATTTCAGGGTGACAGAACACCATTGATATGGAGTGCAGTAGCAAATCCACAGACTCCTCGTGCTGTTGAGAAATCCGAAATGTCCCATATTATGGAAATTGCCATGTTCATTGAGTACAGAGAAGGTCTCTGTGTTATATAAATACTGCCCTATCCATCAAACGCTCCAGCCGTGGAGGAAAGCGCACGGCATGTATTCAGGAACTTTGCCTTGAAATGGCTCATTTTCATTTCCATGAATTTATGATGTCACACCTATAGAGTCACCCGCTCTATTCGTGGCCATTCAAATCATTCAACCCCAAAGAGAAGCTTATGAATATTAATGAGACAGACCAAAAATCACACAGTGCTCTCTAAAGCTCCAGAGGAGCTTAAGAAAGGAGCCATAAATCTATAATAAGGTGATTTTTAGGACGTAAAACAAATATATCATGGTAGGGATAAGAAAACTTCACATAAAACCTAGGAAAGTGTACGATATGGAACTTTTAGGGAACAGACTGACACTGAGTCTGGGCCTAAAAAATAACAAAATAAAAAAAAAACCTTTTAAAACTTCCCTTTAAAACAACACCTTGTTCAATTCTTGGTTTAGTTTTTCAGTCAAAAAGTTTGTACTACTTATTTATAACCGCATTAGCTACACACTCACACACGCACGCACAGAGGCAGCTTTCCAAACAACTCTCACCCTGCTGCCACGAGAAGGTCTCACAAATTTTAATGAACCGAAGTCGAGGAAAAAGATCTGCCGCAGGTTTCTCTTATATGTCCCTTTTTTTTCCAGAGCTGATTTTATTGTGGTTTGGAGAATATCTTCCACACTAATCCCTCGAAGAAGTGTTTCACTGCATGAGCCAATTAACAAGTTAAGACCATTTCTGTGAAAACAAGGTTCATTAAACCCTCGCTTCTCTTGTTATGCAAGGAACCACAAGGGATAGGTCCATGACCTTTTATGGGGGCCTCAACCTGAAGTGATGAGAAGCTCTCGTCTCTGTGTGTGTGTCTGGTGAAAATTCAAGTTGCTTCCTTTTTTTTTTTTTTCCCCTGCAGGGATCTCGGGAAAGACTTACAGCACCACAGAGATATTGACAAACAGAGCAGAACTGGCAAAATCAGGTGCCACCATAACTGGCTCCTTCCTTAGAGAACAGAGGAAAACACAGAGCAAATAAAAGGGTGACAAGCAGAAAGACAAAGAGAGAAAGAGAGAAACGAGCACAACTAGGAGACAAATGTAGACAGGGTGACTCAGACGTTTGTGTACAATAACGAGAGTTTTTTTGTGTTTCGGTTTGCACACATTGTACAAATATCACCATGACTGACATTTATTTTCTGGTCACCTGAATGTTGTTGGTGCAACTTTCCATATATTGTGACAGGGCATGTGATCTAGCCGCGGTAAATGCTGTTTGTGTGCATCTGTGACAGCGCGGCGAGACAGAAGATCATAATTGGAGTAACAGCTGGCTACCAACCACCTTCTTTCCTCGTCTCATCCCCGCCGCCTTCTCCGCCTGCGTCCTCCCTCTCCTTTGCTTTCCGCTTTCCTCTTTTCTCTCAGGCTGTCTCCGCTGTCTGCCTCTCTTCACGTCCTCCTGCCCACAGTCTCTCTGTGTCTCCTGAGCTTTTCTTTCTTTAAAACAGTCGGTAATGTGAGCGAGGGGCCAGCCAGATAAATCTATAACCCTCCCTCCTCCTTTCTTCTCATATTTGCCACTTAAACGCATACTTGTAATGCGGGTCGTTTCTATACGGCTTCAATTGAAGAGAAAAAGGACTCCTAATAAAAAATGACTATTCAGGACTTTCAGGAGGATTTCATTAATTCTCGTGCCATGGAAATTGCTCAGCACACCTGATAAATTTTGTATATTAAAAAAAAAATGTTAGGGGAGCAGGCAGCATGGCTGGATGGGCTGCAGAATTAATGGACAAACGGCTGAATAGATGGATCAATGGGGAGTGGAAAAGCCCAGACTGGGCCTTGCTCTAATCTGCCTGTCTTCTCTCTCCACCCCCCACCCGGTCCGTCCCTCCATCCGTACGTTCCACCTTGTTATGGCTGTTTGTGGATGAGTGTTTGCGTGCGTGCCGTAATCCCGTGTCCGCCACATTCTCTGACACACTAACCTTAGTCCTGGTGCGGCAAGGACTAATCCGGATGAAGCCCTGCCTAGATTCTCTACTGCAGATCACAGAACTCTTGAATATGAGGTACGCAGTTTGGGGAGATGGTCATGTGGGTTTGCATGAGACGGACATTAACTTAGACTTTGTTTACTGTCAACAAACTGCAAACAACTGTGCAAAGCGCTATAAGAACACGTATAAAAAGCAATTGCGGTCAGATATGTAAATGTAAAATAAATATATAAGTACAGAAACAACAGAATGAATCAAAGTGACACACCAGGTTAACATGTATTGCACATATTGAAGATTAATTCATGAGACCAGAATTTAACAAACAGCACGAACCCCAATTTTTTCACATTTGAGCATTAATTCCTGACCAATTTTTCTCATGACTCAAATTACTGAACAATTCTGAAATGATGTCCTATTTTTTTGTGATTTTAAAACATTGTAATTTTGTTCTAAAAAGAAAAAAAAACAGGGCCTCGATTAACTCCACGCTCCTGCAGGGCACCAGAACAATGCTTCCACAAAGCAGCTTTGGTGGATTGTGCGTGCCGCTTGCGGTGGGACAGGGGCGGGTTATACTGGATCTACGCTTGGTGCCACCAGCCAGCTGGCTTAACACTATTGCTGCTTTGCAGAGGCCGCAGTAATATGGTGTCTGAGCCAGCAGGCTGACATAGTTCACAGCAGTCACACTGACTAACACACACAGAGGTGAGCAGCCTTTGTGGAGCCAGATGGTGACACAGAGCAGCTATTTTTTGCCTCTCTGAGAGGAGAAAAAAAAGTGGAAAGAAAAGATGGTTGAGGAATGAAGGGAGGCACAATAAGATCAGTGTCTGACAGTTGATGACATTGGCTGTGTCTACCTGCAATATTGCTTCATTACAGTGGTCCGTTTAGCCTTGTCTTTACAGTTAAAGGAGAAACAAACTGGATTTGTGTCACATTCAGATCTGGTTACTGCTAAAACGTGCCACTCCATGAGCTGTGCAGTGACAAGCCAGACTGCACAATTCTAGCATGTGAAAATATTGAATGCTGGTGTCCCCTTAATATGAGACATTTGATTTGTGTTCATTGAAATGCATCTTTGAGATTGAAACATGCAGCATCTGGTAATTGACACATTCAATGGCTCGCAGGCCCCTTTTTTTAGGTGCCAAAGATACTTAAGGTGAAAGTTGAGGTTTTTGGATGTTATAAACCCCAGGTTAAGGGTTTTCTCCAATGAATCTACCCAATATTTGTCAAATGCACTATGCAACTGATTCTCTCTGCCACTGCTCCGCCTGGGAAAAACACATCTACACTGTTTTTAAACCATTAATAGACTAATTCTCAAACCTGTCGACTTCTAAAGGCTCTATTCTATCAACAGCCATTGCGATTCACAATCCTTCATTTATACGTTGTAATAATTATTATTCAATATACAGTCTTTTTTTTGTTATTTTGTCAGTGGAAATTAAGGCTTTGCAGTGACTCGTGTGAAAGCCATGAGCGGAACATATTGAGGCCCATCAAGCTTGATATATAATTATATGTACTGTAAAATAAAGAATTTTAATAATGAAAGGAGGTGAGTATTTTTTTAATGCGACTGAAACCAACTGACTGTGTCATGATCCAACGTGTTGCCGTGTAACATTTTGTCTTCAGAAGAAGCACAAGTTCTTATATTATTTTGTTTGTGCAGATTTTGTTTTTTTAAGCAATAGTGCTTTGATAAAAGCAGGTGGTTTCATTTCAATAAATGTTCAAATGATCCAATGTTTTGCCAGATTTTTTTTTTTTTGCTCTCCCACTAATACTCTCATGACCCCTCAGATTTATTTTGTGATCCCTGTTTTGGGAACCACAGCTGCAGTGGTAAGACATCAGCATGTCGAAATCAGTACTTCCACTTTAATATTTGAAGCACATATTGCTGCTAAGACAATATGCTTTTACTTAAGTAGGATCTTTCATGTAGGACTTGCAATGGAGTATTTTTACATTACAGTTTACTGGGACTTAGACTGGAATACGTTTTCCAAACTCTAGAATTGACTCATGAAGCAAATGTCAAACTGTGAGCTAAAATGATGCAGTGTTTGCCCATCCCCAGGGAGGTGGGAAAGGATGCACACCGCCATAAATATTAAGTCAACGGACAGCCTGGATGAAGTGATTCCGTCAACGAAATCCCACATGACATAACAATACGTGCGGAATATTCAATAGGCCAGCTTGCATGGTCCCAACCAACCCAAGCATCACCATTCACTTTGCCAGGACTTTTTCACATTCCCCAATAAGCCACATCTCTATTGACGCGGCCATCATGACAATGGACGTCAATAACATAGACGACTTCATTGAGCTAATTTGTACTAAATGCCAACCACCTTATGACTGGCGTCTAGTGGTCAGATTTAATATTTCTGTAAAATCCCTCCTGAATGTGTAGACATGGCGGTGTTGGAATCGATCGCTAATTGCATGTGAACATAAATTGTTTGTAATAATAATATCTGGAAGGCATGGGTGGATTGGGTCGGTAGTGGGCATATAAATGTATGAGCAGCAACTAGGTTATACAAAAGTTAGAATGGAACATGCAAACACAAAACATCAAGAGTGGAGAGAAATATGATAATTATTATCATATTGTTACAATACAATTATGTAAGCACTTCTACATGTATAACATATGCCCCGGTTCCAATATATACATATTTAATGCCTATAAATGCTGCAGAGTAAGAGGAAATTGAAAAACCATGTGCCTGACAAAAAAAGTTTTTGATTCTTGCTTGAAAAAAGGCCACAAGTGTATTAACGTTTAAATTAAACATCCGTTTCTTCTCCCGTCTTATTGACGTTGGTTGGTCTTGATTCCTCCACCTAAAGCTAAATTATTCATGCGAGTCTGAATGCTGAGAAAGGCTTGCTTACATCGTCATAGCATCTCTATTATTTATACGGCGATAGATATTCCGATGCACCTCAAATATGACATCTGTTGGGTCACGTCGTTACTCATGGTTCCCAAAATTTTTTCTTTGCAACTGTATACTTTGAGCGTGACAGGAACCAGTCGATAGATTAAAGTTACTGAAGTCCACTGGCAAGATCCCAAATGCAGCCTTTTCCCTGCCTGAAAGCTTTACAAAATACACAATGCTTCAGCATTGAGGACATGATTATTGAGCGGTTCTTTATATATATACTGACTTTAGAATGAGTCCGTGCAGGTTTTTAAAAGGGCCATCACTCAGGTTTTAGATCTGGTATATATGGAACCTCTAGTGCAGAACCCCTTACTTTCAAAAGTCAATTCTTATACATCTGAAGAGCAGAGGATTGAATTCAAAATGCTTTCGTATTGATGCACATTATTTGTGCAAATAACCCTTCATTCTAATAGTAAACTACTGATAATTACTGCAGCCATTCACAGTGGATCAATAACCTGCATTCTAATCAAAATCTCTGGATTCCAAACCCTGTCAGTGTGAATAAGAGAGAGCATCTGAGAATGAGGATCAGCATCTTGGTCATGATCCAGATTACTGTCAGCTAAGCTGTTTATGCCTAAGGACAATACAAATACTGAGACTCAAAGAACCAAAAAGCCTCAGTCTTATGTGAAATTATTCGATCTATTCAAATTATTATATTCTAATGTGTGTATATCTTTTCCACATATGAAGGTATTTGTTTTGTCTTATTGCTACCTGATTTCACTAAAACACCGGGGTCCATTATGTGTTTAACACTTAGGGCAGCAGATTGGTGTTAGAATTTAGATGGAAATAGTAATATTTACACTTATTGTACACTTGTTTCATTCAACAAGATTAGTCTTAGCTTTTATAATAATTAAAAACACAGCTATTTGTGTTGGGCAAATCAGTGTTACAGTGAATTTGATTGTTACTTTGTTGCTATTAATATTGTTATAATGTAATATTTTAATCTTTATAGGGAGGGAGTTGTAAGAAAGATGGATTATGGACCCCTCAATGAATGACAGGCTGTACAGCAGATTGATTAGGACTGGTCTAAGAAGCAGTGAATCAAATCATTGCCACAACAGGACGATAATTAATTTCTAGTTGGTAAAAAAAACATTTAAACACAAGAGTCCTCCAGGGAACGGTTCCAGTTAGATACAAACGGACAATCTTAAAGTTCACTTTTTGGACGACGAAGCAAGTATTAAACTAAATTTAAGACTAAATGTGACAAACAATCCAGAAGTATTGTGTCTGCTCACATCCACTGGCTTTAAACTCCGGTTTGATGCTTATACGAATAGAAACATCTGTGACTTGGTAAGGTTGTGTACTCTAAAGATTAGTTTGGGTAGCTTAGAAAAGTAGCCATGCATCAGCGCTGACAGTTAAGATTTTGCGGTATGGTTTTATTGCCACGACGGCGCAGAAAGACCTCAACGATTTGTGATATAGCCTAATCTGTCACTATCCAGCAGCCACCGTAAAGGCTCTGCGAGCTATGTTTTATCCCGAATGTCTCACGCCGTAGCGTTGTGACAGCGGCAACACCACACCAATAAAATATCACTTCCAGCATCTGCGCTCCTATCTATTGTACAGACCCAATTACAATGAGTCTAGAGGAGACAAAAGAAACGGAGAAAAAAAAATGATTAAAGGAAAAAAATTACAAAGAGCAAAAGTAATTGATAAAAAAAGAGGGGGAAAAAAAAAGACAGAAGGAGACGGATGAGCTGTTTATGAGCTGTCCAAGGTCAGCTGTGCCTTGTAGACACTCGTTAATCTGTCATTACTCTCATCAGACCTCTGGCATCGCCACACTGACACTGCGCAAGTGTGTGTGTGTGTGTGTGTGTGTGTGTGTGTGTGTGTGTGAGTGTGTGTGTGTGTGTGTGAGCAGCGGGTCTGATTGGGATTCTGGTCACTGGCTGGGGAAAAGCTGAGTCACCATGGTGACCTGGAGGCATGAAGGAGAGCAGAGGGGGCTTAGGAGGAAGATGAAGAGATGACAGGATGAAGGGAGGCCGTGGTAAAGGGAGGCGGGAGAGAAGCGTGCAGGCTGATGAAACAGGAAGTGCCCTGGCATCAGAGCCGGTACCTTCTGCTCAGAATGTCCTGTGAGTGAGTTCCACAAAAGGTAGAGCCTCTCGGTATGAAGAAGAGAAGAGAATCTCTATTTGGTGTTTTAAATCTTTTTTTTTTAAGCTTCATTTTCAAAACTTCAGCTAAAAGCACCATCAATACGCCTCTTACCACCCTACAGGACATCCTGCTCACACAACAGACCCCTCAACTAAGGCTTTACGATGTTTTATTACAATAAGACTTCTCAGACAAAAATAGTTCTATTACAGAATCATGAAGAAGATCCACTTGGATCTAAACCAGGTCTAGTATCAGTTCTTTATAAACTCTCGTCCATGTAAAGGTTTTTTTTTTTTTTTTTGCAGAAATGTACTACAGAAAGTGTACATTCTAATGACTGATAAGAGTATCTGTGTGTGGGTGTGTGTGTGTGTGTGTACACAGTAACTGAGCATTGCCTTTAATTCACCGCATGTTTCACTTTGTATCGTCACGCAAGTGAAAAATAAAGCTCCTTGATTCCTGTAAATGATTTCGAGCAGCACGGAACATAATACGGGAACGGAGTCGTATTGGCAACATAAAAACTCTCCGACCAGCGCGATGCCAAAATAAAGAACAATAGGCATTATCGTTTCACAGCAGGAGACAGAAGCTCTAAAAGATGGCTTCCCAAATTGCCTTTTAGCACAGTGTTATGCGTGTTATCAAGCCTGCGCTGAGCTGGCTGCAGTTAGTGTTGGGGGGGGGGGGTATCTGTGCATCTTTATTCCTACAGTATCCTCTTTCCAGTCTCAAGTTTAGTTTTCTCACTCTGATCCGAACCTGACAACGCAGCCTAATAGCGATACCGTCCCACCGGACTCCCACAGGACTCCCGGGACCCACTCAGATGTCAGTCTGTCAGCGGGGCAAGGCCACTCTGACACGGCCTGCACGGGAAGGGGGGGGGGTTCATCACTCTGCAGAGCTGCCAGGAGCACAAAATAATGAACTCATATCAAAATATGTAAACACAACAACATTACAGTGATGACACACTGGTAAATGCTTTGACTGGTTGCATGCTGCTAGCAGCTTGAAACCTGTTCTTCATATCTGACAGACACGGAAGACACCTGAACAGACAAGGAGACACACACACACACACACACACACACACACACACACACACACGGACCCCTGAAGAACAACGCACCACCGGTGGCATTGACATGCCAGTCACCAGCTATAATTGATTTTGCTTTAAGGTGCAAAAAAAAAAAAAAAAAAAAAAACGAAAAGGTTTCAAACCCCGGTATTGATGTAATCTCTGCCTCACAAAAGGAGCGAGCGTGCGCATGTGCATGTGCTGTGAAAGTGAGCGCGTGCATGTGCACACGCACAGAGAAAGAAAAGACTGACGGATATTTTGAATACATTCGGAGACGTGGACAGTTTGGGCTGTGTCTGTAGAATAATGGGAGCTGATGGGGATCAATTGGTAAATTACATGCTGCACTGACTACCAATCTATAAAGTGGCTGCTCTTACACACTGCTGAAAAGGAGAGGGTGCACAAACTGTATCTGTGTGTGTGTGTGTGTGTGTGTGTAAGAGATCTGATATAGTCCATATGCACATACTGGTGTGAACAATCTTATGTTTTGCAGGAGTGTGCACTCTCACAGACACACACACACACACAGCCCAAGTGCAGGTACAAATTAGGATCTGTGTATTGCATTGTCAGCAACAGTAAATTAGAAGACAAGCAGACCTTTTTGCACTGAAATATGATACCTGGATCGGAAATATGTTTACTACATCTCTCTGTGTTGTTCATCATCACACTAAAGGCTAAAAGTAAATAAATACATAAATAACACACTTTAGTGAAACCTGGCATTGAGCAAAATCTCAGCCTAGATCTGCACATCTAGAAGCACATTCCCAGCCTTGCTACACAGGGTTTGGCTAACTGAGGTCTTTATACCACATATCATTGGTTCAAAGCATATAAACATTATCAAAACTTGTTTCATCACTATCCGCATTTTCACCTCAATTTATGTTTCCCCCCACCGTGGCGGTGGAAGGTTTTTACGATTCCAGCCTTGTGTCGGGATAACCCTTCATTCTAGCCATGAAAGAGGCCTGCGACTAAATTGATGGAGTCTGTGCACGGATGGGTTCTCCCTTCAAGAGGATTCTCCCATCGCCGTCTCGCAAGAGAGGACACAGCCTGTGGTGTGGTCGAAATGCTGCAAGGTGAAAAAAGAAAAGACGACGCGCGTGTGATCTTTTTACCCCTGTTTTTAATTCCTGTGTTTTTGTACTATATTATATGATCTTAATGAGTTTCAGTGCCAAATTCAACCTTTGTAAATGTATGGATGTATCATCAGAATGTGGAGAGAAATAATTTTTTTCATCTATGTGAGGTAATGGTCTCATGTGTTGTGTTTATATATTTATCTATATTACGCTAATAATATCTCAGAATAAATCAAACCCTAACTACATTAATGGCAAAGAGGCAATGTTACAGTAAAAGTGTTTTAGATTGAGCACAGCAGCGGGTAACTGGTTCAAACAGAATCGGATAGTAAGTACCATGTGTGTGCCATATGGTGACTTTTTTTTTTTCTTAAATAAAAAAATGACTGTGTTTAATTTACATCTGATCTGAGATGTTCTTCTGCTTGTGTGTGGCTGTGTGAATTGTGTGTAGTGTTTGCTGCTCAGTTTGCAAAGCCATGCTAAATCAATTGTAAAAAAGAAAAAAAAAATAGCTCCATAGGCATATCATCCTTTTAATGGCTGCTAAAACGATGCGTTTTCTGATTCCTCTAACTTGGTAATGACAACAACTGAAAAGTGATTCAAGAAGAAAAACAGATACCCAGAGTCGATTATTTTTTTTTTTCCTTCTCAAGTTGTTAGGCTTTTCATTAAAGCAAGATGTCACCACAGCTTGACAAGGGGTGGTGAATACTTTATTTCCTCAAAAATAATTACAGGCGATGTAACCCATGAGCTTTGATTATGTGTCATGTATTTCTGAAAGCATAATGTTGTATTTGACATGCAACAGCACAGTTTGCACGAATACCACCGGTTTTTAGAAGCTGAATTTAAATAAAATATTCCTTTTTATCCACTATTTGAATAAGTACTGTACCAGTATATAAAGATGGCTACAACTCTCATTAACAAACATAATGTTACACAATAACTTAATTATGTATACATTCCAATAGCTCGTGGTGTCTTTTATAACATTTAATTATCTTTTCGATGCATGAAGCTTGCTGAAAACCACCGGGGATGTGGTAATGAAAAAATTATGAAGCAATGCAAAAATGATTATTGCTCCTCTTTAGAAACAACTAATCCAACCATTATCTTAGAATCTAGAATCCAGAATCCAAATAATCATTATCAACAACTGCCAACATGCCTGGAAGATTACATTGTCTAATTAATAATAAATGTGATGATAACAAGGCATCCACTGTGTGACCACCAGCATTATACAGATTGATTTCTCTTATGACGATCAGACAGAGTGATTGAAATCTATGTGATTACAGTGAATAAAATGCTTTGCCTTTTGAGATTCTGCCTCATTTAGGGCCTACTTTCTCGGCAGAAGCGACTCCATCGCCGTGGGAGACACGCTAGCGAAACATCAGCTGACCAGGATATAAATTATTTCCCCCCCTTGCGTGGAGCCCCAGTGCTTCCTGGACCCCATTGACACCTGCCTGGTACCTGTCGCCGGCTCTCCTGAGGGACTCCACCTCCAGTGGATGCCTCCAACACACAGCTGGGGAGGATCCAGCTGTCTCAGCATGAGGTAAACCACCGGCTCCTGAAGGCACCGCTGCGGGCTCCCCGATCCACCAGAGCAGTTATTAACTCTTCCTCTGCCGGTCAGATTTCTGGCTTTTGGTCAACTCTCCACCTGCTCCAGCTATGTTAACACTTAGGAGTGTTAACATGGCTACCTTCCTGTCGAGCCATACTGGACTCTGTGGCTCCAATATAAACTATGAAGCCCAAAGCTAAACCTGAGCCCTGGTTTAATAAGTTGACTCGTGCTGCAAGATGGGAGAGGAACAGGCTGCAGGTTTCCTTCCAGGTCTTTAAGGATTACTGGTGCTGCTTCCAGAACATCGTAAAAAAAAAAAAAGACCAAAAGACAATATCTGGCAAATATGCTTGAATCCAATCGTCACAACCTGAGAGTGCTTTCCCGACCTATTTGACACTCAGCCTATCAGCATGGAGGCATCTATTGAAACATGTAATAGCTTTTCTGCACTTTTTTTTTTTTTTTTTAATTGACAAGGTGGCTTCTTCTAGGGCTCTCATCTCAGCTCCTGCATTGGAATCCCCTCTCTCTCTCTCTCTCTCTCTCTCTCTCTGCTGCTTGTACTGTAGCTCCTGATAAATTTAAGCCTGTGTACCACATTAAGCCATTGGGCTCTTCCTGTGATGCTGTTTCCACAGGTTTCTTTAAAGAGGTTTTCCCCTTGTATTAGGCAGTCATCGCGAGCGATTACAAACAGAAGTCGGTCTCCTGGTGTTGTACCTCTACGTTTTAAACATGCTGTGGTTGTAGTGGGCTGGAAAATTTTAGACCCATCCCCAAGCTTCCCTTTGTCTAAAAAATCTTAGAAAAAGCAGTTCACAATCAGCTTAAGAGTCAACTCTAATATAAGTTTTTAACAACATCGTCTAGGCTAATGAATCTGGTGACCATGTCATCCCTGTTCTGTTGGACCAAACCAGCAAAATGACATGGTTAGACCACCAAGTGGAACTGTTTTGTAGTGGTTTAGGGAATATTTCTGACATTATTGGCATTATTGTGGCATTATGGTTAGCCTATCTCTGCCCCACCACTGTAGGGGGGTACCACAGAGGTCCATTTTAGCACCCCTGTTCTTCTCTGTATTTACTGCCCCTGGGGATCCCTCCTAAAAAGGCATGCCATTCTTCCGCCCCATTGCTACGCCAATGACAGACATATATACATGCTGCTTCAAAGCCTGATTGGCCTGGAATTCTCTAAACTTTAATGAGAATAAGATAGAATTGAATTTGTTTGGCCCCAGTGAACGTCCATGTATTGACAGGCTATGTAAAACCAATAGTATCAAATTTAGGTTTTAGGATGGACAGTGATTTTAAATTGGATTGGCAGATTAGTGCTGCTGTGAAGACCATATTTCCTTCAGATTAGCTGGCTGGCAAAGGGGAAGCCTGTTCTTGCACATCAGCACATTTGAGACTGTAATCCACACGTTCATAACATCTTGACTGAATTACTGCAATGCAATTTATTTTGGAGTCAGTCAGCCGCCTGCACATCTCCGGGTGGTGCGAAATGTAGCCGCTAGCCTGCTAACTGGAGCACGTAAGAGGTCCATTTTAAGATAATTTCATTTGCTTTTAAGTCTTTAAATGCTCTTGCAACACTTTACCCTCTGCACATAAGGGACTG
The DNA here is from genome assembly GCA_036785175.1 of Eupleurogrammus muticus. Lineage (NCBI taxonomy): Eukaryota > Metazoa > Chordata > Actinopteri > Scombriformes > Trichiuridae > Eupleurogrammus > Eupleurogrammus muticus. Next base: position 9,823,028 of record JAYKQN010000009.1, on the reverse strand, counting down.
AGCTTTTCTCTGTTGCTGCTCATAAACTGTGGAACGAGCTACTTCTGCACATCAGGCAAGCTTCCTGCCCATTTTAAAACTTGTCTTAAAACCCATTTTTATACCTCGGCTTTCAACCGCATATGAGACTTTGCTCTGGTTTTAGTGTTTCCATGATTTAGGTTATTTATTGTTTAATTGATTGCACTTATTTATTCTACATTATTTACCTTTTTACTGTTATGTGCGCCACTTTGTGACAGCTGTGGTAATTTTTAAAAGTGCCATATAAATAAAGTTGAATTAAAAAATCATTTGTTGTCACCCACAACGATTAATAAACACACTAATACTCTCGCTGTCTCATCTACAGTTTACTGATCATCACTGCCACAATTAAATAATCATTGCCTGGTGCTGGTAGATAACCCGCTCCCCTTCCCTCAACTAATATGTTTATCTTTCCTGTGTCTGAAGCAAAGCATTTCATTTGAGAGAGTATGACTAGAACATATAAAAAATATATGTATTTTTTTCTTAATGGGACTCATATTGGTTTCGTCTAATACCCATAATCCAAAATGCCATCCCCTATTATACAATTCTAGTCCCTTAAAATAAAAAAGGTACAATTAAGGAGTTTAAAGGAAAAAAAAGAATCATTCTTGATTACGAACACATGCTTTTTTCAGATGAGGCCTTGACCAAGACACAGAAGCAAACCCAAGATGGCACCTCTGTTCCTCGGGGACGTCAGGTGTGGCGAACCGTATTAAAGGCATTAATGCAAAAGCAGGCTCAATGCATTGCAATGCACTTCAGAGTACAATGTTGCACACGGACCCTTCAGTTTAGTTCAGGACGTACATGAAATAATCAATAACTCGCCAAAAGCACTGGCCATCTTTAACACTGTCAGTGCTGCTGTAACAACCACTGGACAGCCACAACCAGAGCAATGCAATCCTGGCTGGATAATCACAATGCAGTCCATGACAGTTTGGGTGAAATAATCAGAACAGGAGAAATAAAGAAGCTCAGAAGCTGCGGCAACCCCTAATGGAAGCAGTTAGGAGACAAGAGAACAAACGACATTCAGTTACAAACAGCTGGAACGTGGCAATTCTCATGGTGATCGAATTTCTGAACACATACTTTGTGTAATTATACACACACACACACATTTTCATTGAAGGTAACGCCGTCCCCACACAGCAGCCACAGCAGCCCGACCTTTACCCCGATTAGGTTGCAGCTGCACAATCAATATCACGAGTAGAGGAAAGTGGAGGTCGATGCAACTTCTGCACAACAAAATAAGCGAAAAGGGAATGTCTTCGCATTTGCGAATCTGTTTGCCACTTAGTTTCATGAATACTACCGGTGTGATCATGACGCTGTTTTAGAAAAAACTATAAAGGGAATAATAATCAGAATTGCCAAGCCAGATAGGACTTATCCAAACAGCGCTTTTTCTAACATTGCGACCTATTTATTTGTTATATAATCCTCTCAGCTCATTACTCATTCTCCTTGGGGATGAGCAAATTAAATGATTAATTAATCATTAATTATTCTTAAAAATTCTCAACATTGCGACAGTCCTACGTTGGTAATGAATGTGGAGCATGAGTGATGAAACTTCCCCCCCCCCCCCCCCCCCCACAGGATTATTATTGGTTGGCACACTCAAAGTTTGTTGTAACAGCCGCCAGCTCAATGAGTTGGCAAAGCAGAACAGCTGGGACAAGGACTTCTACAGCCGCCCCACACACACACACACACACACACACACACACACACAAACAAACAAACAAACACACACACACAGTCGGACGCCATTAAACCGGAGCTATAAAAGTCCTGTGAGCAACATAATGCTGAGAATACTTTAAATCCCAACACTGAACCTGAACACTAAAGTGGGAAAATCCACAAATCAGGCAAATCAGGGTTTGTTTGGACACTGCAGCTTTTAATGACAGTCCTACCCTCATAGCTGTCGCTGAGAAGCTTCACTATAGAGCACAACTTCTCTATTTTTTGTGGAGCCCCCCTATGGAAGAAGAAAACATCTCACACGACTATAAATACTAGTCTATAAAATTGTTATAAGTAACTCTGCTCTCTGCATAACACTGTATCCTTATTAACATATAAGAGAAATAAAAAAAAAGAAAGAAATATGGACCAACTTACAACAAAATAATAGCTTTATTAACTAACAGAAAATAATTAAAGTGCATCTGAAATTAAATAAATTTAAAACTTGAATTAAACTATAAACATTTTTGACTGACCATGTCAAATCATATGATACTGAAAAATAAAATAATTTTCACTTAGTAGCAGACCCTCAAGTGACACCACGCCATGCCTTCCCCTCACCCTAATATTAACACAGGTAACAGTAATGTGCAACAGAAATGCTGCTACAGTATACGTCTGATTCACTTGCATCTGGATTGATCAGGGGAATCTTTCAACTTGGTGCTGATTATATGCAGAACAAATTTGCTCCTTTACCACTAATTTATTATGGATTTTGGTGACTTCTTATTTTAAGTATCATAACATCATTTATGGTTTAGCATCAATACATCATGAAAAATGCAAGTACATAGAAACCTCACGGCCTACCTCCTCTTTGAAACAACAAAAAATAAAACAGTGGGTAGTTTTTTTTTCTAGATTAGTCAATCCCTAAAAAAAAGAAAAAAAAAACTCCATGAAAACTTATGACATACCATGATACTATATAAAATAGAATGATTTTTTTTTCATGTACGACAGCATATTCTATTAAGCCTCAAAGCTTAACTATCACAGAGGCAGGCTGCTTTTGTTGCTCCAGACAGCTTGTATTTATATGTCCAAGAAACACACCTGCATACTACACACTTTGACAAGGGCGAGCACCCTCCCTGGTTTCAGCAGACAATGAATAATAGTCTGTCAAATAAATAATAAGAGTCCCCGTGATAGGAGGAGTACGCCGCAGGTACAACGTGGCTATGAGGACGCTATCGGAAGGTGGGTAATGAATATTGCAGCAAATTGTATGTTTTATGTTAAACCAAATTGTTTTTACATGTGTAATGTTCACCCCCACTGGCGGTGAATTTGAGATATACATATACACACATATATACATATACACAAACATATATCTCAAAACTTCAAATAATACCCAGGAAACAGGAATACACAACGCCTGACTTGAGCGTACGCCAGTCAAAAAGCTTTGTGCTTTGCACTCACGGCAAATGTTTGGATAGTGGGTGACAGCAACATCCAAGTTTGGAGGCCAGAGCGCAGCAGGCACCATGTAAATCAACCTCAGTGTCAACCTCCGTGTGAAGGAGCATCCATCAGCATCCACGGCTTCAGGAAGGCGGCAGCTGCTGCCCATTTATATCACTGATCTCATTTTGGTTAATGCATCTACTTTATAAAGTGATACTGTGCATGTTATAATAAGTAATTCTTTATTCTAAGGTGCATAGCTGCCACTGTGTTCAACTTGTGAGGCTTGTTCAAAATATTCACATGCGTTCTAAGTGGTGATAATTGAACACAAAACTCACTTCTAACAAAGTATAACAAACTTTTTTGAGCATTTGCCACTTGCGTGCTGCGAACGCCGACCGCCACAATGATGCATGTTGATTCGCTGCGATTCGCCTGCCTGCCTGTCAGCTCCGTGGTCTCCACGGCGATCGGGGAACGCAACCTGGAGCACCTGAGGGCCCACAGCGCTTCCAGGTTATTTAAGCCTGGCTGCAGCAGGCACACACAACTCCACTGCAGTTTCACTTTCTTTACATATATATATATATATATATACACACATATATTTATAGAGCGAACTAATATAATTTTTTTCAGGTTTTAATGACACCTAGAGTTTTTAGTAGACAGCAACAACAATCACTGGTACTCCACCTTAAGGCACTATGCCTTGTAGTCTGTTTTTCACTATGTTAATTGCTGCCGAGTGACACACACACACACACACACACACACACACACACACACACACACACACACACACACAAAACCTTGTTGCCAGTGTCAATCAAACCATCATCAAACGTGCATCAGAAGCCTCGCAGGCGGCTGTGAGGTGCCTGTAAGGTAGAGCAAAACTCTTCAAGTGTGTGTGTATGTGTGTGTGAGAGCCATGTCATATTTGAATGAGAACTTGCACTGTTAGTGACAAAAAAAAAAAAATGGTGTGTGTATGGGTGTGTTTCCTGGGTACACGCGCTGAAAGATCTGTGCACTAAACAGCTGTAGACTGAGCCTCCGATCTGCCAGTCTCATATCCATATTCAAAGGAAATCTAACCTACATTCTACTTTTGTAAATACTCTCAGCCCCCATAGTGACTAGAGGATTGCTGTACCGCAGTGATTTTTTTTTTCCAGTCAGTCTCGGGTGTTTCTATGGTACAAAATAAAATCCTTTATATGTGTAGGTAAAAATAAAAACATCTATTTTTTGCATCCAGATTTTGAGGGATAGCGAACGTTGAACCAATAACATGGATTTTTTAAGTGCATGTAGCCTGAACAACACAACCATATGCACACAGGAAATCTTAAATCCTAAATTTTCTTAAGACTGTTAATTAAGCCATCAGCAGAAATTTTGTGCTGGGACCTTTTCACTCGATAATGTTCACATATTACAAGTAAACCGGGCACTTAGTGCTGCACCTTTGAGACAGAGACAAATGTAATTTCTGATGTTAAACTTGGATATTAAAACACTGACAAGCCTGCCAGAGAGCAACTGTGAGATCATTTCCCCAGAAAGAGGGAATGCTGGGTACCCAAGCACATAGTGCAATCACAGTATAGTCAATACGACAAAAGTATGCCAGACCATACAATGCTAATAAAATACAAAGTGTGTAGGTTGCTTGCTGGGAGGTTGTGGTTGGTATTTTCTAAAACGAGAACATGCATCTAGCAGAGGACGGGGGAATGCCAACAGCCTGCATGATCCAGTTCCAGAAGCCCAGTGTTGGGCGTAAAAGGGAAAAACCGTCAGATAAATGGATAAAAGCCACATTGATGCGTCGCTATATTTTAGTTGACCTTCGCACAAAATAACAAGTAACAATTGCTGAGTTGTGTGAACCTGCCTGCTATGTCCTTAAGAGCACCATTATCTCCAGGAGATTGCCCTCTCAAGTCTAATTATTTCTCAGACTATCGGGTTCACGGTGCATCAAGTGGACCGTTTCAGCCCAGCAGGGTCTGTCCCTTCAGCCTGTGTTAATAAACACTCATTTGTGAGCTGCTGAGCAGGCCGCTTCACGGCAGAAGGCTCGGCCGCCCCTTCAGTAACTGATTTCAAGGCATATGACAAGGAGAGGAACTATTACTTGTAATGCTGTCGACCAGGTGTAGCTACGCATTACCGGTGGTTGACGTCCTCTCAGCCGACGCCAGGATTCAGGAGAGACGGCTGAGGTGTCTGCGGGGGCGTAACCTTGTATCGATAAGTTTGTTGGGTTTTTAGGCCCCACCAGTCGGCTTGTTAACCAGCAGACGTGCTCAAGTAGGCAGAGGGGGAAAGAAAAGTATAGTGGGACTATCTTGATCGTGCTTTTGCTTTCAAAAAGGTCAGAATTGAATGCTTGTTTAATACATTTTAACTGATTTTAACATTGTCAAAGCTGCAATTATTTAGCCGTTTTCCTAACACAGGTTTTGTTTTTGACAAAGTTTTTACATGTGCATTTTACTTTAAGTAAAGACACAGATGGCTATTAAGTTCTTCAGTTGGAATAAAACTTGAGGTAGCCTATATATAGCAGGGTTCTTGTGAGTCAATAGGTCTACATTCAAAATACCTTACTTTAGTTTTCATTCTTGCATGAGAGATACCACGTAATTTGCTACGAAACCCCTAAATGTTGTCGTGCACTGAAACTTGAGTTGAAGAAAATCCTGAATAATTTTGTGCAAATACTAGAAGTGAATCCCTTAAGGAGCCCTTAAGATTGCATTTAAAAGACATACACAAGGTTATAAAAATACATTAAAATTGCTTTTAAAAGCCAATAAAAGCAAAAACAAGCAAATAAATAGTTAATATTTTATTTTTTCTAAAAGTTCCTATTTAGTTTAGTGGAAAGCTGCAGTAAACAATGTTGTTTTTTAAGCCCCAATCTAAAGCTTGTTGCACAGTCTGGAAGCATTGGAACTAAAAGCTGCTTCACCTTCTGATCCTACATGAGTAAAGCTGTTCTAGATGATCTGAGGGGATGCTTTGCAATGTGAAAGTAAATCTGAAATGTATTTAGGCCCGAAACCATTTAGTGCTTCATAGAATAGTAATAGGATTTTAGAATCTATCCTTTGACACACAGGAAGCCGAGTGCAGTGATTTAAGGACATTGCAATGTTCCAGTGTGGACGTCGCCCAACCCTAATCTCCACATTTCTTTCAGCGGAGGGATTTATATATTGGGGCGGTGGAAGATTCAGAGATGTACTTGAAAACTGGAAAAACAAAACCTTGAGTTAAGATTATTTATATAAGTCCTCTCGCTTTAAGGGCACACATGCAGTAGAGCAAGGACAAAAGGGGAGAAGAGAAAAAAAAAAAAAAATCAATAAAATTTGCAGAATGCAGTTTGCTGTTGACAAGAAAAATTGCCTCAGAATATTGTGCCTCAGCCTTTATCACCATTTTGTCTCTGGAGGATCCGTGCTGCACAGCCTTTGGAATAATTGACATTTGTTGACAAACCTTTTTGTTTCCATCATTTAGCTATTCATCAGAATGTCGTACTCACGTCATGTCTCGCGCAATGACTTCATTACTACATTAACAAAATGCTCTGCCATCATCCTGTCGTAACAATGTGCTGCCTTCACTGTTCAGTAATTACTGGAAGTATTCTCTCATTCACATTCTTGTTCTGCACATCTGTGCTTCCCATGCTAAATAAAAAATAAAACATAAATCAGCCCTTGCAAACTCCGACGGTTGTAGTTTCAGTCACTTTTGGAATTTATTATTCATGTGTTGTTAGCCATTGCACTCATGGATGGCAGATGTGACAAATGATGCTGGAATGTTCTGGACAATGTAATTTTAATTAAAGTCGCGCACGCTGACAGTTCCGATCAGTGAGACGACCACAGCCGAATGTTAAAATGTTTGTCCGTGGTGACGTGTCGGAGGCGTTTCACTGCTTTTATGACACCTCTAAAGCACCGCTGTCCGTGCTGTCGGACAATAAGTCTGAAATTGAGTATTTCCATCACGCTGGGATTAAAGAACTGTCCGGCTGTCCAAATCCTATCCAAAGGCTCCGTGCTCCAGCCATAACAATATTAGACTGGCAACCCACTGTCTATGGACATTATACATAAACATCTGCCAGGGTTATTTCTATGTCACTACCCCTTTGGTTACCTCTGGCCCATTTAACATAGAGTTACTTTAAATTACAAACATATTTCTATTTAAGCAAACTAAAGGATTTTGTCTGTCAATTGCATTTCCAGGCATCTTCTGTTGCATGAACTTGGTTTCTATCTAAACTTTTAGAGGCGATTTAGCAAAATGCATTAAAAAAGTGAAATCATGCATGTTTCTATTCTATTATTACATTCACAGGAGGAGTGCAAATGTATTCATAGTGACAGTTTACAACTCCGTTGACACCCAGCAGCTGACCAGGGATAATTTACAGGTGAACCTGTTGGATCTCGGGAGAAGGTTAGCAACGATTTTGTCAGCGTTTACAACCTAAAGGACAATTTTTTATGTTACAGGTGCTGACGGAGTTTGCTGGAGGCAGATCTTCATTCGTTGCGGGGCGTTGCCGGGTCAAAGAGTTAATGGGTTTATTTGCAGAACCCTGTTCCATAGCCAAAAGCCACATTTTCCTTTTTTATCAACACTGCCAAATCTACCTGATCCAAGCAGCTTTTTTAGCTTTCTTTTTATTTATTTCTGCAATTCCATCCAAGTATTTATTCACAGTTTTTGAAAATGCATACACAAAAGGTGGACGGTAACGCTACTAGTGTGTGAAGCATTGAAATGAAAACTCAACCCACTGCAGACATGACCATTGTTGCACGTTCATGTGTTTCATTTAAAAGAAATAAACCTATCACAAAACAAAAAAAAATATAATAAAAAAAAAGTTCACAGACTTTCTCAATTAACCCCATTGCACCTGTCCCTGGCCTCATGCACCAACTTCTTAAAAAAAAAAAAAAACCTTTCTTGTTTCTGGCTGGCATTTATTGAGTAGCGTTAGTGATATATATTCATTCTCTTCAGAAGGTAGGATAAGAAAGATATTCGCTTCTCACCATGGCTCACATTTGAAAGTAGAGGACCAAACGTGGATAGATGAATAATTAGATGGAGTGTGGAGGTTCTCCCCGAGAAAAGAAATCTAATTTAAAACAAATTGCCTGCATTTCTACAGCACCTGACCCCTCGAATTATGCCAAGAAACAGCCGACATGCACTCGTCTACATTAGTGGGACTGGGGGCTGCGACGGGGACGGCGCTGCGGTTACGTGATGCGTCTACGGGGCCGAGCTAATTACCACATCCCCTCACTGAAAGCTGGAGTGCCGGTGTGTGATATGAAATATAAACACAATATGCGTCGGATGCTTCTTTTCAGTTTCGGCTGAATTTGCCAGAACGCCCTTGGACATGAAGGACAGCGATAATGAGCATTTTCTCTATATTTCATATCACACATAAGCCCTCCTGTAACTTTCAATAGCCAAATTTAAAAAGTTTTTCTTTAAGGGGTGGCCAATCAGATTCATCGCCACCTGGATCCGCCCCCATGCACGAATAAAGTAGAACATTGACTGTAAGCAGGAGTAGCAGACACTGAAGAATTGAAGACACAGCAGCCTGATAAATGGACACACACGGAATGATAGATCACGCCCCGGGTTTGTGCAGATCTCGCCAACATACACACCATCAGTTAAAAGCATGTGCATACGCTAATGCACGCTCCCTTCAGCGTGTGCATGCTGCGAGAAGGAAGCAGAGGGAGAACCTGACACAGGAGCGATGAATGATGGTCGCGGGGAGTAGAGTACAGAGACAAATAACAGAAAAATGGAGACAGGAGACAGACAATGGAGTGACGAGAAGATGAAGAGAAACCAAGTGGAGGGAAAAAAAAAAAATTCCGTGAGAGAGAGCAAAATGGAGTGAGCGGAGTGAGATGTGGATAGAGATAGAGTGGAGCATCCATCCATCATGCTGTGCTGCCTCTGTCAGACACAAGTACTGTAATAGATGAGCGGAGATAGAGGAGAGAGCACACACTCTTCTTCAAACTATCTCCACTCGCTATCTGGGTTCACTTGTCAGGTCTGCTCCGTCACCGCGGACAAAGACAATTACAGATGAGAAGGGGAGAGATGTTCTGTTGCACACAAACACATGGAGCCAAACGAAGCCCGACAGATGCATATTCAAGTGGATTTAATTAAAGAAGAGGGAATCAACTATACATGTCCTGACGTGGAATGACATGATCTGCACATTTGTGATCCGAAATGTGAAGTGAAATTGGGGATTTTGTTGCAATGACCAGGATTCATTAAGACTTTTTATGTATTCAATGTATTTATTTAGTAGCTAACTCCAGGAAAAACTACATTCTGTTGATTACTGTAAAATCTTCACTCAGTGTATAAGAGACTAAATAAAAAATAAACTTTGGCTTGGCTTTTATCAAAGTAGATCCGATTAATTCAATTAGTTCCCAACAATTACATTAATCACTAATTATTTTGATAATCGATTTGAGTCATTTTGAAAAGAAAATGTCAAAATCCTCTGGCTACACCTTCTAAATTCTGATTATTTCTGTAGTCTTTTATAATAGTAAACAGATTATTTTTATGCTGTGGACTGTTGGATTGAATAAAAATAAAAAAGAAACATTTTGGGTTGCATCTTCAACTTTGGGAACCAGTGATCAACATTTTACAACATTTTCATGAACCTAAGAACATTGATTAATCTTTTCAATGATTAATACATTAATCAAGCATTAAAATAGTTGTTAGCAGACATATTATAAAGTCTCTGCAGAAGTCCACAGGTGTAGTCATTGTTCATACTGTACAATAGCCACTGAGTGTCTGGGGCTGGCTGCTTATTTTTGTGAGGAGGTTAGGTGGGTAGAAGGTTTACAGTAAATTAGCTGTGAGGAGCTGTATGTGTCTGCTGTGGTTTGGAAACAATAAATCTTCATGTACCTAGTGATAGTAAACAGGCCTGTTCCACCTTATTAATGAAAAGTATCTGTGGGCCAGTATGGTCATAAAATATGCTAATTTAATACTGCGATATTTAATTCAATTATTTGATTCCCGTGCCTAAATTTGAACTGACAAGTTAGTGCTGTAATAATACATCTACAGTAGCTTTAGAAAAAGTGTGCTCATAATAGTAGCCAGTGCTTGAGGTTGGGTATATCCGTGTTCCAGTATTCTCCAGTTCAATATCCAGTTAACACAGTAAACCTTTCCGTTTGGGTCAAATTTGATATTTCATACAATATCCTATTTTTTTCCCCCTCTTGGAACAAGGCTTCAGCACAATAAAATCAACAGTTAGCATTGTAAGCCAATGTAGAAGTGCTCTAATAAAAAGTGTGTTCCAGTCCTACAGTCAAGTCAATTTAACTCGTGTAGCACCGAAAATAGGAGAATAGATTTTCAGGGGTCCAAACATAAACAAACTGGGTTAGGATTTGAGGCCTTGATTTGACGAGCCCCCATGTAATAAATTAAATTATGATATAAATTTTTGGCAAGTGTGAACACTATATTTAAAAAGAAAAATACATACTAATTCTCACCTAAGGAGGTGTTATGCTATGACCTTTGATGATTCTGGGACTAAACTGTGAGCCATACAGCAGTGCTGGGCCAGAGAACAACCCTTTAACAAGTTCCCACAATAGCCCATGTCATCAAGAGGGAATACGGAGTTGTGAAATACAATTTCAGGTCCCGACTGTGTGCTATATAGAGCTGGAGAAAGAAGGACCCTGGGGACATGAGGACGACCCCCTTCAGGGTGTGGGACTGCAGCAGCTTTGGGCTTGAAAACATACCCAGTCAGAGTTTGATTTGTAAGATTAGCTACTGGGGGGCTCCCCATGTAGATAAAAAAAAATCTCAGGCTACCCCTCTATTCCATAGTGCTGTGATATGGCTCAATATTACTAAAAAGCAGCAATATTAAATCCATGTTTTACAGTTTGATTTAAAACTCATGTGTTTTTACTTTGAAGGAGGATAATTGAATCATTTCACATGACCAGGAAATCCTGTTTTCAGTCCTTTTTTTTTTTTTTTTTTTACATGGACTGATAATCTTTTGAACCTCCAGGGCACATTTGATGCAGCAAACCTTAATAGCGCAGTGGATCCTGGGCCAAAATTAGAAACAGCCGTATATGAAAGAATCTGCATACAGTTGCCATATGGCAACACTATGCAATAGAACTTAAAAACATACTGAAATCCATGTTCCACTTCTGCCGATTCTGTTCTGCAACATGCAGCAATCTTACATGTTGGACCTTTAAAAGCCGTTTGCTCCCTATCACAACATCTGTAGCCATCAAACAGTAGGACATACAGTATCTGTACACCAGAACTTCCTCCTGAAATGGCTAAATTCCAACTGAATGAGAAACCCATGTAGATGACGAACATGTTTAATTATCATCAACAGGTTAAACTCAGGAAGTCCCTCATAAACGAGCTGCACAACAATGACTGGTTAAGAAAGGTGATTAACATGTAAAAAGCATTTTGCAGACAACAGAGCCGCACACATTGTATGTGAGACTTTTGCAGAGGTTGATGCACACGCACCTCAGCCATCAAATCCTAAGGAACAAGGCAAGCTTCTGCACAGCAGCATACTGCCACAGACACGGTCAGGATCTAAAGGTGGGTCAAAGGATGATAAAAATAGATCCTTGTTTTTACTCGACAAATGTGTGGTATCCATAGCTACGGGGAATAACTGCTACGAGCCATGTACGCCTCTACACTGTACAGCAGATTGCTGCACACTAAAGATTCTGATCATTTGCCTCAATCTAGTCCAGGATCAGCAACATTCATTATTGTTGAGGTAGTCTTGCGAATATGACTAAAAATAGCAGGGTGTGGTTGGGTCAGTGGCTGTTCTACTGAAACACACAAAAGAAGAAACTTTGAGGATACTGTGGGTTACTGTGGGTGGTTGCCTGCTCAACACAGCACTATTCTAATAGCACACTGCTTAGCATTCAGGATCTCTCTCTTTCTCTCTCTTGGCACCAACGCTCACTCCTTCTCCTCACCTCTCTTTCTCTCCTCCGCTTCCTTGCCCCTTTTAGCAGCATCTCTCATCTCTGAAAGTGGGATTGCACCACTGAACCAGCATCTGTTGCACACACGCGCACGCAAACGATGCACACATTTAAACCTGAACCTCCGCCTCGGTCGAGGTTGCATGAGAGCATCGTGAAGACGTATTTTGGATGTTAAAACTAAAACAGCATGTTGCCGTATGCCACCTGGAGCTTCATGAGGAACAGTTCTCACATTGTGCTTTTTATTTCGCATTTGATCATCCTCTTCATGTCCCTCCCTCCTTTCTTTTCCCCAAATGTAGAATTTGCTCATAATTGATCTGGCTTGTTATATAAAGGTCAACCATGCCCCCCTGAGTCCTGCATTCTATTTTCTCATTCTTACAACCTCCACCCTCCCTCCTTTCTTTCATCCCTGCCTTTGCTCTCTTACTTCATCACTCCCTGTCTTTGTCTTTGCAAACATCAGGCCTGTACTGCAGAGACACCTCACAGTGTTTCAATTAATCAGTTTAGAAATAAAAAAAACAAATGTTCATATATCTATACATGGAAATATCCATATTCATTCACCGTGGGCACTAATATAAGCCTTGCTTGTACCTGTAAACCTATACATCACTTCCCCATGGTGATGAAAGTGTATTTCCCTTCATGCACTGAAACTCATTGAGCTTCTCTGTGTGAGTTCTATTTCTGATCTGCCCCGTGTCTCTCTCTCCCATACAGACACATCAATCTCTTTCAGCTTACACTCCTCCACAATTTACACTTCTCTTCAGTGCCATTATTCAATCTGACATTGACAGAGGGAGAGAGAGAGGTATTTTACATGGTGCCAAAAAAAAAAAATAGAGGGCTCTTTACTGTTCAGATTTGGATCAAAACCTGCTTGGATCCAGAATTATAAGAAATATTTTTTTTAAAAGTCAAAGTGACACTAATATAGACCTTTGCCAAGGGACTCTTATTAAACTCAACTTTGAGACAAGCACATTCCAAGCAGCCATCTGAGTGATAGGACAGCACTGTAGTGTACACATGGCTGAGGTTTGGTAGGAAGCCATATTGTCACCCCTCCTGGCTCAGAGCTATCCCTCTGACATGTTCTCTTTTTTTTCCCCCCCATGAAACCATCGGCCTAACCCTCAGTAAACCCGGGGGATCATGAAGTGCCACTTTCGTGGCCTGCTTTCGTACTGGAAATCAGGGTCAACCGATTCTCTGCCCTTAAACTCAGCAGGAAATCTCAGCCTTTCACTGCGCTAACGTTAGATGTGGTCGCGGGCGAGCCTGCCTATCGGGCCTGTTCTTGGCTAATCCAACGCGACGTGCAAAGTTAAGACCTGTACAGACGGGGCCGAGCGCGTGTGAGTGGGTTTTGTCCACTTGCTGCAACACGAACTGATTTCCAATGACGCCGCCGTGTTAACTTACTTTAACATCATCATTAAAGCAAATTAGCTTGTTTTGTTTTTTTTCTTCCGTTTCAGTCAACAGACCATAGAGCCTTTGACTTTGTCTTTAGCCTTTTTCATGATCAACAAATGTATGTCCATTTAAACAGAGCGATTGCTTTTTCATATAACACGTTCCAGAGTTCCTTCACATGAACATCCCATATGTTCACAGGAACCCCCGTCTGTCTATTCTGCTGTAGGAAACTTAAACGAAACAGCATGATACAGATCAGCGTTCCCCGGTAGACGCATGCATGCTCATCCAATCTCATTTTTTCTTCATTTTTGGACCGCCCGTGTGATCGCTGTTTCCATGGCAGTATGGTAATATTCTGTTGATTCATGTAAAGTGATATTCATGAGTGGGATATGAAGATGAATGACCGCCACGTCTTCGACAGGAGTTCCATCAGAACGGGAGGTTTTTTAACCAACCCAAGCCTGACGGGTCCGTAACAAACCACCACGACCACATCAGCGAGTAATTACACACGAGCGTGACCGAAACGTATCTTTGTGTCTGGCGAATTTGCGACATTCGCATATCTCAGGTCCAATCTTATTCCTTTCTTTTCCCTGGAAAGAAGAATCAAGGAATGCAAGCATGCATTAATGCATTAACGCGTCGCCGCAAAGTGAAAATCTTCGACAGTTACACGAGCCACGTGCAAACACGACAAGCTGGGAAACTCTTGATTTCCCCCTCCACGCTCGTGCCCAAACGGGGCTCCAGCTACAGGTGCACACGTGTGGAGGCAGGAATCGGTGAGGGGTTGGCAAGGGGGTGGGGAGGTAGAGACCAAACAGCCACTTCCTCCGAGCCTCATTTCATCTGGCAGGCGTGCGTTTAGACATGTTTTAAGGAGGCTTAGCACCGCGGGAAGGGAAAGAATTAAAAAAAGCCCATCAAAATGCAAATGGAGGTGGTTAGGGATGGGCTTTACCAGGTAAAGAGATGCTGATGAGCTGACAAGGCAAACTCAATGAATGGCCGTGCATGTGCATCTCCCACTTCAGCTTTTTTCTGGTGCCCCCCCCCCCCTTCTCTCCGATTCTCTCTTTCTGTCTCCATGGTGCAGCGGCGACCATCACGCTGCAGCCCATTGGATAACACCACAAGGCACGGCACCGTTAACAGTATTCTACACTTGGCCTGCAGCGTTTTTGTTTCATTTACCATTCCAGACGTCTTTCCGCCGGCCGCAAAAACACCTGCACCATGTCTTCTTGCCCCCCCCCCCTCTTCTCGCCCTCCAAATCTGTTTCATTCCATTACCTCCTCCTGCCCTCTCCTTTTCAGCAGTGCGCTCTCTCTCTCTCTCCTGCCATTATGTCCTCTCCCCCTTCCCCAGAAAACACCTCTCTCCGATCACCCGGGGCCATCTCCTGCTCTGTATTCCATCTGATCCCACTCTCCTCGGCCAGACCCCCCCACCCACCCCTCCCTGCTCCCTTCCCCTTCCAACAACCCCTTTTAAAGTCCCCTCCTGTCTTCACCTCTGCTCCAACTTCATTCATTGTAATTCTTCTCCTTTCTCCATCCATTACACCTCCTCATCTTTTCAGTTTTCTTCTCAACTCTCAGACCCCTTTCCTCTCATCTCTCACTATTTTATCCACCTTGCCCCCCCACCTCCCTTATCTACCATTGCATCCCATCTGGGCTCATCTCTTATCCCATTCTCACACCCTCGACTGCTTCAGACCCATTTCTTCCACACTTCTGGTGCTTTGCACCCCCTTCTCCTCCTCCTCCTCCCTCCTTTCCGCCTGTCTTTAATCTAGAGAAGGATATCACCATCTCTAAAACACCAGCGCCATTATCTCCCCATCTGCCTCCTCTCCTGCCCCCCCTCCTCTCTCTCTGTGTGCAGACTCAACTCAAAGCAAAAAAATTCCAAGTCAACCAGTCAAAAAAAAAAAAAAAACGCCGTGGCATGGGATGAGCGAACATACAGGAATCATGAGGCGATAATCGGACACACGCGTGAAGTGGAAGCGGAGAGCGTCCGTACCTGCGCGTGCGTCTCCCTCTCCCGGTAAAGGTGGAGGCTGTTCCCTCCTCCTCCCTCGGCTGCTTTCCAGCCGACCCCTGGTATCAAGAAGCGAACAAACTCCGCTCGGTGAAGAAAATACGCTCAATAATAATCCTCTTTCCCGGTCCAGACACGTTTTTTGTGTTGTTTTATTTTCTTCTTGTTATGTTTCCCCTCCTCAAAAATAAGAAACCATATCCACTTCGTCTCGCCTCGCACCTGCGCAGGGCTGGCGGCGCTGCGGGGAGCTTCCGGCGGGGCGTTTCAATTTAGTTCTCGTTGAGTTTGCGTTTTAAAAAAGACAAAGAAAAGGAGAAAAATCCCCTTCGGCCTACAGCGACCCGCGGTCCGCTGACGGCCCCTGGGACGGCAGGACAGCGCTGGGACAGACGGGAGAAGACGCCGTCGGAGCGGCGCGCCGCCGCGTCGCGCGCTCAGCCGCTCTCCGCATGAGCGTCTCCGCTAATCGGTGAGCTGGGGGAAACATGCCCGACCCGCCGCTGCCGCTGCCGCTGCTGCCGCGAGGATCCGGCGTCTGATTAAACAGTAGAGAGAGAGACGGAGGGGGGAGGGGGGAGGGGGACGACTGTCACTTGAAACCGGGCTCGGTCGTCGTTACACGCACGTAAACTCTCCTCGCTCCCACATCCTCAGCACGCGCCGACATCCCATCCTCCCGTTCGCTTCTGGACCAAACTTGACCACCGCGCGCGTCTGCTGATGGTGATGGTGATGATAATCCTCCGTTCTGTCTGCCCGCAGGTACACGGAAAGTAAAAAAGGATCAGGAGTGCAAAACGAAGAAAAGCGCCCTCCTCCTCCTTCTCCTCGTTCTCCTCCAGCCACAGAAGTGACTTTGTCTTGACCTCTCTCTCTGCGCTCCTCGTCCTTCTCGAGGAGGAGCGGCACCATGGGGGGGAAGTGGCCTGCGAACGGCAGCTCTGCAGCGGGTCAGCCAGAAAGAGGGAGAAGAAAAAATAAAAGAAGGAGAAATGTCGCCTTGGAAGAAAAAAAAAAAAAGAAAAAAAGAGGAAAAAACAGCTTAGAAATCCTCCAGGTCGTGCTGCTGTCCCGCTCGGCTGAGGCGCGCTGATCCTCTCTCTCTCTCCCTCTCTGTCTGTCCCCTCCCGCAGCGACTTTCTCACTGCGCGGCGATTTGCTTTGTCCCGGGAGGGCGCAACGCCTACCAGCTCCCAGCGCCGCCGGTTCCCTCCTCCGCCTCCTCCTCCTCTTCCTCAGTGCGTCCCTGCTCGGTGTGTAGACGAGCCGCAGCTCCGGGATCCGACGGCTGACGGATGCGCTTTATGGCGACGGTGGCGCGCGGTGACCGTCGTCTGTTGGCGATGGTTTATATGGAGCCTGGCAGGACACGGAGGACTCAAACTGAGGGCCGGGGACCCCGAGGGGGGCGTGAGGAAGCAAGTTCTGCAAGCATAATCCCTAAAGTTCTATTCAATAATTCAAAAACACACATTTACGCTCCGAAGTGTACTCCAAGTGATCATTTCTTTCACAAATAGTCAATCATGTGTTGGAATTTATAATTGTATCTCCTCTCACCACTGAATTGCAAATTACACTATATGCCAAGGATTTGTTTTATTAATATATTGGAAATAAAGTGTCGTGATCTACTTCCCATCTTCAGTGGTGATTCGTTGTTTGCTCAATAACTAATATTCCACGCGTGGAACATGGCATATGGGTATTTTGGACTGACAGCATGGCGACGTTTTGCTACCACATGTTCCACACACTTCCATCCTCGTTCCCATAATTTGGAATGGCACGTGACTTATTACTGGGGGGGAAAAAATCCCATCTATCACATTTGCAATTACCACTAGAGGGTGTAGAGGAGGGATTTTCTCCTGACTGTCAGACATTTATTAACAGCGAAAAGCACTAAATGACTGGTGTATGGCTTCTGTGTGTAGGGGTGACTGATAATTGGAGGCAGAGGTGGGTGTGTGAGCCCCTGGTTGGAAACAGAACCTCTGAATCCGGGCTCAGTCCTCGGTGATGAATGCACGCCGCAGTCGGAAACGGGCAAAACCGCCCACACAGACAGATTAGTGTGCTCACTTTACAGATCCTGCAGGATTTCACGGATTATAAAGTGTGAGTGCTTCACAATTATCTGATTAGCAAGAGAAGGGGGGGGGGGGCGAAATTATATGTTGCACTGCCGACAGAGCACAATGTAGTTCAGGGTTGTCGAGGGCCAGGAGGGCAGGGGATAAAGAGATAAAGCCAGCCACAGAAGGCGGGAAACCAGGCAACCAGATTATGAGTATGGGCAGAGATCACACAGAAGCCATGGGAATGAAGCTGTGACGTGCAGCGTCACGTTGTTTCACAACAGAATCACCTCTGTGTGTGTGTGTTTTCGTTGTTTATTTTGGGAAGCAGCATATATAACTTCTTGTGGCATTTGAACAAATGTGATGAGATTTCAGGAAGCCTGCAGCAACCTTTTTTTTTTTTTTTTTTTTTTTTTTTTTTTAAGTGTTGGTCAGAACAGAAAAATAGGTCAGACTGGTTTCTGACGGCATCTATCCACAGTAGCAATGTTTTAATTAGACTGTCCCTTAGGGTGGAAGTAAATTTGCTCACTTCAGTTCTCCTTTAGCTACTAAACCAATTTTCCCAAATACATATTAAGTCATATGTTAAATGAGTGTACACACACATACACACACACACACATATACACACACACACACAAACTGTAAGACTGTCATGTCTTTCAATCTGGCCAACAACAGTTAAACATCCATTGACACTGTGGCAGGCTGAGTTTTGTGTTTCATAGGAATGAATCAAATGTTGATGTTTTGGGGGGGGGGGGGGGGGGGGGCAATAGAGAGAGAGAGAATAATGGGAGAGTGCAAGACGACGGGGAGGGAGGGAGGGAGAGGAAGGGAGATAAAGAGAGATGGAAGACCCTGCAGCTGATTCAGCACCATGGACAGCGCTAAAGCGGGATTCAGCAGCATAAGGCCGGAACAAGCTTTATCCTCAGAGAGAAAAGCCTAAAGCTCTTCTCAACATGCTCTGATCTCTCTCACCAACTCCCTTTCCCTCGTCACACACACACACACACACACACACACACACACACACACACACACACACACACACACACACACTTTTAAAGACATGTCACAAGATTACAATGATTTCTAAAATGTATTTTTTTCTATGATGGAATGATACTCCCCCCCCCAAAAAAAAAAAAAAATAATAATAAATCCTGGATCCTGGACACAAACTGCTGGTACAGAAACCTTCAATTAAGTCTGGTTGAGTTTAAAGTTGCACGGTGAGAGTCGGCTAGAGATGAATGTGACACACTAAAGATCTGAAAAACACATTGTTTCGCTTGACAGTAAACACGCTGAAACAGTGGGAAACATTAAAGACCTTGGCACAGTTCTCGACTCCCGGGTGAGTTCTTCTGGAAATGCAGGGCACATTTTCAAGAGATATTCGCAGAGACTTCATCTTCTTAGGAAACCGATCCATAGAGTTTATAACTAGTGTATAAAACTATCATTGAGGGAGCTATAGCACTTCACTTTACTGCCAAACGTTCCAGGATTGCGACAATGACAAGCAAAATAGTTGCCAAAACCCCCAAAAAGCCCTGGACTGAGCTTGTTTCTGCATCCTGGGTGAGAGCCCCCATGTTCTCCTCAGTTTGAGCCTTTGGGATTTGGAGATTGAAGATGCCTTTAAGAAGTTCTTCATCCTGAGTACAAATCATTGTCTCAGCTCAAAGTGGCTGATGAGACAGAGTCATAGATATTGACATGAATGGTTTCAAATGTTTAATATGACCTCATTTTTTTTTATATTACATTTTAATCAAATTTCTGTGGCCGCTTGCATTTGTCCTGAATGATTATGATGACTAGCTAGTGACCTCCCTGAGGTGATTTGAAGAGGGCTCATTCGATTCCCTCCCCCGATTCAGCTACAAACGCTGCGATTGAAAAGCCAGAGGAGCTCAGCATGGGGCGAGGGAAAAAATAGGATCATTGATGTCAGTTGGAGCCATTTCAAAGCAGCTACAAGTCCCTACTGTCCTCACAATTGTTTGTAAGTACTAGTTCAGTGCACAGGTTTAAGTAGATTTTTCATGTTTGGCCAAATGATGGACTGATATGGATTTACACTGTGATAAGGAGAGACATGGAAATACACATATTGTGAGGAAAAGACTGCAATATATGTTGAAAGTTTGGATTTCAAGTTCCATATAAGTTTTGAAATTATGTTGATACACCAAATAAAACCAGGCTTATGATAAATGTCTTTCTTTGTACTTTTTTTCTGTATAGTGTAAGAACCTGGGCATGTTACCGGTTATATATGTTTCAAGATCGGCACAAAAAATTTTTGAATTTTCCTTGTGAAGAAACATTAAGAGAAGTGCCCCTTGCACTGTAGCACAAAACCCTCTGCTGCAGGATAGCACTATATGGGATTTTTTTTTTTTTTTGTAAAAGATTTTTGTGGCATAGACGCTTTTATTATACAATAGACAGATAGGAAGTGATGGGTGAGACTTGCAGCAAAGGAGTGCTTCGACTGGGACACCTATGGTTTGTTAACTTTTAGTGATATAATAATATTTTGAATATCCATACACCATTATGCCATGCACAAGCTATAAACAAAATCAAAGTTGATCTACATGGTTATGTCTCCGCCACAATAAAGAAGAAAACTAACACCGACTGCTGAGAGACAATTGGTCATGTGTCAACAAGAAGGAGAGAAAAAGCAGATCTACCGTGAGTTAGAAGCTGCTGGAACACAGGTGACAGTGTCCACAGATAAGTGTGTTATAAAAATCAAGCTATTTTCCCCACACACACATGCACACACTGTATATTTGGAGGAGAAGAGATGAGACTTTTATTCCCCAAAACACAGTATCCATCATCAAGCATTGATGGTTTAAGTAGTATTATTCTCCGGGGCTGAGTTGCTGCCAGTGGAAATGGGGCTTGACGGAAAGTAAATTGAATAATGAAGGAGTATTATACCCAAATTCTTCAGAAAAAAAAAACTGAAAACAGCCAGAAGGTCTGGGACACAGTCGGGTGTTCCAACATGGTAATGACCTCAATGACCCATCCAGGGGTGGTAAAGGAATGGCTTGAATTAGGAGTTTTTGTTATAGCCACTATACAGCTGTAACCAAGCAACCTCATCTGTGTTTCCAGTGCTCCCTCACCCTCCTCGTCTCCCTGCTCCACCTCCACTTAACTTCATCTGTTTCATCGTCTCCTTCAGTCAACACACCTGCCATCCAACATTTCGCCGCCTCGTCACTATATCGGCATTGGCTCTCCAGGCTGATTCGGTTTGTGAGCTCCTTGTGCCAGGCCATCATCCGAATTTCAAACCCGTCGCCCCCGTGTCCCAGGAACGTCGTACTCCCGCCTGCCAACCTGCCCGCCAGCTGCCTGCCAATCCTCGGAGCCTCGGAGCCTCTCCTGCCAGCCGCGCTTCCCCTTATTCCCGGCTCTCACAGCCGCGTACTTCCATTTGACCTCCTGCTCCCTCCGCCTGCTGCCAGACCCCTCTCCTCATCATCACTGCAATAAACCCCTTATTTTTGCCTCGAACACCAATTCGTACTTGTCCTGCATTTTCAGGTTTTATAAGTCCCATTGAGAACATGTGGGCTTTGCCAAAAAGATCTGGTTGTGATGTCACAACAGGAGTGGAATATATACCACATGACAACAGCTGTGTAGAGCGCCACTAGAGTGATGGTTTAACCCGTGTAGCCCCAATAAGGCACATGTCCATTATTTCAAGTGACTGATATCAACACCGTACAGCTTGTCGGCTCAACCCCGGCCAACCAACCGATCAATGAACCAATCAATCGGCTGATTTTGAGATCAGTGCTTTGGGCTGACAGATGATCTGTCGCTCAGTCAAGTAATTGATAGGCATTTATTAGTTAATGCTGTTGGCAAGTGTTTCATTAGGAACTACAAGCTCGCTCCATGGAGAGGATTAGGGGTGGGTATTGGAACAGGAGCATGTTCATCGACTTTACCAGTCAAGTACACACTTATCTTTATTACGTACCATGGTGATATATCAAGCTTAATCATGTTACATGCACACTCCCTGTTATAAATGCAGATTGATGTTCAAACATCGTTAACAAAGATAAATCACTGCATAGAAAACTAGAAGTTCATGGACCAACTCATCTCTCAATGCAAAAGGTTAAAGTCTCACTTGGTGCCCATGAAAATGTTTGTTTGCAGAAAGTCCATTCAGCCACATCAGCTCATTCGAGTTGTCACGCGTCATCTTTTCCATCTTGCTCGCTTGATAGAAGAACTCGTTGAAATGTAGTCATCAAAAGATACAATTTCAGCTCAATCTGACTCAAAGAGTGTTTTACTGGCACCCACTTTTAAAGAGTGCTCATTCTGTTTGTTTTTATCAACTCTACCATGTCACCTTCTTCCCCAACCGTTTCCCTCAATAAAACTCAGTACCATATCAGGGTCAGAACAAGCAGGAGTAAAGCAGGGATGTGTACGTCTTCTTAATGTGATGTCAAATGTAAGAACAGCTGTCTTGGTATTCGATATGTTAAATAATGACTCTTAAATTCATAAGTTAATGCACTTTGCCAGTAGCAAGGCAATTTTATAAAAGAAAACCTCTGTCAGAGGACTTGATTATTTCCATGAGAGAAATTATCTTATCTTCTGAAATTATCAAAATATTCAAACCTGTAATCCCCTTGTAAACCAGGACTTTGAAAGGTGAGATAAACATTGAAAGCCTGCACAGTGAGGTCTGTGAGAGCCCAAAGAAAGACCCACAACAGCGGATGCTGCGTTGTACTAGGAAATATACACTTTTAATTAGGATACAAAAAAGAACAACATTTATCTCTACAATAGCCATCACCTTTAAAAGCATGAGGCCTCAGGACAGCTCTCATACAATCTGACCCAACAGAATTGTGAATTGTTAGTACAATAGAATAATAGAAAATGTTAACATTTCTACTGGGTTCTAATGGTACACAAAGGCATACTATGTGACATTACGATAGTATGTAGTATATATGTATTATAGTAGATGTACTCTAAGGACAACACACCATCTAAAATCTTGAATCTTCTCAGTCTGGTTTCTTGAACATGACAATGAGTTTACTGTTACTCAAATGGCCTCCACAGTCACCAGATCTCAATCCATTAGAGCATCTCATGGATGTGCAGCCAACGAATCTGCAGCAAGTGGTGATGGTATCATGCGAATATGGACAAAACTCTGAGGACGGTTTCCAGTACCTTGTTGAATAAAAGGATTAAGGTACTTCTGAATGCAAAAGGGGCACTGTGGTGTGTGTATATATATGCACGCACACACACAAACACACACACATTTGCAAATGCACTCAAAGGTTCACCGATTTTTATACTTTTTGCAATATCGTTTACCTGACATTCAATTTAAACCGACATGAAAGGAGGGAAAGAGAGCGGGAGATGTTACAGCATTGTCCTTCAGAACAGCAAGGTTACAGTTTAGTGGAGCAGACAAGAATGCCTCTCCCGACAAATCCACCCCACCATGACCGTCTATTAGCAGAGGGACAGAGAGAGAGAGAGAGAGAGACAGAGCAACACACACTGGCAGAGAGAATGAGAGGAAAAACACTGGCAAAGAAGCTGCAACCCCCGGGGCTGAAAAATGAAGCCCCGGCACAAGTGCCAAAAACTGCGGTTATTAGAGTTTCCACTTGAGGCTGGGTTCCTAAAGGGAGTCAGTCCCCGCAGATCCTCATGTTAAAACCACTTTCTTTACAGCAGAAACACACATGTTCACCTCTCAGTACGAAACAAATGTTTTTTGGAAGATATATTTGTATATCTCACCTTAAATAGACATAAATAAGAGTCTATGCTGCGGTTTTCTGTCACTACACTGATGTGGAATGAGACATGAAGGGGGAGTGCAGTGATGGAGAGAAACTCCACCACCACATGACTGTCATCCATTATTCCTGAAAGCAAAGAGGAGCATGGGTCAGAGGTGGACAGACCGAGAGGCGCATATAACAAATAAAGTGTCCAGTAATGTATTATCTCTTTCCCTTACATGTTGGTTGACTACATTTATGTATAGGGGAGAAGGAGCAGGGGTAGTGCTGGATGTAGAGATACAATGAAGGAGATCCGTAAATGAAGGGCAGGGGAGACGGAGAGCTGGTGAATTCCTATCTCTCGAGGCGCAGGCCATGAAAAGAGTGATGGGAAAGAGATAAGGAGAGGAAAAGTCAATAAAGCCAGCGTGACTGACTGACGGGTGGGAAAGACCACCACAGAGGAGGGTAAAACATTAAGTTGTTTGTTTTTCCCCCCCGTTCTGGCTTCTGAACACTTAGGGTCACTGGGCGCTGAATGGGGTGTAGGTTACTGTGCAGACGAGCCTTTGAAACTCAGGTTATTCTTGTATTCAGTCGCAGTGAGTCAGAAGTCTATTCTCAGCACAGGCAGATTCTCCAGGATTAACCCTGTACGCCTGGATGATGCATTTACAAAGACATGCCATTTGAAATCTGATAAAGAACGATTGTCCTTTTAAATTGTTGTTCTTGAGGGGAGGGGGGGTCATTTAAATTAAAGTACAAGTAAAAAGTGCGTAACCCTGACAAGAATAATGCTCAGGTTGTACGTGTGTGTGTGGTTAAAAGTGTTCATTTCTTCAGATTTAGTGTAATGGTGTAAAGTAATGTGGTGTGCAGATAGAACATGCTTAAGTGGAAAATCTGTGCGCATTAGGTAAAGCTGTAAGAACACGTGTGTCAAGATGTGCATTAAACATATTGTATTAATTCTCAAAGTGAGACAAAAAGAATCATCCCGCCCAAAGCACTGTGAAATTAAAACGTATCATCAATGCAGCTTATTATGTTAGGTATTTTAGAAATTATCTCTTTTTTATGCAAAATCTCAATTTTAACAGTAAAAATTTAGTTTTGCCTTGGAATCAAAAACACCTTTTTTTTTGTTCTTGGGTGGCCCTCGCTTGTTGGGTTCTTCCGTCGGCAAAACCTTGACAACCCTGACACAAAGTGTGTATGTGTCATGTAAAATCCTTTTTTCCCAAAGATTAAAGTCCACTCACATCTAAAGACGATCTGTCACGGGCGACAGGATTTCGCAAAGACTGGAGATGTTGTGGCGTCGCTATTCTCGAGACTACAACTACATTTCGTTTCGAGATTATCTCCCATGCTGCTCCTGCTGAAAACCTACAAGAAAAACAAACAAAAATACCCGTGACAGAAGCAGCTTGGCCACAGCTGCCTGTGCAGGTGCATCACTGATTTAATTGTTTTTTTTCTTTTGACAAATGAAACCCGTTGGGCGCCTGATTACTGCATACTATAGTTAGAAACCAAGTAGCCTACCATTAAATGATAATTAGCCTGATCATCCACCATCCACAGTCAACACTCGTACAACACTGTAAACCATTAGTCAAATCAATAGGCTAAGTAATGGCAGCCAGAGTCAGTCAACATTACCAATTACCTGCTGTTTCTGGAAACAAAAGGTCAACAAAAGACCCATATTAGACATTGAATTAAACCTTTTGGTGGAAAATATTTTCCAAATTCTTTTCTCTATTGCACCAAACGCTGGTTAAAAATATATGATTGTTAATTCTTTTTGTGCCTGTAAGCAACACATAAGTCACGAGTTCTGTATAAATACAACACAAAAATAGATCATGTTTCCGTCAAGTAGATTTTGTTTGTGGATGTAGTATTCTAGTGAGCCTTTTCAAAAATAAAGTCAAACAGCATCTATCACGTGTGATAGTGTTTGAGGTATTGCAGCTGCCTCTCACCTACAGACACTGAAGGATATTTACATGAGCCAGGACTAACTATTGAGACAGGAGTGGGCCTCAACTCCAGAAAAAAATGTCAAGAATTTTATTCTGACATTGGAAAGTTGTCTGACAGTCAAACTGCCTGAAAAGTCATATGGTATAAAAGGTCAAGATAAGTTTATACTGGTAAAAATAAACTGTAATAGTGGAGTTTGAGTGAGATGAGATAAGAGTCCATATGGTTGAGATTGAAAGTAAGAGCCTATAGCATTACTAATGAAGAGATAGTGAGTTTTAATGAAGCAAGAGGGTTAAAAAAAAAAGAAGGCGTTTCAATTGAAACGGTTTCTTTTTGTTCTCGTCAAGATGTAAAATTTAAATATTGCTGCCTGAGTAAAATTATAGGTCAACTGTACAGTAATTGGAAATTGATCTAATAACCTCAGTGTTATGCCATAAAGGCTGCCAAGTCGGCTTGATAGGTATATAGGAAAATATTCAGGATTAGAAAATCATGAAAAATCATATTTTTTATCTGTATACACAGATAAAAAAAAATGCTCCTGCGCCTTCTACCAGAGGCCTAGGAGATTTATAGGTCGTGAGAGAACCAAGCACACACACACACAACTTCTAGATCATTCACATTACCACCATCAAAGTAACAGACACTGATGGGGGGAGAAAAGAAAAGCATCCGTTTTCTGAAAATGATCGTGTGTGGATGTGAATGGCTCCGCGCGGCGCTCTGCGCGTGCGTACGTGCGTGCGCCTGTAAAAGCCCAGATTCAATCAGTCCCGTTAATTAGCAGCAGATGTGTTGCTGCCCATATCGGGAAGTGATGATTCACTGAAAGCGCACCAGCATTTGCCGTCTTCAACTCCATTAGGCAGCACAAAAAAGGCGAAAGAAACCCTTTCATCTATTGAAACGTGGCGGGATAATGTACAAAAGGTGCTTAAATGACATTTCTACTTTATTTAAAGAAAACATATTGTATGACTATAATAGCATATAGGAGAACAACCCTATTATTTACAGCAGATGGGTTATTTGCTGCATTTTCAGATCCACCCAGCGCCCCTGTGCTCATTAAATAACACGGCATATAGATTTACATCCCAGCCGGCTCTTAAAAGCAAAGATGTAAAACAGTCAAACGGCATTTGTTTAATATTAGTTGCCCACACAGCCTTCCAATAACTGTTGTGCTTATGAAAAAAGCTGGAACCGGTATAGGAACCCTAATTATTCCCCGTTTGTTGCACGGTTTCAAGGTGAGATGACATAGTCGGGCATATGTTTCCATTAAAGACGCGGTTATGTAGCGCTGCCAGTGTGCCCGTCGACGGGTCACAGAGTTAGAGTTGCTATTAAACAGTTTTCAGCGCTACTCAAAGCGGCGGTGGCGAGGCTCCAAACAGCTCGTTAAGGAGTTTTATCGTTTGGATCGCTGAAGCGCGCGGAGGTGAGCACTGCAGCGACGCCACCTTCCTCGAGGCTGTGTGTAGAGGATGGTGCGGGGCGGCGGAGTACAGCAAAAGGTAAAGTATCACATTTCAGCTCGTGTGGTACTGTACGGTAAAGCATGAAAGGAGGGCGCAAGACACCGGCTTCCTTGACTCTACGAGATAAAACAGGATGCAGTGATCCGGCACAGATCGCCGCCCCGCCGTGCTCCTGCATGAAAGACGACGTGCACGGCCCTGATCTGCACATATTAGATCTGCACGGCCAGAAGAGGAGGCCTTGGTTTTTTTTGCATATGCCCGTTTAGATGACAGTGTTAAGTACGCGCGGCCTCTCAGGAAAGCTGATATTGAGGTCAGAACCAACTCTGCTGGCGAGGCGAGCGGGTTAAGTGAAATCTGCCTCATTTGCCTGCGAGTGTAAATGTGAGTGATGTAAGGGGTGAAGGTAAGTCCCGCTCGTTGGCACTCTGTTCCAGCCTCAGCGCTGATGGCCGGCCCTGCCCTGATTGATGTAATTCATGACCTGTGATGGCTTTTGGAATGCTGTTCCCCCCCCCAACACAAAACACTTTTAGGGTTACAGGAGCAAGAGTGAAAGCGGGTAAGTTACTGTTACTTCATCGTCTGTCTTTCTGCTCACTTTGGTGCCTTTCCTGCCGGTAATATGTCCCACTGTGGCTCCATGTGAAGCTGTTTATCTCTTTAGCTGTTATTTTGTGCCGTCTGGACGCTGACGCTGCTGTCCTGTTGTTGCCGCTGCCGTTTCTGGAGCCCAGTGAAGCTTGGAATAAGATATTCTGTGTTTTTTAAAGTCCGCCAATCAAATCAATCACAT
The DNA here is from genome assembly GCA_036785175.1 of Eupleurogrammus muticus. Lineage (NCBI taxonomy): Eukaryota > Metazoa > Chordata > Actinopteri > Scombriformes > Trichiuridae > Eupleurogrammus > Eupleurogrammus muticus. The sequence goes on along the minus strand of JAYKQN010000009.1, from coordinate 9,794,938 downwards.
AAATATAGGTACCTATATTGCTGCTGTGATGCAACGGTCAATATATCATCTATATGGTGTTTGCCTCCGATTATTGCCACAATCAAGGACATAAGAGGAATTATTTGTATATTTGTAGTACACAGACACACACACACACACAGCAGGTACTGAACATGTCATGTTTTTAAAAAGGTGGCATTGACATGATGTCAGGGACAATCTAAATAATCCATTTATGCAAAGAAATCAAACCTCTGTCCATAAATTATCCATAAAGTTGGGTGATTATGTGAAATGACATGGGGGGGGGAATTAACAAAAGGAGAAAGAGGTGCAAAAAGATGTATAGAGAGACAGCAGTTGGAATCTATTAGTAATTAGAAAGCAGTCCTGTCCCCTGTCACTGCAAATTATCATCAGCTGCTTCAGTCCTAGCTGACGGCCTATAAAAAGGTGTCTCATTACCGAGTTGCCACAAGATTCATCTCAAGACGGGTAAAAGCAAAGACCTTTTACCTCACAAGTCCTTTGCAACTGGCTTCTTATGAACATATCGATGGGCAGTGGTAACAGGACTTCCAAATATTTTCTAGAGGGCACTGGTGAGGTCATAATAAGGTGGAAAGAACATTGTCTCACCTGGAAATTGACCATGACCAGGTGGTCCTCAGACCAAGATGTCCGACGGGAGCGACAGGATTCGGTTCATTGAAGAGGCCCTCAGAACCTTCATCAGACCTGAACAACTCATGCAACTAGATTCTCCATGGAGGAGGTGTCCTACATCTGCTGTTACCATTAGAGACTTTTGATGATTTGTTAAAGATCTAATATCTGGGACATCTTTACAAACTAAGATTGCTGATGGCATATTATCAATGACTAACATGTGTTTTCTGAGAATCACCTGCCTTACATTAACTTAAGTATTAAGCACCTTGACTTATTTTTGCGTATTAAGATAAAAATGAATATGTGTAGTTCATGTATCTGATGACTCTTAGTGTAAACACAGGGTTTCAGATCTATTATTGGAGAGTTAAAATCAGAGTGTACATCTCGTCTCTGCGTAGCCTTTATATTGATATTCGCTAAATAATTAGTGAATCAATCATTTAAGTTTAATTATCCCAGAGGAAACCGTGTCTGTAGCAGGCATCAAAACACATTTAGATACAAAGATATAAAAAACATCAAGCAGAATATAAATTCCTGAAACGAACCATCAGCTTATGTAAAAATGATGACTATTCCAATCACATTGAACCAATAAAGTAAATATCTAATCTAAGTGCAGAATAAAATATAGTCTACAGGACTCAAATCAAGTGAAGCGCTGTGTAGAGGCAACAGAGTATGAAGAAGATAATAAAAAAGTGACACATGGAATACATTGTTGGCATCATGCTTACATGTCCTGGAGCTGGGCCATTTTAATTTAATTTAATTTCTTAATTTACCCGCCAACTGGACAGGGTGTAGCCATCAAACCAAGAGACAAAGGAAAAGGTAAAAAAAAAAATGTAAAAAACTGTTTGAATAAACAGAATCTAAAAAATGTTGCAAGTGTTAACTGAATAGATTTTTCTTATAAAGAACAAGCTTTTGAGCAGAAGGCATCATTAGGTTCCTAATACTGGTTACAAATTAGTTGTAATCTGACAAACACTAACTATTATTTTTTACAGCTACAAACTCTAATATATAGGAGACAGATTGAAGCTTGTTGACACTTGAGCCATTTGATTTTACAGTGGAGTCTGTCATCTCCTTTTGGAATAATGAGATAGAAGGGAACTGCTTAAAAATATTCCTACTAATGTTCCCCACTAACTACAGAGTGGGACTGTGCAGTACCATGCATCAAAGCAATCCCAGAATTTAGACAGACCTCTCAATAAAACTAATGGCATAAGTTGGGAAATAACATCTAGTATGGGGAAAAAAAAATCTGATGCTACATTGTCTTTCACATGACAAAGCAGAAAGAGTGAATAAAAGGTTAATATAGACCTGGCATTAAAATTCCAAACATTTGCCGGAAAAACAACCTCATATTTTAAACCAAGTGGCATTCAAAGGGTTAAATTTCTGAACATGAAAATGCTTTTTTACGATCAAAACTGAGGTTGGAAAGAAAAGACAAGAGCTATGCATTCATGTAATATTTATATTTACATCCTATACAAAAAAAGTGTAGGAGGTTACTTTAAGGAACCTTTAGGAGGGGATAGAAGACTCAATGACTGAATCATTGGCAAACCTCAAAACTTTCCTATTGAAATATTTACATCTGCACTCATTTGTGTGTAAAATAAGAAGCAAGGGTGAAAGAACACAGCCCCTGGGAGACGCCAGAGAGAAGAGAACGATCTGGAAGATAAGTCCATTTACCCCGGCTCGCTGTGACCCATCTGTCAGGAAATCCACTATCCAGCCGACAAGATTTACCTCGGAGTAAAAGAGACGAACGAGTTTCTCCGTGAGGATATAGGGACGGACGGTATTTAATGCAGTTGAAAAGTCAAGATAGAAAAGTCTGGCATGGGTTGCAGGGATAAAAAGATGTAAGGAGGTTAGTGGCAGGTCGTCGAGGCTGCTGCCAGCCCTGCAGGCGGGCCGAGGAGCGCGCGGCTGACCCTCCGCACGCCCCAGTGTCTGCTGCTTATCCAGCTTCCAATAGACTTTAACCACCACGGAGGTGAGGGCTACTGGTAGAGAAGTCATTAAAGAGTTGTGTTTTTCACCACAGGGACAATGATGGAATGTGGTTTTCATTTGTGCAATAAAGGCTGGAAAAAAAAAAAAAAACACAGGAGTTGGACACTCAGCTCAGATTGTATTAAAAATGCTTCGCTTCAGCTCTGTTTATTTAATAGAAATAGAAATATCTCTTACAAGTTCAAACATATTATTCACTTTTTTTCCAAATTAAACCTTAACACAAACTGTTCCAATTTGTCTGCGGGCTGCTCATTAGAACTAATAAAAGATCCAAAGGGACTGTGTTATTGCATCTATGAAGACCCGGCATTTAGTTCCCGCCATCCCAGACAGAGTTGAGGTCAGAAACATTAAATTTGGATTATATTTTTTCCCCCGTGAATGCAAGTGTTACTTTAAATTAAACCACTTTTTTTTTCACTTTTTTAAAAACTTTTACCATATCCCCACACCACCTTTTCACCAAGCAGACTTCAATGCAAGGTTTGTTATTTGAATCGGGGAAAACTGATTTGTTGGCACAGTCAACTGACTGAACGACTGTGAAACTCCCAGTTCATCAATACTGTTGGACAATTCCTAAGATGGAACAGACTGTACAGTTGAAGCAACCTTGAAGGCCACAATGGAGTCTGCACGCTCCCCTTATGCAACTATATATATATATATATATATACTGTATATATACAAATCATGGTCAAAGGATTTCTACTGCTGCAAAAACAGCTGCATTTCAACCAATACTAGTAGATCATGTACGTCTTTCCAAATATCATCTGCATGCTTGTACACGTGTCAGCATTCAGAGACGTTTCAAAACACAATAGGTGATACGACGCTACAAGTGTGCGCGATGCCCCCGCCGCTCCGTGGAGCCCTCGGCCCTGCTGTGCTCTTTTCTCTTCCGTGCTGAGGGGTTCCGTTTCATGCCATGTGGGCTAACTACACTGTTATGCTTCACTGGTGCAGAACGTTAACTGCATCTGCCTCACCGCCTTGTCTGCTTGCTTGTGTGTGTGTGTGTGTGAGAGTGGATGATTAAGTATGAGGATAAAAAAAATAAGCAAGTGAGAGACTGAAAGTTGGGAGGTGAGGCAGAAGCTGCGATAGAAGCGGAAAACATAGAACAAGCAGGAGAGTATAAAGTGAAGAAGCTTGCAGAGAAAAAAAAAAAAAAAAAAAGAGAAATGACATGCTCTGGAGAAAACTTCCACATTTCTGAATCCACGTCTACACCGGTACGGTTCACATCATTCGGTCATGTGTCCATTAAACATCTGTTGCTATTCAAAGTTCCTCTTTTTTTTTACCCTCCGGGCCCATTTGCGCTCACACACTCTGCTCTCATGTCTACTTCTTCTAACACGATGGCCATGACACACTGCGGTGCCGATCCTGAGGGGTTTTAATTACAGTAGTCGAGCAACAGAGCAACAACCCAAGAAAGAGAGGAATGTTTTTTATGGCCGAATGCTTGAAATCACAGAAGTCTGAAGAATTATCACTTTTAGGGTGAATAGATTAATGAAGGCAGCGGGGACTGAGAAAAATAAAATAAAAAAAAAATATTCCACATACATAAAAAAAGTGATGATATGCAGCTACTACTAAAAGTCTGTTGACTCCATCCCCTGGGGCTTCTCAAATATCTGAACCTTTCCTGACGTGATATTATTTATAGGGACCGGAGCAGGTTTATATCCCGACGGCATATTTAAGAGCAGAGAGGGGAAAGAGAGAGACACCGGGGCTGAGTCCCCTCCAACTTCTGAAAAACATGAAGTTTTCTCAAAGTTTCCCTGATTGCGTCACCGCGGCATCTCTGTTGCATGCCAAGTACTGACAAACGGGCTGGGGTTCTGCAGCATATAGGCAAAATACTACAGCAGGCGCATAGTGATGGCTAAAAAGCTATTCATTAATATATGATTATAGCTGCTCATAATGGCTGGTTGTGTTGCAGTCAAACCCTCAGGAACAACGCTGGGCTTTGAAGTCGCTGTTCGGGCCGAGCACCAGGATCCAGCCCGGTTCTGAGGAGCCCTGCGCCCGTGGACCGAACTGAACTGAACAACCCACGTGCACAAATAAAGCCGTTGCATCACACCGAGCTCGCTTCTAATGACCGTAGGCCGCTCAGGGCGAATAAACGCAAGCGGTCCAGTGGTCATCTGTGTATGAAGGAGGCAGCGAGCAGCATCACAGGAGTGTGCACCTAAAGCTACAAAGCTGGAACTAATGCAGGGCTTTGAAAGGATAATCATGTTTGGTAGCACCGTCCTTCAGTTTGAACTCCTGGGCCTTTTGCTGCCCCGTAAAGACCAGAATAATACCAGCCTGGAGTCAAATGTATAAAACTCCACAAAAGAAATTTAGGTGCAGAAATCTCTATATATAGAAAATAATAAACAGGGACATGCAGCCTTTTGTATGAAACATAAGTACAAGCCTCCTGGCCATGGCCACAGTTTAATATAATAATATAAAAGGCTTCCAACACTGAATGTTCTGGTGTGCAAATAAACGGCTGGTATTTAGTTTAAATTAAGAGGAGAAAAGGCGGAAGCATTTAAGGTGCAATTTGACTGAACATGGTATGATTTGGCTCAGCCATTATGCATGGATTCATACTTCATATAGTGGCAATTTAACAAACCAATTACTGTGATAATACAGTTTAATATAAAGGTTATGTCTTCCTATATATTCCTCCATGGCTCTGTGGCGGTCCTCCGCTGCAGTGCATGCATGCGTGTGTGTGTGCGTGTGTGTGTGTGTGTGTGTGTGTGTGTGTGTGTGTGTGTGTGTGAGTTGTGGGGTGGGGCTCAGCGGGTTGGAGTGAGGGACAGTTGGAGTGCTTTCACAATGTAAAGCACTTTGTGCCACATGTTTGTGTATGAGAAGTGCTTTATGAATAAAGATTGACTGATATTGCCATGGCAACCCGGGCGAACAGGAAGCAGTTTTCAAAATTCTCCACATCAGCTTGTTAAACTCTAGGAAACTTTTTGTTATTCAGGCCACAAAGGTTATACACATTGACAAAATTGTTACATTATTTGTATTATTTGTACTACACATAATAGGTTCTGTATTCGTGCATAATTTCACAGAACATGAAAACATAAATATTACCTTGCTGGACTATTGTTTCTTCACATTGTTCTCCCCTGGTCAGTTCAGTATCTTGGCTCCACATTTTAGTAGCTCACCAAACCTGAGGAATCTAACAAATAATATATATTTTAACCATTCTGTGAGCTTTTAACACTGAGATAAGGGGTATGTTTCACGGTTTAACTTTTTCCACTGAATCTATGCGAAAAGAAAAGGAAATCTATTAAATTAACTAACCTCTGAAGAAACGCTGGCATCAGCTGCTCCGTCTCTCTCAGGTGTGTCAGTATGGGGCAAAAGGCCCAGGTGTGTTTCAATTCCCTATTTATAGACTCTTCCCCTGCTCTGGGTCTTAGTGCTAGACTATTTCCCCTCCCCTGTATATATAATCCATAAGCTACACAGTTACATTTACTTCAAACAGAAAATGGCCCAAATCATTGTGTTTGTTCATTAGTATAACCATCTTTACCAGTATAATTATTATAATGCATAGTGACAAACATATTAGTGAAAAAGAAATCTCTTAATACAATTCACACTTTTACTGTCCTTATATTGCAAACTTGATGCATCACATTAGTGTGACTCACAAAAGTGTGTATACAGTATACATGGTGTGAGAGATGTTCTTACTGCCAGTCCCGATAGGAAACATGGCTGATCAGAAGAAAATATAGAGTAACACACAAACAACTGAATTAAAAAAATGGTTACAAAGTTTTATGCATGGCAGGATTTGGTAGAGTCTGATTGGTCACTTCCTGCTTTCTGAAGCCGCTTGTTTGCTCAGTTCTGGCAACCCCAGCACCGCAGTGGTAACTAGAGACATGAAAATAAGAACAACTTAAGACAAATTAACTGGAGATAAACTAGAGTGTTGACTCTACAGGACTTTACTAAATGTGCATGCTGCAAAATAGAATTAATGTGCTTTCAAAACTGCTAAAGAAGGCATAAGTATGATTTATGAAAGAAAACCTATGTGCCATGTCATTTATTTCCTTATTTCCTTGTGATGTGCCCTAAAATAAAATCAACCAACTCAGGACACAATGAAATATGAATGAAAATGCAGAGAAAGTAAGGTGTAAGTGCCAGAGGGTTAGCAGCTTTAAAATCTGCTGTGTGGCTACGCCTGTGGCCATGAGCAATAAATGTGTGTGTGTGTGTGTGTGTGTGTGTGTGTGTGTGTATGTGCAGGGCTATTAAAATAATAATAAGAAAAAATGTCCCAGGAAAGTCCTGTTAACATCCTTTTGATAATATGAGGGACACGAATGGGATATTTACAGTGTTTTTGAAGAACCAACTGAGAACAGTGGGAATCAAACACGACATGTGGAGCACGTGCATGCATCAATATGTAAAAGTGCACATGTCCTTATTTAAGAACAAATCCCCAATAAGATGTTGGGTTTTAGGAAGGCACTTTTCCTCAAAATACCTTCTGAATTCCTTTGACGCTGACTCATCCTTCTGTCCACTTGTCCTATACTCCTGTTGCACAAGATGCATCAAGACGTCAACATAAAATGCAAACCAGCATACAAATGAGCACATATAAAATATACTGTACATTCAAATAGGAAAAGATGACACACGTCAACCTTGATTATTCTCAAGATGAAAGTTCCTCTGCAAAAATGTGATTATAATGACGTGTGAGATGACATGAATAAGCCCATTTTCTTTGTTTAAAGACTAACAATATATAGTTGCATTGCACAAAAACCTTGCTTCATAACAGATATACCATAGATGGCAGAGGGAAGAGGTTAGAGGGGTGAACCTTGGCACACACACTCATGCCAGGCCCCAAACAGCACACAGAGAGGGCTGAAATCAAATATTTGACTCGATGTTTGGTTTGCTTACAAGTTTTTAAGCACACACGGGCGTTTTATAGCGCGTGTTCCAATTTGTTCCCCCTTGGAGGAGGGAATCCTCGGTCCTCCTCCATGAATATATAGCTGCTTTTAATGTGTGCCTTGTAAACAGTGAATAGCGGCTCCCCAGCTACCGGAGCACCGTTTTAAGGATGGGGAGCATATTTACACTACTGAGGCTGATACTCACACACACACAGACGAAGAGAGAGAGAGACACAGACCTTTTATGCATGCTCGGACACACATCCACTCATACAGACATAAGGAATGCCTCCTTTTATCATGCCAATCATATTCAATTTATTGACATAAACGGTTAATGTTTAAAAGCAAGAAAGAAATGGTGATTTCTGCAGGTGTGCAAACAGCCGCGGGCTGTTATCCTCTTTAGAACAACTTAATGAAAGAGGTGAACAATAAGCTGAAAGCAAACAGGCGATATGGTAATCAGCGGTAACACTCAGCTGCAGCAAACAGGCATCACAAGCGTGTGGACAATTTTGCCCTGTGTAAAGGGGAAAATCCATATTTATGGAATATATCATGTACGCCATTGTGGAACTTTTGATCTATATAAGCGCTTACCAGAAAACAGAGATATCACAGGCACAAAAACCTGAAGACATTTCCTTATAATGATATGAATACAGATTTTGATTCGTAGCGGTGTGACAACAGGAGTCTACAGCAACATCTGCGGTTCAGCGAGGATGTGGAATACAGAGAGATTCACCTGGCGGCAACAGGCCTAATCAGCATTTCGTGAAGTTTTTTGGCAAGAGCTCGTATGTAAAGGATGTTCATTCATATTTAAAAGCAATGTGCTGTGTCTTTAGTTTTTAGAGAAACATGTGGTGTGTGCGTTAAAGTTCTACCTCCATAAAGTTAGATAACCAGTATCATCATGGCTGCAGTCATTTCCAGGAGGGTTAATGTTAAGGGATGATTGTAGTTTCTTTTTTTTCTTTTTTTTCCTGGCTCATGGTTGGAAATGTGGCATTGGTGATTGGACAGGAAAGGATCAGTGGTTTCATGTGGAAAAGTCCTCAGTTTGGTTGATGTCTCCATCCAGCCCAATGTTCTTAAAATGAGGAAAAATTGCCAATTTTTTTTTTCTGAACTGAAATAACATTTTGATGAGCTTTTGCTAGATGACGATCACATTTCCTCCTGAGGTAGGTGTGAATGTCCGTAAAGGTTGTCTTCCGAGGGAAAAAAAAATGTGATTTATAGCTCACAATTCTGTAGATTTTACTTAATTAAGAAGCTTTAGTCACACAACACAGCAAACATTGGAGGAACCAAAACCCTCAGTCTTAAAAATACAACCTGAGAAACTATCTACAACTCTCTACCAAGGTTTGATAAAAGTTTTCCCTGATGATACCCTCTCTCTAAAGAGAAAGAAATGAGGAAATGATATTTAGTGAAACATGAATGTGGAAGAGGAGGACGTGTTTGTTCAAGTCCTACCTCCTATTCAAGATTCTGCATAGCACACATTGCAGTAAAACTGAACATCATTCATTCAGAATGACCCTCTCGGTGTTAGAAGCGCAAGAAACAAAAAGTTTATTTTTTTGCATATGCTATAATCAAGTTGTAAACTTTGTTTTTCTGTATTTCATTATGCTCAGAAATCGTGCAGTACCCATCCCTCATCTCTGTCTTTAAGGTTGGAGACTGTCAACCAAAGGAAATGTTATAATCTTGCCTTTATTGCTGCAAACAAATCTAAATTGTGTTGATATGTGACTTAATTATGTGACTTATAAAAAGAAAGGCAAGCTGGACACATATGATGACACATGTACACCTTTAATAAGCACTGAGGTGCTGTTGTTGAGTGTCGGAATTTTCCAACTTTTATATTCATTTACTTTTTTCTTCTTTTTTTGTATCTGCTTCCCAGCCGTGTAGTATGTGTAATGTCTGTCTGCCGGTTGTCTGCTTTCCAATAAGCATAATCAATCTTTCAACCAGAAAGCGGTTAATTCATTTATTTTTCACATTAAAATTTACCCCAAATAAAACACATTTATTATTTGCAGACAAGTTTGTAATTAAAGCGAAGAAACAGAAACACAACTTTGGCTCCAGTTCACAACACTTTGCCGATTTTTAGGATAAAATTCACGTAGCAAACAGTGTCTCTGTTTATGCCACAGAGGTGACTTGTTCAGATTCAATAAGGAGGCACAGATAGTTCCTTCCTTTTTTTTTCTCTTTGACTTTTATGTAACTGAGTCACTAACCTAATGAAGCAGTTGTCATTCTCCTTCACACTCCACCTCTTCTTTTTTTTTGCTTTTTCCCCAGCCACCTTTACTTTTTATATTTGATCTACCTTTTAACTCTATAATTCATGCTTCTGTCTGTTTTTGTTGCACTGTTAGTGCTGAATGAGTGAATTTCAGGACACATCCCAACTAATTAAACAGGTTAGGAAAATGCATTTGTCCACATGCAGCTGCTTGATAGTTGCTTGCTGTGCGTGTGTGTGTTTTTTTTATGCAAACAGTCATTCCAGTATCACTGAATGACACTAATATGTGCTTATGATCATCTGGTGGCCACATTTGTCACGCAGTACACAGCGGCACCATCACATTTTCCTGCATTAAGCATGCCACCGGGGTGAGCTATGGAAATGCGGTGCCACAAACAATGCAGGAAAAGCCTGATGACAAGCAGGGACGTCCCCTGTTGGCGGAGGAACATGCGACAAGCTCTGAAACACACACACGGCATCCTAATTTGAGATTGACTTTAGAAATAATTATTGAGCGTTCTCTCATCTCAGTCATAAAATCAATGTGTTTAGATATATAAGAGTTTAGGCTGAATGCAATAGTAGCAACACTTTGAGTGTTGAGTTGGTGTTGCACAAGAGAATATAGAAATCATTATTACTTTATTTTGTTTGTTATTTGCTCACTTGTAATGGTTGATTTTTCATTATCATGGACCATAAAAAATACGCATTCAAATTCATACAAAACATTTGAATAAATAGCTAATTTATCTTCAAACTGTTCTGCATTTTTGTCAAAGGTATTTTTTTTTTTTTTTTACTCGGAGTAGGTGATTCTTCTTCTCTATCTTTAATTAGAGCCAGCAAACGGCCGTTTTTGCAACTTTCCTGCTCTCACCGTTGCAATCACTGCACTATTTCCCCGCTGACATTTACTCAGCACCAACACTTTTAGTTCCTCCCTCCGGCTGAATGACGGGGCCTGTTCTCCACTCATAAAGTCCACTAACAGTGCACATCTCTTTATGTATTTAGTCTCTCGGTTTCCATTTGCTTTTATAGGCTATATTAGGAGGAGTTAAAGGCAGAGCAAGAAGGATTTTGTTGTTTCCCCCCTCTTTGTTTGCTGCTCATACATACAATATATAATTCACTCCTAATTTGTAAGATATCCGACAAAATCAATGTAACCTAATGTTTTCTGTGTATAAAGAATAACTATATACTCCAACCAGGTGTGTTTGTGCTTTATCCCAACTTAACCACATCATAGCAGAGTCTATAGCAACCACCTTAGCAACAATGGGTGCAGGTGAAATCATGTTATTAGATTAAAACCTTTCTTAAGATATCATACAAACCATTTCATAAGAACATCTTGTTTCTCTTAAAAAATATATATACTTTGACAAAACATGCAGATCTTTACATTCACGCAGCAACGTCACAATTTTTTTCCTCGAGGCTACACGTTTCTTTCAGTTGGAATCCCATATGGCGACACAGTTTACACACTGTGAGGAGCGATGTGAAGAAACTGGTACTTGTAATCCCGCAGCACTCTGCAAACCTGTGATATATATATATATATATATATATACTGCGGGGCTCTGCAAATTTATCTTAAACATATGCCAATATATCAGATCTCTTATCGGGAAGAAAAAAAAAATCTGTTGCATAACGGTTGTTAAGCTCGTAGAGTACCCGCCCCATGCTGCAGCTGCCGGCCTTTTTACATACGGATTGAAGAAAAAAAAAAAAGGGGGGATGCCGCTGTTAAGCGACGCTGCAGCCGTTAGCTGATGACAATAAGCGCTAAAGCCGCCAGTCTTTTAAAATAACCACACTGTAGACGGTTTTGTTGCCTGAGCCCCGGGCTACACTGTAGGTGTCGGCTGTTTCATATGCAGGCTGGTGGCATTAAGGGTGTGTGTGTGTGGGGGGGGGGGTACAGCAACTGGCACTGTTATTACTATGCAGCATAAGGGCTGGTGATGCAGTGGTAAAGCTGCTCGCTGCGATGCCCAGGGAAATCCCTGTTGCTGACCTTTCACTGACAGGATGAAACCTGACACAGACACATACATGGTAATGAGGGCTCGGAGGGAAGGGAGAGAGAGATAGAGAGATGGAGAGAGAGAGAGGGAGAGAGGGAGGGTGAAATGCAAGATGGATATATATGACATTGGGGACAGGAAGGAGATGGACTTTGAGAAAGAAATGAAGAAAGCAGCTACATAACATGGGGTGAAAAGAGAGAAGGAAGGAGGTGAGGGTGCAGGGGATGTTCATAGTGATACCGTCTATAAGATTCAAAGAAAAGGAAGGTGTCAGCAGCAGAGGGAAAGATAAAACCAGGTAATGGGAGGGCCGAGGGGGGCAGGTCTCCAGATCACATGGAGACGAGACGCGGAACGGCACGGAAACACGAAAGAGAGCGAGCAAAAGTGAGGGGAAAAAACAACAGGTGAGAGAACGGGGCTCGGGGCGGAGACAGCGAGAGAGAGAGAGAGAGAGAGCGGCGAAGATCGAGGGGAAGAGAGGAGGAAGAGAGAGGAAGGTGAGCGGAGGAGAGGATAAGAGGAGACGGCAAGCAGAGCACACAGTGTTTCCCTCACAGCGGTGCTGCTGAGGCTGTAATTTAACGCTCTGTCGGGTCGCAATCAGAGCCTGTGTGTGCGTGTGTGTGTGTGTGTGTGTGTGTGTGTTGGTGAGCAGGGTGGGGGGATGGGCCGGGGGGGCGACAACAACCACCGGAGTCAGATCGAGGGAGGGAGGGAACCAAAAAAAAAATAATAATAAATACAAATGAATAGATGAGCAGACAGACGCGACTGGCAGGGAAGATCCCTGGGCTTTGTCAAGATTTTGTTTCTCCGCTCGTTCATAGACACACGCCGCTCTGGGACAGGAGGCTGAGTCGGAAGGAAAAAGTTGAGAAGTAAAAGATCAAGGAGGAGGAGGAGGAGGAGGAGGAGGAGGGGGGGAGATGGAGAGCATGATAAACAGAGAAGTGATGCAAGCAGAGGGCCAGTGGCCCGGTAGCTGCCAGGAAAAACTGACAATATCAGGGGGCAATAGAAGTAGATGGAACAGAATACAGTAGCAGAGCAAGGGAAGGAGGGGGGGATGTAAAAGAGCATGAGGGATGAGTTAGGGAGAGGAGTGAAGGGAGAGTGGGGGAGAAAGCGAAGACACGGGAGGAAATAAAGAGCCTTTTAGAGGATCAAAGCCAAAACTGGGAGAGGGGAAGCAGAGAGGAGGCGATGTGGAGGGAGGAGAGGGAGGAGAGGGGGGGCAGTCAAGGAGAAAAGGGGATAAGGGGGAGGTAAGGAAATAGAGGATGAGATGGGACAGTAATGGAGAGGAGAAGAAAGGGAAAAAACGAGAAAAAAAACGGAGGGGGAGGCGAGAGGGGGAGGCGATAGGATTAATGGAGGGACGGAATGAGATGAGGGGGGGGGGAGCCATAAGGGAGGGCAGATGGGACAAAAACGAGTTTCCCTTTTTATCCGAAGGAGAGTAATCCACAAAAAACTGTGGAGATAAAGCGAGTTCAAAGCACTAGTTAAAAAAAAAAAAGGAACAGAGACGTCCCTCCTCATCTGAGCTCGGAACATCGGGGAAAGCGAAGGGTTCATTCTCTTAGATGGACATCTGTGCACAGATAACAACAACACAACCCATGAAACAGCTGGACAACTGATGAATTCCAAGAATTCCCCATAATTCCAGGTATTACTGTAAACGACCAGAACAGACATTCAAATGAGAACAGTTACTGTATATGATATTGTTGGCTGCAAGATTAATAAATGCCACTTTTTCGATCAATAACTGCATAGATAATTATATAATCATGATAGATATAGACACATGGGAAGAAACGCAGCCAGACAAAGAGACTCACACATACCGACTTCTTTTTTTTCACCCTGGTTTGTCCCGTCTAAGCGATGTAAGCTGAAGGCCATTCCAGGCTGCAAACATAATGTGTGTGTGTTTTTTTTTTTCCACACCACATTTAAGCAAGGACATAAAACTGCCAAGTGTGCATATTGATTATTCAGAAATGGCACATAAAGTGATATTATGCATAAGGGAAGCAAACACTTTGTGCTGCAGGGCTCTACCTGAATTGCTTTCAGTTTGAGGAAAATACTTATTTTATTCAATTTACTTGATACACTCTATGGTACGTAGACTAAATCAAGGTAAAGCACATTCACCTATTTGCCTGAGATAATGGTTATTGAAGATCATAGAGTTGAATATCTCAAATTTTGTTGGCTTTTTTCTTCTCATTCCGGTCCTACAATTTTTTTTCTTCCAAGCTTTGGAATTTTTTCTTCTATTATTTTCACCCCGGAGGCACATGTGACAGTGTTTGGCGAACTCATCATTGTTGTGTTAGTAAATTAAAATCCTAATTTCCCACTGTGTGCGTGAGCTGCACGCAGACTCATCCATACACAGTGGGCCACAGCTAAAATGTTGAAGAAGTAAGCTTAAATGAAAATCAACAATTATGCATGTGCACAGTGTGTGGTAACTTCTGCATGGGGAAAATATGAATATTTATGTAAATAGACGAATAAATGAATGGCAAAATGGCAAATAAATGAGGATGAACTAAAACAGCAAGACATGTCAATGAGTCTTCAAGATATGTGTAGTTTGTTTTTTCATACATATGAACATGTGAGGGCGGCACGGTGGAGCAGTGGGTAGTGCTGTTGCCTCACAGCAAGAAGGTCGCAGGTTCAAGACCTCCTTGGGCCTGGGTCTGGGACCTTTCTGTGTGGAGTTTGCATGTTCTCCCCGTGTCTGCGTGGGTTTTCACCGGGTACTCCGGCTTCCTCCCACAGTCCAAAAACATGCTCAGGTTAATTGGCAACTCTAAATTGCCCGTAGGTGTGAGTGTGTGAGTGAATGGTGTGTGTGCCCCACGATTGGCTGGCGACCATCTGGGGTGTATCCCTGCCTCTCGCCGTAACGCGCTGGGATAGGCTCCAGCAGACCCCTGCGACCCTAATGAGGAATAAGCAGGTATAGAAAATGACTGACTGACTGAACATGTGACATGACACTGAATGACAGATTCAGTTTTTGAGCACTTTTTGTTACCAAGTCACATTTAAATCTATTAATCTACACTCTTCTCTTACTGAAGAACATGTGCTCCATTACCCTCAGGTTGCCTGGCTTCCTCTTTCTCATTATTCACGATGCCCTCGTTCACAGAGAAAACTGATAAATCTCCACCAAAATGCCATCACTGAGCATGAATCTATCCTGAGAGGTGTAGCGTGTGCACGGTTTGGTAAGTAGTGCGTACACATAGAAACGGAATAACGTTGTAAGAAAAGGTTGCTGTACATTTTTTTCACAGCAGGTAAACATAACATGTTGCCATGCACACACACACACACACACACACATGCAGAAATGCTCTCAACAAAAACAAATCTTCCCCCACGGCAAATTCATCATCATGGCATGGAGTTGTGCTATACAAAGACTGGCCTGTCCCAGCCTCCAAAACAGTGACTAATCACACACTGGCTTTTTCATACAGCTCATTTTTCATGCAAGAGTGATTCTTGTCTGGTGCTGAAGTCCAAACAAACAGCACGCTCGCACAATAGAGGAAGGATCAGATCCTCCAACAAAAACACTCAACAATGATGTGATTTATTCTTTGACATTTCACATACAGGACTACCACTGTGGACACTTAATACAATAGAATAAATCTTTATTGCCCACCGTGGTGGAACATTTTCTTTGGCTCAGCATCGCATAGGACAGAGAGTTCCCAAAAAACATAAGATACAGCACTGTAAAATTCATACAGTAGAGCAGTTGGTGTCATTGCAATTGTGCTACTTAATTAAACTGAGAAGGAACAATGCCGTAGGGATAAAGATTGTTTAACGGCCCCTTTGGCCAAAAGAACTCTGTAACTAAAAAATTTATAAAGACCTTTGGCAGACTTTTGGAGGAGGAAACCTGCTGACAGGTAAGGTATAGAGTGAAGACTCATGCATTTAGAGTTTTGCTCACCTGAGCACGTGGCTACAATTGGGGTTCATTCATTTTTGATGATGAAATGTTGGTAGAGACTAGGGTTGCAAAGGGGCAGAAAAGTTCCAGTAAATTTCCAGAAACTTTTCATAGGAAGTTTTAGATATATGTTTATTTTAAAAAGTCTTGTACTCTGGGCTCAAAATCTGGCTGCAGGAATCTAGAAATCACCTGTGCAGGTGATGGAGGAATGCACAGTGCATGAAGGGGGTGTGGCCTCAATAGCCTGCAGCAAGCAGCGTGCATGTGACTTAGGAGTGAAAATAGGTGCTTTACCTTTATTTGGTCGATACAATCTGTTTCCAAACCAGTGGAGAAGAACTGTGAGCTGCTCTGCTAATGGTATTTTTTCGTCCACCACAGCATTTGGAAGTTGCTGGATTGTGTAAAAGAAAGGTAAAGCATCTATTGCTGTGACAATTAGAATCATAACGATGGGTGAATCCCCTTCAAAACTGGTTGTTTTAGCCAAGATTATGCTACAATACATCTTCCCCAATTAAAATTGACAAACTTCAAATTTGTGAATTTGGGATTTATCCCTTTTTATTCTCATGTATTCCTGTTAATTCCCATGGAAAGTTTTCATCTTTAAAAAAAATCCTAGAATTTTATAACCCTAGTAGAGGCATAAGTGAAGTGATTGAAAGGGAACCTGCTTTTTTAGAGAGTAAGTTTCAACAGATTCCAGAGAGAGACAGGCTGGCTCAGCGGGTTAGACGGAGTACAGGCCTGATGTCGGACTCTAGCAGGTTGGTGGTTGATGCCTGATTGGTGAGGAGGAGGAGGAAGAGGCACTAGAGAAGTGGTTCGTACAGGCCATCAGGGCTGATGAAGCAGTCTCCCATCTAATTTGTTCATTGAGTTGGGACATGTGTAGCCACATGTTGCTCTGCAGCATCATCTGTGTCAGGAGAGCAACCCGAACCACTGTCTGGGCTGTGGAGAGGATCAGGATAACGGACATTACTGATGTCAGTAGCCATTTCCAGGGGGAGTCTGCAGGGCCGTTGGAGCCATGCCTGACACGAGACACGCGGAGTAGAGTTCGTGGCTGCTGCTGCTGTCTGTGCTGCAGAGTGCAGTGTGAGTGCTCAGTGAGGCGGAAAGACAACTAGCGGACAAAACACGAGATTGAACGTCCAAGAAACAGCAATGTTCAAAGAAAAAGATTTGGATCTGAAGAAATATGGAACTGTATTTGACAAAAGAAGCAACTGCAACAAAAACAAAACAATTTTATCTCTGACTGATTAACTTCAGGTACAAGATTTTTACTTTTAAAGTAACACATTTAATTTTCAAACTAGGAACTTAATGTTACGCTGTTTTTTTTTTACGATATGCAATTGAAAACAAATTTCTGGAGAAAAAAAAATAAATGACTACAGTATCTACTGTCTCATCTTTTCTGTGTTAACATTTTTTGAAGGATAATCAACATATGCACATTTTTAAGAAATATATCAAACACTATGGTGCTGCATTGTGATAGTTGTGTCATTGGTGTAGTTCGTCTTCTTGCAATACTTGCACACTTTTTTCCCTCCATTCATTTTTGTGACATCCTATAATATGCAGACTCTGACCTACTATACACCACAGCATCTAGTATGCATGTCTGCAGCAACTAGCACGGTTGTATGTTGTATGAAAAAAAATCTAGGGGAAGGGAAAATAAAATTTAAAAAAAACATTACTTCAAGAGGAGGAGGACGAAGACTAATCACTCCAGCAAAGAAAATAAGGCTAACCTTCTGAAAAGGAGGAAGTTCTGACCTAAAAAAGAAAAAACTAAAATGGCTCAAAAAGTAAAGGATATAAGAAAAGTTTTGAAACTTTTATCACAGAATCTAAATCACTCATGGAGAGGAAAACAAATGACAATGAGCAGAAACTTTGACTAAGTACATAATCTAAGATATACAAGTAACAAACCAAAAACAAAAGAAAACAAAAAAACATACTTGCTTCAATTTCTATGGCTGTGGACAGTGAGCTTGAATGAACTGATCAACGGACAAAAGTACTGGCTCACGACAAGCGGAACACAGACTGTTTGAGCGCACAGAGGGAAACGGGGAGGAGGTGGAGACAATTGGTTATCAGGGCTGATGTAGAGCTGACACATGAGGAGGGGCAGTGGTCTGACACCTTCGTAGAGCTGCCTACTGACCAGTCGCTGCTACTGCAACGCCACAGCAGTGGCTTCCATGTAGGAAGATAGCCGGTTAGAAGGCACAGTTTGCTGCACCTCCCTCTTATCCATGCGTTCTTGGATATCATAGTGTGGTTCAATTGCACGCTGCAAAAATATAACAATGATGTAGAAATTTTCTAGATGGTGGATTGCAAAGTCAAAAGAAGATAGCGCCTCTTCTGTTTAGAAAAAGCATTGCATCTATCATTCCATTTAATCAATTTCATCAACACATACAGTATGTGTATTGTATCATTACATCACTTTTTTCTAAACACAAGTCCCATATTTCACTCTATACTAGGTTGCATTGTCCTTTAACCCCTCTCTGTCTAAATACGTGTACAGAGTCAGTTTTCTATGAGTCAGACTCTCATCAATCAGGCTCCAACTTCCTGCTGCAGCAGAAAGGTGTTCAGGTGTTGGAAAAGATCCAGACAGAGGAAGAGAAGAGGAGATGAAAGCGATCATTCTTTTTTTTTTTTTTTTTTTTTTTAAATCGCCTGCCTTTTTCAGCAAAGTCCATAATAATATGACCTAGAAATGAAAACTTTTAACAAATATGCTAAAGTGGAACAAAGGCCAGAATGATGACAGGTCTTCCTGCTTCACCCTCCGCCTGTGGGCTTCTCAGACAGAGCGGGCAGGGGGCAGGGTGCAGACCCCAGGAGGTTTGAAGAAAACCTGAAGAAAACGTCTGACTCATTGCACACATATTCACACTTATTTATTTATTTTACTTATTTTTTTCTAATTTTTTTCATTCAATTGGCCAACAAATTGATCCAAAATCAATTCAAATCATTTTTTTTAATATAGAAATGTAATAATGTTCTTTCTTTTACAATAAATAGCAGGTAAAAACCTATTACCTTGGTCAGAACAATGATTTTCATTACATTCACCTGTCAATCAAGGCGAGTGGTCCTTTCTATAATTGAGATATAATGTAAGTAAATGATAGGCCTGTTCATACCTAATCTGTGCTGCACATCCTGGGATATTTGTCCATTTTGAATGGTCCAATCAAATTCCTTCCGACATTTCATCCTGCCTGTATATATATATATATATATATATATATATATATATATTGTTTATATCAGGAAGACTTCATAATAAAGGCAATGGAAACTCTTAAAATGCTGTTTTATGTGGACTTTAATTTGATCCTCTATTATTTTGGAGGGTCAGTTTGCATGATGCTTAAAAAATGTGCTTTTCTAGAAAATTGCCCTTTTACCATCTTCACAGTGGGAAAAAATTGTAAAATATTCTACAAAGAGTAATGGTGTACAGTTAAAAAATAAGCATGAACATATGTCTGCTTTGTGTTGTATTTGATGCTGAAAGTTTTGAAGAAATGTATTGTATGAAATGATATTAAATTGAATCCCTCAAAAATCACATTATTAGCACCTTGCAAAAAGGGAAAAAAATGCCTGTTTTATCTGTATCAAAGCTTTTACATTATTGGTTTGGCAGAAGCATAAGAAGCATAAAATTGCCCGTATCACCTTTGTTGTGCGCCCATTATAGTTGAAATTGACGTAACAACTGCCCTTTTCGATTGTGCCGTAGCACAGCAGGGAGAATATGAAAAAAAACAAATCTAGACTGAGCCTCGGTGAAAGCCTGCAGTTTGGTTTTCTTATGGTGCAAAAAAATTATGGGAAAGTGGACTCCATCTTCCCTTCTGGCCTATCCAGTGTGAGAAAGAAGAGAAGATAGGACTTAAAATGTTGATCACTATTATAACTGGATGGCATAAACCACTTAAACAGTTTATTAGCTTAATCATGGGAAAAACTCTTTGGTTGGTCATGTGCAAGTTTCTAAATCTCTAAAATAACTCCTGTCTCACTTATTTTCACTAGCACAGCATGCTGCACACCCCAGCTCCAACACGGCCACACCAACCACACTGAACAGTTAATCTTGATTCCAAGCGCTTTATATGTCCCTGAGGGGCAATTAAAAGTCACGAGAGAGCAACTAGATGAAAGGCCAAACAGGACATCAGACATGACATGGAAACATGCAGTAGATAAGAGATACGGCATTATTCTGGAGATAATGTCAGCGCCAAAGTGCAATCAATCCAGTCAGTTGGGGAACTGAGTAAGCATAAGGCAGGCAGGGGGTTCAATGTTTTAACATAAAAATCTCCGTCAGGGCCAGTAGTGACAGAGAAAAGGATCCACTAATGTCAGAGCTTTCAGATGAAAACGAAACCACGCCAATAGCAGGCAGTAGCGCTGGGGGATTAGCAGACCAGCTCCTTCTTGATGAAAGAAGCCAGGAGCTATGTCAGAGAATCATTCCAATTCCAGGCAGTTTCGGAGAGTAATATGTCGCATAAATGTGTTACATATGGAGGACTATTGTCAGCAGTAACTACTGAGAACACCTGGGACAAAAAGATGTGGTCGCTGAATGCACAAAAGCACAGGAGGAAGACGGCAGCAGCCGAGGCCAAGATTAAAAGTCAAGAAGTCAACTTCTTCCTCAATTATCCCAACAGAGAAGCTAAGGACACACTGGAGACCCAGAGGCTTCGGGACGGTGAAGTAGCTCAAAAGGACATGATAGAAAGAGACATGATTGTCATATATCAACATATGCAGCGCACCTCTGCACTCGGGCGTGAGGAAATTGTGAAGTCAGCTTCTCCCATTGCTGAACTAAAAGACATATGACCTGCACTCGTTTTGTGAAGCCCAAGTGAGTAAAAACCTAGAAAAGGCCACTCCAGAGGTTGACAAGACACATATATCCAAAGTCATCATTGCAAGGAGTGCTCGGCCTGGATAAAGAGATTAGAGTTGAGTAGTTTAAAATGATGAAAATCCAGTTTTACAGCGGCAGCTTCACGGTGAATTCCACAGGATCACCAATCAAAACCTGCCATTTCATTCTTTGCTACACTTGATATATACACCTCACGTCAAGCCTAATCTGATTTGTTATAAACAGCCAAATCACAACAAAAGAACGCAACATAGGAACTGAAGCATGAGCAGGAAGAGGAAAAATAAAACAAATCTTTGACATGTGAGCAGCTTCTGAATTCATGCGACTTTATATCACCCTGGATGAACATTCTCCACAATTCTGATTAAAACTTCAGATATATAAAACCGATCAGAGCATGCACTTAACAGGACAAGGTCACGCGTGCTGGTTAGCAGGAGAACATATCAATATCAGGACAGGTGTCCTGGATTGAGGAGTATTCTGAATTGACTGCTCCTGGTTGCATGTGATGATTAGAAATCAAAATCACTGCACCTTCATGCAATGCTGTCGGTATCCTGGGTGCAATGTAGGCGGTCCAGCACTCACTCTCAGTCTCCCACTGAGACTCTTTGGAGGGTGAAGAATTTAAAAATATTACATATTTGCATCTGCACTGGCAAGCATTATTAATGAATGCAGTGCTATTCTTATCGAAACCCGGAGCCCACATGCAACCCTGTGTGTTTTTTTATTTCCCCATTCACTGCCATTGTTAGGTAACTTGTACAGAAACAATCTTACTTACAATGAATTCTGTCGACCGCTCAGGAATGATTTAAGCCTGTCATCCTGGCTGCCTCCTTTTGTAAAAGACATTAAGAATATGTACGTGCACTGCATGTAGGGCTTTCATAGCCTGAGAATGTGGAATGAACATGACAGAGCGTGAGATGACAGGAAGTTAGCGAGAAGAAAGAGCAAATAGAAAACAAAAAAACATAGCAATTAAAAGAGAAGTTGTTAGACATATTTATTCTCATTAGGCACAGCTAATCAATCTTCCTCCATCCTGATAGATATTACCACCGTAAACGTCCCAGGAACAATTTGAATTCTCGGCAGCAGCCTGTGAACACTATCCATCTTTCTTTAAGACCCATCCATCTCCATCTTTACCAGCCTGCTGCACATTAGCCATAACTACATAGTTATAGGCAAGGATTGGGAAATGGGCAGCGCGAGTGTTTGTTAGGCTGGTCTCAGCTCCATGAAGGAAATGGAGTCAGTGATTTGCACAGCACCATTAGCACCACATCTCTGTGTTGTTTTCATGCACCTAAGGGAGCCCCCACCCCCCCAAGCCAGAAGGCTCCCTGTTTCAACCTCATGCTTGTGCTTTATGGGCTGACATCCAGTTACCTATAGATGTTACCACAATATAAATGGAGTGTGTCAAAGATTTACAAAGTAAATAAATTCATTTTGTCGATAAGTTGACAGAATGTTAAGTTGTGTGTTTTTTAAGGAGGAGTAACCAGCAACATTATGGTACACTTTTGGGAAGAACTAGAACAGAGATTGTGAGGCAGGGCAGCGAGGAGTCTCCTACAGAATCACGCCGTGGCCTGACAGAGTTGGCACGTCGGTTATGACTGCTCGCATCCTCCATAACGACTTGCTGACACCAAGTGACTCATAAAAACTATTGGATATGGAGATGCAGATGCATATGAGAGAAGCATGGGGGGTTGGGGGGCTGCCTTTGATCTGATGGAGAGCGACTGCTCATATTTTAATACACCACAGGGCAGTGTGTCAGTGCAGGATGGAAGGATATTGCTAATTTTTTCCTTCATATATATATATAAGAGAAAGACAACACTTCTGAGTTGTGTTTGTTTTATTGTGTTGTGAAAAACTGGATTGAATGCTGTACTGGACAGAACCCTTGAGACGTGCACATCCACACTGATATTGTCTTGTTTTACTTGATGATACACCATTGAAAACTGAAGTGAGTTGTGTTCTGTCCTTTTCCTGTGTGCCACATATCGTTCTGATGTTTGACGCTATTCAGTTGTCGCTCTATTTGTTTTGTATGTTTTGAGCGAGCTATTTTCTTTTCAATTTTTTTAATTAGTATGTGTCAGATGTACCTCTGACTGGCAACCCTCATATCATATCAAACCCACTACATAATACATGATAAAAAATGTTTTACCTAAATAGCATAGCATTGTGGGTAGGTGCAGCGATATGTGCAGCTTTATGGCTGCTGGTAATTGCTGCAGCAGCTGTGCACCATCTACAAATCCCCCACTCCATGTGCCAATTTCCCTTTTCTTCCAGAATTTAAGAAAGTACATTGCCTTAGATGATTTGGTTTCTAATTTGTAATCATTGTTTGTTTACTGGTTTTTAAATAAGTACTTTAGGATGGAATATGTTTGTCAAAATAATAAAAAAAAGAAAATGTTAGATAATGGATGTCTTTATACATTGAGACAGAGTATTATATTATATTATATTATACTAAGTTAGTTATTACTGAGGTATTACAGATTATAAACAGCATGCAGCAACTTGCATGCTGTGCAGTGCCTGTTAAGAAACTTATCAAGGATTATTATTTTAAGCTTCCCACCCATCCCAGTGACATTTGCACATATTAAAAAAATACATTTCAAGGAAAAACAAGTAGTCCACAATTACTAAAGATGGGTTATGGTGTCTTATTTGCAACGATAGCTGTCAGTGAGATTGAGTTCCAAATAGACTACTATGTTTTGGCAGTGTGGCTTCTCTACACTCAACAGACCACTTGATAGACTTGAGCCTCTTCATGTCATATAAAAATAAAACTATTTGCTATTTACTTTACATTGTGAAGGTAGATGAATATTAATTATATAGGATCATTCGTGTGTTCACTATAACCTCCGTGTCCCTCTTTTACTCAAAGGATTTATACTCATTCTTATCAGCTTTGAAATATCTCTGCACTGGAGTAAGTTAAATTTGATGCAACATGCATTTTGTGATTTTCTCTTGATCAAGATGTGATGGGGGTATAGTAGGTATAGGAATGCTGCATGAAAATTGCATTTGCAAAGTCACCTCTACCTGCCCATCAAGCTGACATCAGAGTGTTTGTGCATCCCCTCTAACCGTCCATTATGTTGCCTCTGTTGCTAGGGTTGTTGCTAAGGTTGTTCCATGCAATGGTCACGTTGTCCACTAGCATATTCTGGATCATGTTTGAGCTTCAACATCCACTGATGTTTTTGAAAAGTAAACAATGAGAAAAAAAGTGAATCGTGTTATTACTGCACAAAAACTCAAATTAAAAAATATATAGCGCAGTATGAGTGGTTTTCCTCTGTTTCTACAGTGCACCTGTCATAGCAGCTGAAGCATGAAAAATCAAGTTTTATTATTTTCATCATATCGATTAGGTCATCAGTTGAGGACAAGACAAATTATAGTTGCAGATCATACATGCAATGGGAATTATGAAACATACATACCTTCAAACACAATGTGCAATACACACACATGCATTCAACCAGTGGCCCAGGGGACCTGTCACTTTGTCCTCGGCCTTGTACTAATTTATTCTATTGAGTTCTTTTTATCTTTAGATTTTTTTTTTCTTTTGTCGGTTAAAGGTCAGTCCTTAATGGATTCATACTTGCCCCCTCATATTTGGATTACTGCAGTATAAACAACCATTATTGATTAATTAAGTCTCAACATTTTTCTACACAATGTCATGGGCACCAGTCTAATGTAATCCAATATAATAGCCTTGAAACAAATACTGTGGGAAGCTCATTATGTGAAATTGCTGTAGACACAAATGTGTGCACAGTTCTTTGGTAATTTCTCAGGCTGCATTTTATGAAGTTGTACTGGATTGCATTTCATTATAAAGGTGTTTATAACACTTTGCCAAACTTTTCTTTTGGAAAAGCGGCAGACGAAGGCTGAGCAAGAATGATTGAGCTTTCACGGCTGCTCGGTGACAATAAATAGGCAGCCTGTGGTTTCCTCTTACAGCGATGAATAATCCAAAATCTATTCTAAAAGACAGAAAGATAAAAGGCAGCAGAAGGGCCATCTAGGACCAGGGAGCTGGGTACAAGCGGGTCACGTCACTGTCATCACGTCAGAGATTTCTTTTTTAGAAGAAAGGATGCGCTGCTGCCTCTGCTGCTGACTCACCATCAATGGAGCCTGCTGCTCATTCTGTTGGGTCTGTGCTCCCATTGGACGGACACTCATGGCCCTTATAATAATGCAAGTATTTTATTTATCATATTTTGCACCAGACATTGCTGTAGAGATTATTTTGCCCAAAAATGTGATATTAAATGAAAACTATTTGTCAGATACAAAAACCAAAGTAAGGGATATTATTACTCATATCTGAATTTAAAGTTCCCTCATTTAAATAATGTGTTTGATACAGAATAGTGGTTCACTAAATCAAGTCTTTGTAATATGTGATGAATTTTAATATTTATTTAGTCAAGAAGTGGTGATGAGGCCAAACCAAAATGTGTATTGGGAGCTTTGTTCCCAGTAGGAGAGCCTCTTTAGCTCTGATCAACATGCTAATACACCAATCAGGTTCTCATTTGGTGCTAATCAGCCAATCAAAGTATTTGTTCCTGTCTCCTATTTCACGCTGGGAACATGCCTGGCAGAGAGATGACTGATGGGCACAGGGGGTTGTGTGTGTGTGTGTGTGTGTGTGCATGCATGTACGTGCACATGACTGTGAGGAAGAATTGATGCCGAGACACAACTGAGAATCTGTGTGGGAAGTAGAGTTGGATAAAAAAGTAGGATAATATAGGATTATATAGGTAGGAGGATAGATATATGGATATATATGATAGGTATAAGCTGCCCCGAAACTGCCATCTGTTTCTTGAGCTAACAATCTACAGGTAATTATAATGGTGGATAGTAAATGCATTTGCATAGCACCTTTCTCGTCTTTTTGACCACTCAGAGTGCTTTACATGACTCAACTGTTCGCACTGAGAACTGTTGATATCAGCCAATGGAGGACTGTTAAGTCACCTGTGCTGTTTTTATTTCGTCAAGACGAGGGCGTTACATTTAGGTCCTGGAGAGAATAGGCCATGACTATCTCATTCAGACACCAACCACTACTACTACTACTAATACTACTCCCTCAGGCAGGCAGAACTGCAACATTTTCTGTGATCAGATTAGTTGTGATGCCGGCTCTTGTATGTCCTTGTTGCGACTGAGGCCTGAGATCATGTTCTCTGTTTTGTCTACGAGCGTGTGGTCATAGCGTGAGCGACCCGAGCAGCAAAAGCATCCAGCAGTCATTCATTTTCAGTAAGAGCTGGCGATACGGAGCAATCTGGCGCCATGGCAGCACGGAGAAGCATGATGCCCACATCCAGAGCACCAAGGAAGGTTGAAATTAGTTTAAGTAATCTATATGCAAATGGGCAGCGTCAGCGCTGAAGCAGCAACCAATCGCAGATCGGGATTTGAATCTCTTCCCGCTAGTGCAGCTTCCCGTTTCCTGGAGATTTGTCTCTCTTTCTTTACCGGAACATAAACAAATATACGATCGTTATAATAATGAACAGGAGAAATATGGAAATACGTTCATTTGATCTTGCTTATCACCGTTCATGGCTAGCTTTTTCATTCTAGATGAGTCGCTCTGCTATAAATTTGATATTGGGCATAACCATTTTTTTTTTTTCCCAGCCATGTTTCCTTATTGAGATGACTGTTTAACTTCACAAAACATACAATGCAGTCGAGAGGTAAAATGAAGAGAGACATAAAACAACCGCAAAAAGTCACGACAAAAAGCATTGGAGGGTAAATGTCATATTGTTTGTTTATGGAATGTTTATTTATATGTATTTAAAATAAAAATACGAAATCGTGGGGATTTCAACCTTATTGTGCAGTGGGATGTTCCAGATTCTCCAGAAATCCTGTGCAATGTCCATTCACTGTGATGGGTATGATTCCTAGCCACCACAGTGTTAAAACAATAATTTATCTCTTAAAACCTCTAGCTGACACGAATGTATTGAGTCAGAGGCACTTTACATTAGGGCAAATGACTGCTTATTGCAAATGATTATTGTTTTAGATTTGGCTCTGCTCTTTGAAGGAGTTCTTGAGGAATCCGAGCAGCAGCAGTGATTCTGCTGGAGAAGTAACAGGCCAACCAAAGCGAGGTTTGGGTGGTTGGACGCTGCCCCACCAACAGGTGACATCGGTGGGAGCAAATCAGAAGAGTAAAAGTGAGAAGAGTTCATCTTCACATAGGAGGAACATTATTGGATATTCTTAGTCAGCCGGTAGCTAAGCAACTGATGACTGAGTCACTGATGATGAAGCTGATGCCTTTACTTTAGTGCTCTGCCTGAAATAAAGCTGCGCTACATTAACCGCTATGATATTTAAAATCTCTCCTATGCTATTTATTTATCGGTGTGCATTAGCAGCACAGTTCATTAAAGGCCTCCAGTTCCCTCAGCAGCAAATAATTCCCTTCTAGAATCTCAAAGTGCTACTCCTGTATCTGTTCCATATATGTTAGTACGTCCAGACACTGATTCATATCATGTGATCCAGTTGCCCATATTTTCCAAAAGACATAATGCTTTCCCTAGTTGTGATGTCCTGTTGCGTCCAGCCTCCTCAGAGCGGAACATTAAAGTTCAAACAGTCAAGACAAAAAGGAGCGATGGTGCACA
Source organism: Eupleurogrammus muticus (assembly GCA_036785175.1). Taxonomy (NCBI): domain Eukaryota; kingdom Metazoa; phylum Chordata; class Actinopteri; order Scombriformes; family Trichiuridae; genus Eupleurogrammus; species Eupleurogrammus muticus. The sequence continues at coordinate 9,767,170 of JAYKQN010000009.1, read as the reverse complement.
TTATAGATGTCAGCACCTAATTATCAACACTTCAGTGACAAGTCTTCATTAAAGATTCTGAAGGTCAAACAATCTAGAGACGTACAAAGGAAGTAGCGAGAGGACCTAAATGATGGAGAATCGCCTGTGGACTGGTGTGCAAATAACAGGGGAAAGGCGCTGCTGGTGTCTGCTTCCCTAGGAAATGGCTCTTCACGGGGAGTCCACATCTTTTGTGTCCAAGCCGTTCGACTTCATGTTACCTGCACAGCACGGACACAGAATTTGAGTCCTTAATGAGGGAGAGGATAAATAAAGCCGTGCAATGCTTTGATTGAATCGCTGTCGACAGACAGTGAAATATCTAGGGCCGTCAACTCGCTTTACACATTACAATGTCTATCACATCAAGATCATATCTAAATATGTACACATTTTTTGGAATTTGCACCTATTATTATTATGTGCATCCGTGTTATCAGTGTCCAGTCTGAGATCTGATGGGCTGCTCTTTTCATCTCACGTCCTCCTCTCATTGGCGCCGGTCCAAAGCAAGAACAACAGAAGAGACAGATGGCAGCCATCCTCGGAGCAAGCGGCATGCTGCAGATGAAATCAGAGGAGCTGTTTTACGCGGCTGTGGTCAGTGCCTCTAGACTGTACACCAGACGATCTGAGTTGTTGCCGCCTACCAATTGTCTGAAGATTTGTAAGAGTAAGATAGATGTTGGGACAGTGGGCAGATCAGACACTGACAAGCCTCCGCCCCCATTAGAATTTCTGATAAGATAACATGACATACCTTCTCAGAAATACTGCTATGCCCTCCTTCTCAAACAATTCTCTAAATGTTTACACCAAGTTTTAGCAATAAGACCCGAGGGATTGTTTTTAGAATTTTTTTAACCTGATGAGGACAAGACTGGTGGGAGGGGACCATCATGGGAATGTTTAAGGTCAGAGGTTGGGTGACACTGTTTTATTTACAGAAGGCTGCAGCTATTGCAACAAGAGACACTTCCAGCCACACGGTTATACAGTATGTCTGACAACACCATTGTATTTACATTTGTGTTCGACGTTGTCACGATATGTTCTTCACAACCTCCAGAGAACTGGATCACAATCCATCCTCAATGCATCATGGGTGCTTTTACACCTGCACTTCTATGTAGTACCATACTATGTATGTGGTCAGTCACCATGCAATGACAATCCGGTCAGCAAAATGCATTGGTGTTATGGTGTTCCTTTTGCAATCTCCTAAAGTAAAACAATAAAACTATTTAGTAAGTCTGACAAACTCAGTCCTTATCAAACTGTTCACTTTTCAGTCCAATCCAAAGAAAGTATGATGTTGCTGTCTGTTCCTGAGGAATAATTACTTAGTAGTGAGGAGGCAGGAGAAGCCCCTTGCATTCCAGAAGTTAATGTAAACTATATTTGTTTTCAACATCTGAAAAAAATATATGTAATGTACATTTTTAAAACTAATTACAATGTTTTGATAACTTGATTTTTTATAAGACATTTAAGTTGTATCTTGTAGATTCATTAAAATGAGTTCTTTGGTTCCTTTCCCCTCATGCCAGAGGCCAAACCTACAACTTCTCTACCAGTCAACTTTCCTCTACTCTACTTGACCGAGACAGCCAATGTAAGCACCGAGTCACACACCATGCATCCAAAAAGGGAAGTGTGTATGAGAGAAGGCGAGAGCGAACGAGAAGAAGATTGAGAACTGAAAGAAGAGAAGAGATGGCGTTGAGAGTGAGTGGTTATGCTTGGTCGAAGCATAGCTGGAAGTCTGTCGCCATCCATCTCTGTCCCACTATTTCCGGCCCACTGACAGGCGGCATCCTGATGACAGGGATGCATTTTTCTCTTATTCTGCTCCATTAGGTAAAAACTCTTTGATCTGTGGGACCGCGTGAGTGTATGCGCAGAAAAGAGAAGGACGGCACAGAGCAAATATCTAAAAACAAAAAAGGAATCAAAATGTAGTAGAAAAGAAAATAGAGTTTATATAAGTATATAGTTTTTTATATAATGTGCTACTGTAAACTCTATTGAAAGGAGATACAAATCGAAGAAAACAGCGGACAAGGCCTCAAAAATGATGTGGGAAGCCACAAAAGCAGCTCAGTAAGCATGTATGAATGACTCATAAGAAGTAAAGCAAACCAAAGTATGAACAACATCTCTCCACCACCACATTCTGTAGTGAATTTGAACTCATGGTATTGTTGCAAGTAGCTTATTTTTTATGTTTCATAACTGTCTCAACCTGCCTGTTTGTTTTTAATTATGTTATATCATGTCTTATGTTCCTGTTCCTATGGACACCAATCAAATAATATGGCTTGTGTCTCTATGCTGTGAATTCATCCATCCATCCATCCATTGTCTATCCCGCTTATTCCCTTTCGGGGTCGCAGGGGTCTGCTGGAGCCTATCCCAGCGCGTTAAGGCGAGAGGCAGGGGGATACACCCCAGATGGTCGCCAGCCAATCGTGGGGCGCTGTGAATTCATTTAAATAGAAAATTAATCAGATGGCTGGAAACATTATAAACCAACAATAGCAGGCCAGTATCAACAGGTGTTTGATTTCTTTTCTTGTATGTTCAGATAACAATGCATGTGGACCTCCTGAGATTTATATATATATATGCAAATAGTAAGTCTAGCTGTGATATAAAAAATGTGTTAGAGTACTGTTAAGCTTTTTGGCATCTGCCTTCAAATTCACAGATATTTTCACTTTTTGAGTCAGAGCTATTCCATGTGCTACTGGTACCCAAAGCGACACACTCTCCAGCTTATTGACTTATTGAATGAATGTTGTCTGGTCCCAGGCACCAAGGATCGGTTGTAAAGGCGCTTACAGGATGGCACATAAACCTGTTGAATAAGATCAGAGTTCATATGTGCCAAACATTTCAATGGCCTTATTATGAAGAGTGACAAAAAGTCCCATAACTGAAGAAGAAAATATTGGGTGGATATTTAGATTTATAGATAGAAAAATGTGGATTTTGCTGCATACACAATGCTGTTCACCCCTCCGTTTCTAACAGAAAGTTTTAAAGCCTTTTGAAATTAAAATGTGGAAATCATACATTTAAAAACAAAACCTCAGACGCCTAAAGGGTTAACTAAACTAAGCGTTGTCCCACTTACAGAGGTGGAATATAAGGAGCGGCTGAGTCGTTCTAGAGCACATACGGTATAGACATTTAATCAATCATTTAATCAAAGGATGTGTTGGAAGGTTCTTGATTTTAATCACCAGTGCCTTCTATATCCCTCTGCAGAGCATTTATACATTCTGCTGGATCAATCCTGTTGGCTTTTTTTTAACCATTTGCATTTTTTGCACTTCCAACCAGCTCCCAACAGACTCACCCTGCCTGGCAATCAAAAACACGTGCTGAAAAGATGCTTGCTTAAAATGTAAGTTGTGCATGAGATATCCTCCAATGTTCGGGCTCCGCAGCTCAAATCCCACCCGAACTCAATAAATTAGACTGAACCATGCTGACTTAATGATGTCAAATACATATTATTTTTACACACCATCTGCATGGTTTTAAGAAAACAATATCTGTGGGGATCTGCATTTCGAGTTAGAATTGAACAACACGGGATAGGACCACTTCCTGTAAGACTACAGGTCTTAGTGCACACACAGACACGCTAGGGTACTTTTAGCTGTTTGAGAGAGGTATGTTTCTCACATGCGGGGATAGCTTATCTATTTTCCAAAGGTCAGTCAGTCAGTCATTTTCTATACCCGCTTATTCCTCATTAGGGTCACGGGGGTCTGCTGGAGCCAGCTCATTACAGGCGAGCGGCAGGGATACACGCCAGACAGGTCAGCAGCCTACTGTAGGGCACACACACCATTCACTCTCACTCTCGTACCTACAGGCAATTTAGAATCTCCTGTCAAACCTGCGACCCTGTTGCTGTGAGGCAACAGTGCTAGCCACTACCCCATCAGGTCATGCAAGGTGAAAACTAAAAAAATACTTGGCCTTGCATAGCTGTAAATTCTCTGATTCTTTAGTGATTGTTATTAATCCAACTGAGTGACTTCCAGTTTTCCCCATATTCACTGGAGCAGCAGTGTCTTACATGTGTATATGTGTATATGTGTATGCTACAGACACACACAGTAGTGGCTTTTTTTTTTCTCTTACAAGGGGAGAAAATGAGAACACAGGAGAGAAAGAGGGAGCAGACGCCTCTGTCTTATCTGTTAAGGACCAGGTTCCACTTTTTGGAAAAAAAAAAATCAATAGGGTGCGGTATCTCGATTCGAGGGCCATGCTTCTTGGAGGACGCTGAAGGTGTAAAGTGGTCAAAGGTTTGGCTGCATTTCACTGGAACCCAAAGACCCAACCTAAAAGTGAGTCCATCCATCCATCCATCCATTGTCTATCCCGCTTATTCCCTTTCGGGGTCGCAGGGGTCTGCTGGAGCCTATCCCAGCGCGTTAAGGCGAGAGGCAGGGATACACCCCAGATGGTCGCCAGCCAATCGTGGGGCATAAAAGTGAGTCCTGTTAGTTTAAAAAAAAAACAAATAATGAATGAGAGAAGGTGTGAAAATTGAACTAATACATTTGTTTGGATGACAATAGTTTTTGTTATCCTCCTCAGTTATGATTAATAGGAGCCTCCGCAATAGTATCACTATCATTAAAAATGACTGATCCCCATTCCTACAATCCTCCTGTCAATGCGTTATTTCGTATTGTATCATATTGCAACCAAGCATATATCAACACATATTGATATATGTAGCATTACATCCCTGCTAATTAGGCATATTAATGGTTGTTGTCACCATAATTTAGACATTTTAAATAATGAGTGAATTTTAAAAAAAACGAGGACATAGATCAATGAGTAAAAGAACGATCATTATCAGTCGATATGATGATGTGATGTGTAATCGATGTGTAAATTCTTACTTAAGATTGTACATACTGAAATTCAATATGAAACACCGCTGTCAACTATTCTTAATGACACCACCTTCCCTTATGTCAGATAAAGGAGAATTAGCTGGTACTATTTGGGGGAGTAATGGGAAGAAGGAATTAACAGAGCAGGTAGAGAGAGATTAAACATGCTGATTATCTTGTTTTCCAACATCCTTTGGTTTGGCTTCATGAAGCTCGGATACAGATGTCTGTGAAACATCTTTTGCATGACCGCCTCATTGCGGTTTTCCATCTGTTTACCTTTTGGATGCACCACCAAAGTGCCTCTGTGATATTCCCCTCCTGACAAATTACATACATTTACACATTTACTATTTCACTGTGTCATTCACTCAGTCAGTTAAATCAGGTAATACATTACTTACAAAATATCATGAGGACAAGTTTGAAGTATTGGAATCAATTTTACTTCATTTGAATTTTGAGGTTGGCAATGTAGTCATTCAGTCGATTACTCTTGATGGGTTGTGTTGAGCAAGCATATTAAGTTAATACAATGAGATGAACGTTTTGGAGAAAGTGAGAAGAGGTGGCATAACAGGGAGATTGGAAGGGGAGAGAGGGATGCTGAGGTTGAGGACCTCGGGAAGCTTTTCCATGACCTCCGAACAAAAGAAAGCCCCGCTGCTGTTCAGAGCTGGATGAATAGAGCTGGTTGGAGAGTGTATGCCAGTGTTCCTCTCTGTGAAGCCCATATCTTACATTTTGTAAAGAACCGTGTATTGAAGTAGCAGGTTTTTTTGTATGACATGGAAAATGTTGTTGCATATGGTTTGCCAATGACGTCTGACTGATGTCTATTGTATTGTATCATGAAAAAAGTGATATTGTAGATCTGTGGCAGTAATGTCGGGGTTTTAAATCATTATTGTTTTAGTAGTAAGGTATTAGACGTCTGTGGGAAGTTGTGGAAGTTATGGATCAATTTTCTTCCTGTGATCTCTTACATGGTTAATTTTCTTTCTGTGTACTGTAGCAGCAGTTGGGTGTGTTTTGTGTTTTGTGTGTTTTAAACAGGTCAAAGGTCATACCAGAACACTGAAAAGGTGCTCCAGGCTGGTTACTCAGAGGAGTAGGAAAGAAGCGGGCAAAAAAAAAAGAAACTGAGCATTAAGCATTCAAATCAGGCAACATCACAGAAGTGAATAGAGCTAATGGGTATATAGGATCACATATTAGACGTATTAGGCCGATTGCAAATAGAGCACATTATGAATAAGCCTTCAAGGGAGAATTTAAATGGAAAAGTTGGCCTAATATTAATACATAACACATGAGGGAGAAATGTGTTTTCTTTAAATATTAAAATATACTAGTAGTAATAATGTCTAAACCACAATTATTATTCTTGATTAAAATATATTAGAGCATCCGACATGGACATAGTGTAACAAACAATTCAGAGTGGATTACAAAGAATGGCTGAAACAAGGAGCTGGGTTCCTTCATCATTACACATTATATCAGGACAAAAATATCAGAACAGCTTAATGCTAAGAGGCTGCCACACATCGTCCTAAGCTATGACCGAAATAAAATGAATCACTGTATCTGAGACAATTTGCCCACCCTGGCAGCCGAAGCGGCAGCATGTTGACTCGTTTCTCACAGGACAGAACATTGGACGGTGAAAGGAGCCAAGGCGAACATCAGACAGTAACGTCAGGATGAAAACAATCAGACATCATCTTTGTCAAGTCCGTAACAAGACAGGGTAGAGGCTCTTAATGAGAACGTGCCAGTCAAAAACGCCGCTAATGTGATGCCATACACAGTGGCATCACATCATTAAGACAAAATGGATGAAAAGTGACATGAAAGAGGCAAATGGCTCGTATGAAAGGGTCCCTATAAGAGATGGAGTTACGTAAAAATCTAAATGGATGTGCTCGCAGCTCAGCCACACTGGAGACGTTTCCTTTTGTTCCTATTCTGCTGCTGTGGCCTTCAACCGAAGCGAGAGAACTAGGAGACACAGAGGATGTGACAGGAAGGAGAGTGAAGGAAGGGAAGGGGAAGCGGGAGCAGATTGCGGCGTTTCAGGCCAAGAAGAGCAGAAAGGGGGGAAAAGAAGAAGAGGAACACATGGGCACGGACAGTCTGGAAGGTGAAGTACAGAATGAGAGGGGGAGACTAAAATAAATGTTGGAAAGGCAGGACAGGGCATCACAGGACAATAGGTAGAGTAAGAGAAGTAGAAGGGAGGGTTACTGAGATAAAATGAGGACCATGACACAGGTCTCTTGTAGACTAATTTATTTTTTCTCATCTTAAAAATTTGGATTCATATTCCATTAATTAATAATGTCCTCAGTTTATGATTAGTTATAATTGCCCGCATCAGGTTGAAGGGGAAAAAAATACAAAAGGAGAAAAGAGGACACAACACAAAGAGGACGTTCACGTGTAAATTCACATGATTTCATGCTGCTGTGCCATTTCAAGGGATCTAATCACCTCTCTCTTCCCCCGAAGTCAAGCTGTTTATAATTTCTCCTTAACGTGATTTATATTCTATCTAAATTAATTCATCTTCAACACAATGTTAAACAAGTTGCACCCGGTAGGACTGCCAACAGAACTGAAGGCGTGTTCTGTTCCGAGAAAAACACGACAATGCAGCCAGAGATGGAATCTGTTAAAAATACTCTTTAACATATTAGCATATTTTAATAACTTCAGTCAAATCATTAAATCCCATGGAAAATACAATTTACACTGGCTGGTAATTCCATAATTCCACTCGTATAAAATCTAAAAAAGAATGTATAATCCCATGAATTATTGATACGCTGCGGTGTAGTTGTTTGTGTTGATGGTTGTTCAAAGCCTCCATCAGGTGCTATCATATATTGAATTTAATAAGAAAACTCTCCCTGAAAACGTGCAAAATTAATGTGTTAGACACAAATGTCCCAATGTACTCCATATGAATAGATATGCATGGCCAAAATCTACTGTGATGATATTGAGGGCCATATTTTTGTATCATCTATGTATCAGTGCATTTTTTTTTTAAATTGCAAATTACAGTAAAGGATACAAATGTTCCTGTTCTACCCTGCTCTGTATGCACACTCACCATTAACAATTTAAGTACCTCTAAATTTTATACAGTTTTTAAATTGGCTTTTAATTCTAATGCTTAATCATCTCCCACAAAGAGATAGCATGGGTCTGTTATTCATTTCCTGAATCCTTAGACTCCTGAGGGTATTGTAGTTGTTAATTCTTATATTCCTGATATCCCAGCATGACACATGGTCAAAAGAAAGCATTTAATTTAATTTGTGTATTACTGATGATTTCAAGAGCCCTGGTGATTTATATGTTCATCAAAAATAGCCAAATCTTGGCTTAAATGAAATCCAAGAGGGTCCACTTTTAAAATGATGCCAAACAGTGTATTATAAAACTTTGAGAGGAGAGCTCGGTAATGCGAGTGCTCTTGTGACGGACCAGAGAGATGGAGAGAGCAAAGCCAGCTGGGGGTAAACTGATCTACTTACTTTTTCCACTCTGAAAGTACCATAACAGTGACTGTTAGAATCCTGACAGCCACTCAGACAACCACATATTCAAGCACTAATTTCAGACTAGTAACAGAAAAATTACGTGTGGTCACATTTTTTGGTGGTCACAGCTGAATAAAATCTGATGGAACATAATATACTAGTTGAGTTGTAGGAAACGATAATGATGATGAAAGAAGATGCTGCACCTCTCAACCAAGAGGCTACTTCATTTCTGAGACTAACTCAAGAGCCCAGGTATTTAAACCAAGTGTGGACGGTCCTTTATTTGGTTTTGGGGAACCAAATCAAATGACAACACCCCCAAAAACTAGGTGTCTAGGACGAGGTCTTAGGCCACAAATGAATCAATTTTCCTTGCCCCAATAGTTGATTAAGTTACCAGCAAGAAAATGTACTTTTACATGCATTGAAAACATTTTTATGAAAAAAACAACAACAACACAAGAGGCCCTCTCCTTCATGGCCAAGGAAAAGGCCTTGAAAATATAATGGTCACATGACCACAGATGTGTACCATTGCCTAGATACAAAAGGTGTCTCACATCACCCATCTTCTCTGTTAATGTCTGTACCATGAGCCTAAACCAGATATACACATTTTAAAGAATTAATTAATCTTAAGGGGTTGTTAATTAATAAGCTGATATCTATGAATAAGTTACTAAATTAAAAGGATTATCATAAAAATATATTAGCTACAGCCATGTGTCTTTTAAAAAATTAGAATTCATTTTGTTACCCTGAGATGTACCAAATAACGATCTGGCCCATGGACTGAAACCAGGAGCTCACCTGTGGCCCTTACATTGCTAAAGCTTTGATTTGAAATTGCACAGCGGCCTTGGTCATGGAAGTTGTGCCATTTAAATGTCATTCCTTCTGAACATGAGAAAATTTGGCATTGATAAAGAGAAACTAGAGAGGAGCGTTTTGGAGAAAGCAAGGTTTGGAATTGAAGTGTGGGTCTGAAGCAGAATGTGTTTAAAGTTCAATAGAATTTGTTCAGGGAGTTTGGCACTTGAGTTCAAGGTTATGGTTAAAGTGTTGTGAGTTCTTTTTTTGTGTCAACATTTGACAAAAACTGTAAAAAAAAAAAAAAAAAAGCCTCTGCTTCTAGTTTTTTTGTCATCCTGTCTCTATTTTTCAAGCAACAAGCAGGAGATGCCAAACAAAATCATTAAAACTGCATGGAAACCCATGTTGGCCATTGTATGTAGTCTCTTTGACTCATGTGGTCTATTTTTCCCATATTTATCCAACAGGCTTGAACTTACTGCTACTTCACATTATTTCACATTTATTGACACGGCTAGTTTCAACCTGTAGAGTCCCTGGGCAGTGTAGCAGAAATACCACCATGTGTGCAGCTACTATTCACCACACACAACTTGGGTCCTATAACACTCCCCGTTTGCTGGCATTCCTAGATTAAACTTTTAACTAACACATACTTTCATCCCCCCCCCCACTACAAGAGGGACCTGAGCATCACACCTACATTATCATTTGAGATAATGTAAGTGTCTCTAGTCCACAAGTGGTCGGATAAAAAAAAAAATATATATATATATTTTCCACCATGGTCCCCATTTGTAAATCCAATGCAGGAATTTGTTTCTGCATGACGGTGGAAAACCTACGAGCGCAGACCCAGCGAGCCTGTAGCACTACTTCAGGCAACGGAGTAGGCGTGTAATGACGTCCACATAGCTGCATGCCAGGGAAGGATCATCCACGCCAGGTGTGTTTCCTCTGCTGCTTGGTAAGGGAGAACATGACGGCCAACGTAAATGAAGTCCTCTGGCCTGAACAGGATTAGAGGCGGGATACCAAATGAGAACTGAATATCAGTTTCATTGCATTTTATTGGAGCAGTTAAACATTTTGTGTATTTTGTATTATTAGCTTTAGTATCTGTGCATCTCAGAAAGATGGAGAGAGAAATAACTGAGTAAGAGTATATTGTCTCTTTTTAAGTTTTTGTCATGTGTTAACTGTAATGACTAAGGATAAATGTGGTCCTGAGGCTAGACCAGTTGAGAACTGCATTAGTTGAAGGTCGGGGCACTAAAGGAAGGAGCGGTAGGTAGCGCAAAGGGTTAAGGTCCTCAGGCTGAGGTTTTTTTTTTTCTCTTCCAGATTCAAAGCTTAAATCGCAGCTTTTGCCATCTGGGTGCCTGAGGCCCTTGAATGACCTGCTCGAGGAAATAAATTTAGAATCATCTTCCGAATCTTACCTAACAGTATTTCACTGGAAAGAGGTTTCACAGGAGCTTGCTTACATGCATTTTTGGATGTAAGCAAGAATGGTCATGTTATGTTAGCTTTTTAAAATGTATCTGTATTGCAAGAATGTGTTTACATTTCATAGCAGTAGCAGCCAGATGAAACTGCTGACCTTAGCTCAGAAAAAAACAAGTTTATGTTTTGTGAAGCAACTGCTAGGTAACCTACAACTCACTCTGCAACCACCCACCCACTCACACACACACACACACACACACACACACACACACATTTTGAGTCCACAATAGTCCACACAAACACACACTTCTCAGTCATTCTGCCTACAGCATACTGTCCTGTAATTACTAATTAGTTCCACCAGATTTAGAAGGAACACTAATGCTGAAATGCACTGTGTACATCAGTGACCATTTTCAATTTAGCATGCAATAGCTATGCAATTAGCATATCTTTTTTTCTGTGTTCTGTGCAATTTCTTGTGCATGTTTTCATATGTGAAAGACAAACGGTTCTAGTGCTGAAGCCGATCACAGTTCTGAAACATTTATGCCTCATTATTGAAAGGGAGAGAGAGCACAGGGAACAACAGGAGCTAGAGAGAGAGAAGGAGATGGAGGGGAAGGAACGGATCAGTGGAAGAGAGAGAGGAAAGACGTGGAGCAAGGCTTATTGGAGAATCGTGTAATAGACCTTTCTCATAGAGAAAAGTTGCATTGAACTAATGATATTAAATATGTTGCATTTAGTGTATTTTACATACATGTCAGCTGCCATTGATATTATCTCATATAGAGACAGACACATATATATTATCAGTTACTAGGGCAGCCCCAGGATAAAGATGTTTCTAGATGACTAATGGCCTTTTGTGGAGTCACCTTCCTGGAGTCGTCCTTTACCCTCTTTAAATAATCCCACACTTTTGATTTCCTGCCCAACATAATAACTAAATGTCTGATAAAGATCAAATAACTGCAGGGACCAGCCATGTAAAACAAGCCCCTACAAAGTGTGTCAGGCATTGAAGCCAATTTTACCAAACCATATAATTACAACTATGGTATCCATCACGTGATGCCCAGAAAAGCCCATGCTGAGCTCAGAAATGCACAATCATAGGAAAAGATGCACAATTTATCAGACCCCCCCTAATGGAATCAACATTTAATCTATTCAGTCTGAATACTTTTGGAAAGTCTAGCTTTCTAATCCAACAGTTTTTTTTTTTTTTTTTTTTTTATTTTGTCAGTAGATGGAATTTTTTTTTCTTTTCAGTTTGTTGAATTGGCTATAGAAATGTGTTTTTTGTACATTCTGGACACCGCTGATTATGGTTGCAGTACATTGTATGGTTCCTCAACAGATTAAACACAGGCTACACCTCCACATTGAAACATACTTGCAGTTAATCTATGTATGCATGCACTTTAATTCTAGAAGTAAAGCATTATAGTGCTCATCATATAGTGATTTGCATAAACATGGCAGTGAGATTTGTGTTAAAAGCAGAACAGAATAACATCAGATGGGAGAGCTAAGAGCTGAAAAACATGCAGACTTTGTTGGTGCAACAGACTTTTTTGCATTGTTAAAGGCATAGTAGGACTACGCAGGATTTATTGCAGCACAACAGAAATAAAAATCAGACCCACCACAGTGGTTACATTTTAAAGCACTGTTAAAAAGCCCATAGCTCAGCGTTAACTCCCCACAACACGGCATGAAGATTCCATGGTGTTTGTCACCTGCTGGAATAATCCGCCTGTGAGGCGCACAGCACAGAACCATTGCACTGAATCCCAACACTAGTTTAACACAGTCTAATGTTGGACTGGACTCACACACTTAGAGGGTCAGTAGTAATGACTGAATAGGATTTTGTATATATATATTCTGTTTTTTAGGAAAGATCTGCAGACTCTGCCTTGAAGTGTATTCCAATCAAAGTCATTCTTTTTGACTATTCAGTTGTAGGCTTTAAAGGTGGCGGTGTCTGTGGTTTTGTTGAACTGCCTATATTCGTGGCACACTGACCTCAGCAAACAATAGTGGTTAGCAGCCAATGTAACACTATTCATGCAAAATAAACAGCCAGTATTTAGCCATTTATTGACTGTTTACTGGAGCAGAGCAGATAGCTTTGCAGAGTGAATAACAGAAGCATGTAGAGCAATCCAAGGCAGGGAAGAGCAAACAGGAACTCTGCAGTTCAACTGCATTCACACGGCAGGTGAGCGGACACTGGACATTCAACCTTTGGGACATGCAAAACCAGCAATTATCAAAATCCAGCAATCAAAACTTGGTAATGTCAGGTATTTTACAGCTTTGCTACACACACACAAGACTGAACACTCTGGCAGAGGCTGGATGAAGGAGCCAGGCTTTTATACTGCAATGGTTTGTTAAGTTGATTGGCAATTAACTACAGGTGGTGGATCAGCTTCAGCTGTTTCTGTTGAGCAGTCAGGGGCGAATCCAGGAGGCCATGCCCAGTACACACACACACACACACACACACACACACACACACGGGGAACAAACATGAAACATTAAGAAGGGGAAATAACAAAAAGATATATACAGATACACAGCGTTATGAAAAAGTTTGGGTACCCCTGATAATAAATAAATAACATTCAACATTTTGCTTTATAAATTATTAGCTGTTTGGAACAGCAATTTTAGTTGAATATATCATATAGCAAACAAACACTGTGATTGTGTGAGTTAAAAAGTGAAATAAAGTTTATAGGATTTAAAAAAGCATACAATAATTACTTAAACAAAAAAAGTCATGTGCATAAATCTGTGCACCCTTGTTTTATTGATTTGAATATTTGCCACTTACTATTGAACACTAATTGCGTTTGGTGAGCTCATTGACCCTTGACCTACATACACAGGTGAAGCCAATCAAGAGAAAGGGTATTTCAGGTGGCCAATTGCAAGTTGCTCTGTTTGCATCTTCTTTGAAGAGTGGCAACATGGGAGCCTCAAAACAACGGTCAAATGACAAAATTGACAAAAAACTATTGAACATTGTGGTTTAGGACAAGGATACAAAGATTTCCACTGTGAGAAACATAGTGAAGAAATGGAAAACCACAGTAACGGTTGTAGTTAAGGCCAGGAATAAGGTGCTGCGGGCTGATGAAACTGAAAGAGTAATTTGGTGAATGAAGAACACAGCATTCCAAGATGAACACTTACACAATAGAATTTGGTGATGGTTCCATCACAGGAATTCCTTTTAGTTTCAGTATCAGTAGATCCTTGTGAACAATGTTTAAGTATCTGTGACAAAGTTGAAACTGTGTTGTGGCTGGATACAACAAGATGATACAACAAATGAGCCTAAACACTACTCAAATTCCACTAATGTGCACAGGAACAAATACAACATTCTGGAATGGCCATCCCAGACCTGATAATTATTGAAAATCTCTAGTACGATTTAAAGCGAGCGTTCAGGAACTACTGAACCTGACTCACCTGGAGATGTTTTGTAGAGAAGAATAATCAAATACACCTACAAACAGAATCCAGACCCTCTAGCTTCAGCTACTTGATTGTGAGTTAATGATTAGAATCAGGTGTGTTGGAGTAGGGAGATTCCTAAAACTGAAACATGTAGGATGGTACACCCTTGGAGCACCCCTGATTTAGAGTCTCTTATTTCTGCAAAAGGAGAATCTAGAATTATACAGATTTATGTACCTGCCTATTATTCGGTAATTTTGCAAACTTTCTTTTAATCCTATAAGCTTAATTTCACTTCCCAAATATCACTGCTATATGATATAAATTTAGTGAAATTCCTGATCCAATGATCCATAATTTATGAAGGAAAATGTTAAAAATCATCAGGATAACCAAAACTTTTTTATGCTGCTGTAACTGGTGTTTTGAGATAGATTCATTCACATGTATTATTTTTACGCTCTGCAGATTTTTCCAGTTCATTTTTCTTCTTTAAGGCCTTTTACAACCACACATTGTCATTATTTTGCTCTCTGCGTCAAATAAAGTTGGGCAAACTATAATTGGAAATCTGTGAGGCAATAACTCAACATATTACCATGATATAAGGTGTCTGCAACTGCAAGAAAACCAACGTAGGGCTAATAATGTTTGTACACACACACACCATACTAGAAGGTATAATGAAACTATAAAGCAAGGAATCTATGCCTGCTATTTGTGTGAGTCTGTCTTCAGTCTTCTGTCTTAACAGTCAGGAATGGCTGCAAAAGTGAAATCCAGAAACAATCTGCTCTGTAAATTAAAAAAAATACCTCAGCACTGTCCCTAGAATACTCAGCAAAGCAATTTTATTTGTATAGCACATTACAACAACAGGATAATTCAAAGGGCTTTACATAAAACATCAGAAAAACAAGAACAAATTAAAAATAAATAATTTAAACAAGAATAAAGTTACACAATTTAAACATTTAACAGTGGGGAATCAAAAATTGAACTTCAAACCAAAATAAGAACAAAGTTACAGTGCAGTGATAAATCCATCCATCCATCCATTTTCTATCCCGCTTATTCCCTTTCGGGGTCGCAGGGGTCTGCTGGAGCCTATCCCAGCACATTTTATGGCGAGAGGCAGGGGGATACACCCCAGATGGTCGCCAGCCAATCGTGGGGCAGCAGTGATAAATGTTTTACATAAATAATAGGCAATATTAAACAGAAAAGTCTTGAGCTCTGACTTGAAAACAGTGAGAGTAGCAGCAGACCTGAAGTTCTCTGGGAGTTTGTTCCAGATCTGTGGGACCTAGAAGCTGAACGCTGCTTCTCCATGTTTAGTTCTGACTCTAGGAACAGAGAGCTGACCTGTCCCAGATGATCTAAGAGGTCTGGATGCTTCATAAGGAATAAGAAGATCAGAAATATACTTAGGCCCTAGACCATTCAGTGCTTTATAGTCCAGTAAAAGTATTTTAAAGTTAATTCTCTGGCAGTTACGAAGCCAGTGCTAGGACCTCAAAACTGAAATGATATGATTTATTCTTTTAGTCTTAACAAGGACTCTAGCAGCAGCATTTTGAATTAGCTTCAGCTGTCCAATTTACTTTTTAGAGAGGTCTGTAAAGACCCCATTACAGCAGTCAAGTCTACTGAAACTAAAAACATAGACAAGCTATTTCAAGTTTTGCTGAGGCATAAGGCCTTTAATCCTTTAATATATTCTTCGGGGGGCAGTTTGCTGTCTTTGTGATTGTTTTAATGTGACTGTTGAGATTCAAGTCTGAGTAAATGACTATACCCAGATTTCTAGTTTGGTGTGTGGTCTTCTAATCATTCTTCTTTGGCTCCGGAAACAAGACAGAGTTTTCTCTTTGTTTAATTAGACACACTTCTGGCACATGTACAGGAATATATTCTCCTGGTGATATGCTAATATATATTTGTGCATATAAATACGAAATAGTAGAGGCCCCAGAATTGAACCTTGAGGGCTCCCTGACCCTTTCAATGTTACCGCCCAAGATATCCATTGAGTTACTTACCTAAAGGATGCACCAAAAGGGCAAAGATTCCCAACATCTACTAATCCACACAGACATCTTCAGTCCAACTTGTCTTTTGTCTAGGTGACCAATTTAGAATAAAAACACCACTAGCTTACCTAATTCTCCAAGCTGCCTGGGAAAATGAATAGGGGGTTGAAGGATGTCCCAAAAAGACCTGGTGTCAGACCAACTCAACAAGTCCCTGGCACCAACCTCTTGAGGACACCGTGGTCAAATCTCTGCAGATTCAACACCAGCCCTGGCCCCTGCTTGGCCAGGCTTCACAGGTGGGGCAGCAGCCCAAGTCCACTGTGTGCTTGTGGAGATGAGCGAACAATGGAACACATCATTAAAGCCTGGTCTCTCCAAAGACTAAAAGGAGGATTAGTCACCCTCCACACAGCAGATCAGAAGGCAACTGCTTGGCTAGAGGACTTTGCATTCACTATATAAATAAAAAAAATAATAATCATCTACATATTTGTCTCTACTGGTTAGTAAATGTAACATACAAAACAAATGGTTTTATTTGTAAAGCACATATTTAAGATACAGAGACAAGTACATATTGAAAGGGCACTGGGCTAGTTATTTAAGTTAGCTTATCACTCATGTCCATTTTTATTTAAAAAAGCAACAGGCATTTAGGTTATCCAGTTTGTTTTTAGTCTATTGCTGTGTTACTGACATTTTTTATTATTGTTTTTGAGCTCCTCCCCTGTGTCTCCATTGTATATATATGCCCATGTGTAAAGCAAATCTTTTGTCATTTCCATCTGCCTCTGTTTGTATCTCTACATCTCACTGCTTCCTCCTCCATTCTACCATTAAGTTTGAAAAATGTGTTCACACAGTACCGTATTCTACCTCAATTTGCAGGTAATGTTCCCTGTTAATTTGTTCAACAGCTCTGAAATTGCAATTAGTCACAACACAACAGTCCAACTAACAACATATGCCATTACAGCAAGAACCCATTGTACGACTGAAACGTTGTCACGTAGCATGTATAATTCATTATTCAACTCAGTTGATGTCGCCTGGCTGTGACAGTAAGCCGACATTGTACAATACCAGGACCCTTATACCGAAGCAGCTACTGTGAATGCAATTCATTCTTCTTCATTTTATCATTTACATGATTTCTTTACACTGCTTCAACCTTTGTTACTCATTGTACAGACAAAATATTTGAAGGTCAATTGTCAGGGTTGTTTTATGTGTTCTGTCACAAGGCTGCACAGAGATGAACAAGAGAGGGGAATCCTCTCAACAAACACAAGAAACTCTTAACAACCCAATGATAAAAAGGGAACCTATAACACTGGCATGTTTAGAGTAGTGTATGCAGGGGATTTAGTGCATGAGTCTTTTGTGCAGGTGCAATATTGTGCAGTGCAGCAAATTCTACCAGATGCCAAACAAAAATGCCAACCAAAAACCTAACAGTTGTCTCCAGTGAGGAGTGCACACTGCAACATTGGCATGGTCCCAATAAACTGTGTGATTAAAGTATATATCTCCAACCACATGAAGCCACAAAATCTGCCTCGAACAATGTCATGCACATGCCAAAGAGGGGCCGACTCCTAACAGGAAGGATGGATTTTAGCCAATCATGAGTTTAAAGTGCTTCACAAATCTTCATGGATACAAGTTACAGCTTACTGTCACAGTGTGACGTCAGTGTGGACGAGAAGCGTTAACTTTTGGGGGAAATAATGTCTACCAAAGACAGCAGTTCGATCAGACGGTTGCAAAAGAAATTTTAGATATAGGGTCAAGTGGGAAATACAAGAGCATCACTACTAAAATGGAACACTGGTACACCAGGCTCAGGTGCGGCTAATGCTGCTGCCACGCCTGCTTTCAGCACCTGCCAAGATACACAATAACAGACAACCATAGATATACTGTAACAGGCAGAGAGAATGGAGAGGGTCACTAAAATTCCAAAAACAAGCAATGCTGCCGTTTTGGTTTTTCCAGACTATGACACTCACACAAAGTGTCTTGTTGTTGAAATCACAACATATTTTCTATCGATTGCAATGAGACGACTGCACCAATTTACTGCTAGGCTACTGACCTGGGTTGGTCGATTAAGATACACTTCACTGAAACTGTATTATCAGCTCTTGTACTGTGACTGTGACATTAAAGTACAATTCTTTACAGTGCACGGTCATATCAAACGGGAATTTTTCACAGGCATTTGACTGCAACGCAGAGTGGGGCCTACCACCAGCTCTGCCCCACCAGTGCTGCCTACTGGACTCTTTGTATTGAGTCTTTAGTAACAATTCCATATTAGTGTTTTTGGAAAATTGTTTTTAGGCCTTATCTTGCATCCCCTCCTGAGTTTTTAAATAAATTAGCCTCATTTTTAACTTTTGCTGTTGTCAGCAGCAACCAGTATAACCCTCATTCAGTTTTCCTTTGTATCTAAACACATCTGATACATTTCTCCTCAGAGCCATTTTTTTCTAACTGAGAATGATAATGCGCTAAAAAATGACCCGAAATTTATTATCAACAGAGAACCTTTAGCTAACTTTAGTTAAACAGACCTTCATATGTTTATATTCATTCGAATATGTTTCTTTTGTCACATAGACCCTAGGCATGAGTACCTCAGCCTATGGCATTTCATACAAATGTGCTGATTCCAGGTTTATCATATTCATGACCATGTTTGGATCTCCAGGCTGCTCTGTGTAGTTTGCTCTGCAAAGATTAGACAAACCACGCAATATAAAGCATGCAGAAACATTGGTTTGCTTCTAAAACCTTGTTCTTTGTGTGAAAAATAAACAATCCAAGTAAGTAGCAGAACTAAAGGCACTTAGGACACCTTCTCTTTTTTCATTCTTACTAGGATTTATTTGAATGCTTTACCAGTCTTGTGTGTAGAAAAGACAGAGGGTTGTGTACATATTTTTTGCTGGAGCCCGATGCCATGGTGGAAGATTTGGTTGAGGCACCCACACTGAAGTGTGTATAATTGCACAGCGCGTTGGAGATGCACAGCAAATCCCTAATTTAAAGGCTGCAGACTGATGTATACCGATGCATACTGATGCAGGGGAGGGCTGCAATACAGCTGCCAGTCAAAAGTGGCACCAATAAAAACAATGCATATGTGAAGCAATCAAATCTGTGTTTGAAATAGAATCAGTTTTACTACATTGTATACACGCACAAAAATGAAACTCTGCACACAACTCTGAATTAAATTAGTGTATAAACAACATGACTTAGCTAAAGTGCTAAGCAAAATTCCATTGTGGTCAGTCATCATTGTAAATCAGGTTGGCAAAATTCTAAACGCAAAGTGCATTATTTGGCACACTTTGTTCACCTGAAAAAACACCATCTTTCAAAGTGTGACACCCTGATTAAAAGTGGTCTGGCTCATGTCTCACCAGTTCAGACCCAAACTGGCAAAACACTTCAATCATGTCAGAAGCCTCAGGTGACCTCTACTGTATTAGAGGAGAAATGGAGCAGCATAGAGAGCACAGAGGGCGAGTGAGTGAGTGAGTGATTTCAAGCTACATTTTCTTTTTTTGCAGTCAGTTCTGTCAGCTGAGTAGGTCACTGTATTACAATAACCAATACATATTTGCTTTTTTACATTGTTGTAACAGGCGTTTTCTGTACTCCCCTCGCCAGTATAACTAAACTCACACAGCACTCCCTGTGCACCTCTCCCTGCTCAGTTCACTGGGGCACAGCTTTAATTCTCCCAGTGAAATACAGTGCAACCTAAACTCTCAGGCATCCGGCCTCTCCTGTGGTGAGACGCCTTCCTCTGTCCTGAGCCGCCACTGTTCATGAGACAAAAAAAGCACATCATTAATTAACTCGCCCCAGCTGTGTCAATTTATGCACCTGACCCCGCTCTCCTGGGCCGCCTCGACACCGCTCCCTCCCACAGCTGACCACAAACCACACCCACACTCCATAGTATTTAAACACAACAACAAAAAAACATGCTTTCTGTTGGCGCCCCATACTAATGTGCATTTTATGTTCAATTTCATGCATTTAAAATCTTCCTGTCTGTTGCAAATGAAGGTGCAGAAAAGGAGAAATGACATGTACAGCAATGAGGAGGCACAGGAGAAGTGGTGAGCCGATATGGAAAGAGATAGAGGAGTTGTGGTCTCATTATAAAGTAATCACCAAGAAGAAAGGTCAGGTGGCTGTTACAACAGCTATAAAATACTGGAGAGACAGAGAAAGGTAAGGAGGGAGAAAGAGAGACATCAGCTATAAAATACTGATGGGATAGGAGACCGGCAGATGGACAGTGAGCCAGACAGCGAGGTGCAGGTGAGATCAATTTTCTAATATAGCCATAAAATACTGCCAAAAGGTTACTCTCATGAAGAAGGATTCTAAAAGCACAGAGGAAGATATGGGGTGTGGATGATATAGACCTGATGCTGTGTCATGGTCCTATCCAGGTAACACACCTATTCCAGTCATTTATTGCTAATATAGTACAAATGTGATGATATTCCAACATGTGGAAGATGGATTTATCAGTGTTGAATGAGTGATGAATCCACAATTCTATGAAGCACGTGTAAAGAGATCAGTCTGATCATTTTGGAAGATATTTTTTATGTCAGTATGCCTGGACCCAACCAACCCATTATCTATACAAATTAAATAAAAACAAGATAAATGTTTTCAACCTTCCTTCGAATTGCCATTGATGGAAAGGAAGTAAAAAGATCTATCCCAATTGATGAATTCAATATTAAAAATTACTGAGCTTGTGAAAGGGCAGCATCTGTGTGATATATAGTAATAAACTACTGTACTGAACTCATTGGAGGACACACTGACTTCAATTTACATACTTGAAATTAAGCTATCAATCTATAGTGCTAGCACTGAATGAGTACAGTAGTTAAGGCTGCCATTTTAAATTAACATGTAATTAATATTAATTTACATTGCATGTGACTGCATGCACAAATCGGGTCGCTCAACCATCCTGCTCAATAATTGGTTTAATAATGTTAAATAGTTTGTTCTATTCACTACCATGGCAACCTCTCCAATAACATAATTACTGTGATAAATAGAGCCCTTGATACTGACACGGTGAAGCTTTGTGTCTTATTTGGTCAGGAAGAAGTAGCTTGTGTTCAACCCTGACGTGTTAAATGTACCATGTCTGTCAAACATAGTAAATTTAACAACGCTTAACGCCTCTGAGCTAAGCATCCATGAGCTCGAATTGTACCAAGAAGCAGAACCAATATTAAGAACAGCATGATCCAAAAGCTAATCCTGGAAGGAGATATGGTATTTATATATCACTATATTAAGTTTAGTTAAAATCAGCCAAAAATCATTAAAGAAAAATAACTGGCGATGAACTCAGTCAATCACTAAATGCTGACACATTCACTCAATCTTTCAACTAGGCCATCCATTGATATAAAAAGATAACAATATCATATATAACAATATATATATATATAGTTATCATATATAACAATATATAGAGATAATAACAATCTATATGTTAAAGTGTCCTTAAATGAGACACAAATTACTATGTCTTTGTCATGTTTCTCATGATTTGGAATCTTAATTATTTAAGGTCACATGAAATTGATAAATAATTCAAATAATCTAAATTCTCACTCTAACTCAACAACACAGTGACAAACATACTCCTTGAGTCATGTTTGATGTGCAAAGATGTTCACAAATACGCTTATGGTGTGTCAATGCTGTGATTAAGGAGCTGTAAGGTTTAAGGTGTAAGGTATCAAACAACACTTGGCTTGTCAAATATCATGGTTTTGGTAAAAATGATCACTTCAAAATGCCTGACATGACAGGACTAACAGTGGTGTCCAACATTCGTCTCAAGCAATTCTAGTCATGAAACAAAGCATCAAGCCACATCCCTATTCTCTTCAGAGAAACGTTCTGTGAATTCCATTATCACGTCTATAGTAATTCTGTTTCAATATCAAATGGGTACCCAGTTGTGTACGGGATTGCCCTGTCTGTCAAAAAATGATGCAAATGCGCCAACCTGGTCCGTCAATAAAGTGACTCAAGGGGAATCGTGATCGTTCATCACTACGCTGTCAAGTTGGCAGTGGGAGAAAATGGACTGGCTGTTGTCCTGCGCTCCGGCAGCACCGGTGCCAACCTACTTGGCCAAAATTCTTCCTGCGGCAGGCCGTAAACCTGGCAGGAGCACGGCTTTCACGGCTGCAGAGGCAAATGTATCGCTTTCAGCGGTCAGCCACAAGTCCAGGCAAAGACTATCACTTACACCTTGGCAGATTAAAAATGACAATGGTGATATACAGTATGATGACTAAGCATAAGCACGATAATGGGCATGATGAACCATAATTCAAAACAGTAGACACGTCCTCAATTCACAGCAATTGCTTGGTAATGATATAATAATTTGGCTTTGTATCCAACTCCTCCTATAATACTAAGCAGAACTTTCCTGAAATTTGAAAAAATGTAAGGAACTTGATTCCAATAAAAGGGGGAAACAGTAATGGATGAATGAACGATTGAGCAGATTGTATTGAAGGTCCAATCTAAGAGTCCTCTCTTAGTGTCATTGGTGTAGAGTGCCAAGAAAAAGAGGTATCACTACCAGCCTCAAATGATGGCAGGAAGGATCATTACCAAAATGATCATCTGTTAATGGTACCATTCCTAACATTTGTTGCATTTGTTGAGGTATTTTGCTAACAAACTGACAAGCAGGAAGACCTGTGCCAGATCCTGGGTGGCGTGGATTGATGTATGCAGGTAGATGCTTAAGAATCAATGCTCGCGGATCGAATGAACCGACAAGTCGCAAACTTCAAACTCAATAACTTTGAGAGCAGCATGGGGAAATCTTCAGACAGACACAAACACAAACACAATCACACAACTTGTGATGTGGCAAAATCATTGAAAGACACCGTTTATGTTGTTTTGACTCGCACTTACCCGCGAACGCAACCCCCCCCCCCCCAACCCCAACCCTGAAAAACACCACCCAAAGAGAAGAAATCAGAAGAGCGCAATCAAGCAGAGAGGATATGTCTCCGCAGGAGGGACAGACGGGAAGAGAAAAAAAAATCTGAGAGGGAAAAAGAAGAAGAAGAGAGCGAGACAAACAAAATAAGAGAGCGGAGAATAGATTAAGAAATGCTAAAGCAGAAAGAGAAAGAGAATCAGACACATAAATATGTAAGCAGATGAAAACCTCTGAAGTCCAGATGAGACTTGCGTGAGTATTAATCATGGTTTGATTTTCAAACGAACCTCCAGGTTATGACACTTTTGTCTTTTGTATTCTATCGTGGCTTTATTATGTTACGTGTGCTTCATTTCTTTTCAGCACACATAGCCTCACCCCTGTGCTGCGACAATCAGTAATCACCATCCCGCACACATGATGAAGTTTAAAGTATGTGTGAATGTATGTTTTAAACGATGAGTTATGGAAAAAGCAGCAGCAGCAGGAGGAGTAGGAGGTGAGAGGGGGAACAGAAAGTCAAAGATTGTAGGGATGGATGTGACAGAACGATAAGGCAAATGGAGGGTGAGATGGGAGGGGTGGGTACAGGAAGTGTAAAGAAGAAACAAAACGCATTATGTGCATCACAAAACCTGGATGTGTGTGCTGCATTGTCAATTATTTGTAGGTGAGGCAGTTTTTGCTTTAGGGCAGATTTCATTGGTTGGAAAAAAAGGTGTTAATAATGTGATGTTGTTTGTGTCACATCCTTTACATTCAAGGGAAATCAGACTTTAATGATATGACAGCATCAAGCACATCTCCAGTGATGCTCGGGTGCTTGGTTCATGTGTGAATTTTCCATTACAAACCAGGAGGGTATTGAAGAATTGGAACTGGAAGAGAATGTGGAAAGGAGAAAGAGAATAATCAGGTGAACATCTAAAAGAAGCCCCATTATCAATATCTCTCAAGGAAGTGTTTTCCCATTCATTTTGAGCATAAAGAGTCCTATTTGGACTGTGATAAATGATTGTACTGCCCATACAGAATTGTAATTGATCATTTCCAACTAAGCAAGTGTAAATTTTAACACCCAGCAGCCACATCATGTACGTGAATAGCAAATGCAGATAGGATATTTGTAGGAAAAAAAAGATGTTTGGACAAAGCTCATTGTATATATCTTATATCATCACAGTTTATTTGTTCCTATTATATATAATGCTGTACAGTTGGCTGTAGGAAATGAGAGCTGAGCAACGTGTGTTTGGCAGCATAAACCAAAGAGAAGGAGCATTTGTTTGATAGGCCATAGGAGGGTAGCCGGTACACATAGCACATCACATTCATGGTGAGGCGGTTCTGATCACATGGGAAGTTGAATCAGAGAATTCAGAGAATTTATAGCAGTTTGAATCCACAGAGAGCTGCATGGAGTTGGGCAATTTACACGTTGTTTCTTCCAAAGCACTAACACTTGCTCCTGCAAGTGTTGTTAATAGATTGATTCCACAACTTGCTCTGCTGATTGTAAAGAATGTAAAGAATTTCCGAGGTCATATAGAGAGCAAACAGAAATGTGCTGTCGTGGTGTCAGGATCAGTCCACATTTGCACTAAGTCTATGCATTTGCGTCGAGTTTCTAAATAAGGCCCATAGACTTCTTAAAGGTCGACTGTGACCGCTTGCACACACTCAGTTTCTTAAACTGCTGTGAAATCCAAAGTGCTTTAAAAATTCAAATGCCCCCAAGTGAAACATCCCAAGCAGTTAAACAGTTAAGAGGCGCAAAGTCTATTTATGCTTTCAGGTTGACGTGAAAAATGTGGGATGAAGGTGCAGCGCTACTCCCAACCTGGGAATCTCTCTGGTAGGTCCACTAACTGACCCAAAACGTCTGTCATGTAATGAAAGGAAGATAAGGAGGTGGAGATAGTAGGAGGGGTGTGGTAGGATTATGGAAAAGCAAGGAAAAGGGATTGAGGAGCAACTGGAGTAGATAGGGAGACTGTCAAGAGGATGGCTACAGAGTTGGGTGAGAGGGGGGGAGAGATTGGTTGTTAAAAGAAGAGAGATGACTAGAAATAATAAAAAAAATAAAAAAAGGATTCAAGGTGTGCTAAGGGAGTCATGATCAGCTCATGCTGAATTCTGCCTTTGTCTTGCTTTACACAGTCATAACTGACACAGTAAACAGTACAAAAATCACACACGCACACACACACACACACACACACACACACATGCAGGAGAGACCTGATCTCTCCTGCATGTGTCTCCTAGCAACAGAGAGGTAATTGTACAAGATAATATAAATGGGGATGGGTCGCTGCAAAACAACGATGCTGGAGAGGTGCAAAAAAATAAGAAAGAGACTTAATCACTAATCAGATAGTTTCTCCGTCTGTCAGAGACAGACATACATGGTATGTGAGCCAGTTAATTGGTTTATTAATCATTTACTTTCGTTTAGTCGGTCATTTCGTTTTCCAATGAGCGAATGAGCCAATCAAAAGGGTGATCAGTGTTGTAAATGATTGAACTTAACAATCATCAGTAAAATAGTCACAGTCCATTAATCAATCAGCAGTCAGATAATGGCTGAGCCAATTATCGAGTCAGGATGATTAAGACAATGCGATTTGATGCTAACTTTCGTGGAGAACAGCATCATTCAGGCACTAATTGAGTAACATTTCCATTGTCAATACAAAGCATATTAAATAATAATGTCTTTTTTGCCTAGCTGACAGCATATTATGAAGCAGAATAATAACACAATTAACTAGAGCTTTACAGCTAGAAATCATTTGTGGCCTTATTACACAAATATTTTATTCAAGGCGAGGAATGCTAAAAAGTGCCA
This sequence comes from Eupleurogrammus muticus, assembly GCA_036785175.1. NCBI lineage: Eukaryota > Metazoa > Chordata > Actinopteri > Scombriformes > Trichiuridae > Eupleurogrammus > Eupleurogrammus muticus. The sequence continues at coordinate 9,740,984 of JAYKQN010000009.1, read as the reverse complement.
GCTCACTTAATTTCTTCTTTTCTTCAGAACTGTTACAGTGGGATTATTGATGTCACTAAAAAACACTCACTTTTGGGAAGGCAAAGTGTCTGTGGCGGCTGAAACACTTCATCAGCATTTAAAAATCAGCAGGCCGCTTTCACACACTCACTCACACCGGGGAGAGGTGGGTGTTGATGTTTCACCATTTATATGAGTTTCCTAACGGGGACGACTCCCAGTTCACAGGTTCTCTCGACATCAAATTGGCCCTTTCTTTTCAGAACCGGTTTTAAACAGCAGGCGAGCTTTTTTTTTAATTGGGTATCAACGTCAACCGGCTTTTGATGTGCTTCCTCACGGTACGGTCCCGTAATTTAGTTTACAGCTCAAAAAACATGAGTACACACTTAGCATCTCTTTAATACCTGCATTTGACAGTTATTAAAGAGATGGAATCCAGCCTGGAGTGCTTTTTCTGTATAAAGCATCTTTGAATCCTTGGAAAAAAAAGCTATAGAAATATTAGGTTGTTATTATAGTTTTGAGTAAATTTTTCAACCCCACTCTTATCGATTTGTTAGTAAGGTTGCTGATCCTCATGTAATTTCAATACTGTGTGGAACAAGGTATTTTAAAGTAAAGAGTAGCTCCGTGTGGCAATTAAGTTCAGTTGAGGAAGTCCAAACTTTGTTTATGCCAGTCTGATTGAAAAACCAACATGTCAGTCCATTCAAAATGAGGCCACCTTTTTAGGAGAGGAAAGTAAAAAGAAAGAATTCTTAGAGATTTAACAATGTTTTGACTGCTGTCAGCATTCAAAGGGACATATTCCATTTATACAAATGAAGTCATTTCTCTGAAAATGTCTTCCATGTAGTTGTCTTTCCACGTATTATGAATTCTCATTTAAAAAGAAAAAAAAAGGTGACATATTCGTCAACATACCTGTGGCTGTCATTTAAAGTGGTGAAGTTTTAATTAGAAAAAAGGGAGACAATTTGCTATGAAAGAATAAATCCTCAGAGGATCAGCTTCAACTCCTAGAGACTATTATGCTAAATTGCATTAATCTAATATTGTTTCAGAGATAATCTAACTGCTTCCGATATTTTTTAGATTCAATCCATAATTTTTTGCATGATTTGTATTTGTATTGTCTTTTAATATTTGCAGATTTATTATTACAGATAAAATCTCCCTTATTTTAAAGCTTTCAAAGAAGGATGTAAGACAAGACTGTCAGTGATAAATGTACTGAGGAATTATGAGCGTGTGAATCAATATTATCTTTCCTTGTACAAAATGTTGCCTCTTCAAGGTCATAAAGCATTTTTTTTTCATTTTCCGTTCATATTTTATCTTAACTAGATTTTATGGATTATGTGGATTATGAATTCCTAAAACATTACCAAAGCATTAATTTACCTGACTGGAGCTTGGCAGCAAATCTGTAACCCCTAATGGTCCTATTCCTATAATAGTATATATTTCAAATTTTGGCTTTGGCTTCAGCTTTCATCTATAAAATTTTGTAAAAGTGAGAATTATCAATTTCACAATATTAAGATTCACATAAAAAGTCAAACAAATAAACATTATTAAAACAAAGGAAAAAATTCTTCAAATGAGAAAAAATATGAGTCTGAAACAAAATACTTCTACTCAACATTAGATTAATTGTACAAAAAGCAAGACATTGTCACTTGTAAAATTTCACTTTTGTGCTTATGAATGCAAATATACTTTATGATTATAAATAGTATATTACATTTGTCCATTGGATCGGCATGTGGACCTTTTTTTCAAAGTACTATTCCCAATATTCCCTGGAAGTTTGATGAAAATTCAGCCCAAACTTCTTGAGGTATTTTGCTAACAAACAAACACACAGCCTGGCTAGAACAAACACCTTGACAGAAGTAATTATTACCTGTCTGTATATCATAGTACAACAACATGATCTTTACAGGAAAGCACTTGGCTGATAAATTAAGTCTTTTAAATGTGCGAGTGCTGTGCTTCTTGCCTCTGCACAACAAGAATTCTCAAAGGAGCAGAGTTTTAATCTCAGTACAAAATTGTCGACAATACAGAAATAAAATCACCTAATATAGGAGAACCGTCTTGCAGAAAAACAGCAGAACCATATCTACACATAATCACCTTTCTGTTCAGAGCACATGCAAAGAACCTGGGTGATATCAATGGTGATAAGCTGCACGTCCCGGTGTAAGGTCTCACCTCCTACAACACCACCAGAACCCTTAGATCCTAATGGTGTGACATGTTGGCTGTGCTCCATCCGACACTGTAGCAGAATATTTGATGCAAAAACCTGTTTGCTTTTTAAAAAGTGTTGTAAATGTAAATGCAATAGACTTGAAACTCATTAACAATGAGAACATGAGAAACCATTTTCAGCGATTACCTTAATAGTGTCAATTCACTGAAATGATTTGCAATCACAAAGCTTTTTTAATAGGCCAAGATTAAAAAAAAAAGCTATTTAATTATTGCCAGGGAGGATGCATGTGTTAAATACTGTTTCAAAGACAAGCACAGTAAAAGGAATTACGCATCCCTAAATGTGTAACGAAATATTCCCACTGACATTGTTTCCACTTTATAGACCCATGCTGCTTCAGTGGGTGCAGATTGGATTGATCTGATTGGTTGGTGAAATTCTGCTGCTTCTATTATACTGCTTTTTATCAGATCTTCTTCTACGGCCTCAACATTAAATGAACCTCAATGGTCAGCCCTGAAAAAAACACTTGAGGGGTTTTGTAGAGTATGGATAAACTGCTACATTATAAACCCACTACAAGATAAAAAAAACAAAAGCCAGTACTAGTAATTATCAATATTAGTCATGATAAGGGCGTAAGAAGCACTGAAAGTCACAGACATTTTCAGGGACAAGGGTGGAAAAACACGCCCGGGAAGAGGCCCTGGGTCCAGGGTTAATAGGGTGCCAAGGGAAAGGGCAAACACAACCTCGGGGGTCTTCTTTTAAGTGGTATCGTCGAGGTCATCCTGTCTTTGGCTGAAAGATAAAACAAACAAGCACCATAACAGGGAAACTGTTTGTATTTTTTCACCAAGACACAAAAAAAGTTCAAAATGACCATGTTGGCTGCTGGATTCAAGTTTTAAATCCAAGCTGCTGCTATACGTAATTAGAAATGAAAACCCCTCGCCATTTGGCAAGTGTAACATCCAGCGCTTTTTTGCCCAGTGAGTGGAATATAATATAGCGATTGGCATTTCAAATAAGACCTTAGATCTAGTGCAATGTAATAGTGTTTGAAATTCTGTTAATTAAATAAAGAACAGGATGTCTACGTTAGTTGTATTGTTAAAGCAGCACATCTCCTTAGTTTTTGGGAGGAGAATAAATGTCATTGTCTTCCTCGACTTGGCCCAGCCGTTCTGTGTGAGACATACAGACACACCAGATCTAATTCCCTCTCCTGCGACCACCCAGATGGCTCTATTGTACTAAACAATATTAGTTCCCTTTAATTCTATGTTTGGTAATTGGCCATGTATCCTCACCCATGCCCAGCAAGCCTTCAAGGGTCAACATGAACACACAATAACAAGGACCTAACAATGTGAGTTAGAAAACCGTGTTACACCAGGGCTACGGGCTATCACTTTATCAAATTACCCATAGATCATGGCTGTATAAGGTTCCTGTTAACACAAAATTCTTCTGACCTCTGACCTTCTTCGGTCATTCCTCTACAGCCAGGATCGCCCCATGTTCACTTGTGTTTCAACAGTGATGGTGAACCAGGGTGAAAAACGTGGAGCTTCAATGGTGTTCCATAGTCGCACAGGATCAGGCAGGTGGTGCGTTTTGGCTGTGGGAGTGAGGATATCATGGGCTATCCAACGGCTTTAGTTAGAGAGCAAAACCAAAAATAATAAATTCCAGTCAAAGAGAGAAATAGATATTTTCTGGTTGATATCACAGCTGTTAGCAGAAAAATCGTTTGTGTCTTTCAGCCACTAATGGTGAAGGGTTAGCCTTGCCAATTCCATTTTTATGTGTCTATTGTATTTTTTAATGTATTTTCCCCTACTACCAGTAATGATCCAGAAATATCATATGCTTAAGAATTAAAAAAAAAGAAAATAAATTTGTCAGCATAGGGTAATAGTTAAATTACCATCCTCATTTTCCTCCCTCCTCAACCCTTAGTATGTACAGTATGATGCAACGAAGGGGCTGCAAGTATAGAGTTATCAAAGCTACTTAGTGATGTAAGGCCAGCCATTAAGCCACGGAAATTCTAACACATGATAAATGAGGCGGCGCCGTCATGGGTGAGGTTTCCGAGCAGCGGATTTGTGCACGCACTGCGGAAAGCCACAGCCTGGTCATGTTGCCTCATGTGCAGTTTTCTCTTCATATCACTTCCCACTAGATCCTTTTCTGCTAATTATGTAGCGCTCCAGAGTGTATTGCATGAAATGCATATTCTCTATAAAGATAAATTATAGTCAGTTTATAATGTCATTTTATTTAATTTGTAATTATGACAGGAATTGCATGATAGACAAATCGTGGTGATACAGTGTAGGAAATCAATGCAGCTACATGTTATTTTGAGCTATAAGCTGTCCATCCTGATTTATTGGATTTCATTAAAAATTGGGTTTTTTTATTGGCATGTTGATGTATTGACCTTCAGGAAAAGCAAAACACATTAATAAATATATTCCTCTCTAATGAGTAACCGTACAATTATTAATATTTCATAGAGGAGGCCTCGGAATTGTTCTTCCGCCATTAATATTCTTATCATTGAATGTTCACCTTCAACCTTTTTTGCTCAGACCAGGCCTTGACCAATAAAGAAATGCAATTTAATTTCCTCATGAATAAATAATAGATTTTTTTTTGAAATACGGCGACTTTAATTGAAAGTTACATGTCAGCATGGAGTACTGTAGTTGGTTTAGGGTGCTATTATTATCCTCTGGGCGGCCAGACTGCCTCTTAGTTATAAGAGTCATCCGAGTGTGACACGAGCGGCATTATTTCATTGTTTTATGATGAACTGATGAATTTTTAAAACCTTGGCCCATCCCGTTGTATGTAGAGGCGAGGGCCCGTACATATTCCTTGGTTTAAATCCATCTCATATACAGCTATCATTGTGTATTGTAATCCTGCAGTAATGGTATAGAGTGTCTGCATTTATGATGTCGAGGCACATCCTTTGTAATCCTATCTTGGTGTTTTAGTGTCTCAGTCCACTTTATCACAGTACTTGGCCTGAACACCCTTGAATTTTTCAGGGATTTAAACCTTGATGAGCAGCTGAGCAATTTTCAACCCATAAATAACAGATTTTATTATTTAAGTGATGAATATTACCTCTAATACTGACATGTTTACCATTAATGAGCCGTCATATAATTGTGTTTAGAGCTGAAAAGAAAAGATGTTTTACCTTTTAATCGGTTTTCATTATTAATTAACATTAATTAACAACCTTACAGTTAACTTAACCTCTATGTTGTGTTAGTTTAAGACTTGGACCTTACTTTAAACAAATTGAACCCTGTAAATGTTTTAGGGGTGATTTCAGTTTAATAAATATGACAAGTAAAAGCCAGAAATAATCCACAAAAGTGTGATGTGGCCATATACGACATGACACGAGTTAGCTGCGACATAGTTGAGGTTCCTGAAGGGAACTAAAACATATTTAGTGAAACGTATCATGCTTTATTTTAAATAAAACATAACTAAATAGTGTGTGAGCTAGGAGCCTCCAGCCACGCTATCAGCTCCGTGATACTGCACTTAAAGCTTCTATATATTGTAGAAACTGAGATTTTAATAGCTTTTGACTATAAGTCTGGGGTGCCTCTTTAAGACATGATGGATAGCACGAGGACAAGGTGCACTTTGGGTATGTGTGTATGTGTGTGTGTGTGTGGGGGGGGTCACGTTGCTAGAAAGAAGAACACTGCACAAGATTCCTTGGATTCCTGAATTATTCATAGGTGTGATTTAGGCACAACATCAACTCAACCACTCACACAGCGTCATCTCCCATTCCCTCAAAGCCAAGTTGTGGAAAGTGTGTCATGACGCAGTAGTGCACCAGCGATTTAACAGATTTTTAGTAACTGTCTGATTTCCCCCCCGGTTTCAGACTTCTTGAAGCTCCGTGTAACACAGCACAGCCATAACATATGCACACAACTTCAATATAGATTCCTGTTGATCTTCTAGTCAGACATATCTATTCTTATCCAATCAGAGGAGAGGCTCATTAATATTAATGAGACGTAAAACAACCTGTTCCTTCTGGAGCCGCAGGGGCAGGTTAAGACAGGAGATGTAAAACTATATTGATGATTTTTGGTACTTAAAGCCACAAATGTATCTTGTTGGGAATATAAAAACTTCAAATGGAAGTGTAAGAAGTGTGAAACATGGGATCTTTATGGCTGAATTTGAGTTCTGTGGGTAAAGAGTTTTTACATGACATGACATACTTCATGTTTTAAGAACATATTAGTGGTGTGATTTTTATTGGTTTCCTATCCGGAATTTTAATTACTTAAATGTTGATGAATGTGTTGTTGGTGCGGAAAACAAGCGTTGACCTTTGCGAAAAAAAATGGGAGAGAAGGATGAGAGAGAAATACAAGGCGGAGGAGAGGAGAGGCGAGGAGATGGCCCTTTAAATGTCAAAATCCTGTGAAATAGATTTTATAACACACACGCACCACATGCTATTTTAAGCATCTTACCACCACATCCTGTCTCGCTGTCTCCTTTTCTTCATCATGATTTCCCCCCCCCCCCTCCTCTTCTACTCTCACCTGTCCTCCCACCGATCCTCCCTCACCTCCCACATGAAACCAACCTCCCCTCTTTCAGTCGCCGTCCTGCCACCGTCGCGCCCCCCTCCACAACCCCCCCCGCCGCCGCCTTCCAACCGTCACGCCATGTCCTCCTCTTTCTAACTCCGTATGTTCCTCTCACGCTCTCCCCGTGTTCATCCGCTACTTTTTCCTCTCCTCCCCGTCCCGCCCTTCCCTCCGTCTGTCCCGCCGCTCTGTGGTGATATGAACTGATATGTCAGCCGGGTTGATCATTCCCTCCAGCTGCTATGTGTCTGCCTCTCCCTGTCACTTCCACTGCCTCGTTCCTTTCTGCCGTCTCTCACTCTATTATGTCTACTCCTGTCTCTTTCTCTCTCTCATTCCTTCCCTCCCTCCCTCCACCATCTCCGATAGTTCCGTCGGAGACAGGCCTGTCAGAAAGATTCAGCCTCTTGTTCATAAGCAGTTGGGTGTTCTGCCTGCGCGTGTGCGTGCGCGTGCGCGTGCGTGCATGTGTGTGGCACGCTATGGTGGTTAGCATTAGATTATATAATTATGTGCATGCGTGAGTGATAAAAGAAAAGGTGAAGGAGAGTGTCTTCTGCCCCCTACATAACAACCAGGTACAGCCACAGCCAGGCTGTAGAGCAGCTGTTAATTCACATATAAAATCAGGGGGAAAATAAGACATCAGGGATGTTTCCCCGATCCGAGTAAAGAGGAACAGAAAAGGACATGTAAACAAATGGAGAGCCACGGACAGATTGGGGCGAGCGAAAAGAGGGATGGAGACAGAGGGAGAGGGAAAAGCTGGAAAAGAACGAGTGGACGCAAACAGATTTAGATCTCCAGGCACAGATGGGAGAGGGAAGATGTTATACAGGAAGGAAGAGATAGCACCAGATTCAGCATCATGGGGAGGAGAGGTGTGCTGCTTTATCCCTCAACAGTTGTTTAATATACCTTAATCACACACTTTTTATCCACGAAGTGGAAGGGTGATCTAAGAAATGGAGGTAGAGATCAATGAATGAATAGATGGATTTTTTTAAACTTCCTTATGAATAAGAATGATTAGAATAGTTCACACATTTAAAAGTTAAAATTAGGATGATTAAATTTTGTTATCGCTTTAATCATGATCCTCTGGTAAAATAGCCTGACCGTGATTATGTATGGTGTCATACTGGTGTCGTGTAGAAGGTGATCAGATATTGACATCAGGAGCAGGAAGCAGCAGATTAAGCTATTTGGGTTAATGAAGAAGAGACTGATTAGTGATTACCTCTGATGTGCATTAGAGAGGAGTGGATTGTTTTTAACATCCATCTGATAGAGTAATGTGAAGAGGGAATTACCTGTTTAAATTTTAAACTTTTAATGAGTTCTATTTAAGATGGGGGGGGGGGTACACAAAGGATATTTTTTATAAGAACCTGGAAGCACTTAGGGCTGTTCCATTCATTATGCATGTGGGGCTTTCACAGTTTTGACACATCTATTTTAAAAGATATTTTAACAATAGTTGAGTGACCATATGGACATTGGAGCAGGTTTTGCTGTCAGGAATCATTCCTTCTTTTCATCAAATGAAACCTTCATCCCTTAATTTCAGTGCTCATTGAGAAAGGACAAAATCTGCAGTCCTTGTTCTGTGCCAAAAATGAATTAGATTTTATCTGAAATTGAGGCTTTGGTATACACAACAGTCACTTATTTGACATTTCCCTTTTTGTGTTGCTATTCCTTCATTGCCGCTCAGCATGGAAACACTGTCTGTGGAAACACAAAGGTGACATCTTGAACTAAAATGACTGCAACTATTTAGGATAGCCGCTTGATTTGACTAAATCCGACTGCTGACGCAACATAAGGGCAAGGAATGCCCTTCTGATATGGAAATGTTTTAAAGACACAAGGACCTGCTGCTCTTCACATTCACACATTCACACGAGTACTACTGCTACTATATGTTGGATGTATGTTTCATGAAATACTTTCTAAGGTCCACTTCCTGAAACTCGCAGGTTTTGGAATTTCTTAAATGAGAGAGAGCAAGATTTAAAGAGCTCCTAGTTTGCCATTTTCACAACATAATATTTTAGTTTTTATTTATGTATAAAAATGTACTCAGGGGAAACCATTAATTACCCCCCTCCCCTCCCTACTGAAATGCCCAATAGCAGAGCACCATCAGAAATGTCACAACCCTCAGAGAGCTGGAATGGGCTGAAGAAACAGAAGTACAAGCATTTGGAAGGGAGGGGCAGCTACATGCATCCCAGGATGGTCATCTATTACCTGCTTTTGTGACATTAAGGGCCATGTTGGAAACATGTTCTCACTATTACATGTAGTGCAGGTGGTACCTATAGAAGGAATCATGTGCTGTTCCAGTTCCTAAGAGACGATGCACAGGTATACTCTCAGCGACTTCAGGCCAGTGGCCCTGGCCTTTCATTTAATGAAGACCCTTGAGAGGTTGGTCCCGGATCATCTGAGCCCGCTGGTAGCAAACTTTGTTGTCAATTCTCAGTTTGCATGCCAGGCATTAAGAACTTTATAACATCAGTAAGACAATGGAGTTGGTAGTGGACCACCTACCTCAGATAACAAAAAGCCACCTGCAGGCATCATTAGGAGGTGGGTCAATTTCCAGAGTAACAAAACTCCCACAATGTCTGAAATGGACGCAATGAGTATAAGGTGAAAAACGTCTTTATTTGGGGGTAATGGAATGGGTCGTGGTTAGAAAACGAATGCAAAACCATGAACAATTGCTCAAAGTTTCCCTAAACCACAGCACTGTCACACATTAAACATAATTATATCATACATAATCAAGAGTGATGCTGATGTTGCAAAAATTACCAAAAGATGCTTTTTGCGTCAATATCATATTAATACCATTGTTATGACATGCACATTGGTCACTGACTGGCATACTTATTTGGAATATGCTAATCCATGAATGACCTTCTTTTTAGTTGACATTCAGTGCAGGAATAAGAAATGTGAGGGATATTTTGTCTGTGCTGTCAATTAGCTGTGACCTCGTTATATGTGTTTTAAGTAAAAACCTTTTGGTTTTGCATTGCATTTATTAACACCTAGTGGAGCTCTTCTTGTGCTTTTAGTCAGATTATTAGGAAGCTGACGAGAATACAGTAGTTTGGGATTTTCTTTTTCTTTTTCTTCAAATTTTCCAACACTACTCTCATTCATGGTGGACCAGATATTTGTTCTAGCACCATGACAGAGCCGAATTAATGAACTGCATGCCATCCAAAAATACAGCAGCACGAAGTGACAGTCGACTGGGGCTTATATGAGGTTGACATGACATAATGCTAGTCATCAACATTCAAAGCTTGACACTAGAAGCGCTGGGGTTAGGGTTTGAGGGCTCTGCTGACAAATTAGGCTGCGTTCAGGTGTCACACAATAGGCTGAGTTATCAACGCTGTACCCAGTCTAGTCTGGTGGTACAAATACCTAGGTGTACACATTGATGACAAACTAAGCTGGAAAGTCTCTGTTGATAGTGGGATTGTATTTCTTATGCAGACTTCGGGCAGTGGAGTGCAGCAGAAATGCATCCTGCTATTTCATCATGCGGTTGAATGTGGTATTACAGCCTGGTGTGGTGGTGAAACCGTGATTTCTCAGATCTGTCGCCTGGCCCAGACCGCCTTCAAAAATTATGGAGGTCAAAAACCGTCCGTCCTTCCGTTCCATCTGTGAGCCGCCCGTCATCAGACAGGCACAGGAAATAGCGTCTGACCCACGCCCTTCACCCCGAGTTCCAGCTCTCGCCTTCTGTCAAAAGATTCAGGGTTTCCCAAATGCAGGGTGGACCATTATAAACATTCATTCCTGCCTGTGTGCAATATATATATGAGGGTCACGCAATATGTGACCATGGTTCCAATAAATTTAAGGGTTGTGTGATATGCAGGGACTGTCAGCTGGTGTGTGAGTGTGTGCGCGCACATGCAAATGGTTGTATGTATATGAAAGAACTTGTGGTTGGGATGTTTTACTCAAATGGAGCTGCAGTTCTATAGGAGGAATTGGCAGCGTTCGAGGCTGTTGAACTGAACAAATTTCCCCCAGGGACAATAAAGGTATATCTCAACTTTTTAGTATCTTACCTTATAGGTGTTTAAGTTTGCTGCTTCTGTGCCCTGTTTGATTAAGATTAAATCTATCAAATCTCACTTTCCACAATTTATCCTGAGATTCCCCCACCATTTAATTATGGTCAGTGGACTGCTTGCTGTAACTTATGATTTAATTAAATGTTTTATGCAGCCATGGTATCCTGTGGAATATGCAGAAAATTACAGGGTATGCTGCATCGATACACATCACACCACACACACACAGGCACAGACACACACATACACACATCAAATGGCAGCTTACTTGGCTCACGGCAGCATGTACTGTATCATAAATGCCATACTTGTCACTAAACATTTGCTACATTTGCTGGTAACTTGAAGTTGTAGCCTCAGTCCATATGATATGAATCCTAAACTGACTATTCATGGCAGCCAGAATATAAACAAATATTCAGAGATTTATATATATATATATATATATATTACAGGATAAAAATAGCGATAATAGCCTTTTGCTGGATTATCATGGCAAAGCATGGTGGTGGAGGCAGGTTTGGATTGTCACACTTTCAGATTGTATCATAACTCAACATCACAATCAGCTAGCGTGTGTCTAGTGTTGGTACACACATGTCAATCATCATTTGTCTTATGTGGGCACGGGCCGATCACCAAGCTGTGGAGTGACCAACCATGCAGTCACGCTGGTGTTAAATGTCAATCATCATTGGTGACTTGGCTCCGGGGTAAGAAAAGCCAGCTGGCAAATTACTCAGTTGAAATGCACATCAGCGATCCCCCCCATATGCACATGATTTGCACACAGAGGCCAGTCTGAGTCAACCCCCCATCCACCCCCCCCTTACACATTCACGCATGCAAATTCACACATACACCTCTTGTACATACATGGTCTGAACCGTGCTCTTCCATACATAAGAACAAGTACCCTTTCAGTGACGTGGGCCATGTGTTCCCAAAAATGGTTCCTAATGATTGCCCAAGGCATTTTCATACAGACACACATACACACACACACACACACACACACACACACACACACACACACACGGCATGAGCTAGCTAAAAATGCCACTTATGTAAATTAATATTACTAATTATAAGTAAACAGTCATTTTTTCAGGTAACACTAATTATGATTGCACAATGGGGATTAGTAACATACCTAGAATAAAAAAAAAAAATCTTGTTTGTGGAAATATGCTATTCCCTGGGATGTAATCCATTCTGTCATGCCCTCCTCATATGGGATGTTTATCTTTAACTCATGACTTGGAAGAGTGAAAAGTTGGTATAAATAGAAAACAACATGTTTTGTATGTTTATCATGAACATTTTTAATTTTTTAATTTTGGCTGTTGCGGCTCACGGATGTGTCATCCTAATCTAGTTTACAGAGCTCTGATTTTCTGAATATTTCTCCAACTTGCAGGCCTCAATAAACACAGCATTACACTCATTTAAATCACTCACCAATCTGGAAATATGATTGGTGAAACCTGAAACCATACAGAGCTAGTGTGCTGTGGATGAATTTAATTAGGATATTTAATACTTAAATCAAATAGAAAAAAAAAGTTTGGGTGGATTATGATTTTAATCTTATATACTGGCTCAAATTATTTATGATTATTTTTTTTAATATTGGATTTCAAGATTAAAATGTCCAAAAGGTTATGTATGCATGCGTATGAACTAGGACATGAAACACACAAAACAGTAAGGGTTTGAAACTTTGTGTGTGTTTTTTTTTTTTCCTTTTTCCTGCAAGAATTAACACTGTATTTTAGAGATATATTTAATCTAATCAGCTTAATATAAAATACCACAATATACCGTGTCAGCAGCGATCCTTCAGAATGTGAACTAAGCTTAGATTTGGTATGCGTGACATTTCTGAAATGAGGCATCTCATTTAAAGTTTTGTCTTCGATCCTCATATTTAAATTACTTCATGAGGCTTTTTTGAAGGCAAATACTTGAAAATTCATGCTAATAAAAAAATGATAATAAATAATAATACTCCAACATGAGTATTATTGAACATATGTTGCTGGCTTGTAGCACAGTTTTATTCTTTAATATGTAGTGTATTTTCCATTCCTGTCTTGTAATATAGTTTTGATTTGAGGCAGAGGACAGAGGACGTTCTCGGGGCTTTTTGGGTAATAAAACAGGATATAATAATGACATTTGGGATGAATAAAGAGAGGTCTCACAATGGCACAGAGACTCTCCAAGATTCTGCATTTTTTTCACATTGTCCTTTTTTGTTTTTTGTCTGCAAAGAGGAGGGGTCTGAGGCGGTTATCTCCTTCTCTCTGGTCAGCACCGACATTCACTTCTTTCTTTATTCTCCTTGTCGAAATGCTCGAGAAAATGCTGAAAATTCGCCATCTAATCCTTCCGATCAGTTTACATTGTGCATAGTTCGAGAAAGTACTTCAGTGTGAAAAAATACAGACATCGGAAACACTGTTTCTAACTTAATTGGCAGCAGAAGGTACAGACTAAAGGCAGAACTGTGACTCAAAGCACAAAACAGTCAAAACACCATCTCTGCACTTCAAGACTAAATATGTGCTGACAGGTCACGTTTCCTCGATATCCCCCCACCGTATTCCCCGCTGTCCCTGTGATACAATCACACATTCTACTTTTCAATCCCTGGTCCTCAACCATCATTTACATCTTTATTTTCCCTTTGTCCTTTTATTCTCCTGTTCACCTCCATAGAGCTCCCACTTTTCTCCTGATCTTGGTTAGGGACGAAAAAAGTTACCGATCACATGGTCGCCTCATGGTGTGTGTGATGGTCTCCCATAAAGATGCTGTAAAACAGCACTGTGGATGTGACTGTATTTGCATCAAAGATCAGTGGCGCAACCTTATTCACATCACAGAGCTGCCAACTGATGTGGCCTGTAAAGAATCAGCGGTCTGGGGGGTTGTTTAGTGCTTTTATTTGTGTCCCTTCTTCCCGTGTGTGTGTGTGTGTGTGTGTCAGGCGAGTGGCTTCCTGGCTGTGGTTCACCTGCCCACCTGTCTGGCATCAGCTCATCTGGTATTCTGGCAGCCCCGTCTGCAATCAAGTACCCCGGCTTTCCTCTCGCTTCACCCCGCCAGACTGTTCCATGAACTCGCCGCTCTCCGGCCGCGCTGTTTCAGGTCTCCACGTGCCAAACTGTCTATTTCATCATCAGCATCACCATCATCTTCTTCAGCGTGCTGCTCTCCTCCACCAACCCTCGCCAACCGCAGACCGGCCTCATCCATCTCCCGTCATGGCCTACCTGGTCCCCTGCTCTCCCAAAACCAGGATCCAAGCACAACCAAGCAGTAACATGGCCGATATTTCTCTGACAAGCTGGCAGGGAACTGGAAGGAAAAAAAATCACCCCCAAGATGTGGTTTTTAGTTTATTTGGGCACTCACTTTGGAAGGACTGCATGTGTCGTGATCCTATTTGCTTTGATGTGTCAGCTCACAGGCAGCACTTTTTTTTTTAATGGTGGAGCATCCCATCAAAGACTTTACAGTAACACAGCGTCCGAGCTTCGTCATCCTGATGAGGAGCTCGGACCGGTAATTACTTTCTTCAAGTCCTACAGTAGTTTGATCTCAGTAGTCTTTTGCCCCATCGCGCCAAATAACGATGCTTTTACATACTAGTAAAGCATGATAGTAAAGTAGTTTTGAAACGAGTTAGAGCACAAGGAAGTTTAGTCATTCCATCATTGTACATGACTTACATTCAAGCTTCTGAGGCTGTCAGATGAGGGAACATTTTGAGGTTCATTTTACAGACGAAATAATCTAGGATGTTTCCTAAAAGCAAGACCATAAAACAGGTCTGTAATCAGTTTACCCTCCATATGGACAAATTCATCTACTTATGTTCCACACACGGAGAATTTAAGGCCGGCATTGTGTGTCCTTATATACAAGCTTGTCTGGCTGCAGAGGGCTAGGTGACATTTAGAGCTGAAGGATTTATCAAAGCCAAGGGAGCGCTTCGTCTGTGGTCTGAAGGGAAGGGGGCGAGGTGAAGAGATAGAGGAAAAGAAAAAGAAAAAAAAAAGACATGACAAGAATGACAGCCTGACGGAAACGAGGCATCAGGAAAAAAAAGGTAGAGGAGGAGCAGAGGTGCGATAAAGAGTGATAAGGAGGGGGGTGGGGGGTGGACGTTGAGGCTCTGTGGGGATCTGAAAAATGGGATGAACTTGGATGAATATCTACCACAAAGACTCTCTCATTTCACTCTGTATTATAGAGCGTCCCCCTTATCTGAGTCAGATGGTTACTGCAGCTTCCTGTCCCTCTATCTCAGGAACATTCCTTTGTTAAAGTAGAGGCATTCCTTTATGTAGCTCCAGCTATGCTGTGAGGACACTGCATTGTATATAAGCAAGTGGAAGCTTAAGTAGATTTTTCGTTTAGTGGACTTCTGATAAATCTCTTAACGTAACGACCTGGGCGTGTTACTGTTGTATCTGTTATTAATAAATGAGTTTAAGCCCAGATTCTGTTCTGTTAGGTGATCGTGTTGGGGTTTTACACATACAGATACGTAAAATCTATAGGGATTTCAATGTTTAATGATAATAATGATTTAAATATCTGTCCAAAAAGAATGCACACTGTGTTCAAGCTATATCTGAAATGATGATGATGATGATGATGATGGTGGTGGTCGTGCACATGAGATTAGAGGGTTAAACTGTGATTATTTTTCATTATTTAAATCCCAATTGTTGAACTGTTACGTCTCATCAGACTAAATTTAAACATATGTAGTTATGTAGTCAGTATCTAAATTAAAGACATTTGATAAATAGCCAGAGCCAAAATTAGAAAGCGGCCAGGCCAAAAACTAAATCTATTGCTTGCAATCTAAATAACTTTAGTTTGTGTAAATTGTTTTAAATGTTATGCACATGAACAAAAACACCAAGGCAAATTTCTTGGTAAACTGATTCTGATTCTGAAACACAAATGAGATGAGCCTGCAGGAACAGCAACAACTTCAGACTACAAGGTCGAGGAAAACTTTATTATCCCCGGGGGACAATTTGTTGTAGAGCCGCAGCACACTCAGCCTCACGGTCGTCGACAAAGTCGATGAGGTTGCATTTAAAGTCCCAAATGCTTTGCTCTCACTGCGCCACAGTTTAAGGGAGGAAATACACTTTAACATTATCATTTGTACACGCTGTTTGTCTGGTTGTTTAAAGCTTTGGGTAGATTCTAGAAGCGGCATGTTTATTGATGCAGATAGTGAATCCAGTGTTATAATGCACATGTGTTCCAAAAAAAAAAAAAATCTCCCACAGCGGCTTTTAAAGCCTTTTGTCAGTAATAACATGGCCATACTAACAGGCCCAGTTCAATTAACATAATTAATATTAACAAATATATTTAAAGGGACCTCACAGTAAATAAACCCCACAGTGTCATGGGGTATATTTGACACAGTTTCCAAGCTGCCAGTCTCTGTAGAGATGTAGTTAAAAGAAAAGTTAATACTCTATAAAACATATATGTATGCTCCATGCTAATATGTAATTATGTTTCAAAGCTTCCTCTGCAAGTATTTGGGTTATCAGTAGATTTTCTCCTTGCTACTTCAGAAGTGATGTTTGCTGTGCCATAAACTTGCATGATTAGGTTCTTTCATCTCTGGCTGATCTGAGTCAGTCTGGCAGGATTTCACTGAAAGTGCTGCAAACATAATTTGAGAATTAATAATAATAATAATAATAACGGGTAGATCTTCAGGTCTTCAAAGTGGACCTGCTTTTCTGTTTGCTTTTCATCTAACGGTTGGCATGCTGGTGTGTGCGTTGGCCATGTACAGTATGTGTAAGTGTGTGTGTGTGTATTTGGCAGTGGTGACATCAGAGCACTGCTAAATTAACATTAACTCTGACCTTGGTATCTCCAAACTGCATTCATTCACACAGGCAAACACATGCACACACACACACACACACACACACACACACACACACACACACACATACACACACACACACACACACACACACACGCAGGCACCAGACACTGCACTGAACAAAGTAGTAAACCCCTCAATGCTGAGCAAGAAGAACAAAGCTGCTTAATCAGTAGTGACCTAAACCTTTCTAAAATGGATAAAAACTAACTAATGATACAGTCTATAGAATATAAGGACATTTTTTGGGATTTTTCTCCGTGACTAAACCAGGGTTTTGGTTATTCATCGACCTCTTTCTCGAGCTGTAAATTCTAATCCAAGTCTAATCTTTAAAACTCTCCAGAAGACCAAAAATAATAGAAACAATATAACAATGTTATTTTAAGTAGTAAAAAAAAAGGATAAATTCACTGGGACAATCCTCGTAGAAATGTGCTTGTTTCATGAACCTACTGTAGAGAGCAGGTATGTACATATTTGTATATTTAGTTTGTACATATAATGGGCTTTTCTGAATGTAATCTCCACAGAAATAAAAAATGACAAAAAGCAGGCAGGGACGACTGGACCTTCACCTTAGGTGAAGGGTGGAGACCTTCACTGGAAACTAAATGAAACATGTAAAATGGACCTGGAGACCATGATGCCACTAAATGGCCTGGATGCATCACTAGCGAAATACAGAAAGACAGTTGCCTTTTCACTCTGACTGCAAGTTTAATTGGTGTACTGGCATTTCTGACAATGTCTACAGGAAGAGTACATTGTGCCTGCAACAGCTGCCCTCATGTTAACTGTAGCCTCAACACTGATGATAGCTGTGGGCTCGGTTGACTATCTATTGCGGCTTGGTCAGTAGGTTCACTAGGCTTCTGGGATAAATAAAGTTGTCTGAACGTGACCGCAAACTAACCCTGTCACACACACACACACAACCACAAGTTAAACATATTAACAATTCCTTGTGACGTGACACACTACTAAACATATGCTGAATACACACACTTATCCAAATCAGTAAAAAGGGAAGCAGCTGGACGGTTATAGAACTAATAAGTCATTATTAAGTGTGTTGACATGCAATAAGGTGAATATCAGAGGCCAATTGGAGTTTTCAACGTTTTAAAATATCTATGATATACCTATCGACTTATTTGATCATAATGGATGTATGTTTTGTTGTTTTTTTATTTCTGTTATCTGAATATATTCTGGTATATTACAATTACAATTAAATAGGTTGATAAGCACAATATAGTGAAATGTTGGTCCTCATAACAACAGTGGATCATGCTGCAGTACAATATTACATTCAGAAGTGTGTCCGGAAATTGAAAATTCAACTTTCCTCTGATATCGATATTCTTGTCAACATATTTATTAATATAATTCCAATTCCATATTATCATCTGCTTTTCTTTTTGACTGTCTATAATGTTCAGGGCATTTGCATGATAAATGTGCATGTGCGGCTGTGTGTGTCACATTATCATTAATTAGTTGAGAGACAGAGAAGTCCAGGAGGTGAAGGGGCATTACCACTTGTGTATTCTGACATTCACACATGTAGGATGTGTAAACATGCTGCTGGAATAACCAGTCAAGATTGTGTGCATATAGAGCAAGGACGGCAGTTGCAAGAATTAGCTATTAAAAACCAGGCATACAGTCGCCTTTCCCAGCATGTGGAGGATGGGACAGGTTGAAACAGATGGATAATCCTATTCAAAACACATCTGTATGTAGCAGAGGAGCCGGTAGCTCAATTTAAAACACAGGTAGACGGCATGTTGTATTGATTTTAGCTGCAATCAGCACATTCTGCATTTAGCTAACAAGGTTATTGCAGATATCTGCAGACGAGTGTGAGTTTACATCTTATTTAGACAGACCCTAACAAACGCTATACCTAGGTGCAGTGTTTTCATCATGTTCATGTTTAGTAGTAATGTCTATGATGATTATATTCAATTGTTGCTTTTTTTACATACAGGTACAGTATGTGCACATTGAATAATCTAAGTCAATAAGACACAAGAATCGATGCTTGTCTAGCGAAGTTTGAAGAACCAGACCACACGTCTACCAGCATTAATAAATACCTGCCTTCAAGATAATTAAGTTATTTCCATTATTAATCTTACCTTACTCATCAATGGACTATGGATTTCATCAGATCAGGGGTCACCAACCCTGGTCCTGG
Organism: Eupleurogrammus muticus; assembly: GCA_036785175.1. NCBI lineage: Eukaryota > Metazoa > Chordata > Actinopteri > Scombriformes > Trichiuridae > Eupleurogrammus > Eupleurogrammus muticus. The sequence continues at coordinate 9,721,834 of JAYKQN010000009.1, read as the reverse complement.
AGGACTGCTGTAGCTGCAGGTTTCTGCTCTAACCAGCAGTAACACACCTGATTCTACTAATGAAGCTCCTTAGCACGGGCTCTAGTGGTTGATTAGATTCATTAGTAGAATCAGGTGTGTTACTGCTGGTTGGAACAGAAAACCTGCAGCTACAGCAGCCCTCCAGGACCTGGGTTGGTGTCTTAGACCCTGTCAGTGATCTTAATGGATAAAACAAGGACAATTACATTCAGAATTGACAGTTTTGCCGTCTTTGCCCCTCCCACCCAACCTCTTCTTGCTATCACCAAGCAAGAGAATTTTAAACTCAAACAGGAGCTTCACCTGCTCACATAGCTCCAAAGCCAGAATCATCTGCCTCAGCTGAAAACTGTTTCCCATTAGCAACAGTGCTAAAAAAGGAGGAGGCCCATCATGCATCAACATGTCACACTACAACAACTTAAACAAAGCAGGTTGCAACATGTACTGTGATGATGGCCATGCCCACACAACCTTAATCTTTCCTCTTCCCCTTAGGGTCGTGCAGGGCTCTGTCTTTGCTTCCCCACAATGCACAAACGAACAGAATACTGTCACTGCTAAATAAATACATCATCCAATGGCATCCTGTTGGCGCTCTTTGCCAGTGAGACGGAGGCATCGTCGAAGGTCTGACGATTAAATTCAAAGTTCTGAAGGAGAAACAAAATAGCATGTGACAGGTAATAAATCGATTTCCACGAGTAAAGAAAAAGGTTGCTTACATATTCAGACGCACCGTGACAGGGACGGTTGTTTCTCTCACTACAGTGTCTTCCCACTGTGTGAAAATAGAACATAGGTGACGGTATTAGATATATCTGATACACTTCAAATAACCCGGCCATTGTTACATGATGATGGGAATCTAGACTACTGCTTGTAATGCTACTACATTCACCATTAATGTGGTGCACGTAAAGTACACATTCTCCCGTGGCCCGCCATAATCTGTAGTAACGAACAAAAAAAACAAACTTAACAAAGCAGCTGTTTTTCGTTAAGCTTTGCAGCCACTTCTCATATAATGGTAGAATGAAAGGGCTGCGACACATTGGAATAATGAGACAACAGTGCACCCACCATATGTGTGATGAGCCTCAATTTAAAAGCTGTTATAAAATTCTAAAGATTTTAGCTTCCCGTTCACTGAAAAGCTGGTGTTTAATGAGATAAGAGGACTCGGTTTGTTCCACGTGCTGCATTAGTAGATGTTGTGGTGTATGCTGTCTGTAAGCTTTATGACATGAGTGGTATATTTATCACATCATTGTTCCATAGTAACTCGTCAATACACTGCGATATGCATTAAAATCAAATTAAAAAATGAAGAATGAATACAATCATCAAACCGCTACTGATAGTGGACCCCTGCTGAAATAGAGCGATCCATAGATGAAGCAGTCAAGAGAAAGGACAGGGCAAACAAAGACAAAGGGACACACAAAAAAAACACACAGGAAATTTATTGATAACAATCAGATGTCTTTATATCTGACTTTCACAGTCAGCGGCACATTGGAACAGTCGGAGTGAGATGGAGGGTAGAAAAAGGCATTAATAAGGAGAATCTTCTGGTAACAGATAAATATAGTCTATGGAGAGACATGGAGAGAGGAAGAGAGGGAGCGTAATTAGCTTGATTCCCTCATCATGAGATTAGGCATCCGTCCTAATCTACTGAATTGTTTTGCTGCGGAGATTAAAAGTATGTAAACCTGACATGTCGATGAATCCCGGGCTATATGCGTCGCTTTCAGGTCAACAGAATTATTGAAATGACATTAAACCTTTTAAAACCATAGTTATGAAGCAGTAAATAGGGAATAAATCTGCTAAAAAAAATACATGAGTAAATAATCGTTTTTGTTATTGTGATTTAGATTTAAATAAAATTGTGTTGTTTTTTTTTCCGAACAGGAAAAAAGGGGACAAGTAGAGAAATTATATTGTTATCAGTTTTGCCATATTTATCCAAAGAAGAATGTTGGGCTGCTGTAAAATTAAATAAAACTATGTAATAGAAATAGTAACTTTTTGGACAAGTTGAGAACAAGTACAGCAAGAAAGTATACAACATGAAGATATGTACATATGCACTATTTACAACAACAAATAACTAACCGGTAATATGCTTAAAGCATAATTACCATCCTGCATGAAGCTATTTATATTCTAAGAACTATCATCTAAAATGATTAGCGGTTGTGTTTCATTACACATTGGGAACACTATGCTGATCATAACGAACAATTTATCTATTCGCGTTCCGGTCTGTACGAGTCTCTCTATACATCATCTCTGAGGACATGATCAAGACCTTTGTGTTTGTTTGAATAGTTATGGGATATACTCTGCACTGTTTAAACTGGTTGAAGACCCAAGTGGAAATGGAAATACAATGTGACGTCACTGATAGGCTTAGATGAAGCTCTGCATTAGGCTTGGGTGTATTTCTCATAACGTGCACTTGCTTGCTTTTGTTTATAGGTTCTTTAAAGTTTAAACTGGATTAATCCTATGTTTAAATGATTTATTTAGAAATGAATTTAAAATAGAAAAATCACCTCACCGTTCATCAAATGGTGAATAAGGACAGTCACGAGCTGGTGATTCATACATTAGCTGATGCAAGGATGTAAAAGGAAAAAGTTTGTATTGTATTAATAATTGATAGTCATGATGATTATTAATAAAATTTGATTTAAATTATTACTAAGGATGAATAATTAACAGGGCAATAACCAACCAGTGAATTCAGTCTCAAAAGGGGTGTTTACATATAACATCAATATCTCAGCATATTAATTATCCAGTGAACAGTGAAGGAATGTGAACGAAAAGACTGACTCCAGTGTACCCATAATCATAACACTGCTCTTTAAAATATACCAGACTTTATTCAACATTAATGGAATCAATTCACAATTTATAACATTACTATAAATTAAGCATAGACATACGAACAGGCATGCCTGTCTGTAGTATGACGACGATCAGGACGTGTGGAGGAACTACAAAATGGCAAAAGGGGGGAAACTAATTAATGACATAGAGGCACTGCCTCTAAGCAAGCGTGTAGATTTTTTTTTCCCAGTGGCCACTGCAACAAAAAAAATCTCATGCAACCCAAAAAGCATTTGTCCAATGAAACAAAATATTAAACAAAAAGCCTGTAAAACTGTTGATACGACTATGACCCCTGTTGTATTCTAAATTTTTATGTCATTTAAGTTTTATCCATCAAAAACATTTCCAACGGTCTGAAAAGCAGTGGTAAAGTCGATATATTCACTCTCTCCCTCTCCTCTAGACATGTCCAAACCATCTTCACTTTGACCTCTCTGACTTTATCTCTGAACGCTCTAACATGTGCTGTCTCTCTGATGTATTCATTCCTGATCCTATCCATCCTGGTCACTCCCAAAGAGAACCTCAGCATCTTCATCTCTGCCCCGTGTCTTTTCCTCAGTGACACAATACACCCATGCAGTCTGCACACGATACTTGGAGCAACAAGTTGGCTTGAGACTGCCTGGTCAGGCAGAAGGTCACATAAGATTTAGCTTAGTGGCAACTTCATCTAACATTCAGGACTCTAAGAATTTTAGAAGCAGTGCTAAGCTACAAAGTTACTCTGTGTGAGTGTAGGAGCATCTGTGTGTGTGTGTGTGTGTGTGTGTGTGCACAGTTAGTGAGGAAAAAAGGAGGGGAAAACAGACACAAAGAGATCTTTGCACTGATAGAAAAGAAGTGTTTACAACCCGCTAAGACACATGGGACCGTTGCTCTGTTATCTTTTGTCCTCTGATCTGGCAAAGTGTAGGAGACATCTAAAGATCTTTCACACACACACACACGCAAAGTTAAACACAGGCACTCCAAGATCTGCACTGAAACACAGAATCAACAGAAGCCGGAGCATGTTGGAGTGTGAACTTTAAACTCATGGTGATAAACCTTATAAGAAGGTGATAAACCCAATAAACAATCAAGTCTACTCAGGACTTTAAATAGGCCTCTTGGTGATTGCTCCAACAAGCGAGTGTATGTGTGTGTGTGTGTGTGTGTGTGTGTCCATGGGGGGAGTTTTGCTGTGTCTTGGTCAAAAATGGAGCTCTTCACACTCTCTGGCGTGTCTCACGGCACCGGAAAGCTTTTTCAAAGGCAGTGAAAAAGCACGCTGATCTCAACCAGAATCTGAAGAAGGACGGGCCAATCCTCCGTTCAGAAAAGGCCTGTCTCTCTCTCTCTCTCTCTCTCTCTCTCTCTCTCTCTCTCTTTCTCTCTCTCTCTCTCTCTCTCTCTCTCCCTCTCTCTCTCTCTCTCTCTCCGGCTCCCAGGTGTGTGAGCGCTCCGATGAACACACAAAAGGAGTCTCTTAGCACATCCGGCACACCAAGGGAGAGGTTGAAAAACTCAGAACATACTTTTGTCTTCATCCCGTGCCAGTGGAGACCAGCTGGAAATACATCGAGGCGGTTCAAGTACCTGGCTTTTTTATAACGTTGGTGACGTCAGCGTTACCGAGCGCCCACCCCAGAAGAAGTCAGCAATGCATGGCTGGAGACGGCTAAGGGCATGCCACGTCCAGTGTGGAATTCTGGAGCTTTTGGAATGCTAGATATTGTTTGTTAGGAAAAAAGCACACACTCGCCCATTTGTGCAGCCGAAAAGAGCAAAAAGAACAGGAGAGATGATAGGAGAGATCAAAATAAAACACTATGCACAGACTTTCACCTGCTTATCCATGATAGATGAACAAAAAACAGGGACAAATGACCTAATCAACAGTAATTAAATGCAGGACAGTTAAAGTAATCTGTTGTGTGTTTTATAGATTTCTGCAGGATAAAGACAGTGAATGGGCAATCTCAGAAAACCCTTTCGGAGCTGAGCCCTAAGTCAAAGCGAGAAGCGGAAAGACAGAGATCAGCAGCGGCAGAAGGAGAGAAGCCAGCAAGCGCCTGATGAGGAGAGGAAGAGAGAGAGAGAGAAACATAGTATGATGCTCCAAATGACAGACACAAGCGGCGTCTGAGTGTAATGATCAACTAACCCGGCTGATTACACACTCCGGCACCTTTGAACATACTGTATATACCTGCTCACGCCAACACACACACACTGTGTGCACACTGTGGTGTAACTGTAAGAGAAAACTGTGAAATCGATAGAAAAACTGAGTTATCTTGAAATCTACATGTTACATGAATTCAAACCAAGCAAAAGAAGTGTGGTGCGTATGCTCTGCAGGTAAATGAACAATATAAAAATGAAACGTGCGGATGCTCAGTAGGTGTTTAAGTTTACAAAATAACAATTAAACACCTACTGAGTTAGTGGGGTGACCCTTCATCATTTGTACCCAATGCACAGCGGGTGCATCTCATTCTGTCATCATAACGATCGGTCATTCGTCACAACTGATGCAAAGGGGGTCGGCTCTCTGAATAATGGATGATAAACTACAAACGGTGGAGGTTGATGTCGTTCAAAGGCAAATGTTTCTGAGTTATATCGTATAATAATTATAATGAACTTTGTGTGGCGCCTCTCATGCGTGAATGCAGCTCAGTGTGCTTTACAGTGGACATGAAATACACATGAAAAACATTAAAAGTGTGTTGAGGACTATAACAAGCAGGAAAAGCAATGCATAGTACGGCCAATGTGGTCATTACTGAGCCGAGTTTAAAGTAAGAAAATACAGTCTGCTATCAGATTATAATTATTATTTTATTATTTAAGTTTTTTATATGAATCATCAGTCATTTCAAAGGGACAATTTTATGTTTGTCCATATTAAGTCCGGCCATTATGACATGATCTGCGGTCTGCGATTTCATTAAGTAGATTAGTTGACAAAAGGAGGAATTATTTTATTTATGAGCAAACTGAGGGGTGGCGATAGCGGAGAGAGGACAGGCAGGCAGGCACAGCTAGATACAGAGGGGGCTCTATTCTTCAGCCAAACACTCTGGCTTTTGAAGACTGGCCAGCCATTCTGTTTACATGAATGGTTTCTCTGGCTGGAGGACACACACACACACAATCACAGACACACACATGAAACACACTTCACAAGGTACAGTATGGTCAGGCTAGTAGTGTAGTAACATGTCGTTACTGGATGCGGGAGAACAGACGATTATGTTTGGCTTGTCAAACAGAGCGCCGATTAATGGGCTCATGAAAGTTATATACAAGGTGCAGGAATCATAGGAAAAAGCACAAAAAAGTGGCATCAAATAGCGACAAAAGCTCATCTCAGACCTGTCATGGACTTTTTAATGTGATAATCTTCTGTTTTTGCAACTTTGTCATCTTTATGTTGGCTGAACTTCTGCAAATTGAGACATAAGAATGCCATTTAAAAAGCTTCATTTTTGCTGTATGAGAAAGACCTATCAATCTTGCTTGACGGTACAAAAAAAAAGCAAAAAGAAAAAAAAATGGCAGCCGAATGGAGTGTCTGAAACAAGCTTGCAGCGAAACACTGTTCAATTTTAATGGGATGTTCAGGACTGCTCAGTACAGAGTTGATTTTCTTCGCTTTGGTCTTCAAAGAAGTGCAGGCGTTTTGTCTTCAAGGGAGATTGATTATTCCTCTACACAAATGAGGCCTTGTAGAACAGGCAATCCAAGGATAAGTGAAGTTGAACCGGAGCCAGAGTGTGCCCCCTTTTTCCTTATTATGGGATTCATACTTACATTACCTTGGTGATCACATGTTTATGTTACACATGTTAGGCATGGGTAGAAAATGTATATGTAACAAGGCCAATTCTGCTCTCTGGGGAATCCCTCTGTAGGTGTTGTTAAGGGGTTCTCTAATGATGTATTTACACTATCAGTGCAGTCTCAGTCATTTAATGTACTGTTTGCACACTAGATTTAAGCCCTGTGTTGTAAATAAGCGATGCAAATGAATATTCCTTCGCATCGCCTCGATTTTAATCTATCCTTTGTGACTAGACTTGTGTTTGACAAAACTGAATTTGAATATCTAGTGGTGACATCTGGGGAAGTTAAAAACCATCTAGATGCAGTCATGCTCATTCAGTCATACAAGTAATTGTGCAGGAGCAGGCACGTGTGTGGAAAGTTTTTTTTTTTTCCTCCCCTGACAGCTTCTTCTCATCAACATCATCTGAATTGTCATCTTGGCCGGAGCCCTACCCCCCTCCTCTTCTTCCTCCTCCTCCTCCTCCTCCTCCCCCCCCCTCCGGGGTATCACCTTCTGCTGCACAGATGCTGCGGAGGATGCAGCACGCTCCTGTCACCTCCGGGGCAAACAGAGGCTGGATGTCCACTGCCCTCAGAAAGATGGATTGCCAGCAGACACGCCGGAGCCACATTCAGTGATGAATGCACGCTTCAGCTTGGCCCCGTTCATTAAAGTGAAGGGTCTGGAAGTTGTGAAGGATCTGACCTCTTATTTTAAAACAGTAATAAGCAATATCAGCAAAGTAAATACATTATACGATTTGATTCATTAAAAGTGTTTAAGACGAGAAATGTAAGAGGAGCATACAGCACATACAGTGTGTGTAACCAGACAAATACAGACTGAGTATAAGTTGGATAAAGATAGTTTTAGTGGGGCTGGCTACTTATGTGAAAAGATGTGTTTTGAGTTTGCTTTTAAATGAGTCAACTGAGCCTGCTTCTTGAATTTGAAAGTTATTCCAGAGATGAGGGGAATTGGTAAGAGAAAAGCCCTGCACCTCCTGATGTTTTATTAACTTATTTATTTTTGTCAGGAGTCCAGAATTTTGTGATCGCCAAGTCTGTGCAGGTTTATGAGGAGTGACTGGACGCGATAATCAGGCCGCTGCAACACCCTGTTATATTTTACGAATTAAAAGTAGACTCTTGAAGCCAGATCCAGCATGTACAGGGAGACTGTTTAATGACATGAGAACAGGAGTTATATGATCAAATATTATAGTCTTGGTTAATATCCTAGCAGCAGTATTTTGTACAAATTGCAAAAAGTGATTTAGATAGGCCAGTAAAAAGCGTACAAAAGTCAAGTCTAGATGAAATAAATGTCTGAGCAAGCGACTTATTCATATAAATAATGGGAAAAATCTTAGACACTGAGATTTTCAATGCAAAGGGGTTGCAGAACTAGCTATGTTCAGAATGATATCACACAATTTGCTTCTAATCTGCTTTAGCCATAGCTGCAACCAGCATTTCGGTCTTCTCAGCATTTCAGAAGGCGATGTGCAACTTTCAGAAGTTCCTTCTCAACCGCACCACCACCTTCGCTGTGGCACACAGCCCAGCTGGCGATAAATGACTAATATTGCTAAAATCTTGTAGTCAGCAGGAGAGCTGAGTCAGGAAGGGGCAAACCTGCACAGGTGTCTTGAAGCCAGTGAGTTTCTGAGCACATCTGCTGGACCAAGATGGCTGTGACCCTCTCTGTGCTTAGCTGTTGCAGTCCTGGGACATGCACCACACACAGCATCCTTTACAAATGTGTGGTCCTCAGCAAGTAAATAAAGAGTTATTTCAACATTTCCAGCCTTAAACTGCACTGTTTAAATGTCATATTAACACTGGCCATTTTACTGTGTACATGTAAATCCTAAATCCTGCATACAGGGAGTGAAGACGCTAAGGTCGCCCTATACGACTGCTCTCTGTCCTTCTTTACATGAAGGGCTAATGTTTGCAGGTGTTCACAAGCAGCAGAGTCTGGCTGGAGACAGGACCACCTGCTCTCTCCTTGTGTACCAAGCATGCTCGCACTACCATTGTCTCACCACATGCCCAGCAGTGCATATTAGTCAATGTCAGTTTTATTTTGCATAGCACAATTCATTACAGTCGCATAAAACCCAAGTGCTTTTATATATATATATATATATATATATATATATATATATATATATATATATATATATAGTCACAGACTTACTAATAATGAGATAGACAATAATAAAACAATAAATTTCAAACCTGTCACGACATGGTGGGGTTCTGGGTCAGCAGCCATGTTGATTTGAATATATGAAAATATTTGTTCCTAATTTTAAAACATAGAAAAATTAAAACAAATATACCTTGTAGCGGCCTGGGTCTGGGACCTTTCTGTGTGGAGTTTGCATGTTCTCCCCGTGTCTGCGTGGGTTTTCACCGGGTACTCCGGTTTCCTCCCACAATACAAAACATGCTCAGGTTAATTGGCAAATCTAAATTGCCCATAGGTGTGAGTGTGTGTGTGAATGGTGTGTGAATGGTGTGTGTGCCCCACGATTGGCTGGCGACCATCTGGGGTGTATCCCTGCCTCTCGCCATAAAATGCGCTGGGATAGGCTCCAGCAGACCCCTGCGACCCTGAAAAGGAATAAGCGGGATAGAAAATGGATGGATGGATACCTTGTAGCTATTGTAGCCACTTATGCTGCATTCAATTGCACTCAGAACCTAAAAAGACCCAAATCCGAAAACTGCAATACAACGGCAGGATTCCCTTTGCTGCCGTAAGTTATTATATTTACATTATATTGCGTTTCTCTTTCTCTTTACCCCCCCTAAGTAGCTAATGTGTTCACTCAGAAGTTCTCTTTGGTGCTCGAAAAACATTTTGGGAAGCAAATCCACTGAGCCAAAGACAGCAGAAAATTTTATGTTTTATCACTGACATTTTCACTAGGTTACACCAGTAACATCTTCAATGCATTGCATTACTTTATTGACACGAATAAGGTCATCTGAGGAAATAGAAATGCATAATTGTGTATCATCAGCATAATAATTGTAGGAAATCTCATTAAAAAAAAAAAAAAATTGCGTATGTACTTATTAAAGAGCAGTGGACCATTAAATGACCCTTGTGGGGACCTCAGAGGAAATGTTAGGTTTGGTTGATTGAAAATTGTCAATTGAAGCAGAAAAACTTGTGCCTTTAGGTAGGATGTGAACCAGTTAGGACAGGACCAGTTAAACCATCTGAAATAAGGAGCTGATGAATTAAAATGTCATGGTTTACAGTATTGAATGCCGCAGTGAGATCAAGCATAATTAAATTTGAGGTTGTCCATGGGTTGCTGTGAATTTACGGTCATTGATTACTTTTACAAGAGCAGTTTTAGTGCTGTGATTTGCTCTGAAACCCGATTGGTGTACTTAATAAATGTAATTTAAGGTCAGATAGTCCAGTAGTTTGTAAACATTTTTTTTTCTAGAATTTTGCTGATAAAAGGAAGATTGGATATAGGTCCAAATAAATACTTACAGATTGGTCAAGGTTGTTTTTCTTTAACACAGGCAAGATTACAGCATGCTTGAGCAAAAGAAAAAAAAAACTGTCTGTCTGTAGGGAGCGATTTACAATATTGAAGAGATATGAAGAGCATGGTAGGGATGGGATCCTGAGAGCAGGTGCTTGACTTTAGGTGATGATTTATGTGATGATCGCTGCAATGAACAGGTAGGGAAGAAGACATAGAGCCAGAACAAGCTGTAGAATTTAATTATTTGATTTAGTGATGTGGTGATGGATTGGGGTCCACTTCTCCGTAAGCCTGGGCACACTTGCTCCACTGGTACTAACACAGAAAATGGCTTGTTATCATCCTGCATCAATGGTTTGGTCACATGACCTTCTACACAAACAGCCAGTAGCAAACCATACTATGATAAGGTATAGACCTACTATGCTAAGGTATGCATACTAAGGTATGGAAAAGACATCTGTCCATACTTTTAACCTCCGACCCAGTATCTTCACTTCTTTGCAATACCACCAAATGTGACTTGGTATGCAGACGAGCATGTTCAAAATGTCTCATTGTGGCCAGGACTGTAATATCTGCAATCTCACACAAACCAGGGGTTCAGCACGTGTTACTGGTTCCTTGAAGTGTCGTCCACACTTCCTTCAGGGATGGCATAAGCCTTTTTTGGATGTTAAACCATGATCTCCAGAAAATGGGCCGCGCTCGTTGCCAGTGGCATAATAGAGGCTGCGGGTTCCAGCTGTCCAGCTGGACTAGACGTTTGCCACATCCCCTCCCAGTGGCACACATAGAGGAGCTTTACCAGTTCTTGTACGGACACGATGATCCCTCCCTGCTGAGAGAGATTTAGTTCAATATTACATAACTCACACTTGCATTCAAACCACTGATGTTTTCAAAGTCACTCATGCTGAACTCATGTTCATACTCAGCATTTTGAGCCCTCCCGCCTCCCTCGGACCCCCTCACCCCATCCCTCAGCACTCAAACACACAAAAGTACGCCGCTCTAATTTCCTCAAATTGTTTCACATAGGAATGATCATGGTTTAAGGACTTGGGTGAATTGTATTTCATCTATCATAGTGCTCCTATTGCTGCACTGGTTAGCAGTCACTGTCATTTCCTGCTGACATGTGTCTGCGTTCTCACACTGACCCTTTATATAGTTTTCTGCTGCTCATCAGCACTGATGTCCCCCTCTGTCACACTGCTGCTGCTGCTGCTGCTGTGAGCTAGACAAAATGTCAGTAATAAAAAGGAATCTTCACTGTTGGACACGTCTTCAACTCTGTGAAGTTGCTTCAGTAATAATACCAATTATTATAATTATTCTTCAGCTAAAGTGTATATTTTTCAAACGATTTTTAAAGTTATTATTATTATTAAAAGCTATAATATGCAGTTTCAAAGGATCTGGAGGTGGCTTTTGGGCATAGATGGAAAATCTGGACCTTTAGTATATCAGCAGGGGGACAATGTCAGGGGCTGCATATAGGATTTACCAGTTTTTAGAAACATGCCATACAAAATTTTATAATAGTATGTTTGGATTTATATTTACATATTTTCCAACATTTTTAATATTTATTGTATAGCAGTTTAATGTATATGTATTGTGCAAAACGTTTTTTGCTACTTTACTTTTTTTGACAAGCCTGAAGTCACTGTTAAAAAAAATACCTTGATATTCTCAAAGGTAGCGTTGATTGGATTTTATGGTTCGTCTCGACTTAGCTGCCTGTTCATACCTCCCTGTTGCAGCCAGCTTGTGCAGCACTGCCGTTTTCCTGGCAGCGCCGGGCTGCTTCTTTGCCAGTAGAATGGGTGAGTAAATAAAGAGGGGGGGGGTTACAAGTGAGTTTAGAGAAAGTGTCAAAATACATTTAGGTTTATTTCATCTTAAGGGGGAATGTGTGTGTGTGTGGTTTAACAGAAAGTTCTGAACACCTACAGGCTGACAGCGGGGTCATGACTTAAAAAAGAATGCTGCAGAAATGAGTTTCTTCCAGATTCTTAAAGAAAGAGCTCAGCTGGTGGATACAGAGAACACTTAGGGATGAGACACGAGGCCCAGGAAGCGCGTCAAGCACTGGATGCTGTGCTGGAAATGTAAACATCTGAAAAAAAAAACGGGCCCCTGGCATTACAATCATGCCATAATAGTAGTGAGGGTTCAAATTTCTTCTGTGGCTCTGCATGAGCAATCCTGATGTGGCGGGAGACTGCGACACCAGTAGCCTTGCAGCCAGCGAGGCAAGGGAAGCCGGGTCCTGCCATCTCTTCTGGCCTCGGGAGACTGAATTCATGGATGGTCATCATTGCTCTTGCGGTGTGTGGCCCTGCCAATGGCGGCTCTTGGCATGGCCGCCGTGTCAGCTGGCGCCTTGCACAAATCCAGTAATCAGTGACCAGCGCCTCGGATCGGCGGCTCGAACAGCCAGACTTTTAGACGGGAGAAACATCTGGACCGGAACGTCTTTCTGGACAGAGCCTGCAGGGCGGGTCCATCATGGAGTGGATCACTTGTTTATCCATGCATGTCAAATTTGGTTTCTTTCCTTATTTCCTTACATGAAGGTGACTGACATGTGTAAGTGCAGCTAAATACAGCCAATTTACAGGCTGTGGTAACTAATAGTCATATATATATGCTATATATATATGTATAGCAGCACTCCACAGCTCAATGCCAGCCATTCTCTCACCTGTTCCTTTCATCGTCATTCTAGTTCCTCAGTGTTCCTGCTGTTTCCTTCTCCATCGGTTCTTCATCTTTCTCTCAGTGCCAGCATGCCACGACCCCTGAAGGTAGTGTGTTAAACTGCCTGACTCACATCAAGGCACAACAGCGGTATCGGTTCCTGTCTCTTCCTTAATGCCAGAAACATTTTTCTTTTTTTTGTTCTTGTCCTTGCACCACCACCTCCACTGGCCCTCCCTTGCTCTAATTCTCTTTCTGTGTTGCCAATAACAAGGCCTGCATTGGGAAAGGCTCCATTTACAGAGAGGTCACTCTGGGGAGGCTGATAAACAATTCCTGTCATGAAAAAAAAAAAAAAGAGAGAATCACATTGCAGAAAATTATACTGACATGGCAACTGAAAGTAATCACACACACACACATACAAGGGATTGATGTGGTAACAAGAATATTATCTTAATGTGGGAAATAATATCATTTGCACAAGACAAAAAACAAACCTTTTAAAGTTACTTAGTAGCTAGTACTATATTTATTGCTTGAATATATTTACAAGTTTATTAATTAGGATAAATTTTGTTTTCAGTGTGAAGGAGATTTAGACGTATAGATAATCATCTGCATATAGTTGAACGGACAAATTAGAACCAATTAGAGAAAGATCACAACTAAAAATACATAGAAAAAAATCAGGTGAATCCTAATTCCCTACTTAACCCTCGATCTTAACCTTCAATTTTAATCCTCAATCTCAAAAAAATGTGTGTTGTGTGAGTGGAGAAAGTATTTCCTTTGTTAATAGAGAAATAACTATAAAAAAGTAGTTTAGTTTATGCCCATTTTTTGGATTATCTGTTTTGTTTAACATCCATTTTTATTTTACATTTGCTGTGTCTGATTATTTTCTCAGTATAAATGTAGTCATTAAGGTGTTTTATACAGATGCAAACTACACCGTATTTGCAACAATAGTATAAGAGACGACTGGGTTCCTGTTTACTTCCCATAGCTGCAGAGTCATCTAACAATAATTATGGTTTAATGCTGGGACTCAGTTCAGTTAGTAGATTAATAACATCTTATAAATAACTTAGCAAAATAGTCTGGCTACAGAAGAAACAACTTACCAAAGTTAATGGCCTAATAATCCCCAACAATTTAAAAAAACATAATTGACCTATAGGAACTGCATTGTGTTATGAATAAACTGGAAGGCTTTCAGTGCAAATAAACTACTGTTATACTGTTTTTTTTTCATATGTTCAAGTGAATATTGATAAATTAAAATGTTATATTGTATATTACATAACAGTCAGTTATTATTTTTTGTTTTTTTATTTCAGGAGTGAAAAAATGTGTGCATAATGGTGTCTTTTATTTCAATATGAGATAGTTAACAATATAGTACAACTTATTGAGGATATTTAATTAATCAACATGCACATAAGAGTTATGGCCATGCCAGTTTCATGTTTGATGGATGATGGTCCATCCAGTTGAGCTACTACCCCTCCACTGCGTCTGTTACTGAAGCCTCCTATTGCCGAGCAGCATCAAGCCCCCCTGCTGCTTCCCCTAGAAAACAAGAAGCTAAAATCCAATCACCTCATAGAGTAGGTGAAGACAGAGAGTGAGAGAGTGGAAACCTGCAACGAAGAGAGTGAGGCCAACACAGAGGATTTTTTTTTCTTTTTGTAACTGAGCATGGTTGATTAATTATGATTGCATTTTAATTTATTGAAATTGTAATTCCATTTTATGTATTCTTAGGTGTGATTGCTTTTTTTTTTCTTTACTCTTACTGCATTTTTTGTGATTTTACATCACATACCGGGCACAGTGTTCTTATGTAATCATTCTAGATTGTCTCACATCGCATCAACACCCAGCGCGGGCCTTTGCGATGCTTTGTTTTAATTAAACAGATTCCCCTGGTCCGCACCAGTTCTAAATCAGCTGCGAGGTGGCAGCCGAGGCGACCCACTGGGAACCTGAGAGACATGAGGTGACAACTTGTGAAGACGTAGAATAAATATAAATATAAGCATCATACAGCTTAGAATCAGCATTGAATAGTGTTGACATAACATCAACTAAATAAAACTAAGGGAAAAAATGTGACTCGACATAGACAAAAACACCTCATACAGGGAAAAGGCCCAGAAATTTAAAAGCACAACAAAGTACAAGACACCTGGACAACAGAACAAATATTACATGACCGGAGCACTAACAATCGATAAACCATGTGACATCAGGGATAAAATATAAAACCTGAACCAGGTTTGGAGGTGCCTCCGCTAATCTGAAAGGTGGTATTGCTGAACAATAAATACACTAGAATGGTATCCCAGCAAGCCATAAACCTGACAGAACTGATCTTAAATCACAATCTTCATTTAGGCTTTTAGGAGCCATCATGTCCAAAGTATAAATCTGGAATATCTCCTCTTTTTAATAGAGAGTTATATTGCTGTGAACACATCATATTGTAAATTGATAGCGCCTTGTTTAATGCAGCCAACCTTTTGACCGCTTTGCACGTCCAGCCGTCTTCAGACGGAAATGTAATTGACCAATGAGAAAAGGAAGCAAACACAACCATCAATTCAGCTCAGTTGAATGCATTATTCAACCAACTTCATTAGACAATCGATGAATGTGTTTGTGCACCAGTAATTTGATTTAAGTGATGTGACTCTTGACTCCAGATATAATGGTATGTTCAAAGACCCACTAGACTCCACAGCTTTATTGATAAGCCCAAACCTTAACGATTTGGAGGTATTGGAAAACCGGGTGCTTAATAGACCTGGGTTTTGATCTCCATCTGTGTGCGTCTGTGTGTGTGATTTATGGGCGAACGTGAATCATAGCATCGGACTGGTGGCGAGGGGCAATGTGTGTCTGCATCTGCCGTGGTTACGCCAGGCCAATCTGCTGTTGATTGATTTTGTTACCGCCGGCTCGGTAAAGCGTCGCAGTCATGAGGTGTGAATATCCTCTACGGCGGATGATATTATTATTATTTTACTTCAGCTTGTGACCTCAGTGAGCCTAGCAGTGAAAATCCTGCAACAGACAGAGGCCTATGCAGAAAACCTCTGTTGTGCACTTCCAAGAAGAGTGTGCATTCTGAATCTGGACCTGCCCATCTCAAATTTGAATCTTTTCTAAACAATTCTTTATTTTTCAATTATGATAATATTAGTATAGTATTATTTAAGAATCACACTCTTCCTAATCTCTTCTTGAAAAGTTGAGTGAATCCAATTCAAACCCCTTTTCTCATTAATGCCTTAGAGACGCCGATGCTCATCTTCTCACCTGACCTCTCCTCGAACTCGCTTACGTCGGGGGGTTGGGGGGGCTATCGGAGCGCGTCAGGGACCCGGCCTCTGTCAGTTACACGCTACCCGACCGCACCGTCAGCGAACGGCCAAGCGAGATTAAGTTCCGGCCGACAACCTCTTACCCCGAGCACATTTTAAGCACCGACAGACACGAGAAGTCGTCCGCTACACGCGCATAACAAAGCGCGGCAGAGATAAGAAGCTGAGTTTTCCCGTTACGGAAGCTTCAGCGCTTCAGAGAGGATTTCCGTCAGATGCTGAGCCCCGGCGTGCCGTTCCCACACTTGTGCCTTAGCCAAGATACATATAATAAAAATCTCTATGTTGTTTGTTCAAATCAAACTGTGTCTGTCACCTCACATGAAGAGGACTGTGAACATGAAACGGATGAATCTGTTTTTACCTCGTCCTCCTAATTTTCACGACTGCTTTGCATAGTTTCTCTTTCATCTAATGCGACGTCCTTTCTCTTTCGTCGCTTGTGTGATCTTCATCCTGTATAACTTCTCTTCTTGTGATTTCTATGATCACAAGAAGCGATCGCTGTCGTCTCCGCGAAGGGCTGGGCGAGTCAAATTTCACAATCCATTTGGTCAAATTCATTGATAATTAAATAGTTTCAATTACAACAATATTGTTGGTTAAATGGGAATATTTAAATAATCATCAGTAATGATGATATATAGTCAAAGTGGGCAAAGTAAAAGAAAAGAATGGGGAGACCAGTCCAGTTAGTCCAGAAAATTACCAGAATTTACTGTAATGCTTCTAAACCAGGAGAGGACAGCACAAAAACAGAAATAAATCAAAGATATATCCAGCCCCATATTACGTTATCAATATATCATTGATATATTATCTGACCCATCCTCCTTTTCCACAAACTCCCCCCTGGACTTTCTCCTTTTATGATATTATGTTGATGGTTTGCTGCCATTCTCAGGGTTATCACCTTTTCAGTACTTTCTCTCTGCTTTATCCCTTCTATTAGATCTGTCCTTTCCTGTTATTTTCCCAGTTTATCTTCAGTCCAATTTTAACCGACTACACTGGCGAATATTGTTTCTCTTTTTATTTGCCCTTTTACCTGCAGCCTCACGCCCGCTTTATAATCCGGAGACGGAAGGTGTGACCTAGACATGGATTGTTCTGGCGGTGACGGCAATATGTTATGGATTTTCACTTGTTTTCGTAGATGTGATTACAGCGGTGCGTTTTGTGTTTTCATTAGACGCAGACAGGAGGTTATCCATCACAGGACAACCTGGGAACACTTAACATTAGTGTAGCTACAGTAACCCTGCGATGTAGCTACGGTATCAAGTTTAATGCTTTAACAGAAACCAGCATGTTGTCAACCATACGACTATTGTAACATTACATAATTTGAATGACAGGC
This sequence comes from Eupleurogrammus muticus, assembly GCA_036785175.1. Classification (NCBI taxonomy): domain Eukaryota; kingdom Metazoa; phylum Chordata; class Actinopteri; order Scombriformes; family Trichiuridae; genus Eupleurogrammus; species Eupleurogrammus muticus. The sequence continues at coordinate 9,704,099 of JAYKQN010000009.1, read as the reverse complement.
CCCTGCAATTGCAAATACATAAATATATAATAATGTCTGATTATACAAGAAAGAATCTGTTAGAATATACGCCTCACATTGTTTTTCTTCTCTGCCAAGGTGTAAACATAAAGCTTGAAATCATTCTGAATTTGTGCGGCTAATTGCACAGCAGCTTTTGAACCGTTTTGTCTGCTTTTGTCTGCTTTATGTAAGTAAATTACAAAGTGGCAAAAGTTGATGTTGTTGTGTTTCCTGTCAATGATTGACCATGGTGACTTATTTTGAATCCCCACATTCTGAAATGTCTCTAAGCGAGATGATAAAACAAAATTACAATGTATTAATAATCAGATTTTTTTGCTCTATATATTTTCTCCTGTTGATTGTACCTTTGTTTGCATTCTTTAAAAAAAGGAAAAATCCGAAAAGTGTGGAAGTTCGAGTTCATTCCCATTTTTATCGGCTGTTTTGTTCCCCCCCTGAAAAGCTCTTTGTGTAAATGGTAGTGAAGGGTTAAGCGTGTCTCCCTGTGTCTTTGACTGCAGATCAATGCGACAAATTTAGATCAGCCGTCCCTGTATGTGCCAAGGATTCCTCACCCTTCCTCTGTTTCCTCTCGCTACATTTTTTTCCCTCTCATTATTTGGCTCTTATTCAATTACCTGTTATCTGTCCTTGTACTGTATGTTATTCATCTCACCACTGTGACGTTCCCTCTACAGCACCAGCATATTAAATACCATGTTTTTTTTTATCAAGACAACATTTATTAATTTACCACATTAATTATCAAAAAGTGTCAATAATTGCCTCATGAGTGACCAGCAACATTTGATAGGCACAAATTAACCATAATGGACGTGGTTAGGAAACATCATTACTCAGAACTAAACATTTGGTAAAACTCGTGCTAAAACTACCTTATGAATGATAACACATATACAATCCAGAGGTTATATGTGTGTATGTATTGTGCTGATTCTTCACATCTGATTCGTCCTTCATGGGTGTATTACTATTAGAAAACATCATTAACAGGATTTCCTTCCCTGACATTTTGAAGGCCAGGCACATAACACGTGGATGTTTTGAGTGCTGATATTTTTCACACGGTTCGCTCTGTGTAAGGAGGAGGAAGCTAATGCCCCAGATCCCATTACCCAACCAGCTGCTTCTTGCCACACAGTGGCCGCTGTAGCCAAGACACCCTCAGAGCCCTTAAATAGGTCATGTTTGGATTTACGATTCAAGTGCATGCAAATGAATGACAATGGTAAATTAATCTTGCAAACCATGTGGGCCAACTTATGTTGTGAAAGGCTACTTGGAAGAGACCGAAGCAGATTTAAGACCAAATTAATCAGAACTTTTTTTTTTTAATATTTACATTAAATCAAATGATTATGTGTAATGTGAAGGGGGTTACTCATATTGACAAAGCAGCAGAGATTTTCAACCAATGCTGCTGCCCTACTGAGCTTTTTAACATTTCCGTCTACACCCCAAATGTCCTCATCGACATTTGAAGCAGCAGCAGAAGCAGCGAAAGGCGCTGATAAACACACTGAACACGCCGAGCGGAGTGACTGACTGCAGCCGCTTGCTGGTAGCTGTGCACTCAAAAATGATTTTAAGGGGGAATTATGAAATATTATTATAATTGTGCATGACATATGAAATTATTCCTCCAGCGACATATCTCATTCTAGAGTATGGATTATAGAGAATGAATCCCCTTCCTGGACACCAGAGAGCACAATTAATTTTATGATTGTTCATTCATTTATTTTTCAAGACCCACTTATTCCTCACTCAGGTCACCAGGGTCTGCTGAAGCTAATCTCAGCGTACTTTGGACGAGAGGCATAGATACACCCTAGATAGGTTACCAGCCTCTTGTAGGGAACACACACTCATACCCACAGGCTCCAATTAACCTAAGCATGCCTGTGGACTGTAGGAGGAAGCTGGAGAAAACCCACAGAGACAGTGGGAGGACATGCAAACTCCACACAGAGAGGTCCCAGCTCAAGGCTTTGAGCCTGTGACCTTCTTGCTGTGAGGCAACAGAAGCACCATGCAAACCATGAGTTTGTAAGTCTATAGGTCTTCTAAGGTTAAATGTATTACTAATTGAAACTTGAAAAGCAATGAGTCAAATTGCCAGTCAGGACAATTGAAGTTACCAATTATGAAATCACCAGGGTTTAGGCAAGTCAAGGGACATTTTGTAGAATAGCTCCTTTGCTCTCTGGTTGGGAGTTGGATATAAGTGAAGAGTGAGGATCTGGAGCTTTAAGATAACAAATAAATTAGCCAAGATCAAGACATTTCTCAATGGAGACGTGCTCTTGGTTTAGCACTTTCGGTTGTTCCAATTCACATCTTCAAATTAGCGAATAGCAGGTGTTCAATCACAATGGCAAAACACAAGAAGTCGGCCCAGAAGACGCACCCTGGATAGTAGCTCTGCTGCCTCACAGCAAGAAGGTCTGGGTCACGGTGTCCCCACGTTTGCGTGGGCTTCTTCACCATGGAAGACAGGTATGTTTCGGTTTAATTCTCCTGTCAGAGCCCCTGTCCAAGACACTGATAAAAGACCCAGAGCCGGTCCCTCAGGTGCTGCACTGCGGTTGTCTGCTGCTCCTCTGGTACAATGATGAGTCAAATGCAGAGAATGAATTTCCCCACAGGGATCAATAAAATAAATCACAGGGATTGCTGAGTTCTGTCGGGGTAGAGTCGGCTCGTTGATGACCACGGACAGGTGCTTTTGATTCCTCGATTGCCTTTTCGGACTGTGGGATTAGCATTTTAAGAGTGAAACAAGAAGAAGCCAGGCATCATCACTGGGACTGTGCTACATTTCCTTGGTTAAAAACAGGCAGTGGAATTAAAAAGAAAAAAACAGTCGTTCCCTATTTGTGCAGTTATTTCAATAGCATACATTTGATATGTGCATAACCAGATAAACAACAGAAGGGACTTTCTGTATTACTAGTCTGCTGGTGAGTTCTTAGTGGACAAGCACAGTGGCTCAGTGACCAGCAAAAGGATGCAGGAAAAACAGGGAGAAAGACAGAGATTGATATAAATCTGCTCTGTGGAAGTTTTAAGGTAGCTGCTGCATGGTTTAAAAGCTGACAGCTTTGTGTGTCCATGAATGTGTGATGACGCCGCTGTCAAGTTAATGTCAAGGTGAAGTTATTTTTATTATTTATATGTGTGTGTTTAGCTAGCGGATAAAAATGAAGGGAAAGTACAAATCAGCTGCTTTAAAACATGAAGAGGAGGGAGAGACAAAGAACGCTTTAATAGCCTGTGCTTCTCCGACAGCTCGCTGCAACACAGCTGACGATGAAGAACGATCATCGAGCCTGGCAGTCGAAAACACTTTGCTATTTGTTGGGTGGGACATAAACATGGACAACCTTCTACAGTAGCCCAGAATGGACCAACCCAACACTGGCTGTCTAGAGACAGCCTGTGACATTTTGCCACTGTAGGTTCTCTTATAGCCTGAGCTACTCAGTTGGTTGCAATCTGCAATCTCACCACAAGATGTCACTACAAACTACAAACTGTACCTTTAAGACAATAAGAAAAATAATTCTCCTGCAGACTTGTTGAAAAGAATATGCAGACTGTCCAGACTACACTCTATATATAACATATATATAATATATATATAATATTAGTTAGGAATGAGACGCCTGAGGCTCCTGAAATTCTTACATATACCTGTGAGTGCTGTGTAGATTTGACCTATTTATTAAGATATAAAAACTTTATGTATATTCTGCAGTTTGGTTATAAACATCTGATATCTGATTTTTTTTATTTGATTTATTTTAATCAATTTGGGAATTTGAGAAAGGAATGAACGTTTTCAATTTTTCTCACAGTGCAGCTATTTCACAGGTCTGAAACAAATGGTGCAACATTTTAAACATTCAGGTTTCGCAAAAGAGGCGGACAGCTTTAGCAGAGAAAAGAGGTAAAAAAAAAACATCTGAGAAACCGTGAGTTCACAGTGTAGCCAAGTAAAAAGGCAAAATGTGAATTTGTTGGGAAGCAGTGTGGGTTTGACAGCTGACGTTTGAGCGGAGTCATTTGTTAGACTGATGCTGATTCAGTCAGTTTGCTGGATGCCAAATTGCTGTCATCAGCGTATGAGGAATACCAGATGTTTGCTTTTACCGTTGCATTTACAGTACATATTCCCTCAGCAGCGCACGTTGGGATGACTGGTGGAGACATAAATCAGACACCTCAGTCAGGGGCTGTAGCTGTAGGAAAGATTATAGGATGCATCACATCAGCCGCAGCGCAAGAAAACCCTACATTATCAAACTACAATAAAAGGGTCAGTGACAACTGGTTGGCAAGTTGAGAAATAAAAAATCAATTTTTAGGTACAAATTGTCAAATGGTTTAACTGAAGAATAATAAATGATTAATAATTAAAATAATAATTAAAATATTTAGGGCTACACCACATGACTTTTTACATTATCCCATAAATGTAATTGTAATCTGTTTTTAATGAGAACTATTTCAAATAAAATTACAGTTGCATGATCAGAATGTTGGGGTAAAAAATACATGTAAATGCTAAAATCTAAGTTCAAGTTATATTAAAGAACTTTTAATAAAAGTGTAAATAATTATTTTTATATACTGTTGTACTGTGAGGCTCTCGCTGCCTGGTAGATATGGCGAGACAACATGACAGTAAAGAAAGAAAAAAGAAGCCGAAGGCAATTGGAGGATCATCTTTTAATAAAAGCTTTTCATGAAATAATAAAAGCATTAAGAAAATATTAAAAAAAAAAATATATTAAAATATAATGAGTGAAAGAGCATATGTTCAGGTTTAGCTTTGTATAAATAATGCAATGGATTTAGACATATTTTGGATTCATGATCGATTCCAACACTTTAGGAACTCATTTGGCAAGTGCTTCAGTGTTAGGGTTATGGATTTGTGGTTTAAAAGTTACACACTACAGCCTTAAGATCTATTTTCCTGAAAACAAGATATCTTTCATCAACAATTACCACGGTGTGTCTCCCTTTAGTTGTGTCCCTTTGAGTCAGGTCATAACAAATGGGGCCTTGACCTCCAGTTAATTTGTTTAATAACTCCGACATGTGTATTGTTGTTTAGGAAGTATTTCTCTGTTCGTGTGCAAGGTTAGTGTGAGCAGCACATTTAAACAGCATTCAGCGGTCTGCAGGTGTGTGAACACGGGAGGCATTCAGGTGCTGTGCTGAGTATAGGTAGTTACGGGTTATGTTATGTAAGAAATGACGCTGGGACACGGTTTACATGCAGGCTGCACAGAGCCGGTGCAGACAGCTGCATAGATTAACATGGGAGTGTATCTTTTGCGTATGTGCCGCTGACATGACACCTGTGATGTAGACTCAGCATTAGTGTCTGACCTGGTGTTGGGTATTCATGCGCCACTCAGATGTTCGAGCTACCAATTCAAGCAGTAAAATGCTAATGATCATGTGTGTGTGCCATCTTCTAAATCTAAACCACCGTATGTGTTGCTGGTAAAAATGAAATTGTCCCGTAATCATTAAAGGTTCAGAAAAGCAGTCTATCTATCTATTTGTATCTCAGATGAGCCTGATGACAGAGCTCTGGAAAACATTTCAATTCATGCAATACACTACTGACAGTTTGTTATTATTTCTGAACTTTGCACCTGGTTGGGATACTATTACTGGATTTGAATGTGATAGCAGGGTAATAACCACTGATAACGCCAGTGGTTATTACCCTGCTATCACACCTCTACCCCTGGTATAAAGAGAAAGTGTTATCATCAGTTCTTGGAGGGCATTATCATCCATTGTAAGTAATGACTTCCTTAGCAGGAGGCAGACAGTAGTTAGTGTTTGTGGTAATATGTTAGAAGTTTGCAAAAGATGCAGAAGATGAGTGTGTGACACCAGCCCTACTAAACCATATCTATGGTCTGATAACCATTGATGAAGCTCATTCATTGGATGATACCATCTGAAACAGCTGCACGCTGCAAAATTTTGATATGCAAAACTGCATTTAATATCTATTTGTTATTCTGTTTTGTTTTTTTCTCCTTAACTATTTGTTAGTGTTTGTTAGGTCTTTTAGAATTGTTGTAAACATCTATTTCACAATTAATAATTGAAAGGAAAATAAGAGGCTCTCATTTTTCTACTTCCCTTCCCCAAGCAATATCAGCCACACATTTTCCATCAGAGAACCAGCCCTGCGGCGCATCTCTGTGTGGATATATGTGCAGTACTGGGACAATGCATGTGTGTTTATATTTCCTGGTGCCCGAGATTTGCAACAGCGGTGTGATAAACATCTTAATCCCTTATAATTACATTGGATCATACACTCAGACACACCGAGCGTCTCAGGTGGGAACCTTATACACTTCCTTGTAATTACCTCGTCTATCAAACAAACGAGCTCGGAGAGAATGAAACACAACAAAGATCGGGGAGGAAGGAAGAGGAGAGGGATGAGTCAGAGGGAGAGAGGGGGCCGACCATAGGGGAGGAAGAACTGAGGAGGAGGTTGTGGCTGAGAGCAATAGAGAGAGAGGGAGTTTGAATGGACGGAGAGGAGAGGGGATGCAGAAAGCAATGCAATCACTTTTTTTTTCTCCCATTTGCCTATGCTTGTTGTTCCCGTTTGTGTTCCGACGGTCCCTGCACTCATCACTGTTCCTTACTCCCCGTGTCGCTCCTCCTCATCCTGCTTTCACTGTTTCTTTGGCTGCTTTGCACCTGTGGCTGTCAAACATAATTTGATACCTCGCCTCTTTCATAGCGCCACATCAACTGAATTGCTATCATTACGGCCAACACCTCAAATGTCCCCACTCTGCCGTTCGCTCTGTCCCGCTCTTCCAAACAACCCCACCTCCTCCTCATCCTCATCCTCCTCCTCCTCCTCCACCTGTTTGCCTGCTTGCTCATTTTGTCATTCGCTCTCACCCCCTTTGCCCTCACTTCCCTTCTCACCCTCTCCCCTGTATCAGGCCGCCGAGGAGAACGCTGAAAAAGAAATTGATATCATGTCACGTAATGATAAGATCTGGATCCCATGACACTTCTCCTCCGCTCCGTCTCTGCTCCTGTTCTTTTGCTTTTGAAGCTCTGTCTAGTTAATTACTTTATAAAATTCCGCTATTGCAAGCTTGTCTCAAGGGATATCACCTGTAGGAAAAAAGGGAACATTTGCCTGAACAAAATAATTCTATGTATATGTGGCACAAAACAAGAGGTTTTATTTGGAAGCATAACACACAGTATGAAACTTACTAATGTTTGCAATAAATCATAGAAGTACAGTAGAGGGTTTTTATTTATAAGTAACAGTATAACCTAAATTGCATCTACACTTCCATTCAAAAAAGCCACTTATCCAGAGCTCATGACAGCAATTACAGGTGTAAGCAAGACAGCCCTAAATGCCCTCATGATATAATGGAGACTTTTGTTCTCCTGAGGATAGGGAAAGCTTTCTGTTCACAGTGAATCCATGCGATGGCTTCATCAAGCTATTAAAGTGCTGCGGAGGCATTGGAACCAGAATGAAATCACCAACGAGCTGCACACAGGTCGGTTGTTGGGATCAGCTTTCTCCTCAGGCCGCAGCTTCTCTGACGACGGCAACTTTCCAAAAAGGAAATCTGACCCACCACGCATTAATACAAACACCCAATATCAATATGCTGCACTTTCTAACCTTCTGAATGCAACAAACTGCAGTCTCTCTCTCTCTCTCTTTCTACCTCTCGCTTGATTGTGCATCATGTCAAGCTAACTACTCAGACTTATTGCTATTTAGCACTGTGCCAGGCACTGGATCAAGACATTGCACCAGCTGATAAGAACACCTGGAGTAACATTAGACAGATGTTGGATGCGCAAGATTTTGGATACAAGCCCAGTAATGGAAAAAACAGTGGGTGCGCAGCAAGAATGGCGGCACATTTACATGATTTGTTGGCACTATGGCTATACATGTGAGGTGGCCAAATAAACAAGTGTGCCACTTTGGACACAAGGAGCGGCATTTATATGCAGGTTTTATGTGAATTCTTGTGTGAGCTACCTAGTATAAAACTATAATCAATAATTAAATCTAACTTATGATCGTGTTTTGCTTGATTTATACATTAGAGTAAGGGCACAAAAGAGTGTTGTCGGTTTGTGTCTGTGTGATTTGACAACATAAAATATTATACAAGAGGTGGAAGTGGCGTGTAGGGACAGACACAGCCATGTTGAATTTGTGGTAATGAGGACAAAAAGCACAAACATCAGTTTACATGTTCAATGGATTTTTGATTACAGGTCTGTGTTTGCTTTTAGGAGCATCTAAAATCAGGACAGCGTGACAACAAATATCATAAAAAGCAGATAATGTTGGTCCAGTACCTCACTTTAGTTTCCTTTCATATTATTGTATGAAAAGAAGACACAAAGAGAGCTTCCTACTCTCCTGAATAATATGTGTGAAAAACAAAAATTATCCCTTTTTTTGTATGCACATGAAGCATCTTGCAAGTGTGAGTCTATTGTCATGTCAGGGTCTATTTGAAGGCTCCAATTACTCACCTGAAGTAATACTTCTATTGATTCTTTGTTTTTCACTTTGCTGCAGATTTAATTATGTAGCAAATATTATATATTGTGAATTCAATTTGACATTCTTAGCCTCCTCTAGCATATACCATGCTATTTTATAAAAGTTCTTGTCTATTTTACCTTCAACTCCATCACAAACAGAGGTAGAGAAAAAGAAAACATAGATTGTTGCTTTAGGGGTTATTAACACTAATGGTTTATAGTCGTATTTGTTGCAGTGTTGTAATCTCACACAAATACACACCTTAAATAAGTGGGTGGGATATTCACTGTAGATTTGTCTCCGTTTTCAATTGCCAATCGTGTTCTCATATTCAATGAAAACATTGCATGTCACTCCCACAATTGGTCTGCTATATTTGAGACAGGGTAAGATAAATACGGGACAATTTGCAGCAGCAAAGTGGACAGTGGATGGAAAAACAGTGTTAGGCATTTAGTAATACAATAATTTAAATATGTGTAGGAAGAAGTAGGACTAACAATATACTAGATATCGTAGAAGTAAAGAACAATGATATATTATATAAACACTGTTACAACAGGGACAACAAGAGCAGCAGTTGCACATGTGCTAATGAATTGCAACATGCAATAGTAAATATTGCACATTAATGGTGGCTCATTATTAATTATTGCACAGCATTAAGTGATTGACACAAGGCGGGGCCGGAGGCTGAACCCAAATGCACGACTCTTCACGGATCGATCAAAGAAAAGGTCTTTATTATGGTTCCGTACAAAAGATTCACTCTGACGAGGAATGAACAAAAAATCACTCTTACGAGGAATAAACAAAAAATCACTCTTACGAGGAATAAACAAAAAATCACTCTTACGAGGAATAAACAAAAAATCACTCTTACGAGGAATAAACAAAAAATCACTCTTACGAGGAATAAACAAAAAATCACTCTTACGAGGAATAAACAAAAAGTCACTCTTACGAGGAAAAATAACGAGGCAAAGGCCGACAAAACAAGACTGGGAACTTGAGCATGAGAGAACAAAACCTGGTAGTACTTGGAGCTGGGCGCTGGCTCTGACACATGGGACGTGACGAACTGGCACAGGACAAGGGGAGACACAGACAATATATAGGAGAGGTAACAGGGCACAGGTGGAAACAATCAGGGCAGGGGAAGGCAATCACTGTGGCGGGAAACACACAAGGGCAGGAAGCAAAGGTGCCTGAAACAAGAGGGGGGGTCATTTCACAATAAAACAGGAAGTGCAGGACAAGACAACACGAGTGACAACTTAACATTTACGACGAGACATGACAGTACCCCCCCTTCTAGGGACGGCACCAGACGGCCCAGGCTCCTGAGGATGGCGGCGGTAAAAGTCATCTATGAGGCCCGGGTCCTCAATAAATCTGGAGGGTATCCAGGAGCGCTCCTCCGGACCGTAGCCCTCCCAGTCAACCAGGAACTGGCGTCCTCTGCCTCTGTTCCGGACTGCCAGTAGCTGCTTAACTGTGTATACTGGACCGCCGTCAATCATTCGGGGGGGTGGTGGGGGCTTGGCAGGAGGGACCATGGGGCTATCCTTAACTGGTTTCAGTCTCCCCACGTGGAAAGTGGGATGGACCCTGAGGGATCTGGGGAGACGAAGACGAACAGCAGCAGGGTTAATCATTTTTTCAACAGGGAAAGGACCAACAAACCTGGGAGCCAGCTTCCTGGACTCTACGTGGAGGGGCAGATCCCTGGTGGATAGCCAGACTTTCTGGCCAGGCTTGTAGACGGGCGCTGGGCAGCGCCTCCGATCAGCAGCCCTCTTCATCCGGGCCGAGGTTCGCAGGAGGGCCCTGCGGGCTGCTGCCCAGACCCGCCGGCAACGACGAACTAGGGCATGCGCCGACGGCACCGCTACCTCCTTCTCTGTGTCAGGAAACAGAGGAGGTTGGTAGCCGTAGGCGCCTTGGAATGGTGTCAGACCGGTGGCTGCGGTGGGGAGGGAGTTGTGGGCATACTCGACCCAAGCCAGGTGCTTACTCCAGGTTGCAGGGTTCTGGGAGATGAGGCAGCGGAGGCAAGTCTCCAACTCCTGGTTGAGGCGTTCAGTCTGTCCATTGGACTCGGGGTGGTACCCCGACGTGAGGCTAACTGTGGCCCCAATCAGCGCACAGAACTCAGACCAGAACCGTGATACAAACTGCGGGCCCCGGTCGGACACTATGTCTCTAGGGAGGCCATGTAGGCGAAAAACATGAGTTAGCATTATCTCCGCCGTCTCCTTGGCTGACGGCAACTTAGGCAAGGCAATGAAATGCACCAACTTGGAAAAACGGTCCACCACTGTCAATACAGTGGTGTTACCTTCAGATGAGGGAAGTCCCGTAACAAAGTCCAGTGAAATGTCCGACCAGGGCCGACTGGGAACTGGGAGGGGATGGAGCAATCCCATCTGAGGTCTCGAGGATGACTTGTTTTGGGCGCAGACTCGACAGGCCTCCACATACTCCCGGACATCCTGTTCCATGGCAGGCCACCAGAAGCGTTGCCTGACGACAAACATAGTACGGCTCACCCCTGGGTGGCAGGTAAGCAGGGAGGTGTGAGCCCAATGAATCACCTGAGGTCGCAGGGGCGCTGGGACAAACAGCCGATTGGCTGGGCAACCACTAGGTGGCGGGCTCTCACCATTGGCCTGCTTCACCTCAGCTTCTATCTGCCAATTCACCGCTCCTACCACACGTTTCAGTGGCAGGATGGGCTCGGGGACCTTGGCAACAGACTCGGGGTCATAAAGGCGAGAGAGGGCGTCTGGCTTGGTGTTCTTGGACCCCGGCCTGTAGGACAAGACAAAATCAAAACGGTTAAAAAACAATGTCCATCTAGCTTGACGTGCGTTTAGGCGTTTAGCCTTCCTAATATACTCTAGGTTCTTGTGGTCCGTCCAGACGAGGAATGGTTGTTGAGCTCCCTCCAGCCAATGTCGCCACTCCTCCAGGGCCACCTTCACCGCCAGCAGCTCCCGATTCCCGACGTCGTAGTTGCGCTCAGCTGATGAGAGCCGCCTGGAAAGATAGGCGCAGGGGTGCATCTTCTGGTCCTTCTCTGACCGCTGCGATAAAACAGCCCCCACTCCTTCACTGGAGGCATCCACCTCCACCACGAACTGACGATTTGGGTCAGGCATTGTGAGGATGGGTGCTGTCGTGAACATGGCAATCAGCCTCCTGAATGCCTGGTCGGCCTCAGGGGACCACTGGAAGGGTGTCAGAGGAGATGTTAATGCATGGAGTGGTGCCGCTATTGCGCTGAAGTTTCTGATGAACCGCCTATAGAAGTTAGCAAACCCCAGAAATTGCTGAACCTTCTTGCGGCTATCAGGAGTTGGCCATTGAGCCACAGCGCTAACTTTAGCCGGGTCCATCTGTATCTGTCCCGAGGCTACAATAAAGCCAAGGAACGATACTGTATCGGCACCTCCCTGGGCTCTGGGGGTGCTGCAACCTGTGGAGAAAAATGTGACAGCGTGGCGGGTTGAGCAGCTATCCGGTGGTGAGAAGGTGTCCCGGTCTCCCTCTCCCAGTCCCTCAGCCGATTGCCCGTCCGGATGGCTAGGGCGATGAGGGAGTCCAGGTCTGTGGGTAAATCCAGGGGGATTAGTAGGCTCCGAACGGAGGCAGCGAGCCCCGTCAAAAACGTGTCCCTTAGGGCCGCTTCGTTCCACTCGCTGTCGGCAGCTATGGTGCGAAAGCGGATGGCGTAGTCGGCCACCGTGCGACTGCCTTGCTTTATCGTACTGAGCTCTCTTGCCGCCTCCCTCCCTGGTACTGTACGGTCGAAGACCTTCCTTAAGGAGTCTTTAAAAGAATCTATGGAGGAGCAAATCGACGCTCCTCGAGCCCACTCTGCGGTCGCCCATGCCGCCGCTCGTCCCGTAAGGTGGGAAATCATAAAAGCCACCTTGGCTGAGTCTGTCGGGAAAGCTGAGTGCTGGAGTTCATAGTGTAGCTCACATTGCACGATAAACGATCTACAGGTGTCACCTTCTCCGGAGAACTTCTCTGGCGGGGCTAGCCGGAGCGAGGCTGAAGGTGATCCAGGTGAAGCAGGAGTAGCGGAAGAGTTCGGGGGTGGAGAAGGTTCAGGCTGTGATCGAGGAAGGGCCTGCTTGATCTGCAGGGCTAACTCCCTCATCTCCGTGGTCATGGCTGCCTGAAAACTGTCCTGGCTGTGGGCCAACCCTTGCAACCCTCGGGCAAGGGAGGTCAGGTGTTCCTCCTGCCTCGTTAGTCGTGCTTCCTGGGAGTGGACCGCTGTGGTCAGCTGGTTGGAGTCGGCTGGGTTCATGGCTGGCCAGTTCGTACTGACACAAGGCGGGGCCGGAGGCTGAACCCAAATGCACGACTCTTCACGGATCGATCAAAGAAAAGGTCTTTATTATGGTTCCGTACAAAAGATTCACTCTGACGAGGAATGAACAAAAAATCACTCTTACGAGGAATAAACAAAAAATCACTCTTACGAGGAATAAACAAAAAATCACTCTTATGAGGAATAAACAAAAAATCACTCTTACGAGGAATAAACAAAAAATCACTCTTACGAGGAATAAACAAAAAATCACTCTTACGAGGAATAAACAAAAAGTCACTCTTACGAGGAAAAATAACGAGGCAAAGGCCGACAAAACAAGACTGGGAACTTGAGCATGAGAGAACAAAACCTGGTAGTACTTGGAGCTGGGCGCTGGCTCTGACACATGGGACGTGACGAACTGGCACAGGACAAGGGGAGACACAGACAATATATAGGAGAGGTAACAGGGCACAGGTGGAAACAATCAGGGCAGGGGAAGGCAATCACTGTGGCGGGAAACACACAAGGGCAGGAAGCAAAGGTGCCTGAAACAAGAGGGAGGGTCATTTCACAATAAAACAGGAAGTGCAGGACAAGACAACACGAGTGACAACTTAACATTTACGACGAGACATGACAGTGATTGAGTGGTCTGCTGAGGGCCGTGCTGGTCTTTGAACAGTCTGGCTGCAGCAGGAAGGGGAGAGCTGCAGCTTCTCTTCACGTTTGGGATGAAGAAGTCTTTCGCTGAGGGAGAAGCTCCGGGGTGGGGGAGGGGGGGGTCTCCATCCTCGGTGCTGGGTTGCAGAGCTAGGTGTTGCTCAGGGCTGTGATGGTGTCCTACATGGGGTGGGAGGTGTGACAACTTTTAGATCATCCTCCTCTCTCCAGGCAACCCAGGACGGAGTTGGCCTCCTGCATCAGTCTATCGAGTCTCTTCCTGTCGGCGGTTGAGATGCTGCTGCTCCACAATGCGGATCCATGAGTGTAATGAATCCAGTCCAGTTAATGGTCCAGGTGACCACCCAGGTACTTAAACCATGAGTTGAATACTTTAAGTAAAACGGTGGGACATTCTACTTTTGCTGGAGTCATTTTGTTATTATAGTTGAGTATCTATATGTTTGCATTTAAGTGCTTTACCACCCCCTCTCAATGTTACCCTGCTTAAAATGAGGGGCAGGCCTCTTACATTTCGCTTTTACATCATCATACCATCATAGAAAAAGAAGTGCTTTCCTAAAAGCCATGAATGTTGTCAGTCCCTAAGGGGTGTTTGCTTTCTTCAATATTTTCTATGTTTCGATATGAAGTACATTTAAGTCGTGGGTCTGTAATTTCTCACAAAAATCTTGCTTCTGGTGTGTAATTCTGAGAGCCGAGGCGTTGTGCGGCATAAATTACACCGCCGAAGCAGGTGTTTGAGAGAAATAAGAGGAACACATCAGCTAAAACACCCTATAATATTCAATAAAGAAAACTAACACCCTGCAGGGATTGGCAACAATTTAAAGTTAGCTATGTTTTTTTGTTTTGTTTAGTTCAGTTGTTTTTTTTTTTAATAATTGGTGCATGTAGGAACAAGTTAGGGGCAAAATAAAAGGAGCACTTCTCTCATTTTCATTGGGTATCTAAGTGCAGAGCTGAAAGCCTCACGCTAATGTTATCCAGCCACAGCCTGAATGTTTTTTCTATGCTTCTTCTTATTCCTCCTGTTTGTATTTTATAGCGGTTGTAAAGGTTCATTACAATCACCAACTGGATGTGCTGCAGCAGATGGGAGAGTGAGTGCTATGAGTGAACCATGTCAACCCAACCTATAAAATGTGGATTTTGCATGAAATGGGTCATGTTTTGGCAGGGTTTTAGTGAGAAAACTCACCCCAGAGCGCGATATGGTATTCTGGCAATGTTTGGAGGCAGTCTGAACAAGGGTGTGTTATGCAACTCCGAACAGACAGACACATGGCCAATTATAGCAGGAGGATCGCGTCAGGACTTCCTCTGTCACAAAGTTTATGTAAAGTTTTATATAGGTAGATCTTTATGATATGGTACAGTTAATAGGAAAAGTAACAATAATTACCTGGATATTTCCATCCATCCATTTTCTATCCCGCTTATTCCTTTTCAGGGTCGCAGGGGTCTGCTGGAGCCTATCCCAGCGCATTTATGGCGAGAGGCAGGGGGATACACCCCAGATGGTCGCCAGCCAATCGTGGGGCACACACACCATTCACACACCATTCACTCACACACTCACACCTATGGGCAATTTAGATTTGCCAATTAACCTGAGCATGTTTTGTATTGTGGGAGGAAACCGGAGTACCCGGTGAAAACCCACGCAGACACGGGGAGAACATGCAAACTCCACACAGAAAGGTCCCAGACCCAGGCCCCAAGGCGGTCTTGAACCTGCGACCTTCTTGCTGTGAGGCAACAGTGCTACCCACTGCTCCACCGTGTCGCCCTACCTGGATATTTCTTCCCTTCAAACATTAACATTCCACCACAAGGAGACTAAAGCCTCAATTCAGAGATGACTTGATTCTGCATGCTCAAAATTTCTGGGAATCAGTCAAATTTAAAACAAACCTACATATCCATGAACAATTTAACACAGATTTAAAAGAAGCGTTGAAATTAAACACTGTTAAACTCAGTAACGTCCTTCAGTAACCAGAGTGGATGGGTGTATTATAAGACTCTATCGGTCTCCAACTTGAATGTAATAGTAATACATACGAGGCGCATCCATATACATAGACATACCCTACTGCACCTGTGGTACATTTACAACTATCAAGATGTGTTAACTCAAAGAAATTTGAAAATGTTTCCTGATAGCAATGCAGTATTTTTTGGTATTTGATAAGCCTTCCCATTCATCGATCTATTACCATTCTGGATTACATTTCATCATCTCACCGGTACCTGAAGCAGCACCAACATAGCCCCTCACATATATTTTTTAAATTTTTTTAATAATTCAATCATGCAGCCCTTCTACATTTCCAAATGTTGACCAAAAGGAAGAAATGTTGTTTTCACAGGGGCTGTAGCACTTATATTTACATATGCTCCTTTTCCCTTGAATGTGTGTGGGGGAATATGCCTTTTTATTTTGATTTGATTTAACCAGGAATAGAGTTCTCTTTGAGATTAAAAATATCTCCTTCAAGAGAGACCTGGCCTAGACAGGCTGCCTCTGGGCCCAAGGGGGACCTGGAAGTTGTAATTCCATGGTTTGGCTACTATGTCAAATTGGCTTCAAAGCCCAGCTCTATTCCTGGGGGTTTGGGCCACGGCAGCTCCAAGTCAGCTGGTCAGAGGAGTCACACACACACACACACACACGGTAATGAACAGACATAACAATTTTCACACCGTTGTTGGTTACGACTTGTCACTGCCATGCAGCACAAAATTCAATCAGGATGTGCAGGACCAAACAGCAGGCAAAGAGAGTCAGATCCGAGAACATGAGCAAGGTCATTAACAGCCAGAGGTTTAAAGAAACCTTGGCTGGGCCCAAGACAAAATACTCTGAATGCCCCCGGCACAAGATGCCTGTTTACCAATTTGACAGTGGTGCTGTTTATTGTCCCCATGGTTACCGGTAAATTCTGCATTCATAAAAAGTGTACAGGAAGAAAACAGATTTTGACACATGGACACAAAGAAATGTTCCCATTGTTTTTCTAATTCTGTTCAAGCTTGAGACATACACTGAGCTTCAGTATACATTTTAGATTTTTTAACTTCAATTGAACGCAGTCGCATTGCAGTGATGCCAATCAGGAAGGTGGAGATGTAAAGAAGCTGTCATGTATGAATGTTTTTCTTTTATTACATGCATTGCCTTTTAATTGATGATGATTTCCAAATCATACCATTGAAATATTAAAGATTCAATGCAAAAAAAACTGTGTGCAGAATATGGGAGGGTCTCAAAGCTTCAAAAGCTACATTTAAAGGGTTAGGTCTTAAATTTTGTCAAAATTTTATAGTCACTAAAATATTTTTGGGCTCTCCATGTCCAATATTTAGCATTTAAAAAAAATATTGGAAACAGCAAGACTGACTTATTTGCATAAAGGAGCAAGACTTGCCACAGTCCCTTAGCTTTCTAAAAGATTTTGTGTATGGAAATTGTGCCTATTCATCCAGTTGAGTACTTGTGTGATCAGACACTGACTTTTGACAAGAAGGTCAGGCTCCCAATCTCCTTTCTAGTTGTAGTTCTTCTTCCTTCCCAGAATAGTGGAAGCTGTTAAAGCTGCAAAGGGCGAACCACCTCCATATTAATGCCTGTGAATTTAGGGTGTGATGTCATAAAAGCCAATACTTCAATAAAATAAAATATATACATGCAAACTTTGGCCTACTGTTTGTAGTGTATATAACAATTTTCTTAGTGCATACATACATCTAAAATAGTGCTCACACACACAGACTCTCTCTTAGACACACACACACACACCTCCCAACACTCAAGAATGCCAAGCAGTGTTAAATAGTCGGATATAGTGTTATTGCCCTTTTTTCCAGGCCTTAGAATTATATTCTTATATTATATATTCCTTTTTTTTCCTTCGTTTTAAATATTTTATCCTCAAATGAACTCCAATCTGTCCATTAAAGCTCAGTTTGGAATACTCAAATTGTCATGTAACAGCCTATAATATGGTATGATAGATTTGTGTGATAATTGCTCTTCTTATGATGTTCTGGTCTTTCCTGATCAGTAGAGCACTTGTCTAGACGTTACACTTGTCGCCTACTGCTGTTTATGGGTGGACTAAACCATTTTTCACATCCAAGACGGCCTCCCAGAATGTCAAAGTTTATTCTCTTATGAGGCCATCAATACATTAGACACCTTATTAAAATATGACACCAATTAACTGAAGGGCCTGACATTCGTTTAAAAAAAAAGAAAAACTTTCATGTCCACCCCCCCTTACTCAGGTCCCGGGTGGTCTGGTCCACTTTTACACCCACTATCATGCTCATGAGCTGCACCAAAAACAAGTCAAGTTCACATGAAGAGTACTGAAATTCTGCATAATATTGGCTTTGGTATACTGCATGTTCAAGTAGGAGTTAACTTGGAGCTGGAGGAGCTGGTGTGTGTGTGTGTGTGTGTGTGTGAGAGAGAGAGAGAGAGAGAGAGACAGAGAGAGAGAGATTGTTAAATAATGTCACACAAGCTGTCATACTGCAGGATCTCATTTGAAAGTGCACTGATTGTGTGCCAATAGGCTATACCTGACATTTGTTAAGGCAATTGCTTTTGTAAGTGTGCCAGATTGGTGCCAGTAGTAGTTGTGTCTGCATTGCAATGCACAAATGTTCCTCTCTTCGTTATAGCCAATGCAACCCCCTATGTCATTGTTGCTTGAGGAATACTATAGCATATCAGATTATCAAAAAAGGTGTCTACAATTCAAAAATCCATTTTCCAATTTACGTCTCTCAAAAAAGGACACGTTAAGACGTTATTTGCCACGGTCAAACCAGCTACTTTAGGCTTACCCCAGGATGTGTTCACAGACCCTCAGGAAATCTCAACACTATCACTTAACAAAACAGAATCTAGGCCTAAGGTATTTTTTTAATAAACATATGTAACAGTAACATGACCACGTTGATAGACTACAGTAAAAACCAAATAAGTACGAGTTTTATTATACAATTCCAAAACTGATATGTATATTTCTTTATAAATTGTAGCCTTTTTCTGACAATAACCATATGTTTATGTCTCTCCTTATCTCAATGTTTATCCATGTCTAACCAATGTACAATTTGTCAATTAACACTATGTAACACTCCAGCACACCCACATTTGGCCAAAACTACTTAAACCTATACTTTTCTATAGAAATAAATACTTCCTAAGGGCACTGCACGAGTAGTAGATAAACACAGGTGTGGTGGTACTGACTTTTTCAGTGAATCACCATAAACAAAAGCAGCAGCCTGACTATCTTCGACCTGAATGTCTATAGTGCTGTATTATTTTTTTTTTTTTATTGTATCTCTGTTGGTTAAAAAGTGCCTTATTTCATGTGCTGTCATTTCACCTTCAGTCCTAACAATCCTAAAAAACTCAGTTTGTTGACAGTATACATTAATATATGCTAATATAATATATAGATGGCATCGCAGTCTACAGTGTTTAACTATGTGACCCTCAATCATCCCACATTATATCTGACTAAACCATTTCCTAAGGGTTGATGGGATGAAGGGATGATGGACGATCTAGACTTTATACTCCGGCGGCTGATGATGTTAAAACTGACAGACAGATCTAACTCTCATTGCGCAAGGTGAAACGTTTTGCTTGTGAAGGCCCATTAATGATCGAATCGTATCAAAAGAACCACAGAAACCCCTCGTGGAAATCACATCCGTTATGCTTATGACTCTGCCTTCTTCCCAGTTTATGTTAATTATTGGGAGAATTTAAACCAGTGAATCATCGGACACATACACGGTTCTGTGCAAAGGCGTTAAGGCTATTAAAAGTTCTTTCTTCTCTCTACATCACTGAATGTCCGCAGGACTGCCAAATCCCACCAATCCTGTCTCGGTGTCCTTGCATATCTTAAAGCAGTGGGATACCAGACAGCTACAGCTGTGTGCCTTGTCTTCTTTAAAACGGGCTTTTGCGAGTAGCACCTGAAGCATTGTGTTTTAATTGAAACAGAGGACTGCAGCTATAAAGCTATGATTAACAATTCAATGTCGGCAGAATCATAACAATTCATAGAAAGAGTCACGACTATTGGATTAATGTAATTGCAGTTGGCCAGAAAACAACTATTAATATAATAGGGGAAAAAAATCAATGTACACAATGTGTAGTATATTATTAAAAAATGATTACACAAATCTTTGAACTTGTGTAAAATATTTAGCCTGCGTTACAGTTCATGTTGGACTGCTGTGCATCCACACACATAACTCTTTGCAGGAAGCTGGACGCTCTCACTCCATTACCAAACTGTCAGTAGGTCATGGTTTATTAAAGCAGGGGAGGGCAGCTTATATGATTGCCTATACCGGCCTTTACCAGACTCAGGGGTGAACTCACGAAGAATTGATCGCGGCCACTGATGCAACATGTTCTCATCCCAGAACGTCGAACACTGTTTTGTCACGGCCCTCGCCGCCTGACTCTGCGGGCTGCATGAAACACACCAGGTGTGTCTGGATGTAATGCACACTGAATACAGTGTAAAAATTACAGTTTATAGCGAATTCGTGCTCTGGCGTCACTCGAGTCTACAGAGACTTCTGTGCCAGAGGTAAATTTACAAAGCGCTGCGATGGACACACATGAGTTTCCAACCGTTACAAATCATGTGACAATGATGCTTGCTAAAGGTCTGGTGAGGGTTAGAAAAACATTTACAGTTAGGAGAAAGATTATAGATACTGTAGGGTTTAAAATGATCAGTCAAATGTGTGATCTTGAACCCTGATCTACTGCTGCTGAATGCCCAACTTCTTTAATCATCCATCCATGCAGACACGTGTCATTTTATACCGCCTTATGCAGACATCATGTATCTTGTTGCATTTCATCAGCATCATAAACTGCTTCTTTTACTGCTCTACTATTTTGCATCTATATCATAATCCACTGAAATGTCAAAATAGAGCTATTAATGTAACTTGTTGGATTAAAGTGTTGCACTTATTGCACATTCTAGACAAATCCTGTTAGCAATTTTGCACACCCCATAGGATACAAAATGCCTTTATCTGAGTTGATATGACATAATGCCATTGTGTATTATAGAGCAAGTAATTGGTAAGACTTAGATAAAAACACAATAGCCCTGATAAGGCCTCAGAGTTTCTGTAAACGAATGAAAAAATGCAGAGTATAAAGAGGAATGGATCATATAGATAGATAGATAGATAGATAGATAGATAGATAGATAGATAGATAGATAGATAGATAGATAGATAGATAGATAGATAGATAGATAGATACCCTCTTACAAGGCAGCGAAGCTTGCTGTGAGGCTGGTGATCATAACGTTGATAAGCTATTTTAAATTTCTGCCCTTTTTGAGGTCTGTTTCTCGACATTGTCATGGTGACATGGGCAAGGAGAGAACAGGGAAATGTACGAAAGGGAACAAAACCAGCTCCTGTGTCTGCGTGTCCCTTAAAAACTCCTCATCTGACACTCTCACACACACACACACACACACACACACACACACACACACACACACACACACACACAGAGGCACATGCTTTACCCTTCCCTTCATCTCTCTTTCACACACATACACACACACACTCACACACACAGATAGAAAGACATGGAGTAAGTGACATTCATCATTTCATGGTCACCATGTTGCCATGGCGCCCCAGGCAATGAGAAAGAGGAAGCCAGTCAGGTTAGGAGGATGAAGCGTGACAGGAGACACAAGCATACTTTTGCACACCCATATTTGTCTGGGTAAACCTCATGCACTTCATTTCTCCCCTTTCCCGCTCCTTTCTCCCCTCGCTTTGCAGAATACAAGCTAGTCCCTCTAATGGTCTGGAAAGGCTCCAGCACTCTCCGTTGCACACACTGTGTAACTTCGCCAGCTAGGGCTACCTAGCGACCACCGAACCTGAGACTACATCGACCATCCTGACTCATTTTTGACCCCCACATGTCGACCCAACCCTGAGATGACAACTGAACATGGGTTACAGGCCTCACAGCAGCGGTTGCTCTCTCTGAGTGAATGAACACCTGCAGTGTGAAATAATACTGTAGAAGTACTCAAAAACAGACTGGAGAGGCGCTATACAAATGCATTTAACTTGCAGTACTATTTAGTCTGTAAATCCAACAATCTGCAGCAATGAAGCCTCCATGCAGGATTTCTCTGCTTTTCCTGCTTTTATATACTGTATGTTTCTTTACAAGGGCACCCAAGGGAGACAATACCATAGTGCAAGTACTCTGAGCTGAAACCTACGATAGCCTTGGCTGCTTGTTGATATAAACAGGCAACATTGGGGAGCGTTTTAGAGATTATGCCTCCTATTCCTGACAGTGGAAGTGCATCAGGACTGGATCATGTAGTGATCTAACTCCATGTTTCTGTATTTAAGTATAATATGTTTCACAGTCCTCGGCTCATACATAGTTCCGAGGTGAAGCCGTAACACGCAAATCATATTCATGCAGGTGTGCAGCGTGGGCATCATAGTGTGTGTGTGTGTGTGTGTGTGTGTGTTGGGATGTGTGTGTCTGTACGGTGCAGAATAAACTGCCTGATTGAACAACCAGTCACACAAAGCTCAACCAAATAGACAGAAGTAAGAAAATATAGATGAAACAAGTGTTCTTAAGAAGATAAAAAATGAATGCCGAAAGGAAAATAAGATCTTAAGTACAAAGGTAAAACAATGGAGGCCAAAATAACAACATCACACTCTTTTTTTGACTCCAGTATACAAAAAAAAAATAAAGACAAATATTACAGAACTACTTACGATTTCCTCAAAAAGTGACACATTTGACCATCTGCTAAAACACTTAGGTTGGAAAAAGTAGGGGTAAATGCATTATAGGATGAAAAAGAATTGCTGCAAGGCAAATGCCGGTCTTTCTATTTTCATGGAAGCAACAATATTCCTGCGTGGAAACAGCAGCAGTTCAATGTTGTGCACAGTTTTGTTTGCCAGTGTTTCTCTGCAAAGGTTGAAAGCGATTCGTCTTTAAAGGCTCTGAAAATGATAGTAAACAAGCTTCCTATTGTCTTATAGTCACTCCCCCCCCTTTCCTTCAACTCTATTTTTCTACACTTGGGTGAATCAAACAGATCTGCAAGTGCAAAGCAGAGCCTCCAGCTGTTCCAGCTACCAACATCTGCTCTTCTGTCTTCTTGTGCAAGACAGCCTCAAATCTTGAGGTGATACCATAGGTTCCGTTAAAATATGTCCGCAGTTCTGTCTATTTTGAGCATCAGCCCATCATAGAGGGTAGAGGCGAGGGAAGTTCTGCTTTTGAAGCGTTGAGGTCTGAGGCTGCAGAAGGTCGGGGTTACCGCGCCGGACGTACTGCACGCCTCTCAAACTGCAGTGCAGAGGCAGATGGGCATGCTGAGGGCGTTTTAGCACAATGTCAAGAGGGAGGCTTTCACATTGTGCATCTCCTGAGGGTCAGGGGAAGCAAAGAGATTAAATAGGTAGATTTGAAGCGGGGAACAATTCTGGATTAAATTCAGCTTATTTCATTAGGAGATTGTACTTACCTACATTTTTTTCAATACACTATTTCTATCCCTTCAAGTGTTTATAGCTGTGTCAAGGTTCAAAGACCTGCTGACCAACAGAAGTGTCCATCTATAGAAGTGCTGAGGTCATTCTTAAGCCCACGGGGCCTTCAGCAGGAGCAGGTCAACGTCCTGTCTGTAGTGGGCAGGTGGCTGTAGGAAGCTGGGAGAGGGAGCGTGGAGTGATCATGCACACTCAAAAAAACAGCATTCTGGTCTCTGTTATATATCGCAGAACTTCAAGCATTTTTTGTGTATTTTTGTTTCCCCTGTGGACGGATCTTTCAGTGCGCTTGCAATTCTTGCAGCTCTATGGAAACCGCACAATCATGGCTAGAAGGAGCGGGATCTCAACAAGTGTCTTTTGTTCAGTATAACACTATAAATAAATAATAAATAATATATATTTTTGATGATTTATCATTTATAAATGACAAATCTGCCTATCTTATTTGCTTCCAAGGTGTGCAGACTTTTTTTTTCAACACTGATAATACAAACAGAAGTGTAGATGATTTTTTTGTCACCTTTTAGGTTTAAATTTGTTCACTTTTCAGAAATCTGACATTAATTTATGATTTGGTTTTAAGGATATAATACAGTTGTAATTTTTGTGTGTTTTTTTTTCAATAAAAGGGTTACCAAGGGGCAATTCTGCAGATCCCTCATCATAATTTCAATTGTAATTACGTTTGTCTCGATACAATAATCATTTTATATTTTATATTTTGTCACAACTTCAATGCCACCATTTCATTGGTTCGGAGGCATCTATGATTTGGATTTGGTAAAAAAAAAAAAAAAAAATCACAATATATAACAGCCCACCCCCTTGCCACCTCTGATTTCAACATATAACACATTGATGAAATCATATAGCATTTCTTTTTATTAGTTTTCATCATTATTTCTAAGTGGGCACACAAATACACACACGTGCACACACACACACAGTCATACGCATTCATACACACAGACACACACACACCTAGTCTTTCAAAGCTTTGCTATTTTTGCCCTCAGCTTCCATTGCACTGATTCAAGGTCTCAGCTCCTTTTTTTATTTAATAAGTCTAATGGAGTTGGAGAAAAGGAGAAGTATATAGCGAAATGAGGGACATGAAATAAACCTTGTAGAGGAACATTCTTTTTTTGCACATCTTTAACACTTTCTCACATAATATGTACCATGAAAGTCATGTGAGCTTACAGTTACTGTACACACATGCTGAGCAACCATTATATCAGGAATCTGCTTGTTTCTCCTGGTAATGGTAGTTTTTCCACCATATTATATATTTATATACACAAAACTTTCACTGTTATGTTCCATGCAGGGTTTATCTTTGTCTAATGACAATTATGTACATGTTCTGCTGTTTCAGATGAGTAAATGATCAACATAGATTTTATCTGGTGGCGAGTTGGACCTAATCCGATAATTGATTGCATGTTTACATTAGCTGTTGTTATGTTAATGCCAAGTGATTTTGACAATGTTGCATGAAAAACACTCATCAATCTCAGCCCTGCTGTTATTAAGGCATGTCCCATCAGCTGCCCTGCAGACAGGAAAAAAAAAATCTTTTAACCATCTAATATCAGCCTTGTTGTAGTTTGTGATAAGCTATCATGTCCAATACTGCCAGGTTATCTGACACACGCTTTAATCAATCTAGGCAGTTGTTAAAAAAAACATATTCTATAACTTGGATGACGTGCGAATGCTGAATCTATACCTGCAGCCGTTTTTAAAGCTTTCAATTGTTCTAGACGATGCTGCCGCTGCTTCAGCATTATTGTGGTTGGCACCATGGGTACAATACCAATACTGGGCCACTTTATAGCATATTGATGTAGAAATTTGCTGGTTTGTCACGGCCCTTGCAATAATGACGACAATTGTACCTTTACAAATTTAACGTTATGTCTTCCTTTCTATTTCGCCGTCTCTGCTTTAATAACTTTATTGTTTTTTGGGGGGAATTTCAGAGCCTCATATGTCTGGCTGTCACTGAGGAGTGAGGTAATCTCGGTATGGTAATCTGCTGCGTCGAGGAAAGTGAACGGTGAAAGTGTTCATTCATCATTACCGCTATGAAAAATGTTTCATTTTCATTGCAAATCCTCGGGAATGCATATAATAACAGAACCGCAATGCGTGCAGAGAGAAAACAATAACTACGCTGTTTAGGAAATCCTGCACTGCTGCTTTGAAACTCTTGCGCATGCGCGCACACACACACACACACACACTCAAACTGTGTGCAAACAAACAGATCATTAATCTAAAGCATCTAAATTTCCCTTCCCATATGCTGGAGTGCAGCTTGTATTGAAACAAACAGCCACTGGTAATGTTGCCATCTGCTAGAACACAAAACCTGGTCCAAGACTCAGCTTCCATTCGATAGAAAATCAACAAACTACCTTGCGGCTGCAGGATATTGCTTTATGCAAGAGCATAATAGCAGTAGAGATGTCACAAAACCATAACTAGCGAAATAGATACTAAATGAGAAAATCTGTCAAGGATAATAAAAAAATACAGGTATTGCTTTTCATTAAAAAATGAAATTGTAACACGCTACCATATTGTTGCCATTGTCAATCATAGCAAAGTATGTTAGAATGTGACAATTAGAGAGATTTCCTTAGAAAAAAGCAAATCAAGCTGTGTAAAGTTCAGGAATATTTCCAAACCACATTTGAGATGTGGCGTTACACAGTATACGCTTATATTAATACAGAGAGGATAGTAAATCATTCCTCGATCATTTTTCTCTGTCATAGGCCCCTCTCTATCCCATTTCTGTTTTCTTCATTGTTGTTCCCTCACATGCCCTCTCTGTAACTGTGGTCAGCCAAAAAAAAAAAAACATTTTTTCTATTACAACTGAGGTTATTTGTTTGCTCTGATTATTATTTTTTTTTTTGCTCCTTCACACAGTTTGTTTTCTATCTGGAAGGCTCCATAAAACAACATCTGATCGATAGCAGCTTGTTGCCGCTGCTGAGTCCCTCTTTCCCTCTTTCCCTATGGAACCCTGGTTTCATTTCATCCCGAAACCCGCAGCCAAAACCCTACAATGAAAAACACACACACACACACACACGCACAGGTTTGCTCCAGTTGACACACAGTGAGGGTACACCAACTGGCTGATTATCATCAGGCCTCTCAAATAATCAAATATTTATCAGATCCCTGAATAACTGACAAAATAAAACATAAGATGAGAATAAATTAATGAGAGCGAAAACACTGATTCCAACCTGGGAGAGGACAACATCTACAAGATGCATAGGATCAAGGAGGAATAGAAGAGCAGGGGAAACATGCAATAAGAAGAGAAGAAGAAGACAGAGATTGGAACGATGGAGGAAAAGACTGGGGCGGGTGGAGGGAAGGAGGAGAGAGGGGGCAAGAGAAGAGAATGGAGAGCTCATACAAATCCCTTCTTAATGACTAAGCTCCTCTCCATTGGGGAACACCAACCGGATTTGCAGAGGCAGTAAAAACGATTTTGAAGGTTTTCGCACAATTTAGGTCAAGTTGCTATAGCGCAATTTTAAAACTAACCACAAAAGTGAATGACGGAATACTGTGCTAGACCAGGGGGAATCTCCCTACTTAGAGAAAAGGTGTGTGTGTGTGAGTGTGTATCTGAAGCCGGAGTTTAAGACAATTGCCATAAGGGATGTGTGACATGAAAGGAGCGAGGCTGACAGGCTACTGACAGTTTGACATTCTGAACAGGAGGCAGAACAAGAGGGAGGTTTACCTGAAATGATCTGATTATAAAGAGAATCACACGGCGCCGTAACTCACACGGTGTCAGACAAAGTTCACCGTCAAACCAAATCAGACGGCTGCTGGTACCCATTCCTGTGGATGGACGGACAGCTGTAGGAATCTCTATAGGATTATGCATGCTGGAAAACCTTCTTGCTGGGCTGTTGCTGCTACTTTTAAAGCAAGCGAGAGTGGGTTATTGCAAGGCAGAGTGATTACTTAGGATGGGAAACACTTAATAAGGTGCTGGGCACATTGATGGAACTGCACTGGTGCATGGCAGATTTACACAAGCATGGGGCCATGGGCTGGAGGCACTTTATGCTAATTCAGGTCATGTTCCTCTCCAAACTGGAGCTCTTTAAACTATAGTAGGATTCTGCTCGGTGCATATATTTTTTTTAGAAAAACTCCCCTAACTATATGGGTTTGATGCTGATTATCTTCCCATCCTACAGTAAATATAGAAAACTACTCTTTGCTCACTGAATGTGTTCCTGTTAATGTTTAGGGAATAATGGTAGCAGGGTTTCCTATTTTTCCTTACTCTTTTCTTAAAAAATTACAACGCATAAAATACGTCCATACATATTAGAGATAGAATCTAATCATTAATAAATGTGGACAAGTGGACAAGGCAAAAACGCCATTCATTGTGGTTCATCTGCATAATCTAACGCTGGCATCTGCTCTTCTCAGCGTGGATGACTATTCTGACCTTTGTCCTAGTCCGTGACGTGGTTTTTCCATTTGCAGATGAGAAAAACACACGTCACTGACAACAGACGCCAATGTTGGATCATGAGGCGAAATTCACAAGCAAAGCCTGAGGACACGATTAAAAAGACTTTTCATCAGTACAAAAGCATTACTACATACTAATGCTGGCCAGTCTATCCTCAATGACTGCACACCTAATTGTTCTTTAACCATATATTCAATTAAAGTTGAATCTGTGTAAAAGTACTACACTCTCTGATACTCAGAGGCAATAAATGATCTGAAAATCGTTTTCTTTTTTTTTTTTGCCAAACGTAGCAGCCCTCTTTAAGATCTAGTTAGCCTTGAGCCAGCTCTACAAACTGTGGCATTCTGTTTAAGAGGTTGTGGTGCTAGATTTCTAATTATCTCAAAAAACTAAATCAACCTTTGCCACAAACACAAAATGTCACAAGATTATACTTTATACCTATACTGCAATGATGAAAGGTGTATTTTGTATATGAATATCTATCTTATAGTAACGTCCATGTTTAATATAGACATCTGTCATCATAACAAATATAAATGAGAGAAAATTACATAAATAGAATATGTCCTCTTTTACATAATGTATTTTGCCTCTTTCGCTTTCATTATACTCTTCATTGTTCAGCCAGCAGACGCATCTGATTGCATCTGATTGCGTTATCGTTTTTGTCAGACCAGCAAGGTAAAGGTTATGATCCAATTCATTCTGTTTGCCTCAAACATCTCAAACTACAGCCTCAAGTAAAAAGAACAAAAAGACAAATCAACACTGCTTACACATTATTGACAGTAGTGGGATATCAGAAGACTCACACAGTTTGTGTTTATTCCAAGGTTGTTGATGAGGCTATCATGTAGTAAAGGTGCTATAATGATGCCATAATGCCCAATGTCCATGTAAGTATGGGTGAGTTGAGGGAAACCAAATCGTTTGAGTGAATCATTTTCTCCCGTGTAGACTGAGCGGACTTCTTCTTTTAGCCAAAAGCTAAAGGTGTCCACCGTGTCTAGATGAACATTGACAGGTTGTGTTTTTTGTTTTGACCTGATGTCAGCCCATATATCACGAGTACAAAGCCGAGGGAGTCCAGAGCCAAAGGATCGAGGTAATTCAAGGCTTTAGCCACAGAACTGCATTGTCAATTGAAAAAGAACACAGCAAAGTTAGACTGTTGTGCCACTGAGCTTTTGAGACAAAATAATGACGAAAAAGAAGGAGAGTTTATGAAACCAAGAGCTATTCAGGTTTTATTGTTTAGCAGCACAACTTTAGCTTCATTCATTTGTATTGTCTTCCTTTACTGATGTTGGTGACCTTTTAGCCATTCCTGTGACACCATAATCACATTTCAATTTCCATTTGAGCACACCAACAGATGCCTTGGTCCCAAGTGCCCATTTTCAACGTAATGCTCAGAACAAACATTAATATATTGACATTGGTGACTCTCTAGCCTTTACCCCAGCACACCAATTTATACACCCTAACCTACGTTGTAAAGCCACATACCCGGTATAGAGCTAATGACTTAGAGGATAAATCAAACCTTCTGTGCAGTTTAGTAGAACCTTTTAACTCACAGAGGTTGGTGCAGTAACACTCGTACATATTTAAATGTCTTTAAAAAGTCTTTATGGCCCAAGTAAGACTAATTTATTCTGCTGCTCACACGTCTTTATATTGATCTGTTTTTCTACTTGTATATTACTGTACATTTCACTGAAGATCAGGTCTCAATGATGGGACGGTGTCTGATGCACGCCACCAATTTGCCCTCGCTGACCCACAGGTTACTGGAGTTCACAAGCTGTGCTGCTTACAATTCATATGCCGTCAGCATGGGAGCATGACAAAGCAACAGAGCTGTAATACCAACTACTGTGTGCAGTGTGCATGGGACAAATACCCTGATCCCCAAGGTCCACAGAGCATTAGATTGCTTTCACATAGATAATCCGGTATAGCTGCAGCTCCCTTATTTCATGCTCTTAGCTGCGATAATTCTGTTTTCTGCGTGGCTTTACATTCACACCGTCACTCATTACTGTATTCTGTGCGTGTTTTTTTTTTTTTTTTCCTTTTTAAAAAGGTTCAGCTATTCTGAATCAGAAGCACAAATTGGGCACTGCTAAATCACAATCTTTAAATGTGCTCCTGATATTTTCCTTCCCTTTTGACGCCAAATGCTATTGCAAATCCCAAGCTGAAGGATATGCGTTTTTTTAGCCATATGTTTCACACTTAATGCATTTCAGGTTTGGGTGCTGTCGGCATGGTTGTTACCTTCTTAACATTTTCAAAGGTTTTATTAGCAACACCCAGGCTCCCTATTTGTGTGTTTCTGCACCTTGAAGAGGATTTCTGCTATGGCCCACTGATGTTATTTCCTCGACTGTGTCAGTCTGGTATCTCTGGTGACTCTCGGTTCACCATGGTGGTACCATACCATGGTGGAGGCGTGGTGGAGGGTGTGCTGCTGCCGATCCAGGGTCGCACTGCAATTCATGCTAAGAAATGTCTGCATCAATACACCTGCGTTCAGTTATACTTTCAACCATCAAGACATATAATGAATCTCCCTGAAATAATAATCTATTATCCCACATTCTTCATCCAGCTGCCACGTGAACCACAGATGAAAGACAATCCATTTTTTTCTTTTTTATTCTGTGAAACATAACAGAAGAAAGCAACATAGTTCTAAAATCCATGAAAGTTAACAAACTTATTATTTGCCCTGGTGTCAGCAGTTCTATCTGTAGTCTCTAAATGAAGGCATCTGGCAACCTCTCAAATGACATTTTTAGCAAATTTATCAGGGATGTGATTCATATTTCTATGCAGTTTTAACTACAGTGTAAATCAGTGTTGGCCACCAACACTTTGAAACCTTTTCACACAGTCCCATGAATTTTAGGTCCATTACCCATTTTTTCTCCCCATAATAACTCAGGACTGTTTGTTCAAACTAATCCTCTTTATCTCAATTCATTGCAATGTGCATGTGTTAATAGCCAAAGAATGTTTTAAATTACATAAAGTTAGATTCGTGGCTGTGAGGACCACTGTGTGATAGAGATTATTTAAGTTTAATGTGACTTGGATTTCCGGGAAACAGAAGTGTCATGGCGTGGAAATGGTGTGTTTAATAATGTGGTCTAGCTGAATGTTACAACAGGCAGAATGTAAGGAATTACATTTGCCATGATTGTCACATCCTCATAACATGGCCATCCTATAATAATGTATTCTGTCTGATTGTACCCAAGATGCCACAGGTGCACCAGTGGACCCTAGCCACGCAATCATCCAAAATGCCTTTGGCCAGCACCGTATTAACTCTCTGTCCCACTGGACGATAGCGCGGGTCAACATAAAATGAGATCTAACCAGATATTTCAGAGGTCCTTTAGAGGTCTTAGGCCCCCGGGCAATTGTTGCATTGACTTTATTAGATTAGATTAAAGTAGATTCAACTTTATTGTCATTATGCAGAGTACAAGAACAAACCCATGAAATGAAATAGCCAATCTAACCATGAGTGCAAAAGAGTAGTATGTTTTATTTTATAACCAGGGGTGGGTAAAAGTAGTAATAGGAGGAAAAGAAGCACTTCCTGACTAAGACTAAACACTCTATGGTTAGCGTGGGAAGTATCATCGATAATGCTTTTTTGCCCTGCTGAGGCGGTGTTTGTAATAAATGTTCTCAATGGTGGGCGCCGGTGATCTGCTGGACAGTTTTCACCACCCGTTGGAGTGCTTAACAGCCGCACAGCAATTGCAACACCATTCCAGGGTGCAGTTTGAGGGGTTACGCTGTCAGTGGTAGAAGTGCATCATATATTACGACACGGGTGAGCATCTCAAGGAGCTGCAAGAAGTAAAGGTGCTATCAGGCTTTTTTTAATCAGAATGGAGGAGTTCAGGGACTAAGTGAAGTCATCGAAGATGTGGACACCTACGAAACTGAAGCTTGATACATACATACATCTGACATTCACAATAATTGATCTTCTGGGTGTTGAAACCCAGGTAATTGTCAGCACACCACGGGTGCTCAGACCTGAAACTGTTTATTTTTGGAGTACAGAACAACACACAGCCTTGTGCCACATTTAGGCTGAGGGTCTGTCAGAAAGTCTATTTGCAGATAGACGTACTAGTGCAAAGCTGGCCAAGCTTGGAGACCAGCATGGAAGGTATAACAGTGTTAAATGCCGAAGAGCCCAAATCAATAACCAGCATGTTGATGCGAGAGTTGAGACGCTCCAGGAGGGTCAAGGGCAGAACGACGCGCTGTGAAGATACCAGCCTCTATCGATCTATCGGCACAATAGGCAAGAACCGATGACTATGGTTAATCTGCTCTTGTGTTTGTGGTGCTGGCCACAGTACACTTGACTATAATCTGCACTGCACTGATACATTCATGAAAATGGAGCCCTATTAGTCATTGAGCACAATCTTCTTTATTTTCTGCGAGACTGCTCATTATTTGAAACACGTTAATCAAATAATAAACACAATACCAGCATCTTCTGGCCACAGAGAATGTGTGAACACTGCTATCAGGTCTCCCTTATAGAATATAGAAGTTGGCGGCCAGACTGCTCATTACCATGCGTTAGCGGGTAGGCATCTGTGATCACTGCTCGCTTTTCAGAGATCTGCACACATCTGGGGCAGCTGAGGCTCAGGGGTAGAATGGGTCAATAATCTCTAATCAGAAGATTGGCATTTTGATTCCCAGCTCATCCAGTCCTTATATTGAAGTGTCAATATACCATTTATATAACCATAAATTGTCTGATATCTGTAATACCTATAATATCCGTTATTAGAGCCCTGGCATCTTGATCATACTTGCTGTTATGTCTTCTTTTAACTATAAATCCTGTCTTGAGAGCCTGTAGTCCTTTTATTTCTTCAGATGGACTGAAGTCTACTCGTTTCACACTTGTCTTGAACTCATCTGTTCTGTCACCATTAGGTTAGTTAATCAATATAAGAGATAAGAAACTATCTAATCACTCTGAAAAACAAGTTAATTTAATCAGTCAGAGTGATTGGTTGTACCTGCGGTTCATTTCAAGCCCCATTACCACCACCACCACCACCGCTGTGCATGCTACACCTTAGCACTCATCTACACAGAACAGGTGCAGGCTTTTAAACAGAGGTTAGCGTGCAGAATTCTAATTTCCATATATAATATTCCACATTAATTTCATATACACCAATGTATTTTTTCTTACAGATCTGAGCTGTACTTTTAACTTTATAATCTAGCTTCACTGATTAATTTCATTAGGACTGCATTTTAGCTTAAAAAAATGACATACTGACGCATTGCATACTACTTAAAAATGACACATTTTCTCCCTTTTAATACACAGTACCTTGCATGGTTTTCATTATGATTAATTATGTTATCTTGTGTTGTAAAAGGGTGTTGTAGCAGCTAACATGCAAAAGCCCAAACGGTCATAACTGTCAAGACCTGAAAAATTGGCTAAACTAAACCTAGTGATGTAAAAGCAATCAATAAACGTGATCAAAAACAGTAAATGCCTGGTTAACTGGACCATTTCAAGCTCTATTAACTTCCCTGATAGAGTGAGAAAGGCGTTCAGACATTCAGATTCTGTACATTTGGTTAATTTGATCATTCTTCCATTCTCCTGATACTTCCACTGGCTTTTTCTCTATCCTATAGAACTCAGATTTACACTGAATAACACAATGTGAAATAAATTGACATAAATACACAGAAATCTATAAATGAACAATGTGTTGTAAAAATACAAATAAAATGAAAGGAATTTTCCATCGTTGTTTTTCTTCCTGTAACATCACTTTTCATGATGGTGCCGTCACTCACCTCTGCCTCTTGCTCTTCAGTCAAACACCTTTCAGCGGATCAAATGGACCACCGTGGTCTGCTGTCTGTCAGGTTCATCACTCGTCAAGCTGGCAGTCATTTAACATTTGGACTTATTTTTAAAACTGAAATTCATGGCTGTTTTGACATGTTGTTGCACAATATGACGATAGCGAGGCCCATCTGGGCTAAACTAAAGAGAAGGAGTCATTCTATGAGAACCTGTTTTAAAAAGAAAAATCAACAAATTTGTGCAAATATGATAAATCTGACAGCCCTAAATGTCTCTTTAAATTAGTAATGTTAAGATAAATAATGCTGCTGCATAGTGCTACTTTGGGAATAGCCATTTATAATCAAAAGTGTTTTTTTTGTTTTACAGTGAGATGAAATAGAAAGATATAGGCTGGAATACTTATACAATATACAAATTGGTAAAGTCCAATAACTTCCATAAGCTTGGACCCTGCATATTTTATATTATGTGTAAGTGTATATTGTGGGGATTTGCTGTGTATAGGGAAAAACAAGGATGTCATCGACAGCTACTGTGAGGTGGTTAAAGTCCAATAATTCCCCACTGTCGAGTCAAGTGTCATTACTGTTACTTTCACCACAGTTGAATAGGTCCATTGACACCAGTGTTCTACAGAGCAATGATTATCGATGTCGACTCTGGCTGCCAATATGGACCACTGAGCGGGTCAAAGGTCAAGCCATTCCCAATCAGGTAGAACAGCAGTGTGAGGAGAACAGGACGGAGGAGGTTGGTAAAAGTTGGGAGTAAAGCAAATAATTAATACAAAAATCATAGAGAAAAAAATAGAGCGTTCATATTACAGCAACCTGTAGATCATTGCAACAGTGTCTGACCAATCACCTGTTCTAGAGAAGCGCTTGATAGGTGGTCCTAAACACATTTTCAGTTCCTGAATTTTATTATTATTTTTTTATTATTTACCTATGTTGAATTTACGTGCTGGTGGAAAACCCGCTGTGCTCCTCAGTAGCGTTAATCTATTGAATTCATAGCATTACAAATACATGCAGCAACACAGAGGCAGAGGTGAGCGTGTGGAATTGACCCTTCCTGACATGCATCACTATAACTCTCTCACACACTCACACACACAAATAATTTGCCCTTGATGATGTTTTTCCATTAGCGATGTTGATTTTAGATGTGAAATTATTGTATGTTTTAGAAAACCTATGAATGAATTCTTGATTCATTAAAAGCATTAACTTTCATGTCCTTGTCCTTGTGTTTAGTTTTTTTGTATTTAATCTGTGGTGTAGGGTAAAGTAAGGGGATGTGATAATTTAATTATAGACCATTTATCGATGAAGATCGCCCTCTTGCACACAGCCTAACATTGGCTTGTATGTGCGACTCCCCAGGGTTGGCACCTGTGTTCGGTGAGGTGGGTGAAAACTGCACATTCAGCCGACTGCACAGCAGCCAGAGTCTGGAATGAACCGGCTAAATGATCGCACAGCATTCACAGCACGTGTGAAACACAGCAGAGTTCACTCGTTGTGGTCACCCAGCGCTGATGGGCTTCACTGGCTGTCTGGCAGAAACCAGTCTCTATAGATGTACACATGAATATATAAAGCTCCCTGATGTATGTGTAGACTGTATGTGTCGTGTGGGGCCGGACAGGTGACATACGGGTTAACATACCAGTTAACCAGTTAGAGAAAACACTCAGACTTCCTATTGAGATATATATGCAAATGCCGCTGCTTATCCTCTTGCATCTTGTAATGTTCCCCCTTCCTGACCCACAAACTGTGGGCCGTTGAACTCCTGCCTCCCTTATCTCTCTCTCACTATCTCTTTTTTTCCCTCATCTGTAGGCAGGTGCTTGTCTGCCGGCACTGACAAGGTAATGGAGAGATGGGACGTGCACAGAATACCCGACAACTGGCTTCACCCACAAATGCGAGAGCACGGAATGAAAAAAGAGGAGAAAGCTATGAGCAAACATTTTTTTTTTTTTTTTTTCAGAAAGGGGTTGGGGAACCGAAAACGTGAGTACGAGGAGACGGGGTAAACATGAGAAAAACACAGAGAGGGAACAGAGACTCTCTGGGGATAACAGACGGGGAGCACCACCAAGGACAATTTCAGCATCAATAGCGAGAATCCCTCCGAGAAAACAGGGTGGCGGCGAGAGTGACGTGGTTGATGCCGCTAATTGCTTATTCCAGTTGCTTAAGCATCTGCATCTCCATACGGAGTGACTGACAAGATCCGAAAGCCAGCAGGAAGAAAACACAGATCCCCCCCACCCCTTTTTTTCCATTTTGTTGCTGCACGGACGCCATGATCAAGTTGAAACTGTGAATAATTTATAAGATTTGATGGATTCTCCTGTCCAATGTGTCATCCATTGTGGTCTCAAAATGTAACCTTATTACAGCCAGCAGGTGTGAGACATTGCAATCATCCTTTGGAAGAACGATTTCCAATAACTAAAAGACACTCTGCTGACTGTGGTACATGCAGCAGATTGCAATGC
This sequence comes from Eupleurogrammus muticus, assembly GCA_036785175.1. Lineage (NCBI taxonomy): Eukaryota > Metazoa > Chordata > Actinopteri > Scombriformes > Trichiuridae > Eupleurogrammus > Eupleurogrammus muticus. Next base: position 9,667,863 of record JAYKQN010000009.1, on the reverse strand, counting down.
AGTATGGAAAAAAAACAAAGTACTGTTATATTCCTGGGACATTGAAGTATAAATGTTTTTTTACTATTATTATGTTAGCCTTTATTGGAAGTATATCATATTTGAGCATAAAATGGACAATTTCTGCATAAAAAGAAGAACAAAGATAAATGCATTCTGTGCATACATTGGCCTATGGAGCAAAAGCAAATTTTACTCAGGCTTAAATAGGGTTGAAATAATTTAATTGTGTGGCTCTTCTACACTTTCCAAACTGGCACTTAATACTAAAATTTGCTTCAACACTTGTTGCTGTTCCCTGGAACCTAGTGCATTCATGGACATTGATTTCCATCCATTTTTCTTTAAGTTGCACCTGCAATTGAATTGAGACCATTTGAGGCATTCATTCATTTTCTTAGAATTTACCTAGGCTTTTTCTCTAGCTACAAACAAAACACACAAGTGGCAGATATCATACATCAAATCTGTCTTTCTTCACAGGGAGAACCATCATACATTTTATGATTGTACACTGACTGATGAATTTGAGAAGTATGTAATTTGGAAAAGGAACATGAAAAATAAGAAACTATGGAACCATAAGAACTATAAATCATGCAAATGTATAAATATAGACCTGGATATGTGCACAATAGGTCTCTTTTGACCTATCTTTTACAAATCCTCTGCAATTGACTTAAATATAACTTATTAAACTTTAATAAATCCAACACTGCATATCTTCATTAAAAATGATAAAGATGCACATTGTTGGTACCCCCTATACAATATGCGTTGGAGCGATCCTCTCTGCTGTTTTATTGAGTAACTGTGAGGAGAGCAATGCCACTGTCTGCTGTTGTCTGGACAGCCACTCTTCATCTCCCGTATGAAAAGAAAAATATTGATGTTCAAATTGAGTTTGCAACAGCAGCACTCTAGAAGTGCAGCGCACCTGCAATATGTCGCCGGGATTATTTATTTAAGCATTTATTGATTTATTTTACCCAGCTATGCTTGTTTTTTTTTTGTTTTTTGTTTTATAAAGCGCAGAGTCCTGTATCATTAGGTATTGCTGGCTGTTATCTTATTCATTTTGTCTGCTCTACAGTTCTCTTGTACATTTTTGACACCTGGCAGCCCCCACAACAAATAGAGTAAGTGGTAAAGGTCCATAGTTGTTCAGCTGTTTTGTGACCTGTGATGCACCAATCTGATCGTGTTAATTTCTGGGGGTTTGGGTTTTCTCCCCAACTCGACAATGAGTTTCTCCTCCTCCTAATAGTGACAGCTACCAGAGCACGAGAGAAGACATGCTCTCACCCGACAAGAGAAAGAGTCAAGCTCCAATAACTGTTTCCAAGCGAGAAAGCAACTCGTAAAAGTGCTGCTGTCACGGTGCATATCGTACAGCAGCAGTGTGTTTGTTGGACTGTAGCCTTGTTTTTCTATCATGTGGAAACCTGCTGCCAGTTATCAAAAGTTAAAATCTATATTAATATTTTGGCCTAAAATGTTTTGAAAGGTTCTACAGATGTGATAGAACATGTAACCATGAATCTGACCTCTCAGCTAATTATAACTACAGAGGGAATAAACCTCCCTTCTCGTGTATTTCCTGTGTTTTGTGCTGCAACTTCCTTATTCTCCTTGACAAGAGATTACACTTATTACAATAAAATTGTGAATAATCGTATCCTTCCTCTGGCCTTAGAAGCATTAACCAAAACATGTCCCCTCTGTTTACTTCAGCTCCATCTTAACAATTAAAAAGTTCACTGTGACAGTTTATTGTAGACAGGTGGTGTTTAAAATATCCAGAATAAACTGCAATGTTTCAGCAGTTGGCGGTCCAACTGTGTGCATTGGTGTTTTTTTGGTTTTATGTAAGACGCATAGAGTCAGGGGTAAGACATACAACCACATAAAACTCACGAAGGCAACTAAAAACTGCACGACAAAATCGAAAAACACCTACCTGTGTGTGTGTGTGTGTGTGTGTGTGTGTGTGTGTGTGTGTGTGTGTCTGTGTGTGTGTGTGTGTGTGTGTACAATACTTTACATCGATATCTACATTTCATTTTCTGAAGAAAAGCTATGTTTCAAAAGTAAATACATAAATAATCTTAGATTTTCATGAGGCCAACCTATATTCAGAAAATAAATGAACTCAAATAGATCCGCTCAGTACAAAATGAATGTCAGACAGGGCTGCACTACAGTAGTCAGTCAATAACTATGTACAGAAAGCCATTTCCAAACTCGTCCCCACCTATTTCCAGAGTTATGCTCAGAAACGCTGTACGTTTCATTTTTATCAAGTTTACCAAGAAATGTAAGAAATTTAAATAACAATGTTTTACAAAACAATTTGGTTTACAAATGTGACATAAATATTATTTTAGCAGCCAAAATGGCTAAGGCACGCACGTGTTAAAACTGTGCTTGTTGTGCCTATTTCATGTCATGCGACATGTTTTAGTAGTACTATTTGAATTGGACACTATCATCATGCAGTCTGTTGGGTGATAATGAAAACACCCTAGTGATGACTATGGGACTGGTTTGTTCTTATCCTTTACTACAAACTCCTCCAACCAATCACAACTGCCTTTGCTTCTATCTTTCTTTACAGCCCCAAATTACAGACTATGTGGCAGTAAATGGCCTTCTGCTTTCCAAATAAAAGGAGCTGCTCCCACATCTGTAATGTATGTAACAATGATTCAAACGTTTGGTTTGACCCTTTGCTCCGTTTATTCTATAACCAGAGAGCTTGCCAAATGATTTGATAATATCTCGAACAGGGTTAACATTATAACAACCGTGTATATGTTTAATTTAATGATCGCCTGTATTATCCCAAGTCTCTTTGGGGTGCACATGCCAATGAGTGTGTGTATGTGTGCATTGGTGTTTTAAAGGTTTTCCTAGCTCTTCTTGCTGGAGGTCCATTGTTAAGTGTGTTGTCACATTCCTGTTAATGTTCCCTGCGCCTCAGAGATTAAAGGGCTCTGCACTAAGCAACCATCTGTCTAGTTCACATTTAACATGCCTTTCGATGTTGTCATTAATACACACCGGTTAATGCGGTTGTAAATTCATGGGTCAGTGTTTGTGCACTTGTTATCTTTGTCATAATGCATAATGCACAGGAGAGAACTGTAGCATGCAAATTTAACTTTATAAAGTGGCTACTATTTGAAGGACACAGCTTGCATCTATAATGTCATGTCAACACACATCTCCCTGAAGAATAATTGCTATTTCCTATTGCCTGCATTTGCCTATATGCTGTTCATTTTGTGGCATCTAGGCTCACGCAGCATTTCTTTTTTATTATTTCTTTATTCACAGTGGTGCCCATGGCGCATGTAACTCAGGGAAATGATACCAACTTGAACACTTAATAATTGTATAAACGTCAAAACTGTCATGTTTTTTTCTAAAAGGTTGCTACCAGGTAGTTTTTTTAAAGATGTGTACTAAAGCTGTATTTTAAAAACTGACCCATGAATAACATCATGTACTGCATAGTATGAACATGTAAGCCACACGGGACAAGTGGTTAAAGGGACGTCTCAGCTAAGGAGGAGAATGAGTCTTCCTCCCTTTAAATGGTGCTTTCTAGTCACGTCTCGTAATAATAAACTCAATGCGGCTCAATATCAGCCCCCCAGTTTCTCTGCTCAGCCCAGCCAAGTCATCATGCATGGCCATGCTGAGCCTGCTTTGTTTGCCTCATTTGTATTCTTTTCTACTTTTCTTCACATTCAGGCTGACTTAATTCCACTAATTAGCTCACACCTGTCATCACCTTACACGGGTTACAGAGAGGGAACCGGGACCCCGGGAGAAACTAGTCCATGACTGTGTTTAATCACACCTTTTGACAAAATGTCTTCACATGCATGCATCATGTATATTTTTAAAGGCATTAAAGAAAGAAAGAATCATTCTCCTCCAGGCCTGTGCTCCCTCTTTGACATTAAAGCGAAGCAAGAATCGCATTGAGGGAGTCATTTTAGCACAGTAACCTGGGTATATGGCGATAAACGGTTTAGCAGTGACTGTCTTTAATGAAGACAAGCTCATTTCAACTCAAATTATCAATGCCTCTCAAACCATGAAAGCTGCCTTCTTTCTGTGTGTGAGCTTGTGTTCTACCAAATGTCAAGTCAATTTATTTATATAGCACCTCATCTCAAGAGAACTTATCTCAGGGCACTTTTCACAGAACAGGGCATATTGTGGTGCTGCACACACTGTAAAATCCCCTGATTTGTGATTTTGGGCTATAGAGCTCTGGACCCCACAAGACCTGTAGAGGACCAAGTCTCTATTTTGGCAGTAAAATGTTTAGCACCATAGACTTTGAGCTGCCAGATCTTGCTTTTCAATGACATGGATATTTAAAACTAATGAAATTAGGTTTTCAACCCTTATAATTCCCCCAGGTTGCCTTTTCAAAACCTGCAGTATCCAGATGCACCGTTAACTGGGATGATTTGACACTTCCCCTGCAAGTGAGGACACAGCTGATTTTTCTCCTCGCTGGTCGTTTCAGCAGCTGGATGTTCGTCACAAAGCCTCCACACACACACCCTCCAGGCTGCTTTCAAGAGATGAAAAGCTGATTTTTAGGCAGGATGCTGCAGGTCTGGGACGTCTTTGGCTGAGTTGAAACGCCTCCCGGGGGCATTAAGAATAGGTACTATTTAATTATTTAGTCCTCGTCATTGGATTTAAAGTGAGATATGAACTCAGTTGGTTTAAAATATTCGTGAAACTCACACATTCGACACCAACCCTGAATAAAGGAAGCGATTATCACCCTATTAGCAAGTGCTTGACATGCTTAACAGAAGGAAAAAAAATTTAAATTCACGAATGTGACATTTTTTTGGGGACATGATTCAATATCTGAAATACATTGATATTCATGTATCCATCTTTTTTCTCCAAAATCCAGCATATGGATATTTCTCTCTTTACATTCAGTCCATATATGAGTGTATGAGGGTCTAAATAAATATAAGTGATTTGTTGGGGGCCAGGCCAGCTGAGTTTTAGCGCTCGTACCGCCCGATCCTCGTCGCCTCTTTATTTTCTTCCAGACACGGCATGAAAAATGAAACTGCTGACAGAGGTCAAACAAGGCCTCCGGAGGGCGATCTCCATCACGGTTATAAACAAAGGCGCGTCGCCACCGTCCGAGTGATTTTTTACTGGCCGGGCTGAGCCGACGCCAGAGCCGGCCATGTTGTTCATGCATCGGTTCTGCCCATCATAGTCACCGGCCATGCAGTTGATGGCGAGCCTGGGAACCGAACGGGTCGGCAAGTGTTTTTATTTGCTCTGGCGGAATGCGTCAGGCTCTCCTCCTATCCAGGCAGATTTCAACCCAATCTGGCTAATCACGACCGTTTATCTAACATGGTGACGGACAGCGGAGCGCTGTTGTGGCATTTTTATAAGCAGGAATATATGGAAAAACCCCTTCATGAAGCTGATTTGAATAACAGGCTGTCTAACACTGCCGAACATGAAGCATGTCCTTGGCATCTACAACACCACTGATATTCCTTTTATTTTTTTTATTTACAGCCCACACAGAACTCAGTCATTGTGTAATACAATACACTTTTCTTATCACATTTCGCAGCAGATTCCTGCGAGCTTAGAACATAGATTAATGCACATTGTGTGAGAAATAGCGCTCCATTTGTTTTTATTTAAAAAGCTGGATGACTGGAATCTCCAGTCAGCTTGAATGACTGCATTATCAACATTATATAATAACATGTATTCACATCACAGATTTTTTTGGAGGATATTCATCTAGCAATGTACATATGGTTTTAAACTGATATGGTGAAATTCATTAGAATAGTCTCATTTTCAGTTTTAATATTCACCTTTTGTGTTAGATTTTCCATCACCTCCTTTGTAATTTGTCATTATTGACAAATTGTTGTTTTCTCTTTTCTTCACATGCACAGGAAAAGGCTAAAATCCCTCCTTAATATCACAAAACCACAATTTCTGCTGACCTTTGTCCCGTATCATACCCCTCTCTACCCCCCGTTTCCCATCATGCTCTGCAAAGGTCTGCCGTCAAGCGAAAAGGCCGGAAACCCTTTTTTCAGAGAACCGCCGAGTTTGATTTAATTGATTTGAATTACGCCCTTCTTTCTCCACAACTTTGGCTTGTAGAGGAAAACAAAACCCTTGTGCAGACATATCGGGGAGTCACTGTCTGCACCAGACAGAAACCCTGCTGACTGCCTCTGATTTTAATGGTAAACACAGAGTTTGCTGCTATTGACCCGCAGCCAATCTCTCTGCCTACCTGCGATTTCAGGTCAGCTGTTCCATGTTCCAAGCCTCATTCTGTAGATTGTCATTTAGTTTATGTGCTGAAAATATTTATGGTGTTTTTGGAAGTTTTTGGAATGCCAGTGGCTATACTTAAAGTGTAAGTGAGGAGAAAAATCCTTAAAAACAGGATTTAACATCCAAAAACCTTCGCTTACACTTTATTGGGAGACTTACAGTATAATTGATGAACCTCCATCTGTCATAACTATTAAGTCTCAGAACGTTCCAGCAGCTTGGTCTATGCCGAACTATTAAACATGCCAGGACTTATACAGCGAGGCTTCATCAAGCCTCAAGCACAGTTGCCAAAGAATATTTTTCTTAACATAAAAAGCCTTGTTGTGGTGACTTTCATGGAGTCTTGAAGGAAAGTTTTGCTCCAGTAAATTGAGCTAAATAAGGTCATTGTTCTGTAATATGCACCAAATTTCATGGGGAACATGGAGAAGCTGGAGTGGCAGCGGCGGATATTTTCGTACTTTGTTATTCCCCAACTCCAAATGAATGATTTATTCTCTTCTCAGGCACAAAATTATTACAAAATGTACCCGTGCCACTGTAAAGAAAAGCTTGACTTTCCGAAAAATGGTTAAAATGAATTTCATGACGTGGTGCTGAAAATCAATAATATTCAGGACATCTCACGGTAGATTCTTAACGTTGTGAGAGACCCCGCGTGTACAGACATTACGCTGCTGGAGTGGGCCTCGTTGGCAGGTTTTCCCTCTACAACATGCACGTTGCAAGACCAGTGGTGGATCGATACCCCACCAGTAACACAGACGTCTCATCTTTTATTCTGTCGGAGCAGCTGCTTAGCTCAAACAAATGACGACGCGCTCTCCAAGCAGACGTCTGCATGGAAACTCTTTTCCACCAGGAATTAAATATTTGCCGCCCCTGCCCATCAGCATTATGGGATGGTGCTTACCTTTCCTGAATGTAACGCTTTAAATCAAAATGCCGAATCACCACTCCACGTCTCTCGCTCTCCACTTCAATTCCGGCAATAAAAAAATTGTTGAAGAGTTGAGAGGTTGTGCGGCCGAGGCAGAGTGCGCCATCTTGGGGGCAGGTTGAAATGAGGAGATAACACGGAAATAAGCGAAACACATTTAATAGGACAATTACTGCAGTACCCCTGTGCAGAAGTGGAAAGAAAAGTGGGCTGCAGGAGCTGCTTTTTGGAAGGAAAACAAATGTGCAAAGCAAATCATCTGCGTATGTACACAGCCTGTTCCTTTTTGCACACCTGTTCTACGCACAGAAAACATCCTGTTGGATGATCCAGCCAGGAGACGTACAGTATTTATTACAGAGCCCTCGGTGTCTTATGGTGACGTGATGTTGTAGCAGTATAGGCTTCCGCCTTTCTCAAGGCTGTTAATTGAAAGTGGAAAAAGAAAAAAAAACAGCTCCGGGAAACAAAATCAATTTTGTTTCAACCGAGGGAAGCAAAGGTTCAACGTAGCTGATGCTCTCGTGTTTCGCAGGAAACGCTTTATCTTGTTGCTCTACAGCAGTGGTGACAAACATGTGGCTCAGGGGCCACTAAAGGGTCCAGTCCGGCCCACTGGATGACTGCACAAAGTGTGAGGAAAAAGAAATTAAATATTGTTCAATGAGTAAATATTTTTCAATTTAAATGCATGAATCGGAATAGCTGAGATATATTCAAATTTAACTTCTGATATCATCTCTCCTTTGTAAATTAGAGATTAATAAAATCCTGTGCATGTTTATATTGTATTTCTTTACATAAAAAGTTCTGGAGTAAGTGCATGTTCACAAACTCACACTAAAATATTTGAGTGGCGTAAAAGCACAACCGCTGAATTTTTTGACAGCGCTTTACACCGCCAGCGTTACTCGATACGAGGGACTCGCTTCTTCTGCTTTGATCCGGGTGCGTCGACGGAAGAAAGAAGGCGACGCACCGACGTGGCTGCATAATGTGCCGGGTATTTTTAGCGGGAGAAGACGCCGGGTCAGTCCATGGGCGCCCGCCTTGGCACAGGAGGGGCGGCGGCGGCGTCACCGACCCATGAATCACAAAAAATGTGACAAATATGTGTCAGCCCCCGCTCGTTTCCTTTGTGACACTTTTAAATGGCATTTTTACGCCCGGTTTTTAGAAGAAATCTAAAGATGAAGAGAAGGGGGGGAAAAAAAAGACGTGAGAGGCTGTGAAATTGCAACAGAAGCTGTCAAACATGAAAATGGAAATGTCTCAATTTACATTATTTCAAGTCGGGAGTGACAGCCGCATTAGCTTTACTTCTCCTGCTTTGTTTTGAGTGTTTGTCTCCAAGGTTATCTCACTTTGTTTCAAGCTCCGGTGAGCCCACCTGTGACATCCCCCCCCCCCCCCCCCCCCCCCAAAAAAAAAGGAAAAACATACAGAAAAAGAAATATTTCCCATTTCTGGCTCACGGAGGTTAACCCGACTGTTCTCGTCTCCTCGTCCTCTTTCTCTTACGCTTATGGGCTTGTTGAAATAACAAAATACCTTCCTAGCACTTCTAATGTGAACTTTTCAGTAAAAGGCCATGTGGCGGTAAGAGGAATGTGATGTGTTAAAGCACAACTTTCTGAATATATAGTATAGTTCCATAATGAAAAAATAAAGATTGTTTGTGGTTTTCTGACGGATCCTCATTCCTCATTCGTCTATCTATGTTTGATTTGATGAAACTTTGAAGGGTTGTACAACACTCTGCATCGAGGTCTTTACATTGCAGAGAGCAACATCTTTGATGCAATAATATGCGCAACATCCCATAATGCATATAGTGGACCCTTGAGCATGTTATTTTAACCCTGATCAGTTAAAGTCGTGTAAACAACTCTTATAATAAAGGTATGTCATTTTGGAACAACTCTACAACATACAAAACATACAAAAATGAGGTATAAAAAATAAGTGCAAAAAAAGTCTTCAAAATCACTATATACTGTATATATATATGAATATGTGTTTTATGTAATGTACACATTGAAAAATGTTTTCTTGTTGTTCTGTCCAGCCTTCTGTGGTGCAATATTCCTCTGAGCAGTATAGTGTGGGGAAAATAAGCAACACATTCTGCAGAGGATGACAGGAAAAGGACAGGTTTTACAATTAAAGATGACAGCCTGAAGGAGGGATGGATATTTATACGTCTGAGATTCCGTTTTTTTTACTGCGTTCATATATTTAGAAACCGAGAAGTAAACATCAACACCAAAGGCGTCAAACAGTCCTTTTTTTCCGAGATGAGGTTGTTAATAATTTATTTATTATTCATTTATTTATTATTTAAGCACAAATATAAAAAAAAGGGCAGGCACTCGTAATCTGTTGGCCGGTTCAGCGCTGGGTTCACACATTTTCTCTTTGCTCAGCAAATGAACCAAGTCTCGCTCTGTGTTTGTTTCAATACAGTTTTTTTGCCATTTCACACACATAACGTCACGGAGAACATGCGCCTGGTTAAAGCTTCCGGAATCATCTTGGATCATCTACCGAAGTCATGTTAGGATGTTTTATAGCGTGTATTATAGCTGTTTTAGACACCAGATGATCCCAGGAAGCTATAAGGCTGTGAGCCAGGATCCGGCCCACACTATGGCACGTATATATATGCAACAAAGAATCTCCATAACGTTCTCTTTTTATTGGTTTTTCACAACCCACACAATTAGGCAATGGGCCATCTGTTGCTTTACTATACGCCATAGAAACCGTTCTGAGGCTCACTGAATAACGAGAGATTTGACATTGGTCCAGATATGGACAGTATGTCCTCGGCCTTATAACAGGCAGAGAACAAATTCCTTGAACTTAGCTGAAAGGAAGTGATGTTATACATATAATGAAAGAAATAAGGTCAGTACCGTGTAGTTACACCTGATTTTCCAATATAAATCACAGTAAAATTAACTTTTCAGCTTATGTCCCAATTAATATTTCTATAATAATTGTAATGCACAGTAAAGAGTAATACTGTGTGTGGTATATAGATAAATACGTTTTAAAAAGCATATACATTATTATAACTACAAATGTTTTACCACCTTAGATTGGGCTGCCTTTATCTCTATTTTTATACTTTAGCACAGTCAAATGAAAAACATTCTGTAGAGAAGAGTTTAAGTGTTTTTCGTGGCCACTATAGTTGATTAATTGACCAGTTGGTTTCAATCTGCAACCTCATCACTGTAAACTGCCAGAAACTATACACTTACCTTTAAGTATATCAAAAGCTATTACGGTATTACCTGTATAACTATCAGCCGTCTCCCTGTAACTGTGATCCCACCGGTTTAATGTGTTTCTGCACATTATTCCCGGGCCTTAACATCCCCTCTAAACTCAAAATCAAAAGCTAAATTGGCTGCGGATGTGACATAAATTGAGGCTGTGTCAGGTCACTGATATAGCCAGGAGGAACGGGAAAAAATGAGAAGAAGTGGAGTTTATTTAGGAAAGATATCTTAATGTCTGATGAAAGCCGCGGGCTAAGCACGGAACATGTGTGAGAATATCTGCCGAAGCCATCTTCGCTTTTTTAGAAAAAGGTTCCCATCAGGTCAGGATGGAGTCCACTTGATCGATGTTAATGGCCATCGTCCGGGTGCTTTGGATCCCCAGAGGAAGCATGTGGTGGGTGGAGCTCAGCATGTGTTCAATCCCTCCATCTTTACCCTAAAATTCTGATGCAGACAGATGCAGAGAGTTTGCTGCTAGTTTCTTTGATTTGAATAATATCTCCAAAGATTAAAAAATACTTCTCAGGTCATTTTTCTCGGTGCAAATTGCTCTTTCTGCAGGTCTGGAGGAGGGGGCAGAGGTGCTTGTGGTGGAGCTGTGTTTAATTGTGCTAAAGGCTCTGACAACAACTAGAAAATGAGTTTTACTCTTCATATCCGCAGACTTTCTCGCCGCCGCCGTTCGCTCTCTTCCTTCTCTACGCGGCTCGCTCGACCGCCGCTGCTCTCCCTCTAATAACTCTACGTTAACCTTATCAAACAAAGATAAATGTCCTCGCCTCGCTGCGCTCCCTCGCGGCCGGGTTGCACCACTCTGATCAGTCTGATCGGTTTTATGTGACGAGCGTGGCTTGCCCCCATTCAAATCAATGGGGGAAACCCTCAGTTTTATGGCCTTGCCCGATCTCATGTGAATTCAGCATCATTAAGGAGCTCATTCCCAGTCCAGCCACTCCACAGCAACCAATGGGCCATGCTGCACTCTTGATTTCATAAAAAATATTTTACTATTATTCAAAGTACAAAAGTTTGTTTCATTCATGATGATGCTTTTTCCCTTGTCTGTTTTCCCTGCTCATCCTATATTCCTCTCCCTCTCTCTACTCCTTTTGTTTGCTCTCTGCTCTTGCTAAAAATGTCACACTTCTCATTTATTTTTTCAACTGTGAAAGGCTGTGAGTGGAGGGAGAGCAGGAAGAGAGCCGTGGGCATAAAGGGAGAATGTGAGGTAGAACACAGTAGCTGCAAGGAGTTCACACCTAAATTACAGGGCAATACAGAGTGGAGAGGGAGCGATTTGACAATGTGAGTGAGCAATTTGAGGGAAAACGGCTCGATTCAAGTGGCAAAGCTTGCAGTCTTCGCTCATCGACTTACAGATGATGTTAACCAGGAAATGGCGTATCAGTGACAGCTTTTAAAAAAATGTATATGTTATTGCTAATACATAGTCCAAATGGATAGCTGTTATTTTCTGACTCAAGCATATGTCATCTGGAAATCCAGCTCTGCATTTGAATATGAACCTTTAATGATCCCTGAGGGAAAATCGGGGCAGTGCAAATTAAGCATCAAAACAAGCTGTAGGATGCTGTTTGTAAAAGTCCTACATATCATCCATACTGTTCAGGATTCTGCTTGAGATTTAAATAATATGCAGAGTTGGGCACGGGGAGAACTTTCCTGAAATACCAAAATGAGACTGTGAATATTAGTATGACCAGTCCTGATTTTGCTATATGCTTGTATTTCTGTACATTTCTATAAAGCAGGGCTCATAAATTAAAAGTATACTTCAAGAACGCGTGCATTTGAGTGAGATGAGCCCAGATTCCCTGATTTCAGGACGACACACAATCTCCCTATCCACCGTAAATAAAAGTTTAAAACTCCTTCATCACGCTCTCCTCTTGGTACATATGCAACACTCTTTTTCATTGTTTTTAGATTCTTGGCCATGTTCCTGCTTCAGAGCAGAGTGATAGGGGCTTTGTGCACCTGCCTGTCAGCCATCTGTCAGCCACATCTTACTGCACCCTCCGCTCTATATATAGCCACACGCCACGCAACCACATCTCAGCTAGAATTAACACGCGGCGTTAACCCTCCCTCAGTATATCACTGCAGCGTCTTTGCGCCTGATCGTGCCACGGAATACTCCTACTGGCGCGTCTCTTGACACAGCTGTCACTGCTACCTACACAACACAGGTGGCTCCCGCACTGGTGGGGAAACCATTGCATGCACCTGCGTTTCAGTGGTTTTTGACTGTTAATATGCCATCTAGAAAGGGGCCTGAGGCTCATATATCAGGGGTGAGCAAGTTCTAGAGTGTGGGAGCTGCACTAGAGAGAAGGCTCTGTCCCCAAAACACTGATGGTTGGATTTGAGGGTGAAGAGAACAGCTGAGGAAGAACAAGTCTGATAAAGGGGAAGGTGGGACAGATGGTGCACTGTCTCAGTAATGTCTTCCTCACACAGGGACACCGTAAACGTTAAATAGACACAGTTCTCTATAACATTACATAGATGCTAGGATGCATTAAATTCAGATTTAAACAGCACATTATTCTAACAGAAAACTTTTAACTTTTAAAAGGTTTCCATTAGGCAAATCAAGACTGGAATGAACCCGCTGACCACATGTCAGTGATGGTACACATTACATGGCATGATGTTATCACCCAACACAAGCACTAGTCACATGGACTCGTAAAAAAAATGAAAAACTCGATCACGGACTTCACGATCGATTACCATGGCAACAAGCAAGGCCTCGAAGCTTTGATTTTTGTATGTGTCAGCCTTAAATGTATTCAGCAAGAATAGGAATTATATAAAAAAAATCTGAAGGAATTAACATTAATTGCTTCTTTTTTTAGGTTTGACACATCATTTCATGAGCCCAGACAGTTATCAAGGTTAACTCGAGTGAATTGAAATAAGAAAATAAGCTGCTTTAAAAGCAGCGGTGGTAACAAGCCAGGTCAACAGCTTCCTAGTGCTGGAATACATTAAACCACATTACATTCAGTTAGAAAACTCCAGGAATGCTTTTAGACAGCAGATTTAAGCACATGTGACACTGTTGATGCATGACTTTCATTATGTACTGTATATTCTTTGCGGTCATGAAGTACCGCTGCACTGCAAATACATAATTTACGCACTCTTGTTTTCTACAAGCATGAATGAATTCTCACAACCGCAGGCAGCTTCTGCACAGATCAACACCCCGTAACGTCACTCGTCAGTTCCATTCACCTGTCCTTGCTGCTAAGTCTGGGGTTTAGTGTCATCCACTTGTGTTTCCACCATCCTCCATAGAAATACATAAACAGCTTAATAAACCTCTTTCTCCTCATCTTCCTCCTCATCACAGTGGCAAACCTGCCAAACATAGTTTTTTTCCTTGTGTGTGTCACACTCATCAGTGAGATTCGCTAGTTCATCATCATCATCATCATCATCATCATCACACACACACAGCACAGGATTCGGTTAATCTGTTTTTATTATCACATCTTTTCATTTTAATGCAGCTTATTTGTATTTTCTCTACATTCTCTCCTAAACCTCCTAAAAGAGTATTTTTTTAAACTTCCAGCAGCTAAATCCTCTCAGCCAGTGGCGAGGGCCGGATTAAGCAGGTGCTAAGGAACTGGAATCAAGGACAATACAAACCGGTGACCCCTTTTTTTTTTTTTAAAGCAAATTATTATTGATTTCTTACACAGCACTGCAATGTTTATTCTCTTATTTTATTTGGCCTATTTGAATTTAACTTCTTTAATTTTCTTCTCTTTAAATTCTTTAATGACTGTTTTTAATTATAGGCTATTTGAATGTCGTTTTATAACGTGTTTCTATTATACTTCGCCCTAATGCTGTTAATGTTAAATGTGAAGCGCTTTGAATTGCCCTGTTAATAAATTGCCTTGGCAGCAGTCGGAATGGGGCTTTTCATTTTCTGCTGCAATCAAGAAAATGAAGAAAAAAAAACTTTATTCACAACAAAAACGCTTGTTCAGTCAGGAATTTTCTGCACAGGGCTTAGCACGGCCTCTCGGTCGTGGAGAATTCGCTATTGAGATATAATGAATGAACAGTTTGACATCATGGGAAGAACATATGTGAATTCTGTTATAGTGTGGTGTAAGTGGATTTGCCTGAACTGGAGCCAGTAACAGATGTCAATGCTATCTCTCACACACACTTTTTTTCCCTCACATGTGTGTGTGTGTGTGTGTGTACGTGAGTGTAAGCGCTTGGAAAGCTGCATGCCGCTTCTCCCCGGCTGCTGGTGGCTCTCAGCCTGGTGGGCCTGGCCAAGCACTGGATCCCTTTGCTTGTGTGTGTGTGTGTGTGTGTGTGTGTGTGTGTGTGTGTGTGTGTGTGTGTGTGTGTGTGTGTGTGTGTGTGTGTGTTTGTGTGTGTCTGTTGTGAACCGTGAGAGTGTTCCTGACGACACAGAGGAGAGTGGAGTAGAGCAAAGCCGTCGTAAGGTGCTAAGTGAATATTTATTTCAAATATCATCCTTCCTTCTTAGTCGTGGTACTTTTCTCCAGGCATGGCGGTGGAAGTGGAGCGAGGAAGGGGAAAAAGGTGGAGAAGAGCAGCCGCTAATCGTCAAGTACAGAAGGGAAGGATGATGGAAAGATGGGGACGGAGAAGAGCGGCTTCCTAACTAGGAAAGTTTCACCTAGATTTTGTAAGGAGGATTGGAGAGCGACAGAGAGGGCCGGGGAGGAGAGAGACAGACACAGAGGAGGGAGACTAAGTGGATTAAAATAAAGGACAGAAGGGAGGAGAGGAAAAGAGAAACATCAAAGCCGTTGAGGGGAAATGGTGTCTGGCAGAGAGGAGAGAGGAGAGAGGAAGAGAGATGCCGAATAAGGGAGAAGAAAAAAAAAAAAGAAGAAGTCTTATCAAAAAGCTGACAGCTGGCTTAAGTTATCTATCCTACAGCCCTGACCTGAACCTATCAGACCCTGTGGTCTATCATAAAAACTCAGGTCAGAGAACTTTCTGCCGTTAGAAGGGCCTTTAAATAGTATGATTTTGCTCAAGTTTCATCATCAAATCAATTTTAAGAAAGCGTGCTTTGCACAATACCGTGGGTTCATGTGCATGTCATGAATCACATTCATACAATCTTTATTCCCAGGCCCATGGAAACAACTTTGCATTATCCTTTGAATGCTATTGTTCTTTGCCAAGGACTAGAGTTAAGAACAAAGAGTTTGGCAAAACAGTTTCTTTTGCGATATATTAGACCACAAGCATGTGTCTTGGTTAATGTGCCAAATAATTCTCTCAAACCCCAGTGATATTTTAGCTAAACTGCACATTTTCAGTTTTCTCGAGGACGCACAAACAGAAATACACACACACACACACACAAAGCACTCAGGCCTTTCAGCAAACACGTTTTGGGAGAAAAAATTAGACCAAACGGCTGAGAGGCTGCTCAGGTAAAGGATGAGAAATGTGTGTCGTACAATGACCAGGAGCAAAGACTTGGCATAAGATGCACTTGTTTCCCAGTGGACACCACATCTGTAGAAGCTGAAATGCCTCTAACTGATCGATTTTATCAGCCTCAGGCTGCCGCACGACATGGGAGGAATGTGCGGAGGTGGAGGATATATATACAGAGTTTTTATAATGTCACCCTGTAGCTTTTGACAGGATTTTAGCATTATATTACCTGTGCGCTATAAGCTTGAGGATTAGCCTATAATCTTTCATTTTTTGGCACATCTGCATGACGGAAAGTATAACAGGTGCAGTCACTTTCATGTCATCTGCCCTAATCGTGATCACCTCATTATGTGTGTAAGAGGATACGTCGTGAGCCGTTTGAAATTATCTGAAATGTCAATGCCAGACCTTAGATAGAATTAATTGAAAAAAACTGCAAAACAAGATTACTCATTGACTTGAACTAATTTGTGTTTTAGTCTAAAAATTGTGTAAACATTGAAGCAGTAAACACTAATACCCTTATTCAGACATCAACATTTGAATGTACTTTCATGAATGTGTGACGAACACAAAAGTGTTGAATGTGTTTTTTTTTAAATAAGAGTATTTGAGAGTTATTGTCTTTTATTTTGCCACAATTTACTGTGATTTAGTTGGGAAGTAAGTATCCCCATTTCAATATGGTTTTCCCTTTGTGAAGTGCATGGTGCTGTGTTCGCTCCGGGCCAGCAGGGGGCAGGGTAACGGGTTTAGCTACATGCAGTGTTCGTTTTCTTCATTGCTGAGAGAAGCTTCAAAAACGTGACACGCTGTCTCCTCGTTTCTCTCCTGTTTCACAGGTTAGTAATGTACAAAACACCTCCAAACTAGGACTTAGCCATGCTGAAATGTGTGTGAGAGATAAGTGAACTGTTTTGGTGAAGTAATTTTTGTTTGTGACCGTTTTGTATTTTGTTTGTAACGAGTTTGAGAAACTCACGGTCAGGAAACGCATACGTTACGTCCAAGAGCATGTCGGCTCAACACACACACATTGTCCTTTGTGCACGTGCATCTGAGCGATGTTTTTTTAGCTTACGATGAGACTGTGAATGGGTTAGCTTGCTGTATGTTAGCTCCCCACCGTTCGTTTATGCTAGGTTTTGTTCAACAAGTTCAAGTAATACTGACAGCTGTTTAAATTGAGATTTAGGTTACACAATTAGCACTTTATTTGTTTGAGCAAGGTTTGCAGTACTGTATTGATTTAATACTGGTCAAATTACTGTAAAAGGCAGTTTTAGGTATCTCGAACGTTAAGCTGGTTTATATTATCATTGTCTACATGTGTTATTTGAAGAAATAGTTAAAATACTAGTACGAAGAGTAAGTGAACATGCATTTGGGTACAAAGAGGTTTATTTTATGAAGTTTGTAAGAACATGGACTTGGTTATAGAGATTTATTTTGTTAAGCTTGTACAACATGGACACTGAAATTCATTGAATGTAAAAAAGGACACTAAAAATGCAATATGTCAACCATAACATAATCTGAATATGAGAAATGTATTATTAAAGAAAAGTTTGTAATAAATTGCTGAGAGAAGCTTCAAAAACGTGACACGCTGTCTCCTCGTTTCTCTCCTGTTTCACAGGAGTTAATCTGTCCACAACGGTGCCGTTGCCGCGGTACCCGTTACAGATTTTTGGTGGCCCGTACGGGGATCGGCAGCAGATGCGCAGGCTACAAGCACAACCAGAATCAGCCGTTTGAAGTGTTCCGGGTGCTGACGACTTTTCGACCCATGCTTTTGGAGGAAGATTTGGAGCTACATCCACAATGCCGGTGTTTCCCCTCATCTTCTGATTGCAAAGACACAACCTACCTCAGTCATCAATCATCTCAGATGCACAGGCCCTGCTTCAACCAGAACGAGTGCCTGTGAGGCTACGACTGTGCTGCACCAGAGTAACCAGACTGAAAGCCACGGGTGAAAGAGCTGCCTGGAAGAGCGACCAACTGCGAGGAAGAGGGAAAAGCAGTCATGGCGGATGGTGAGAGGAAAGGCTTGGTGTGGAGCATCAAGAAGAGTCTGCTCACTCTGACGGCCGATGAACTTTTCCAACTAGCCCAGAGTGTTGGTCCTGTGCCAGGGAAGACGTCATCCACGCTTAAGGTTGGCGAAGAAGAGAGTTGCTTTGAGTACATTCTAGCTTTCATGAACAGCGACACTTTGGTGGAATCTGAGGATTCAGGTATGGCAATGTTGCTAGAGCTTAATGATACTGTGCATAATATCGTTCAGAGTCATGTTGCTCAATCTAAGACAGGTACAGATGTTAATGTGCCCAACGTATTGTCAACCCCTGTAATGAGTGAGAATGTGACAGCAGGTCAACCAGATACAGTTATTAATGACACAACCACTGATAATGTGACAACCACTGCTCCTAACACTGACACAACCCACACAGCTACAGTTAGCCTAGCTGACCCTTCACCAAACACCAGTGCCCCACTCACACATGCTGATGGCAACACCACACAGAGCCCTGACACCGAGTTACAGAGAATGCTTTCTAGCTATGCTGAGCTTAGCAACAAAGTTCTGCAATACATGAACAATCCCACATCACCACCTACACCAGTACATTCTACACAACCATCATCTTACAACACGCACACACCTGAACAACACTCACATGAAAAACATGACCGAGTCGTCCCCCTTCGAGATCTTTCACACCTTCGTCGCGAGTTTAAGATTCAAGGTGGCCAGATCGGTGATCAGAGTTCAGACTTAAGCTACAACAACATATGCAGACAAATCGACGAAGGAGTTAAAGAGCGATTCAGTGAGACTGAAATACTGAGAGGCGTCCTCAGAGTTATCAAATCAGGAAACTTTAAAGATATGCTGATGCACAAGGACGATTTGACCATTGATGAGCTTAAAGGGTTCTTGCAATCCCACTTAGGCGGGCGAAGCAACACAGAACTTTTCCAAGAGCTCATGTGCACAAAACAAAATGACAATGAAACCCCACAACAGTTCTTATACCGTGTAATAGGCCTCAAGCAAAAGATCCTGTTTGCTGCAAAATACGCTGACACGGAAGTGAAATACAATACAAACACAGTTCAAGACATATTCCTACACACCATATATCAGGGCCTTAGCCATAAGTATAATGACATACGCCGAGAACTTAAACCCTTACTCTCTGATAGAAGTGTGTCTGACGAGAGAATTCTAAAGCAAATGATGAAGATAACAAACACTGAGAATGAGAGACAGAGGCGTTTAGGGTCAGCTGTGAAGCAGAAACAAGTAAGCGTGCATAGCACAGAGCTGGAAGTCGCTGCAGCACTGGGCAGTAGTGCAAAGAAAGATGCTCAAGATAAACAGCCAAAGGCTGACGCACTCCAGCAGTTGACTGAGAAAGTAGAAGAATTAATGAACAAAGTTGAACTACTGCAACGGCCACAGAAGACTCAAAACCCAGAGTCTTGCCATCATTGCCAAGTTCAAGTGGACCAAAAGAAAACTAGATCGTACAGCTGTGCTAATTGCCTCCAACAGAATCGTCCAGGTTGCACTCATTGCTTTTACTGTGGTGAAGACGGTCACCGAGCAGTAGGCTGTCTGAAAAAGCCTAAGCGTCAGGAAAACTAGAACCGGTCGCTGCCACGGGACAAGCAGTGACCGGGCTTCATGTCCAGTCCCACAGTGCTGAGCGTAACAGGAGCCCTGAGAGTCATGCAAAGACTAGTTTAATAAAACAGAGACCAAAAAAAAAGAATGAACAAGCCTTTCCTCCATCTCCCCTTTCCCTACCCACCCAAACCAGCAGCCGTTTGGCCAGGTTTATAGGTGCCAAAGCCCTTGCGCGATGTGACCTGAATGGCTTGACAGTTAATGCCTTATTAGACACTGGAGCTCAGGTGAGCATGATTGATAGAAGCTGGAAAGAGAAGTATCTACCAGACGCACCCATTAGGCCCCTCAGCGAAATGTTTGATGACCAGGAAGAACTGGAAGTACATGCTGTGAATGGGGAAATCCTCCCTTTTGACGGTTGGGTCCTCATCGCAGTCAGTTTCACTGGAAATGGTGCATTTACCCAGTCGATCATGGTGCCTTTCCTCATATGTAGTACCCCGCTTGCACAACCGCTACTTGGATTTAACGTGCTAGAGGAAGTGATTCAGAACCGACCAGCCGAACTGGTTTCAGCCCTCACCACGCTTCTTTCTGACGCAATATCTGCCCCTGCCGAAAAAGTTGAGCTGCTGGTGAACTTTATTCAGACCGATAAACCTGCCATGTATCAGAGACTTTTAAGAACGGGCAATTATGATACCACTGTTCCAGCCGAACAAGTAGCCTGGGTTAAATGTCAAATCCCAACTGCTGTAGATCAGGCAGACCCTCTTCTCTTGTTTGAACCTGATGAAAACAGCGCCCATCTCACAGAGCTTGAAGTTGGGGAGGGCCTACTAGAAATACAGACTGCCAAGAGACCTTATGTTGTTATACCAGTGAAAAATAGCACAAAACACTCTGTCACGATACCAAGGAAAACAACCTTGGGTAGCGTCCAGACAGTGGCTAGGGTGATTGAGACTGATTCACTAGAAATCTCTAGGTCCAGAACAGATGTTAACGCTGCTACAATACCAGCTACTCAAACTGCTCCAGTCTTATGGCAGCCTCCCGTAGATCTCAGCCACCTTAGTGATGAAGAACAAGACAAAGTCAGGGAAATGCTGTGGGAAGAGTCAGCTGCTTTTGCACGAGACAGTCATGATATTGGATGTATTCCTAGCTTACAGATGTCGATCAACCTCAAGGACGAGATTCCAGTGCAGAGAGCGTACTCCTCAGTCCCCAAACCACTGTTTAAAGAAGTAAAAGAGTATGTACAAGATCTGCTAATGAAAGGCTGGGTTGTCAAATCAAAGTCCTCTTATGCTGCACCAGTGGTTTGCGTACGGAAAAAAGACGGCACTCTCCGCCTCTGTATAGATTATCGTCTCTTGAACCAAAAGACCATCCCCGATCGACATCCCTTACCTAGAATACAAGACCTGACTGACACGCTTGGTGGCTATTCCTGGTTCAGCATCCTTGACCAAGGAAAAGCCTATCATCAGGGTTTTATCGCCAAAGACTCCCAGCACCTCACTGCTTTCATTACTCCCTGGGGACTGTATGAATGGGTCCGTATCCCATTTGGCCTCTCTAACGCCCCTGCGGCCTTTCAACGGAGTATGGAAGAGATGTTGGGTTCCTTGAGAGATGACTGCTGTCTCCCGTATCTTGATGATGTGCTTTGTTATGCGAGAACCTTTGACGAGCATGTGGAAAGCGTCCGCAAAGTACTCCAAGCGCTTCAGAGACACGGGGTGAAGCTAAGACCTGAGAAATGTGAGCTGTTTCGTCAGGAAGTAAGATACGTTGGTCGTCTTGTGTCAGCTCAGGGAGTGAGAATCGATCCCAAAGACCTGGATGCAGTGCGCTCATTAGCCAGCAAGACTCCACAGACAGTTGGAGATGTGAGAAAGCTCACCGGGTTCCTGGGCTATTACCGCTCCTACATCCAGGACTTTTCGAGGATAGCAAAGCCCATCTATGAGCTACTACAAGTCAAGCCAGGACAAACAGCTGTAACACGTGGTAAAAGCAAAGGTCCACAACTGCCGTCCAGAACACCTGTACAGTGGTCCGTTGAACACCAGAAAGCCCTTGATCGACTCGTTTCTCTCCTTGTTAGCCCCCCTGTGCTGGCATACCCCGACTTTAACTCTCCGTTCGTATTACATACAGATGCTTCAGACCAGGGACTAGGTGCGATTCTTTATCAACACCAGGATGGCAAGTTGAGAGTCATTGGGTATGGCTCTAGGACTTTAACTGCGGCTGAGCGAAACTACCATCTGCATAGCGGAAAACTAGAGTTCCTTGCCCTGAAGTGGGCTGTGTGTGAAAAATTTAGAGACTATTTATTTTATGCACCTCACTTCACAATATATACAGACAACAATCCACTGACCTACATTATGACCACGGCAAAGCTAAATGCTGTGGGCCATCGGTGGGTTGGGGAGCTTTCAGATTTTAGATTCGAAATAAAGTACAGACCAGGCAAGGCTAACATCGATGCCGACACGCTGTCACGTCTCCCTTTAGACATTGAAGCTTATACTGAGTCCTGTACCAAAGAGTGTACTGAAGAAGTGGTTCGTGCTGTATGGGATGGGAGTAAAGCAGCAAAGCAGAAAGATGTAGCCTGGGTGGCAGCTCTTAACATCTCCTCCCAAGCCGACCTGTCTCCGTCCTTCGATCACTTGAATGCAATCAGCCATGATGAACTTGTGGAAGCGCAACGTGCAGATGAAGCCATCAGTGAAGTGATTAAGTTAAAAGAGACTGGTACACCCTTAACTGATGAGATACGAAAAGCTGCTAGTGGAGCCACCAGACGCCTTTTCCATGAATGGGGAAAGCTAGTCTTGGAAAATGGTCTCCTGTACAGGCGTGCAAATGAAAGGAAACAGTTGGTGCTCCCCACCCAGTACAAAAGTCTTGTCTTGAAGAAACTCCATAACGAGATGGCCCATGTGGGCACAGAGAGGGTCCTTAACCTCGCCAGAGAGAGATTCTATTGGCCTTTTATGGCTAGAGAGATCGAGGACCATATCACTAAGAAATGTCCATGCATAAAGTCAAAGAAGCCAGTTACTCATGTTCGTGCCCCAATGGGTAGTATCACATCAAGCTCGCCACTAGAGTTGGTGTGCATCGACTACTTACATCTAGAGACCAGCCGTGGTGGCTATGAATATATCCTTGTGGTCGTTGATCATTTTACAAGATTTGCTCAAGCTTATCCAACAAAGAATAAGAGTGGAAAGACAGCAGCTGAGCGCATCTTTAATGATTTCGTCCTCCGCTTCGGGTACCCATCTAAGCTACACCACGACCAAGGCCGTGAATTTGAGAACGAGCTTTTTCGTACACTTCAACAGTTGTCAGGCATTCGTCATTCCAGAACATCCCCGTATCATCCTCAGGGAAACCCTGCGGAACGGTTTAATCGAACAATACTCCAGATGTTGAGGACATTGACTGACAAGGAGAAGGAACGATGGAAGGACCAAATCCCACGAGTTGTACATGCGTACAATTGTACTCGGCACGAGTCGACAGGCTTCTCGCCCTTCTTTCTTCTTTATGGCCGTCATCCTCGTCTTCCCATTGATTTGTTGTTTGGGTTGGTTGAAGACGCAGAGCCAGACTCACCAAAGGGATATGCAGAGAAGTGGGCAAAGCAGATGGCTGAAGCCTATCGAATTGCCAGTGAGAATAGTAAGCAGGCCAGTGCCAAAGGCAAAGTGCTCTATGACAAGAAATCAAGAGGAGTAGTACTCCAGCCTGGCGATAGGGTCTTAGTCAGGAACCTTAGTGAGCGTGGTGGACCAGGGAAACTGCGGTCATACTGGGAGAAGTCCATTTACATTGTCAGAGAACAGTTTGCGGATAACCCAGTATATGTAGTGTATCCTGAGTCTGGGGACATTAAGAAGACAAGAACACTGCATCGCAATCTGCTTTTATTAGTGAACGATCTTCCAGTTGAAGCTTCTCCATGCCACACTGCTCCTGAAAAGAGAACACAGAAAAGTAAGACTCAACAGACTAACATACCAAAACATGCAGATCTACCGGAAGAATCAGATTCTGACTCTGATGATGACTCAGATGGTCATCGTTATTGGCTGAGGGTACCAGCAGAGAGAATACTGGACATACCAGTTGTAGCCCAGCCACAACGACCAGCCATCACTTTGAGTCGCCCAACCCCAGTACCTATATGTGACAAGAGAGTTACAATAGACTACTTGCCTGATGAAAACCTGATGCCTGAAAAAGAAGCAGAGATGGATAGACCCGAACAGGATGAGAGCCAATCTGTCGATGCTGGACCTGAGGAACAAGAAGGATATGACGAAGCTCCAGAGCTCATTCAGGGAGATCAGCCTCTGGTCAGTACAGTGCCAGACATCCAGACAGAGCTCAGAAGGTCAAGTCGGGACAGACGACCAAGACAAATCTTTACATATCAAAATCTCGGTCAGCCCACACTGACAACACAGGCCACAGTTAACATGACAAACACAAACTCACACTCACCTGCTGACACTATGCCTCATACCACTCAACCACTACACTCACTTATTCCCTACACAACACAGACATATCCCCTGAACCCCTACTTCACTCTTTACCCCCCATTTACATACATGCCTTACACCTTAGCATCACCACCATACATATTACCAGTTCCTGTTGCCTGTTAGAGAGGGAAAAAAAAGGATTTGAGTTAAGTAAAAGCAGATTTGAGTTAAGTTGAGCAGAAAATGGTGGGACCCATTTCTTTTTGCCGGGGAGTGTGTGACGAACACAAAAGTGTTGAATGTGTTTTTTTTTAAATAAGAGTATTTGAGAGTTATTGTCTTTTATTTTGCCACAATTTACTGTGATTTAGTTGGGAAGTAAGTATCCCCATTTCAATATGGTTTTCCCTTTGTGAAGTGCATGGTGCTGTGTTCGCTCCGGGCCAGCAGGGGGCAGGGTAACGGGTTTAGCTACATGCAGTGTTCGTTTTCTTCATTGCTGAGAGAAGCTTCAAAAACGTGACACGCTGTCTCCTCGTTTCTCTCCTGTTTCACAGGTTAGTAATGTACAAAACACCTCCAAACTAGGACTTAGCCATGCTGAAATGTGTGTGAGAGATAAGTGAACTGTTTTGGTGAAGTAATTTTTGTTTGTGACCGTTTTGTATTTTGTTTGTAACGAGTTTGAGAAACTCACGGTCAGGAAACGCATACGTTACGTCCAAGAGCATGTCGGCTCAACACACACACATTGTCCTTTGTGCACGTGCATCTGAGCGATGTTTTTTTAGCTTACGATGAGACTGTGAATGGGTTAGCTTGCTGTATGTTAGCTCCCCACCGTTCGTTTATGCTAGGTTTTGTTCAACAAGTTCAAGTAATACTGACAGCTGTTTAAATTGAGATTTAGGTTACACAATTAGCACTTTATTTGTTTGAGCAAGGTTTGCAGTACTGTATTGATTTAATACTGGTCAAATTACTGTAAAAGGCAGTTTTAGGTATCTCGAACGTTAAGCTGGTTTATATTATCATTGTCTACATGTGTTATTTGAAGAAATAGTTAAAATACTAGTACGAAGAGTAAGTGAACATGCATTTGGGTACAAAGAGGTTTATTTTATGAAGTTTGTAAGAACATGGACTTGGTTATAGAGATTTATTTTGTTAAGCTTGTACAACATGGACACTGAAATTCATTGAATGTAAAAAAGGACACTAAAAATGCAATATGTCAACCATAACATAATCTGAATATGAGAAATGTATTATTAAAGAAAAGTTTGTAATAAATTGCTGAGAGAAGCTTCAAAAACGTGACACGCTGTCTCCTCGTTTCTCTCCTGTTTCACAGGAGTTAATCTGTCCACAACGGTGCCGTTGCCGCGGTACCCGTTACAAATGTTTCAGGGCCCAAAAGGAGTCTGCACGTCCCTCTCCTGTCATCCAGTGGACTTCCTACATCAGATAAAACATTTTTTTTTACTTAAATTAGAACTTGCAAACCTAACAGCGGTTACATAAGGTTATGAAAGCTTCATGAGTGGTTAACGGGCTCTTTATGACTCAAAAGAAAACCACACGACACATTCAGAAAAAAAAAAGCACAGCCTCTGCAGTTTCCCGCTCAGATAGCTGGCTTGGATCTGGCTTTCAGAAACAGTATTTCAGCAAATACCATGCGTGTATTGTCCCAGGTTGGTGGAGCAATCAGGAGGAAACCTTAGCGCAAACAGCTGTTTTGTTAATTTTTCTGGTACATTGCCACGAAAAAATAAAATTAATCCAGTCAGCTTTATAGGCCCTAACATTGCCGATGAAAAAAGTGTGGAAGGTCAAAGAGTTCAAAAGTAATTCTTTGTACTTTGTGTCTGCCTGAATCAGCTTCTATGCAAGAAGGGGAAATGGCTGCCCTCCTAAGAGCCAAAGAGATTTCTAGAAACTCCTGAGTGGAGTAGCTGGAACCTGGACTGCAGGCATACTGACCATGTATTTATAATAAAACTTTATAATTATAACCTGTCAGATAATAAATGGGGTTATGTTCCCTTTATAGTTAATTTTAGTTACTACACCTTTATTTGTAGCCACTTCCTGTTTGTTGCACGAGGCTCCTCCTTTGTTTCATCTAACTTTGTTAGCAGTGTGAAAATGTGCTCCATTTGACCTTCGGTTGTTCTAACCTTGGAGTGAAGCCAACTGTAAGTTACTGCTGAAAATCATTGTAACATTTGTCTGGGATTAGTGAAGTTTGAAATATAATGTTAAAACCGCTAAATTTAAGTTTAAAAAAGATCACGTTGAAAGGTGTGAATTGCTAATCGTTAGCAATGCTAATTAGCTAACTGCTGAGTCATTTAGCCTTTTGTTAGCCTCATTTACATTGCGTTATATGTGCATGTGTATTATATTCATATTGCTATTGTAATACATTTCTTATGTAACATTGCGTGTCAGAAGATTTCAGTAAATCAGTCAACCTGGAATCCAGCCTGCTGGTCTTTATCATTGTTCACTGTCTGTTTTCAATACCAAAGAAGTATTATCAGGACAGAATAATAATATATTTTTTTTCACAATAGGGCCCCTTTAATAAACAAACAGAGGCAAAGGAAAGAGACTTGAGGGAAAAAACAGAAAGAACTGTGGTAAGCTGTGAGTTCAGTCAGAGGTTTGACTGTTTCATGTACTGGGTGAAAACACACAGAGAAGGAGCCTGAAGCACATTTTCTTTTCTCCTACAGGTTTTTCATCATATAGCGCAATTTAAGGTTTCCTGGATTCCTGCAGGTCAAAGTGAGTAACCACTCGGAGCAGAACCTTTTTCTGAAGTATCTGGACGACTGTAGTCTGAAGTTATATGATACCGGTCAATAGTTTGGGCAGTCAAGGGGATTACATTTCACATAGGTACTGTGGTGGATATGGAGGCAGGTGCTCACTAATCATAAGATTGGTGTTTGATTCCCAGCTCGCATGTCAGACCCTCCTTGGCAAGATATTGAACCTCTCCTGATGAGCTGGAGCACCTTGCTTGGCAGCCTCCACAATCATTGTGTGACCATGTGTGTGAATGCACCATGTATAGCTAAGCAATTTGAAGACTGAAATGGTGCTACAAAAATTAAATCCATTTACATGCTGCAGCCTTTATACTCCTATAGGCCTTTA
Source organism: Eupleurogrammus muticus (assembly GCA_036785175.1). Classification (NCBI taxonomy): domain Eukaryota; kingdom Metazoa; phylum Chordata; class Actinopteri; order Scombriformes; family Trichiuridae; genus Eupleurogrammus; species Eupleurogrammus muticus. Next base: position 9,640,428 of record JAYKQN010000009.1, on the reverse strand, counting down.
AGCCACCATAGCAAAGCATAGGTTATGGGTCCCCCTAGCCAGAGCCCATTTTGCCATTTTGCCTTGTCATCCTATGACATCCTTTCCATCCCCTCTATGTCAGATTTCTCACTATTTGTGGCTGCCTTCTATCACAGACCCTTACACGTCAATTTCCTCTGGTCCTGCAGTGCTCCTGTTCAATCCCAAACACAAGGTCTATTGGGAGTAAGGGTGACTTGACAATGTGACAAATATGGGAATAGACTTTAGTCTCATTAGCTCTGCTATTACAGGCAGCTATGACCTTGGCTGTCAGGGTGACATTTTAAATCCAATTTCTCCTTATCAGGGAGTGTTCTTAGAAGTGAACCTAAAACTCTGTAAAACCTCTCTTCAGGAGAATTTATAGGGAGAGACCAGCAGATAACAAAGAGTGCTTTCAAGTCCCATCCCAAGTTGTGACACAGCCTATTTGAACCACTAAACTTTTCACATTTCCTGGTCTTTTGCTTTTAATGGTTCATTATCACAAATGACTATAAGTTGCACAGAGCCAAATAAACCTTATGGAATAGGCGAGTGACAACGATATTCGCCACAGGCACAAATTCTTGTCTTTTTGTTTTCTGTTCACAAAAGAACCTGCACACATTCAACAACTCTTTGCATTGTGAGCCAAAATAAACAGCTCTATATCAACTTTAATGTCCTGTCTATGCCCAAGTGACCCATTTCCTCGATGTGGCTCATTTAAAATGAGACAACAGCACACAAACACAAGCTGCTTTTTAGTTTGATCCTTTCTCTGCATAGTCCCATCTGCCCTAATCGCTAGCTTCCTTTACTCTATGAGCTTGAAACTCACGACTTTTTAGTGTGTGTGAACCCGGTTCAGAACCCACACAGACACAGAGAGAACATGCAAACACCAAGGAGATTTAGTTTTTTGTCCAGTTTGGTGCCAAAGATCTTGTTATTTTCAGTCCTTGAGATAGTTTGAAGGGCATGATCCTCTTTTGTAAAATTTCACGATGCAGCCAGGGAAAAATACGTTTTTATTCCATTCAGTGACACAGCTTAAGCAGCGCAGCCATTATACCATACTTCAATAACCTCTGACTGTGACCCCAATCTAACAACTCAATGGCTATCATCTGTAGACGAATTAGCGCTAGGTGCACCCTCCAAATTCTTCTGTCCATCCTGTCCAGACAGTGGCTATCTTACCCAAGACTTCCTTTTCCACTCACTGGTCATTGCCCAATAGTCTGATTAGAATCTTGCGATATGTGAATGGTGCTTTACGAGCTAATAAAAGCTGAATAAATCTAATGAAAATGGATAAAAAGGTAATAGAAGCAAATGAATTTGGGCAATTGAAGTACTGTAATCAAACCACTAACTGTGCCACTGGAGCAGTTCAAGGCTCTAGTAAGGAGCCAAAATTAAAGACTCAGAGACCGTAATTCTAGTACAGAAGGCCAGCAATTTACTGGATAAAATATATACATGGTAAAACAATACGCAAGCCAAAAATATACCGCAGGCTTCAATAAAGGTAAGAAAATTTTGGCAAAAAAGGTGCTTAATTTTTCTTCTCTTTTAGTTCAACTTATTTATTTTAGTAAAGCTAAGTTTAATTCATTTAAATAAATTCTATTTCCCTGAGGATTACAATTTTATTTCCTGAGATAACTTTTTCTTTACTTCACAGGTTAAAGAATACCTTTAGTTTCACCTGTAGACCACAATAGTTCAAAACCACATTCAATACAATAAAAAAATAAAAAAGTATAACCCTTTAGATCAGTTCAAGGGACGCGAATCAAATGTGGACACAATTGTTCAGATCAATAAAAGTGTTCCAGACCAATTCAGTTCAGAACATTACTCACGTTGGGCAATGACACGCCTGCACACAGCAGACACCTTACTCTTTCAGAAAGTTCCAACCAAGCAATAAACCTGACGTGCTTAGTAGGTCATAGACAAAATAAACACATTTAAATCCTTGAATTACATGATCACAATGTTTCCGAACTGTAATATTACTATTACGGTGCTTGTCTACCTCAAAAGGACAAGAAAGTGGCCTTTTTTCACTCGTGGCTCCATCTCGGACAAAACCTACTAAAAACAATGGCAATAAAACGTCCTTGTAAACAGCTATGTATTTAGGATTCACTTTTCAACACACCGTAAAACACATGAAAAATGAATTCAAAATTCACCAAAACCGGTGTGGCTTAGTTTTCCAATAATTCCCATCAATTCCTGACCAGGTGGTTATGTTTCTTAGTCTTAAAATCAGCTTTTTCACTGTTACATCACTGACAGGAATTCTTACTTTTATCATTAAATTATTGTTGTATACATTAATTATTATTCTTGATGGAAAAATGGCCTTATTGAGACGTTTTCTTTAAGTCTTTTAAATGTATTTATTCCACTATATTTTTAGGTTATTTTTTTATTTACATCACATTTTAAAGAGGCTTACACAATGCATTGCACCTCTGTGCATAGAATTTTGTGCTTGGACTGAAACTGGAAATTGGAAGGGTTTCCTGTTCAGTATAATTGTCACCTGCCTCTCAGGTGGAGGAATTCCTGATATGACACCCTATAGTCAGCTGACAACGCCTCTTGAACTATTTGAGTACTTTCCCTTTCTCCTTCTTGTTTTTTCAGTCCCATCCAATTTATTTTTGCCAGTTTAATTTGTATTCTGTTGGTAGTTAACTGGTGTTCTGTCACCCTCGTTGCTTGTGCTTTCACATACAGTTTCTTGAGTCTTTGACTATCTGATCTGAGCACTGTGATGGTGATTCAGTGAATCCATCAATCCAGTTTAGGGGGAAATTATCAATTGGTTTACTGTCAGTGGGGACTGACAAGTGTCGAGAAGGTTTTGTTTTCCCTTTGCAGGCCGTCAAAATATATCAGTCTCAGAGACACAAACACCACTGGTTTGATGAAGACAATCTATAAAAAGACAGTCTTTTCATAAAAAGTATCAAAGAAACAAGGCATAGGATGGCACAGGTACTGACTGAACAGAACAAGATAAACTTGCAGAGGACAATATGCACAAGGCCATTCAGAAATGAAAAAAATAAATAATCTGTCAGTTTTATTACATTTTCTTCTTGTAAAACTTAGTACTTGTGAAAATCAGTGTTATTTAGGGAGGTTTTGCTAATGAAATTCACTGATAGTCCATTATCCCCAGATTACACTGAGTGGAGCATACCACTACTCCAAGATGGTGGCCCCCACATTTTATCAGTGTCTATGGCAGTGCTTCTCATTTATTTCCTGTTGCGCCCCCCCTATGGAAGAAGAAAACAACTCGCACGACTATAAGTCGTAGTATAATTTGTCTATAAAATTGTCATAAGTACACCTCACTCACTGTGTCTCTTATTAACCTATAAAAGAATAAAAAAGAAAGAAATATGGACCAATTCCCAAAAAAGAATAGCTTTATTAACTGTAACAGAAAAGATTAAAAGTGCATCTGAAATTCAAAAACAAAAATAAATCCTTAATTAAACTATGCACATTTTTTGACTGACCATGTCAAACCACATGATACTGATAACTAAAACTACATAAAATCGGCTTATCAGCATTATTGGGGTGTAATATCTTTAAGTGAAACGTTAATTTATTTGTCTTCATGCTGTCCGCTGCCAACATTTTAGACACAGTAAACCAAAAGTCTTTCACAGTGAAGCCAAGCGCTACATACGCTTCGTCATAATTCCTCGTCTTAGCTTTCGGGAGACGTTTTTTTGTCTCTTTATCTCCTCTGCCTGTCTTCTCGTCCCAGGTTAAATACTATGTCATGGTGTCACTTGAGGGTCTGCTACACTTTGTGTCTACACTTCATACTCGTCCTCTGTGCTGTATGCTCCATGCGCACACTCTGCCAATGAAAGCACCAATGCCCCCATGTGTAGTGGAGGTACAATTGCACTTTATCCTAGGACCGTAAAAAATAAAAATAAAAAAATAAAAAAGCATGTTCCCCGAGGTCTAACGCACCCCCCATGGCGGAGCGTAGAACCACCGGTCTATGGGCGGTATCTATAGATAGGATGTCTAAGGGGCAGACAATTAGACCAGAGGTCGCACAAAACTTTTCTGAAATGGGAGGGGAGATGGATGTCAGAATAAAACAGGAAGTCACAAGACAGACAAGATGTTTATAAGTTATCTTAGACATAACAGTTCTTTACTTTTAGACAAAAGCAATTTGCTGTTAGGACCACTGTCCACGAGCATCTTTAATGTCTCCACAAGTCTGGGACATGTTCCTCTATCTCATCTAAATCTAAACCAATTTGCTCATTGACTGGCACCATCAACCTATTGATTAAATAGAACCTTGACATTTTTTTTCCTGGTGTTATCATAATTACCTCATTTGCCAATTCCATAAAATGTGCTCTGTAATTGATTTAAAAACCTCCACAGCCACATGTAACTTCTGCGTCAAACACAGAGGAAGCTAGTTCACAGCTCCCTCGTAAAAGTGGCAGTATTAGGCAAACTCCAATTAACGCTTGTCAAATGTTGCAATTAATTACTGATAAATTGTTTTTATGAGTTTAATTAGGAGATCATCTGAGACATACAGCACTAATGGTAGATGAGGTGCAGAGGAGGGAGAGATGGAAGAGAAGGGCAGCTGGAAGGGATGAGGTAGAGAAGGCAGATACAGTAATCATGTGTTTGACATTTCAATGTCTGCTGAAAGAGGGAGAATAGATAGGACGGGAGAATAGAAGATGAATAGACAAGGGATTAGGGGTCTGAAAGGGAAGACGGCTCCTCTTAAGATGCTTTCTCTCTAAAATGCAAGTGGGAGGAAGTGACAGGGCCTGTGGTCAGAAAAGAAAGACAGAAAATAAGAGGCAAGAAAGAAAAGGGGGGGGAGAGAAGCCTCCTACACTTCAGTCTGTTATTTAAAAAAAAATGTTGGTTCTCGGAACGGAGTGACGTCTGGATATGCAAACACAGCATGGATTTATTATCTGTTTATCAAGAGGAAGGTGCTTTACTTTCTGCATCCACAATTAGTTTTCCTCGGTATGAACTGCTTTGTTCCACTTCAGTGTCTGTTCCCATGTCAAGAAAGAACAGGAAATAAGCATAGCCTGTCTACATCTCAGATTTCATTAGTGCTGTCAAAAAAACGTTGCATAATATTTCCCATAATCTGCTTGTTGGGACCCGGCCATGAAGGGCTGTGAGAAAAACAAGATATAATGCAATGAGGCTGTATGAAAAAAGCAGCATTTTCTAGATCTTCATGTTCCCAATAACTTTCAAAGAGCATTGGGTTCTTCAAGGGGGGGGTGAGGGAATCTCTGCTGCCATGCTGAATGCCTTCAAGCCTTTACTACACTAAGTGACATTTTACTCAACTCTATATTCAGGACAATATTATACAATTTATCTAATAATAAATAATAAACTTGGGGCCATCCCATTTCTCCCTCTAAAACTTCGCATTACTAATCCTGTGGGTGACATAAGGATAAAGTTAATAAAACCAAGCATACAAGTAGTATGTACAATAGTGCATAAGTAGTATTAAAAAGTACTTTCTGTAGCCCTATGGGAGAGCGGTAGCTCTATGGCTATTAGATGTAGATGAATTAAAAGTAAAATTCACAAAAGTGGTTAAAGACATACTAAACATTTTTTCGGTTCAATCGCCAACTAGTTGATGGTTATACTGTATGTTTAAAGGCCATTTTTCTCACCTCTGTCACTTCCTCGCACTTGCAAACCTGCCCAGAATGAAGCTGGTTAGTTTTATTACCTTATTAGTCAATGTAGTGCCAATAAAAATGACTATCGCTGCATTATATGGTTTACTTTACAGCCTAATCCTCATCTTCCACTTCTTTTAAGCCTGCATCCAACCTCATTACATTTTTAGGATTGATTATAAGGGCAAAATCGCACCCCTGTGGCTTCCTACAGTAATGGGACACCCTACACAAGAGTTTGCAACATCTCCATTTAGGGGAGGTATTGGGACAGACTCTTTATGTATATAGCACAATTTATGTTGCATAAAATGCAACACAAACTGCTTTGCATAAAAGCAGATAGTCATAACATCTAGTGAAACAAAAACAAAAAAAATTAAAACCACATGATAAGACAACATAAAACAACCATCCGGTAAAAAAAACACTTGCAATGGTAAAATGATGAGTCTTGAGATTTTAGTTTTAAAGTGTCAACAGATTTTGAGCCCCTTAGACACTCAGGCAGACTGCTTTAAAGTTTATGGCGTAGCTGATGAAGCGGCAGCTTCGTGACTTTTACTTCTGACCTCAGGAATATTCATGGTTTCAGCAACATGATCCAAGGGACCTCGTGGGCACACATGTGAGGCAGATAAAGCCATCAAGGGATTTGAAATCAATAAAAGACTTAAGATTGATTCTGTGATAGACAGGTAACCAATGTAAAGACTTAAAAATCCGAGTTTTGTGTGCTCCCCATCTGGTTTTCATCAGAGCACATGCTACGGCATTCTGCAGGAGCTGTCCAACAGCATTTTTAGACACACCAGACAGCAAATCACAACAATAGTGCATCCTGCAGATGAAAGGAGGACTCTGGCACTTTGAACTAAACTTATGTTCTTAGACCTACAGTACAATTCTCATTATTTCTCCCAAAAAGTTAATTAGAAAATATTTTCTATAATTACTTCTTACTTCATACTATCTGGCCATTAATTGTATGCAATCTCTTGGACATGTGATCATAGGAACTTGTATTTCAAAGAGTTTTTGTCTGACATGAGCAGTATTTTAATGCAAGTTACTAGTAATTCAAGAAAAACTGCACTGCAGCCTCATTATTTGACTGATTAGAAAAATTTCAATAGGTCTGTCCTTCCGTCAGCTAGAACATTAAGGGCTGTGAAGGAAATTTTATTCTATAATGGTTGCTAATGGGTTTATTTTCCACAACCAACAATTTGATATTCAGGTCCTGTTCATGCAGAAATTGGTCAGGCGTGCACGCATCCGAAATGGTCTCTAGATTCCTTTTTTCATTCTTCACAATACTACTTCTGTCACTTTTCAAGAGAGTAAACCACTATAAATGCCTTCCAAATGAGGCTGTGCATTGTTATTTCCATATTTAAACAATTATTACATTTCATGCTTATCAGCTTTTCACCCCACCGAGCATATGAGGGCTCTTAACTTGGTCATGAGTCCCTGAGTTTATATAAACCCATGGTAACACATGCAGCCTATTCAGCTATGCACACAGTGACCCTGGTGAGTGAGGGCCCAACCACAACAAAAGAATACAAATTCAGCACAGCATTTTGTCATTAAAGATTCTGTCTTCTTATTAGTTTCCACAGTCGATTGACAGGTGGAGCCCTTGAAGTCCCTTGAAGCGTTTTCTCTAAAAGTTGAGGGGGAAAAAAATGACACCACTCCTGAACATTTTGATATGAGCCGTAATTTCTGTCCGGCTCAGCCAAAAGTCAATTTACTAGAGTGAACCTCCACCTGAAGCGGACAGGTCCTCTGATTTCAGACAGTCACTTTCTGTCTTGTCCCTCGCCTGTGTGTCTGCTTTTTAGGATTCACAAACCATTGGCGACATCTTCCTCCCACCTGCCTCGAAACTGTAAAATGGATAGCAAAAGTTTGACATCAGCGACTGGTCGATTTTTTTCAAAGACTTGTAGTTACATAAAAAAATAAAACATTTTAAAGTTTGCATGCCTTATTAAGTGTAGTCACGTTGGTTCATAGTTCAGAGAGTTTTTGAATGCTGACCACAGTCTGTCAAACAAAGCCATTTTTACCATGTTTCCATTATAATGCAGGTCTGCACTGACAAGGCTGCATGAAGAAGATTTAGAGGTGGGAAAGATAAAATTAAAAACACGAAAAAGCATAAAGATGAAAACTCTGCAGCATCCTGGCAGCGGGTTGCACAATTGACCCTATCCAAATGACATTTGAAGCAGTGTAGCGGGTTCATTTTGTTACATCATTTTTTACACAAGCTTATATAATACGGAAAAGTAACTTTGCTGTCGATTGAGAACAAAGGCAGTCATTAGGGAAGCAATTTCTACCCACATTAGACATGTGAATGTGTGTGTATCCATACATATGTATACCTGGTTTTAGTAAATCCCACAACAAACAATGCAAAAATCATTAATAATAAATACTTACAGATCTGTACATACAGAATATGATTAGAATGAACAGGACGTATGCAAGCATGTGTACAAATACATCAACTGTGAATATAAAAAAAACTTTTGGCATGTGCTGAGCCAAAAAAGGAGTAAGTACTCAAAGTAGTATTTTTGGCTTGCCTTTGGACACTTTATTGTATATGTGCCACCTCTATTGTCCTGTATCCTACATCAGTGGCTGTAAGTCTCTGAAACTGAGGTTATCACAGTGAGATTTAGAGTGAAACAGGATGAGGTGAATCTCAGGAGGAACAATTCATGTCAGTGCAGTAACAGTCGTCTGTCTCTGAGTGTGTCACTGACTGTGTGTGCACTATCTTTGTTGTCTTGGTGTCCCCAGGTTCATTTATGTTTCTCTTCAGAATGACCTTCAGCTGCACTGAGATTAGATATTCTATACACAACACACATACACACACACCTACACACACCAGTTTTATATAGGCATGGAAACACACTATTTCAGGTGCCCATCACCTCACCATAATCAGCACATTCATTGGAATTTCCATTAGGTTTCTAAATGCATTTAAAACGGATTCCATTGCCACTCACTCAGTCCACTCTCTGCTGAATGTATATGGATGATTGATGCTCGGTAGAAGACTGAAGTTCGTCATCCTGGAGATCTTTGCAAATCATGTAACTTGTTTTTCCTTTCCTCTTCCTAATTAAGATTGAGATTAGCCATCGCGGCGTTGCACTGATGAATTTCCTGTTCTCAGGATGATGCATGATTAGGGTTGTGATTCATGAGCTTCGCTCAGTTTAGTCAACACATTTACAGTGTGATGTACAGTGCTTGAACAGAGAACATTACGCCACGTATACAAATACAAGACAGCACATCTTGCACAATCCTAAAAGGATGGTGTTTGAATTTCTCCACTTCTAAGTAAGAAGTGATGTGTTACACCTGTATGTTATCAGTATGGTATCTTACACATAGAGCTATCAAACTAATCCCTTTTTTGACTTTATGTCTTTACTGGGTCTTATTTTGTGTTTGGTTTGGCCTGCTCTGTGCAGCTTTGATGTAGCTTCAGCAATATTTTCACAAGAAAAGAAGAAGTAGAATCTGCATGATTATGGGAGCAGCGCACAGAGACACTTTTTATATTTGTTGTGGTGCGTCTGGTGGAATCACAAGTGTTGACTAGAGTAGATATAGCGTCTGTTGGCTCTTTGCAGGCTACAGTAGTCCACAGTTTTTTACCTCAAGATGTTTAGAACAAACTGTAACTTTCTTGACATAAAAAAAGTACTGACCAGCACCATGGCCCGACTCAAAAAGGCTAAAAAATGAATTGTCTCTCACTGTTGACTGCTGTACATATTTTTCTGTGATTATAGGTGTGGTATTTATATCCAAAGAAGATAAATTATGGGATTTATACATTTCAGTCATGCGCTCACACACTCACCTAAGTTTATGGGCATGGGTCCTTTTAAGACATGGAATGAGTTTCTTTACCTTTAAGCATTTCTCAGACTCAAATCAACAAAATACTCAGTGACGGCACATTTCTTGGTGACTTTACGACTCTGGTCTGTTTCTGTTGTAAATTATTATTTACTCTGGGGCAGAAATTCAGTTCCATTAAGCCAGTGGAAAACTGATGAAGGCTGCACTGGCCATTCGAGGTACACACCATACAGGAAGGTAGAAATCCAATACACTTGTATGTTGTTTTGTAAAGTCTTGCTAATAATAGCAAAATATCAGATAAAGGACTCTGTGGAGTCCTTTGTGCTTGTACTAATGTGCATGTTCACTGCAGTCCAAAGCCAGAAAACAACTTGGTTTAATGGTTTTCTCATCCTGCAAGAAAAGGACAACGGAACCAATCAGCACAATGTAGTTTAAACTACTATGGCAACGGTTCCAACCTTTCCCAAAATATGACCAACTTAATGATCTCAAAAATGTTTCATTCAACCCTGTAAACGACAAACAAGTTTTTATTTAGTCTGAGCTAAATGCAACACATACATATAACTGGCTTGGAAATTTGGTCATTTTTCCTTTTCTTTAAGGTTCCTAATGCATTTTAATATGCAATGTAACTTTGCATAGACTCATTTTAAAACATGAACAAAAAAAGTTTAATAACAATGAAATAATAAATTGTTTTCACAAAGAAACTAGGACATTGCCTCCCTACCTGTACTGGGCAGGCCCATGCTGGGCCACCACATCGGCAACCACTAATATACGTTGTTTGTGATAACATACTTGCACCTTATCACACTGTGAAGTGTTGGCTGCAGTGCCTCTGTGATCCCAATACTACCGAAACCCTCCAGATGTCAGGTTTTAAAAGTCAAACATGATTAATAGGATCTGGGCAGCAGGCCAGTCTAGATTCTAATTGAATCCGTAAAATCCACACATGCAGCGGCGCAGTTTAGAATATAAAACATTCCTTTCAACACTCATGTAAGTGTAGAATTCAAGAGTATTTGTTGCTTTTGTCTGACTGAATTCGGCGGTCCTTATATAAAGGCATTTTCCTCATCTTTATTTGTCTTTCTTACCTTTTTTTATTTCCCACTCCCAGGATATATACAATATTGATGTCTCTCCTCTTCTCTCTCTCTCTCTCTCTCTCTCTGTCTTTCTCCTATCTGCCTTTAGCTTGATTTCATGGCTTTATTGTCTGTTGTCTGAAATTGTTTCTTTCCAAACGGTGAATCAGTGCCTCCAGGGAGTGGACTGACTGACAGTCAAGGAGGAAAACAGGAAGAGGTGAAGAGGACAAATGACAGGAAAAAAAAAGAAGATGGAGAAATCACAATTGACAGGAAGAAGGGTGTGGAGAATGGCAGGTGTGAAAGAGGGAGGGATACAGGGATCAGAGAAAAGAGCAGACTCCTAAATTTGTCAAACTCTACTATAATTGCGGACATGTCTGTGTGTCCGGAGGTTGCACAGCCCTCTGTTGCTCTGGTTGCCTGCAGATTTTGCCAAAACACCATTTAGGGAAAAAGATTGTTCCCAAAAGAGCCAGAACAAAAGACGACTTTGACACCGACTTTATGGAAATTCTACATTTCATGCAGCTTTGCAATGGTTTGCCAGTTGCTGTTAAAAACACCACGAAAGAAGGATGGGATGTCACTCTTTAAATCAGATGGAACAAACTTCAACAATGCCAAAAGAGAAGTAACCATCATTCTCCATAGCAATCCTGAGGCTCAGTGCAACGAATGGCCCAAGCTTAAAACCCCCGAGGAGTCGGGTAAGCATTGTGGATCCTAATATTTACGTGTAAGAACATAATGTCGGCCTGCTTTCAATTGCATAGGAACCTTTATTTTGTATTTGCATCTTCCATTGCTATTTGTTTTTTTATCTTCATATACACATTTTACTTTTTATGCTCTATCTTGACATTTATATGCCCTCTATATACTTTTTACTGGTGTCTACAATGGAGTAGGAGTGACAATAATAATAATATATTGGATCTTGAACCTGAAAGGAGTGCACTTTTCTTTTAATTATAACCATTCATTTGTGCAAATAGAATCAGGCCTAAATGATATGACAGAGTTAGCCCTGTTTGCCCACTGTGAAACACATTGCTCCAATCTATTATTAACAAATGCTGTTATCCTCTCCATTTCGGAAATGTCCAAGAGGTCACAGGTGATTTATCATCATGAAGTCAGAAGCAGCCAAAGGGCTTTGTTCTAGTTTGAATTATCCATGCCAATAACTTATGGATCCTAGTGCCGCTCCATTTCTCTAATTAATGGCAGCAGCCAGCACTACTTCTCTTAATGCTGATCGCGGCTTTGCAAGTAGTTCCAAGGAGCTTCCTGTGGACTGTCATACATGTAAGGCCCTTAATGGATTGATGGTGTATTTATTCCTTAATAGCCAACTAAGGATCTGTCTGTTCAAAGGTGACATTTTCCATAACTGAATACGTTGTGCACCCTCCTCTATAGTTAGATTAGCCTGCACAGAAATCTTTTTACGAAGTGCATCAACTGGCCATTGAGGCAATTTCTCGTTAATTACGTTCCCATAGTAGAAATATTTACTTCATTAAAAGGACCTGGTTGGACAGTTGTTCCAGTGTTATCAACATTAACTACAGAGGAAGAGGAAGACCTCCTTCAGTTTGTAAAAAGGATCATAAACAATAGCATATGCAGAAAGGCAAAGGATTTCACATCCACGGTTGGATACACGCAGTGGCTTGGCTTCCAGGGTGAGGAACTTTGTATAGAAACTGAGTTTGACAATGTTCCTGAAAGCACTGGGTTTCACTCCGCTTGCTACAGGCGTAATGTAAACAAAAAGCACAGAAGAAATAGGTGACACGTTGCCCTGAAGCTTAGGATGCACGTGGAGGCGAGTCTGTGCCATCGAATGGTACTTCAACAAGTTGAACCAGTTTAAGAAAGACATTTTTGGTCAAGGAGAGCTAATAGCGTGTACTGGTCCTGTGCTTCCTGCCTTGTACATATGGTGTCAGTAGGTAAAAACAGATAAACTTTGCTTTGTAATATCTAGCTTCAACATAATAAAGCAAGGATACTCTGCAATGAGACTCAACAAAGCTGCAGAGTGGACGTACAAATCACCACTATTAATTATACATTACATTAAAGGTCCTATATGCAATACATAAGATTATAATTTTTTCATTATTATAAAAAGGTCTATGTACTTTACATATTCAATATTTTCCCATTTTAAAAACAGTCAATCCACAGAAAAGTTCACCATTATCCGTATTCAGAAACATGTGCATTAAAACAAGCCAAAGTTGTGATATCACAACAATACGATCAGCAATGCGGCCCATTAGCATTAATGTGACAGACAGGTCCTGTTCTTACTACAGCTCCAGGGAGGAGCTCAAGGCCTGTAAATCAATAGTGAGATGATTTTTGATGATTAAAGCCAAAAAATATCTTGTTAGCGATATGAAAATCTTAATTAAAAACAAATCTAAAACGTAAAATATAGGAGCTTTTATTAACATCTGGAGGACTAAGAGGCAAAGTGATTTGTACAAATGGTAAATAGTGTATGGATCCTTTTGGACCATGTAATTATAACAATAATATTTAATTGTATGAACTGATCTAGGCTGCATATAAATTATATGGGTCACACTGACAGCCTAATAAAGAGGGACCACTGTTTCGCCCCAATAGGATAATAAAATAGACCCCCCCCCCAACACGAAAAGGCCGGTTGCTGAAAGCTGATGAGATGTGATAAAATAAGACATCAGCATTCTGGTGCAACAGAAGAACACAGTGAGTTATGATATTGCATTATCAATTAATATTTCAATCACATAATTTGCACATTAAAAAGTAAAGCATTGCCCATCCACAGAGACTGTAGATGGTCTGGACTGCACAACCCTTTTATGCCTAAATTCAGTATGATAAAAGTGTAGGGGTTTGTGAAGGTAGAAGAAACTACAAATTATTTATTGCAATGCAGACATGGAACTCATTGCAAGTCAGCTGAGTGTGGACTTTTCAAGTAATCATATCTTATAACATGTATTTTTATGTTGAAGGAAGGATAATTAAAGAGGAAGACGCCCACCAGTGTGGGATTTCTTTTTCTCCTGCAGATAAGTTGATCGACAGGCTACCTCATCCATTAGGCACAGAAACAACAAACCCTACCGAGGTTAGCCAAACTGAAAGTGACAGCGAAAACACCCCGAGTACCACAGCTGGTCCACAAAGATCAACTTCAGGAGCCTCCATTAATATTACAGGGGACGTAAGGACATTTATAGTGCAGCATTGATATTAAAGATGCTTGTGTACGACGCGGCCAGGGCCGCCCACGTCAGATGATTCAAATGTGACGGATAGAAAATCTGTTGTGTCTTTCTCCACCGTTGGCACTGATGAAGATGCAACGACAACATCGAAACGTTCATCCTCTGCATGTTAATCAATGGTTTGATCATCCAAGTTCTCCAGTGATCATTCCTGAGATGCCCCAGAACCTCTTGCCAAACAAAACAGCTTCAGATATCTTGTTGAGACCATACAGTAAACAGACAAACCTCCAGTTTTCGTACAATAATACATTCACGGACCAACTCGTATTCAACTGGCTACCAATGAAATCATCTCTTAAGTATTCAGAGCAGCTTCTTATTACAGGCCAAGTCGTTGTCTATTTGATGGGCCCCCTCCATGCCCAAATACAAACATTTCTGACCATAAATGAAGCATCTGTTATGAACCCACGTGAGCCTAACATTGAGAAGAAAATGAAATAAAAGCCCGCCATAAGGATACTGTCGAAGCAGACCACACAACAGAAATAGCCAAAGACACAAAATGGGACACAATGGGCCACAGTGTAAATGATCACAACTAACCAAAACAAAGGAGAGCAGAGCACACAGAGGACAGAGTAACAATCACTCCAGACCAGCTTTAAAAAAAAAAAAAAGGAAAGGACAGAACAGAAGATGGCAGGCCGGTGTGTTTTATCTGGTGCAGACCTGGAGGGGTAAATCACACCGGAGGAGTGCCAATAACAGCTCAAAGAATGTGCATGCGCGTGCGTGTGTGCATGCAAACACCAGATTTCTCACTGCAGAAGTGGCCTTGAATGAAACCATCTCTGGTACATAGAGCAGATATGGGAATGCGCCTGTTTGGGGTGCGTGTGTGCGTCAATGTCAATATGAACCTGCAGTGACGCTGTGACAGAGTGAGAGTATGTACTAAATACTAAATATACTGCACCTTTCCTGAGATCACTTGGTGCATCTTTGGCCTAGAAAAGTGCCATGGGAACTACTTTCTATATGAGGCCGGCACTGCAAGCACACTCACACACATACGCACACACCTGAATAGTGAAAGCGCCATCATTAATCTTTATTTGCCATCTTTATGGATGGGACAGAACATTGTTCAAAGTAAACATCTCTACCATAAAGATCATGCTATATACTGTACATACTGAGATTGTTATGTCCTTGTTATTTTTCTTTCACTGTATTTGTTTTAAGGCTTGAATGTATAATTATCTTATGAAAAAAAAAATATGTCCATCCATCCACTTTCTATACCTGCTTGATCCTTACTAGGGTCACAGGGGCCTGCTCTCAGGTGAGAGGCAGGTGGTGTCATATAGAGCTCAGATACAACTCTGTGAAAAGTCCTTGTTCTTGTATATCCCATCTACAGCAGGTTCTGGAGGTTCATGAAACATCTCTTAGATTAGGGTTACAGCACATGTTTTCTTGTTTTTATTATCTCATTCAGTGGAAAGAAAATGCATGAAAAACACAATAAACCTAAACAACACTATTAAACAGCTGTCTGCTAAATAATTAGTTTTCCTGTAAAACTATAAAATCCTACCTGTTAGATTTAAAACAAACAAACAAGCAATGAGCAAGTAAGAACTGTCACATCTCAGAATGCAGGTGCATCAAAACTGTGGAAATTATTAACTTCACAACTGCGGGGCCAGGACACCGACCACAGCACTAAAGAGACCGTGCAGGAACTCCTCCTCGGGTGGCTGCCATTAGAAAAGATGGTATCGCTGTGGCGATGAGGACAGCGTGACAGATCTGGCGCTGACATTTAAAGTTCAACACCTGACAGCTGATTGATTTGTTGAAGTGCAGCTGATTTGTTAGGTACGGTGACATCTGGAATTTGTGATTGTGAGGCTTTGTGCTCTGCTGGTCCGTAAGCACAGCGTACAGTACCCTTAAAATGACGTATTAGACGTTAAATTGTGCAGAAGGTTAACAAATGTAACCAGGTTTCTCGCTGGTGTCTAAAAACCCCAAAAGTTTCCTTTCCCCGCTGACATTACACCACACCTGACCTCCTAGGCTCCCACAGTGACTCCCTGCCTCTGTTGATTCTCCGTAGTTCTTGTCATTAAGCGTCTGCTTGGACAGCTGTTCATCATTTACCCATTAGTTCCTCTGCATCTATAGAAGGTGTTCCGGTGGCTGCACTCCATTTCGCCGCGTGCTGCCGCTCCGAGTGTCGCGGAGCAGCGGGGACGGGGGAAGCCCCCGTTTTTACAGGCTGTGCAGGCAGCACATGAGGCGGCAGGTACGGTGTCAAACCTCCATCTGCTGCTGATCAAATAGCTGCGGGTAGTGTGGGAGATGATTCCCGCTGTGGAGAAGTTTGAGGGGACAAAAATATCGCAGTGTTGCTTGTAAAATATAAATGTAACCCAAGTAAAATGTTTGGCTGTTCCCAGGGAACTAAAGGACCAATGGTTCTGCTGTCTGGCCAATCAAAAACCCCTCCTCTGACACATATACTTGGTGTCTTCAGATGTTTTTGGGAAAAGCTGAAGGGTTATAACTTCATAAATTTTGTGCATGTGTCAACATTTTCCAGATTTCCCCACCAATTAAAATGAATTATTTAATATTTGATTAAACTTAAATCCATCAAAGTTCATATAGTGAGATAAGTTTCTCCTTTGATCTTCAGATCGACTGCACACTTGAATATTTTCGATTTTGGATAAAAGATTTTATTTTGTCAATTTTTTTTTTGTAATATTGCCAAATCTACCTTGAGCTGGATTTGTACCTGTTCTGCATTCCTCTGGTTTCTCACGTTTTCTCATAAATAACATGTCACACAGTGATGGTGTGTCCATAAGAACACAACAGATGGTGTTACAGAGACAATGTACGCTATATGCATTTAAATAAGCATTGATGCATGTCAAAATATTAATGAACACTCCAGAAATGCAGCAGATCTAATAAATGAATTCCTAACTTTCCTGACTGCCAGGTCTGCTATCTATATGGTGAACACAATGTGGGCTGTAGATGTCAAACGATGCCTTTGATACGTGCAGCAAGGTCACTCAGCTACATAAAACCATGCCGACTTTATATGGCAGGAAGGGTACAAAGTCCAACAAGTGTAGCAAGAAAAAGTGGAGGAGAAGTGTGGAAAAGGGAGAGAGGGCAGAAAGGAGATTGGAGCAGCAGTGAGTGGAATAAAAGAAATATGATGAGATTGGAAAAAAATAAGACAAAAAGGACTGGAGATGAGGGATGGAGAGGCACCATAAGAGGAGGCAGGAAAATGGAAAAGAATAGAAAAACTGTAGGGTTTAGCAGAAGGGAGAGAGGGAGAAAAAAGATCAAAATGAGGTTTCAATTGAAAGCAGAAGGAAGAGGAAAATTAAGGTGCCCTTATTATCTCGCAGAATGGCTCAGTTAACACTGGGGTCTAACAAACTGACTTAATGAGACGGGCTGATTGTTAGCGCGCATGGCGGTTGGATGTACACGTAACGTGCATGTGTTGTGTGTGCAAAACGTGACCCGACCAATTAGGAAACATGCAACCGTCGATGTTGATGTTCCTTAATTTGTCATGTTTTGTTGCCAGGTTTCCAGAACAGCGAATGAATGATGCACTTTCGGTGCAAACTGCTGTGCGAGTTAGGAGACAGCGGAGAACAAGCTGAGCTTTAATACAGCGTTTAACCCCCTCCCCAACATCTGTACAGAGATTATTAGTCCCTCTAAAACCCCCTCTCTGCTCGACGTCTCTCGTTCTCCCTTTCCCTGTTTGTCTCCCAGCCTTTCTTCTTCTTTGGCTTTCTTCCTTCTCGCTGCTCCTTTTCTCCCACTGTCGTCCTCTGATTTAATAAAAAAGGGCAGAATAAAGGGTTTACACTCAAAAGGCAATCACTCAGGGAGCCAAAGAAAAATAGAAATAGCCCGTCTTAATCACGACGCGCACGCTCGCAATCACACGGGCGCATGCGCGGTTTTCGAAAAGCACCCACACAGAAACGCGTACTCAATATATCATTATCATTGGGTTCCAGGCAGCAGATAATCCGGTAACAGTTGACATTTAGCAGCCTGTTGTTCGCACAGAGACAGCAGTAGAAGCTCTGATTAACCCTGGGCATTAACATGTTTTATGAAAGTGAGATTAACACCAACTAGCAGAAGACGCCCTTGAAAGCCGCAGTAAAACAGGGAACTACACACAAAAAACAATAGTGTTTCTATTGTTTGCTTCAAAACAAGTAAGAAAAAAAATGTTTGAAGAAGATTCTTACTGGGCTCATGCAATAAAGACAATAGAGGATACGGTAGAAAAGGGAAAAGAGGAAAGAGAAAGTGTCGACCATGCAGTGACGCACAGGTGACGCACGAGTGTTGGATTCGAGCTGATGATTTTTGTCTCGCGTGTTGCAACAAGTCAACATGCTGAGAGCAGATTAGGCTCTACAGGTGGGTCGAGCAATTAACATGCACATGGCGTTCGACAAAAGGGGCAGTGCATATGAAACTGTCTTGTAAATAGTACAATTAGTCCAATAATAAGTAGAATTATTTATTTTATCGGTAGATAATTTTGCTTATTTAGAGTCCTTTTCCTTGTTTGGGTCATTTTGACCAGGTTTCAAGAAAACAAGACCAACATTTCCTTAAAACAATAATAAATTGAACAAAATTGTGAAAAAAAATAAGATAGGATTAATTATCAATGGAAGAAGTCAATTGTCCATTGTTGATGAAATAAGGTAATTCTACTTATAATTAAACTTATTGCACCAAAATAAGTTGTGTGTGCGTGTGTGTCACACATACTGTGTGCAGATAAAAAAAATAGTTAGTTTCTCACAAAAATAGACACCTATGCACTTAAACACAATGCACGCACACACATTTCGAGAGTGCCAAGTCAACTCCCTTTCAGTTCATTTAAGCTCACTTAAGACCTCACTTGAAAACTCCTGTTTGAACTTCTTTTATTGCTTACTCAGTGTTTTTGCCTTCATTCCCTTCACTGAAGTGCTCGAGCATTTTTGAGTCTTGTCTCCTTTCAAACCATAAAATGCTCCCCATCATCCACACAGTAGGAGGTTTATTCAACTTTTAAATCCCATTCATACTTTTTTTTTTTTTAAAAACTCAGCAGAGCTGATTGAGATTTGCCTTATTTGACCCACCCATTACCCACTTTTCCCAAACTCATTCATGCTCCTTCAGCTATTTCTTCATTCAAATTATAGCCAGAAATCCTGTCTTAAGTCTTTTACCAATCAGCCGGCATATGCAATTTCCCCAGAAAATGGCAGTTTGTAGTGTTTGAAGTAGTGAATGAAGTTTCTACATCAAACAATGTTTAAACAAGTGTCAACTTGCATTAAGAAGGAGTCGTAGGATTCATACTTCCTCAGCAATATTGCAAAAAAAATATAATGTTCTGCTCATAAAATATGGTCTTTATCTTCATAAAGGTAGAGTCTGTGTAGTGTTACAGTTGATGGTTCTTACCAATACAGCCATTGAAGAAGAATTTTGTCATTTTCAACCCTATTTTCAACACCAGTGTCCTAGAGCATCTCTTTGAGAGATCTGAGAAATATTTTTCTCAATTTGTTCCACTGTTGAAGAAGAACAAGCGGCCCACTCCACAGCAGACTCATTAAAATCGAGGCAGAGTGGGCATGCATCTCCCGCTATTTTCGGCTTATATAAGCAATATTTTTATGCATTTGTCAGGCTCCTGTTGGTACCGCGGCGTAGATTGTGAGTCTGGAAGGTTCCTGGAAACTTGCAAAAACTCTCGGAGGTGCAGAGGAAGCCGAGCATGGAGCCACATGGCTGATAAACGGGGCTGGGGACATTCTTTTTTTCATGTGTCCAAAATAAACCGGAAGAATCACAAGTCGCACCTGATAATACAAAGCTGTTTCTGTAGTTTAACTCTGAAGGAGTTTATTTTTTTTGTCAGTTTGGGGATTAAAACAGGTTTTCTTCACCTTCGCTTCTTAACTCGGGGATACACGAATCCCCCCACAGCTGCTGCCAGAGAGTTTGGAAGAAAATGTTTGTGTCTTTTTCTGTGAATGCATAATAAATCCTAGCCTGGTAAAAAAAAAAAAAATGTTGATAGAGCAGATTGCAGTTTATCACTCCATATTACAGCCTTGTTTTTTCTTTAATGTAAGCAGTTGTTTTTCCCAGAATTAGATTACCAGTACCAGTGTGTTGGAAAGGACGCTGTAGGACACAGTTCACTTGTTTAATATAGTTCTGTGTGAAAACCCGTTGAGGTAATTTGCAGTTAATTCCAGAAGTAGATTTTCCTCAAGATCACAGAAATCCAGCCTGATGAAGTGTGTATTTGCCCGTGCGTCGATGCAACAGCTTGAGGGCATATTTATCTGGAAACAGAAATGGATGAGTCCTGTGAACTAATTACGCAGCGTAATGTACTCATCAATATTTAGGGGTATTCACAGTCCTGCTAATTATACCGGAGAAGAGAAGACAAAGCCAGATGTGCAAGACCTCACCACACATGGAATCCACTTCGTGACTAAGGCGTACACTCCTTTGAATTTGGAAAAAGGGCCGGCAAACGAACTCGGAGCGGCCCATCTGTCTGCCTGAAGGGTTTTGAAAAGGTCCACGCGAAAGCCAGCGACTCCTCGTGCGTTTTCCTGTTATATTTCCTTTTTTCTCTTTTCTCCCTTTCTTCCACCGCAGATAGGTTACAGTAATTGCTTAATGCTCTCCTCTCATTCACGCCGCCATCTCACATCCTCGACGCCATAAAAAGGAACGCCGGCACAAAAGCCTCGGTCTCAGTCAAAGAGCGGAGAGGAGAAACTGTCGGAACACATCAACAAAAAAACGGGCCAATGGGGGAAAGATGGAGAAGACCCGGATAGACAGCGTGAAAGAGGGCAACATAATCATGGATGTGATTACCCCGCTGAATTCCCCGATTGTCATTGAAATCAAGATTGAGAGTGGCAGAAAAGAAAGAGACATTGAGATTAAAAAGAGTCATTACCGAACACCAACGGCCTCTTTCCGTCCACTAATATTTCCACTGCAGGATATTCGGCGCTCCGATTAGTCCCACACACACTGGCACAAAGGTACACTGACAGAGATAAACGCGTGCAACCCACACTGTCACACACACACACACACACACCTTCACGGTCATTACCTGGATACGTGCAAACACTCCCACACGCAGTAATTCTCCGGTTTGTCATAGCGTTTTTTGGCTCAGTCATGACTCATATGACAAAAAGGGGAAAATAAGGTGTAGCGAGAACAGAAATTGAGAAAATGGAACAAGAGAACCAGAAGTGTTAATATGGGAACGGGTACAGACAGAGGGAGAGGAGCGGTTGTTTTTTTTTTTGTTTTTTACCTTAAAATTAGAAGGAGGATGCGCGTCTCCTAATTTCATCTTCATCTTTTTCCACTTCATGTCTGATTTCTTATTCTGCACCACACGCTGCAGGAATTGGATTCACACCTCTTCAACTGCAGATGTTCAAAGGTCTTTTTCCTGACTGTTAAAACAACATATTCTGTTACATCCTCCCAAAGTGCCAATTTACCTGTGTGGCTTATCCCCCGCATCATATACATTTTTATGATTTTTTATATATTTGAGTTTGATAGTTTCTTCTTATTTTACCTTCCTTTCTAGTTTTACAGTTTTGTTTTGTTGCTGAGAGTTGCAAGAAAATCATGATACCATTTTCATTTTACTTTTTCCTTCATTTTTATTTAAGACCGTACAAAGTTCCGGAATGACCATCTCAGCCCCCAGACCTGAATGTTGAAAATATGTGGTGTGATTTAAAGTGGTAGGTTTTCCATGCTCAGAACCATCAAACCTGGCTGAACTGGAGGCGTTTCATGAAGAAGAATGGTCAAAATGACCTTAAACCAGAATGCAGACCCATACTGGAAGCTATAATGTTAAAGACTGTTATTCTCTGCAAGGAGATTCTACTAAATACTGATATAATATTTCTGTTGGGGTGCCGAAATGTATGTGATGAAGTGATTATTGCAATTATTGCTCAACTTCATTTCAAGTCTCAATTATCACTGCGTTCCTCTGCTATAAATACATTTAACGGAAATTGCTGATCTGGACAACCAATGATTTATAAAGGAAAAACTTGAAAATGAGTTTCCATAAACTTTTCCATATGACCGTATCTAGGTGGGTATCTGTTTGAGAAACTTCAATATTAAACTTTAATCGATTTGGTGATTATACACACATGCACATGTACACACACACACACACACACACACAAGAAAAACACTCTCCCAGTTGTAACAGGTTGCTCTCTGTGTGACAATAAAAAAAACAAAGGTCACTCCCCACATATTGGGTATGCCAGCCCCACGGGCGACCACGCTAGCAAGGTTATTAAACGGACCATCTGTCCAACACACATATAAACAAATGCACATGCACCATGCACAATTTAATGCACACACACCACCAGTAAAAAAAAAAACATTCTCACTGGTTTTTTTTTTCTTTTCAACTTGCATTTTTTCTTTTTGTCTTCCTGTCATAATTTAACCCCTACAGAGCCTGCTCTTGTTGAGGTCATTGGTATACACAGTTTCATGATTTCAGTCATAATAACAGTTATTACTAAAACTGTTTTTATTGCACAAATTGTCAGAATAGACGGGATTAAATTATACTATGATTTTACATAATAGGACTTGCTTTACTTAAATAGCTTTACTTGACTTGCACATTTTTTACACTCATGTGACACACATGCTATGGACACATGCTAGGATATAGTATAGCACATATGTATATATCCCTTCAAACAGCACAGCAACAGCATTTTTAGGAAATATTGCACAAAAAATACCCTAAAATGTTAGTATGTGCTAGATATCCAAAATTAGCCTGTTAGCCTTCCTCTTAAAAAAACAGATAGCTGCTATTCCCTGTTTCTACTTCTGTCCATGCTGTTGTTAGATTGGTTCTGCAGAAATTATGAAAGAGTTATGCATGCTTACACTCAGTAGGTTAATTTAATAAAACCTAATTTTTTTCTGAAGAAAAATACCGACACTCCATGTTCCTGTAAAACCCACAATTTGTGTGAGTAATTAAATAATTTGTATCACACGGGGAGTCGTCCTCCTGCACCCTGTATGTGCAAATAAATTAATGCAATCATTTTGAATTTACCTGCCACTGTGACAATTAGAGCGCCGAAATCCCTGTGGTAGAATTCATTTCAGAGTTAATATTAACCACCACTCGGATTCTTTTTTTTTTTCCGTTTCTTTCATCAGCTTCAAGACAAATAAGGCTCTAAATCCACCATGACAGATAATCTCGGAAAAAATAAATGATTGCAGCACTCTCTTCTGCACATCTTCATAATAAAAAAGAACCTTGACATTTGAATCTGCATGTTCATTTTAACTGATGAAGGGAGGGTTAAAGCCATATGCTCCGATCTGTGTCACATGGCGTATGTAGGTACCTGTATCTCGGAGGACGGGATTGTTGGATTTTGGAAGATTACATTTAGGTTAATCATGCTTAAAGTAGGGGCTGTCTTGGATTGTGACATCATGCTGTCACAGTTTTCATCACAAAAGTAATACAGCAGTATAAAATGCATGCTTTATGTTCTTTTATGTAATCTGTGCTACAGTGCCAAAATAAACAAGCATTTATTTTTTTCTAGACAGACTAGTTTCCCAATGTAATATTTATTTCCCCCCTTAAACTTTATTTCTGTTGAAGTCTTCCACTACGTGATGTTATTTAATGAAAGCATGAAACATACCCCGTTTTTTTTTTTGCAACGGTCCCCAGAAATAGCAATGTTATTTAGAATAACACATAATGAGATGAGTGGTGGAGAGCGGGAGAGGGAAAGCAGGAGCTCATGATCTGCATGCTCATAAGTTCCCAAGCTTGATCAGAAAAACTCTGCAGGCTGCTGCTGGATTATAAAGTGTCTGGTTCTGCCAGCCTTGGATCGCCGCCTTTTCTGTTTTTTTTCTCCTCCCTTTCTTCACCTGCAGTGATATTGGTAGCGGATATTCATGCATTATGAGCAACTCGAAGAGGCAAGACAAGCGTCTCACTTTCTCACAGGAGCATCCCATGGGGCCTGGTCCAAAAAGACCACTGAGATGATGATTTTAAATGAGTGTTACTTGCATTAAGCATTCATACAAGTCTGTGTCAGGTGCGAATACACAGACTTGTACCAACAAACAAAACTTGACTGACTTAACTGATACACAAAACACCAGAGTACGCCAGGTGCAACCATACGTGGAAATCTAGTCATACAGAACATTTTGGATCGGATGCTGAGACAAAAATTGGGTTCAGCTTCGAAACCTTTCCAATTCCACGATGATGCCAAAAGCAACTAATTTTGGAAAAGATCTCTTCTATACAGCTTTTAATGTTTGGGGGTGGTGGTGAGCGATGACCCATGCTGCTCCGATTCTAATATGACTGCTTGATATTGGTAAAAAATATATAAAATACATGCAGCTTTCCCTGTAGTCATGTTTAAATATGTTTGTGGTCACTTGTGAATATCCAGTGCTGCTTTCAAAAACAGCTCCATCTTCGGTATTCAGCCTCAGAAAATGTGATTTGTAGGTCAACCTTGACATAGAGGTCCATACTGTAACTCTCCCGTTCAGTACTGAAACAGCTGCTCTCGAGAGTGCTCTAAATCTCTCCAGAAGCCTGAAACACATCATGTCCATTTCCACAAATAATTCTCAAGACCTTGTGGTGACTTTATCCTGACACAACCTGGCCCTAATCTCAGCTGCCTTTCATTGCTACAGTGTGCTGCAGATGAAGACCTCTGCACCTGGACAGCATGGTCCTACTACTTGTCTGAACATTCACAGAAATTATAATCATTTTTATTTGATTAATGTACTTGTTACATGTGCTGACTTGGCTGTGGCTTGTCATCATCGTGGATTATCATTATATTATTGGTTGATTTCGACACCTGCAACTCTGTTTATCCAAAACTATAATCATAGGTTCTAAATGTTACAGTCAGCACAGGTGTAAGTTAACTATAATATGAAGGAGAAAAAAAAACACCACATTTTATTGTATAGAATAAAATTGTATTTTACTAAAGGAGCATGTGAAGGATTAAACTAATATCCAGCAGCCACAGGTTGGCGGACGTCCCACAGCTTCTGCTTCAGTCCTGCATCAAGCTTTGCTCTCTTCAGGAGTCCTACACCAGTGTGGTCTTCATTACTCACTGTGATGCAGCCCCTGCCCCTCGCTGCAGGGAGTTGGTCTCTGCAAAATGTACGATAGCATTTCCAATTTTATATATATACGATGCGGTTTTTGCTGGAATAACATTAAAAAGTTAAATAAATAAAATAAAATGATTACTACCCTCGTTACTAGGAACAAGGGAGAATCTCATTTCTACATCTCCTCTGGTATTTTCACAAGTAGCATGATTACTTTGTTTTTCAATTAAAGAAATATCATATAAGATATTTCAGAGTTCCCCCGTTCTCTTCAGAGCATTGATATTGTTGGTGTTCATTATGCATTAGGGGTGTCCTAAATAATCTATTTAATTTTCCATGCATATTCTTTGTGCATTGTTATAGTTAATATTGTTTTATATATTATATGTTTGTACATTTCTTCCTAATGAGCTGGGCTCTTATTACATTAAAGTTAATTTTGATCATCTTAGTAAAGAATTTTGTTTCAACCTCACAGTCATACATCTTAAGCATTATAATTTATTTAACCTCTTAATGTCATGGTGAAATCCTAAAGGCAAATCATCCATTTTTTTATTTTTTATTTATCACATTACATTTTTACATCTCATCCTAGGGATTTAATCCAGTCAGGTCAGCATTTTAGGTTCACATTCAAGCAGCTTTCTCACTTACATAATTCATTGTATTGTATTGTATTCATCTTGTCATGTATATTCATTGTACACAACAAGAGCCCCTCCCACCACACCTCTATGTGCCTTTAGGCAAACTCACTGATGTCTTTTAATTTTCCATTAGCACTCATTAGGCAGGAGCACTGTTGCTCCTTAAATAATACTGGGCACTATCCATGTTTTTCAAACTTAGTCCTGAAATATACTTTCCCTCCGTGTTTCAGGCATTTCTCTTCCAACACAACTGATGCAATCACGCAATCAGCTCATCCTGTAGCTCTGCAGGATCCATCTAAAACAGGGCTGCCCAGTCCTGATCTTGGAGAGACACCATCCTGCATGTTTTAGGAATCTCCTCAGTCCAATACACCTGATCCCGATTATTACCAAGCCCTCGACAAGCTTCAGGTACTTGATAGCAAGTTGATAATTAGAATCAGGTGTGTTGGAATAGAGAAAACAAAGGATGGTAGCTCTCCAGGAGCAGGACTGGGCAGCCATGATCTAAAACATGTAGGATAGAAGAGGGCCAGGTCTGAAAAACATGGCTATACATCACTCAACTACTACTGTAGTAGGGGGCCAGGTTCTCAACAATAGATCTTCTAGGAGATTGTTTCATATATAAAACTGTCACGAATGGAAGGAGCAGGCATATTGTCAGTGGAATTATGTAGAATATTAGGGCAGACCATGAAATATTAAGATGATGATTGACGGGGGCATTTAAGGACTTATGAGAGGCAGACAAAGTGGGAAGAGGTTGTAAAACTGTGTAATTCGGAGGGTTGCTTTCTTTTTCATCACTTTAAAAAAATAAATAAATAAAACTTCACTTCACTTTTATTAGAATATTTTTGAATCTAGTAGTGAATGTTCTGTCCATACGTAAACTATATATATTTATTGTTGTACACAGGTGTCTCATCATAGTCTATAAACAGAGGTGTTAACAATGATATTTATTAAGTTTCTATTCAGGGTGCTGCATTATGCATGTTGGCTCACTAGAAAGATTGTCCATGGAAATGAATAATTAAATTAGTAATACATGCGTTTACCCACTAGTTCATATCATTATAAACTAGCTCTGCTTTTTAATTATGTTTTTATTTATTTTTATACAAGCCCACACAGTAGATTTATAGCATGTATGTAGCCTGTAAAACTTTATTCTAGAATTTTTTTGTTAAACATTTATATTTTTAAAAAATCCACATTTAACAAGGCTAAATTCTTAGATCTATATAAGTGAAACTCTAAATTAACTATAATATAGTCTGTGTCTTGGCTCCTTAAAGTATAATTTTAAGCATTTCAGATACAAATCATATTCATTTAAGAAAACAACACATTCATGGGGTTATTCAGGAGTCTGTTATTGTGGATCAAATGTTTGGTGAGACATACAATTACATTACAACTGAGTTTTGTTTTGCAAGATCAAACCAAATATATTGTCTTTAGGGAGAGAAACTGGTAATGATGATGTTTTCTGTTTCATCCATTCATGAATGTCAGTACGATATCACAAGCAACAATAAAGAGGCCTTTATTTTCAATATAATTCTAACACAGTGAACATAAATTCTCATTAATATTTAATTAAACCCAATCAAAATATCAATTTCTTATGAAGACAGACGTTGCTCCCTTTTTATGAAACTACAACTTTCAATATCCATTTATCAATTCTACAGATGAATAACACAGCATCCCAAAAATACAAGAAAACAAGGAGTAATAGAATTATAATGATAAAAGGGGTAATAAATAAAAAAAAATAGATGCATATCAAAAGAATATTGTTTCAAGATATTAACATAATAATAAAGGAAAAAAAACAGCAAGGTAGTTACATTTCATTTCAAGTAGTTCTTTAAATATATTAAGACTATACACATTTTGTTATTAATCATTTTAATACAATCAATATATTTCTTGAATTTAATTTCAAACAGAGAGAAGAATAGTTGTGCATTGTAAATCTTTATGGATATAAAATTTAAAAATTAGATTAGGTGTTGATCTCTTTGGTTCTTTATTTTTATAATATAATAACATACCCTTAACTTCTAGGGTGATCGATTTCTTTTCGAAAGGAGCAGGAACATAAACGCTGCATTGTGCAGGTATAATTTCCGACGGCCGTGAACGCACCGACCGTCGCGTCATCGGCTATCCCAGAAGCCTCCCCATCAGGAAGTGGTTTGCTTGGCTCTTCGATGTTGTTGTGACAATGATGGAAGAGGAAGAGTTTGAATTCGCTGAGGATTTGGAGGCTATCCTGCATCTCACCCCGGAGGTGCAGCTCGCCATTGAGCAGGTAGAGGTCTCGACTCGCCCCCCCCCTGGAGCCGGTAGCTTGCTAGCAGCTAGCAGCTGTTAGCTCCGTGACGCGTTAACGTCAATACCTTCACGCGAGCTGGAGCGTTGACGCGTTTATTTCACTGAAATTTCACGGAGTTATCAATAATCAGCTAATAAAAAACATTGCGTCGACTCTAGAGTTGTTTAAACGTAGCTGTGCCTGTTCTTTCTTCGAATTAGAATACTTCATCAATGTGTAAGTGATGAAGGACAAAATACACGATACACATGACTGCTGCAGAAATGCATGTAAACGGTTTATCTGAAGCTAATATGTAGCCTTATATTTGTCGAATCAAGTGTCTGTGTGTGTGTGTGTGTGTGTGTGTGTGTGTGTGTGTGTGTGTGTGTGTGTGTGTGTGTGTGTGTGTGTGTCAGTCTGTCTGTGTGTGTGTCAGTCTGTCTGTGTGTGTGTGTCAGTCTGTCTGTGTGTGTGTGTGTGTGTCTGTGTGTGTGTGTGTGTGTGTGTGTGTGTGTGTGTGTGTGTGTGTGTGTGTGTGTGTGTGTGTGTTTCAATCCAAAATAAGGGAATTAAAAGTGGATGTAGTTATACTATGCCCGTCTAGACTTTTCCTGTTGTGTTTCAGTGGTAAGCAAAATATATCTTGACAAATTGACACTTGTGAAGTGCATCTTTAATGTAATGTGGAATGAAAAGGAGGAATTATTATAGAGCGAGGGGGGGAAACAAACAAATTTCAGTGTTCATTCAGGGCAACTTGACTGTCATAAGACAAGCCTGAAATCCCATAATCCTTTGAGCTTTATTTTACAGAAACGCTGACAGCCATGACCTTCTGACTCTATGTCGTTTTTCTTTTTTTGTGTGTGTGTGTTCAAGGTTTTCCCCAGCCAGGACCCACTGGACAGAGCAGACTTCAATGCAGTGGAATATATCAACACACTGTTCCCCACCGAGCAGGTCGATTGAAACAGAAGCATTTTGGATGTATACACCCTGACATGCATACTAGAGATCTGTTAATGTGTAGCCAGGTTTGATTTATGTTGGGTAGAACTGCAGCAGTTGAATTGGATTGAAAATTTTTGTCCTTTGTTGCTTAGGGTTTGTTTTCTTTTTCCTAAAGGGTGATATAGTTTATAAGAAGTATAACAGGCCTTTTCCACAGCAGCAGGAATATTTTGTCTTCAGAACTTCAGTGCTGCACAACAAAATCTAATATATTCAGCTGATTGTGAGTTAAAAATAGCAGTAGGTTATTATAATTTTATACACTTGCTTTAATTATTCAGCCTTTAACATTTACACATGCATGTATTTATCCACTTATGTATGTTGTGAAGCCAATATAATTATTGCACTTTTATCTTAAAATATAGTCTACTTCTACGACACTACATGTGCAGGTACCCTCTATTTCCATAGGGGGTCACTGTAACCTAATTCTTTTTTCTTCTATACTGGATAAGGGATCTTGTGTCCATGCACTTTCAACCATTTGGGTTTTGTGTGTAAACAATTCAACAGGTGAGGTGTTACACCTGCCCTGCATATGATGTGTAGATGCAATAGAAGCATTTCGTATAATTTTAACTGCCTGTTTAAGTACATTTCCAATTAAACAGTGCATTCTTTGTTTTGCTATTTAGAAGGTTTATGTTTTGAGCACAGTCAAACACTCAGTAAACACAGCATAAAATGAAAACAAACTGATGTACTGATGTTCATTACTACGTGATTAAAGATTGGCTGATTTCCTTTTTCCCTCCCTCTCCCCTCAGTCTTTGGCTAATATTGACGATGTGGTAAACAAGATTCGTCTGAAGATTCGGTGAGTAAATCAGTGATGTAACGGTCGTTCCTCTTGTTGTTGTTTCCTCTGCAACGTGACCAAGTGCCGCTTTTCTTCCTCACTTGACAGGCGTCTGGACGACAACATCAGGACTGTGGTGAGAGGCCAGACCAATGTGGGCCAAGATGGCAGACAAGTGAGTTATTTACACTGAACTGTGGAATTGCCAACAAAAGTTCACCGATATGTGTGCAAGGGAGTTTAATTACAATTGTATTTTTTCTCACATATCACTGTGGAAGCACAGCGTGTACTGCATGCACTAATGAACAGAGATGAATGGCCTCACTCGCGTGTTTGGACATATTCGGCTTTTGTAGTATTCACAACAGCATCCTTCTCCTGAAGTTACAATGAAGCCAATGGTTGCTCCCAACCCAGAAACACCCCCCCTTTCGCCTGCTCTTTCCTCTCACAACACTGCTTCCATGGAAAAGGACAGGATGACTCAGATCCATCCCCGCTGCTCAAACTGCCCCTCTTTACGGAAAACATGTCTGGGAAATAGATTCCCGTATGTAAATACTTCTTTTAAACCCGGGCTTTGCATGTATGCTTTTTTTTCTTGCAAAAGCATGATGGAAAAGAACAGCCCCTGCTGATTTAATGCAGGTCCTTGCTCTGTCAAGCAGTTGTGGTTTAAAGGGAACATGACACCTGATGGGTGAGCCCCTTATGTTCTGACCAGTTGACATGATTAGGTGTGTGTTGTCGTCAGGGTGTCTGGCCCGGTGGCCCCACATCTATCCCAGTTAGCTACCGTTTGGTAGCGGAAACACTCTTAATCCCCTCTAGACCAATAACGTTATACAGTCACACACAATAATTTTAGTTTGTTTTTCCAACCCCACAGAGACATTCCAACATTTCCAGAGGGGAAACCCTTTCTGCAGACGGAAAGAAGGAGAGGTGTTCATTTCAAGATGGCGAATGAAATGAGACCTAAATAAAAAGCAATAGTATAATGCAAGACATACAACTTAATCATTTCTGCTGTTGACTGAACTCATTCACTAAGCTAAATGTGATCCACTGGTTGAAATCCAAGATGCTAACACTTGTGTAGCAGGACGGCGCGAGGACGATAACAGGAGAGAAAGAAAGCGGAGAAGGTCTGGGGAATGATTTTTCTCGTGTTATGACTGCAAGGAGTCGGCCAGTAAAATGCTGCAGCACTGAGTGGGAAAGTGGCAGTTTTGCTTGCCAAGCCCGAGTGGCTAATGGAGATGATATTTGGAAATGCCATTGTTTTTCTCTCTTGTGTTGTATTTAATTGATCCCATTCAGGGCAGAAGACTACATACACGGCAGGATTTGGCTGATTCAAACCGCTAGGGCTGCAACTACTAATAATAATTTTTTTTATTTAGTCATTTGGCCTATATTATTTTGCTCATGGTTTCAAGAGCCAAGGATTAAGTCTAAATATTGCGTTTACTGTCATAGAAGACTAAAGCAACCACAAAATATTTATACTAGTATTTAAGAAGTAGAATCAGAGACTGCAGCGTTTTCTTCTTAAGGTGTGATGAAAAACGATTAATAACGTATTATAAAGTTGGTCTGTCAGTTGTCTTAATCTTTGTCAATAACCCAAAGTTCCCTGGAGTCCAGTTTTTGCATGGGTGGGTCCCGTCAATAGGACAGATGTACATGGACACACACAGCCGCACGAGCTGAATTGGTGACAGATTGACTGGCTGTAATAGATGCTGTTCAGTTGCTTAGAAAGACGTGATTATAACGACATGAACTCTGTCATTTCCTCCTGGCCAATAAATAAAGGTTATTATTATCTGGTTGTGTTGGCAAATGTGTGCACACACACACACACACACACACACACATACAGTATCTTTATCTGTTTGTGGTCTGCCAGCCGAAAGTTTCCTACCACACACAGCTGTTATGGTGTGAGGATCTCGCCTGTCCGTTGTCATAGCAACGTGGATACTGCATGTACACCTGCTCCACAGTCAGCTGAGCTTGATTTATCGTTCTGTTGTTGTTTTTTTTCCTTTATATTGTTTTGTTGATTTTTAGTTATTGTTGTTGTTGGCAATACTAATGTGGGTAAAGGTTTTGGTTGGAATGCAGGGAACACACACACACACACTCATTCCCTCTTGCAAGCTGTGCTTGCTCCTTGCATGGTTGGCAACCTGGCATTTGTGTCTTTTTTCCTTTTTCATACATGTGTGCACTTTGGTATTAAAAGGACTTCATTTAGAAAATTCAAGGAGGGGTGGTCTTTCTATAGAATCCTGTTAATGTAAATATTTAACATTAACTCAGAAAGGGCTTTTCACAGCTTATTTGAGTTTCCATGCTTTTAACTTCTCAGCACTCTATGTTCATCTAATCCATTTCTTTCATCGCCTGTGTTGCTTAATTTACTTTGGTAGTGTTTATATAACATTCTGCTTACTGCATTTGTATTTCCTTTAAGAAAATCCTCACCATACTCTCCAAAAACAGTTTCATGTAGCAACTTCAACAATAAATAGCAAATACCAACTGTGCTAAATAATGTATTATTTTAGAATATGGAAAATATGCAAGAGGATTTAAACAACCAACAGAAAACATAGCAGCAGTACTGCATTAGAAATTAAAGTTTAAGGTAGTAGTTGAACCTGAACGGATTCTATACAGAGCATTTCCACAGCTATTCTTCTGTCTGTTGAATGAAGCCCTGTTAAATTGTCTCCCTGAAAGGGAAGTTGTTTAGATAAAGTATAGTGCCGGGGCAGTGTTCCAATTTTTAAAATAACACTGCTATGTTGATCTGATTTATTGTGTTTGGCTGTCGAATCAGAAGTACTGTTTTTATATGTCCCTGATGTCTTTGAGCGGGGGAGTGACATGCACCCTCAAGAAGCACCTTTTTTTTTTTTTTTTTTTTTTTTTTAACACACTCTTCAATACTGAATATGTGTGCCAAGAAACCTGTGCTGCTTTGCACATTACATGAATGTGCTGTTGTGTGTATGTGTCTGTGTGTGTGCTTGTTTGTGTGAAAGCAGATAACATCTTGGGCATGGAGGCGCCTGCTGGGCAGTGGTCTCTCGCTGCTTTCCTCAAGGCTAAATACAGGAAATGAGCACTAGGAAATGTGCCAGATTGACTCAGCTGAGTCTGCATGAGCGACAATTGCAGCCTTGGAGGTTCTGGCCTCCGCTGGATGCACTCGGTTTGTTCAAGAAGATTCGGTGGCACTCCCACACTTCCCTCTAACTTTCAGATCAAAGAGTAATCACATGCTGTAACCATCCTTCACGTATCCAATCAACTGAAAACCAAAGGGCTGCATGAAGCACAAAAGGAACAAACAATACATGCAATCTAGAG
The DNA here is from genome assembly GCA_036785175.1 of Eupleurogrammus muticus. Classification (NCBI taxonomy): domain Eukaryota; kingdom Metazoa; phylum Chordata; class Actinopteri; order Scombriformes; family Trichiuridae; genus Eupleurogrammus; species Eupleurogrammus muticus. Next base: position 9,606,866 of record JAYKQN010000009.1, on the reverse strand, counting down.
ACAGCTTGATTATAGATGAATCAGAACTTTATCCAGTAAGTACCTCCCTGTCCCAGGTCCAGTGCAGATAGAATGAGTTTAAGGCATGGAGGGTAAAGCTCCATTTGATGCTATAAATTTATGATTCAGTGATACTGTGTCTCCTTAACTTTGACTATGGCTCCAGGTCGTTGTCTTTAGGCCTTGTTCTTTTGCACCGTTTGCAAAGGAAGAACTAATCCTTTGCTATCAGCACAGGCTGTATTTATGTTTGTATGTGTGCACGTGCATGGTTATTTCTTCTGTTTGTTCATCCACTGTCCACTTGTTCCTTAGAGATGCCTCTAAAAGTGGTAAATTCCTTGCACAGCTGGTGCCGCCTGTTAGCATTCTGGGTTTGTGTGTGTGTGTGTGTGTGTGTGTGTGTGTGTGTCTGTGTGCATCTGTGTGCGCGTTTGAGTGAGTGAGGAGAGTCAAAGTTGTGTCTGCAGTGCAGACACAGCATCGGGCCAAGTGAAGCCAATTACCTTGGCATCAGATGTCGGAGCGATATCTCTGTTTAGGGCCATCAAAGAACAGCTGCCATGTCAGATGATGTGGAAATATTAGAATAGCACTTCAGCTATCTTCCGATTGTAAGCGTCTAGTGTTATCTATTCTGGCTCGTCTATAGGTTGGCAAAATTGCTAATGATCTCTTTAGCCTTTAAAGTGACAGCCTTTATGTGGAACCTTGCCTTATGGCCCATGTGTCAACTTAAGACCTGAAAACGTCAGATATTAGGTAGATCGTCAATTAGTCTGAGAAAACATTGCTTCCATTGCAGGACTGGGAACCCGGCCTTAGCAGGATCATTTTTCACACAGACCAACAGACAAAATGTCCATGGTTGTTCCACCCACTGCCCAGCTTCTCACAGCACTGTAATATCATAGGTGAAGCCTTTTTTTCCTTAAATTAAATTGAAATGTTACATGTGCAGTGATATATTTTCATTTAACGCAATAAAACAAATTAAAGATTTTAACCACAAGCTGCTGACAGAGATTCAGTGCTCGCTTTTTTGTGGTTAAAAGAAAATCCAGACCTTTACTTTATTTTTCCCCTGATGCTGTCTCTTTTTTTTTTTTTTTTTTTTTCCATTTTTGATATTTCCAGCAGACACCGAAAGTAATTTTTGCGCAATTGCTCAGCCCAGGGTATGAAGGCAGAATGTAAGAAGTGTAACTATAAGTATGTTTGCCACATGAAGGGCCACTATCTTAACATGTATCTTCTCTGTATGTTTCATATTGTTTTATTTGACATGTGCAGGCATTGGAAGAGGCCCAGATAGCCATCCAGCAGCTTTTTGGCAAAATCAAAGACATCAAGGACAAGGCTGAGAAATCTGAACAAATGGTATGTGTACACACACACACACACACACGAACACACACACACACAAATTTGGCTTGAAGCTTATCAGGGATATAACCCTAGCACAGGTCTTTATCCTGCTCGTGTTACAATAGAAGACAGTGCAGAGAGTTATTTAAAGTCAAGTTAATGCTCCTTCCGTGTGTGTCCGCTCCAAGCCACAGCTCAGCTTGTGTGTGAGTGAGAGTCAGAGGAAGGCCAGTAGGTTGGGTGTGTATAGAAAGGATGGGGGGGGGGGTATCGGTAAGCAGACCCTCCCTCAAGAGGCATGTCAGACCAATTAGTTCTCAAACCGGTAGGTGTGTCGCCCATCCTGCTCTTTCTCTTTGTACCATAGCTCCATCCAGTCACCACTTTGCCTGGTCTTACTTTTGATGACCTCCCCCAGCTTAGTAATGTTTTATTCAGTGCTCTCTGTTTTTTTTTTTTTTTAAACAGGATTTCTCTTTCATTTGTACAACCTGTCTGACTTGTTCCCCTCTCTCCTCCTGCACAGGTCAAGGAGATTACAAGGGACATAAAGCAGCTGGACCACGCCAAGCGCCACCTCACCACATCCATTACCACCCTAAACCACCTGCATATGTTGGCAGGAGGCGTGGACTCTTTAGAGTGGGTACACTTCCATATAACACACAAAAACTGTTCTGTCCTGCTCTAAAGCTTATTTATTCAAAATAAAGTCTTGTTGTGTGCAGACATTTTAAATAATTCTTCCATTTACTGTACTTCTGAAGTTCCTTTTTCTCACTTTACTTTTAGGGCTTAAACTTTTGTGTGGTATATTGCAATATGGTGAATTTATGCAAAATCCAATATAAAATAAATCAAGTGTTCCACTCTGAATGAGATCAAACTCTTTATATTTGTAAACAAAAACAAACATATCCCATTATCACTCTGCTAAAAATTAATGAGCGATAATATTAAATAATTTCCCATCTCGAGTGTAGACTCCACAGATGTAAGATAGAGATAAATTGAACTCTTCTCAACTGTTTTGATTTGTTCGATTTATTGTTTTAGTCATTTCTTAAGCGGCAATAATGATAAAATACCAGTTCAGGCCTTTGAAACGGCAGGATTTACTGCTTTTCCTTTTTAGACACTCACCAATCACTTTATTAGGACTACCCCTACGATCTACTGCAATCCAATAGAACAGCTCTGCCGTAAATTGTACTTTTTATGAAGCTTATAAATTTTCAGCTTTTGTTGACATTGTCACAAAGATGATAAAAGGTGATGGTTTTACCTCATGCACAAAATATTGGGAAGAGTCTTCAATACAAGGCCCTCCAGTACACCACTGTCAACCAATGCAGCTTCAAAAAATAAACATACAGTAGAATTAAACTGACAGTGAGTATGGATCATAAAAAGTAGAATTTATGGCAGAGCTGTACTGTTGGATTGCAGCAGATTGCCCAGGTGTTCCTTATAAAGTACTTGTGATCGTAAACTGAATATCTATGGATCTTGGCCTGTTGAAGACAATAGCCTGTGCTCTAAGAAAATGAATCTTGCACTTTTTGTTCTGCTTTGTGGCATTGCATAAACTAAACAATTCATTAACTGCTTATTTTATTGAATCAAGTATCAGTTGTCTATTAATTTGGATAAAAGCATCTGCTAAATGAAATTTACATTTCTGGGGGGGGTATAGCTGGTTTGCTGCTTCTCCAATGCGGAGATACTACTTGACTGTTTCAGTGATTGAGAATATAAAAAAATCAATAGTTCTATGTGTGTTTCTCAGAGCCATGACCAGAAAAAGGCAGTATGGTGAAGTGGCCAACCTACTGCAGGGAGTGGTCAACGTTCTTGAACATTTCCACAAATACATGGGCATACCTCAGATCAGGCAGCTTTCGGAAAGGTAACTATGCACATACTTATGATACTCATGAGGTCATTTCTTTACATATTTCCCTCAAGTACACTATCACGGAGTGTGTCCGCTATATTGCAGTAACTGTTGAATGCTTGAGGAACTTGCTCTAGCGCACTCGGGTTATTGTGTGAGCAGCATTTTTGTAAGAACGACTCATTTCCAGTAGCCGGGTTCAAAGCTGGATCTCTCCTTACAGCTGAAATATTCCACAGCTCGTCAGCTGAAAAGTGGTAGCAGCATTTGGCGCGGGGTATTTCACATATTACATCCTGTTTATGTATTCGCACACAAACAGGCACGATCCCACACGAGCAGGGAACACACAGGAAGGAAACACAATGAATAGGGCCCATTTATGCCGACATTTCTTCTATTGTGAGAGCTTTGGGGCATACTTTTCTGAGGGTGTGTCCTTGAGTATGTGCTGCTCTTGTCTGTGGTAAATGCCTTTATTGCAATATGCACTTGAAATTCTTGATTTTGATTTCAATGTGTCCTCTTGTTTACCACAAGTATTGATCACAAATGAGGTTGAGAGCTAAGAACCTTAGTTTGCTCCAGTGAGTCTAAAATATATCTAAATGTAATCTCTTGGTATACATATATGCACACACAATTGTAGAGAGTGCATTGTTGCGCTGTTGTTTCCCACAGCTCTGACTAATGAAATTTCCATTTCCTAACAAATGTTTTCCGCGAACATGTTCAGGTTCAAAGTGTTGGTGATCCCTGACAAACAATAAAGGATGGCCTTCTGTTCTGTTTTGACTGAGGTGTGGCAGACAGTGTTCATACCAAATAACAGCTGCATGGAAGAAGTGACTCCGTGGAGAAATAAATGATAGAAAAGCAGGAGTGGATGGGAAGGCAGAGATAGGAAGGCAGGCTAGACAGCTGGACTCAGATGGTTCTAGAAACCGAACCAAGACTTTTGTGCATATAGCAGGAGCAGACAAGAGACAGATGCAGTGGATAAGAATAATACAGGTGACAACATACAGGACATTGGATATTCAGGCGGGGTGACAGAAGGTAGCCGCTGAATGTTTGCAGCGGCCTGCCAGAATGTTTGAATGCTGTTAACACCTCTTCAATCAAACCATCGTTTCTGAAGAATAGTAACACCGAGACCAAGAATACATGTGTTTATTAGATTCTGTTAAATAAATACAGGAAACCTGAAACTCATTGAGAAGAATGAAAGGCAGAAAAGAGTTTGGTGTAATCATTTTTTTTCTTGAACTTGAGAAATGTTTATTTCTTCCTATTTTTGTATCTTGTAAAGTTGTTACAAAATATCCTGTCATATGGGGCCAACATCTTATATCTTTCATAAGCTTGTTCCCTCTCTTAAATAAAGCTATAGGACACTGAAAGAAATATTAAAAGCTATATTTAAACGCATGCACCATGCACTGTGTGCGTGCATGTGTATGTGAGATTCTTTTATTCTAAGGTTTAAATAACATTTCACTCTGCAGCATTAGTTTGGGATGCAGGAAAAAAGCACACAATTTGTCACTCTGAAAAATAAGAGCTACAATAAGTACATGTTTGAGTCTTATATTGACAATAATAAAGCACAGTTTAGTTGGGTCTAATTAGGAAATTCTACAGTTACAGATACATGTTGTGGCTACGTTACATACCCCACTCCCAGAAATTTCTCTGTTGTTGCCTTGAGTTTCCAGTTCAGTGAGAGAAATTAACCTTTTGCCCCCGCAGTAATTTGATCCGTGGCTAAATGGAGTCGGTGCAACTGTCACATTTGACCAGGATCAATTTTGATTAGTTTTTAATAAGCCTTTTCCTTTCCTTCACCACTTAATGTTTTTCCTGCTGGTTAAACCATCATGACTGTCACAACTCAATGAGACACAATGGCTGGTTTTGTTGAGCAACACATGTACAGTATAAACAGAACATGACTGAACAAAAGACTAACTTGAGTCTAGATTGCTGCTGACAGCTCAGTTTCTGTCAGATAAAACATCTGTAGGCTCTCTTTCAGACTTGGACTGTTTCGTGCAACATTCTGACATCGGCTGGTGTGAGAGGCAGAACTGAAACAGAAGCTGAGAGAGTCTATGTGTTAAGATTCGAGTCCACAGTCAAGTCTCATGTTCAGCGGCTCACCAGACCTAAGTGGCAGTGGGCTGGTGAATTGAAGGCCAGTTTTGTTGGCTACCATCTATGATACTATATCTCCACCCTCTCCTGTTTATTCTGGATGATAGTCCTAGCTTTGGGTGCTGTCCTCAGTTAACCCAGCCTGGATGCCACCGGGGTGAACACAGGTTCTCTGAGGACATGTCAGTCTCAGAAAGTCTTAAGCAGACCTCATTATAAAAAAGCTTCTCCATCACATGTCTCTGTGGTTGCTTTACTGACCAGAAGCCAGCTTTTTTCCCCATTCATGGAGACACACCTGCAGGCTTATGTATCACTGTATTGATATGAGCTGGAGTTCAAAAACACCAGATGTGGAACTAATTGACTGTGACAGGGCAGAGAATTCCAAAGACTTGATAGAAAGCAATATAACTGTTTGCAAAAAGAAAACAATCAAACCTTCAGTGCACAAGTGCTACAGGAATTTTTTGAGCTCACAGAAGAAAATGCCATTATTTCAATATAATGTTTGACCGATTGAGAAAACAATGACGTGTCCACTGTCTTATTGGTCTTTGTTTTATGTAGAGTAAAAGCAGCACAGAGTGAATTGGGGACTCAGATCCTGGCGGATTTTGAAGAAGCCTTCCCTTCTCAGGGCTCCAGGGTAAATAAATCTGGTTTGCTTGTTATTTTCCTGGCCAAACTAATCATATCTATTTCTATTTAGACATATTTTTTCTCCAAAAAAAAAAAATTTAACTTGTACATCCCAATCTATTCACATAGAGACCAGGCGGTCCAAGTAATGTGCTGAGAGATGCCTGTCTGGTAGCGAATGTTCTGGACCCGCGCATCAAACAAGAGATTATCAAAAAGTTCATCAGGCAGCACCTCTCCGAGTACCTTGTACTCTTCCAGGAAAACCAAGATGTGAGTAATAATATGATGGGTGAAAAATAGTGTGTTCCATAATGCAGAAAATCATTGTACGCATTTATTTTTTCTTTTAAAATGCTGTCCTGTTAAGGTTGCATGGCTGGACAAGATTGACCGCCGTTATGCCTGGATCAAGCGACAACTCGTCGACTATGAAGAGAAATATGGACGCATGTTCCCTGAAGAGTGGTGCATGACAGAGCGTATAGCTGTGGAGTTCTGCCACATCACCAGGTAAACACACACAGGCATTGTAAATAATCATACACTTTGAATTTAATAGGACGTGGCATATTTATTGGATATTTTATGCCATGCGTCTGTCGCCAAGGAAAAAAAGAGGAAAGAAAAAGAAAATAGATTGAATGTAATTTGAATAAATAGGCAGAAGTTGAGAAATTGGAACTGTATGTTTGGTGCTTTATGATTTGGTGCATCTTTCAGTGCAATTGACATCGGTGGCCCACATCAGCGGTGACCTAATGCTTATTTGTCTCAGTCTTTTTCTGTCAGCTCCACAATAAAAGAACATCTGGCACAAATCAATGCAGTGTCATATTGAGAAAACCTGTGAATGTTTGTTGCTCTCAGTCAAGTCGTGATCTTGTCAGGCGAGGACCACAAATACAGCCTAACGATGGCTTTCTGAGCTAAAATGCTCATGATACCGTATCTGTTGTGTTTTTTTTTCTTTTGTTCGTATGTGCGTTTATCTTCATAAGGGTGGAGCTCGCAAAGGTCATGCGAACACGTGCTAAAGAGATCGAGGTGAAGCTGCTTCTGTTCGCCATTCAAAGAACCACGAACTTCGAGGGTCTACTGGCCAAACGCTTCACAGGATGCACCTTGACTGACGTACCTGGAGTGAGAAAAGCAACTATAGACACAACTATACACATGACCGTAAAAAGAGCTCAAGGCTTGCTTAATACTTGTGAAAAAAGTGCAATGTTATAAAACTACATCACTTGCAATTGCTCTTCTTACTCTTGCTAACATTGTGTGTGTATATATAGAAATGGTATCAAATTATTGATTCCCATCTAATTTGTCATACTGCAATGCACTCACTGATTTGGAGTGAAAGTTTGTAATTGGATGTGCAATTTCATCAGTCTTTTAACACATGATCCATCAAAACATGGAAACAATTAGTGAAACCTGCATTTATTTAAAAGCACATTTAATTCATAACACAAGTAGTCTTGTGTTGAATATTGTTGCATTGCACTAAAGTTGTGTCTGTGTTTGTAGAAGCCGAAAAGGCCGGAGAGCCCTCTAGAACCCAACAACCCGTTCCTGGAGGAGGAGCCAGGCGAGGATGTGGGCACAGAGAAGGACGAGGATCTGGCCAAGGTGAGCTGACGGGGATTTTCTGTGACATAAAGGTACCATCGGATAGTTTCTTCTTCTGGCCTTCTCTGAGACAGCTGAACTTTCCAGAAATAAACATGAAATCCTCCTTCTTGAAAGGAAATTTAATCAAGACAGTCCGATGGCAGATTGAAGATAGGGCAGTCTCGTTAGTGTCAAATCACCGCCCAGGGTTAGAAACATCCATCTGATATACTCGCCTAAAGTCTTCAGAATATTGGATGGAAACTGTGCAGTTTATCGTTGGAACAATCAAGATTAAGTGACTTTTTTTAAATCAAATATAGAATCTCCCACATCACCTTATCTTTGGAAACTCTTATATGTTTACTACTATGACATTTATCAAAATAAACAAACCTACTAAAATCTGCTATTTCGCTCATTCCTGGTTTCTCTTCCACTCTTGTAGCCCAGGAAACCCAAAGCTCCGGACAACCCCTTCCACGGCATTGTCTCCAAGTGCTTTGAGCCTCATCTATATGTCTACATAGAATCCCAAGACAAGTGAGCCACGCAGCACGCTTTCACACACAGACCAAAATGGGTCGTGGTACACAGGCCCAGAATCGGGAGCAGGTTGTGCGTAGACTTGGCACAAGCATCTTTTTTCCATTGCACATTCATCAATCAGATTCCCCACCTCCCATTCTACTTCCCTGCCTCTTCTGTCTTTCCATCTCTTGTTCCTGTACATGTCTCTGTCTCCACTGTGGCAGAAATGTTTCCCATTAGTTGCACGACCACAGACGCACAGAGAGAGAGAGGGGTTGAATAAGTGCTGCCGCAGCAGATCTGCCTATTTTCATTCCCACCTCCTTAGTTTTTTTCTTCTGGTGCCCCTTCTACAGTCTCTTTCTTTCTCTGTAATTTACTTTTGTTTCATTTTTTCTTGTTCTCAACCTCCTGCTCTTTGTTTTTTTATTCTTCTCACCCAGCCTGCTTTCGTGTTTCAATTTTTTTTTTCTTCCTGATTTTTTTGTTACCTCCCTTCCTCTGTTTCTACCACCTTCCTTCATTTCTTCCTCATCAGTTTCTCCCCCTCCCCCAGCAAATGTGCACACGCTCTAGAAAGCGAGCACAGTTTTGGGAGTGCTGTTCTTGCATGCAGCCCCCTGGCCTTTGGCTCTCTGGGGTGTTAAATGCCATTTGTCTGTTCAGGGGAACTGGTTTGACCTATTCGAGCTACAACCTCATTTCAGTTTCAATCCAAAGGCCTCGAGCAGGCAATGGCCAGATCAGCTTGTCCCCAGTGGGACGTAGCGGGAGAGAACAGTGGCCTGCTTGTTTTGTCCTTGGCTGTGGTTCCGAGATTCAGTAGGATTGGGCCACACCAACTGACTGTGGACCTGTTGACTGTAGCACTGAGGATTTTGATATGCTTGGAATATTTTTCTCCTATTTATCCATCTGGCCTTTTGTCGGTCTGTCTGTTATTTTATCCTTTTATTTATTTATTGAGGTTGAGAACCAATCATATGTTTTTAATATTATAATTTGATTCATTTAATTCCTTTCATGTGCTCTTAATCCAACCACTTGTCTCTGTGTGTGAATATGTGTGTGTGTGCATGCGTGTGTGTATCTGTGTGGGTTTGGCTGTACATACTTGGTCATCTGCAGGAACCTAGGCGAACTGATTGACCGGTTTGTGGCCGACTTCCGAGCACAGGGCCCACCCAAGGCGGGCACGGAGGAGGGTGGAGCGGTGCTGCCGAGCTGCGCCGACCTCTTTGTCTATTACAAGAAGTGCATGGTGCAGTGCTCCCAGCTGAGCACTGGAGAGCCCATGATCGCCCTCACGACCATCTTCCAGAAGTTCCTGAGAGAGTACGCCTGGAAGATCCTCTCTGGCAACCTGCCTAAGTACGACTGGTTTAGCTGTGGTTCGTTCGAGGGTCATATCACACATGTCACAAAAAAAACAGCATTATTTATTTTGAGTGGTATCTAGCCATGCAGGTTGCTTTGATGTTTGTAGCCAAGGTTTTAGATATTGGCTTAGAGATCCTCAGTGCAATGGAGGTTTTACCTGTGCCATCCACAACATGGAAGAAAGTACTTTCATTTTTAAATTCAACTGATGTGTTAAGTTTCCTCTTATTTGTAAAACTATTGCTAGCTGTAACTTTGTATCTTCATTTTGCACTGAATTGTTTTTTACATTTACTTGGTTCAAATTCAGATTCGATTTTCTGGAACTCACAAAGATGTGAGTGAGTGGATAACCAGCCAGTAAATCAAAAATTCTAAATGTCTCTTCAATTATTTACTGTTGATTCTACACCCTGTTTAGCTGCATACTACAAATGCAACGAGATTAGGTTGAAATTGGTATAAGCGGCACGCTGTCAAAAGCATAAATGAGGCACCTAGATGAATACTACTTGATAGCACCAGTAAATGTATATAAAACAATCGCCCAATGTAAATCAAAAGCAGTAGTATAGTATTTCAACAATTTCCATCCATGAGAGCAGTTACATTTTGCGGGCAGTAACACAAACACAGATTTATTTCGGATTAACTTACACAAACAAGCATGTCACGCCCATATTTGTTCATTCTACTGGCATGGTGAAAGGACTGTTTAGGAGTTTAGTTTGAAACTTAATGTCTTCAGTCCTCGCTGCATTTGATGGATTGGGATGGCATGCTATGCGGGATCTGGAGTTGGTTATGTTGTGGCAAAGCCTAATACACCACCAGCAAAAACATCTCTGGCTCATTGGCCACATTAAAACCCATCACTGGCTGCGGTACACATACACACACACACACACACACACACACACACACACACACACACACACAGGCGTGTTCTGTTTCTGTCTCCGATATGCCTGCTAATTACACACTTGTACTCGCTGACTAATACATACCATGTTGTCAGCCGTATACAAACACTTAGTCAAAGATGCACTCAGACGCTTTGCTAGCTCGTACACTTACAGACATACGTAGCCAGGCTTGTCCGACGTGTTGCGCTGTGAATTGGGTTTGCGAGGGGCCCTCGAAAAGGAGCTTGAACTATGTTGTGGTTTTGCTCGCGTCTCTGTTATGACGTTTATTAATGACTGGGCCGCTGCATCCCCGCACTCGCGCCTGCTTGCAGTTATTTCTGTGTCTCGCTTACTGAAGTCTACTCTTTACCTGTGGTTTAAAAAGATGTGTTCCACAAGAGTACAAAGAGGGGGGTACGTATCAGCGGGTCCTAGGAAAACCAATACACATCTTGGGGTCCAGCTCAAATTTCTCCCCTTCATCATGTTCACCCTGTAATGTAAAGGCAAACACTGCTCTGTGACCCAAATGTAAACTCAGAAGAGGCTCACCACAGACATTTAAAAAGGACTAAAGAAGACTGATTGATCACAAAATGTAGCACTGATATATCAGTAATCAGTGACTGATTAGGCCTTTTTCTTCTATTTTTTCCCCTCTTTATGGGAACCACTTTTTCCTCTGTCTATTTCTCTCTCTGCTCTGTTCCTCTGCCATTCTCTCTGCAGATCCAGCAGTAACACTGGAGGCCTTACCATCAGCAGCCTGCTGAAGGAGAAAGAAGGCTCCGAAACAGCAAAGTTCACTGTGGACGAGCTCTGCCTGATCTGTAGCATCCTCAGCACTGCCGAGTACTGCCTGGCAACCACACAACAGGCATGTAAACAAACACACACACAAACACACACATTCATAGTCTCCTAAATATCTGTGGCTTCATGCCTTTTTTAATAGAATCGAGCTTGACTTGTATCCGCAGCGACAGCACACTATAAGATTTATCTGCACCATATATTTGGGTGTCATTGCACATAAAGAGATGCCAGTCACCGCAGCAGTTGCTTGTTCTGTGTTTCATTAGCGTTTGAAGGAACTCGCTGTGACAGTTAGAATTACAACACGCTGGAAGGTTTCATGCATGCTGTATTTCTGCAACACACTCACCAAATTCAGCGGCATTGCAACATTTGAAAAAGCCCTTACACATTTCCACATAGATATACTTTGAAGGAACTTGTGTACATGTTTTGATAGTAGTCAACTGCAATATATGTACAGTATATATTCCCGAAATAAAGATTTCACTCACATGCACATTTTTATTTGTACTTGTTAAAGCTGGAAGAGAAGCTAAAGGAGAAAGTAGATAAAGTCCTGGTGGAGAGAATTAATTTGACTGGGGAGATGGATACATTCAGCACGTAAGTGACTAATTAGAACCCAGCAATACTGTGAATGTTTTCTGTTCTTTTGAATAATCTATTAAGAGCCTGTTTTAATGGTGTCTGTTATTTGCCTTCATGTTTTCCCAGTGTGATCTCAAACAGTATCCAGCTGCTTGTTCAAGATCTTGACGCCGCGTGTGACCCTGCTCTCACTGCTATGAGCAAGGTTGGAAACAAATCTACACGTGCATAACCTTATGTCACTTGTATACAGTATTTATGTTATTGAATAGTTGCACATTACCAAGATGGCAGTTTGTGAAAATGGTCCATCTTTCTCTCTTTCTCTCTCTCTCTCTCCCAGATGCCATGGCAGAGTGTGGAGCACGTAGGTGACCAGAGCCCATATGTGACTTCAATCATCATGCACATTAAACAGAATGTGCCGATCATCAGAGACAATTTAGCCTCCACGCGCAAATACTTCACACAATTCTGCATTAAATTTACAAAGTACAGTATACACACACACACACACACACACATAAACACTTGCACTTCACTTCATCCATAATCAAAGATTGTTGTAATCGATGTTTGTCATTTCTCTCCTTCCCTAGCTCTTTCATCCCCAAATTTATCAACCACTTGTTCAGATGTAAGCCTATCAGCATGGTGGGAGCTGAACAAGTGAGTGTAATTTATGCTAATCTTTTCTAAAGCTTCCGTTGAGCTGCATTACGAGTCATCATCTTGATCGCAGTATTAAACCCCACATGTATGTGCTCGATTACATTGATGTTGTATTAGAAAATCCATAAAAGACACATGCATTAGTTAAACCTTTAATAACGGTTCTGTATATTTGTGTGGTCCCCCCCCCCAGCTCCTCCTGGACACCCACTCTCTGAAGACTGTGTTGCTGGATCTGCCTTCCATTGGCTCCCAAGTACTCCGCAAGGCACCTGCCAGCTACACTAAGATCGTAGTGAAAGGCATGACCCGTGCAGAGATGATACTTAAAGTAAGGAGGATGAGTAATGCATAAGTGCGAAACCAAGCTCGAGAACCGCTGCTGCTGTGTGTAGTGCAACTTCAAGTTGTGAAAAAGAGTACCACAAGTATGCTCAGCCTACCTTCTCTAGGTGAATGTTGGAAAAACACTTAACTCTGTTTCGAGGAACAGTAAAACTTCATTTAAAAACAGTTTAGTTTTCACATGTAAACCCAGAATGAGCTTTCATCTTTAAGTGATGGAATTTAATAAGGACTTGAAGTAGAACATATTTCAACTTAAACACATCAAAACAGCTTAGTCTTTATGGGATCCTTCAGATTTATTGACATTTAACTTGTGTGGCTAAACTCATGCCGAAAGCTTCAGTTTCTGACCTTTAAAGGCTTGGAACTTCAGACCCTTTTGTGTAACTGTGGTCTGAATGAGATCCCTTTATCCCTCACTCGCCATTTAGTAGCGTTAATGTCGAAACTCTGACATATCCAGTTAAACATGAACCATGGCGTTGACACTAACGCTTGCCCGAGAATAGCCTGGCACAACCTGCAGTAAACTGCTTTTTCCACTAATTGAGGTTCCATCATAGGAAGAAACAATAGACTGAACAAACATTTCTCCTTTGAGTGTTTGTGGTTTGACTGGCGAGCCTGTATTAAAACTCTTTCCTTGAGTCACTCACGTAGATAATCCACTCAGTTTATTCTGAGCAGAATAACCCTTTTATTGTGTCTTTCACCTCACTCACAATAGCACTTTATGAGCATTTTTCCATAAAATAACCCACCTCACACAGGAGTCGGGGAGGGAATAGGAATGGACCTCATGCACTACTGGTTTAACGAGTGAGACGGGCCAACACGAGACACGCACATATGTATTCCTCCGCGCAGTATGTGGCTGACGTCGGGCCAGAAAAGGTGCGAGTGAGTAAATAAGTAAACATGTGCAATCGTCTACTCACAGGAACCCACAGACGGTGTGTAACGTTTTGTTTTCATTGCACAGAGAAAATGCAGGAAAACGCACAGTGAGCCTCACCTCACAATTACCTTATGAGACCCCAGAGGACACTGGTATGTGGCTGCCATAAGTTAACCCCACCCTAATTAACTGTCCCAGGAGTGTAGAGAAATGCACACACGTGCGCCAGCCTGCCCGCCTGTCCCTTTATTTCTCTCCGACTCCCGGGAGGCTTTCTTTCCTTCCTGAAGTTATCAGTCGAGCCGTGTGGATTTTAATAGCAGTTATTTCTAAACTATGCACATTGGATCAGTGGCAGACGATAAAAAGATTTTTTGATCTTTGGTATTCTATAATGACCACGTTTACATCCTGCCTTTAGACTTTTAGATCCTTCAGACACGCTAACTTTATTTTGGCTCGGATCATCAACTTGTCTCCGCAAAACCTGCTCAGGGTTTCATATTTGAACGGGTCTACTGGGATGCTCGCTGCTCCATATGGCCGATGTAAGGCCCGTGTTTGTTCCCTGGAAAAATGCCTTGAATGTAAATACATGAATGTCCAACTCATCTGCCACACATTAAAAGGAGCTTTCACATTTACAGTATTGTAGAATGCGTTCACATCGGCCTACTACTGTCTACACTTTTTCTGAATCTGCCTGCCAGCGGGCCCCTTCAGCTGGAATGTGATCTGTTTGGCTTCTGAAGAACTCGCACGGACATAGTTGACAGTGCATGAAGGCCTCCAAGTGATTCACACACTCTTTACTGACAGTAGAAGACCGCATAATCATCGTTGGGGATATAAATCTGATCCTTGTGAAAATACATGAAAAGAAAAAGAGCGATAACCAACATCCTGTGAAAGAAAATTCGTGGTCATATTCATTTCTACATGACATTGTCAACATTTTTAAAGACGCTCTATTGCTGCAAAAGATCATAAAAATGTTATTCAACAACATTATGTTTTGATCCTGGTAGCAATAAGAAATAAAACATGGAGGTGGATCCTGGAGATGCATCGTTCTAAAGAAATACCTTAAAAATAAATTATAGTAACTGTACAATGACTTCTTCTTTCAAGGTTTTTGGCTTTAGAAAGAGAAAGGGAGGCTTTTGTAGTGTGGCCAGCATTCTAGCCATCGACTTAATGCAACATCAAGGTTCCTCACAGGTAATTGCTTCCATGTTGGGCTGAGACTGAAGCTTCTGAAAGACAAACCCACAGAAAGAAGGTCAATGCGAGAATTCCTCTACGTTGCCTCAACAATAGTTTTGAATTACACTGCGATGCCGTGACTTGAAATTTAAATCTGGTTTACCCCCACTAAGAAAATGTAGTTCATCGGGACAATTGACAGAGCAGCTTTCAAAGCGCTCTTTGAGATTTAAGCAGATTACCCACTGCAGGGTTCCTTGTACATTTCCAAGAAGCAGAACATGTTGTAAACACAACATTGGCACATGCATGTTCGCAAACAGCTGCATGTTTACACATATTCAGCATACACGGGTCGACCAGCATAAGCGTTTATCCGGAGGCCCGTTTCTGTCGACGTGGCTAATATACATCCAATATTCACTCTTTCAAAGATGAGTTTCTTCTCCACTGATTCCCTGAGGGAAATATCCATTTCTTAAGCTGCCAAGTGCTTTTGTCTCTCTGCTATTTGGTGTTGGACAGGTTGTGTACAGTGGATTTAGCTGAAGCTTGTTTGCTGAAAATGGCTGCGTGCCTGCATCTGGAAATGACGCGGAGGAGAGGAAAGCGGTGAGACGGCCAAAACAGTAAAGTTGCAGGCTGTAAAAAAACAAAAATAATGAGCTGAAAGACGCTAAAATTCTCCTCGGAGATGAGGGGAACTGCAGACATCGGTATTAATTCTCCCTTTTACATTACAGTCATTTGATCCGTTGTTGATATAAAAATAGTGCAGCTTTTAAACATAGGCAATATTTCTATTTTTTTTTTCTTTTTTTAAGTTTCCTCTTAAGTAAAACCGCTCTCTCCTAAATCTTTTTATAGCCGTCAAAGTTATCCTCTTCTGAGTGTTGAGGCAAATGACGGTGATGAATAAATTCGGGCTGTTATGTGAGCCAGCGCGACAGCTACGTTCAAAGTACATAGGATCCCTTCTGTCTGTCTGAGTCGGCCTCTCCTGGCCGCTGCGGTGCCTGTGAAACGTGGCTGTTTTCCACGCTCGCTCCCAGCCCAGCCCACTGTGCTGTAGCTGCAGCTCTCTCTCTCCCACCTCTGAAGTTCTCTCCCGGGGAGTATTTAAAAGGCAACCCCCCCCCCCCCCTTCCCTCCCTTGTTCGGCATGAATGTTCCCCCACTCTCTCTCTCTCTCTCTCTCTCTCTCTCTCTCTTTCTGTCTCTCTCTCTCTTTATGTCTGTTTTCATTCTTAAGCTCTCTCCCCCCTCTTTTTTTTTTTTTTTTAACAAGGGTACTGTAGGCCTTTCCCTTGGCGTGGCTCCAGGACAGTTGCTAAGTAAATCACTCAGTCAGCAGGGCTAGTAAGAAAGCAAAGAATTCCACACGATCCTGAGCCTTTCATGCCTGCCCTCTCTCTTTCTCTCTCTCTCTCTTTCTTTCTGTCCTGCTTCTGATTGCTCTCCTCACTGCCTCTCTGTGCAGCTCACCTTTCTCGTATATTTCTGTGCCCTGAGCGAAGAGAGAGAGAGTGAGGCTTCAAGCGGGACAGACTGTGCTTTTATAGGAGTGAAGGATAGGAGAAACATTTTTTTTGGGAGGTTGTCTGCATGAGACGGGAGATGGGGGTCTGTCAGCCATGTGTTTGTCTGCCTACTTTGTAGTGGCTGGAAGGAATGCTCCCCGATCCGCGCTTTCCACACAGTTTCTATTGTTGGAAAACGCAACCAAAGAGAATCCAATCCGCAGGACTTGTGCCCCATTAAATTTCTCTTGCCTGCTCTTGGCTAACGCTGATTTTGCCCCGGACTCATTATGCCTCCAAAATAATTACCGGTGAAGCTAATTCCTGACCACTCATGCATGGAGTAATTGGTGTGTAAAAGGGGGGGGGGTAGTGAGGAGTGGGCTCCTAAATATAGAAACAGCTTTGTTTGCAGCTGCAACTATTGGTTCTGTCAGATGCCCCCCTCCCCGCCTCATTTAAGCCCCATGTGGGATCATTTAGAGATCTCTCAGGTCGTCCCATGATGGTTCACAGGAAAGCTGTGGGGGGGGGGGCAGCTTGGAACCCACATTGAACTCTGCCTTTCCACAGGTGGTGATGGCCCCACATGAGCCACCAGTGGTGTTTGTTGACAACTACATCAAGCTCCTGGCCGATGGCAACCCTGAGACCTTCCAGAAGATTCTAGACATGAAGGTTTGACTCTAACCACTCGTTTGAAAGAATAGCTGCTGTGGGAACTAACTTTACTTTCTTGGCTGTATGTTCAATAGGAAGCTAGAGCTGGCAGGCTCTTAGTTTAACTTAACATAAAGACTTGAAACAGTCTCTTTTGGATGGTAACAAGATCTGCCTACTGTTTTTTTTTTTTTTTCACCCAAATGGGGGGTGTGTGAAGGACTATTTCTTTGCTGCAAGTAGTGACTTCCTTAATAGGTAATTAAATAAATCTGCACATAATTCTTTGTAGACTGATTTACAAATTAATCTTTTTTTGCACAAGAAGCAGAGTTTGTTTAACTTTAGACATAGCCAGTCTCGAGCTGCCCCCCCGTTCCAAATCTTTATGCTAAATCACAAATTACACTTATCTACTGACATTGAACATACACATATGAGACCGTTATTGATCGTGTGTTGCTTCTGTGATTTCATCAGTTTTCATGTTGTACCATAATCCTGTCTTGCCTTTCTTGTCTGATTTGATGGTGTTGCCCCCTCTCAACTAGTCTAGCAGAATACTTTACACACCAAGAGAGACGTTTATTGATGTGATTTCCGTGTGTGTGTGTGTGTGTGTGTGTGTGTGTGTGTGTGTCTGTGTGTAGGGTTTGAAGCGCAGTGAACAGAGCAGCATGCTGGAACTCTTCAGACAGCGGTTACCCACCCCACCCTCGGGGGCTGACGGCGGCCCCTCCATGTCCTTCAGTGCACCCACCCCTGAGCAGGAGTCCTCCCGCATACGCAAGCTAGAGAAACTCATCAAGAAGAGGCTGTGAAGAAGAAGAAGAAGAAAAAACAGTTCACGGAAATGCTTCATACTGGAGAGGTGTTCACTGTGCGCAGCTATTCATCTCAAAGGCTTCAGTTGTTGTGGGGGGTTACAGAAAGAACAAAAAGTTGACTGACTCCTGAATGAATAATATAAACCTAACCCGATGCGGGATTATGAAGAATCTTCCACAACTGCTACTTGATGTTGGTACATATGCCATTTATTTACATAATTTAAGACCTTTCTTTACACGTCACTATTGTTTGAGCTTTAAAACATTTGTACATTCATTGCACAAAGTATTGCACTTCGTAGACAGACAGTGGTGTTGTTAACTAAATTCTGCCTCTCTGGGACTTGTCTAATCCAGGATGATTACTGGCAGTCTGATTTTAATTAAAGCTGGTTTTCTGAATGTAATGTATTTCAAGGATAGCTGTCCTTGGCTGTTTTAATTTCATGTAGGAGATACTGGGCTGAAACTTTTGTGCTTCTCTGCCTTCCATTAAAGTCGACCTACAGCGTAGCTGTTCACCTAAAATACAGACTTTTGATTTGCTGCATATTCAGATTGACATGAGGCCAGCTCTGTCTTGGCAGTCCTGTAACCGGGGCCTTTGCTTTGTAAAGGATGGAAGGACTGAGACTGTGTATACATACTGTATGTGCAGGTGTGTGTGATCCGTCTTATCTAACAGTCCAACTGGCTGTTTTGACTAAACAATATATATGAGGGCTGCTCAATCCTGCTCCTCGAGATCTACCATCCTACATGTTTTAGGAATCCCCCAACTCCAACACACCTGATTCCAACTTTTCACAAGCCCTTGGAAAGCTTCAGCTACTTGATTGGAGTAGGGAGATTCCTAGAACATGTAGGATGGTAGCTCTTGAGGAGCAGGATTGGGCAGCCCTGATCTAGATTATCCCATTTTCATTGATATGAAGTCAGTTTTGTTGGTTTTGTGGCAGTGTAATCAATGTTAATCAGCATTATTGTACAGTAAGTTTTATGTTCTGTCTGTAATTGTTTTTTTTTTTTGGGGGGGGGGCAACTTTTCATTCAAAAATGCCATAAGACACTGATGGCTTTCTCTTGATCATTTGCTGTTTCTGAAACTGCTCCCGCAAACACACATCAGTCCTACAAGAAAAATAAAACCATTCATTCCAATCTATTTCCTGTTTAATCATCACTTAATATCTCCAGTTTAGAAAGCAAATGCTTTTTAGTAACACATTCCTGCCTTCAGGTACAAAATGTTACTTGTCTGTGTTGTATTCTACAAAGGTGATATTAAACGTTTTTTTGCCATTGGGTGTGTGCTGTTCTTTTTCAGATAAAATATATTTATATATATGCATATATATCAATGGGTCCCATGTTGAATGATGTGTTCGTCTCTGGTTGCCACTCATCCACCGACCAATCAGCGGCCAGTCCCGGCTTCAAAAGGCGTGTCCTTCCCTCCTCGCGGGCTGAAGGCCTCGTAGAGGGAGCAGCAGTTTGAAGCGGACCGCGGGCAGTGACTGGGGTCCAGCACATCCTGTCACTCAGCAAACTTTTTTTTTTTTTGTCTCTGTAATCACATGTGCAACGTGGATCGGGGTTATGCTTTGATTTTTTTTTTCCTCTTCCTTTCTGGATGTCAAAGTAAAGAAGGTTTTTTGTTCAGTTTTCGGTGGCTTTTAAGGTGCTTTTGAGGCTCCGGGTGGTGTAGCAGCCGCTTGATGTGATTCGCCGCGGGCTCGCAGCGCTCGCCGTCCGGTGTGGGTGGTGTTGGTGGCGGGGAGAAGTTCGCGGTGACACCGGAGGACGCGGGGGGGGGGAACCAACAAAGAGGAACTAACGTTGCAGTTTTTTCTTCTTTTTTTTGGACACGTTTCTCATTTCGTAATCGGTGTGTCTCTCACTCGCCGGAGTTTAGCAACTTTTTTTTTGTTTCAAACTAGAAATGGTTGGCAGGTTGAACTTGCCAAATGTATGTGAAGGAGATCCACTGGATATGAGCTGCAGGGCTGAGCGAGGACTTGACAGCCCGGACTCGGGGCTGCCCCCGAGCCCGAGCCCCAGCGCCTGGCTCCTGCCTGCGTGCGCGGACAAACCCGGGGGTGTGAGCCCGGTGTCGGAGGACGAAGGAAGGGGCTCCCTGGTAGGTTGGGGGGGGTGATTGTGATGAAGGCTGATTTATGCAGAATATGATCTCTCTGCTGCGGTCTGCCAGAGCATCCCATAATGTGCACGAGAAAGGGTTGCTTTGCATTGGAAGACTTAAAAATTACTAATTGAATCAAAGGATCTGCCCCCATGTTCTGGCCTACTGTGGAAAGTGGGTCAATTCAGTACTGAATTGGGCTAATAAGAGGTCACTGATTTGACTCTTTTCTGTTGAATTTCTTTTTTTTTTTTTTTTTTGTTTTAAAGCATTTATCTTCCTTCCTTATTGCAGGTTCCAGTTCTACCCACTGGATCTTTCCCACAGCTGCACCCGTTGTCCTATGGGGAGGGCATAGCCATTGATCCCTTACCAGCAAAAGAGATCAAGTGGGTAAATCCGAGAGGTGGATGTGTTCAATGAGGATTTGTGTGTATCGAAGAGTTGAGGATATCCATGCTGGTCAGAAAGCACCACACGGGTCTAATTGTTTTGGTACTGTTGCTTTATTGGGACAAAAAGCCAATACCTGGACAGAGGTCAAGCACAGGATGTCGCTGAAAGGATAATGGGTGCAGTTGCCATACTAGACTAGTTTCACTTTCTCAGTGTTTTTGCTCTCGTTGACATTCCAATCTCATCCCCACCTCCGCAGATACACCTCGTCCGTGCACTATGACTCCGACCGCCACTTCATCCAGGATGTGTCTCTGCAGCCGTGGGGCCAGGGCCTTGAACACTGCAGGCAGACCATCATGGCCCTGTCCCACAGCACCTGGCGCCACTACAAGACGCAGCTGGACTTCCAGCCTCGCCACCGGCCGCAGCGCTTCCGGAGCACCACCATCATCTACCCCAAGAAAACCAGCGCCGTGTACACCACGGAGCTGAGCTACGACTGCCACCGGCTCGCCAGGCGCTTCCTGTCCAGCGTGGAGCTGGAGACGGCTGGCGGCAGAAAGCTACCTCACTGAAGGCGGGGGGAAAGAGGTGGGGACAGGCGGCAGGGGGACAAGACTCCAACAAAAGACTGCTATAGACCTGCTGTGTAGTCTGTTTTCCTTGTTTTTAAACTTTTAAAAAGCCCATCAACAAGCTGTGGAGAGGAAGCCGCTGTGATGCTGCAGATGGCGGAGATAAGATGAGAGGACATGGATTAAATGTCTGAAAAGCTTTCTTTGTGGCCACTGTTCACAATGTATCATGTACAAGTTTGTAGTTTTAAGGGAACACTTGCCGTTCATATTGATGCGTGAGCTCGTACAAACTGATTAAGTAAGTCATAGAGATGGAACACAAGTGTGGAGTTTACTGAAAGTATTATTTTTTTTTTTTTTACTCACTGGCTTGCTAGTGAAACTAACACGCTGCATTCCACTGCTATCACTTTCTATTGCTTGATTTGGTTTGAAAGTTATATTTATTTTTTTTAATTTGATCTCCAGTTTTATTAGCTGACTAACGGGTCCTGTCGATATTTTGTGCCTTATTGATGCTTTTTGATATTTGCCACTTATTTAGTGCCAGTTTGAAATAAAGTGTTCTTTAGTACAAGTTGTGCCCTTTTTGATGCTATTTGTCTTATTCAAACATGGCAGCAGATGGTCAAGACATTGTGACCACAGGAAAAACATTAAGGAGGTCTCAGGTGAAGGGGGGTGTGCTGGACAGAAAATAAATTAAAATAAAAACTGCTTAGATGGTTTGTGGATAATAGTGTAAACACACGTCACCAAAAACAATCTGACTATGTTTGGGTGGGGTACTTGATTTTAAGTTGAATGTCCCTCTTTAAGAGCATTTAATTACTATCAGGATTGATGTTTATAGAATTGTGCTGCTTTTGTGCCTTCTAGTGGCCAAACAGGTGAATTACAATGCACAACAAAATTGCATTTTAAAGACTGAGGTTGCCTTTTGGGTTCTGTAATTGATATAAGTTCTTGTTGACTTAGTCATCAGGCTTTTAAAACCGTTTTTAATGAGGTGTCCTTGAGCAAGATAATAAAACCTGATTTGCTCCATATGGGCAGACCAGTGTTTTTGCATGGCAGCTCCTTCTGCCTTCAGTGTTTTGAGTAAGAGCCAATTTGTAAAGTAGAAAGGTTGCATATGAATGAAGGCCATTGACCGTTGTCTTGTACTGCACACAAGAAACAACCGGTTAACATTTCGTCCAATGCATTTTCCTGGTAATCTCATGACTACCGAGCCTGTGCTAATAGACTTCAGGGTGTTTCGGGAACCTATTGCAGCATTTACTACTTACCACCAATTACTTCTGTTTCTTGAGGGGATTTCTACTGGCTGTTGGGAGTGAGTATTGTGCCCCCCTAGCACCATCAGCTCTGTGTATTTTGCTTTGTGTGTTCACTACAAATAACTCACCAGACAGACCTGAGGCACGGGCCTGTCATTTTGATGCTGCATAATGTTGCACTAATGGTGCGGCTTTTCAAAGTCAAATTTGGATTAAACTTTCGGATAAAGCCCCACACACTTTCATAATGACTTTCATGCCTTATCTTTTTATTGCAATCAGACAAAATTGACCATACATGTATTCAACATTTGATTTAGGATAATCTCCATCAACTATGTAAACATAGTTAGGATGCCTCACAGGTATAGTAATTCATGTTATTTGTAAATGCATAAAAAATGAATAAAACACTATATTTATGCATAGTGTGTACGATATGTCCTAACACTTTCACTTAGTTGCACTACTTGTATCCTGTTTACAATTCACAGAAACATTCCATTTGTGTATATTGGTTAATCCTATAAACATTACTAAAGATTGCTGTCGGATAAAGATGATAATATATCTGAAAAACTGTGAAAATCAGAGCTCGTGAATTACAATTTCCCCACAGCACGTGAACGCAGCATTGGACGCATAAGTTTGACGCGCACTGATTTTAATTTTATTTTTCTTGTTTTACAACCTCTACTTTTACTACCTCATTTATAGAAACCGTGTATGTGTAAATGTTCGTGATTTAAAAAGATTTAAAAAAAAAACTAAACATAAAAACATACACGTGTGATTGGGTGACGCAATGGTTCACGCTCACATTTTTTTCTTCCGCATGGTGGACAGAACGCATCTTTGAGAAGTAGTTCCCCGCTAAACGCCGTGGCTTCGTGTCTATATACAGCTGTTTTCTACCTGGATAGGTCTTCACGTGGGCAGGTCCGACCTGTGAGACGATGGAATGAGAAGTAGAGCCGAAAAAACCCTCTTATAAGAAACCCGTCATTACTGTGAGCTTGTTATGCTAACCGGCTAACGTTGCCGCCTGGGAACGATGAAGACCACTAACGGCGAAAGCGGCATCATGGAGATGTTTGAGAGGGGAAAAGTCCTGAAGATATGTGCTCCAATGGTCCGATATTCCAAGTGAGTTGGATTTGTTATAATGCTGCAGTGTTAGTCGCTAATATGCAGATATTGTAATTGAACAGAATTATTTGAAGGTTGACTTTTTTGTATTAAAGCAATTTTCTTTTATTGGTCGGATGATTTTTTTAGATAGTGATTTTTGTTTTTTCTTTCAAATCATCAATATTTAAACAATAAACGGCTCGAACTACTTCAGTTGTGCGTAATTAATCTAAAATATATGAAAGTCTAATGTTTATCAGTACATTACAGAAAATAATGAACTTTATCACAATATACTATCTCACTAAGGACCTGTATATAATGCTGTGTGTGCGCGTGCGCACGTGTGCACACTGTGCTCAATGACGTCTCGTTATGTCTCCTCAGACTGGCTTTCAGATCCCTGGTGAGGAAATATAACTGTGATATTTGCTTCAGCCCGATGATCGTTGCTGCTGACTTCATGCGATCTGTCAAAGCCAGAGACAGTGAATTCACCACCAACGAGCGTGAGTGGCAGCAGCATCAGCAACACAGCACTGTCCTCATCTCCTGCAGGGATTCTCACTCTAAGGGTTTCAGGGAATTCATCTCACCTGGAGAAAAATCATAAGAGTTGTGATTGAATCTCTTTTAGACCAAGCACTACTTAGTTGGAAGAGAAGCATTTTAAACTGGGACTATAATAACATGTATTACAATCTATAAAGTGCATATACCTTATTGTGCATAGTAGAACTAAACTATACATGTTTTCTCTTTGCACACATGTACAATTGATATTATTTTGTTTTTTTTGGACATATTTGAATTTTTTGGAGGAATAAAAACAATTAAATATGAACACACTATAATTTGGTTTCCCACCTGTTGTTAACTCCCCCTGGGGGTCACAGACCCATTGTCCAAATAAATGAACATTTACTTGCAGCACACACTATAAGCAGCTTTTGCCTGAACAAATATTTTTTGGCAAACAATTTTTTGTGCTTTGAATGTGTGGGTACACCAAGGTTTTGTTTTGCCAAAGTGGGGTCATGATTCAACAACCTCTTTTACTGCAGCGCATTGATCCTTTATGCAAAGAGGGCAATGGTGTTACATAATTAATGTGTAAATTTGTAGATTTCTACAAACTGCCATATTGACATGACTTTCATGTTATCTCTTCCTCAGGCGACCGGCCCTTGGTAGTGCAGTTCGCTGCCCATGATGCCCAGACCCTGGCTGATGCAGCCTGTGTGGTAGCACCTTTCTCAGATGGAGTTGACCTCAACTGTGGTTGTCCCCAGAGGTGCGCCTGTTGACTGTCCCATGAATTCAGCTCTTTTCAGCCCAAATACAATTAGGGATTTCCCGAATCAAGTGCTGTTTAGATGGGGGCTGCTGCTATTTGTGCCCATGATTTCTTTTGCGTCAACATGTTGTTGTGTTTGCAGGTGGGCCATGTCAGAAGGCTACGGTGCGTGCCTAATCAATAAGCCTGAAGTGGTTAGAGACATGGTCAGACTTGTCAGGAACCAAGTGGACAATCCAAACTATACGGCTTCCATCAAAATCAGGTGAAACGCTTGAATTTCAATGAAATTTTATCCAACGTACATTCAGGGGCACATGTCACATTATTTTATGTTGGTGTATCTGTGATTTCCTGTATTAAATGAGGGTCAGCACTTAATAATAACAAAGAGGGATAACACTTTACTGACAGAATTCACAAGGACCTGAGACGGACAGTCGACCTGTGCAGGAAGGCAGAGTCAGCCGGCGTGTCTTGGATAACCGTCCATGGTCGTACGTCCGAGGAGCGTCACCAGCCTGTCCACTATGACGCCATAAAGACAATCAAAGACAGCGTATCCGTCCCTGTCATTGCCAACGGGGACATTAAGTACCTCCGTGATGTGGATTCCACCCACCAGCTGACTGGTGTTGATGGTAAGGTTTGATTTCGACACAGTCATATCAATGTATGAATAAGGACAAATTGTTATTTTGTATTTGTTTGGATCTGCTTTTAAAGGAGTGATGGCTGCACGGGGACTGCTCGCTAACCCCGCCATGTTTGCCGGCTATGAGGACACACCTTTGGAGTGCATTTGGGACTGGGTGGACATCTCTATAGAGCAGGGCACTCCCTTCACCTGCTTCCACCACCATCTTATCTATATGCTGGAGAGGGTCAGCTCCCAGCCAGAGAGAAAAGTCTTCAATTCTCTGTCCAGTACCTCCGCTGTAATAGATTACCTTCAGAACACGTATGGCTCAGTGCATGATCTGGGTACATGAATGTGTTAACATGCAAAATTTTAAATTTTTATCATTTTTTATTGTATTTTATTGTTGTGCCAAATAAAACTGCAAAGCTATAGTCTGATCACAGAAGTCTGTCTTTATTGACGTATTTTCAATCACAAGACAATATACGTGCACACCATTCACAGAAAGTTAAATCCATATATAGAACTAGAACATGTCTTATTCTTAATGCAGTACTTAAAAAAACACCAGCAAATGGAAAAGAATGGAAACTAAGAAAATATGTTATGCTGATATGAGCATCTATCCTCCAGTAAATAGCACTATCATTAGCTGTATCCCTATCAATGACAATGACTTTTGTATTACAAATTGGGGGGGGGCAGTCAATATAAATACAATAGATTTGAGTTTGTATGCCAATAAAGACATAAATATGGTGTAAATTGGCCATTTACTATCACAAAAATGATAAACATTTAAGCACACATTTTCACAATATGGAGAATGAAATGGTTAATTACATTCAAATAGTCATTGTACCTAAAAATCAAAAGTAATTGTTATGATAGTAAATGTACTTGAAAATAAAAGAATATAGTGTTAGTAAAACAAAATAGCAAGTAGTTATTTTGAGGTTAATGATATGTATTTTCAGTATTTGTGATATCACAAGTCATGGTGAAATCAGGTCGTTTTCACCAGGTTCTGGTTTTATTTCGTAGAATGCAATGAAAATGCTTAGGGAAATTGTAGTCGAGTAAAAGCATAACGTTGATATGAACATATAAAAGTCACACCTCGATGACACTTCATATGTATGATTTATAGAGAATTATTTTGGAATACGTGTGTGATCCACACCGTGGAACAGGAGGTGGCGGTAATGCAGCATCGAATTAGATGCGAACCGCTGTTACTCGTTAAGAGAAAGAAGCAGCGCGTTTTATTTTGAAGGGAAAGCGGAAGCGCTCCTCCTCCTCCCCAAGCTGTCAGCAGCAGTGGCGTAGATCAGGAAGCCGTGTAGCAGGCAGCCACACGTCAAACTTTCCGAGCGATATCAGTAGTTCTACACATTTATTTCCTTTTGGTCGGTAGCGTTACTTCGGGCATTAGGCGGTAAGTTGTTTGTCTTTACGCCTCAACTGCGACATTCTTTAAACGCAGCTCCGTGTTAGCCATTTTAAGAACTAGCGTTAGCTGTCTCTGGAGACGGCTGCGCAGCTTTCAATTCAGGATTCGCAGCGGAAGATGAATGAAAACGTACTTAAGAAAAAAACTAAATATAGGTTATGACTAATTGCCTCAAAAGCGAATTCAATCCTTCACACCTTCCCGTGTCACATTTGACTTGTTATGAGGTTCACATTAGTCACATTAAAGCTGGGCTACAATAGTTAAGGCATGTGAACAGAGAAATGTAAACTAAGGAGCTTAAGCTGTTTATTGATTTATCCTCACAGAGCAAGTGTTGTTTTCTAAGTGAGAGGAATGTTATCCTGTGTAAAGCAACTTTATGTCAATTTTACTGCAGGTTTTAGATTTTTTTTTCCTTCACACAGGCTGTCCATCAAACCTGCTGCTTGTTAACTATCTAACTTGTAAATTCACATATGACACATCTCTGTTTCAGACTCACTAAGGATGACTCTGCAGTGGACTGCTGTGGCACTTTTCCTCTATGTGGAGATTGCCATCCTCATCATCCTCTGTTTACCCTTCATCTCAGCCAGGAGGTGAGGAACAATCTGGACAGAACTTTTTGCATGTGGAGTTTGTTTTCCTCACTTAATGATGTTGGTCTCAACATGACACAAGAAGAGCTACTTGGCACTTATCAATACTGCTATTTCTCCATTTTTGTATTTAATTTCTAATACTGAATCATATCTTTATTTTCCATCACTACTATTATTAAGCTTTTTTTTATTTTAGGAAGTGTTACTTGGATGGTCATTTTTAATATATGCATGTCCGTCTCTGTGGTTTTAGATGGCAGAGTATTTTCCAGCTCAGGATCTGGAGCAGCCTGGCACAGTTCGGGAACAAAGTGTTTTTCACAATGATTATAGTACTTATTATTCTCTTCCTTGGTAAGTGAAAGGCTAGGTGACCACCTGAGATGGTGTGAAATTATGGTTTAAGACATTAAAAGTGAGGTTCAAAGAAAAGTTGGACATTTTGGACACTGTTGATTGTTGAAACAGATGTTGTGTAAAACACGATTTTATACCTATTTTGACTTATTCCCAGACAATGCAGGATTGTTGGCAAAAATCCAAAAAGTGAAAGCTACATGTAGAGAATGTAATAAGTTTTTAAGTAGTAACTCATGCGCTGCTCCGTCTTTTTTAGATGCGGTGCGTGAGGTGAGGAAATATTCAGTGAAAGACTTTGGCACGGATACCAAGCTCCAACCCAACATGTTCGACCACCTGCATATGAAGCTTTTCAGAGCCCAGAGGAACCTCTACATCTCTGGCTTCTCTGTCTTCCTCTGGCTGTGAGGCTTTTCTCGCATTTACGGATGCACAGACGGCAGTCCTGTCGTCACACACTTACCAGATTCACCCTCGAGCCAGATTTTCCTCTAACCCCCTGTTATTATTTGCAGGGTTATGAAGCGAGTGATCACTTTGATTAACCAGCTGGCATCGGTGGCTGGCTCGACTGCTGCTCTTCAGGTGCAGGCTGATAACGCTAACCAGGCTGCAAAGAAATACTTGGAGGACAATGAACTGCTGAAACAGGTAGAGTCTAAACCAGCTTGTTAAAAAAGTGGAAAGCTACTTCTGTTGGCGAAAAGAACCACAACTTGGAAAATAATAAAATATAATTTACATACTTTTGTGCAAATGTGACACAGATAAATAAATGCTCGTAAATAGCAAAATAATAGAATTACTTTATTAAATATCACTTATTGTCACTATACTATCATCTATGATAGTATACTGTAAATTTGACTGTCAATTACGTGAAGACAACACCTTTTATCTTTTATTTTGGAGAATTTGAACAGTAATTTTTTATTAAACGGAATTGGTTAAAGTAACTATTTGATAAAATTTTCAGATGAAAAGAATTAAATTGGTTTATTTTATTTTATTTTATTTTTTGGAATATTATTGTTTAAATACACTTGTTTGGCATACCCTGCAATACATGCACTCAAGATGCATGGATTGCATTCATTTATTTAATGTCATACATCTTAGTCTCATGTCATTTGATGTCTTCCAGACTCTGATGGATGGGAAAGGTGACAAGGCTACTGCAGAGGGCATGGTGCTGTTGAGGGAGGAGGTGGAGAAACTGAAAGAGGATCTGAAGACCACAGGAAGTGGTTGGTATCCATTCTCTTGTGCACATGTCCCCCTAACTGCTATGTATTTGTGTTGCTATTATATACAGGTACTACTCGGAAAATTAGAATATCGTGTAAAAGTTGTTTTATTCGGGCAATTTAACATAAAAGGTGAAACTAATACATTTTATAGTATTATTAAATGCAAAGTCAGATATTTCAAGCTTTTATTTGTTTTGATTTTGCTCATTAGAACTTACAGCTTCAGAAACCTGAAATTCAAAAACTCAGAAAATTAGAATATTGCTTGAAATCAATTTAAAAAAGGGATTTTAAATACAAAAATGTCAGGCCTCTGAAAATAAAATGTTGCATCTGTACTTAGTACTTGGTTGGGGCCCCTTTTGAACGAATGACTGCCTTAATCCTGCGCGGCATGGATGCTACCAGGTTGTGGCACATCTCCGGTGTTATGGAAGACCAACATGCTTCAATCGCGGCCTTGAGCTCTTCTTTATTGTTTGGTCTCTTCCCGTTCAGCTTTCTCTTGGCAATGCCCCACAGATTTTCTATGGGGTTCAGGTCAGGTGAGTTTGCGGGCCAATCAAGCACAGTAATCCCATGGTTGTTGAACCAGGATTTTGTACTTTTGGCAGTGTGGGCAGGTGCCAAGTCCTGCTGGAAGATGAAATCTGCATCCCCATAAAGCTGGTCCGCTGAAGCAAGCATGAAGTGCTCTAAAATGTCCTGGTAGCTGCGTTTATGCTGGACTTGATAAAGCACAGAGGACCAACACCAGCAGCTGACATGGATCCCCAAGTCATCACAGCCTGGGGAAACTTAACACTGGACTTCATGCATCTTCCATTTTGCGCCTCTCCGGTCTTCCTCCAGACTCTGGGACCTTTGTTGCCAAATGAGATGCAAAACTTGCTCTCATCAGAAAAGAGGACTTTGGACCACTGGGCAACAGTCCAGTCTTTCTTTTCTCTAGCCCAGCTAAGGCGCCTCTGGCGTTGCTTGCTCGTGAGGAGCGGCTTGACAACAGGAATACGACATTTGAAGCCCATGTCCAGCATCCTCCTGCGTGTCGTTTCTCTTGAAGCAGCAACTCCAGCTTGAGTCCACTCCTTATGAAGTTCCCCCACACTTTTGAATGGCCCTTTCCTGACCATCTTCTCCAGGCTGCGGTCATCCCTCCGGCTTGTACACCGTTTTCTTCCACACTTCTGCCTTCCACTTAACTGTCCATTAATGTGCTTTGACACAGCACTCTGAGAACATCCAGCTTCTTTTGCGATCACTTTTTGTGTCTTACCCACCTTGTGCAGGGAGTCAATGATGGTTTTCTGCACAACTGTCAGATCTGCAGTCTTCCCCATGATTGTGAATTCTTCTAAACCAAAGACACAGGCTTTTTAAAGGCTCGGGACCCTTTTGCAGGTGTTTTGGATAACTTACCTGATTAGTGTGTGACACTTTGAGCCTTCAATACTGAAGCTTTTAACAGTATTCTAATTTTCTGAGTTTTTGAATTTGAGGTTTTCTGAAGCTGCAAGTCCTAATGAGCAAAATCAAAACAAATAAAAGCTTGAAATATCTCACTTTGCTTGTAATGAGTCTATAAAATGTATTGGTTTCACCTTTTATGTTGAATTGCATGAATAAAACAACTTTTACACAATAGTCTAATTTTCCGAGTAGTACCTGTATGTGCTTGTGGTTTTCATTTTGTATTCTGATATTGGTAAAGTTGACATTAAGCACTGTGGACTTGACATATCATATCGTAACTAGTAGATGTGGGTAATAAGGATGCCATGTGTCGATGTGTGATTCTGTCTAAACCAGCCTTTAAGAAGTCCCAGTCGGAGGCGGATGTGATGAAGAAGCAGACCGATGGCCTCGCCAGGGAGTACGACAGACTGCTGAAAGAACATCAGGAGCTTCAGGTGACGATTAGTCCTAAACCCAGTATCACCGTGTTTAGGGTCAGTTCTTGGGCCAGCTCCCTCTTGGAGTAATTTAATGGCAACAATAAAAACATTAGAGGTTGGAAGCATGATTGATTGATCTGCTATGAAGGGGTATGATATATATATTAGCCAAGGCCGGTAACTAAGGTAGGTAATGGTGAAACTGAAATAATTAAGTGGTGCACAGAGAGGGGCCGATGCCTCAAAGTGGTCTAAAAATAATACATTCTTTTAAGCAGTTTTCTGGTGATGATGACAAAGAGTAAGCTCAGAAATGTCAGACAATATATTTACTTTTCAACTGAAACAAACGGGGAACATGTTTCTAAACAAAAATGGAAATGAGGGTGCAGGAATCATCACAGATCCAGTTAGAGCTGTGTGCAAGATTAAACATTGTGTGACTGAAGTAAATTAAAGCATGATACATCATTCATAATACTGTTGCATTACAAGAAATAGAATTATTTTTATTGCCTTTTCAGCACTGGTTTCATTTTTGTTAGAACTATTTCCCGTTGAGTAAGTTTAATTGTGTTTTGATTACAAGATGATGTGTCCCATGTCCTGGGCACATCAGGATTCCCTACAAGGTCCAGAGAGAAGCTTGATAAAAGACGCAATAATTGGGAAGAATTGATAGGAAGAAATTTTATCTTTTATTACAGATAATACTGATATATCATGATATCTCTGAATAATTAAGGAAAAACTGCCCCAAAAAGTCAAAAAGCAGTAATTATGTATTATATATGTACTTGCCTTTTTTTTATTTATTTTTTAAAAAATCATTCATTTAAATCAATATACACTGTAATGCTTTTGTTCTGTCTTCTATTCGAGATGATTTTCGGTGCTAAAAACGCATGTATCAGGGATATCGAAACTTCTGCTAAAACCCAGGAAACATGTACATCGTGGGATCTTTTAATCATGCATTTTGAGGCTTAAGTCGTTAGAAGTGCAGTTTAACATGGCCCCTCATGTTAACATGGTTCTTTTAATGTTCTTATCTTTCCAGAATCTTCAAGATAGCGGAAACAAAAAGGACGACTAGTCAATTTGAAGTTTTCATACAGCAGCTTAAGCCAAACACGAGTGAGCCACTGCAACACATGCTTATCTTCATTTTACACTTTGTGTCACAGCGCACATCACAGAAGTACGAAACCCTGCCTGATGCAATGTTTATAAAACAGTTTCATCAGGCAGGCCTAAAAAGAAACGTGTGTTTTTGAGGGTTTTCCTGCTCCTGCCTGGCACAGTGTGGCTAAGAGGTTTGCTCTTCAA
The DNA here is from genome assembly GCA_036785175.1 of Eupleurogrammus muticus. Taxonomy (NCBI): domain Eukaryota; kingdom Metazoa; phylum Chordata; class Actinopteri; order Scombriformes; family Trichiuridae; genus Eupleurogrammus; species Eupleurogrammus muticus. The sequence goes on along the minus strand of JAYKQN010000009.1, from coordinate 9,574,459 downwards.
GTGCATACTTAAATGCACAAGATGTAATGGTAGAGGCTTCAGTTAGTAACTGACCCAGGTTTTATCAGAGAATCTTTAATGTTGGAGATAAAAAAAAACTGATTCCGTTTAATGGTTTGTAACATTTTATGTCCACTTCTCTGGTAAATGGCTATGAATGTATTTTGATACCTCCTGGTTTCTTTCATTTTCTGTTCTGTAGTAGCGACACCTATATGTAAATCCAGCATGTGTTTGCACGTACAGTTGCAAAAATCCTCACTTTTTTTGTATTCATATTCAGTTTTTTTACCTTAATAGGGGTGGTGAGCAATATTGGTTGGAGATTCCCCTGCATTTTCCTTATGGTTTCCACAATTTAAATAGCAGAATTCCAATCTGCCACAAAATATTTTAAGACACTTAAGAATCTCTAAAAAAAAAAACTGGGTACAGTTGCATTTTTTTTATTATTTTATACTTTTAATGTCTTAATGTGTACATTTCTGAGCCACAGCATGTCGACATTCTTGTTAAATTGGCTGCAGCGTTCACTTCTGGTTTAGAGTGGTAGTCCTGCGGCTGTGCAGAGTTGTACTGTAAGCATCTGCTTGTTCTGTGTTTTCATGATCCTCAACAGTACCTCATCCTTGTGAACGAGCCTTCGAGATTGTAATCGCTGAACGCTTCAGTGCTTCCCAGTTTTTTATGATGGATTCTTCAAATTTGTGTTTTTACGTCTCTGCTAACACAAATATCGAAAGTGCCTTTTAGGCGGATGTAGTAGGTTTTGTTTAATAAAGATACATTTCTTTATATTGTGTTGCTTTGAATATATAAAATGACATTTAGCCTCCCCCCTCCACCCACCCACATGAATAAATGAATAACACCAGCACATAATTTGATTGGATATTAAAAGTTTTATTTTAGCATTACATTAAAGTTATTCTTTGAAATTTTACAAAAATAATCCAAGAAAATTATGTGTATTCTGATTTCTTTAATGCAAGTAAATGCCTTACATTATTGAGATAATGACTTCCTTCCTCTTTACCTCACGCTGCGCCTCAGTGAGTCTGTATTTGGCCTCCTGTGCCTGAAACTTATCCTGAATTCAAAAGACAATACAGTCACAACATACTGCAATTTGCCAAAATGGCACATATCCACATAGGAAATAAAGTATTACAAAACAATAATATCCTATACATTTATAAAAACAAAAGTGTTTTTTTTAAACAGTTATCTTGAAATACAGTAGCTATTTGATTATTTTCTACTTTCAGAAATCATTTTGTCAGATTTCAAAGAAATGGGCTTCTGATTTTGGGATGAAGCTGTTCATGAGAATAAAACTTGATAATGACCACCTGAGAAAAGACTGATGTTGCTGTTGAGGAGATCTGGCACATGAGTTCATGCACATACAAAAATACACACCAAAAAAACCCCAGCACAACATGAAAACAGACCATCAACAGAGTATCGCTACGTCTGGAGATCACGACATACCCGCACAAACGCGCTTTTCCTGTGGTGACGCTTAAAAAAAACCTACAATATCGTTTATCAATGCAACAGTACACATTCTGCCTCTCCCAAGGCACAACACATCGCGACCACCAGGAAATGAGAGAAAGCATCTCGCCAAACAAAAACGCTTGTTCCAATACAGAAACTTGGTGCAACCCATTTAGATATATATATATTTTTTGCGCAAATTCGCTCAGTGTCATAACGAAGTTTCGTGTACTAAAACAGTTTCCTCCTCCAGAACACCGCATATTGATTGAATAGGGTCGATGTGCTCTAAACGTTTTTGTGTGTGAATAACATCCTGAAAGCAGAGCACAACATACACGAAATACAATCAGACCTAAGTGTAGACTAACAGAATAAGTTCTATGTAAAGACTTACATTCAGACTGAAATGTAAAAGTGTCAAAATGAAGTAGATTGATATGCATCAGAACGCCGCTCCATCAGTGAGACCAAAAGACACATGGATGATTTAAAGGTAACCGTAGAAGTGAATGAGGCACATATGTCAACCCGACCCCTGCCGAAACTGAAACGCACGTTTCCACGACAACCTCGCTCATCTTTTCTCAGTAAAACTCTTGACGTGAAAACTTCGCTTCCTGTCTTAGCCGAAGGTCCGGTTTATCCTCCCGTTGTGGCGCGTTTTTTCTCGTCTGTAAGGCCACTTCTCCTCTTCTATTCGAGATGGGGGTGGGGGATGTCGGGAAGAGAAACTTTTCATTGGAAAAAGGAAAAAAAAAAACCCTAAAAGAGGCAGCTGGTGAATTACACTTGTTTGTTCACAAGTCACATTTCCCATCGAAATCTCTTGTGCCACCGTGAAAAACTGAAAATTAAGTGTTGTACTTTTCTTTATGAAGGAAAAGTTAACAGCATGTACATTCAAGAGAAGTGTTTCTTTGTATCAAATTTTCTGTCAATTTCACAAAGCCTTCAGTGGTCCAGTAGTACAAATATAGAACTTTTGATTTATATGAATGATCGGATATAATATGCGATTCCCTGCAAATCTCGTTTAAGTGTGTGTATACATATACGGGTATGCTTACATTTGTTCATTTTTTGGTGTGTGTGTGTGTGTATGTGGGTAGGAGACATAGGGGGGGCAGCAATGTTAGTTCTGCAGGTTCTGTCACAGCCGCGTCTCCCTGTCTGTGCTGTTGTCTGTGGTTCGTTGTAACTCCTCGGAATTGGAGATCACAAACTCTTCCTTCCTGAGCGCCTCCAGCTCTGTGCCGCCGTTGGCCAGGGCTCCGTGGACGGCGTTCCTCTCCTCCTTCTTCAGCTGTCTGCTGAGCAGAATGAAGCCGGGGATGCAAATGATAAACGAGATAGTCCGCAGGCTCAGAGTCAAGCCCAGGTATGCTATCCTGAGAAGTAAAAAAATATATATATATATATATTAATGGATTTGGTAAATAACGCACAGATGGTGCAACACTAAACACCCAAATTGTCCAAATCTTTTATATATCGGGAGATGTCCAACTCAATTTAGTTCATGGGCCACATCCAGTGCAATTTGATCTCAAGATAAAAACATATTTACACAAATAATTCATCTTCAATTTACAAAACAGGAGAGATGCCATAAGGAATAAAGTTGCATTTTCAACAATGTGACGTCTCAATGACTCTATATTCGGCTGGTCCGCTGTCACATTCGTTACGACTCCAAACTTTTTTACTTTTTAAGAAAGTGGGTCATGTTATCTCCTGCCTTACGAAACATTTACATGTCAAAACTAAATATTTTATCCCTTGAGGCCTGAAAAAAGCTTACTGACTTCACAAAAAATAGGAACTGCTCCATTTTTTTTTTTTGTTGCGACACTCGGACTGTTTAAGGGGCTGCATGTTTGACACCCCTGATTTATATCAATGAAGAAAATCTTTCGAAGCAATGTGATCTCCGAAAATATCACACTGGTAGAACATATAGAGCGAACAATTCTTTCTGTGTCAGTGGCCACAGTGTCGAAAACATCTGGCGCGCACAAACTCCGACAATTAAGAGGAACACTCCTAAAAGTGAGAGCTAAAAACCAGACTTATAGATGAGCATGCTGCACCTGTAGGCCGTGGTGTTGTAGATTCTGCACGCCCCCATGCCGCCACACCTCTTCTGGCCCCATTTCAGACACGTGGTGTCAATGATCGCGCCAAAGTAGATGGGTGCCGGGATCCCCGCTGTAGAACCACAAACAGTATTTCCTAATTCACATCACTGCAGACCTGACACGTAACATCCTTTTACTGATGACTGAGCCAAAGTACGCCTAGTACGACTTAACCAATAGCATTTTTGGCAAACGAGATGTTTTCCATTCAAAAGACGTTTTTGGAGGGGGGAAAAGAAACAGATAACAAAGATACACAATAAAGGTTCTTACCAAGTGTACGCGTTGCCAGGGCATGGAAACCCAGAGCCAAAGATTTCAGCTGTGGTTTGATGCACCTACAGGAAAAAAAATCAATATAATGTTACTGATGTGTCCGCCCCAACACTCAAATCCTTTTCTAACTAAAAAGCGAATCTAATGTGATTTCAGTAGTAACACCAAACCCATGTAGGGTGGATGTAAGTTTCTGGACATAAAGATCATTTGCAAGATACTTAAATGTAAAGTTCCTAGGCACTTCCCTCCCCAAACATGCTGTTATAAACTGAAACTTAATATATACCAGTGGTATGACCTTTTCCTAATCTCATCAGACTTCGCAATAGTCGCTGAGGAATTAAAACTATAGGGAGACATAAAGATGCAGAAACAAACAGCAAGTAAACTAATTTCATGAGGCTTATGCATTCCAGCTGGATCAGCTGACTTGGCTTTAGGAGATTGCGTTTATATAGGTATATATGTCTGTATGTATATGTCACGTGGAGACATTTCTTTAAATCTAATCCTAAAACCTAATTATTTGGGAAAGAAAAATATAAAGAGATATAAAAGGAAAAGACAAAAGTGTGTGTTAATAGTGTCGACCACCAGATGGTGCAGAAGAACCTAAGGAGAGTCTTTAATCAATGAGTTTGTGTAAACTATACTGAAATATAAACAAACGGATGGCAAAGGTTATTGTATTATTATTACCGGACAGTAAGAAATCAACATGAGAAAGGTAAAACTTTTTAAAATACAGTTTGAATAAAATAAGCATTCATCATCTCTCTCAAAATGCACATTTTATCTTCATTTTTTGTCATTGTGTAATTGTGTAGTGTGATAAAAAAATGTTGAATTAAAATGATTTATTCCACCTAGAATATAAGACGAAGTTGATGCTATATATTTTGAGTTTTTTGTAACCCTTTTAGGGTTACATCACATGACAGTTTTCGCATTTTCTGTTACATATATAAAGTTATATTTTTTAAATCATTTTTTTATAAAACACAGTCTTTGTGCATCAAACTGCTGTAGGAAGTTGCATTGCATGTTCTCTACAACTGCCAGGAAAGCACAAATGCATTTCAGGTTTAACCTCTTATTGGATAATTCAGGTAACTGCTTTAAACTTCATTTCAGCTTCATTTGACAATGACATTTTAAGAAATCTATGGGAGTAATGAGTAACAATATGATATCATTCATCATTCATTATCAATTTCCACCAGTGACACTGACCAGTCTGGCCAGGTCGTCCCCCGCTGTATTTTCTGATTGTCAATTTCTCTGCACTCGTAATGCATGCAAAAAATAACACATTTAATCCATTAAAAAAGCTGTTTTTTTTTACATCCTGAGGCTGCTCTCTCACGTCCCTCTGGATGAAATCACAAGAGATGATCAAATTGTCGTAGCGAGTCAAACGAGTGGGAGAAATGCAACGCTGATTGTCATGACCCATTTCCTCCTGTATCAAAGGGGCCAATAATTATAGTGTATTAATGAAGGATCCGTGAACTGTTTTTCCACCCAGGCCATAATTTGTTGTCGTTCACAACGCGCCGTTAATGATACCCTTTGGAGAAACGTCCTCGTCTGTTTTTTTTTTTTTTTTGCACAGGAGACGTGTAGAATAGGCGCCGCTAACCTTGTTTAACTCAACAGGCCGTGCTTTGTTGAAGCGACGCCTGTTATTGCAGCTAAGATTAGCCGTGTGCTCAGGATCTCATCGCGCTGGTCAATTACTGGTAGGAAATGCCAATAAGACAAAGGTAGCTTTTTCCACTACTTCCACAACAAGTCTTCCTGAATTAATTTGCGGGCAATAGGTCACATATTAGCCCCTCATGGATTAAATTAAAATCATATGACAGGAAACAAGACTATTTTAAACTGTTTGTTTGACTGTCTGACACAAAGACACTCTACAAACATGTTGCCATTGCCAATAACAGTAGGTCAGCTATAAATGGATCACGCCATTGTCTCCGAATGCCTTGATCCCAATGAAAGCAAAATATAATAATTCCCTTCCCATGGTCTGGGAAATAAGACAGATGCTGCAAATTGTTCTGAGAATTAATTAGAAATCTTGTAAAAATGAAGTAATCGTATATATATTTTTTTACTTCTCTGAACTGATTCAAAGCAACCAATCACATGATAAATAGGTCACTGACAAAAACAATTGGCAATGTGAAAAAAAGTCCAAAAACATTACATGTTAACCTTTTTTTTTAATTACAATTTTATTAAGAATTTATCAGGTCTCTCTAAATCTACATTTAGTGTTTGTCTTGGTTTCTTGTTATTTGGTTATTTTATTTCACAAAAATGGCAATTTGGGGTGATTTGTGAGACGAAATGTCAAATGTTGTAACAGAGAAAGAATGACTTTTTTTTTTTTTTAAGATTTTTAAGAGAGATTAATTGTCTGGTGAAATGTTTTTAGGCGTACACCACATGGCAGTTTTGGCATTTTCCTAAATGTCAGTAAATACACAGGTCTTGAGCTATAATGATTTTAAAGCCAATATGACCCTTTTTGCATTATGTATAGTAGTAATCGAGTTACATCAAAGTCATTACTTTTGGCTATTTATTTATTACTTTTTTCGTGGCTCATATCTGACCTGATGAGAAGCATGTAGCCCGGTGTTCCTCCCAGGGAGATGATAAAGGAGGTGATGACCGAGAGGGCCAGGAAGTACGGGAACATCCTGTCACAGTCGTCCTTGTGAGGACACTGACCTGTCCTGGCCGTGAAGTTCCCCTCCACACCCACACAGCTACAGTTAGAGAAGACCTGGAAAGACGTGACCACGGACAGCAGGACGTGCATGAGAACACGTTAATACATACCATACTGTGTATAGACAGTTTAGAGTTAAAAAAAAAGTGACTTTGCATTCTTTAAGTTCCAGGATGAAACATCTCATTATAAAAATTCTAGATCCAAGGTGGCTGCAAACTACGACTATGGAGCTATAGTTTGGTTGGAATGTTTTGAGCTACTGTAGAAAGGTGGTTTATAATATATATGTATATAATGTTATTTAGTGCAAACTGTGCAAAAAAAGAGTTTGCATTTCACAGAAGCGGCAACCCTACGAAACTATTTAAAATGCAAAGAAGAAAATGAGAAAGTCAACAGGAAACACTGAGGAATTTCCTAGGACTGTGCACCACTATTTGTGGTTAAAGATAAGAAAACGAGAAAATGTGCTGCAGATAGCGACTGAAATTCATTTACGTAAAATAAATGTTGCTTTTAGAGCAAATATTGTTATGGGATTAAGTTTGTGATTATCAGCGATTAATTAATTCCGAAACCTGTAAGAAAGTTGATTAATTCTTTTTAATTAACTCCCACCTTATTACTAATATTATATACCATAAATTATAGCTTGTTCTTGCAGATGCTGCAAAATTTTGAGTTCTCAGCAATACACTCTTATAACATAAACTTGATATATACTATATATAACTATTATAACAAAGAAATAGCGTGCAGCTGTAGGGATGTATTGTACTGTCAATGTGAACCAGCCAGAGCTGTGAAGGCTGCTTTCAGCTTCTTAACACTGCACCGTGCACACTACTATAGTGTCTGCTACCAGAAATGATTTCTCTGTGCGTTATATTCTTTTTATTACCTGGAGTACTCAGCAGACTTACCGTGTTTTTCCCTGAGCCGGCGGAGCTTCTGCAGCCAGCGAGGCACGGAGAGACGTACGTGATGCCGTTCTCCCCACAGACCGGGTCCCAGTCGCTCGCTGAGCAGAAACAGTCCGAGTTGCAGGCAGTGAACACACGGTGGTTATCGTAAGATATCCCTTCCATGCTGGAAAGAAATGAAAGACAGATACTTGCTTTTTAAATTGCTGTTAATGTTGCTTTCTCTCCTAGAGGCCACATTACAACAATCAAATTAAATGTAGGATAATGCAACGTTATAATTAATAAATGTGTTTCCTGTGGTTAGGGGGGTGCCGTTGCCATGGACTACACACGTTACTACTTGTTAATGAGCATTGGAAAAGGCTGTTTACGACATTCAGTACTTCAGCGTTTCAGCACCTTAACTGTATGGCTGGTCAATTAGAACATTCACCCATCTGGCAGCTTTAAGTGTCACTTGTCACAAGTCCTGTTTGTTCTGATGGTGATTTACATGCTGCCACCATACATTTAGTGCTGATTCTGCCTAGATACTATTCAGCATTTCACACCTACTTAACCCAATCAAGAGGAACTGAGGCGATGCAGCTATCATTCTGACTTTTGAATGATATATGTCTTACAAACATTTAAGGCACACCATTTTAGTGATGTGTGTGTGACTCACCTGTCGTATGAAAGCGTCACCCCGGCTACCTTGGCGTTCTCGCAGCTCATGGCGAAGAAGAACAGCGACAGGACGTAGCCGATCAGGGATGTGCAGAAGGCGAACTTGGCCGCTCCCATGATGTTCAGCTTGAGTCTCTTCATCAGCAGACCACCGGAAAACATCCCCAGCGCCACGGCCGGGATGTTAATCACGCCTGAGGGTTGAACGTCAACACGGAAACATCCGATCAGCGTTAACTGACATTACGTGTTAAATGAAGTGCTGCATCCAGGTTTCGAAGAATAGCGGACAATGCAAATTAATATTGAATTAAAGCTTGACTTAATACCTCATGCAAGTGAAGAACTGAGACTCTTTTCATGTGGCACACTCTTTTATCTATACCCGTGTCATTAGCACTCGTATGGTCACTAATATTGCATTCTCTTTTATATGCAGCCAGTATGGTCAATGCAGGCATCTCCTTTGATGAGACCATTCATCTTATGTTATCAACTTCATTAGAAATTTTATTTAATATGCAAAGCACTCCTCATATTCACAAAGCTCTGGTCTCTGCAGCTGTGGCCGTTAATCAGCTGAATTTAAACATAACCAACGCGGTTTCCCCCTTTTCTTTTACGAATATGCTCCTAAAAATGAGGCCATCTGTGTCGTTCAGCAAACTCAGACTGACATTTCTGAACCGTCATTGGAGATGATTATTAAACAATGAATAATCCTCAGCTCAAAAAGCAAACGTGAGCATGTTGATTTTTCCCCGGGTTTGCACACATAATTTGTGCAAACATAGTCAAGTGCTCATGCTCGCGTGTACCATACCCATCAGGAAGTTGGCCTTGGACGCAGACTGCCTGAAGTGCTGCTCGATGTACTTGGGCTTGTACGTGACCATGCCGATAAGAGAGTTCAGCTGGATAATTGTCACACACAGGTAGATCAGATACACGTGGTGTCCCAGCAGGATCCGCAAGGTTGGAATAAAGTCTGCGCGAGTGGAAAGAATGCGAATAAAAACACATATCTATCCAGACATGGGAAAGGAGCATGTTTAACATCTTGATTTAAATGATCATCAACATCAACGTATGAAATATAGAACTTAGCCTTGTTTTGTCATCTAATGTAGTGTATTTTTTAATCCGTAGATGGAGCATTTCTGTTTTTTCTCAGTGTGGCTGTCGCTGTTTGCAAGTGGGTAGGGCTCATTTGGAAAAGGCTGATGATTGAAAATAATCATCAATTAAGTCGCTCGGTTACTGTCAACCAATTTGGATCAAACCACATCCACAAGACCTGGAGCAGATCAGCTGAGTTTTTGACTGTGAAACTCCCACTGAATAATAACTAAGAGTGTTTTTGTCTTTGATTTCGTAATAAATATTCAATGTGGTGGCTAATGTTGCTCATCTTAGCCAGTTTAATGGACGGAACTGGGTCAGTTCACCGGATTTTTGATTCTTTTCTTGCTAGTGCTAAGCTACTTTTTCGTGTATGAGTCTGAATGTCTACATCCGTATTTACCTTTGGCCATTTCTAGGAAACTGGTGTGTTCGTCCGCTGGGTACTTGTGCTTCGTAAGGGGAGAGTCTTTAATGAAACTTGTCTGCTCTGGCTTCTCGGGGCCCTGGAGCCCTGACATGGGCAGGGAGCGGGGCAGGAACCAGAATGGGATGGCGGACAGCAGGGTGATGACCCCGGCTATGAGGTAGCCCAGCCACCAGGCCCCAACCCAGCGGGAATCTGCCGGCGTGATGGTGATGGTTTCTGTGTCGGGGGCACAGGGGGTCACCGGTAATCAGTGTTCATGTAAGTCAATTTAGCATAGGGTGCACAGAGAAAAGGCTTTTGTTTAACACAGATGGTTTCAAAATGAGATGAGCATTTTTTCTTTAAAACAAATACTTGGCAAATGTATAAATCAGTAAGTTTTTTTTTTGTCCCTCCATTGCTCATAATATATACAGTATATGTGCTAATGCCAAAACTGTGGTGTCACCATAAACACTTGGTACCATTTAGTTTAACTCTCTTAAAAAGGTTCTAAAACATGACAATTACATGCTGCACTGGAATAAATGTTGAAATTTATCATTTTTTGATATTTTGTGTAATAAAGAAAAACAGACAAAATCATGATTGTTAAAAAAAATGACAAGAAAGCAAAATAACACAAATTGTACATTTCTCATCGTACCAACCATTATTTGTCACTGGCCTGTATACAGTACTGTGCAAAAGTTTTAGGCTTTAGATGTCTGTAAAATATTTAGTTATATAGTAGAATAAACACAGGCAATGCTGAATAGGGTTGAACCCTGCACCGCTGCATTGGTAACGTCTGTTTTTACCTTCTATTTCCTGTCAATATGGCTGCTATGAAAAAGGTTGACTGAATCAAGGCAAATCCACAGAAGAACTGTGAACAAACTTGGAACAACCTGCCAAGCCCCACCACAGAATGTTTGAAAGTGTGCCAGGGGAAGCGGTGCTTTAACTTTTAACTTCCTTAAAACTTTTGCACGGTACTGTATATACTGTGAAAAACAAACACAATGAAGTTATTGTTTCATCCGACTGAGATTTATCGCAGCAGACGCACACTGTCTCCCCTTTAGGTTTTATGAGTCCATTTTATGTCCTCACTTGGATTCCCTCCAATATCTACTATCCCATCCCCAGTTTCTGTGACTCGTTCACGCTCATGTCATTTCTTCCTTTCCTTTTTCCCTTTGTCTTCAGTGTTTTCCTCCTCCTCCTTCTGCAGCACTCTATTTGATTGTCACCTATCAGAGGGCTTTATTCTTCCTTTCCCTTGCCCGCCCTTGTTCATTAGCTAATTGATGGTGATCCTGTAGACCTGTTCTTATTTATTGAGATGTGTATGTATCGTGTGTAACCTGCGTGCTCTGATCTGATAACATCGCATTTCGATTTTTTGAAAGAACTCGTGTCCTGGGGTGATTGCTCATTCCAGTGAAATCTGGATTTTTAGATTTCAGTGTCCAGGCTGTAGGTCACTGGTTAATATATTTGTAAAGATATTAAGCCTGATAAAAGTGTTTATTATCACATCACAGGTTGAGTTACTGCTCCAACAGAGTAGAGTTGCGTAAACAAGAATTATGACATGATTAAAAATGACAAAAATGTTACTAAATCTAATCACAAGAGCTCTTTATGAGTCTAGGAGAAGGGGCTAATCACATGAACGGTGTCTAGCCCTTCTGCTGATTTAAATAATGATATAACCCTAGAATTCATATAATTGTTGTGATGTGTGAACTCACCCATTTTCACGAATCCAATGTCCACATAGATTTTGGCACAAATGGAGCCTAATAGGTAGCCAAAGACAGGGCCAACCACCGATATGGTCTGCACACAGCCTAGGATATGATCAATACACACACACACACACACACACACACAGGTTAGGAATATAGACATCTAAATTTGGAACCTAGATACTAGATAATAGATAAGAACAGTAGATAGCTGTCAGTAGATAATCCAGAATACAATCAAGTACCATCCACCTATTATTATTGTTATTGTTATTATTATAATTTTGACAGTAAGCTAAAGCTAAAATATAAATCGTACATTCTACGTACACATTATTCACAATTATATACCGCTTTATACTCCAAACTTATTTTAGACCCAAATTTGTTGCTAAGTAAGCTTGTTCTGTGTCAGTGATGCTCCCAATCTGTCCAAAAAAAAAAAAAACTTGTTCACATGCAAATCTGGTTTATTGTTCTCAGTCTTCAACATCAGAGTCGACCACGGAGGAAAATTAAGGCCTTGCCTTCTTCAGTGGTTTTACAGCTGGTTGTACAGTCTTTTTTTCTTTTTTATAACAACGGGCTGATACTCTGTTGTCAATAGGTGACAGCTTCCTAACAAGTCCCTGAGTGAAACGCTCAGATTCCCATGAGACGACCAACGCCGTACAGTCACAAACACAAAACAAACATGTGATGCAATAGATTGTTGTGCTCCACATGGCAAATCGATACCAATTTCCGTCCGATGTTTAATTGCATTTCAGAGCAAAGCGTGTACTAGGGAACGTTTACCATCATGTAGGACTCCTGTTGATAACATAATGCATAGTGTGTTCCTCTGGTTAACATGGAATACTATGGCATGACTGTTGCTATGACTTTACCTGTAATACTTACTGAACAGGTACCAGTGGTAAATTTTAGAAACATCCTATTGATAATTAATTATTATTGTGTGTGACAGAGTCTGACATAAGTGCTTATACACTATATTCTATATATGTATATATAGTTGGTAAATATACTGTGCCTATTGCAAATGTTATTTTTAACTTGTGAATTTACTTCTGATGTCAAGGGAGACCTTTTAAAAAGTGGTAACACCTATTATATAGATACGCGCTGGTTAGATTTCTCAGCGAATCTCTACTTCTCAGTGATTTGCTTTCTCACCAACATATAATGCAGCGTTCTCCTCGCTTGCAAAATCATCTATATAGGAGATCCCAAGAGGCTGGACGGGTGTCTCTCCGATCCCCCGCAGGACATTCCCCAAGAGCACATAGATCCACATAGACAGGTTGGAATCTCCCTCGCAACCTGGAGGAAGAGATGAGTTACTCGTCTGCATTGGCGTGTGTGTGTGTGTGTTTGTGTATGGTCTTATTTATTTGTGCTGACACACACCTGTGGCTGGCACTTGGGGCAGTTTACCGTCCTGGGTGAGGTCACCTGGTGAGCCCACCGGACATGGAGAGGGATTAAGGGTCGAGTTAACTTCCCACCGCACAGACGTTTCAAATTCATAGCTGTAAAACACAAATAGACCTGTTATAAAAAAACACACACACACACTGACCAACGGAGATAAAAGCATTGTTTTACTTGGGTGGTTGTAGGCTATAAAATTTTCATCAGTAACACGGCTGTGGCTCAGACAGAGAGCAGCCTTCCGCCATTTGTAGGATGTGTAGTTTGATTTCCGGCTCCTCTGGGCTACGTATCGATGTGTCCTTGGGTATGAGGTGTACTTATGTGTGTGAATGGTTGACCTCCTGTGTGCTTGGTACGGTAGCCGCTGCCATCGCTGTATGGATGCGTGTAAATGGGTGAATGAAACACTTGAAGTGTAAAGCGCTTTTAGTGGTTTAAAAGACTACAGAAGCAGTATATAAATGCAGTCCATTTGCTATTGGAAAAAGGGACCCAGTGCTATATTATATTAGGTCAGGTGACATATCATTAACAATAGCAGTGCCATTTGTGTGTCTCATCCATATGAGGCATAAACTATTACATCGAATGAAACACATTTTTCAGTTTACACTGGTACAAAATTTTTTATTTATGTTTAAATAAAGTCCGAGGCTTTCCTTAAATATGTGTTTTTAATCTTTCCTGAGGCATAGAAGCATCTAATGTAAAATACATATGATTTATGAGCATTAATACCTCTGAATGCACGAACAGTTAAGACTTTCTTTAAAAATTTCACATTTTTTTCAAATTCCTCCAGTCAGAGTTGTCTAAACTTCTTTTAATTAAACTTTGTTAATTAATTAATTTGCTCACATGTTCCATCTGTTGTCCCATTTATCTGCCTTTTTCAAAATTTAAATAATTTCGATCACTAATCAAAATTAACTTTAAATGAATTGAATTATCATAAACTATTTTTTAAGGATATAAATGTATTCCTAGATAGATAGAAATCCATTCATAGAGATGAGGGCTGTAGCTCACTATTTAGGCCATAATGATGCATTTACTCCATTATTTTGGTCTTTATCTCTTTTGTTCTGCAATATGTTTATCAAGCGTGGGTGTCAATGAGGCTTCATCCTTTGGTTAGTGATACGTCCATTTTCACACATTCGGCACATTTTTCACTGAACATGAAAAGCGAGGCTCACTTGCTCTTTTTACTCACTGTCCAATGATGAAGTGAGGCAGAGCGATGATGAAGGTGCCGATGGACATCAGCACACAGCCCACTGCAATGATCTTTGGCCTGTGGAACTTGGCACCAAAGTAACTGACGAACGCTATGACCAACAGGTTCCCTGCAGAGCGGCAGAAAGGACACAGTCGTTGGAGACTTGACACTTGAGGAAGAGCAGCTTATCGCCTGAAATCTCTTGTTTTTGTTTGTCGAACATACTTCAGATGTGGCTCTGCCTGCTGGACACATACTGTGCATTCACGCTCTTATGCTAGGCTTTGATTTCTTATCTATTAAAAACATATGCAAAACCATTACACACTTATCTTTGATATGTGATGATATATAAGCAGTAAATTGACATTAAAGAGTACATATAAATATAATTGTATGGCAATCGAATGATATGCTGCAAACTGAACAGGAGACTGTTATGTACCTTGATCTTTGGCTGGTAGTTAAGGTTGTTTCTCTCACACCTTACAGATTATCTTCATGCTTCAAAAGATTATATATGCTGTATCTACTGCATGTTCCTTCATTGCTGCACGTTTTTGGGTATTTTTTTTTGTGTCCACGACTGGTGGCTCCGTCATAATGAAGGTGGAAAAGTGGCCTGGGCAGATATCCTCGTGTCATGTTACATTACCATTTTCTATTGAAAAGATTTCTTGGTTTTGTTGTTTGATGGAATGAGGTCAAACCCTCCAACAATCCTTCAGCCGCCTGGTGTGTGTGTGTGTCTGTTTGTGTGTGCGTGTGTGTGTGAGAGAGAGAGAGAGAGGGGCGAGCGAGTGAAAGAGAAAGTCCAGCTTTGCAAAATGTCAAATATTTACGATTGGGTACGTAACCTTTATAATCTGCATCGAGAAATTCTTAGAAGAGCTTTTATCTTTCGTGGTATTCTATGTTGGGCATTTGCAGTGACGGCAAGAGAACAGTACGGCACATTTTAGTGGCTTTCCTTAAAGAAACACTTGCTTAAGAACTCTGAGTTGATGCTGATATGTATGTATGCTAGAATATGTGAAGATCAAGATCAAATACAGTAATTAAGGCCTGGGAGCATGCTGGGAATTATTTCGTGCAGCGCGCGATACGTACGAGCGTGCATACACAGCTTTGGGCCAATCAGCTGAGCTCATTCATAATTCACCCTCCTTTTATTCTTCTTTTGCTTTATTTCTTTATTTCCCTCCTGCATCTCTCCTCTCCTTTTGTCTTCCCTCTTGCTCCGTTCTCCTCTCCTCTCCTCTCCTCTCTTTTTTTTTTTTTTTTTCCCTCGCGCTGCCCTTTCCGCTTTTCATTCATGCTGCCCTGCTCTGCCTCCATGTTGCCCTGGCAACGGTCCTATTGAAAAAGCTTGTTGCCTAGACCACATGAGAGAAGCAGCTTTCATAAGAGATGGAGAACAGAAGTAGAATGCCCAATAGTGTATAATAACTTTTATCTTGTTTGAATCATGTGTGTTTGTGACTCATCTCATTCTGCATGCTATGTATGATTTATACCCTTCAACAGACACTTCAGTTGAATGGAGTCGCTTTACATAACTGACCTAGAAACCAGTTGAGGGGACAATCTGAGAATACATTTCATCATCAAGAATTTATTGCTGATAAAAGGAACCACTGGTTACTTATAGAATGTTTTTTTTTTTTCCATGCATGTTTGGAGTAGAGATTCAAGTCAGATCTCAACTAGCTACACGTTGAATAATTTAAACTTTCGCCCAGTATGATTTCAGGCTTCCGGCTCTATGATTTCCAACCGCTGAAGCGGTACTAGCTTGTACTACCTAGAGGGCCAACAAGTGGTTGTGTGTAATGTTTGAGCAAGGGAAACAGCACCTAGGTGTTATTATTCATGAAACCATTTTAAAGAATGGGATTTTTTTTCCCCAGAATTGTTCAATGACACATAAAAAACACATGAAACAACTATGAAAATCAAGACTTTTTTGATTCGACCATGTGCTGCCGTTTCGTACCTACTGATTAAATAGTGTACAGTTAGAGTAAGGATTCACGTGTCGATGATTGGATCTGTATATGTAAGGCTGATCCCTTTTAGCTGGAAATTACATCAGCGATGAAATTCTACAAATTGTGCAGCAACACATCCAGGTGTCTCTTCTCTCAGCCAGTGGCTCCTGTACGCGGGTATGTGGGCTGCAAACCGTGCAAGGACGGAAACTTCTACTCCATTATTTCCCACCTTGAGGGGTGAGGAAATCGATGTGAACGCGGTGACATGGGGCGGCGGAGTGGCTCAGTGATTGGCTGGGATGCCTCATAACATGAAGGTCCTAGTGTGAATCCGCCGGTCTGCATCCTGGTGTGTTTCCACTGTGACTGTGGCTTTTCACCAGTAGTGATTCCTCCCACATTCCAAAGACATATAGTTACAGTACATTAACTGGAAGTGTTAAATGAGCAGTATGTATAAAGTATGTGAGAATGTTTCTGCCTGTGCGCAGGCTCGAGTGTTGCGGTGGCAGCTTCTTCGAGGTGTTTCCCAACTTAAAGTACAAACCGAAGCAAAAATAAACCAAGAACGGGTACAGTTTTTGATTTTTCTGCTAACCTCACACATTATTCCTACTTACTATTTTTAAACGCGGTTCTTCAATGATTCAGTTCATCTTTACATTTCTGAGCTTCAATTTCCTGTTGTATCAGTCATCGTTTCTACTCCTCTCTCTGTAATATTTTATGCGTTTCTTCTTCTTTGTCAAAAAAATAACTTTTTTTGGCATCACCTTAAAGAGTTGTCTTGTTTTTGAGCTGGTTCACATGTCAGGTAAAGCATTTATAGCACTGGGAAATAGGATTAAACTAATACTATAGGAAGGTAATGCATGACAAGGTAATGCCTATGAATTGTGGTCCGGCCGTCTGCGGCCAACAAGACAGCTCAGGGCTTGTTATGTCCCTGCTCGACACTACAGTATGACTCACCACGCACACACACACACACACGCACACACGCACACGCACACTCTCCTCTGTCCTCTTCTTGGAAGCCTGATGAATCCTTTATCTGCAGCTTGAATACTTCTGTGACCCATTCATATTTCCGTCGCAAAGGCGGAAAGAGAGAAAGGAGGGGAGCCCATGACAGAGAGGCTGCGAACACATCAACAGAATAACAGCAGTGACTGGCGGGCCTACTCACCTATCTCGAAGCTCCCGTCAATGACACCTATTAGGTAACTGGGGATGTCAAAGCGCCTCTCCAGCTGAGTTATTGTGCTCTTCATGTAGCTCCCCGACAGGGCCTTGGCAAAAGAGGCAAAGGACAAAGCCACCAGAAACATCTGGGAGAATGGAGTGAGATGAGAAAAGGAGAAATATGAGGAAACAAAGACGGGGGTTTTCACATTAGAACGTACAGGAGTTTCACTCCACAAATAAAGAATAAATACAAGCGTTGGCATCGCAGGAATAATAGGGTTCAAATGAGTGAAGGGAGGGGAGGAGGGAGAACGTTTTTTTTTTTCATTTTAACGGCCTGATGCATAAAATGGATGAAATGGCTGATGGGAAAGATAAAGGATAATGAAATAAGGTAGAACCATGCAGAAACCAACGGAAACAAGCCTATGTTGAATCCCATGGCTACGGTGAGTTTAATGTGTAGGCTGCATGGTTACCATCAGATATGGACATCAACAGCATTTTTAAAGTTTTTTTTTTATCGTTTTGGTTTAAGTTTATGTTTTTCTACAGCACTTGTCATGCAGTAGCTGTAACTTGTGGAACATGTTAGAAAAGCATAAAAAAGAAGAAAGGAACAACACACACAGAACACTGGCTATATCCTGCACAAATTATTATATGAATCAATTCATGCGTATTCTACCCCGTTGTGAGTTATCAAGGCCAAACTTCAATCTAGGCATTAACAATGCAAATTGAGACCAACTGATTTTGCAGTGTTGTTATAGTAATATTTAACAAGAACGAACATAAGCTGTAAATAAATCTAACTGACATGAAATATCCGTTCCTTATCACTGCGCGCCTCGCCTTATTTTGCCAACTTGTCTATGGAGAAAGATGACAGTGGTTCCACTCCACAAATTTCTCAGAGCAGAGTTTAGACAGAAGAACAATAAGGTCCTTGTGTTGTCCATAAACTAAGTGTCTGTAATCTCTTTGTCTCCTTGAATGCTTGTAAATAAGTGATGGTTTGTGGCCTTGGTCATGGTTCTTGTGCTTAAGCACTGATGTGAGAAGAAACAGCGCACATGAGAGTCACATTACACAAATAATCATGCAAAACACAGGCCAAGGCCATAGATTGACTGTAAAGCGTTATTTACCATAAGTATATAGCTTAAACAGCTTTGTTGTGGAGGATTTATAGGATAGGTGCTGCACAAAAGTTCTATTCCTGCATCTTCTACTTGTACAGAATGACCATTCATATTGGATGATGAAAGTGGGCCCATCAATGCAAACAGACCTCTGTTGAGCTCATGCTTTGGGGCATTCATGAAAGTAGCTCATCACATGTGCATTTCCTTGGGGGATACAGTTGCAAGTGAGCATGCATACTAGGCGTCCGTTTTATTTGGACTCCCATTTTGTTGAGTTTTTTTTTTTTTTTTTTTTAAAGCTCTGATACTACAATCAATTCTTTTATTCCGCCTCGCTCTTCTTTTATAAGCTACATTTTTTTTCATAGCAGGGTTTCTCATTTTTCTTTTCTCTGTCACAGCTGCTGGTTAAAAATGACAAACGTCCACTGTAGCTAATGATCTAATCTGAAATGTTTGTTTGTTCTGTGGTTAATGTGTTTTCTGCAGCTGGTGTCTATTCATTAAAAAAAAAAAAAAGATTGTTTATGAGTGAAGTGACGTCACTTTGTAACACCGTCGTATGGCCTCGAGTGGATTACGTGTTTTTGTAGTTCACCATTAGAGAAATGACCTGTCTGATCGCCCCATGACCACCTTCTTCCGGTTAAAATTTGCATCATATCAGACAGGTATAGGAATGCATATACAGAATGTGTCATATAGTACTTTTTGTGAACATTAGTTACAATAAAACTAAGTTTCCTGCCCATCTAATCCGATTCTGGATTTACATTTAATAAAATGTAATAAAACTCTAACTATGCACAAACAAGTAAAATTAAAAATAAACAAATAATTAAATGATCTAGGTTATACTCAATGGCTTGGATTGAGTCTATAAATGCAATGCCAGATTTCTCCAAATGGATATAGAGACATTTTTTTTCCAAACATTCAATTTACAGCTAAATGAGTTACTGCAGGGTTTGATTCCGTCAGCCATATTTACATGTGTTCCTACTGGTTCATGTTCAGCAGCTCACAAAGATACAGCATTGGAACGGATGCCAGAGTGTATACAGACATCATTTGAAATCATTGTGATATTAAACACGCTTTCTCGGGTGACAGCTTGTCTGGTGTCGGCCTCATCCTTTGCAACCTTTTAATGTCCCATGGCCGTACTGATTTCAAAGGCTGATCTAGATGGCTGAGGCTTGGCAGCCCTGCACACATCTATGATTCATGCATTTTAGTGAATTATTTGCAGTGGCATTTTGACTGTACAGAGTGATGGAAAACATGAGATAGAAATAATATTCAATAAAGGTTACAGGCTGAAATCAGATTCACATCAGAACATGTGTTCTTTCTGTTTAAATCTATTATAGCTGCATCCAGGTGCTTCATGCAGGGCTGGACTTTACCATAAGAAAAGCTCTGGGGCCCCTACACAGCATTATGGTATTTAGATATAAAATATATAAAATTATGTTACTATTATTAGCTCATTTGTACCATGACAACTGCTCCAAATGTGATCCTGTCAAATAAAAATAATTTATCGCATATACAACAGTATATGAAGTAGTTGTAGGAGCACTACATTTTATATTCACTTTTACTAAAGTAGAATTTTGACTCCAGGGCTTCATCTTCACTTTTACTTTTTAAGTATGCCCTTATCCACGAGCCAGCGAATCATCACGTACACCCCCATAAATAATATCCTGTAGACCTGCATATGGTAAAGTTCCAAATCATTCTGATGTTCTAGGAACAAATTGACCATAAAACATTTTAAGGCAAATATTGCTGTGAAATAGCTCAATAAAACCCCCAGGAGCATTGAACAACCTTTCTAAATTTGATGAAAAAAGTACTCTATATTTATCTCCTTCAACATTTTAGGCTCAGCGGTAAACTATTTATGCTAGGGAAGTGCAATTCATTGTTATATATTTTTTTCTGTAATAATAATAAAGTAATAATAATAAACTAATATAAACTGACCTGCTGAAAATAGCATAAACATTATTGTTTGTCCGGTAAATATAAGGCAGGTAGTTAGCGTAACTTAGCATTAAAGGACAGATTAGAAAGTAGAATTCGATCAGAATAGTCATATCTAACTCTTGCAAAAGGAATACATTCATTTTCCAAGATATACAAATTTTAAGTAGCATATGCAATGGGGTCCAATCTGGAAGCCCATCTCATTAACAACCTGGTGCTGCCCTCTTTGAGCTCCTTTCTGCTGCAAAAGCACCTCCCCCCTGCCTCTGAGGTGTCCCCCAGGGTTCAATGCTCGGTGCTCAGCTGTTTCATTCTCTACACGCTCCCCTTTTGGAAACATCACATGTCATCATGATCTCCACTCCCACCGTCACATGATTGTCCGGCTCCACCAGTCTCCGTCATCGGTGCAATTCACTCCTCTCTGACTAACCGCCTCGCAGCAACCCAAAGCACGGATGCGAGCTGAACGAAAACCGCGACAAATCGGACATCATTATCATGGATTCCCAGATTCCTCGGCCAAAACCGCTGGCGACCCCTCGCCTCGCCGCAGATAACTCCTCATCCTCACCCCCCCCCCCCCATCCGCAACCCCTGCGTCACCGCTGACAGCAGCCGCCCCTTTGATGCTCACTTCAAACAGCTGCAAGAACTGCCTTTTCCCACCTTAAAAAATCATAGCCCGTCTCCGCCAATCATTATCTTCCCCTCTGTCGAAACTCTCGATCCAACGCTTTCATCGCATCCAGAATTGATTAGTGTAACAGTATTCATCCAGTGGCCTAATTCTGCTGCTCACCTGCTCCAGTGGCAACATCACCCATCACGTGTATTGCTCTTGAATTTATTTTTTATAACTAGCCTTGCACCAGACTACGTCTCTAAGATGTTCAGATATCTTGTCTTTTAGCTGTTCTACAAAGTACAGCAAAGAAAAACACTTGGTGATGGGTTAGTCTGGAACAGCCTTCCAGAGCATCTAAAAATATAGATGTTTTTTTTTTAAAAAGCAACCCTTATCTATCCAGGCTTTTAAGAAATAAAGAAAATTTATTACTAATGAATGTTAGTGCGGGCGACACGGTGGTGCGGTGGGTAGCACTGTTGCCTCACAGCAAGAAGGTCGCAGGTTCAAGACCGCCTTGGGCCTGGGTCTGGGGCCTTTCTGTGTGGAGTTTGCATGTTCTCCCCGTGTCTGCGTGGGTTTTCACCGGGTACTCCGGTTTCCTCCCACAATACAAAAAACATGCTCAGGTTAATTGGTAAACTCTAAATTGCCCATAGGTGTGAGTGTGAGAGTGAATGGTGTGTGAATGGTGTGTGTGCCCCACGATTGGCTGGCGACCATCTGGGGTGTATCCCTGCCTCTCGCCTTAACGCGCTGGGATAGGCTCCAGCAGACCCCTGCGACCCCGAAAGGGAATAAGCGGGATAGACAATGGATGGATGGATGGATGGAATGTTAGTGCAAAAATCAATATAAAGACTCAGTGTAGCTGGAGAAGCAGTAGAATGATATTCACATTCAGAGACTTCTCTGACCTGTGACCTGCTTTTGTTCTTAGCCTGTTGATAATAATAGTTTGTGTAATACGCTTATACTAACACAGAAGACTGCCACATACACACACATGCAACACACACACACTGAGAGTGAGAGCGATAAATAGGGGTGTGTGAGTGTGTTATTTGCATTGAGTCAGAGGATACATATAATGCATTACACGTTAAATCATTAGACTGTATTTAGGGAGTTTTTAGATACTTTTTGAACATAAAAAAAAGAATGAACGAAAAACGAACAAACACTGGGACATTGTAGCACCTAAATTCTTATTGATGGAATTAACAAAAAGTAGAGAATAACATAGTGCACAGGATTAGAGTCGAAACGGGCTGTGCCATGTCCCACCCAGCCGGTCGGGGAACCGAACAATTCTGAGAAGAAATACAAGTGTGT
The DNA here is from genome assembly GCA_036785175.1 of Eupleurogrammus muticus. Taxonomy (NCBI): domain Eukaryota; kingdom Metazoa; phylum Chordata; class Actinopteri; order Scombriformes; family Trichiuridae; genus Eupleurogrammus; species Eupleurogrammus muticus. The sequence goes on along the minus strand of JAYKQN010000009.1, from coordinate 9,551,951 downwards.
CTTGCTCCTTCAGTCTGTATTATGATAAGCTGCTTGAACACCATTGTCTCACATCACTTTCATGTACCGGAAAAAGCAACAAGAGTCTGATCTCATTTGGGGCTTCACGAACTTTCATGTTGTTGGCAGAAGACTTTCAGCCAATCGGGGTCTTTTTAAAAGGTTGTTTGAGGTGGGAGAAATAAAAGAGAGAGATGGAAAGGCCTGGGGTGGTTTAATAACAACAACAACATGACATTCACATTATGCTCTGCCTTATTTTTTTCCCATTATTAAATTTTCAGTATGGACCCCATGTTATGATTAGGCTAAAAAAAATAGTTGTAAGTAATTTATTTAAAATGCGCTTCAAGGATATTATCTATAAATCATTTTTTTTACCCATTGAAGAACACAAAGAAATCAAACTTGCTTTTTACTACATATGATAAATATTTGTTAAAATAAAAGGACACAGGCCCTTAGCTGCAAGGTGGTGCCTTTTGAACAAATATTTTTTTTCAAATGAAGAAATCGGTGACAGCTATACATAACATAGAGATGCTGGATTTTTACTACGCTCAGAAGTGACTGACACATGAGGCGATTGGAGGTTAACTGTCGTGAATTGTAAAGGTTCATTCGAATTATGCTCAAGACTACGCAGGATTTGTCAGCTGCTGTGTGCAGACACAGAGACGTTGACGCCGCCTCCTCCTTTCACCCTCGCCTGCACGGGCAGACGAGAGTGAAAGTGAGTCATGAGTGATGATTGAGACGGATTCAAATTGTACGAGTTCATATGGAAATCCTGCATTCTGCTATTTGACAAATTTTGGATTGCTGAACGTGCCATTTTAGTTTAGAATACATTTTGTGATACCTTTTTTCTCACTGAATGGCAGTGAATATGCATTAAGAAGCATCTCATGATGTCCAATATTTAATGTTCAATTTGGGGATTTTTTTTTTATTTTAATATCAATGAATACACTATACACTTAAATAAAATCCTAAAAAAAGGGTTAAGTTCAGACAGATGTTCAAAAGTATAGAGGTGATTTTATCTGTCAATGTAAGTTTATTTAAATTTTTTGGCAGATTTTGTTTAAAAGTTGATTAAAGAGAAATGGCAAGGATGCAATAAATTAAATTAACTCCATCTGCTGTCGTGGAGTTCATGTGCTGTGTGAGCAGCAGGTGAGATTGTTCCATCAAATGTTGAATCCAAGATTAAAAAACGAACACTGGGTCACTCAGCCATCAAATTCCAGGACTACTGGGCATGTGATATGATTGAAAGCTCCAAAACAGCAGTTAAATAGACCTTGGGGTAAGACTGTTTTGTCGGCTCATTTTTTTTTTTCAAGGATAAGAATTAACTTTGACACTGATTTTATTATGTTTTTTGCAGCATGCTTTTGATAGGGAGGGAGACAGGATCACTTTAGGTTTTGGTTCGTGAGAAAAAAGGAAGGAAGGAAAGGAAGCTAATTGCCACATGAATGCTGGGAAAAGGCAATAATTTACATAATAGGAGTAAACAAATTAGATGACAGAGCAGCTACAATACCTGACACTATCCTCTGCCGCTGGATGACGACGCTTATCAACCACATTAACCACTGAAACTACTGTATATGCTGCTGTGAAGTCCTGAGAAGGCCGGTACTGTGTGTGGATGGATACAAAATCAGGATCATGATTCAATTTACTCTGACATTCTTTAAATGTCTTTACATTAAGCCAGGAGAGTAAGGTCATTAAGTGAAGCATCCATCACACAGCCCTGTGGAAATTACTTGTTGGGACTTTCGCTTTAATTTGGTTATTTAGTTAGTACTGGCCTCTGAGCACAAACACACATAAACAGTTACACACACACACACACATGCATGCATGCATGCAAACAGGCGTACTAAGGAAGTCAGGTCAAGTCAAGTTTTAATTGTAACTTCCTAAAAGAAAAAAAAATTCAATCATGTAGGAAACATCAGGATGAGCAACAGAGACTCTTTGAGTACAGCTGCATGTGCAATGGATGTTGTGTGTGCAGAATAGATTAAGAATTAACAGTTATTATAATGGATTTATAATATATATGAAGAACGAGCTTCCAGGTGTCACCAAACCAGTGTAGGACCAGAGCCACGCAACCTGAAGCTCTCATTCACAAACACACACACACACACACACACACACACACACACAGAGTTGTATAATGTGGAGCTGTGTCATCCTTCATAAAGACAGTTCCTACCTTAAGGCTGGAGCAGGCAGAGGAGCGCGGTTGTTTGGCCGCGGTGTCACTGCGTCCATTCTCCTGCGCGCGGCCCTGCTCAGCTCCCACCTCCATCCTCCAGAAATATCTCTGTGTCTCCTTAGCAGAAGTCTACCACGTAATGCAATTTCTTGGCACTGATGCATGCAACCCTGCAAATGGATAATTCAAGCATGTGACCCACTTCTTATGCTCAGCACAAAAACAGAAACATGTCTACAGCAGCTGGCAGAGGAGAGACTGACACACAAACAATAGCGCCTGTATTTGTTTCTATAGATCTTGCGACTTCAGTTCATAAGTTTAAAAGTGAACGTTTGAAAAAAAAATATTTTAAAAGGAGCAATAGGTTTATGTTTGGGGTTTACTCTTTTAAACCACAGCATCAAATGAATGTGAGCTACACGTATTATATCCTAACTATGTACATGTATTTTATTTTAGTGCTCAGTCAGCAACTGACCATGTGACCAAATACAATGAAGCATCTGTAAGGGAAGTGTGAAATATTCTGCTTTTATTTGTGCATTTTTATGTTAAGGTAATAAATTATTTATATTAAATATATACATAAATAGGACGAATGTCATGGTCTGCTACAAAACAGAAAAGAAACAGCGTTTTGGTATTGCTCTCCACATATATTACATTTTTTCATTGAAAAAGCATGTTGTGCCACCCTTATCTGCCCTATATTCACATAGTCAGTCATGATAATCATACTTAAATAAATTCCTCACATAGAAAAAACATAGTTATTATGTTTTTATTTATCAAGAATGAAGTGAATGTTCTGCGTTCTGATCTGATTTGCTGTGATTTGTCTTAATCAATATTCCTTTGTCACTGTAAAAGTCCCGCTTCTTTACCTTTGGATCAAATGTTTTTGTTGGACAAACGCAGGTAGTTTTTGATCCTTCATTCAGAAACTCGGTGTGAATGTAAATCATGTTTTGGCTCCAGAATCGATTATGTAAGGGTTAATCAGCGAGTGCTTAAACAGTTTTGATGCATGATGTGGAGGAGAGAAAAAACACCCTCTGCGAAGTTGATTATCTCGCTTATGCCACGGTCATCACGCTAACCACAAGGCCATTAATTTATGTTTTATTGCTTTTCGAAACCAAAATTTTAAGTTTTCCGCAAGCCCTAACTGAGTTTCCCTGGTAACGCTACAGGGCCTGACTAATACCTGTAACAATCATTACCATCCATAAAGTTCTCATGCAATATTAAAGTTCCACCCTACCACAGTAAATAGGATACACCTTAGTCACGGATTCATCGCCATAATTCATTGGAAAGCATTAAAATTAAGCTTTAGTGTAACGTCATGGAAATTTACTAAATTCATTAGGTTAAATAAGATGCATTACTTCATACAGGTGCTCGATTATCGTGTGATTTTGCTCTTGGTTTGTTTCTTTTCATTTCTTTACTTTCATTTTTCAAAAGTTTTGTATTATCTGAATCAGCCATTGTTGTTGTTGAGTTGATAAGTAAGTTTGACAGCTGTGATTCAACATGAGCTGGAGGCTCAAAAAGAAAAAAAATCCTGTAACCAATAATAAGCATTAATAGTGAAGCACCTGCAGAAAGTTTTTAGTTGATTATTATAAACTGTGGTACGTTTGTGATTGATCAGTTTGAGCTAATCTGCACTTAAAAGTGCAATGTCACTGACAGCTCCTACACTGAGTAAATCAATCATTTTTTTTCAACAAGTCCTTGTGGATTTTTTCAGGACTTCTCATAAATATAATAGTGGTTATTTTGGAAATTATTGCTTAATAGAATTTGAGGATTTATATTAGGTTATGCTGCTCTCAGACACAATGTATTAGTAGGTTTAGTGTTAGTGGATTACAAGACCTGTCCTCTTTAGTAATAACTGTTCACTTAAGCCAAATTAGCAGCTTGTTTCCAGAGTGTGAAAGGTACCATCCAGCACTCCTTAGACAAATGAGAAAAAAGACCATAAGCTGCAATTCTGAAATTTAAACCAGCTCCAGTGCAAAAAATGGGCGACACAACATCTCAATACACTAACCTTTATATATAGTCTATATATAGAGACTGTAAAATACAGCCTGACAAAGCACGGTGCGGGAAAGTGGATCAAATACTGAAAACAATGAGGGAGAACGTATTCATGTATTCTGTTATAAAAAGGGAAATTCAAAAAATACATTAAAAAAACTTCACTTCCTCCTTCAATACAAACTTAATGACCTCTTTCTCTCCCTCTCTATAAATTAATCTCTCTTTCTCTCTTTCTTTCTTCCTAACTCCTCACATTTGTCTCGCTTATTTCACATATTACCCTCTCCTCCCCCACTCAGTCCATTTCCAGGAGTCATGTGAAACAGTGAATGTAATTGCCCCAGGGGGTCGAGTTGGTGATTGCTACGTAGCAGGGAAAAAAAAAAAAAACTACCAAAAACAAACACAATACCCTCACCATTACTGTCACTGCGACCGCCACGAGTGCCACACGAACCAAGTTTGCAGTTCCACCAGCTGAAAAATTTTCTGTCTTGAAGAGGCTGGCTAATTGCAACAGGTTTGACCTACATTCAATGTATTAGACTCACAGCGGCTTTAAGTAGGCCAATATGAAGCAATACCTCACAAAGGCAGCAGGTTTTGAAAAAAATAACCTTTTTGTGTATACCACCACCGTACAACCTTGAATTTCATTTCTCATAAATACTGTGCTGTAATATTCAAAAGGAAAAACACCACTAGTCCGTGTATGACTAGGAAGTTATTCACCTTTCCATCTAATAGAAGAAGCAACAAGTCCAGCATCTTGTCTATAAATAAGGCTGAACATAAAATCTAAAATTATTTGACAAACTCTCTTTCACTTAGAACTTAGTTCTTAACAATAGAGAGTTTAACATATCTGGAGATATGAAAGATCTGATGTGATACACTGGAGAGAGTTCATAAACTATATTATATAAGTATATCTCTATATTATCGGCTCAGTGGGTCACAGGTGAAGTCACTAAATACGTCATTAGAATGAGCATGCATACACTGTCTATATGAGATTATTTAGTCAAATACCAGGAGTACCCAATGAAACCAAAGAAACAAATAGATTTGAAAATTTATAAAATAAATAAATGACAGTAACAATGGCAAAAAGTGGCAGAAAATTAAACAAACAAAATGCAATAAAATAAAAAAAAGCGATATGAGTAAAAATAACCCAAATTGGGGTAAGGCCTACAGCCAAACTGAAAAGTTATGTCTTCAATTTCCTTTTTTAAACACCAGGGGAGTTTTCTGCTCTGAGATTGAAGGGAAGGTTGTCCAATGCTTTAGGGCCATAAAACAGAATACAGCCTCACCAGAAAACACTTTAGGAACGTCTAAATAGAGGTTTGTGGACTATTGGTCCAAATCCTGGCTGTAGTGTTCTGAATTAACTGTAATTTTCTTTAGGACTGTTCAGGTAGTAAAAATAGAGTTTCAATACTCTAAGCAGCATGTAATAAAATTAAGTTTCAGCATTTCGACATCATTCTGAGTTTTAAATTGTCCAAATTTGGCAATGTTCCTGAATGAGAAATTATGTTTTTACAACCTTGTTAAAATGGCAAATAAAATTAAAATCAGAGTCTAAATTCACTCCCAGATCTGTAATGGGTTTTGATTTGCTTGGACAGGGTAACAAACTCCGACTGTACTCTCTGCTTGTCTTATTTTGAAACTCTGAGTAGATTTCTGTTTTTATTATATCTCATTATGTTGCCCAGAGGGAGCGTGTGTATGAAAAAAAATATTAGAACCTAGCATGCTTCCTTGAGGAACACCATATTCAATGTCAAATATCTATGACATAAAGTTCTTACCTAACAATAAATGTTTTTTCTGACAAGTATAAATAATTCTATTCATGGGCAGTGCCAAAGGAACCTACCCATTTGTCAGGTTGATCAATTAAAATTCCAATATCAATCGTTTCAAACACTTGAATCTAACATTGTGTTTAATCAGTCTAGTTGTTTCTGTGCTGGATGGTCAGAGTTAAACAGAATCCTATCAAGAAGCTTTCTGAGAATGTGAAGTCTTGATATCGTCCAGTTATATATATAATAATAATGAGTGTAATGTCACTAATGTCAGGATCAAGTTTTGTAAGCAGTGGTTTTACCAAAGCAGTGTAATAGTGTCATAATTCCTGGACACCTGATTTAGGAGATTTTAAAAGCCATAGTTTTCTTCTTTTTTTTTTTTTTTTTACATTCCAATCTATCAAGAAATTCTCCCTCACTTTCACAGGGGCCACATTACTCATTTTTGCCTAAGTTGCATAACTTAGTCAATTAAAACCTACTTTTTTTCTTATCCTTTTGAAGCAGCACATACATAAGTTGGTGTCATTTCTCAGTATCCTTCCATATATGGCACCTAGAATTTTCCCTGACCTTGGACTGTGTGTGTGTGTGTGTGTGTGTGTGCATGTGTTTCTCTTGATCGCATTCTCCTTCACACGCAGAACATTCTGCACCATACTACACAGAGTTTTCTTACATTTATAGAATTTTAGGAACAAATTCAATTGTATTTGAAGATTATTCCTCTATATAAATTAGAACTATATATATATTTTAATATAGATCGAATAATTTTCCACTACTGTGACATTCATTTTATCATCTGTTGTCATAGTAGCTAACATATGTTTTAGGTTTAGAGACTCATCCCAAACAGATTACGATGTGTATTTCTAATATTGGATCTAGTGGCGTCAAATCTTTCTCTAAAAAATGCAAATTCCTGACATTTAAGCAGCTGTCTCCTCCTGAGGTTGTTGACATTTGAATTATTGCATGCATGTTGATTAGGCAGCTTGACTGACAGGTGGGTCATCCAATCATTTTTTTGCTCACCTGTGATTGGTTCCCCCGTTTTTTGCCCCTGCTTCTCACACAGATGATGCTTTTGGTTTTTGATTCATGTGTCAAATCTCTCATTTCATTGATTACTGTTGAATAATATATACTGAGACTAGAAGATCTACTTTGCCTTGGCCACGCAACAGTTTCTTTTTAGCTGACAAATGGCAGCAGTTTTCCGATGTAACTTTATGGGCTACTTGTCATGTCTGATTCTAGGAGACATGTTGGTTGGAGGCAAAATATTCATAAAAAATCTAGAACTTGCATTAGCATCAATAATTCTTTTTTATAACAAGTAACAAGATGTAGATCTGGTGGCATTAAAAAGAAACACAGAAATGATCAAAAAAACAAGAAAATCAGCGATTGCGGCTATATCTATTTTTGATATCCCCTGTAATGACCAACTCTAATGTATTCCCATGAATGTGAGTGGCTCTCTTTACATGTTGCATGAGACCGAGACGGGCCAGAACATCTAAATATTCCATAGCAGCGGCGTCATTGAGATGAAAGCTGAAAATCTGTCATAACTGGCCGATAGATAGTCAGTTACTGTTGAGGGTTAATAACCGAAGCTTCAAAGTATAACATGAGCTAATGCACACGTGCTGTATGTTTACACAGTATGCTCACCACATTGCCTGCCCCCATTAGTTTCTGTACATTTGAAGCAGTGCAAATTAACGGATCGCACGGTACAATTTCAAATCCCCATATCAAGGGATTTAGCACAGAATTCACCCGTGTGGTTTCTACCTGCTACATTCGTTATCCGTTTATGTTATAAACTCCAATGCTGATCCTGCAACCAACCTCGTGGCCCATTGCTGGTTCCTTATAAACAAAATAAACTGCGATGTCTAATACTGTATTGCAAATAGCAGTATCGGGCGTCTGTTAAGTGAACCCCTGGGGTGGTTGATTGGCCTCCCTGCTGAATCTTTGACATGCTATGAGAAATGGCAGCACACTAAAGAGAAGAATAAGCTTCTACATGAACTGATGAAGCAGGATCCTAATGATAAAGGAGAATATTGTACCAGTGATACTGACAACACTAAAAACTCTGTATTTACAGCAAAATAAAAATAGTTATTTCACTAGTTTTATCAGGAAAGTCATCCACTCACTCACTCAGCCAGAAAATGTTGCCTTGATTGCAGTATAAAGTAATAGGTAGCCTATTATTACATTTAACCAGCGAAAACCGGTGTTTTCCTCTTAAGCAGGTCTCACCGCTATGGGAACAAACCTCTATGAACAAGAAACACTGGGTTTAGGTTTCAGGATTAGAAGTAGTTCCAACGTCATTTCATTCACCTACTCATACTGGAGACAGCTGCCAAATTCGCTTGGACAACTAATGAGGGCCGCAGACAGCGACGAATGTGGCAAGTTTTTCATTAGAGATAATTCCTTACAGTATGTGCTGCCAAAGAAGTTGAAATGTATGAGTCCTCATTTAACCATGTTTCACTGTTTTATTCACCTGAGACTTATTGTTAAATATGTTGTCAGGACATGGATTTTAAAAGTGACTGTAAAATACAGGCTGTGCTGATCTTTCAGATAAGTCGATAATGTAAGTCCAGGAATACAGAAAGCAAACAAATTTGAGCTGTGTGATGCGTTCAGCTGATACTGAACTAAAGATCATTAAAGGCAGCAATTTCCAAGAATCTGACATGTAAAACCTGCTGCAGTTTGGCTCCTGCCTGCAGGTACACAGCAGGTGCTTAGTGCAGAAAGCCTCCAACCAGCACACTGACTGTGTTATTCATTATTCATTTCTAGAGTTCAGATCTTATATAAAACACATGCAGGCTATTAGTTAAACATCCTGTCAGCCTGTCCAATGCATGAATCCCAACCCACCTTGATCTGCAGCTGGAATGGCCGGCAGCAGCTCCGGGTTCCCTCAGTGTGCTGGGAGAGAGTCCATCCAGTTGTTGGAGCTGAACAGGTCGATCGCTCTCCCCTTTCGGCCGGCTCCGGCCAAACTTCTCATGAATGGGAGAGGAGGAGGAGGAGGAAGAAAAGGAGGAGGAGGAGGAGGAGGAGGAGGAGGAGGAGGCGACTCTTATCGCCGGCGCTCGCGCACCCAGCGAGTTCGCTTCCGACCGACTTCGCGGCAACTAACTCGGGCAAGGCGGATCGGAACCGGGCGGTAGAGGCGACCTCGTGGCTCGTGGAGCATGTCTCCCACGACCCATGTCACTCAGAGGAGAGATGCGTGGACGTGGACGTGGACGCGCTTCTTTCCCTCTGAGCGCAAAATGACAGGATTCAGGACTCCAGGCTTTACCGAGAAATGACTGACTGATCTGCACTCATCTCTCTCTCTCTCTCTCTCTCTCTCTCCCATTTTCTGTGCGATTCCACTGGCTGAGCTTAATTGGAATTACATGTAATTTTATAGTGTCATGCATCAGGCATTAGGCTCATTCCCAGGGCAAGAAGTTAACAACTTAACCTATTTAAACACATCTATCTATCTATCTATCTATCTATCTATCTATCTATCTATCTATCTATCTATCTATCTATCTATCTATCTATCTATCTATCTATCTATCTATCTATCTATCTATCTATCTATCTATCTATCTATCTATCTATCTATCTATCTATCTATCTATCTATCCAACCTGCTATCTATCTATCTATCTATCTATCTATCTATCTATCTATCTATCTATCTATCTATCTATCTATCTATCTATCTATCTATCTATCTATCTATCTATCTATCTATCTATCTATCTACCCCTTTATCTCATGAGTAAAACTGTCCATGTTAAGTGTGTCTACCTAATTGTCTGCGTTCATAAATGTCCTTTTTGCATGATTTATTCGCCCCCCTCCGTCGCTCCCGACAACAGCGACGGTCTCCTCTATCAGCCTCATAAAAGTCATGTTCTTACAATTTAATACAGCCTGATGTCCTCTCAAGCCTAATTTGGACCAGGCACATGATGGGGTTATATCATTATAATGTCTTCTAAATCAGACAAGGATACTCAAGGTTTTTTTTTTTTTTTTACTGTTTATTTCACAGAATGTAAATTTCTTAGATGTGATACCTTAGCCAGGTTAGTTTTTTTATTGGTTATTTTTGCAATAATTAGAGAAGGTTGCTTTTGATGTCTGAAACACAGGTGAGTTTTTATACCCTTATCAAATCTATAATAGTAAGTGGAGGCATCCTGTAGGTAAAGGCCTGATGTGATTGGTTGGTGTGACTTGGCTTGAACAGAATTTGTACAGTGGGTCATAGAACTAAACAGGAAACTGTGATTTTCAAATTTAGACAACATTTAGGTACAAATAGATTGTTTTAAAATAAACAGAATTCATTCAAACAGCTAATTATAATGTCTCATTCCAAACTTTTTCTTTATTTGGTTATGAAGTCAATGGAAAAGCTGGTCCACATATTGTGAAATTGTCACCAGTGCTGTAAATGACAGTGGTCTACAGCATGTGCTAGTAACCCTGTAACACGCATGCACTTGTGGTACTTACTGATAATCACAGCAACATTTCTCTGATTCGTGACATTTTGTTCACAGTATAACCATTGTGCATGTGATTATATATATCTTCCATTACGCTAGCTGGAATTGTAATCCACTTTCTCCTTTCATTCAATCAATTAGGGGGCCTTAAGTGGTAAATTGACTGACATGATTTTAGATATTTTAAACATTAACTGAGACCAGTAAAATCTGCATTGTGTGGATTATGTCTGATATTGCTTCATTCGTCTTAGTATGCACATTTCTCTCTATTGTGCATTCTGAATTGTTGCCTGCACGCTGCAAACCAATCCCCCTCTGGGATAATGAGTTCATCTTAATATCATGTAGCTTAGGTATTCGCAGTGACATTCCACTTTAAAGTGGACAGATTTGTCTGCTCTACAGTAATGTGCACCTTGACCGCCTCCTCCAGATATGATTACTGCCCGAGGACATCTTTCCTTCCATCATGCTTTTACAGCACCTGCCCTGATTGCACTGATGCTCTCGACTGTCAGATGTCAAACTCGTAAAGACTCACACTGTCGCTGTCCTTGGATCTTTTTGAAAACCTCCTGGTATGGTTCAAAGTAATTAAACGCGAGTACTAATGTTAAACCTTAAAAATGCAGCAGGTAGCTGACCTTTCGCCCTCTGAGCATTCTGGGTTGTGTGTGTAGTGTCCAGAGGGTGCTGACCTCCTCTTGGACGGTACTGCTATCATATATTCACTTCTCTCAGGCTGCAGAGATGTTTATTCCTGCGCTAGCTTCAGTTAGAAAGCTCTGATGTCTTTAAACGCTTCTTCGAGGCTGCTGTTATGCCGCACTTGAGAATTTCTATAAACTGAGATGCTGCCCCAATTAGTGAATGCATGTGGGGAATGAACATTACACAACGTGAAGCTCAAGGCAGATGGACACTACAAAGCATATTTGGGCTTTTTTTTTTATTGTTATTATAAATAATTAAACCCAGCGATAAAATCTAAATGCTAGTTTTAAAAAATAGAATTCTATGGAATTCCCTTTTCATGAAAGGAGTACAATAATAACATAGCTCTTTTTGTATAGCGAGAGCAGTGAGGACATAGTAGACACAGTCTTGCCTGTTTCTCTGTTGCTATAGTGACATGTGGTCTAGAAAAATATGAAGGGCTTGGTTAACAATGTATATTAGTACAGTGTCAGAGAATAGCCTCACCTGTTGAATCTGTGGCTGTCACATTTATTTTCTGTATAGAGAATGACAATTTTGCTCAATCACATGGTTAAAGCAAAATAGTGGTTTCAATATTTAAATCTGTGTCTCTGACATCAGCCTCAGTAGTGTGTGTGTGCAGTGTGTTTTATGGTCTGACTGATGATGTATGTCAGTCTAAGTTATGGCAATGATCCAACTCTAATTGTGTGTCACCTAACATTGTGCATTGAGAAAATGAATTGTCCATTATGTGCGTTTAAAGCACTCTCATTAGCATTCACAAGCTTGTAACACGATGCACAAATAAATGCAAAAGGGTTTTGTATTTGTAAATCAGTACCTGAGCCTCTAATTTACTACTCTAATCATCATCATTATAAGTTGCATGGATACAAATCACTGTCACTACTTGTAGTTTGAGTCCTGCTCTGATGGTGAAGCAGTTAAACTTCCTGGGATGAGATCTGAAGAACTGTAGAAGCCTTCTGGATAGGGGGTGAAATGTCTTCAAGCTACAAGAAGAAGTCCTGTTGCCTACAAGGAACTCCTTTGTCACTACAATGATCTTGATGAATGAGAATCTACACAGACCTCGATACAAATCACTCTGCATTCGTTTGTGAATTGCGTTTTACGGGTCACATAAATTGATGTGTTTGTGAAATGCAGAGATGGTTTTAAAACAATACTTTTAGTTAGGGCACCGGGTCTGCGTGAAAAAGCCTCCAGATTTTTTTAGGAACTCTCCTCCCACACTGAAGTCCTAAAACAATAGGAAAACAGTTTAATATCTTCTTCTAGTTGGTTTCTGGCTGCTTACACAACTTATTTCTTTCGACAGTAATTTAATCCATACTCACTCACTCATTGTGGGAACTCTTTATTGGGGTGTAAGGAAATGCCTCTTCATTAGAGATATGTAATAAGACATATTTTCTAGATTCAGCCAAGCCAGTGCAGACATGGTCTTGGTTTGATGGGCTCAAGGCTGCAGAGAGAATGTGAATGGCCTGCTCCGTCCTGTTGATCCTCGAGCAGATGTGACTGGTGGTGAATGGTGATCCCTCCTCTTGTTGCACAAGGCTCGATACCCATGCATGCTCATTACCCACAGCGCCTCCAAGGTTAGATCTAAGGGTACGGATGAAACAACCCAGTGTCCAGAGGGACTTGCGGAAAGTCTATGTTTCTGCAGATACATCGAACGTCGACGTTTCCTACATATCATCGTTCTTTTTGATGCTTTTCCATTGGGGCAACAAGGCGTTAGAAAAAGATCATGGTTTGGGTTACAATTTTTATCATTAGTGACATGATGAGATAATAAATTTGGTGAAATCACTTTGATGCCAATGAAATGCCCAATGTGATGGTGGGATTTCAGTTAACAATGGTGTTGAACAGGTGTCTCCTGCAACTTTTAGACCATAAAAGTTAACAGAACTATGTCACCCCATCTAAAACGTTAACATTTATCGTATCCATCAGAAGACTGGGCTGGTGATCAGGAGTTTGTGTGTGTGGGTATACATCTGCATAGAGGACTAAATCACATGCACAGAGAGCCAATCTTCAACATAATGAAGATCAAGGACAAAACGTCGATATCAAACGCACAAATGAAGCGGTAACTTGTCTTAGAGGAGGAAGAGGGCACCACTTGATATTCAACATGCCCGAAGGTAAATTCCAAGGTCTGAGGCGAAGATTGATCAGATGAGGAGGGCTTCAAAGAGCAGGCAGCTTCAATGAAAACAGGAGTACCGAAGGGATTGCTTTCAGTCCACACAGACAAAGCATGTAGTCAATTCATCAGCTCCTCTACACACAAATTACTCACATCAAAGTACTTTAAAACTCTCAAAAAATTATAGTTTGAGGTTAATCCCATGAATTAAAAAATAGGATCAATAAAGAGCCCAGAGGAACATTTAAATCATAAAATTAGATGAGTATGAATGAGGAGCTTGTTGAAATGATATGTTCACCTATAGAAAAAAAAGGAAATTGGGGTTTATTGGCTGAAATCAGCGAGAGCAAATCCCTGCTGCCAGTTTCCAAAATATTTCATTCATTCTCTATACCTGTTTATTTCTCACTATGGTAACAGGGGACTGCTGGAGCCAGTGTACGAGAGGCAGGAATACACCTCAGACACTTATACCTATGGGCAATGTAGAGTCTCCCATTAACCTAAGTTACATGTGTTTTTGGACTGTGGGAGGAGGCCAGAGAGCTTGGAGAAAACCAACACAGACACATGGAGAACATGCAACCTCCACGCAGAAAGGTCACAGCTCAAGGCCTTGAACCTGCGACCTCCTTGCTGTGAATGTAACAGCGCTGCCCACTGCTCCATAAATTACCGTCCTGTGTTTCAAAACTCTCCACTCCACAGACTAATGAATGCAGTATGTGTTCACAAACTGTCCCGTCAGGACTTGTGTGAAGTTACAGCCTCACTCATAAACAGCAACCATCCGCCTTCCATTCACAGCCAGAAAAAAGAGAAGACACGCACGCATCTCAGCTTTTATAAATCTTATTATTCAACAATATTCACATTACAACATCAACACTGCTCTGCTAGTGACAGGTTCTAATAATCCCAATATATTGTATAGTTACTTTGTAATACATTATCAAGAGGCACTTCCAGTAAGTCTGGCAATAGAGGAGCTACAGTATTGTGTCTAAATTACAAAACAGTAAAAATAAATATTTTTCTAAAAGTTTTTTGTTATAATATACTTTTGAATCTGTACAGTATATATTTTTTTTTATACAAAGTCAAACAATATCAAGAAATAAAATGTCATATTCCACTTAAACAAATACTGGTGAATCACACAATTTTCCCCATCCTGTAGGTATTGCTACAAGTGTTAAGTGCAAGATACTGGAGAGAAGAAAAAAACAATTGAGCCTGTGAAGTGCCTGCTATAGTAGATAAAAACATACCAAGTCTTGTTTGTCTTGCTTTAAAGGTGATGGAAAAAAAAAAGAAAAAAAAAAGGAGAAGAAGAAGTTTGTTTTGGTTTCCTTTTGTGACAAGTGAGGAAAGCTGACGAATGTGGCATTCGAACAATGTATACATACATACATATATACATACATACATACATGTGAAAATGGTATGGCACAGGAGCATAGCCCCCCCTTTTTTTTTTTTAAATGGCTGAAACAACAAACAATACAAAAAAGGAATGTTTTTGGTTCGAACCATCAAAAGAAACTACAAGGGCTCGGGTCTGAGAACAGGACACTCGGTCAACTCCATTGTAGTGTCGCTGCTGCCTCCTGACACGGCAGTGAAACGAGCGAAAGACGCCGCTGGATGAAGGTTAACGCGGTTCTCGCGTTGCTTTTCTTGTCCTGTCCTGTCTAATAGAAACGTCCTTACCGCTCTCTGGATAACACGGTCAGAAAAGAAGGGCTCGTCGTTTTTTTGTGCAAATCACAAAAGAAAAAAATTCCACAAAGAGTTCAAAAAGTTTTCTTTGGTTTGCACAAGTTCATCCAGTGTGCAGCAATCCCCTTCTTCTTGATATTCAAAAGAAACCACTGATACTGGCTTTGATTACTGACATAGTTTAGTTGTGGACCCTGTTTTTTTATCATTATTGTTTTCTGGCCCGTTTCTTTTTTTGTTATATATATATTTATATGATGTAAAACAAGGGTTCTGACGAACTGGCCCGTGTAGCCATGATGACCAAGACCAAAAACAAACACAAGAAATGAGCTCTACCTAATATATTTAGAATTAGAAGAAATCATTTTAGCATATCTGTCATTAAAGCCAGCAGATAACTTGACCTTTCCTTCTAACCAAAAAAGAGACAAATTAACCTCAAGAATACCCCCCCACGGAAATCCTGTTCCTGCTGCAGTGATGCATAGGCGTCTTCTGTGATGTGTCTGAACCAGAAAGGCTGGGGCTAGTGTGTAAATGCTGCTCCTTATGGGACCATACTAGTGGTGCCATATATTACAATACCTGCAAACAACTTTACAAGATACTTGGTTTACACGTTTTTATTTTGTATTGGTCTTCTTCTCTAAGTAGGCCCTTTCCATTGATTCTTTTTGTGCAACTTGCATTATCTAATTCAGTTTTTATAAAACAAAAATATGAATTTAATCAGTCAATTATTGTTGTGTTATAGCAAAATAGACTTTTAAAAATCAATCTACAGTTAGAGAGAACATTGCACTAGCAAACTGAAAAGAATAATTATATATCTGAAGCATGTATTAAGAGTGTTTCCATAGATTTTTTGGATTCTGAGAGAAGTCAATAGAGACCGATGGCGGCCTAAAACTATACAGACAACATTTGATATGTTTATGGACTACATGTTCGGAAGTTCAGGAGCTAAAACTTGCAAGAACACTAGTATGGTCCCTCAGTGTGGCTGTTAACTCTCTGCATTTGCAGACTTGCCTTTTAGTCTGGTTGAATCGGATTAATGATCATACTCTATGAGTTTGAGCAAAACCACCTGTAGCCAGGTGTGATGGTGGATAAGTGAATTTAACAGTTGCACACAAGTAGCCAGAGAACGAATCAAGGTCAGATCTGGATTGTATTTTTGATACTGGAGCAGATAGAATCTTCTTTACGACCTTCTTCCTGTTGTTTGCAGCTTTAGTTTCTGTTCCAGACACATCACACGAGCAGTGTGAATGATCCCACGCGGCTTGTGGCCCTGTATTTTTTTCGTGTCTCTCTCGAATTTCCCTACGTGCGATAAAGAAACCGGAAGAGTCAACACCTTTTAATGCACAACCTGCAACCCGAACAGTCTACTCAGCCCGCGTGGCCCGCGCGGTCAAATAAAATGGCGACCCCGGATTCTATCACAGCTTTTATTAAGTCTCTTTGATTCGCTGCACTGTCGTGTGCAGGTTTTGTGAGGCAGGGCCGAGAAAGGTGGACCAGAGGCCTCGCTCCGTCGCTGCCTGGCAAACTTTGAACTTTCTGATCACACGGAATTAAAGCAAAGTGAAAGGACTGTAAGAACGTTTTTACACGAATCCCAAAAACGTACGAGGTGGAACAATGAGATGAGACAGGTGAGAAATGCAAGAAAACTGCAAGTGAGGCATCGATGTACTGCACGGTGAGCGGGATATTTACAGTGCACGGAGCTCCGGTTTTACAGGAGGCAGCGTGCTCGCACAGCTTCACACAGGTCCCGGTTATTTCTAGATTGAGAGAAGTTTAAAAGCTCCTTAAAAAAAAAAAAAAGATCCCCGGTCAACGCCTTTACGCGACCCACGGCTGTTTAGGACAGTTGTATTTTCTTAGCTGGTGCATTTAAAGAAAGCTTTTTTCCCAGCTACAGGTGGATTACTCCTGGTAAGCCGATGCAAAGGGGATGCTGCTGGAAGACTGTAGAAATATGCTGCAGCCATTTGTCTGCACAGAAAACACAAATGTTCAGGGGGCCAAGTAACATTTTCTGTCTTTTTTTTTTCTTATTCTTAGCTATCACTATTTATGTCTTCCTGTCACTGGAAGTTATTTCACTCTAGATTAAAGTATCCTTCTGGATCCTATGGATGTGTGCAATAGCTGCTACATATGAAAAACATATAAATCAGTCTTTTAACATCTTTTATGAGCTCTAAACTTGAAACTGAAACGCGAAAAAAAAAATGAGCTCAGGCTTTGGTCAGCAGAGACGTACATGCACCCAGGGATTAAGCAGTCAAGGGTCCTCCGTTTGCACAACGGGCATTTCGAAAAACACAGCAATTGATATAGGTGAGGATTTAGACAGCATTAGCATTCGCACAACTCTAGTTCAGTTAAGAAACTGGGTCACAGTAGGGCAAGTTCAGCCAGTAAAAAAACTAAGACAAGTGTCTGCAAATGAGCCTGTTCCATGGATCGGCCAGTCTGTTTTTATCCAGCATGTGTATCATGTGTTTAATGTGCTGATTGCATAAAGGGATTCAATCCTCAGAGGTTGCTTGTTTACAGGTCGTTGGTATTTCTGTTTCAGCTTCAACTAGTTTATCCCTCTTCATGATCATCTAAGAGCTTATAAAGCAGCAGTAATGACAGAAAGGGCATGTAGTGAATATATGTGTGCTTGCATGGCGGGGATTTCTGCACATGCAATGCTTAAACAACGGAAATTAGGAAGAAATAGAAGCTGTCTGTCTATCTGCTACAGTGATGATGTGACCACAGATCACTGCTACTTAAAAGCCAAAGGCCACATTATATATGCCCATACCCCCCCAAAGTGAACATTTCCCAGGCACCTCTCCAATTCACCTCAACCACTTGTGTTTTTAGGCCGTTCCTTCAAAACAGGCAGTCAGCGAATGCAGGAGTGACTTTCAATTGCCTTGAAAATATGTTCTGTTTCAATTTGGAAATTTGAGACAAAACACCTGCTATGGATGAGTAAGCCAAGGACGCCGTCTTAACCCCCCCCCCCCCTAAAGTTGCTGTTACATCTCCAGGATCACAGTCAGCAGACTTTGAAAGGAAGATCATCACATGATTTCGGATCCATCTTCAAAGAGTCGCATCTAGAGGAATCTTTCTCTAGAGGAGAAATGTGAAGGAAAAACACACACACACACACGCACACACACGCACACACACACGATCTGCTGCCCCTCTGACCCTTCGTAAGAAGCTACGAGTCAAGCTAAAAGGCCTCCCTCTCCTTCCTCTCTCATTACCAAGCCTCATTACCGAGGCTGTTCCATAGGACATCAAAGCAGAGATCTGACACACACACTCCACCGTGTTGTCAGTAAGGACTACAAATGAGGCAAAAAAAGCCAGAGGTGTGGTAAATCTGCTCTCTAATCCTAATCGAATGCACATTTGGCCAAATATGTTACTTGAAAACAACCTATGTGTGCTCCTAGTGGACACGTTTTTCTCTGTATCACTGTTTAACACCTAATGATGTAATTACATCATTTGATAAGTGAGAAATGTGTTGTTGTTGTTTTTTTTACTTTGAAAATGATGAAAGACTTTGTGTTTAATCATTTTTTATGGGTGCACAGCACCTCCTGCATGGAAGTGGGCCCCACGGAGAAGAGGTAAATCCTCTTGGGTGATTTGGAGCTGTGACTCAGCTCTGGCTTGGGCCTCTATGGCTTACTGGATTACTTTACTTTCAGAAATATTTGGCCTACATACCAGGCTAAAAATTATATTGCACAGAAAAAAAAAATAATTCTTGTCATTTAATTAGTGAGGACAATTATTGTGACACCTAAGCCGGGCAGGAAGTGACATAAGAGGTGGAAATAATTAACAAAACACTGTATTATCTAGTTTTGTGTCTTGTAAGTTACTTTGAATGTAATGAACCCTGTGAACTGTGGTGGTGCAGGACAGGGACCAATGGGACACTTGCCACTCAGCGAGCAGGAAAAAATGAAATATTGTGATATAAACTATGACGTGATCAATATTCTTGTTTCACAATTCCTTCGTTATGCGTGAAGGGGAGGGGGGGGGGTGTCAATGAATCAACAGCATCTCAAACGGCACAGAAAGTAAACCTCCAAGCGGTGGCCAGTATAAGGACAAGCGCTGCAGGTCTCTGCAGCTTTCTGCCTTCCTGAGTTGTGTGACCTGGAAACGTGTAGGTGTGCTGGACCGATTTTTTTTTTTTTTTTTTGAGGAACAAAAGGCAGGGAGAAAACATGCGACTGTGGACAAACACGGTTCGACGCGGACATTGTTTTGTATGTTTTTCCTTGAGCGACAATAAAGCTTTTTAGAGCAACAGGGTTCTTTTGTTAAACTTCCTATTCTGTTCCGAGTATGGAATGTGCTCTTACTGTAGCACTGTGTGTGTGTGTGTGTGTGTGTGAAGCTTGTGTGCGAGTGGACGGACGTCTGTGCACACAATGCACTACAACTGTCTCTCTCTCTGAAACCCACACGGCTGAGCCTCAGTGGACACAGCTTTTTCCCCCTGGCTTTCATCCCATTGTATACAAGGAGAAGGGGCTTGTTGCACATCCTCAACCAGCCCTGGCGGCTCCACGGTGTGCCGACAGCATGGGAGCGACAAGATGGGCGGGGGGGGTCGGGCTTGTGACTGTGTATTACTCACTGGCGGAGTGAATCTGTGAACCGGCGTGGTCGGCCCATACAGCGGCATGTGTGGCCTGGGTGAGGGCAGGGCACTGGATCCGGCCTAAAACACTACATGAAAAAAACAAACACAGTCCACGTTCATTGTCTTTTTTTTTTTTTTTTTCCTGCCCCCCTCTCTTTCAGCTTCTTCGTGTTCTACTCCTCTTGTCACTTCCTCTTGCTCACTTCACCTCTGTCACCTGTCTCCCCTTCCATAGATGCCGTGGGCGTGCATCATCCCTGTCCTTAAACCCTGTTTTTGTTAGGCACAATTTACCCAAAACATCTTCTACAGTGTTGTGTCAAAGTGATGTGCTGGCTACCATATCAATAGTTTAGTTAGGAAAGAAACAAACATTTTTTTTTTAGACAACGTTCAGATTCCTGGTTTAAGGGGAGGTCAAAGTTCATTCACATCACTCCGGTTCCTCCTCTTTTTCCCCTGATGTCTCTGATTGCGGAAGGACTTCCCCTTCCTCCGTAGCCGACGTCTCTTCCCTTTCGTCCAAGCCGTTGGCGGACTCCTCCTCTTTGCCCGCTTGCTCCTCCTCTTCCTCGTGGATGGCCGTGATTGGATCGGCGGCGCTGCTGATGCAGCTTGGGTCTTCTTTCTGGCCCCCCCCCTCCTCCTGGGCTTCCGCGGCGATGACCCGCTTCCACATTTCGTGGTTCTCCAGGATATGCTGCATGATCTGGCAGAACGCTTTCCTCCGGACCCCCTTTTTTGTCGTCGCCTGTTGCCTCTCTGTAGGGAGAGAACAAAGAAATAATCCATTTGACATATTGATACCTAATTATGATACAAATACAACTATACAAGCACATTCTGTGGCAATCAGTGAATAAATGCCAAACAGGAGACAAAACCTCAAATCAGAGATTTGTTGGTATGATTTCACATTTAATTAGCCCTTATTGATTGTCTTTTGTGAAATAGTAACCTTTAAAAAAAACTGCACTGGTTAGGAATCCAAATTGGAATTGGATATCGCTTTGCAAGAAAACGACGTACGGGAGTTGTCAGAAGATGTGGAGGCGTCCTCTTCCGCCGTGTCTTCCTCTTCCTCCTCGGTGTCTTGTCCCTCCTTCGCCTCCTCTGGCTCGACCTCTCCCCCCTCGGGGGGCTCGACCCAGCGTCCCGGCATGAGAGCGGCCGAGTCGTAGGAGGAGCACAGGGGCCCCACTATGTGAGTGATGAATGACTCCTGGAGCTTAGCGAGCTGCGGGGCCGAGCGATCCATGAACGGGCTGATGGGAAGGCCCAGGCTCGCTTCCTCATCCCCCTATAGGACGGTGCGATATGTTCAGTAAACATGAAAAGAAAAAAAAAATACAACGATACTGGAAATAGCATGTTTATATTGTATAATGATGATATGTTTAGCACCCGTCTGTCCCATATTTCCTATAATCCATTTGATATTTGAATTTAAACTTTTAATTAAACAAAGCCTCTTTTTCTGTCCTGTTCACATACATTATCGTCAACTGAAATGAAAATTTTACCAGACATGAATTCTAACACTTTTATGGGACACAGAACCTCTTAAAAGTACATTGGGTAGTTTCTGGTGACATCTAATGTTGAGGTTGCAGATTACTCCAACTGAGTGTGTTGGGCATCCAGAGGTGGCCATGAAAAATGCAAACTTGTGAGTTTATGAAGAAAATGATAGCATTATATACACAGTCTATCACTAAAGAGTTTAGACACATAAGACATTTATGTAAATATTTTACTATATATTTTCATGGTGACAACACTGAAAATTGTATGTGTCACTTGGATACAATATAAAGTAGTCTGTGTACAGCTTTTCTAACAATGTAAATTCACCGTCTTGAAATAATTAAACACACAACCATTAATTTCTGAACTGCTGTCAACAAAAGTAATGACACCTCTATGCGAAAAAGTCAAAATTCTGCCCAAAGTATTGTTTATTTTGTGTGGCTACCATTTTTTTACATCAGTGCCTTAATTGTCTATGACATGGGGGCTACACAAGTTGCCATGGTAACCTATTCTACTCCTCCATGATGCCATCACAGAGCTGGGCCTAGATTCTGAAGGTTTAAAGCTTGGCTTCAAAACCAATTTGTACCGTCCACTTAGGGGGGAACTCACGTTTTTTGTCAGCATTTTAGACATGAATGGCTGTGTGAAGAGTTATTTTGATGGGACAACAAACGTGCACTGATTTCTTTACACTGTATCAAAGTGTCATATTGTCAGTGTTATCCCAGGAAGAAATGTAATAAACATTTACAAAAATGTGAGGGGTGCATTCACTTCCATGAGATACTGTCTATCAACACCAGAATTATTACATATTAGTACAAAAGCAAGAACGGATCATATTGCAATCTAGCCAGGCGCGGACATGCAAGCAAACTCCATATGACTCCAGAAATGTGGCGAGCACTCAAGATATACTGTACGTCCTCTGTACAGCTCCACTGGAAAGCACGGAGAGTCCCAGATACACTGCCTCTGGGTGCAATCTCCAGAAAGTAGGTCAACAAGACTACAAATAGAAAAACGTCCTATTGCTGATCTGTTGGTATCACTCATACAAACAAGAACTGCCTGTATGGAGACGGATCCATCCCATTATGGACGAATAAATGCAAACAGAAGAATCCACAAATGTATTTTGGGGTTTATTTTACATATTTAAAATGACTCTCCACATTTTTTAAAGCAAGCATAAGTACCTATCAACACATATAAATGTATATGTATATATACATTAATACATACATATATCATTGGAAATAAGCTTATATATGAATGCATCCTCCTACATGTATGTACATTCCTTCATTATGGAACTGTTCTGACTCCATAAGCAGTGACAGTGACTTTAATCTCTGTCTCACAAGCTCATCAATAAAGAACTTAAATAGTCCTGGAAATTAGTCACAGACATGAAAACACACACGCACACACACACACTTCCCCCTCCATATCAGACGTATGTAATCATTGTTGAAGGAGCCATTTGTGTGAGACATGGAGTGGAGCCGTGCTGTTCCCTCCTCACCCCTGCGATGCTCCTCATTCATGCCTTTTCTATTTTAATATTCTTCTAGTTTTCTATTCTGCGTCCACAAAGCCGGAGCTCGGATGGATGCATGCTGCAACACTAAGAAAGCTGGCAATTTTGTGTTTGTATTTATTTCGTCTGATTTCATCCCCGCTGTCACCTAAACTCACACAAGGTCACAATGAAAATACACATGTACGGCGGCTATTCCAGCTGCATACTTAGTCCCTGACAGAAAATAAATTGAAAAACAACGTGAAATTTTATTCTTAGCAAAAAATATATACCGGTACATATATTTCCCAAACTTGTTCAAATAAAGGAACAATTTTATTTGGGGATAGATGAATAAAGAGGCTCAAAGTGACTGCTTTTGCTTATTTTGTTTTCCATAGTGAGTGATGTGAAATATGTGCATTGTCTCTCATATAGTGACAGCCATGTACTATGTGTTTGTTTTCTGATGTCAGGGCTTTCAAAGCGATTCACTGGGATGACAGAATGGGTTCCCATCGCTATGGCAACCTGAAACCTGGACCGCGTCGGTGCACTACGCTGCTGGTTCATGTAAGTACTGCGTGTGTCTATACTGTATGTATAGTGAGTAATAGAGACAGAAGGTGAGAGGGGAAAAAAAAGAGTTTCTCATCACCAGAAGTTCATGCTGCTGCAATGCAGAGTGCATCATGTAAACATAAGAGTGTGTGTGTGTGTGTGTGTGTTCGTGCACGCGCACTAAGTGTGTGTGTGTTGTGCATCTGTACTGAGTGCTAAATCAGAGCTTTAGGTCCTTCTCTCTGATCTTCTTTTGTGTGGCTGAGCACAACCAAGGATGACACATCTCTCCCTCTCTGCCTGAATCTCCCGTTCACAGGACGTACTGTATATAACTCTCGAAGCTATTATTAGACATGAACAGAAGGCATGAGTAAAATAGTACGCAGCAGTCGTAGATCAGAGTAAGGATGTTCCATTCAGCTACCAGCACAGCCCTGTTGAGGGATTGTTTGCTGCTATAATGTTCTGAATGATATCCATGGTGTGCAAGGTTAAAAGGTTAATAAATAAACCAAACGTGGTCACGTAAGTTTCTCAAGTATCAAATGGACCTTGTGTAACAAACAGCTTGTACATCAGAGAACAAATTTTTTTTTTTTTTTGGAAGAATGAATATCAATGATACCGCTGAAAAATCTCACACCACATTTGCTTATTCATTAACATGCTGCATAAAATAGCTTCAACTGTGGTTTAAATGTCCCAAATTAGTCTTATTCCACTTTCAACATGCGGTTGCCAGGAAAGTAATCATAGCTCTCAGTAGTCGTAGGCTAATCAGATTTTATCTTTATTGTTTGCTTGTCCCTACCCGAACTGACCAATCACAGGCGTTGTTGGTTAAGAGCAGGATTTGTTGCCAAGGTGTCCATCTACAGTAGTGTGTAATAAATTAATTTTAGGTAGGTAGGTAGAGTTAGTAGGTGTACTTTTTTTTTTTTTTTTTATCTATCACTATTCACATAAAACAAATTGTGACTTCAGCACTTTTTTCACTAGTGTACCACCCATCCCATCAAAGATTGATGTGGTTTATGCCAGTGTGTTATATTGTAATGGGTTGCATGACTGCAGCTGAGATGATGAGATGATGGGGCATCATCTGCCTCCTGCATCCCTGTCGTCTGTACACATGCTGGTATGCAGATGACCCTGGTTAGAGCATGCAGTTGCTTATTTACATATCCGGCACTTATGGAGCAACAATATCATTCTTTTCAGCTTTTCTTTGCTCCACCATGCTTGCTGTTGCTGAGCAAATATGTGGGGTCAAGTGATAATTCTCTGTAGGGACTATGACTTTGACATTGTGTGTTTCCATTTCATACATTGTTATTATATATAAAAATATCAATTACATGCACTTTAGCATTCAAGGCCAAGTTTCAGTGGGCACCATTATTTGCTGACTGTACTCCCAACAATCTGCTGCACTGTACTGTCTCCGTACCGCTTCCTTGCCAACTGTTCTCTGAACAGCGCGCTCTGTTCCTCCGTCGGACTGCAAAAAGCCACCATGTGTCGACACACGAATACAACGAGGACCATCTGCGGGGCGTCTTGTCACGCTTAAACAGTCACGAGACTCCTTGGTGGTGCATAGTATCGGCTCAGCAAGCCCGAAGCATAGGGCGGTCCGCCGAAGACAATTGCAGCCACTGCAACACGCTGGCTGCGTCCCAAACCGTAGTAGCACTGCCTACTAACCGGTAACGCCACAGTAGTAGCTTCTATGCAGGACGTTAGCCCTTAGAAGGCACAATTTGGACATACTGCAGCATCGCCATGTTGCTTGCTTGTTCACTTGCACACAACAAAGTATAACTGAATATAGAAAACCATCTGGGTACTGTTTGCCTGCCTGTTGTAAGCTTACCAAGGTTTTCTAGAGAGTGAATTCCTCGCTTTTTCCTGCTTAAAAAGTGTGTAGTTGCTGTTTTTTTTATCCCGAGGCCAGCTCTCAAAGGTTTCAAAAGAGTTCCGAGCATTCTACCTGTTCGTAGAACTCGTTGACGATGCCTTCGGTCCACTGCAGGTGCAGCTCCTTACACTTCAGCGGGCCATTGACGTCAGCCAGCTTGATGCACATCTGGCACACCAGCAATCGGTCGTTTTCGTTGGTCCAATCAATACCAGACACTCCTTCATCACCCACCTGGGGAGATGCAAGCAGCAAGGTTTTTTTTGTCAAAAAAGAGTAATTCCCCACTGATTGATTGTCAACTTATATTAAGGCAAACCTGTTTTTTATCACAGGGATAAAAACAAATTGAATGACACACAAAACCTATGTGTTTATTGTTTTATTTTCTTTACCTTTGCATTAAACTCTGCTAGGAAGTCAAAGTGCTTTTTGAGGTCAGTGGCCAGGATGGCTTCGATGACTAGGAAGCGGAAGCGCTTGAACTCCACGTGTTCAAGGTTCACCAGGAAGTTGTACTCAGGTCGAGACATGAAGAGGTTCCACGCCGAAGCTGCATGGTGGTTTTCCAAGACTGAACGGTCGTTGTATAGGAGAGCCTAGAGAGATGACACAATAACACTCAACCTTGGCTATTAAGGCGACACGCATTGAAGCTTATATATTACATTAATAGTTGCGTTTAAAGTGACACTGACGAACAAGCCGCTCTCCTGCAAACCTGAGTGAGCTATGCATTCTGTTTCTTTCTTCTCTTAGTGATAATGCTGCCCTCTACTGTATGTGTAGCACTCTGGTGCTTATTTTTCTGTTTGCTATTGGTCGGCATGTGCATAGGAAGCTGTTTTAAGCTCTGATGAAATGTAAGTCCTCATGTTTAACTATTCTAAATATTCATGTGTGTGTATTCAGCTGAGAATTAAACAAATATTTCAGTTTATAACAATCCGTTTATGTGATGGCAAAATCATAAATAATGATCACATGTCATTCACATTTTGCTGTGGCTTATAATTTAGAAGTTTGGTGTTTGCTTGTGGGAAGCAACTCTATTCAAACTCTGCATTAACCAATTTGTGGATTCCTTTATTGTAATGACTGTACATCCTATATTGGATATGCCTGTTGTGGATTAGTTTATCCTCATTGTCCAGTTATTCCACTTTTCGGTTGATAAGAACCACTGAAAACAGAGCAGCATTTATATTTACCTGCGGTGCACTGGTAGCTACTAGAAAGGCGTTGGTTCTTCCAGGATGGTCGTAGTCATGCATGGCGGCGGCTACGTACAAGGCCATGAGCTCCAGGCCGGGGATGAGGCCGGACAAGGAGCCATAGCCTTCCTCCACCACAGAGTTCATCTTGGACACCAAGAAGCCCGAAGCACCGGGAGTAATGCCGTTGTCTGAGTCTAAAGGCAGAGATAGAGAAAGAAAAAAAAGCTCAAATCTCAGCCGATTAGCTGGAAATAAATATTGACATAAAATGTGAAGTGTGAAATATTCATAAATCATTTATACACATAAAGGTTTTACATAGATGACATGAAACATTTACTAAAGTTGTTGAGTTCTGGTGCCGGATCAGCAGATTAAATTCACACTTTTATCATATGGGACAATGTCAAAACTGTCCTGTGGAGTAACCCTAAAAACTTGGTATCAGATAGTTTAATTCTCATGTAAAAGTTTTGCTATCAACTAATTTTATATTCTAGATTACATATTTAAAATTGATTATTCTTTTTCAGTTACACCATCTGACATTTGTGTCAAAAAAACCCCCACAAAATCATGATTTTTGTAAAAAATAATAATATAATAATATAATAATAATAATAATAATAATCCAACATGAACACAAAATGTTCATTTTGAGAGACCTGATAAATCCTTTCTTAACACTGTATTTTAAAATAGATTTTGACTTTCTCATCTTGCCAATGATCATGATTTGTCACTGACCCATACACAACAAATAACAGAAAAACAACAAATTCCATCTGATTTAATGAGGAGGCAATGGATTTGTTCGTGAATATAAATCGGCCATCACCAGTGTGTATCCCATTCTCAGCCATCAGGGTGGGGAGGCCTGGAATAGACTGAGTGGTGAGGTACCAAACAGCATGCAGCACGTCAGTAGCGTGGATCCGGTTGTGATCTGAGGAGAGTAAAAGAAACTGCTGACTCACACCAGTGGGGGGCAGTAAGACCACTAGGATGAAATCTAAGAACAAGCGTCTGCTATACATTGTTGGGTATTTGAAAATGTGAAATTGTTTTTGCGTAGATCACTGCAATTTTAAATTGTTGCTTGTTTTTTATATAGTGTGTGTGTGTGGACCTCAGTTCGACTAGTGGACACTTTTTTTTGCATGATAACAGAGATCCAAACAGAGATCCAAAGAATACATGATGCAATACAATCACCTAGTGGTAGATGGAAGTAATGTTGGAAGTCATTTTTTTTTACCCACTCAAACAATTATCAACTCACAGGGGATGTCTCTGTATCCGTTCTCCAAAGCATGGAAATAGTTCATAAACTCCTGTACAGGAATCCTGAAGGTCTCAAACAGACCTGTGTCCTCGAAGAGCCTGTAGGAAACCTGGGGACGCAACGTGAGGAAAACAGAGGTTTAGATATGTAGCCATGCTCGATGGAAACAATTAAAAAAATCCCAGTAAAAAGATATGATTGGTAAGCTGCTAATGACATAGCCAACATGTGGCCATTCTAAAGGCATTGGTTCATGTGTTTTCATAAAGTAAATGGGTTTGTGATTGTAACATGTTGCTGCTTATACGTGCTCACCTGGCTGAGGATGCAGCCTGTCTTGCCATGGGTCATCTCCACTAGGCTGAATATGGGAAAGTTCCAGGTGTTGAGTTGGCTTGTCAGAGGCTCCAGTCCCAGCTTCACCAGGGGCTCCGGGGCCAAGATTGGCTTGTCCTGGTGCATTAGGGGGTATGGAGGTTAGTCAATTCAGTTAGTCGCTATAGTATCAGTGGTCGGTTTTCCAGCATTTAGACATAATCATTTGTTCACATTTAACCTACATGACGCTTTAATCTGCTCATATTGTGACAGGATTTCTGCTGAATTCACCAATTTTAATCTTTTAACAACAATTCCTGTTAGAATGAATCAATTAATGTGACCAAATTCAAGCTCTAATCTTTCATTGACTCTTTTTGAGGAAACTAAATCTAAACTAAATCCATCTATTTGATTCCCGACTGCCTCTGAAGATATATCCGATGTGTTTTATTATGATTACCCGAGGGTAAGCGTACCTCAGGTGATGGCAGGAGTGGGTGAAGGACGATGCCTTCCGTCGGATGCTCCCTGCAGCCTTCCCTCGCGTCCGGCTGCTTCCTGCCTCCCTCTCCCTCCTCCTCATTCTGTGCAAAGTCACTGCTGTCACTGTGGTTGGTCTCGTAGGTGCTGTCGTAGGTGCTGTCGTAGTCTGATGATGCTACCGCATGCTCATCTGAAGGGGACATTACAAATGTAATGAAAAGGTTGAAATGCGGCTAATCAAACAGGTGGGAATCTCTCCTCATCCTTTAACCTTCTTTCCTAGACACCCAGAGTGTTGAGTTTACCTGGATGGGGTATTCTGTCTCTTTTGTCCCCAGATTCCCCCCCATGGTTTAATCGATTGTTGAACGGTCTGCCACAGCTGAAGGAAAGAGAGAAAAGAAACATTTCCATGAAAATGCCTGCAATTACATCAGACGTAGATGTGGTATTCAAGTTTTTTGGGCTTTTCAGTAGATCACCTGCTACAGAGCGACGGAGGCCGCCAATGAGGGGTGGTGGAGGTGGGGGCGCTCAGGCTGTGAGTTAAGGCTCTGTGGTGGCTCTTAGGGGCCACAGATCCAGGGGTCTGCTCTGTCAGGGGCCCGGCAGGCTCGAAAAGCTGCACCGGACACGTCTTGATGGTCGGGCTGGAGACAGGAGTGCCCTGGACAGGAGGTGACGGGCATGGAGAGCCCAGAGGTGATACGTTGGAGGGGGGGAAACCTGCAAAAAAAAAAAAAAGAAACAGATCCTCAGTCTGTGCAGCAGGGTGGAACGGCCTCTACCTTCACTACACACACACACACACACACCTGGTCTTCCCAGTGGTTTGCTGAAGAGGTGGTTGACGGTGACAGTGGAAGCACAGGAAGCAGACATGGAGCGACTCTTAGAGATGGTCATCATCACGGAGTTGCTCCACGATTCACTGCTTCGACGTAAGCAAACAGCCCGGTCAGATGAATGAATTACTGTCAGCCTGAATTGTACGTGAGTGAATCGTGCTACCTGTCTGTGGTGTGTTTGATGCTGGCGGAGCGGTCTCTGCGTACGGGGCCCGGCTCGATGGTGGGCAGCCCTGTGGCTGAGGTGGTGGTGGTCCAAGTTGATGAGATTCTCCGAAGCAACCCTGGGGGAAGGCTCCGCCGCAGACGCTGTAACATAGATACACACACTAAGAATGCATATACTAGTACTATTAGAACATCTGAATGTTTCTTATGACGTAGATATGATTGCCTTATTATATCTGCAATTTCCTTGGGGAACTGTTTCTAGCATAACCTGTGACTGTTCGAAGGTTGAAGGGGATGAGAATTGGAACTGGATAAGAAGAGTGAGTTGAAACTGCTTATGAAGCCAATAGGTATGCAGGCAGGCCTAAGTGTATCCAGTGTAGATTTAAGTCTCTCACTTCCCTACACATTGACCGTTGTGTGGCGCTGCGCCACATAATGAAATCATAGTGACACAATCCAAGTTTTTGATACAATATGTGTGTTGTTCAATATGAAATAGGTGTTATAAACAAATGTTTGGCAATGTGATGATACTGCTATAGTAAAGATGTCACATAGATGGATAATAAAGAAGGCAATGTCTGTGACGCACTTGTTCTCTAAGCCATAGAGCGAAGCAATATATGGCTTTTTTATTAGTTAAAACACCACCGGGTCTATTTGATCTCATAGCTAAGTTTGTTTTTCATTAAAAAAATAAACAGATTAAACCAGAAGGATACCATATTGGTTCTTCCACCCCCATTCCTGTTTTTTTTTTTTAAACATATGGTGGACAGGATGCTAAGTAGATAAGAGACTTGCTTGTTTCCCCCTGAGGTGTCAGTCTATCCACTGTTGTAAATGTTGTTGTAAAGCCGTGAGCTAAACTCAGTTATTTGTGTTTTTGGTTTTCTAAAAGGGGCATCCTCTCTCTCTCTCTCTCTCTCTCTCTCACACACACACACACACACACACACACACACACACACAAACACACACACACGCATGCCCGAGTGAGATGGGGATATAGAGGGCAGCAGAGGTTTACATTTCACATATTACCGGTGACATGTCTATCCTTCTTCCACTGTTCACTTACACACAAAATACATCATCGCCATCCAAACCATCCAAACCCACAGACTCATACAGTGCTCTGTTGCTATATTTCTTTTCCTGAGAGAATGAAATCTAATCAAAAGATCTCTAACGGTGTGTGACAGAAAGAGAGAAGAGGAGATATTGAGTAATATGGAGACAAAGGATGTGTGAGTGAGAGAAAGATATTTGTTGTAATCAATCACTGTGAAACATGGCTGCTTTCAGTGTCGTAGATTTTAAAATTATTAGGCAACAATACCGAATCTGACAAACAAAGTAAACTACACATGATCAATGTTCAATTGTAGTGAAATGGATAAAAATGAATGACCTCAAAACTTAAAAAATGACCTAAAACCATAATTATGATCCTTTTAGCTCACATGCAAGCAGAAAAAACTAGAAACTAGTACTAAATCATAGGGAAAAAACAAAAAAGTGGATGCCAAATGGCAAGCAACAGGAGCAAAAAGTAAAACTTTAAAGTTTCAAAATGTTTTGCTGTCCAGTTAATCTGGTCAAAAGGCGAGTGGCTGAGCGAATGCAGCTCTGTCGCCAGCGTTTCTCATTACCTTTATGTAACGGCTATTTCTGTCCCGGGTTCAGAGGACCACACGGCATCAGTGGGCTGAATCACCAACTTTCCCCGTTCCCACATGCACACTCACAAATCCCAAATGAGATAAAATGAGGCGGCATCTCATTGGGTTCCGCAACATGGGTCGAGCGTTTGTGTGCACTCAGGCGGCGTTAACGCTGCTATAGTCACTCTCCTGGTAGGCTATCCTGCATTGCATCACACGCTTTATTTA
Source organism: Eupleurogrammus muticus (assembly GCA_036785175.1). Lineage (NCBI taxonomy): Eukaryota > Metazoa > Chordata > Actinopteri > Scombriformes > Trichiuridae > Eupleurogrammus > Eupleurogrammus muticus. The sequence continues at coordinate 9,520,165 of JAYKQN010000009.1, read as the reverse complement.
GTTTCCTTGTCGCCTTAAGTGCCTGCATACATTTTGAAGGCCCTGGCCCTGTAAAACATTAAAAAGCCCTGTGGATGTCTGTGCGTCATTGTTAGCTACATTAGAGCCCCATGCTATGCCGGCAGTAAGGGGACGGAGGAAATGGTGGGGCTGTTAAAAAGGTGAGATACACCTGGGCATACATGTGTGTGCATGAATCTGCTGATTCCCTAAGTCATACTCAACTGATTATGAAGTGTGGTTCATAATGTTAAATATTCTATAAAGCATAGATTCACTCGTTTTTCGAGTCTTCGTCCTCCAGCCACCTGAGTCAAATCAAGTCAATAAATTCAATTTCAATTTGACCTTTTAGGGACAAATGACCTGAAGCCTCATATTATCTTTAGATGAACTTAACTATATGAGTAAATTAAATATATTTTCGCTAAAAAAAGGACTTTCAGTTCAGTTACTTAGTAAGCGTGGGAAGGGAATCTTGTAATGGTCAGAATGGGCATAGGAATAATTGCAGAAAAAAAACAGTTTTCATGTTCATGCAGGCACATGACTGACGTTAAATTACCTTAGAGGAGAATCAAAATTACAAAAACATGAGAAACGTGTGCAAAATGAGGGCTGCATGGCTCAACATGAGAAAAAAACCACTCACCTTTGGAATAGCGAGCCTCTCTAATTTTTCGGGCCCGTCCTCGGAGTCGGAGCAGGTGTTTGCGTCTGTCGGGATGCGAGGCCGGTGGAGCGGCTGGAGGCTGATCTGGGTGCTGAGCAGGCTGCTGACGGCCTTCAGAGAGCTGCAGGTGTGGGGGGGCAGCGAGGGGTCGGCCAGCAGGTCCGAGATCAAACCGTGGGCCTCGCCCATCACCGCAATGTCCACCACCACGCTGGTGCCCGAAGACTAGAGCAGAGGAACACACAACATGAGATCAGTCTCATCGTTCATTTTCCAATGCTTCTTCATCTCTACATCATGTTTTATACCTGCGGATTCAATGAGGCTTTTTCAGTCTTTGGGATTAACATTTAATGGTTAGTAAGATGTGTTAAAACATATCACAAACACACCATGAATAGACACAGGACAGTATCCTCCAGTATAAAGAATAACGCGCTCTTCTCCCATCTCACCTCCGCTCCCCGATATTTAGCAGACAGGATTCAACGTATCGACCCATGAGCCCAAAGCCTCATCTGTGTCAAAGGTCAGCAACGTGTGGCTTCAGTAATGGATTCCACCGTTAATGTCAACATGTGCTAATCAGCTCCTCTTTAGCTTATAATCAATGTCCTCACACGTAGGAACATGTAGCAACATACACACACACACACACACACACACATATATATATATATATGTATATATACAGACAGAATTATTACATGAGGAATATGCAGTTGATGATGTGACTTTAATTCACAGTCACAGTGTAGTGTAGTGCAGAAACACTATCACTTTTCCTCGAGCGTATGTTTATACATTTGTTCAGGGTAGAGCTTATTCTTGGGTAGAAGACGAGTGGGCGGAGTGAAAGGTAACGAGAGCGGAACCACCGCTCCGTATTCAAACACACTGACGGATGATACTCGTGATTTGCTTCCTTAAACAGATTGTATTAGCTCTTCAAACATGTCAGGGCTCAGGGCTGTGATGTGATGGGCAAATGCGCCGGGGCGCACGCGAAAGACCGTTTCCTGGAAGAGCGCGTGTCTGCATGTGTGCATGTGCGTCCGTGCATGTGTCACCTCAACCTGAACAAAACCCATTAGACCACTCCAGAGCTTTATGACATCCTGCTATTGTGACATTCACCCATTACCTGGCAGTAATGGACTCTGTTCGTCTAATGTCAGGGAGGGACTGAGATAGAGGAAGCTCGGATGTATGCATGTGTGTGTGTGTGTGTGTTGCAGCTATGTTCATGGCCTGACCGTTGAGTGGCTTTTTTATGCTAGAATTCTGATATTAAACGTCCCTACAGCGCCTTATAGTTTAAACTATAAGTAAAACAACAACAACCAGTGTGTGTGGTTGTGTGGGAGACATGCGTGAGCATTTCTGCAGATCAAGTGCCACAGATCACTGTGCTGTTATAGAGACACAGCGGTAAGGCAGGGCTAGGGAGAAGGTTATTGATTCCTCCCAGCATAAAGGCCCACAGGAGACAGTAATGGGAGCGACAGTCAATGAGTAAATCAGCAGTGAATACACACACACACACAAACACACAGATGAGTGTGTACTATGCACACACATACATAGGCCTCCGGGCACCGCAGCTTCCCCTTGGGATCTGTCGGTAGATGCTGCACATGAAAAAGATGGGTCATAATCCCCCAACCACTGCACCGCAATGTTATATTAACCACTGCTGTGATAATGTGCGCCGATAAGTAAAATAAGATCTGTGTACATCAAGTTTCTAAGAATGGAAGCACTGATTTGGATCACCAGTCAGGCCACATAACATTGTTAACTCCCACCGATTCCGTTTGGGGTTCGGCAGTTCAAGCTGCTATGAGTAACTACTTTCCGCAAAAAGTATAGATTTTTTTTTTTACCACCCAAAGGGAGCTAGAAATTATATAGCTGCTTCCGTGTCCACAGGAAATCCTCTTGATCAATATTTTTCTGTTTTAAATTACAGAGAGTTTTGGTGATTCTAGACGCAAAACCGTCGCAGGGATGTCCACACTTAGGCAGAGAATATTGCACGTAACCTCATAAAAAAAAAAAGTCTTGACACTCACACATGCACACACTACTTCTTTCAATCGTAGGGATGGATGTAAACCATTAGGTGCTCATTCTGTCGAATTCAGGATGATGCAGACGCCGACACATCAGTGAGTCTTTCTCGCCTGTTTCCTCCCATCTGTTATTTTTTCCAACTATTTCAGTTTTCCTGCTCTTCCCCCAACCCCCACCCCCCCATCCCCGCTCCCAAGAGACAGTTAGGAGATATGTAGGCAGATCAGGCATAAAGGCAGATGGTGAGGGCAGAGAGGGAGAGAGAGATAAAGAGAAAAAGAGAGGAATAAAAGAGAGTGATAGACAGACACAGAGGAAGAGAGGAGCTGAGTCCACAGGCAGGCCATGGCCAGTCAAGTGAAAAAGAGAACAGCTCATTCTAGCGGGCCAGCTGAGCTCCAAGTCTCCGTCTAATCTACAATAACCTTACATACAACAATGAGCTGCACTCTGCCTCTGTACTACTGTAGCACGGGAAAAAAAAAGTGTAAAAGTGCGACTTTAAGATGAACGCCGGAGCAGTAGTAGCGAGCAATGCACAGCGGAGGCCAAGTGCATGTCCTGCATACAGGAAGCATGAACGCAAACAGATGCAGGATTGCAGAACAGGAGCACTTCATTGTTGCCGGTGTATTGATTCTTAACAACAGTATCTACACTATTGACTCGTCAATAACAACCGTAGAAGGAAAAGCTGTGATATATGGCGTTGCTTTTGGAATAAATCTACATTTTTCTCACATGTGAATGATTACACACACAAAAAAATAGCTAGTTGCAATTGTATGTAACAAAACAATGGAAACCATTTTGTGTTGCTTTGCAGTAAGAAATCCACATAAGCAGGGATAACAATACCATTCCTGTAAGATATGCCGCTCAACAAATGGCGCCCGTTTAAAAAAAACAATAGTGACACCGAAACGTTTGGCGAATCACTTCCCTCCTCTGCTTACGAACATCAGTCGCTCACATGCGTCATTGACCTAAAAACTAGGCCGTATCAAGAAGCTTAATTTAGACATTATTTCTTCAAGTTGTCCTAGTTAAACCATCTCATTGTTGCTGATTAAATGGCTTTCCTTTTGTCTGAGCGCGCACACACACACACACACACACACACAGCAAAGCATGCACATGCACATGTCTGGACGACAGCATTCGCCCTCCACTTTAACCAATACTGAACCTGTTTGGGAGGATGTGGGCTGTCCTGCTGGCGTCCCATGACACTTGCCGAGTGCCTCCTCTGCATGGTTCTGTGTTTGGGTCTCAACACAACCGGTAGAAACCCAATCTCACGGATATGGATTCAACAGCCTTTTGCTCCCCCTTTGCTTTCCCTTAGCTCAGTGCCACGTTAAATCTAGAGTCTCGATCTAAAGCGAGTGACATTTAAATAAATAGCCCACAAAGTCTTCCTCGCCCTCTCTTCTTCTTCTTCTTCTTCTTCTCCTCCTCCTCCCCGGCTCTCCTCTCCTCTGATGCTCCGTGAACCTCCCTCTGTCCTCCCACCCGCCTCTGCTCCAGCATCTGCCAATTGCAAATGTTTGCTGGTGGGTCCGGGATGAGAAGACCTACATAGCACACACAGATCAGTTGTATTGAAAAATACCTGGTTGCTAGGATACGTCGGGACAAAGATCAAAGTGACTCCTCTATGAACCATAAAATAGTTGTTTGGGGCTCAGTTGGTCACAGTCATACTACGCCCACTACTTGTCAAGTGTTTCCTGTGATAGCAGGTGATGCATGACAACCGAGCGGCGGGTAATGTGCATTATCAGAGCAGGGCTTTCTATATCAGGAGACAGAGGCACATATTGATCATTAAACGTCTATTAAGGCGGAGGTTTGCTTGCCGGCTGAAGCTGGAGCTGCATGTCCAGTATGGAAAAAAAAAGACGGGTGGTATAAAAGTCAAATGAGAGGTATTAATAAATAATATCATTGTTACTTATAATCTCTAAGAGGTTTGGTGGGAAAAGTAAAAAAATTGATCTATGTAGGCTACTTGAAATGTTCCACTTAAAAGCAGCATTGTGTACCGCGGCATGATTTATGACCCTGTGATTAACAATACCTGTTAAAAACAGTGGCAAATCCCCAGTTCCAATAGAACTAAAGCATAACACATTATGGAAAAAAACACAACAAATGGGAGCTATATAAAAATCTAAGCCTGTGCTTTTCTCCCTCTCTGTCTCTCTCTCTTTTGACTAGATTCTTGTTAACATATAACAACTACGGTGGTAATAAAAGGACCATATTAAAGAGAGTGAGATTATATTATGTTTTGAATATAAGGTCTAGGTCTTATATGAATATAGTCCCATGATTTAAAACACTTAGACCACAGTTAGATGCACACCACCCGTATTCAGAAACCAAGCTTTAACACAAGCTTAAACACACACACACACACACACACACACACACACACACACACACCACCTCCCCATTCACAGCAATTCAATCAGCCAATCAGAGGACAGCCTTCTAGAGCTCCAGAGATATGTAAAAAAAAATATTGAGATGATTTTTGGTACTTCAAACCACAAACCTGTCTTGTTACAGAGATCAAAACTTCAAATAAAACCCATGAAACGTGTAAAATGTTGGACGTTTAATGTTGTGAGTTTGATATGGAGGTTTTTATAGGAAAAACTCCATTAGCTGAGTGGAATTTGAACAGACATTATGATCCAAGTCCAATCTTCGTCGGGGTTTGAGCAATGTAATAATGTAATTTTCTGTGGCTACATTCTTTTAAAGGAAAATAAAGGTCTGAAAATTGATAAAATAGGAAGTTGAGCAGAAAAAAAGCGAGCTTCTGGGATGGATTTAAAATAGAAAAATCCTTTACACATTCCAGTAATATTCAAGATTGACATAACAGCAAACCAAATTATAGCATTTCAGTCTTCACATCAGTGGACCCGCAAACTGAGTAAAATAAAACTGAATGAAAAGTGTTTCAAAATGTTCCACATTAACAAGGCAAACACATTCAAGGCAATAAAATAGGCCGAACCAAAAAAACTATCCAAAAAGAAAACATGCATTTTTCCTTCTTTTTTCCCCCCTTTGGCTGCACTGACCTGGGATCTGCTCAGAGCCCTCCTGTAGTCCCATTCTGGCTGGCACATGATGCGACGATGTAGGCGGATACAGACACAGTGGAGGCTAGTATCAGAGAACTGTCCCTGCCGTCACACTGTACCACACTAACGGCCGAAGCATTTCTCTTCTATTTCTGCCGTCCCTCCGTCCTCCTCCCCTATACCCATCTCTCCATCAACATATCTAAAAATAAAAGAGGAGCAGGCGCTGGCGACGAAGAAAAGGACACATCACACTTAATGCTGGAGGGCTGATCTACATACACCCCCCCCCCTTCCACCACTACCACCTCCCTCCTCATCCTCGCCTGTCCCCCCGCCCGCTGCAATGATTTTTCCATTTGAAACTGTAATTCAATTTCACAGCACGACGGCACCATTCCAAGTGGCTTTCACTTAAAAAAAAAGACGGCTTTGAAGTTTTTTTGGAAGGTACCTTTGACAGAGTTAGCCACAAAGCTGATTTCCTCAACTCACGAGACTGCCAACAATGGCCTTTCCAAAAAAAATGTAAAAAATGTAATTAAAAAAAAGCTGCGGCAGGAAAACTGGTGACCCCCGAATAGCAGCTGAAATTGTGCAATGATGCATCAATAAAGCGTGCACTCCTTTGACCTACATTGCATGTCGCTAACAGCTGGTGTAGTGGAAATGAGGAAGAAGCCAAAAGTGATGTCCAACACTTTGATTCATGACTTCCTGTACAGTACGACACAGAGAGGGGCTCCTCGTCATCGTGTCTTATAGCAGAGGTTAATCTGGGAGCTGTGGCATCTCGGCTGAAGTCGACAGGATGTTCTTCTCTGCTGAAAAAAATGGGTTTGCATATAAAAAAAGGGCACATTTTTTGCATATTCAAACTAGCCGGTATTTATATAGTTGTTTTTGTGGGTGGACATTTGGTTTGTTAACAAACTTGGGATAGTTGTTATATATTTAGTTTGGTTGCAAATAAACTTGGATTCATATCTAATTGGTTTTAATACCTTTGTTTAACCATTTGTTTACTAATTGTTAAATTATATGTGAATATATATAGAAGTAAGAAAGGGTTAGTGATGTCTTTTTCACGTTTTACTTTAATCTACTGCTTTGCGATCCTAGTTACTTCAGCATTGTTTTATGTATATATTTATTTTCATGTTCAATTTAAATAGCATCAATAATACATTTATTATATTATTTACAGTCTTTGCTTCACAGAACAAAAAGTCTTAATGAAACATATGAAGGTATGCGTAACACACCTTTCACCTTTAATGTTTAATTGTTGGCTTTGCATTTACTGAGCCTATAAAAGAGGAAATGTAAATGTAAGTTTACATGTTGTTAAATTACCTATCTGTGGGTGTGTGTGATCTACCCTCGCTGTCATAGTTCATAGGCTGATGTCATAAAAAGAGACGACCCAACGCAGAGCGACTGTCGACACTGGAGATGACTTTACGACTTGAATGGCAGATGAGATAATCTGCCTAATACAGCGGACTCATGTTTTATCCCAGGCCCTCAGGACGGGACGGTTGTTTATAGGAGAGCGAAAACAGGAAACTCCGCGTCACACTTAACTCCCTGCTAATGTAAATAAGTATACATATTATATTTATTTATAAACGCCACGTGCACCTTTTCTCCGCTTGTCGAGTGAAAGTGCAAACAGTGCCGCTGGGTTTAAGTGCAGTTACAGTTACAGCGTTGCATGGCAGAAATCAGACGTAAGTAAACCAAACAAGTTCTTTTCCTTTCGCAGACAACACACTCCCATCATTCACCCAGCCCCTTGGAATCCTCCTCTCTGCTCTGCTGTCCCTCGACGACGTCCATTACGGCTCAAATACACTTCTCATGTCAATATCTGTAAGGGGATGGGAAATTGCAAGGGGCCTAATGGACTTCAGAGCCACATAATCTGTGACAGCTCCATCATTCAGTCTTAAGTCGACTGCTACTAATTCCGCTCGTGCTGATATCACAACTTCATATCAATAAATACTTGCGCCACCAAAAGAAAACTGTCAACATCACGCGCCAGGGATCTTCTCTGACACACATGCATTTATTTCTGCCAAGACCAACATGTGTATAAACACTCTGCAAACTGCAGGGGGAGCTCCATTTGTTTACAAGAACACTGAGAGACTCGGGGATGTTGTGTGTGTGGTATGCAAAACCTCAATCTGTCTACAGGGACAGTCCAGCCTGTGTAATAAATCAGTGCTAACAAAAAAGTAACAGTTACGGATAGGAGAAAAAAAAAATGATTGAGGTTATTTCCAAGAGTATCACACATAAGCTGAATGAATGAATAGTGCACAGTGTCAAGTGGCAAGAAAGCTGTCAAGCTGTATTCTATCCCAGCATACACCTGGAATCCAGCAAGGAGACACGCTGCACAGTCCTTTATTGTGCTAACATGTAACCTTCAGGTTTGACTAATTCAAAGGAAGATATAGGCCTACAGTAGGGATGCTACCAACATTCATTTCCATTGTTGATTAATTGCCTTTAATGCCATCCAAAATCTGATGTTTTACTTCAGAAGTCCATAACACAAACATATTCAGTTTTAATATTTAATATTAAAATATCAAAATATCAACTCATTCATATTCATATCACATTTGTCTTAAAAAAGAAAAAAAAATCCTCATGTGGTAAAACTAATTGTCAGTCAATTAATTGACTAATTTCAGCAGCTCCATTATACAGTATCTAGTACACAAACTCTTTACAAAGAGTACTACGGGTCAAAGCACACGAGTTGATGTCTTCAATTACAAATCAGAGCGTTGTCCTGGACTGACACTTTTAGGCAGTCGCTCCTAATTACATACAACACTGTGGGCTGTTATCTATATAATATAGATGAGTTGTGTTATAGTGATAATTAATACTCTACCGCATGTCCTGTATTATTCTCATTATCATAACAAATTAAATTTTAAAACATGATCAAGCAGTTTTTCAGATAGTGTGACCTACTTCTTTTGAATTACCAGCTGCCTCAAAAATAAAAACAACACAATTTCTTCGGCGCCTCCACAAGCTCAAAGGAAACATCCTTGTTTTGCTGTGTAACAATTACTGCTTTGATTTGACAATAATGTTGAAAATTTGGTACTTTACTGTACATGAAATCCATCTAAACTACCTGTGTCGCTCCATCAAGGCAGTGAGTGTGTGTGTGTGTGTGTGTCTTGTTATGAGGTGCTGTGACAAAACCATGTAAGGTCTAAAGGGACATGTGCCCGGTGTTTGTCTGTAAGCCTATCTTCACGCACATGCCCACCCACACGCTTACACACAGAGGCACAAGCCCAAATCGTGCACCAACGCGTGCACATGCACACACACGCGCACACGAAGCGCACACGTGCGCATACGCGTACATGCTCTACTTGTCACGACTCAGACACTCCAGTCCCGAAGAACCCAGCAAGCCCGACCCAAACCCCTACTGGCCAGCAACTGTTCTTATGTGATCCCTACTGAGGCAGAAAAAGAGAGAAAGGGGGGAAGAGACACAACGTACAGTGAGACAGAGACGAGTCTGAGATTAGGAGAAGAACAGGAACAAATACTGAAATGTGAATAATTGAAGTGAAAACAATGAGACACACAAAAAAGGGATAATGTACTTAGGCAAACATATATTAGGTTAGTTTGCCTTATTACACCTCATTTCAACTCTGGTGATATATTGGTACTTATAAAGGTAAACGCTACCATGGGTTGCGTAGCCAGCTGCTATCAGGCTCAGTGTGACTTTTGTCACGATATGGCAAATGTGTGACATAAATAAAAAATGCATAATAAATAATCAACTTCCTGTTGTAGTTTCTCAAAAAAAAGGTTTACCATTGACTCCAATTTGTACTGAAGTGTTTCTGCTCAATACACTAATTCTATTGTGCTCCTCATAGTGCATTGAAAGCAGATTGTGTCATTGATGGTAAAGCACATAATGTATTTTTATACAAACTACTTCACAGTGAACCCAAGAATCACAGTTTACCCACTCAACACACGCAGCGTTTGCCAAATGGATTTGGCAAAGCTGCCTGTGTATGCATGATTTGCCACTGTGTATTCATGTGAGTGTGTGAGCGAGATGGGTCTCCTGGGCTGGATGGTGATGACTCACCCACCCCCACACTCACACACGTGAAATCAGACGTGCACTCAACACCAGCGTCATCACTCAAAACCATGTTAGCGCCGCCACACTGATGCTAATTGTTTCCAATCAGCATATCAGGGGGGCCTGTCAATGCACTGTGAAACCAGACCACACCAGCGATTGCTTATTGATCTTATTACCTGCTCACGTCACTCCATCAAGGAAGCGTGTGTGTGTGTGTGTGTGTGTGTGTAAGTGTGTGTGTGTGTGTGTGCAACAGACCAACTGAAACGTCAATCAGAGCTCCACACCTGAGCCCAACACTAGCTAAAACATATAAAGTTAAGATCTGCAAAAATAATCAATGCAAAATCTGAATTTTTGTTTTATTATTTATTGAAAAAAATGTACCAATATAGTGTAACTCAAGAGTCTTTACTGTTGATGATAGTATTAAACTCTCTCGCCAACTGGTAACTACCACAACTTGGGGCTTAAACTAATGCAGTAGTATTCACCAAGCACAACATCTATTCCTCTAAATTTTCGAGTCTAAAACATCTCATCTTTTGTCTTATTCTCTCACAATGAAACACACAGGTCAGACGAGCAACATTAAGCACCCAGTAAATGTTAAAGTTGCAGTGATACAATTTAAGAGAAGAGAACAGAATAAGTTTAAATATCGTGTTTAAGAATAAACAACATTTACATGACAAAAAATGCTATGCTTATACAACTTTTAATTTTAATTTGGAATGGCAATCGCATAATCTCCCCCCTTTTCTACCCTATGTGAATGTATTGTGCTGAGCCAGCCACTAATATATCTTTGGCTATTTTACATGTGTGTGATTGTGTCTCACAGCAGGGTTGCATGACGAAGCCTTCGCATGTGCTGTCTTAAGCATGCGTGCGGCTGTCGGGAAACGTCGTTGCGTACGCCTCATCTTTGCTTTCCTCCCTCTCATGAGTGACGCATGGCTCGCTGCGTGCAGTTTTATACAGCGGTGGTATGTGATAATGTGTCCTGTAGCATGATGCCTTTCATCTGCTGATGTGTTTGATGCTCAGTATACATCACTGTACCCTGGAGAATTAGACAGCACGCTGCAAAGCACGGCAACATAAACGCTATGCAAGTCCTGAAGTGGATTTATTGACTGTTTCCTTGAATGTATATTCCAAAAAAAAAAAAAGCCAATATCAGTAAATATTATTTTAAAAAATTACAAAATGTATAATATATATATATATATATATATATATATATATATATATATATATATACTTTTAGCTAATAATTAAGCCTAATTAAAGATAATAGATAATGCTATATAATTTATTCTCACTAATGCATAATTCCATACCACAATAGTTATATAAAATGATAAATACTACATACACTAAAAAGTCTTTATTGTTATTCATGTTTAGCCACAAAAGGTTGAACTTGTTTATAAGAATTTGGCACTATACTAATGAAAATAAGTGGGAAATAACAGTTTAGTAATAAACTGACACTCAGCCCTTGTGTCTCCTATAGAAAATCAGCTGTTCAAATAAAATGATGATACTGCAGTGAATTATTTAAAGAGCATATGAAGAAATAAGTTATAATTCATGAAAACACAAGACTGCAGAGTAATAGTAACATAAGCAAAACATAAAAATGATATCTACACACTGAAGACGGTTTGATTAAACAACAGTCGTGTTCTTGCAACATCGACTTGACATCTTTCCTTCGCGGAGTAAGACGCATCGCACGCCCTCACACATTCATCTGAATTATATACACACACTATTTCATCCCAGTCTTCTTCCTCCCTCCTCATGCTCTCCCTTCGAGGCTCCGCGGCTTAAGTGGGTTGTTTTTTTTGTTTTTTTTTTCTTTTCCGCGGTTGTACCCATGTTAGGCTCCCGATGCCAGCTTGTCGTCCTCTACTCGGGTGCATCGCGCCTCCCGCGACCCGCTCCTCTCAGTCAGCCTCCTGCTCCCGCTGATTGACAGTGACGTTGCCCAGCATTAGCATTTCAGGCCGAGGTCCCACGGGGGCAACGTGAACGTCCAGGCACTTCCACATAGAGCACATGTTTGAGAAGAGAGAATTTGCTGTGTATGTAAATGCAATGATGCTGATTACCACAGGACATGTAAATGTGTGTCAGAGCTATAGCGGTACCATCACATGAACCCAAATGAAAAAGAGGATTACATTCTTTATATTATCTAGTATTATAAAAATAAAAAAATAACAATAATTGTTCACTTCAGTTAGTGTCTCACTATTACCAACAGTTAGCCTTTTCTTGCTGCTTGTAATGCTCAGAATTAGGGCTGCATCTAATGATTACAGACACTGCCCGCCTTCCCAGAGGCTGTTTGTAAACTGAATTGTTCATAAGGCATTATCAATCTGTAATTGCGATGATAAATAAGGTTAACTTATGCGGAAACTGTAAAGTATTCAAGGATTTTGTAGAGGCAAGGCAGGGATTGGCTGGTCATTATTTTCCCAGGGGCCAAACGTGCTCTTTGGACTGAAACCCTGATCCTAGAGAGCCGCTGTGGGTGCAGGTTTTTGTTCCAGCAGTTAGGCTCCTGATTATTCTAATCGACTACTAGAACCTTTGTTAAGGGCCATTGGTGGAATCGTGTGTGTTACTGCTTGGTTGGAACAAAAATCTGCAGCCACATCGGCCTTCTAGGACCAGGGTTGGTGACCCCTGGTCTAAGCAGACCATAAGTATTAGATCAGCAGCCCAATGGGCATAGTCCTGCATGCGAAGAAATGCACACTTGAAGCAGCTGCTGCCAAATGTGCCAAAATCACAGATACTGTATGTTTGCCAGGGCAGACACATGTGGTAAGCTGGAAAATCTAATAAATGATAGAATGTCAATGACATGATTAACAGGTTGAATTTGTCGTCTGTACCAGTAGCAGTTTAAGTTAGTCATTCTTCCATCCTGATCTAAACCGTCTTGAATGTGGTGTGAAAACACGTTTTAAAGCCACCATTCACCAGCAATAACATTCATCTGGCAGCATTCTGATTTCAGGGTTAGACTATTATTTTGTGAGTGAGTATTCGACATCGGCCTTTCTGGACCTGTAAAATGTGTTAGGCTGTTTTTAATGGGAGTTAGTTAGAGACAATGTACAGAAATAAGAGAAAATCACACTTTGTTTTTCGAATTATACATTTTTTTTTTTTATTGCCTGTGTTATGCCAATGCAGCTGTGGCTACATTTTATCTCGTTGGCTAATGGTTATTAATCTCTTAACAAGCATCTGCTGTTGTGAAAAAAAAAAACTAAACATGTATCGCTGGTGTGAGGCCGAGACCTATAGGAACCATACAACCAGACTCTGATCCGCCTCATAAAAGTGGTCTCAGTCCATTTGGAAGTGATCTTTGGTAGACTGATTGAATATGGTCTGTGTAGATGCGTAAACATTAAGACGGTTAATATATAAGATTAAGTTTCACAATGCCTCTATAAAGAGTATATATCCCTATATTAAAATAATTTATTGTGACATAACTAATTTAATCTAATATTCTTTGCTACAAAAAGCAACGCTATTTATAGATTTTGGGCCAGCTGTGATGTGCAAAACCCACAGGAAACAACCATTTCATGGCTGTTTATCTGAGATGTTTCTCCTGGGAGGCATTCCTCCGGACCCCCTGGAAGGGGCTCGTAATTAGTGACTCCGATCCACCGTAAAAATAACATGGAGACGACGTGATTATTCCCCCGAATTGATTCATTATGTTGATGATATGTCTCATCCAGTCATGCGTGCAATTATTCGATATAAACCATATGTTCTTCACTGACGCGTTCCACGTACGTGTGTGTGTGTGTGTGTGTGTCAAGATAGCGCTTGGTAAACACTGTCTGAAAAGCAGATGAGGAAAAAAAAATAAAGAAAGCAAACTTGAAGGTGAACAATTCCATAGAAAGAAAGCGGCTCTTCTGAGTAGTCCTGTCTTCAGGCTAAACCGAAGACACTCAGCATGTTTCACACCAGAACAGCTTCATCCAATAAAGACTTAGTCATTGAATTCCTTGTTGAATGAGTTTGGACAGAGAGACATATAAGGAAAGGAAGAAAGATGTTGGGAGAAAATACGCTGAATGAAAGAAGGGAACACGTTGACATTAGCACACGCTGTATCGAGCCTAAGGAACCAAACAGGCCACACATATATGTCTGTGTGTGTGTGTGTGTGTGTGTTTGTTTGTGCGAGTAACTAGAGAGACAGAGAGAGAGAGAGAGAGAGAGAGAGTACCATCCTGCACACACATCACAGCCCAAGGCCAACTCCTTCGTCTGTTCTTCAGATGAGAACCAAGCGCTCGCTCCGTGATGCCTTACCACAGTTCAGAGAAAACAGGGTGCCATTTTTAGAATGGATCCAATTATTTCTATTAATATTAAAACGTGACCTGGAACAAACTCTCCGCTCACTACCTGGTTAAACATACCCCGAGAGGCGTTTTGAGGCATCATGGAGGGCGACTCCATGAATGAATTACAGTGCCGCGTGAATGCAAACGGAAAATATGACAGATATGGTCAAAGATCTGCCGGTTTTTAATCTCTATACTCGGGCTGACTCAAAAAAAAATTGTTTTTGTGGTTTTCATAGTAACCGTGCGTCGCCTCCGGTCAGGGTGTTCCTGCTCGACTTCTGAGCAGTGCTCGGGTTGAAAACGTCAGGCCGGTGCAAGTGTTTCCCCCATGTATGCAAATGTTGAACTCTCTCGCTCCCTGTGAGTGAGAATGACGGAATCGGAATCCATTTCTGGATCTAAGATTGGACTATGTGCGGTAAATACTGCAGATCTTTGGGTGAAATGCTTTGCTGCTGTGCCCCCCGTAAAATGATGATATATTAACCCAACTCTGCACTACAACGTGGTATGTGTTTTATTTCAGTCAGGTTGTGCTACAATTAAGACATTTTGGGCTTTTAAATCTGTGATTTAATGATATTTTGGCTGTGTTAATGCATACGACATAAACAGGTGTAGATCAAGGGTTTCGATACAATTAAAAGTTCATTATAGACCACGTTCTGTAATAATCCATTTACTTTCTTTCACGGCATATTGACATGAAGTAGTAGGTACACGAAATAGAAGAAATCCTTAATTTGTATCATTGCTACCACCTACTGTTTCATGTCAACATGGCCGCTGTGAAAAAGGTCATTTCATCATCAACGTTGTTTTCTATGCAAAATTTAATTTCAAAGAATGAAATAGAGGAGGACAAAAAAAAAGGAACAGAACAAGCAAATTTGAAAGGAAAATGAATAGCAGTGGATCATGTTTCTTTTACGACTGGCTTCAAACACAGCGTAGTCTGTCAGATGCATAATTTAATTTAGCCTGATTCGATTACGTTTTGGTTACTGGTTTTGCACACACGCCCACAGCAAATGAGCAATCGCAATTATTCTCTGAGTGGACAACAAGTTAAAATAAAAAAAATATATATATATTTTTGCTTTTTTAATTCTCTCCATCAAGATGGCTGCATATGATAGCTGATGCCATCAGAACTGCCTCCTCTCCAGTGGGAACGCCATGCAACCTCTCTGGGTGCAAACTCGGGTCACTCTTGATTTTTTTTTTTTATACTTTGTTCCTGAAGAAACCTCAACGTGCAGAGCCAAAACAACAAGGAACTCATCCGACCAGCGAGCGTTGTGCCTGCGTCCAAATCCTCCTCGACTTCACGCTACGTTGTAAATTTCTCGAAAAAGGACTTCTGCACAAAGTGGAGAGATTGATGTAGCATGACACGCCGAAGCCCCATAAACCGATCTGCCGTTCCCACGCATGTGCAGTGGCGTCTGCCTTACATGGAACTACTCTCTGGAGACCGAAGACAGGACGGCTGTTAGTCTTTGGCGCTGTCACGCCGGGTGACATGTTCCACATGCTCAGTGACGTGTTTAACAGCTTTTGGACAACAACGAAAGTTTATGCCTCAGAGGAATAAGATATATCAGGCTTTGGATACACACTTGATACTTGTAAGTAGATCAATCCAGCGCTGGTTTGGCCTCGCGCATGAGAATTGTTGACGGTGAAAGAAAGGAAAAAAAAAAATTCAAAGAAGAGAAAAACTCCTGCAGCCTTATGCTTTAAGGGGAATTGTTTTCTCATTTTCTTTCACGGAAATAAGCCTTAAAACCGATGTGAGGTGAACGTTTTGCCAAAAAAAGAGAAGTTGAACCTGGATAATTCATAAGAACGCGTTGTCTTCGCCTTCTGCCAGTCCTACAAACCATTTAAAACACGGCGTATATAGAGAGGGAGCGTTTATCAGACCACACATCTGTAGAGCCGAACCAGGCGTCAGTTTGGAAATGCCGAGACGACTGTGAATTCAGAGAAGGCATATCAGGGCCGAAGCCAGGCAAAAAACACACACGTCACACACACACTCACGCACGCACACACACACTCACGCACACGTCAACAGTGTCTTACATAACACAGTGAGTGATGGCAGCTGAGGACACAATAATACTGCCTTTGGCATTTGTCCTGTGAACGTTGGACAGAGAGGAAATCGGGTGAGTGGGAGAGAAAACAGAGAGGGAGACAAAAAAAGCGACAGGAAGTGAGGGAGAGAGCGATGGGGAGGCAGAGAAAGAGCCTGGAAGAACTGAGATACACGGAGAGAATTTTTTTTTTTTTTTTTCACTACAGATGCCCATTGCCGGAGGCAAAATTCCCAAAGGGAGAATATCATCCAAGTTAATGCTGCAGTCCAGTCATTTCTACGTCTTCTTGGTCTTTCTTTTTCTCCGTCGGTGTCCCGCAGCTCCAGACTATTTACTGTTAATTTTCACATGACTGTTTTTTTTTTAATGCAATTTCAATCACTTTTCAAGCTGGAAGCAAAACTCAAATGTAAAATACTAAAATTTTACTGAATTAACGTAATCAAGACAATTTATTGCAAACATTAAAGTAAAAAAAAAATCAATTCAAATGACACACGGTCACACAGATGAGGTCGTAGCCGCTGTGGTGAGGGTTCTCTTTAGCAGCTTTTTATCATTACAATCAGAGATGATTTGATGAGTTTTTAACCAAACTAAAGAGACACAAATAATAAGAGTTGCTCCAGAAATGTTCAGATAGAGCAGCCTCTAGGTATCGACATGCTCAGCGTAAACTATGGTTTGTGAAGGAGATGGTGGTGGTCTGCAAATGTATTTATTTCAGAGCCTTGTACATCTTCACATCATCCTTTATCACAGTTTTTACTATGCATGTCTTCAATCGTGGACTTGTGTAAGCTCACCCAATAACTGCTTAGCGTTGCTCCGCAACCGACAAATGACCCTTCCCAAGCCCCGCCCCCTTTCGTTCAGTGCTCCAATGGCAGTCGAGCAGGCAGATTTGCTTCCACTTTAGTTCTAAAGGGATTTGGAAAAGGAGAGACGGTATGGTTGCTGACATCTTTTTAAGATGACATGGATTATCGCTAGCCAGAAAAAAAAAAATGAAGGTTAATCTCTTTTTGTTTATAAATTATCTTCTACTGGAAATAAACATTATGTGCCATCCCAAACTAACTTGTTATTTAATGTGTTATTGAAACACCTCATCCTGTTTATTCCATACCATACATGACAAGAAATAACCTTATTATGTTCTGGAAAATGTGTTTATTTTATAATATTATCTTGCAATAGTTTGTATGACAAAAAACTACAAACTAGTATAGCAACAGTAACTGAGAAATGGCTATATATTGATTATAATATGATACATAATTGTGATTGATATTGTATATTAACAGGATGAATGACGATATACTTTAGGTTGACATCTCTGCCGTTTTATAATGAAGGTCCTTTTGGGTGTGATGTGAGCATTTGGGTGTAGTGTCTGAAATGATTCTATTAAATCTAAAAAAAATAGTGAACAATGTTTTTATGACATCCCAGCGTCAGTATCGTATAATGCCTGACCAACAGTCCAATAAGGATTAATTTAATCACTTTTAAAATACTTACAACAGATTTGGAAATGAGGTTCCAATCTTGTGATTTGATGTCTTGAGATTTTGCCCGAGTTGTGTAATCTTTATTACACTAATAAGCTAATTGCATTACTTTATAAAGTTGCATCATATCTGTAATTAATGATCCATGCAATAAAATGAGCATGAGTCCAACTTCGGTGATAAATGTTTTCTAGTAGTTTAGAAAATGTAAAAACCATATATAACTAGAAAAGCACTGTGATTTACCACGATATTACCAAATTACAGAAAATTCAACATGATCCAGAGACCAGGATTTCTTCCAGATAATTACCAAAATTGAATCATCTATTCATGGCACCATTCACGACATGCGCTGAAAGTTTGACAAATATCCGTCCAGAACCTTTTGATAATGAACAGAAAAACAAACAGCCGGTGAGCACATAACCTCCTTAGCAAATGTATTAAAAAAAACACTGGCTGAAAGGGCCCATTTCATATCAAAATCTTTCCACCAAGTTATTTTAAACATCAGGACTAAAGTTATATTGCTTTTTCTTATCCATTGTTTCACAGTCCACTTCCCCATCATCATAATAAGTTCTGATACAGTTTTAAGGAGACAGTTGCTGCATCAGTGATGCTCTCTCTCCTCCTGAAGCACATAATACAGCACATAAAGTCACGTCTGGATACAGTCGTTTCTCAACACAGACAACCTCTAGACAATTAGCTGCTGTACGAACGTCATGAATGTGTGTCTGCAGCATGTGCGACTGTGACGTGTATGTGTGCATTATGAGGGATAATGGAAGGGAAAAACACTCCCAGATGCATGTGATGCAATTATGTCCTTGATTATCTGATTGGGTAATCTACAGGCAGGCTGGAGGCGTCCAAGACAAACACACTGTCGGCAGACTGTTGACCGAGCCAAGCCACTGAGAAGCACACACACACACACACGCAAACACACACACACGCAAACACACACCTGGATTTGTGCATGTGCTCAATGATGCATAGATGCGAAAAAGGCTGCAACTGATATTTCACATAAAAAATTCTATTTGTGCCTGTGCCCAAAAGAGCTGTGAATAAAGTTGCAGTGACTTTGGCGAACTACTGCACGTACTGTACGTGTATGAGGCCTGCATCTAACAAACGAGTGTTTGTGTGTTAGTGTGTGACTCAAGGACTCAAGAGGGAGATCACTTGACTGGCTCAGTGATCTAACCTACAATGACACTTCAACTCAATCTGAATAGGCATCCTGCTTTATGAGGACACCTCACATCTGGGTGTGTGCTTCACCGCAGCCAGGTGTGTGTGTGTGTGTGTGTGTGTGTGTGTGTACAGTATGTGTCGACACATGCTTTTATGCAATTTTTGTTATGCAAAAATTATTAACTATGCAAGACACACACCTCAGAGGATCTCAAAAAGGATAGAAGTTCAACTTTAATTTAATATTTTTGTCAAGAGAGAGATAATTATATAAAGATAATATCATGTTGAATTTACACAGATTTACACAGAATTACTATTGATAGCTAAACATATATGAACATTATATGGGGAATTAATATCTAAAGTCTAATTGTAAAGGTGTGTAGGCATGTCCACACTGATGTTACTGGTAACACAAAAAAACACTCTACACTCTCTGTCACCAGGAGTAGGCTCTGAAGTACATCATTTTAAAGATAATCTACTGCTTATAATGTGGTTTCATATGTGCCAGTCTGCTGTAATGTGAAATACAGCTATACAATAGACATGTGTCTGTATGTACAAGCCCACACTCATGAACTTATTTACAGTAAACGTGCACATTTGCAGGGCAAGGGTTAATTCTAAACTCAATAACTCAAGTGACAGTAGCAAAAGAAACGAGCAGGTCCACTCCGACTTCAGCTTCTCTCCGGCAAACTCACAGTTCTCGATTTCAGCCGCCCTGTTGAGATATTTTATGGCATCAACATAAACTCGTCCCACTCCTGTAGGGTTTTTTTTTCTTTTTTTTTTTTTGACTTATTGAGTCACACGTTGCACTCACTGGTGGCCTCAGGTTTACTGACCGTGACTGAAACTCCACTGGTTAAAGTGTCTAAGAGATGTGTAAGCACTCAAGTCTTAGTGAATAAATTATCCGAAGTAACAAGGGGCCTGACAAGATATTTGAGTTAGCAATAGAGATTTATATATATATGACAGTGACACAAAGGGCAATCGTTTTGTTGTTACAGACATTACATTTAAATGTGTAAAAATTGTGCACTACAGCTTCAAATCACAACACGCGTATGGCTGCACCGGACAACTCCATACACAGTGACGTGGCAGCGGGTGAAAAATAAGGAGAAGACTACAGCTGCGTTGTTGTATTTGACGATTTCATGTTTCTGTTGCCCATTTATAATTTGCGTTTTATGAATAGTCTTCAGCCTTGATTTAAAAGTACTAAAAGTGTTGTTAGCAGCAGACCTGCAGTTTTCTGGGAGTTTGTAACATGACATAAAAACTGAACCCTGCTTCTCCATTAAGTTTTATATTGCCTCACACCAGGGTGCATTGTACACTGTTGGACTCTCAGCAGTGCTAGCAAAAAAAACTATATATAGTACATAGTTTATATGAATGGAATGGACCAAACTCATCTTAATGAAGGCACATATCATAGTTATTGGACATTAATGGCCTGATGCTGGATAAAAAATGAATAGTTTGTTTTAGCCCTGTCATGGGATTTACTGATAAACAGCAAACAACAGTAAAAGGATAAATAAAACCAGCAGTCCTATCTCAGGCATTAACACTGCAGGAATGCTGTGCTGTTGGGCAGCTCCCAGGTACGCCTGAGTGTTAACTAACTCTACAAAAACCAAGGTCACGGCTGCACGTAAAAGAACACATACACAAGTAAATGCCGGCCATTCCTGCATAAATAGCGTTTAAAAAAGACTTCCGAGACTGATTCCAGGGTTCCAGCGGGGCCCTGCTTGCATTGTGTGAACCGAGACTGGGTTCAAACTTGACAAAATGCTAAAGCGAGTAAAACAGAACAGGAGTGTTTACAATGCGGTGCGAGAGTATTTACCATAGGGCCGGGAGGGGAAGGTACAGACAGGACGACGTATGGATATAGATGGAGACTCCGCTTGTAGATGCTGCCCCCTGCCCAGGCCAACCGCCCCCCCCAACCCCCCAGCGCCTCTCACCGGGCATATTTTGGAGCTAAAACACACCATTGAGTCGAGCAACAAGGCAATCCTTGTTCAAGGCCGCCAAACCTCATCTGGACAGCCAGCAGGGAAGCCACTGTATGTGTATGTGTGTGAGTGTGTGAGCACATGTATACAGTAGTGGCCGGGCCAGGTTTAAAATTATGTGCTGCTGCCGTTTCAGCAGCGAGGCCGTGGAAGCTGCTCTCGCACACTTTTTTCTTTTCTTTTTTTTTGTTGTTTTTTTTTTTTCGCTGTTGTTTCTTGCTCTCGCTCCTCTTTTCCTGGCCCTCTCCCTCGCTCTGTGGGAGCACATGGCACGGGGCCACGTTTCGCATTGCAAAAACACACAAACACACGACCTCTGCCGCGCGAAACGCCACGGACGCACGGTCCCGATGCCAGAGCTCTGAGCGACGGCGCGTTTAGGGTTGAACACGGCGGACCAGATAGTTGTCCTTTTACCATCAACACTTCTGCTGTGCTTGGCAGCCGACCGCCTCTCGCCCCCCCCTGAACCCCCCCTCACCCTCCCCGGCAAATCTTTCAACACTCTCCCTTTCGCCCCCCTCTCGCTCCCTCCCTCCCTTCTCTTTCATGCAGTAGCTCCTACATTAGGTCTCCTCAAGCTAGTCTGCGCCCCCTTCTTTATCTTTCTCTCTCTCTCCTTCTTCCCTTCTCTCTCTCTCACATGTTCTCACACACACACACACACACACACACACACACACACTCGCTCCCACATTTAGCTATTTGACTGCCGCTATGGCCAGTGTGTTCTTTTCCATCAATCACTTCTTTTTCTTCCCTCGTCCACTGTCTACAGGGACTTTTTTTTATACCTTTTTCATTTTGAATGAAAATATCTGTTCAGGAAGACTACTACAGACCAGACGCAGCCAGACGGGATTCTCGTGCAATCTCGTGATCTGGTGAATCTAGCAGCCTCGTAAGAATATATTACTTACTTTGCTTCCCTCCCCTCCAAATGTTTCAGTCCCTGCTTCTCTCTCACTCACCACAAATCTTACGGGGCTCACTTCATTTATCACATGTTTTTTTGTTCTCTATTTTTTTCTTCAAGCAACGAACAAGCCTCCCAAGGACAGCTGACATTATATTTGACTATGCCTTGTGCTTTTGGCCCCTGATTGAATTTGCATTTATCTGCATATAGTTTTCTCTATAACTGCTTCACATGCATTTTAGTTTAAAGTATCAACATTTTTCCTCATTCTCAAATGTCTGATGTTTTCAGGTTTCAAGGGAGATACACAAGTGTACATACATAAAAACATACATACATGTATGCTGCATGTAAACTATGCGACTACAATAGTAAAAAGTTTCTAAAATAGCTCCCTGTACCTTTATGTTTCTGTCACACAAACATGCATGCATGTGTCGGTTTCACAGCGTGGTTCTATGATGAGGAGATGGAGGAATGTCTTTGTATGCACTTGCACCCAATTCGTTTTTCTTTAGATCTAGATATAGCTCCTGCTACGCCGTTACTGTGTGTCTGCAGAGTATCACCAACCAACAAACTCTCAATGAACATGACAAGCATGCTGCCGGATGAAATGCTGTTTGCCAAAGTTATGAAATAAACCACCAACACAGTTTGTTTAGATATACAGTGGGGTGTAATTACACAAAGTGACAACAGTTTGAAGTTATTCTAACCTGACATTTAGCACAATAACTGTTTTTTGCCTTAACCACCTTAAACAAGTTTAACAGAGGATTTATTTTCCTTTTTTTTCATTTTGTCATTCCCACCAACCATTTCTGGTTCAATAATACAAAATGCTTATCAAAATAAGGTAATGACTAGGAATACCTCTAAATTCTGTAGAGAAAAAATTTGACCACTGCCTGCATTAATTCCATGAGTGGTTGACACATCATTATGGTACATAATAATAAATAATATTATATAACAAGAGGTATATAGGTTTAGTAAAGCTAAATTATTTGCTTACATGAATTAAAATGTGTGTAAAATTATTATAGTTATCTTACTTTTATATATATCATGGCCCCTAACTCAAACCAAGCATTATACTTTCCTAACCTTAACAAAAATGTTGTATTACAAAAACATTTTAAAATATATACAGCATTCTGTCTGCTAATGAGACTTCAATGATGATGATGATCCTGATCCCAAGAAAGAAATAATAACCCTTAATGCCACACAAAGTCAGAGCGCTCTGGAAACCGGAACAGGTTGTGTGTCTCTCTGGAAATGCATGCATGGAAATAGGAGAGAATTTGGGCCTTCCCTCAAATAGATCTCTGAGCACATGTCTTTCTGTTAAAAAATCACTGAAACTATCCCTCCCTCCTCCCCACCTCCACTCTGACACAGATACTGTACAAAATGATGAGATGATGAACGTGCTACAGTGTGTTCCAGGGTCTGACCTTCAGAATCATGACTTCATAACCATGTTCTACGTGTCCTGGATGAAACAAGTGACTGGATGTTGCAACGTGTGCGGCTGTCACCGCCGGGAGGTGAGGATAACTGCTATAGAACAAACGACAAAATACTTGGAAGTGTTGTTGCTTATTTTTAGATATTCTATTTACGGCTGTGGTTATCTTGTGTAGTGCGAATGCTTTTTCAATTGCATGTGACCCAAAAAACACTAGCAGAGGCCTTCTCACCCTAAATCCCCATCCCATTGAGACAATGGCTAAAAAAACAAAACAATTTCTGTCAAAGCACATGTCCTCAGTGTGGATGTAGTACAGAATGATCACAATGGAGTATAATCATGTTTAAAGCATTGGATAATGTGACTCAACATTGCATCATGTTCATACTGTATTAACCTCTCACTGCATCAATGTAACGTCACGTGTTCTACATGGTGCAACAACAGCAAAACAATAAAGCCCATTCACCTTATGATGAAAAAAAAAATACAGAAATAAAGCCACGGAGCAGAGCTGGAGCTATTTTCCAGCTTCCAGTTCAGCAGAGTGCCTGTCTTGCCTCTGGCTTGGCAGGCTGCACCAACCTTCTTCATAAATACTGCATAACCGACGCTTGATGAAAACCCCCCACTTCTCTCAGGTACAACTGCACTCTGGAGGGCTTCATTATCTACAATATGGATAAACTGTACCTCACAAACTGTGTGTGTTTGGGAGGGGAAGTTAAAACCAATTTGAGAAACTGATTTGGCTAAATTAGTTGACTGATTAAACAGGGAAGCATTTGTTTTCTCTCACACCCTCAATGTGTCACATTTCACAACATAAACGGATGAAGGGCGGGTTTAAAGCAGTTCTTGATTGAGTAGACCATGCAAAGTGGTAAAACGTACCTTCAACAACCCTAACCCAAACTTTTGGTCATTTGACCCCTGGTAGTCCTACTGCTTAGGATGCAGTTTTTGTATGACTTACATACAGAAGTCACAGTAAGCAGAGCACGGTCCACTAATCAGAAGGTTGGTGGTTCAATCTACCAGACATTCTGTCCTTCTGTAGTATCATGGGCAAGATATTGAACCCTGAATTGGTCCCAATGGTTGTGCCAGCAATTTGCATGGTAGCTTGCTACTATTGGTGTAAATGTGAATGGATAAATGAGAAGCAACCACTTTAATTGACACTTTCTTATGTTAATTTAAAGTAAAAACTTGAACAAAACATGTTGATTTTTTTAACTTATACATACACATCTACACGCTTTCCCAGTATACTTTGCATATAACATATTTGGCTGAGATGCATAAAATTAGAAAATATAAAGAAATAAAATGCCGATATTTGTATTATTTGTATAGTTGATACATACATAGTTATATATGAATAATATTATTTATATATAGTTTTTTTCTACAATTTTACTGCTTTTCTATGGTGCTGAACATCTTGCAATCCCACCATGGTGACTCAAGCTAAACCAACATTTTAAGATTAGAGTTGTTGCTATTACTAACTGATTGTTTTGGCCTCACAAATTGTGTGATTCAGGCCTAGTATTGTGGAAAAAATAAATATATTCACAATTTCTAGACTTACTACGCACATTTTGTAAAAAATCATCCGTACCGTTTCAAAGTACCATCTATTTGTGTGCCTTCTTCCCTCTCTTTGCCAAACATCAATCTCCATGTTCCTCTCACTGGTCCAACAGATTACCCAGCCCGGACAGGCCTGGAGAGGACACGCTGTCCTCAGCATCCGGGCAATCGGGAGGTTTTTAACTTTCAATTTCTCATCGCTCCTGTTCCAGACATGACAGCGTAGAATGGGTAATGGAGCCGTTAACGGTACAGATAGTCCACTATGTTGGCGTTCCCTGGATACCAATTAGCTAGGAACAAGCGGCATCCAGAGTAGGGCAGCTGACGTTGGATCGGCTCGAGCTTCCAAATGAGCGACGCTCCAGGAAGTGTCATGAGCTCTGCTGTAATACGGCCAGAGATTGAGTAGCATCTCAGGTGAAATGTACTTACAATAGAAGCAATCATCTATGTCTTCTTTATTAAATGTTAATTCTATGGGTCTGTCTATAATCCACAGTGACAATGTATTGGCAAAATGGGCTTTTACAGTATGTCCATTGATCTGGTTGCAGGCCTGCTCCACGCTCCTATACATGTCCATCTTGTCTCCACCATAACCTATGCTACATCACTGTACCCCGCTACACCCCTGAGGGTCTGCATCAGACCATGCCCTTAGACTTGACTCCACAGTTCTTGGTTCCATTCCCCTTTTGGAAGGGACCCTGCAGGTGTCCATCTCCGTATTATTATGAGGATTCGTCCTACCTTCCATGTCTCCAAGGTCAAACCAATTCCTTGCATGCCCCTTGTTGGATTTGTGTGCCTGAGTGACTAATCTCCTGTTTTTTCCTTGTGACTTAGTAAACTAGTAAATTCTCCTTTGTCTCGTTGTCTTGCTTTTGGTTTCAAACCTGCCAGTACCAGTGAACTTTTCAGTGGCCTACATACACCTTCTGAGCAGTCACCCCGTCGAATGCAATTATGCCACGGATCTAAAGAAAAGGACAGATGAGCCATTTAATTATGCAGTTATAAGCTTTGCTTTCTCTGTCACATTTTCTTGGCCTCTGAACCCTCAAAATCTACAAATGAGATCAGGTCAAAGTAAGATCAGTGTAATCAGTTTGGATTACACAGCTTCTTTGGCTTAGCCAAACATGAGTGTGTGTGTGTGTGTGTGTGTGTGTGTGTGTGTGTGTGTGTGTGTGTGTGTGTGTGTGTGTGTGTGTGTGAGACACAAGCTCTACCACTCAGAAAGAGAAAAAATAACTGTGAATCCTCACTGTACATGTGAATGGATGTGAATGGATCCCACATCTTTGTATCCCATTGGGCAACAACATGAGCAAATCCCCAGTTATCCTCCCCTAAACATGGTTTTTATCACCGTTTGTCACCGGAGGGCACGAGTACAATCGGGGTCAAGGAATACAATAAATAATGTTCAGAGATGGGGACATTTTAGGTGTAAAAGGAGGATCAGTGGCAGACATCTCTTGTTTCAAATGTGGATACAAAATGTATCCCAATGAGGTCGGGCTCTGTGAGATTGGAAAAAAACTGACCTCACAATATTTTTTCTACTGGAATATTGCAAAAAAAAAAAAAAAAAAAGCAGAAATTAAATACAAGGCAGTTTTTAATGTGCAGACTATTGTATCTTGGACTTGGTATACAATGCTATACAATATCCTTTCTCATATGCTGTAACACCACATAGTGTGGTTCTGTTGCTGGTACACACAGCTGTGAATGGCTTGACTTGATATGCTTCATGCTGGTCTTTGTCGACCCCTGTGCTGTGTATCCAAACCTGAACCAAACACGCTTCCCCTCCATCGCATGTTCATACTCGGCTGTATTTCTACGAGAGTCGCTTCGAGAAGGCAGGCTCTGACACACAACCCATAGCCTGGTTAATACCATCCGGATCACATTAGATCACGTTTCTGTTCGCTCTACATATCGGTCTGGACATCTCTCCGCTGAAAATGCTTTCAGTCAGCGGAACTACTTGCCTTGACAGACAGACTCCTTCAGCAAGTTGTTCAAGCTTCTGTCAAATCCATTCAGGAAAATGTATTTTCCTCTGTTTTTTTTCTATTGATGATGTTGCTTATTTGTTGTTATTGGGTCTATTTCTGCAATAACAGCACTTATGTCTGTTTACTCTCCTAACGTTAACATTAACTTTCATTGCTTTGGCAGTCGCCATTACTGTTTTGCAAGAGACCTTCTTAGTCTCTGATTGGCCTTTAAGTTGTCAACTACAGCCAAGGGGTTTGCTGTGCATGCAGAGCCTGCCTGTCACTCACCGAGCTGTGTGAGTTTTCCTTTTGTAGCAAGAGGCAAAAGACCAACATGGATTGTTTGAGTTAATTTGCACACTTGATAACGCAGGTCTTGCGATGTGACCATGAGCACATCACGATGACCTGAAACAATGAATTGTGCAGCCCTATTATTTTAAATGAGTGACATGAGTGGTGTAAAATATGCTTCCTTATAGCTTAAAACTCAATCACACACACAGACTGTTCTGCCTAGATTAGTCATATTTGTCTTCCTTTTTTTGGTGCTGCTCACAGAGTTTACTTTCTTGCATCTTTCAGTCATGAGATTTGAAAGTATTACATTAGAACAAAAAACAATCTGTGTCTAATATGTTATTTCTTCCAAAAACTATAATTACGAGTTATAAACTATTCCCTCTCAACAGAAAAGACAGAATCTATATGTAAATATATTGAATTTTTGTTTCCACACATTCCCAGTGAAATGGAGGATACGTATCCACATCACATTTAACTAGGACTGGCTAAAAACTAGTTGTGTGATGTCATTAAACTTGCTTTCAGGCCTGCCCCTTCAAATTTCAGATTTTCAGTAAGCACAGAGACATTTTCCACTTTCAGCAGATGCTGTGAAACCATGCTGTGTGTCACCATGAATAGTAAAGCTCAAACATTCAATTCTAGGAACAAGAAGAAAAAAAACATTTGACTGTAGCCGTGATTAGGAATATAATGCAACAGTTGAAGTATGTAACAAAGTAGTAGATGTAGGCTAGAATCATGGAGTGAATACTAACTTTGTGTTTTCAAATACTTTAAACACTTCAGTTGTTGAACTTTCAAATAACCAAAGACACTGCAGGGGTTTTGGAAGATACCTCTATTTCTAATCTTAGATCCTAATGATAAAGATTCAGCAGACAAAGCAAAGTATAGAAAGACTATGGATACATAGTGTAAACAACAACAACGACTGTTATTGTATATAGAGGCATACACCCTTCAGTTGCAGAAATCCATCTTTTTTATAAATAATACAAGATTGTTATCAATAAGGTTATGGGTAGATTGCAGTCGTGAAAGTTTCTCTCCTACAGCCATAGATAAATAACATACACATGTTTACACCAGCATATTGAAACTAGAACATGATCCAGACTATGATAAATAATCAAATCCCCTGCACATTCACAAGCCAAAAATAAAACTTTATTTGTATTAAAAAAAGACTGGATAATTAAAAAAATGTCCAAAGGGTGAAAAGTGTGCTATTTTTAGGCTGTGAGCACTCAAGTTGGAAAACAGAGAAGCGCCAAGATAACTCACTGAAGCAACATTTGCAGAACACGTCCACCTCATTCATGAATATCTGGGGTTTATTCATCCAGGTAATTATCATGGGTCACCATATTAATCACTACCACTTCCCCTCCATACTAACAAGTCCATAGACTTACACCAAGAACACACACACACACACAGCGGGGAGTTTCATTCGATTTACTGTAAAACTGAAGTATATACGAACATGTAACAAAGTTATTCTAAAGACGCACTTGCGTCGAATTTCGGCCCCCAGTAAAATGTGCAAAAGTTGGGGAACGCATGCGCCACGCTGCTGGCCAGCGTCCAGGTTGAGCGGAGGCTTTTCTAAATATTTAGATGTGGCCTCACACCTTTTGACGCGCGCACACGCACGCACGCACGCAAAAAAAAAAAAACACCAACAACTCCGTTGCATCCTAACGTTGCACCGTCCGCGTCCCGATCACAGGAAACGGTGACGGTGAACCGCTCGGTCTGCAGGGTGCAGGGGATGTTTTGCAATGTAAAAAAAAATCAGCACACACAAACGCGGCCGCAGCATATTTAACAGGGTCAGGCTACACCGGCGGCTTATGTGACAAAAAAAGAAGAAAAAAAGCGTGGCCTACAACCAAATCCTTCACATCGTTATAATAAAAGCTTATTATTGCGCTTCCTGTTATCCGCGGTGACCCTTTGTGTGCGCGTAAAGCTGCCAGACGTGCCATCAGAGAAAGAGAAGATGCCAAAAAAAACAAATCAAATACAGCGTTACAGGCCCCGCAGAGTTGGAAGGTCATAAGCAAAAGCAGCGCGTTTTTCTCTCCAAAGGGCTAAAGTTGGACGTGTCTTACCTGGTCCCGCGGAATGCAGGGCAGCGAAGTCCTGCGGTGGGACTTGCTGTTGCTCTGACTGTGAGCCATCATTTCCGAGGCCGCTATGGAGCTGGACCTCCGTCTCCTTTTGAAGACAGGGATGTCCTCCTCCTTCGCCCCGGTCACAGAGCCACAGCACCCCGTCCCGCTGGTCCCTGAGGCCGGCAGAAGCCGGTCAGCATACCTCGCAAGCAAAACCCCCAGCAGCCCCAGCAGGTAGGCCAGGTAGGGTCTCCGGCTGGCCCGGACCCCGCTCAGAGAGACGAGGGACACGGCCCTGATGACGCCGACGAAGACGAGGATGGACACTCCCTGACCCAGGCGGACGACCAGCAGAGCCCCGCCGCCCAGGCAGCCGAGGACTACCAGGGTCGCGGGGAGGGACAGCAGCTGCTCCTCGGCGCCGCGCAGGAGGGTCTGCGCCGCGGCTTCGCCCAAGTGGCACAGCGCTAGCAGGAAAAGCGCGGTGCGTGCGAGCACCCCGCAGCGAATCAGATACAGCCCGACCCAGAAGAAGGCACATACGAGGGTGAGCGCGGGGGAGACGCAGGAGCACGCAGTCAGGAGCAGCTCCACGGCGCAGCCAGCCGCGAAATGAAGACGAGAGTCGGAGCCGCGACTATTTCCGCTGCTGCCGCTGCCGCTGCTGCCGCCGCTGCCGCTGCCTGCATCCCAGTCGACCAATCTGAGCAGCAGAGCGAGAATAACGGAGACGGAGGCGACGCAGAGCGCAGACGACACTCCTCGGCGAGTCCGTGTCACGGCGAGTGTGAGCCACGACTGGCTGGCCGCGTCCCGCCGCAGCGGGGTGACACATGTCTTCACGTAGCCGTTGCGCTCCGACGCCGCCCGGGGATGTTTTTCGCGAGCGCCTCGCGACGGACCCGCGCCGCCGTCCGCCTCCGAGGCCATCGCGTGTCAGGCCGGCCAGGCAGGCGAAAAACGGTCCGGCAAAAAAAAAATTAAAAAATTAAAAAAAAACAATAAGGATATTAATAAAATAAATAAATAATGACCTGACGGTTTGGCCTCAGCCTACATTTTCCACTAATAATCGGCTGTCTGTGCAGCATCTAACGCAAGTTCAATAAGTGTGCATGTTCTTATCATTATACATATATTTATATTGTTTTTTTTTTCAATTCCAAACGGTGTGGTTTAGAACTTCCTCGTTACATTTGATCCACTATTGAGTCGCCCTCCCCCATCACCACCACCACCACCACACTCCATACTAGTGAATCAAAAACGCTTAAAAAACCCTGGCGTTTCACACATCTAGGCCACTGCGTCCACTACTCCACACAGTCTCTCACTCACCCCCCCTCCTCTACCCCCACCATCCTCTTTCTCTCTCTCTCTCTCCTCCCACTAGACACTCTCCCTCTTTTTGTGCCGCTCCGGTGATTCCTCCGTCACGTTTCACCCCCCACCCCCCTCCTCCAAATCCCCCCCCCCCACCCCACCCCCCCTTGTTTCTGCTCATTCTGCAGGCTGCGGTGTGCCTTGGATGCGATTCAGTTCAGTGTGGGATGGATGCCATGTTTACATGAAGATTTCCTGGTTTCTCCTGTAAGATGGAGCATCCCATTAGGAGAATTAACCGGTGTAATCCCGTAATATATTTTCAGAGGTGCGCCGGAATGACAGGAGACCCAAAAAAGGATGCTGTCGTGGTGCCACACAACTTTAAACAGGATCATTCGTCATTTTAAGGTCACTCGAACCCAGCGGTGGAAGCATTCAGATCCTTTACCCAAGTAAAAATAGAAATGCATTCTACTCCATTGCAAGACAAAGTCCTGAATTCAAAATGTTATATGATGCTTCTCTAATTTTAAGCATCACTATCAAAGTATCAGCAGTATCACGAATAAAACGATGTAGATGTGTTTTCATTGCTGACAAATATCCCTATTAGTATTTTACTGCTATAGTTCTTTAGCACAAAGCCATATTTTGATTCTTTTGTAGACTTATAATACATTATATTATTTCTGTACCATGTGTTTTTATAATGATAATAATACACTCTATTCTTCAAAGGCAAACCAATTCAAAAATGAGCTAGAATTAGTTAGAATATTGCTAAGTAGGGTTACTAGTAGTTTATTCACATTTCACACATTACCCACTTCCTAGTAACAAGTAAGTGGGTAATAAATGGACTAGAGTAAAACATAGAATGTTTTCCTTCTGAAATGTAGTGGAAGTTTAAATTAGCATAAAAGGAAAATGCTCAACTAAGGTCTGAGTATATTTTCACCACTGCCCAAAACGCACCTGTCAAAACAGTTCACAACATAGGGAACCTATTTAATGTTTGTATTATTAGTACAGCGCACTGTCCTTCAGCCTCGTGGTATTCACCCGACAGCTCATTTCCATGGATGTATATTATGCCATTCATTTTTTTCCCCCTCTGGATTAAAATCCCTAAATCACATCATCCTCTGCCTCCTCTGTGGCAGACTGGACGTAGGACAAGTTAGCAGCCTTCACCTGCGTGGCCTACATTTCATGAGAGGATTTAAGAGGATACGCCGCAATCGCATAAAGCTATTTCAAGTCCGTTCATGCCGTCATTCGATGTTTGGTGACAGTTATTTCACTTAAGCCATAAATGCTCGTTCTTGAGGAGGAAAAGTATGATAGGTGCTGTGCTGCTGAGAAAGGAGCCAAAGCCATCTCACTGTGTTGGTGTGTATTTGTGCATCAGGAAAGTACGACTATTAGTAGTTTCAGTTATGATGTAACATAGGAACAGTGTTTTATTCCAGCTGTGTTACACAACATGGGTCATTGCAATCAGTCAGTGCAATAAATCCCATGCTGTAGTCATCCCATCACAAAGGACAGTGGACATTTGCCTGGACAGAATGTCAATTCATATTCAAGCCTTTGAGAATCCCGGTTAAGATGTCAGACGGGCCCAGAGAGGACAACCTGATGCACAAGGGGCCACAAAGTCATAATATTTAGTTTTGGTGTACTTTTCAATACTGCAAAGCCGGTTACTCATGGGGGCTATAATTCACACTGAAAAGATGCAAATATCTGGGCGAATTAAGGATTCCGATGAAACAAGAGAGAAAAAAAAGTTACAGGTTTATAGTGCACGGTGTTCTGCAGGTGCATCCTGCAGGACAGAAGGGGACTCGGTTTGGGTCCTGCAGGTTTCAGCCGCTGTACGTCAGTGCACGTACGCGCTGTAAATCACATCTTGGCAAAGGTAGCCCATGATAATAACATTCTGTGACCTTTGCCCTCGGAGATGTTGTCCAGACCCGCTACTCCGGTTGCGCCAAGGAAGTGTTGTAACAGTGTCATCTATCACTGTGAAGTGCTTGAAAAGGAGGGGATGTGTGGTTCGTATTTGTCTTTCATCGGGGTTATCTGTATGTGTCTGTTTACACAATCTGAGACACTTATACAGCCTGCTGTTGGCATATATCTACACTGTCACCAGATGTTAATGTTACACTTAATGTTCTGGCAAGTCAGAGTGTTCCCGTATGCTTATATGGATGATAACAGGACTAACTCCATGCTGGAGCTGTCTGATGGACACTTTTCACTGGCTCACCGCTGTTTATTTTGTTTTCTCGACTATGACTTTTCATCTATCCATCATGTGTTACATGGATAAATTGTAACTAAGACTAAACAAGCAAAGCAAAAAAGACTAAAATGTAACTCTAACGAAACGTAATTTTCATCTAAATGACTAAGAAAATCCTTCCCTGAAAGGAACAATGATTTTATTGCACTTTTACCAGCAAACTTAATGAACATAGAAAAATCTTTTCCAGTATTATGAATCTCTAAATAAATTCTGAGTATTACATTGACTAAAATCAGACTTATATCAAAACAGAATTCCACTGACTGAATCTTGACTAACATATATTTTTAACTGATGTTCTTGTAGTGACTAAGACCAAATTAAATATCCTCAGAACTAAACACTGTGGCTCACAGAAACAGATATTTTGCATTTTTATCTTTGAGCACAGTGTTGCTTGTCTAAAACATTCTTTTTAGTAAATGAGTAAGTTTGATTCTCTGTTGCTGATAAGAAAAAGTCACACAGACAATATCAAGTTACACAGAACTACATTTTGGAGTACATTTTGTATCAAGGACAGGGAGAAAATCTGTAGCCTAAAAGAATGTGTGCACTTTAATTCAGACCTGCCAATGGTTGTTTGGAATAAAAAAGAAGACAAAGCGAAATTTCAAAGTGCAACTTAACAGCAGCTGAACATCTTTACTGCTGAAGCTGTTTCTCGTTGCTGCTATGACGTACGAGTGTCATCCAGGAAGGATGTTTGGTTACAATAGCTGCAAATTTGGGACTTTGAATCCGTTTTGAAAAGATAAACTAAGATGAAGCATCATGTGCATCAACACTGTACGATATAAGGTCACACACATATGACCTTCAGTTCTTCAATAAAAGAGATAGAGATGCAAAATAGGTTACCTCATTTAAAAAGCAACAATTATCAAGTTAATTGGTATTAGTAAAGCTAATTAAGAGAATGAGGCAATACTAATTATTTCTGGATATGTCAATAAGTGCTTTACTGTAACAGAAAGAACACAGAGTGCAATCACATGCATAAATCATAAAAAGCAGCCGGAATGCAGAAAAACACTTCCAGTTTGAAATTTATGTGAGTGAGTCATAATGATAACAGTTTGTAATATTGTTATGGCTGATCCATTAGCTTTGTTCTGGTTTACTCTGACCTTTGAGTGATGCAGCGTTACAACATTTTAAGAATCTAAAAATTCACCCGTTCCACAAACCACACAGAAGGACTCTGGGAGGGATGTTAGGGGCTTGTGAGCCGATCCTGACCGACAATGAGGAGATGATGAACAAAGGGCTTTGATTTCTCTTCTCTCTTCACCTGCTATTGTAGCACAAAAAGTTTAAAAAAAAGCACACTCTCACACGTATTCCCACATTTCCTCCATGCGAACGTAGGCCTGCACAATGCATTGTTAAACACCATTGTGTTTCACCTCGTGGTAGTGAAACTATAAACCCAAACTGAGCATGTCGCTACATTGAGTTTATCCCCAAGTTATACGCGTGCAGACCGTGCAGACCTCTCCTACTGTATGTGCTTGTTGAATAAATTGCTTTGTTGTCATAACCTTTTTTGAATAATGGCACATAAAGCTATTTGTCATGTTCTGACACACTAGGGCCGGAGAGACGTCATTGACCAGTTGTTTGGCTGCCAGGGACAACAGACTGCTTGGGCCTGTTGAAGGAAGGCTATGCTGCCACAGCTGTGTGTGTGTGTGTGTGTGTGTGTGTGTGTGTGTGCGTGTGTGTGTGTGTATATATGCGTGTGCGTAAGTGCCGCTGACTGCATGAGTTTGACTTGCATGTGCAAATGTGAGGAGAGATGAGGGACTGTGAGTCTGGGGGCTGTTTAGGAGCGATATGTTCTCTCTCACTTCTTCTCTCTGCCTCTCTGTGCTCTCGCGATGTGGCAGAAATATGATTGGAAGGTGCTGAGGGCACGCAAGCTTGTGGCGGTTTTGGTGCCGCCGCACATTTCAAAAGTGAGGAGTGCCGATATTTCAAGGACAGACAACTCAACTGAACTGCTCAGAACAACCAACACCAAATCAGCAATGGCCTCTTACATAATACAATCAATCATTAGTCATCTTTATTCAGTAAAATGTGGTATATTGCATATATAATATTATATATTAGAGGATGAACCAATGCAGTTTCTTTTGTTTGTTTTCGCATGTACACAAAAAAAACTGCTGGCAAATCTGCAGTGGTTTATTGTATTAAACACAGTAACAGAACTGTAAATGATTATTACAGTAGATCCATATATATAAATCACAGTAGTCAAAGTATTACTGTACTATATCACATTTAATTACCAACTACTACCCAATACAGCTAAAATAACAGCAATTAATTCATTTGTATTTTACAGTGAATCACCTTATACTGTAAATACAACTGAAATCACAGTGTATAATTGTTTTACAGTAAAGACAACACTTTATACTGGAGTTGAAATGGTACCTTTCTGGATAATTGCTGCCACTACTGTAAAGTTTAACTGACAGTTTTACAGTGT
The DNA here is from genome assembly GCA_036785175.1 of Eupleurogrammus muticus. Classification (NCBI taxonomy): domain Eukaryota; kingdom Metazoa; phylum Chordata; class Actinopteri; order Scombriformes; family Trichiuridae; genus Eupleurogrammus; species Eupleurogrammus muticus. The sequence continues at coordinate 9,484,277 of JAYKQN010000009.1, read as the reverse complement.
AGCGTGTAGAATAAGGAAGTGGATCTGTATACTACACTATTAATCTGATCCACATTCAAAAATACACATAAAGAACATCTGAAAATTTCAGCAAAATTGAGCCATGTGCTGTCTAAGTACACATAAATGTCTTCATATAACCAATGCTGCTTTTTAGTTGCCAAATTTTTGTTTCTATTTGACAGCCTAAACAATATCAGTGGTATTTGCATATGGTAACTGGTTACTGAACCTGGGAGGAAGTCCTTGTTTCAGTCTGGAGTGAATAACTGATGCATCTCGATAAGAAGCGCGGTAATATATCATGTCATCTTCCTTTTGGCGTGACACCACAACACATCATGATGCCGGTCTCTTGCTCGTAGTATCATCTGCCATCTCTGAGCAGCTGAACATGCACAGGATGCAAAACTGACAGCATGAAAAAAAGTTGGTCCTCAAGAGATGGAAATCTGTTTTTTTTTTTTTAATATAGTTCTGTCATATTTTCTCCCCTCACTGTTTCATTCTGTCCTCAGTAATTACAAACTACCCAACAATGGTTATTGTAAATTAATCAGCTGGAGTGGTGAGATAGCAGGGAAAGAGCACTGAGAGCTTTGGAGAAACATATGCATAAAGGCCTCAAGTAATGTTACACCAAACACATAGTGTTCTGTCCATTAGCGGGAAACATCACCTGAATTGCAAATGATATCTGAAGCTATGGAGCACATCAGTGTGAGTTAATCAATACTGCCCCACATCTGTTACAGGAAAGCAAGAGATAAATGCACTGAGCGCACATGGCTACCACACACAGACAGAAAAATTAACAGGATACATGGTGTACTCGGTTTTTAACCCAGCACTGGGTTAAATATTGGACTCTAGCACAACTCTGCTAGAAGGGTTGAAAACAATAGTAGCCCAGAATTAATAAAGTTAAGCATATTAAGTTGGTTGCAAGCTGCTACCTCATCACTAGATGACACCACAAGCTACACACTGTACCTTTAAATAGCAAAATAATGGGATCACTACCATACTATGAAATGCATTTGGTTCAATGTTTTTGAGGGAAATGCTTTGCTACACACAACACACATACAAGTACACAAAAACTCTATAATTACACTCATATTACACACACATGCAATACCTGCACTTACACATATACACACCTTGTTCCGTCTAACTGGCTCTGGTAATTGTTACCATATGATGGATTGGAAGATGTTTATGAGTTTTCCCAACAGACATTTTATCCCATATCCTGTTTGCTGCTCCCCACCAGGGATAAATCTTACTGTGGCCTGTTCACGCCAGTAATGACTTGAAGCATCTAGCTCAAAACCTGTATGTGTGTGTGTGTGTGTGTGTGTGTGTGTGTGGGTGTGCGTTTTCAAAGTGGCGGCAGAAAAGGGAAATATAATCCTGTTTATGAAATATGCATTTGAGACATCTTGTGTTTTTAGGAGAAGGGGGAAAAAAGTACCTCTGACTCTAGCAGAAAAGCTACAATATAGTCTGCTCAACCTTTTCTTTTTTCAACTGAAACAGGCACCCAATCTAATACAGGCGCCTGCTGCTCCTTGATCTCATCAGGCCAGAACAGGAAACACAACCAAACCAGTAAGTCCCTGCTGGTCAAGCTGAAAGAGTCTCTTTACTGGGCAGCAGGATGCCGTTGCGTCAGCAGTGTGATAAGCCGTGTCTGCTAACCCTTCAGGAATCCACGGATAAAAACCTGCTTATCAGGGCCGTGATAGCGGCCTCGGTGTGTGTATATGCATGTGTGTGTGCGTGCGTGCCTGTCTGCATTTGTGTATACTACAAACTCAGGTAAAAGTCAAAAGCCTGAGAACACAAAGGGGAAATCCACTGCCATGCCTGCCATTGTGCATGCATGTTTGTAAGTCTATTCTGTCTATGAGTTATGTGCCTGCAGATTGTATATGAGTATTCAGCTATTATTTTTTTCATTTGCGTGCACAGAACTCTGTGACCTCAACGTATGAAAAGACAAAGAAAAGGAGAAATGTGTTATCAGGAGTACGTACCTGTGCTTTAACGCTGGTCTCGGTCCAATTTATTTACTCACGATCCTTCTACGTCGCTCTCTTTTTCTTTCACAACGGCCACCTCTGGCTGACCCTCTCTGACTGTACTTGTCCAGCTAACTACCAACCACCGCAATCCACTGGGATAACACACGCACACACACACACACACACACACAGATAGATGTAGAAAGAAGGTCTACTCTTCCCGCTGCACTTTACAGATTCCACTTAAACAGAACAAATACAAAGCCTCACCTGGTGTGTGCATAGAGATGATGAGACACGAGGTGTGGCTGGCTACACAAAATACCAATGAATTATAAAGAAAGGCTTGATGTTATAATAGTGACAGTCTGTCACAGTATAGGTTAATAACAAAGACTTCAGACATCAGACTACGAGTGTAGTGTAAAGGCCTTAAGATGCATGCATATGATCTGGTTCCATATAAAACCTGTTAATGTTAACATCCAATTTTAAAGAAAAGAGGAATTCACCAAAAGTCAGTGCGGAATTAGACTTTACAAATATTCTAGTTCTAGGCTGTTAGCCTGCCTGTGGTAGCATTTATTTAGAAATTAACATGAAACATGATGTGTGTAGATTGCTGTATGCCGGTTCACCTCACAGTGAACAGAAAGATAGAAAAGAAACTGTTTCCTATATTTCCCTCTGATTATCCAGAACTGTGCAGCAGGTGCACCAGCTGCATGGCAGCTGTAGTTTTCTGCTGGGATGGCTGTAGTTTTCAAGATTTTAAGTAGGTTTAGTTCATTTTATTCATGTAAAGTAAAGCATTTGCCACTTACAAAATTAGAACCTGTATGTGCATATTTATAGCGTATGTTTAACAAGCAACAAAAATAGGCCAGCTGCAGAAAACAAGAAAGACTCCATGTGATGGTAGCACGTTGCTGTGAGTCAGTGGAGCTGCTGATTATAATGGACAGGGTCTGCTATGAGCCACACTCCACGACCATTGATGCGTATCCCACTGCAGCAAATGTTGCTTTCTACAACTGATTCAATAATTACCTCCACCGAGGAAGTTGTTTGTCTGTCTGTTTGTTAGTACGATAACTCAAAACGTTATGGCCAGATTTTTATCAAATGTTCAGTGAATGTTGGGAATGGTACTATTAACAAAGGATTTAATTTTGGTAATGATCCGGAAGAAATCCTAGTTTCTGGAACTCTGAATTTGTTGTTGTTTGGTAACATTGCAGTAAATGGACCTCCAAACAGAGGACATGCTCAGAATGCTTTTCTAGCTGTTGATAATTCCACCTTCTTTTTTATACGTATTCTTCTTCCCCAATCTCACTAAACATGTCAGACAAGGCACAAATAGCCATGTAAGTAATGTGATGTAGCTTCATTGACATGACTGTAGACTTCTTGTGATGCTTCCCCTGCTCATTTCTTTGCCAGCGCTGATTCTTTGTTGAACCACTGCAAATCACTGCAATGTCAAACCATGCATTCCTGAGGCCAAAGACATCCCTGATGGTATGATTAGCATGCAGTTTTGTTGTTCCAGCTAGAGGGCCGTCCGCACCGACTCCATTCTTCAATCCTCCTCCCTCTCATGTACATCCACTTCACCAGGAACACCTGTGCTGTCTAATGCAACCCAACATACCAGCCTGTGGCATCAGCTAGTCTTCTTGGAATCCGAATCTTATTGCCTGCATCCTATTCATTGTATACATCAGCACATTCACATTAAGTTAAGTTCATAACATGTGGACATTTAATTGTGCTACATTAAAGGTACAGTGTGTAGTTTTTGGCAGCATCTAATGGCAAGGTTGCAAATTGCATCCGAATGAGTAACGCAAGAATGAAAAATAGGAATAGCCTTATCTAGAGCCTCTTGTGACCCTTGACCCTAGTACAGCTCAATAAATTAGCAGATATGTAAAACAGTTCTGTTCTGTATTCAGAGTTGACAATGTCTATATATATTATTCTGCAATAAAGCAAAGTCAACTTTACCAAAGTACTGTGAACATTAATGCAGCACAGTCTTCTGTTCTCACTTGATTTACAGGGCTGGAGGCGACGCTGCAGGCGGCTGCAGCCGCTGCTGTTTAGTTTGCAGCTAATGTAGCTCTGGTGGTTGATCCTCTGCACTCTCTTTTTTTTTTATTTTTGGCCTTATAAGTTGTATTAGTTGTGCCACATCTCTGCAGCAACATTATATTGCAAAGCTGGTTTGATAGAAATCACAGAGAAACATACAGGCCAAACACACACACACAAATACACTGTGGAAACATGATTATTACTACTTTTGCTTGTCATTGATCAGCTGTTGTGTGACCCAGTAATCAGAGGGTGCTTTATCAGCATTACATCCCTCTCATTCTACCAATGTCTATTCTCCACAGCAAACTGGGGCAAGTGGATGGTAATATATTCTGATTACGAATGGATGAGTTGTCCAAATATAGAAAGAAACATATCAGGCAGCAAATAAACAGTTTTTCCCCTCATATTATCGCTCAAAATTCTATTGTTGCCCTTTAATAATATACCGGAAAAGCTTGTAAGATTTGATGTTCTATAACAAATCCCCCAATCATAATGAAATCATAGCATGCACTCATAGCTTCTGAAAGATTTCCTAACAAACACCAAATGCTCAAGTGAAAATGTATTCAAGCATGCAGAGAGAGACACTTGTGCATGTGCATGCTTGGTTGCACATGTTTGAACAGCAACACCAACAACTACAAATACGTGACCAAAGACACAGAACAAAACGCTGAGGTCAGAAAGGTCAAAAAGCTGAGGGCCTTGGCGCTAAATGTCTCTTTCAATAACAATCATTCTAATGGAGACTGGTGTAGCATCTCATCCAGACAGGCTATGTTTATACGTGGGTCTTGCGTGGCAGGTGGGTATTTTCATTCAACAGTCGTCTGTCATGCTCAGTGACTATGCTTACACGCACCAAATGCACCTTATTCTGACTTTCCATACTCTGTTTAACGTAAAAAAAAAGTGCGCCAATGACGTACATCCTATGGCTACACCCTATGGAGGAATTTCTCCCCCATTATCCAAGTTTTACAAAATGCTCAAACAGTGTTCCAGTTCTCCATCTCTGAGTGAGTATATTCTCAGTCTAAAAAATGCTCTTCCAACTTGAATTACACTGGCATATTGGAAGATTCTGCATTCACAATAAGACATAGTTCAGAATATCCTGTACACCCATGCATATGCTTGTCATTATACAATACAACATGCATACATGTTACTAATACAAACAGATAGCAATTAATATTCGGACATGGGGACTGAGCTCTGCATGGCAGGTACAACACAAAAATGCAGTCATGGCTGCACACCAGGCTGTCTCATCCCTTTGTAAATAAAGAGGTTGAGCTTTGTGGCAAGCCTCCTGGGAAAATCTATTTGCCGCTACATCAACCAGTTGTTCCTAAGGATTGCATCGATTTGCAGCACACAGGGGGCAGAGTGCAGCACCCATAGCGAAAAGGAAATGATTTTACTGTTTTATTGTACTAATCCCGAAACCCCGAAAACATCAGGCAAAGTAAGAGGTCGATTTTCTTTGCAGTTTGTCTCTGTTGCTGTAACTAGTCACATTATGTGTTGGGTGGAGTAGAGTTAATTAGTGCTCCAGTTACACTCAAAGGAATGGTTTAGACATTTTGCTTGACATAGTCTGATATTTTTTTTAAAAATGTGCTTTTGTGCTTTCTTGGTGATTTAGATGAGAAGATCGATACCACATTCACATCTGTCCATGCAACACTGTCTGCTATTAATTATGTCTATATACAACTAAATTGCATTGGAAAACTTGATGATTATTGCCTGGGTTATGTTCCCAAGTAATGTATGTAAGTAAGTAATATATGTTTTTTTTTTCTTTTCAAATAAACAAAGCTCTACATTTATATATAACTCTGGAGTTGGAAGGAAGGGCAGTGTTGTGTGCAGAGGATGTACAAGATGCAATAGACCATAGATTTGCATTTCTTCATTCCTTTGCATGTGTTTATGTTTAGGTAATAAATCCAATTTTTAAGTAAATTTTACCCCTCAAACCTATTTCCTTCTATTTTCTGAGTGCTGCAAAAAGATCGTTACCGACACTCAATCCTGTGCCTGTGTTCTTTAGACACAGATAGAAGACTGCTGCTGCTTCCACAGGCAGCCTGTGTACACATTTTGCAGCTTTGCCACAAAGTACAAATTACATATGCAATTAATTAGTAGATAAATTAAATATGGTTTTGATAAGCAATAATCTTGAGTCATTTCTTAAGAATGATAAATACGATTAAAAATATATATAAAATTCTTCAGGAATCTTGTATGATAATTAACTCACTATCTCTGGGTTTGTGGATTGTAAGATAAACATTTAGTTACATCTTGGGTTTTGTTTAATAGCGATCTACATTTTTATAGATATTTCATAAAAGATATACATGGTATACACTAAACAACTAATCAGATATTCTAGAAAAAATTGAACAGATTAAACAATAATTGTCTAATGCTGGCCTAATTTGTCATCAGGATGCTCAGCCTGGGCAAAGTGTTTAAAAGAGTATGAGACCTGAGAGAAGAGATGCAGGAGTTCTGTGAGTAGAAAGGGAAAACCTCCTGGAGCTCCCAGATTCAGTCTGGATGGCAGATGTTGGCTTTACTGGTGATGTGAGTGCACTAATGAATGAAATAAATACCAAACAATGCAAGTTGACCTGCTTTCAAGGGTTGTCTTTCAAGGGACAACTAATAAAGTTAATCTGAATTTGAAATATACCACACTGCAATGCAAAGTTGTTGTTTTTTTTTTTTTTTTTTTCATGAAATGTAGAACTTGCTGAAGGCTTTCATGAGAAGGTTGTAGTTTTGTTAAAGTCAGAGAGTGAATTAAAATTTTCACCTAGTTGTCATCACTGATAGAAGCTGCACCTTTAGCTGATCAACTCTACAGGAACCCATCCATGTTAGGAGAACTGCATGGAGAGTTCACAAGGTGATTTCAAGACTTCAGAACAGTAGAGAATAAAATGCACATGAGCTCTCCTCCCTTTACCTGCAGCCTAGTTAATAAACCCAGTGATGTTCAGCTTGAACTCATTGATCTGCAGCCTGCTACGCTGTTGCATAGCAGAGCGCTTTATGTCAGCGTCACTTCTGGATTTGTTCTCTTCTCTCAAAGTGGAGAAGCATCCACGAATGAGGAGCCATGCACAGAAAACATTAGCTGTCTCGCACATGCGAACAAACATTCTCAGTGATGCAGTTCAACAAATCCAGATACAGATGCTCCCTCACTGATGATCACCTGTCAGCTGTGCTTCGCTGACATATCAATCATTTTCTATACCTGCTTATTTCTCACTAGGCGTGCGGGGGTCTGCTGGAGCCAATCCCAGTGCATTACAAGCTAGAGGTAGTGATACAGACAAGGTCTGTCCCATATCCACCTCATACATTCAACCAGACAGTTCAATGCATGTGTTGAAGCCTGAGATCAGAAATAATTGAACTGAATTGGAGCTTTATAGCTACACGTATTCTTACCAGTAGCACCTTAAAACCATGTAATTTACCGATGAAGCTCTATTGGTGCAGGCCTCCACCACGCTCACAATGTGTCATGCGGCCCCCTGGGAAATTAAACTTTCCACCTTGTGACTGAAAGCAGTTGAAGTTTCATCATTTAGTATGGTGTTATAGATTTCTTCTACTTCTACTTCTCCCCTTTTAGTTGTAATGCACTGTGGAAAAAATTTAAGAGGTGTTGTTTTACACAGTAACATAGATGAGAACAAAAGGTTCCTTCTTGGGCTTTTGAAAGTTTCATATTCTACTGTACCATAAAGGCTTAATATACCATATACATTCTGTCCAGTTCCAAGCATTTCAATCACAATGCTTGTTGGGACAATCAAGGCCTAAAAGCTGGAAGAACCTGCCAATCTGATTGGCTCTGGAAGTAAATATGCCTGTCTCCCGTCCTCAACAGCCCTCCTCATATCACTTCATCCATATTGTTTGGCAAACAGAAGACTAAAAGAGAAGCCGTACCTTTAGGACCTGTGTAGTGGCTACACCTCTACTAAATGACTAACGCTGCTGTGCAACAGGCCTATGGATGCTAAGTGGAGTTAGTGGATCACAGACTATTATTATTATTGGTAATGGTCATAATAGACAATGTCATAAACAGAAAAAAAGATAGTACTTATACCATCAATGAGTTGGATGTATTTAAAATGCAATGTGAGCTAAATGTTTGGATGTTGCAGGAAACAGTAGTCAGTTTCCCTCTTTTTGAGCGCATTCATCATGTCCGCTGAATTGAATTTATTTTGTCATATTTTCTTGCATTTTGCCTCATAAGAGATTTGAAATGCATGTGTGAGAGAACCGAGTTTCACCACGCAGTCCTTTATTGCAGTCATCTGTTATACCCTGACAACTTCTAGTTAAAGGAAGGAAGAAGCATAACTCCGCTATAATACACTGCATTTATCTTTGTTATCTCTTTTGCAAAAGAAATCTACCCCGTCCGATTGCCAGCGCTCCGAGTTAGAACAGATTTTAATGCCACTGTCGTTATCATTTATTCTAATTGGCGAAGTTCAAGAAAGTTACACGAGAGTTATTGGTTGCCTAAAAAAATTAGTTTGTGGATGTGAACAGACAAATTAAGTTTTTCATTCAGTGTGGCAGTTCTGTTTATAATCTTCGGGCACTTGGTAAAAAAAAGGCTCCTCAGTTAATATAGAGAGCGGACAACTATTTGGGGGATATGTGGGACACAATAAATGAACTGCTTTTCTCAACTGGCCTGACAATCAGCCGGTAATAAGCAGCAAGCAGGTGCATAGCGTGTCCAGTAAAAGGCCTGCTGGGTTGCTGTGCTCTTTTATCACCATGCTGGCCTGGATAAGTGAGATGGATACATGAATGGATGAAACAGGTCAGTAATCTATAAAAGAAGAAATTTTAATTCGAAAAAAAAAAGGACAATACATAATATATAGATCTATAAGCATCAACCCATATACATATATTTGTACAATGTCCACTCATATAACCTCTATGCTTTAGAAACGGTCTAATGGAATGTGACCACCTCAATATGTCCATCAGAACCAAAAATAAAAAAACTGTTAAAAAGTCAATGCACTGAAGATATGTTCCTTTCCTAATATCCAGAGTAACAAGTTGCACATACATTTTCAGCAAGGGCACCGGACGTGCACTTATACACACCTTTCTTGTAGGTAAATATACACACAAGCAAGTTTACACACACACGCACACACACACACACACACACACACACCCATGCTGTATGCACATATGAATAGAAACACAACAGGAGAGGGAACAAGAGGGAGTTGAGGGGTCCATTTAGTCATCACCATTATGGGCTTATTGCCCAGCAAGAGAGCCATTATTGGCTCATTGTACCAGTGTCACACTGGCTCACACTGAGCAGGCGTACCCAGAAGCACATGTAATTGTCCTTATTTGTAAAGCCATAAACCCAGCACCCAGCAGTGGACATCCAGAGAGGTGAAAAGAAAGACCCCTGAAAGTCATTTTGAACATTTTTGCGATGGAAATGGAACACTGGAACACCGGGGAGAGCAGAACTGCAGCCTTGTTGTACATACTTGTGTTGCTGAGCGCTAATGAGAGTTTGCCACTGGAAGTGGATCTGATTGAGCTTATGTGTGCATGTTTATGTCTGTTTGTTTGTGAGTGTGTGTGTGTTGCTATTCTTTTATTTTAATGTACATTAATGCACATTGTCCCTCTATGACAAACAAGGTACGTTTAGGGTTCAGGAGAAAGATCATGGTTAGGGTGAATATGAAATGTAAAATGCCAAACTTCTCTCTTGCTTCTTGTACATCTTTTCATGTCTCAGCCAACTTATCTCACTATCCACCCAACCCTCTGGACATTTGTTACCTTAAACCCGCTAACACAGACATGAATATTTGAATATAATATAAAACTTTAAAAAATTACACAAAAACTATATATACCATCATGCCATATTCAAGCTTTATAGATACTATAGAGGGAGAGACATAGATATGCATTATGCCTTTGTATAAGTACTATAATGCAAAGCTGTTAGGCAGTGAGAGGGATTTAGCGTTGGTTGCTCCAGGCGTGGAGCACTGGAGAGCTTGTTACAGTTTTTCTGTGTGTTCCGGCACCTTGGTTGCTTCGGTCTCTTTATTTAAACCCGGACTGTTTCCATGATGTTAAGGTCAGGGCTCTGTTGCAGCAGACAAACACACACAGACACACACATATAGGGCATAATGTTTCATAATTCATAGGGTATGAGGTGGAGGTAAAAACAAAGTTAGAGCACCGGGGCTTGTGTCAAAAAGGCCGTTGCTTTGAATTCCCAGAACAGCAGCAAAAAAAAGCTACAAGAAGGAAAGTAAATGAGCAACATTCCCTGCTGCCTCACAGCAAACGTCACGATGGCACTGACTACATGGCAAAAGAATGTAGTTGTGTTGGGCAGCGTCCAGGTCATGCCTAACTACGTGCTTTTTAACCTGTAAAAATACAAATATTGCAAAGCCACCGTCACGGTGATGTCATTGTCTCACACGCGTCTTCCTGTTTTCATTAAATCATTCCCACTCCCTTCATTCCTCCTGCGTCAATGTCAGTGCAATGTGCAATGTCAGTTATTTTACCTAAATGCAGCAGCCATTGATTTTAATTGTAAAAGGTTAAGCCATTATTTAAATATAAGGTGATACTGAGTATATATATATATATATATATATATATATATATATATATATATATATATATATATATGTTTGTGTGTAGTCTAAAGCTTTGCTAGATTATTAAAGGGAACATGTTTGTGTTGAAAAAATACTTACAGTGCTGTATTAATTTCATCGTGTTGTTATGTGTATTATGGGTCTGCATGTGCTGTTCCACTAAACCAGGATTTGTCTCGCAAACATCTGGGAATCATAAATAGAAAAAGAATAAAACACTAGACGCAGCTGTAAAGGCCCCACCACTCCACTCCCCCGCTCCCTTCCTGCCTCTCCCTGCTTTCCAGACTGTCTGTTTCTTATCGTCCTAACACCTTCCCATAGGAGCTCTGTGGCTTACAGCAACAGAGAGAGGGTGGAAGGGTGAGAAAGCGGGAGAGAATGTACGCGGAAATTCAGATTAATGTACAGTAAACTCCCCGGGGTCTACGCTATACAATGTTTTTTTTCCACGATCACATCAGCCTGTGCCCATGGAAAATTATCATCATTATTCTACATGTGGAACTTGGTTTGGACTTGACATACCTGTACACAGGGAAGACAGAAAGTTACACATTGACAAACACTATAAACGGAATGCAGTGTATTAGAACGTACTGTGTTTGGTATAAATTCTATTTAGGACACAGTTTATGCTGATAATAGCAGCTGATATAACTGAATTTACTGTAGGTGAACAATGTTTGAACAATGCCCTCTAAATGTAAGGTATATATCTGCATTTGACAAAATAAGCATGAAAATGAAAGTGATCTACTGTCTAATAACAATGTGGGAAAATAAGTGGACATCCGATCGAGCTGACAGGGCCACTGATTAGCCACAACCTGACCTCACGCTCACTCCGCAGGACTCCACTGACTCTTGAGAAGAACTTGTGGTTCACAATGGTTTGCCATGAAGTCATATTTTAAATTTCCCACAATTCCCTGAGGCGGTTCCAAACCAAGTTTGTGAATTTCTCACATTACTGTTTCCTGAGTCACTCTGAGCCTATAGTAAAGCCTTGAACCTTTATTAGAAACCTTTGGTTTCAATGTAAAGGACTATACAAACCAGGGACACTCAAACCATTAAACGACGTTCCCTTTAATACTGAGAAGAAGATTTAGGAAAATATAGGAAACATACAAACCTAAATTCAATGTTCAAATTTTCTTCTGCATATTTGTATATATATGTATATAGGTTAGGTTACTGTCCACAATAAAGCACTAAGACAAATAAATTCAGTTTTGCTGGTGTAGGCCGGTTTATTCAGCAACTTTACACCACCTTTGCCACTTAGACCTGAAACTGAAGAAAGGAGTAAGTATGGCAGAGAACCACTTTGAATCAATAAAGTTTTACCAAAACTAGTGTTGTGACTTGTGGTTCACCAAACATGGAGCAGATACTATACAAAACAGGTTCATCAATATTCATGATGATGTATGAGCAAACGTTCATGCTTGCAGAGTTGCATTGCATACAGACTGGGGTCATTATGGGGGGGCTTAACACTCCCTACAAATATTTCATGACACATTTTTAAAATGTAGTTGGCATATCTTTTTTACATACGGAAATGTCATTATTGTAGAAAAAAAACTTTGTATATACAAAGGATTCCCTTTTTTGATGGTTGCTGCTAAACTGTGGGCCTTATAACTCCACAGATTCACTACCTGCAACTAATACTCTGTTCCTGATGGGTAACATGATTGTGCAATATGGATGGCATGAGCAGCAGCAGCTTATTATGTGTGTGAATGTGTGTGTTAGAGAAAGAGATGGACACAAAAAGAGAGTTATTTGTTGAGGTAAGGAAGTAATCTGACTACATAGATTCTTTCGTGGTGGCACCTTATGTGCATCACTGTGTGTGCATATATGCATGTGTGCGTGTTGGGGGGGGTTATCACCAGTAGCCTTGTGGGCGCCGCCATGAGACGCCTGGTCCTGCTGGGCTTGACAATGTTTCTCCTTGTGTGGAGACAAGATTACAGTAGATTCTACAGGGTTATATTACAACATTTGGGATTCAGCAGAGCCTCGTGTTCATGTGATCTTCAATAAATTATGAAACCATGAAAGTCCTTAAAAGGATTTGACAATAAATTTTATATAACAAAACAATCATATGATGAATGAAGTTAGATTACCTTTATTTTTTGATAAATTAACTCATTACAGCACTTTTGTTAGTAGTTACTTGACCGAAAATTTACCTTTATTTTAAATAATCTAAGAATATTCAAATGAAAACAATGATATATACATAAAAATATGAATGGTCTGCCTGGTAAATTGAAAAAGCGATATTTCATAGCAATATTCCTATCACCTCATTCATTTTCTATGGTAAAACATTGGAAAATTAACCTTTTAGATGATATGTAGTCTAAATATTAATACAGGGATTTCATTTAGCTACATATCTGTAATGTTTTATGAATCTCAGGTTTTATATTTATTGTCTAATATTCTGCAGGAATCTCTATCTGTGCTTTCGTTTTGAGCGAAATGCATGTTCTGCATGTACACTCAAGTGTGAATGGAAAATGAAAATATTTGGATCATGTGCAAAATGAGCCAAAAACAGGATTAAGGCAGAACGCGTGTGGATTGTGTTTTTTGTGAGTATCATTATAGTCTCCCTCCGTCTGTCTACTCACTGGAAAGCTCCCTCACGCAGGCAACTCTCATCCCATTGATGTCATAAGTGGCCCCATTTCTCTGCCTCCTATTGGTCCATCCAGTATGACACTGCGCTCCTCTTTGTCGTACAGTTAGCGGTCACGTCACTGTGGTAAGTGGTCTGATCCCTCTCTCCCTCTCTGTCTCTCTAACACCTTTCATCATTTCGCTCTTTTCCCCACCTTCTTCAGATGGTTGTTTTTTTGCCGTTCTCCCCAGAATAGGAAACACGTGTGCTGATTGGCTGAAAGACAACCAGACAATGAAATAGGAACAGACCTGTGTTTTTGCATGTGTGTGTGTCCGTAAGCAGTATTTATATCACAGTTTCCACCGGTGTGTGCACAGGTGGTAGTTAGTGCATACATCACATCCCTAAATCTGAGTCTGCGTCATTATGGGCACACACACATTTCTGTTTTAAAATGGTATTAAAATACCATAACCATTTAAAACTAACTACAATGCTACATGTCGAGTACATTATCTCTGTACACTCTTAATGCTTACTTATACTGATGCACATATAAGTTGGATTTGTTGGACAATTAGTTATTTTTACTTTTCAGGCTCTGTACTTCAGCACTTTTATTTCGAAAAGAAATCAATATAAAAAGAATGTATAGTCCAAGATTTGGGGTTTTAATGTAAAGAGATTGAGTTCAGGCCGACCAATAATATTTATATACTCTTCAACCTGAATCTGATCACACAGAATGCTCCTGTATATCTCTGCATTCGTCCTGTTGCTTCCGTCAGCAGTGAAATCATCAATAAATTCCAGTGTGCCAGTTCCATGGGCAGCCTGGGTCAAAGGGCAACAATCGAGTGGGACATTTTCCTTTTGATATTTTCAACCAACAGGTGTGCTTGTTTACAGGTCCTGGAAAGAGTTTCAAGTTATAAAACTGCTGGTATTATTGTTCCAATTTTGGGGGCTCCAATATAACATCTAAACTAGGGCACCAAGCCATTACAGAACAACCACCCAGTTTTGGCAATCAGAAATTAGGTTACTGGTCATTTAAAAAAAATCCAAACACAAGTTCATCTGGGTTGAAATGTACTTCATTCAGTTCAGGAAGATGTCATTTATAAAGACACATGTAGCCAATAGATGTTATTATTAAGACAAAAAACAGTAGCTTATTTAAAATGGGTAAAAACAAAATAATGTCGTGCTCCCATTGAACAGGGAATAATGGTAGTTGCCGGTTGTGTCACTTTAACATGGGGAACTGGCTGGTTCAGTTTTCCCTCGTGTCTGAAGAAAGCTCAATCATCCAGTTGACAACCAGGCAACAGCAGGGCCCACCGGCAAAAAAAAACATATCGATCACGTCATTCCGTCATCTTCAAGAAACACGGGGCCCCTTGGTGAAAGTGGAGTCACGCTTGGATGCGACTGGACATCGTAACATCGCTACCGACTGTAAAAAATAAACCTGTAGCCAATGCGGCTCATGTCCCTCAGAACGAGTGGTTTATTAACTTCACAGCATTACCATGGGTAACACACGAAGTTACCCATGGCTCCTGTTTGTCACGGCGTGGCTGCTTATTCTAGCTCTCTGATTTTATCATCCGATACCCAGACAAAATGTAGCGCCCTGTTTTTCGCCCACAGCCAACGCCTCTGTAAGTGTTTCCTTTGTTGTTCAGGCAGAAGTGACGGTTGAAGTGTTTCTTTGCACTGTGTGCGCTTGTTTTTTTTCCTCTGTCAAAAGTGGCATGTCTCTACGTCGCCTTTAACTTTCAGCAGATACTTTTAAGCCGCTGCACGTTCTCTACCCTTTCGACGGGTTTTGATGTCTGTCGTGTTTGTGCTCCGGTGCTTTCGGACTTATCGAATGTGAATTAATGTGCAACGGCCTAATGTGACGGGATAAGGCGATGAAGTATAGGATACTCACCGGTACAAGCCGTCCATTTTTTTGATCAGTGTCTACACTTTGCAGCTGCTCATCCCGCTGTGGAGCAGCAGATTATATCATGTCCAATTTGTGTAGACATTGGCCAACTGTGAATGGCAGCATTAATGGGACCAACAATGATCGTCTCTGTGGTGTCTCTGTCCTGCACAGGGCTGCATGGCAAAGCATCAGCAATGAGTCTTATTAATGAACCATATTGGTCTTTGACATCAAACTGAAGACATCGAAGTGGCACCAGAGATTTATAATCTGTGAGAAATCTAAATCCCTGCCCTCCAGATTCTTCCTTCCAAACAATTCTTCTTGATTTGAATATACCTTGTTTCCACATCTATCAGCCTCCAGAATTCGCCATGGAATTGTAGAAGGATGCCCTCTTTCCCATAACTAAGAAGATCAAGGCTTCTTTGAGCCACTGTAAAGTATTCGCTCACCTGGTGGATTTGAATGGGTGAGTGAATACTTTTGGACATATGATGTATTGAATCATGTAATCATGCTGCTGTAGGGCCCTGGTACATGGGTCAGCTCCCGTTCTAGTGCTATAGGGACTATTCTGGCTGTGTGTGCAGCTTAGGGTTGAACTCCCTGTCCTGGGTGGATCTTGACAGGGTCTGCTTTAAGTGTCCCATGATGTCCGACCCTGCTCTGCTCTTTTTCCGAGGACCAGGTCCACTGCTGTGTCTCTACCTCTCCAGATATGTTAAAGTTTGGCTTAATGGTTTTAATATATTCAGGTTTCATCACACTTAACGCTTGATGTGAACTGTAAACTTAACTAAAGTAAGCAGGACGCCTTCATTTATTCTGTGCAATGCTCATCACTGCCTTGATTTAATCCACTTTGCTGCTCTGAAATAAAACTTTTTCTTAGTTCTCTTAATGTCTTTACTCCTCTAATCACCTAATAACCACATTTCTACTCAGACTACATCATTTTGCTTCATTGGATTTGCTGATGCTGAGCGGGTGTGGTATTGCTGGAGTGTGTGTGTGTGTGTGTGTGTGTGTGAACGCGGAGGCTCTGCATCAGCACAAAGGTGCCCCGTATAATGCTTCACTCCTTCTGAACTCAGTGAACTTTGATCGAGGGAGGCGGCTAGGTACGCACTTAGCGGGTTATGGAATCTGCGTATGTAGGGTTACGGAATCTGCTCGCAGAGTTCCGTCCACGTCATTTGTGTGTCTTGAGAATCTGTGCTCCACCCTGGACTTGACTGTGTGATTAAAGCTATCTGATACAGGATGGCCATAATGCAGCCAGATACCATTCATCGTCACACAACAGCTTGCAGCAGATAAGAGTCTGAATCCTCCCATATCACCTCACATGCCTTCTGAGGATGACTGGTGACAAGGTGCTGGAACGTTTTGTTTTATCTGAACCAGTATGGGTGGACAGTCTCAGGATTTACAAGGGAAGGAGTGTGCAATAATGGATATCATATTAAGCTTTAGTGGTTGACTCAACTTTATGGAAGTGTAATCCAGTGAAATCCATAGGAAGAACTGTTATTTCTTGGAGTCTTACTCATAAATTGTAAGAAAAATATACATTTCTTTACACCTGACCATGTAATCATAATATTACTACTATTGTCAATGCAAATTCCTGTGATGGACAGATGACAATCTACATTTCCAGTCAGTTATGGTCTACATTCACTTGGTTATTATTTTCAAAAAAGTTATTTTTGCAGTTCAATTTATCTGCATTAAAAAAAAAAAACATACATTGCTTTTGAGATAATTTATGAAATTTTAGTGCCACTGGTCCTTAGTTTTTAATTGTAATTATTGTATTTTGTGTACACATTGGTAGGTCACTTTTGTATTAGTTAAGTTCTGTTTTGTTTGTACATATATATATATATATATACATATATATATATGTTTTCTATTTATCATAAACAATATACAACAATGACTCAAATGAATGTCAGAGACATAAATAGTATTCAAATATTTTTATTCTGCATTAACAAAACAAAATTACCTAATATAAACCTAATATAAAAGCCTCTGGAAGTGTTTCATGTGTAGGTAATTCAGCGACCTCCCTCTAAATCCTTCCATTTGAATCTTTTATATCTACTGTATGTCGCCAACACTCAAACAGTCATCCAGGCGTGCAGTGACATTTTCTTTGGTCAGAGAACATCTAACCTAGGAAAATGTCAGTGCATTCTCAAGTACATACAGTAGAACAGCACCAACGCACCAGTGCACTTACAGTGTTGTTTCCTTGATAGCTCGTGTCGTGACAGAAAAATCCAACAAAAGTGAGCACAAAGAATTGTCGACATCTGTGAGATGTAGTTTACGTTTGGTTTAATTTGTTCTATAAATCTCTTCCAATGATCTATTTGAAATGAACAAAAATGCAAAATGCACAAGGTTAAACAACATTTCTGATCTTGAACAGAATCCTTGGATTCGTTTTCAATTATTTATTTGCAATATATAGTCAACAAAAGACTCTGAGCTGCTTTGACAATATTTAGCCACTAGATGTCACTACAGGACAAATTACAGTCAGTGAACTACATCAACACACTCAGTGTGCTGAGTAGTATTAATTCCCATTATTCAAATACTGACATCCTTTATTTATTATATATTGATATAACAGTATTTCATACATAATTTGGAAGCCACAATATATATCACACAACTGCTATAGATTTCCTCCAAATCTGACTACAATACTGTAGCTATTATATAATAAATACTCCTGTGACTTGTTCACTGAGTTGTACAGAGCAGTTACAGGAGATGGCTTATGTGTGTAAAGTCAGTCCCATCATGATGGACCCGACAAAAATAAGCATATGACCAAAAATGTGATCCAAACAGTTTTAGAACAATAGACATGTTACTGTACCCTTACTTTTTAACTAAGTGACAGAAACGGAACTATATGCAGCAGTTTCCTCAAAAGAGTAGTACAGTAGAAAAGTATTGCTGCTCCTTCAGATAAAACATGGTTATAATATGTATATCTATAATTTATTTTATGCTATAAAATCATCTTTTTCTATAGGTTTAGAGGTATATGTTTAGGTTTATGGGTCAATTTGGACAAACGAAAGATAATTCTACTGAATATTCGACTAATTGTACCAAAAGCAAGTTATTTTTACCTGTTAGGATTTCAGTTTTTGCAGTGTGTGGAGCCCAGGAAGTACAATTGATATCCAGCTATTATTTATTGTGGTATAAATAAAGAAATGAACCATAGATTTACATTTTTAACTCCTCCTGCTTTGGTCTTAAAAGGATTATAATTGAAACCTCTTTCTCACTGATATAACAATAAGAATTGTAAATCCTAACAGTGTTTTTGAGTGTTCTCCTTTAGATGAGAAGCCTCGTTTAAACCTATCCATGTCACAGTTTCTTGTCCTCTTTGTGTCTGTGTGTTCAGTATCCGGTGCCCTCATCGCCCTGACTCTTGCCCCTGTTTCATAACCAGACTGCAGTTTCATGTTCATGAAAATCACACACATACACACGCGCACGCTCCTATGAGGCAAACAAACAACACGCGCACGCACAAATGGGCTAGATAGCCTGTCGTAATTACAGCCGCAATCTTCATCCAGCTTCCTTTCATCACGGCCGCGGCAGGTGGCGGAGACCCGGTGTGTCTAATTGCCTGTTTGGCTGCAGATGGGACCGTCCTCCTCCCTTAAGTCTGCTCCCGCTGCTGCCCAGGAACACTAATGTAGTTACGCCACCCCTCATTCGAGCTCTTAAAAGCTTCAGCAGCCGCGGCTGATGGCAGGCCAAAGTGCTCCCCACTGCTTTCCCTTTGCTCTCCCCTGTCTCGGTAAACAGCTTGTCGTTTCACATCAGCCCAGCTCTCCCACCGCTCCCCCAAACCTCAGCTGCTCTGTCTGGCTATTCTTTTCCCTGATTGGTCCATTATTAGTGGTTCTTGCATTTATTCTGTCCTATTCTTATTTATGCTGGTTTACATGGTTTATGTACTCGGGGGTTGTGTATCTCTCCAGCGTGGTTGCTGATAAATCTTGTAGTGTGGGAAAAGTAGGTCAGTCCCCTTTTCCATGTCACATCCTTCACATTATTTTGTTTTCTCATTGCTGTTCATGTACAATGATTTCCCTGCAAAACTCTATATTAACATTGCAAGTTTTAATTCAAGTGTATTTCAACAAATGGAATTTTAAACCTACATCCGCCTGGCTTTCTGCAGAAAAGCTGAACTCCACAGCGGTGGAATATTGTGAATGCACTGCACCCCAAACAAATAAGTTTTTTTTTTAATCATCTGATGTCCTGGTAGTCCTGAATAAATTGAATAAGAAATGGCATTAATAAAAGAGAGGTTTTCTGAATTATTAGAAAGAACTAGATAAAACATTCATTTAAGCAGCAGTAGCTTGCAGCGCTCTTTGCTGGATATATGTTCTTTGGGGAAAAAAATGACAAAATTAAAAGTATTTCTTTAACACATAACACATGAAAAACATACAGAACATGACTATGAATTTCATGCACAGCAAAGCACGCTGCAGCAACGAGTTTGCTTCTCCCTCACAGAGTTTAGTATTCACAATGAATCTCAAGTACACTTTTTTTCTCCCACATCCCTCAAAGTGGTCATCTAGCGGAGTCTGCTGAATGAATACCTCCAGAAACCTGAGCACACATTTTGTTTGCTCTCAGCCAGGTTGCAACTGAATTTATAACTCATGTACTAGAAGCTGAGAATTCAGCCCAGATGTGATTATCAGCATGTTTTTATCTGTGCAAAGTAACATGGGAAAAATTCTTACCATTTCTGGAACTTCTTAAGAGTGTATCAGGATCTGCTTATTTCTCATATAGTTTGATTTAACACTTTATAGTTTAAATATTTCACTGCATGTTTCCAGGGATTGTTGGATTTCCTCTCAACTGGCATCATTGATGCTGGTGAGAACCTATTTGATTAAAAAATATGATAAAAACAAATAGATAAATGAATTTGAATACAGACAGTATGCCATCGATCATAATTATCAGTTTGATATTCCAACTAGAAAATACTAAACGAGTTTAAAATTCAGAGTTTGTCAATCCAATGTGATAAAAGCCTTTCTTAGCTATTATGTAACATCCCTTTAACATGAAATTCCAGACAGTTGTGGCAAAGATAACATCCATCCATCCATCCATTGTCTATCCCGCTTATTCCCTTTCGGGGTCGCAGGGGTCTGCTGGAGCCTATCCCAGCGCGTTAAGGCGAGAGGCAGGGATACACCCCAGATGGTCGCCAGCCAATCGTGGGGCACACACACCATTCACACACCATTCACTCTCACACTCACACCTATGGGCAATTTAGAGTTTACCAATTAACCTGAGCATGTTTTTTGTATTGTGGGAGGAAACCGGAGTACCCGGTGAAAACCCACGCAGACACGGGGAGAACATGCAAACTCCACACAGAAAGGCCCCAGACCCAGGCCCAAAGCGGTCTTGAACCTGCGACCTTCTTGCTGTGAGGCAACAGTGCTACCCACCGCACCACCGTGTCGCCCGCAAAGATAACATATACATTCATAATTCATGTGGATGCTCGCGCTAACAAGAGGGGAGGTGTGTGTTTTTTGTGCTGCTCCGCTGACAGCTGTTAATGGATATCCATTTAGTGACTCATTAGTTTTTACAATCTATGCTCTGTGCCATACCTATCTATCTTCCTAATTATGGGGACCTTATCATGCTGTTCACTGACTCTGCAGGAGAGAGAGAGAGGATGTCTGGGCCATTGCCCGCGGCGAATTGAGCTCTTAGTGAACCATAGCTTCTTTCCAGTTCATTACCTTGACCTTGGTGCCACTAAGTAACCAGAGGTTTTAATTGAACAAACCCAGAGAGAAGCAGAACCAAAGAAATGCCTTGTTCAGGTATAAATCAAGGAATGAGACAGAGAATTAATGTGATTTTTTTTTAAGTATATGTGAATATAAATATAGGAAAAAAATATAAACCTGTCAGTCTGCATCATAGATTACATACATTCACTGTTTGCGTCATCTTTTACATGCATTTCATTTTTGATCCAATTGAAGTCTGCCCCAATGAGCACGTAGCAGAGCATGGAATTGCTCATGTTCCTGTACATATGCAGGCTTTCAAGATAATCCAATAGAGAAAAAAACAATTTAACATTTTCTGAAGCTTACAATCTCAGGCATTTTTCACAGTAGGTACAGATACAATGGAGTAGAAACGTGTTCTGCAAACTGGGCTTATTGTCTACGTTTTGTACTTTGCGTATTAACCTAGGTAAACTTTATAGACGACCTTTATCTTGATCTATTCAGGAAATGCTTGCAATAGTTAAATTTTATAAGCAGACCCTATAATATACAATCTGCATTTGTTGGGAACTCAGTTGACAGCAGCCCAAATATGCAAATGAACACCTGCCTCTGCATTGCATTAAGGTGTTTTTGGAACATAAGCCCATGAATATGAGTTTTATTTATCAGGTGTCATCATTGTGGTGGTGACATGTGTGTTTCTGGTGAGCTGGTGAGGGTTCCCGTGTCCATGACTTTTAATTTGGGTGAACTAATGTTCTCTCTGTGTCTCTCACAGATGCACACATGTATGCACACTGTAACAGACTTTACTTTATATCATGATATTAGAAAACAAAGAATAATAACAACAAGAATAAAAAACTAATTATTTTTTCACTCAAATGAGAAGATAAATTCGTAGCCATAATCTTTATATGGATATTTTTGTATAACTGGCATTACTGAGTTTTTTGACCTTATGATCTCCTGTAGCTGTGTTGCTGATACACTTGATAAATACACTGGTTGCAATCACTGTTACCCCAAAATTTCTACCTGTTCTGTATCTAAATTGTAAAATCAGAAATATTTTCAAAATCAAACCAATGTTCCTGAAAAAACATCACCGCATTCCCAGTACTTACTTTTTTTTATCACTTTGAACAGTTGCTTGTGTCCTTGCACTGTCTCTACAAACAGAGCCATCCAGCCCTGTACTCGCCACTTTTTGCCACACTGTGACTGCTCTTCCATACTTTTGGCTGCATGTCACATAGTTTTCTTTAGTAGCTCACTCTGGGTGTGGTTGGCAAAGCATTTACTTTTGCCAAAATGATAAGGAAATGACAAACAAAAATTGGGCTCCCAGCAACACTGAGCAGATCTTTCTTTTTCGCTTTTGTAGAATTGCCTCAAGCTGTTCTTATTATATAGTGATGGGATAACTAAAGTAAAAGTGTGCCCTGTTTTGGCTACATTCATGCATTCTTATCAGATATAGTATATAAGAAAAAAGAATGTTTTTTTAGATTACATCCCTGGTCATACCGTTCACTTTACATGTAAATATATTTGCTAAAAAAAAAACATGTTCGTGTGTTTATATAAAAATTTGATCACATTTCCTTCTGCTAAAAAATACAACACATGACATTTGTCATCGTGCTGCAGAAATGTGTCCAATTGCATGTTGCTTCAGTTCAGCACGTTTATTCAGAAAAAAGAAAAAACACAAAACGATCATTTCGAAACGCTTCATCAAGTGGACTTTAAGGGGAATGTTTTATGAGTTGCACCTTCAATATTCATGACTTGCATTCATTTCCCTGTATATTCAGTAAACAAGATCAACATTTGGTGCCATGTCTCAGAGATGAATAGTGGCTGTTTCAGTCCAAATAAGGCTGCATCTCCTTCTCTCTGTTTCACTCCTCAGAGCAGATCTGCCTCTTGACCTTGTAAATTTGAACATTTTTCCATGCCGAGCATCTTCCACACCCGATAAATCTGTAACCACCCGATACACAGGGATGGTACTTGTTTATCTAAAAAAAAATGGAGCAGAGAACATCCTACAAACAGAAACCTCTTTTTTTTTCGTATCATACACAGAATTATCTTCTCAGTGTATTCAGGCACGACTGTGTTTGCAGTTCTGTTTACATTTGAGGACTCACTCTGCACGGCACTCATATCTGTACTTCTCAGAAACCCTCCAGTACTTATCCCCCCCGGAGGAAAATAAACCATCTCATTAGCACAACAGGCACTTAATTCCCACTCGGGCCCACGCGGTGATTTGTGTGTGTTTCTGCACAGCTTACAATATGCTCAAGTTTTAATGGGCACTAACAGATATAAATGACGCTTCCACATTCCACAGAGCCTGTAAGTATGTGTGTGCATGTGTGTGTGTGTCTGAGAGAAAGAGAAAGAGAGAGAGAGGGAAAAGACAGACATAGAAAATGTGTATTGTAGAAAACCCAAGAAATGTTGTTTACCAAGGCAGGATTACTGTGCCACTGAAGTTATTGTGGGTTTGTGCCTTTTGTGCCTGTATTCACAACCACACAATGACTTTCAGACCTTTAGTCGACTGTGCGTCCAAGTGAGAACAGAAAATAGACCCAAAGATGGAATTTGCTGGCAAGGATATGAAATGAAGATGTTTATTTCCTCAGTCAAATATATCCATGCCAGTTCTTAAGTACCGGCTGAGGGGTTAGGGGTTCTATTTTATCTTACAAAATAAAATAATTATGAGGAAAGTCAATGACCTCATGGTCGATTATTATTTCACTGTTCATAAATTCTCACACTCGCACAAAAAGTGGTGAACCATTCACACATCAGGATAATGAGGTAATATCTCTAACATTTTTGCAGCAATGTTCGAGATAAAATGACCAATTAAGCACCTCTCCTGGAGGGCACAGCCCAAAGAGACAACATAGGTCAAAGGGGTCATGTGCATTGTGAATTGGTGGCCTGGTGGCCCCCGACCTCGTCAGTAGAAGCTAGCTCTGAGGATGTGGGATGTATGGTGGAGAGGTACCAGCTAGACGTAGCCACTCTGGAACCAGTCTCTGGAAAAGAGGTTGGACTCTCTTCCATTCTGGAGTTGCCCCCCAGCAAGAGTCACAGCGCAGGGTTGGAAATGTTTATTTTCCCTTCCGCTCTGTGCCTGGTCATTGAGGTTCAGCCCAGTGGTTCTCTGTGCCCATGCACTGAACAACAGTTTAGAGTAACCTCCCTTTTACGGAGTTCTTGGAATGGGTGTTGGAGAACCTGCTGGTGGGATGAGAATCAGCAGAACCAAATCTGAGACTGTGGTTTTTCATTGGAAAAGAGTGGAGCATTGGAGATGAGATCCTTCCCCGAATGAATGAGTTTGAGTAGGGAAGGATGGAGATTGACAGACGGATTGGTGCAACGTCTGCAATGATGTGAGTACTTCATCCTTCAGGTATGGGTAGCAACTGAAAGAACGAGATACAAGCAAAAATGAGTTTCCTCTGCAGAGTGTTTGGGCTCTCCCTTTGAGATAAGGTGAGAAGCTCAGCCAATCGGGGAGGGGCTCGGCGTAAAACCACTCCCCCGCAACAAGAAGAGCCAGATCAGGCGACTCGCAAGGATCCTACCTGGACATCTCCCTGGTGAGGTGGTCCAGGCATGTCGCTTTCGGGAGGAGGCTCCAGGGAAGAGCTGACCAAGACATGCTGGAGAAACCATGCCTCTGGGAACTGCCCTGGGAACGCCTTGGTAATCCCCTGGAATGGCTGCACAACGTGGCCAGAGAGAGGGAAGTTTTGGCCTCTCTGCTAAAGCTGCTGTTCCCACAACCCACAACAGTGGTAGAAAATGGATGGATGGACGGACCAAATGAGCACTGACGTCCTTTTAGAAGTTTCCTCCTGCGAAGAAAAGCATTTTTTCTTATTGTTTTTACATCTGTACTGTGAACTCAACACTGGCGTGTTTTTGTTTTCTCTTCCACCCACTGCTAAGTAGCTGTGGTCATGTACTGTTGTTTTTCCTCCCGTCACATCATCATTGGGATGGGATGGGTTCTTGCGGCTCCATTGTTGAGACTCTGTTGAAGGCCATTTTCTATTTGCAGTCGTCCCTTCACAGGGACTTCCTTCCTGCCATTCACTATTGATGCTCTATTGCTGCTATTTCAAGAGCACTTAAAAAATTGTCATCATTGTGTGTGACTGGATTTCTATAAATTCTGTGCGGCTGAAACAAATGTTTGGTGATTGTGTGAGGGAGGGGTTAAACCTCCAGGGGGTTCTTCTAGTCAAACTCTATATGATGCGGCTGTATTCGCAACACATTTAATCTTAACATTTGGAGGACCTCCAAATAGCACTAAATGTTCCCCATTTCTTCTTAGAATATATTCACAAATCTGCTGAAACAGACTTTTACCTAGGAACTGGGAGAACTCTTAATGTAAGCGAAAGGGCAAAGTTGCTATAAATGATGTTATGTTTTATAAAAATGATAAAAATGGACTCTATCTCAGGTCTCCATCAGTAAATATGTGATACTGTCGTAGCTATGTTGCCATATCCAAATATAGATTTTTACAGCAAAACGTTGTAAATCACTGATTTATTATGACACACAAAATGATTCACATCTGGGATGCAAACACGCTCATTAAAGATGATCATGTTTATTCAAATTCATACAGAATTATATAATCACTTCCAATAATAACATTAATAATAATACATATGAGCTTTTGCAATAACCTTTTCAACCTCTCTATTTATATATACTTTCAATTACCTGTTTCAAAGCACAAATAGCATATCTGCCCCTCTTTGTTCCCATCTCAATGCTCTGACTAATGGAAAAATTAGTCAGATCCCATGTCAGGCTGCAGGTAAACTACACAGGCTCTTATCGTGCCCTTTATTCTCCTTCAGTTTCTGCCGCCATGTTGTTATCTCGCCACCGTGTTTGCACTGCTACAGTAGCTGGTTACGATCAAAGCGTAAAATGACAGCAAATCAAGTTCCCAGCTTTCATGATAGTCAAAAGACTACAGACAACAAAAGACGTTGACAGTAAACACTTAACCATCAAAGAAACGTGTAATACAATTGTTAATTCTAAAAATTGAAAATACAAAGAAGGTAATTTAAGCATTTATGCATTAGCGCTGATTAATGTATCTAATATCTTGGTGGCAGGAACAAACTGAAATTCATCTTTCAGCAGAGAAGAAAGCATATTTGACACCTTTGGGAACAGAAAAAATGATTAGTGGTAGTTGTCTTGCATATTGCTTGGAAATATTCAAGGGGTGTAGAGCATGTATTCACAGATTATGTGAGTGTCAGCCAGAGACATTAAGTATAGCGCCCTAACCACAAGGGTACAGACACGTGCAAACAACTGTGACAGGTAATGCTTAGGCATGATTTCAGAGGGTGGATGGCTCTGAAAATGTCACTTTACACCAATATGAATACATCTTAGAGGCTAAGCATGAATAAAACATGCATTGTTGTTGTTCTCCTGTAAAAAAAAAGGTGTTATTATTCTAATATAGTGAAGAATAAAGTGACATGTTGGGGAGCACAAAGAAGCAGTCTGAGGAGAATGACTTAAGCTGGAACACAGGAAAATCTGTGCAAGTCAAGCAGGAGCTGTTTGAGTGCAAGGACGGGGCTTGAGGGGAAAGAAATGCAAAATCCAAACATGAAATCAATACATCACGCTCTCAAATTGAAAGGATATGCTCTTGAATGAAGATAGGGAAATAATTCCATATGACTTTTCCCCGGTAAAAAGGAGGATTGTCCAGCACCCCTGATGACTGACAGATCACACAGGTTCATATATCTGTGTGAAGGCTTGTAATGCCGTGATCTGTATCTGAATGTCTGTAGGTGCTAAAACAGTCAGCAGCAATGACAGAAGTCATCTCTCGATGAATAAAAGGGCAGGGGGAAAATTAAAACTTCCACATTGTGCACTTTTCCTGGCTTATATTTGAAGATTTGATTTCCCTGTCAGGATATATTTATGCTTTTAAGTACCAATAACTCCCACCTTCTCCCTACAGAGAACAGGAGGTATTATGTCTGTCTGATTTATGTTAAAAGGGGCTTTGTGTAACTTTCGGTGTGAGATTATTGCAGCTGATTGCGTCTTCCACCATCTCATAGTAACGCAAAATATCTCTAACTTTGAGTCCCTCTCGTCCGCTTGAGATCTCGAACGAACACACGCGCAAAACAAACTGACACACGCACACACACACAAGCACACACACAGATGCTGCGGCACTAGGCCAGTGATTTTTGAAGTGTAAGATTACACTTTTGGACTGATTCACCATCATGGGTAAACAAAGAGGGGTACGCTGTGTTCTGCAACTCTGCTGCTCCTTTGTAGAAGTAGTTGTGTTGTAGCTCTGTGTGTGTGTGTGTGTGTGTGTGTGTGTGTGCTCAGGACCCATTGTCACAGCTAGCTTTTGCCATGTTTGTTTGGTGGATAGCCATCTCATTAGCCAGAGTTCAGTCACACAACCCTTTTAATGGGCCTATCCTCTAATTAGCAGATTTGTATGGCTGTGAATGGTAGACATCGACTGAATAGTTGTAACACAACTTCAAGGCAAACCTGAGGGCTTGTTTTAAGGCAGCTTTGATACACCTTAAACTTTCATTATGATCAAAAAGCAAATTAAAATACTATTAAATAGGATGTGGAGCTGAAGCTGTTTTCATATTAATGTGCTAGCAATCAACACAAGATCGTCTTTAATTCATCTTTGCATATTTTTAAAATTATTTTCATACTTATATGCCTATATTCACAGATTATTGTCTCCAACTACTCCACTGCCAGGATGTATCATATTTGCAGATTCCGAGCTGTAAGCCAGTTGTTGATCCTGCATGGCCTCAGGCTTATTCAACCAGACACTGGGACAGAGGGGTCATGTTCTGTTTACAGTACATTCAGGTTGGCACAAAGCACTTACTGTATATGCACACACATGTACTCAGAACATATACATGCACACATAAACAGCGGGATGCACCTTCAAAGGGAACCTGCACGGCTCACGTATGTAGCTCAACGTACGAATGACCATCTGTGAAAAACACCGACCAAGCAGCTTGGATTCACTGCGGAGCCTCAGTGGTAATTGGATGAGATCCAGCATAAACAAATGGAATTGGCTTTCGTCCTGTTAATTGCATGCGCTGCTGTGACATTATTTGGGGGATATTTATTATGCAATGTACTCGCCGTGTTTATTATTGTAAATGTCGTCCGTGCTGGGTCCATAGGCCGAAGATCAGCGTTGACTTTGACCTTGACATTTTTAAGTTGTCGTGATTCATGTTAGGTGTGTTTAGGTTGACGTCCCGGTGTAAGTGGCTCTCTTTAAAGTGGAGTGGATCGCCATGGTAACCTGGCTGTTGAGTTCTGGGGGTCGGATCCGGATGCCCGCACACAAATCAGCTGTCTGGGAAATGGCAACCCCAGAAGATCCCTTGGTTTAATTAAAATAACCTTTGATGTACAAATGCCACAAAGTAATTGGACAAACGTGTACTCAAAAGAATGAGGGAGAATGGAATGGAAGTGAGTGAAACCTTCTAGTTTGCTGAACTGATGGTTGTTAATATTAATCTATTTATCTTAATTTTTTTTTTGAGTTTTTGGATTGGTGATATGACTTGTATTTATTCTGTACTCAAATTTTATAATGATGGCACCCTTATGTCACTCATTTTACAAACCCAACGGAAAATCTAAAGCAGTTGGACTTTGCTTACTTGGATTTATTCACAGATATAGTAAATTTCTATGCATTTTTCATGTAATTGTTACAGAAATAGGTTTGCAATTAAGTACAAGTTCTAAGATTGTTTGGTTTGTAAGTGGCCTCCAATTGCATTTGTTAATTTGAAAAACTTTGTGCAGTCAATCAACTAAAATGTATAATCACAAATAATCGCACGATTGTCACAGTTAACTCCTAAGTAATTGCAAATTTATCACACGTTTTTGTTCCTTGAGTTATCATTTTAATATTCTTATCAACATAGAATAGTTGATAGCCTTGCTTTGTGTGTGTGTGTTTTTATTTTGTGGCTTTTTATGACAAACCACAACATGTAGTGTTACAGCCATTCACATACATTACACACAGTGGCCACAGGTTATGAAAAAACTAGTTCACTAGGTCAAAGTGTGTTAGTCTCAAGAAAAAAAATTACCATGTGTTGCATATATAACACAATATTTTGACAGCACTTGTAAAATAATTCTTAATAGGAATAGAAAGACAAACAGACATCTAAGATTAGCAAATATCTTCTCTACTTTCCTAAAGGCGACTCATTTGTCTCTTCAGAGGAACATCAAGAAGCAAAGGAAGAAGTTAATTCTGCATATTTCTTCATCCTTTATATCTACGCCACAGCAACATCCTATGACATTTGATCTTCTTTCCTTTTAATCTTATTCTCAGACTTTGTGCCCCCTGTCTTCCCACTTCTTTATTTCCTCTTTACTCTCTGAGCATCTCCTTGTTTCCCACTCAACCTCCGCTGTTGCTTTTCTGTAGCCTGAGTAACAGAAAAATCGGTGAGCTCATGTTTTATTTGCTCTGGCAGATGTTTGCCCCCCCCCACCCCCACCCCCCTTCCCGTTCAGATAGATTTCCACCCGATCTGGCCTGGGTTGGGCCAATCCTAACGGCTCATCTAATATGGGTCAGGTTTGATATGATGACAGAGAGTCAATGTGACTCGCGTTGCTGTTTGCTGCCGTTAAAATTATAACAGGGCATGGTTGACTGAGTTTTTGCTTTAGGTGCGAACACATTTTTTGAACATGATGTTCGCCACATCCCCTCTAACACACAACCCATAAAAAAACAAGTTCTTCACTAGGTTTTGCACCTCGGCTTCATCCCCGCCACAGGACGGGAAGGAAGCTGCTGAGGATGTGGTCATGCACTGACATGCAGCGTTGTGGCTTAACTGTTTTTCACTTGATGTGTTTGTCGTTGCGACAACCTCAATGTTCCAAACGCACATGAAATTTTTAAAATGTCAAGAAAGCAGACCTCTGTCATATTCAGAGTTTGAGAGGTGACATGTAATGTGACACCACACAAATAGTTATTGTTGTTTAAAAAAAGGCCCCATGAAATAATAAAAAATACTAGTCCCTGTGACACTGTATTAATCAATTTTGTTTGTTTATACATATATATGTGTGTGTGTGTGTGTGTGTGTGTGTGTGTGTGTGTGTGTGCATGTGTGGGTTATATAATCATTAAGCTCTGCCCACTTTCATATGGTTCATTCAGTTGTGGAGATTTAATTTTAAATCCTTCTTTTACTGTTCAAACCTCAAATAATGGAAAATAGATTGCATAAAACTCCCTGGGGCCTTTAATGCCAACTTACACATTAGACCCGTGGACTTATGGCTGCAGTTATAATGTGATGGAGAATGGAGAAAAAGTAAGCGTAGCATTTCCTCTTTTGTGCCTGCCTAGGTGGGATGTTATTTTAGAACAAATTGAGCCTTAAAACAAGCAAACATCAGTCACGAGTGGGATAAAAACCGCGCCTGAGTCAGGCTCCCCTGCCAGGCCGTTCCTGTGGATTACAGTGGTTTGTGTGAAGTGGCCTGGTTGCTGTTTGTTTTGATGTTGGAAATCAAGGCCGTGCCATGGAGACTGGCTATGGGGGGGTTGAGCCAGGGGAGGAAGGGCTGAGGACACAAGAGACGGATCGGAGCGGAACGTTCTCCTCCGTCTTTGTGACAGCGCTGCTGCCGGCTTGCATCTCTATCGAGGAGGCAGCAGGATTCTAAAATGTGGAGAGCAGGTATTGAGTTGGTGTAACCCTAAAAACGTGGTTAATCGTTCTATTATGGTTACACCATTTACAATTTTCTGTCAAAAAAAATACAAAAAATCATAATATTTGCAAAAGAAAAATGATACAAATGGACTTTTAAATGACAAGAAAGCAAAATGCACATTTTAAATGCTTCTTAAAAGTGTATTTTATACTTTTTTTCTACCTTCTCATCCCTGCCAATCATGATTTGTCAATGACCCATGAACAGAATACTCAAGCATTTATAATAATGCACACTCCATTTTCACTCTATCTGTGGTTCATCTTTGTTTCTATTGTTCTATTTCCTTACTTCATATAGAAACTGTGCCATACTGGAGATTTCCATTTCGACAGAGACATCGCTACATCTTCAATTTGAAACCAGTATTTTTCTCAGCTCCCCTGAGGACAGACTTTAGATTTCACGTGTCGGTGAACAATGTTTGATTGTGGATTAGGTGTGTGCATCTGTCATCCGGGGTCAATGACTGCAAAGTAGCCGGGTTACTTTGCAGTCATTCTTCCCGTCGTTCATGCACCGGTGGAAGAGGTTTGCGTTTGTGTTTGTCGCTCGGCTGTCAATGAACCTAAAGGTGAGAGCTAGGGCCTTCAAACATCAGACAGCACCGCTTGTTTTTTCCAAGGGTTTTGAGGAGAAAAAAAAAACGTTCTGTTTTCCAGAGTTCTTTTCAGGTTGGTGGGTCCAGAGATACACAGCACGCAAGCGATCTTTCAGCCCAGTGCTTATCTCATGAGCCGTTTCAGCTATCTGGTCCCAAAGTTCAAGATGATTTGTTGATCTTTTTCTGTCCATTTCCCCTCATCAATGCAAAACGTGTTATTCTATCTCCGTGTGTGTGTGTGTGTGTGTGTGTGTGTGTGTGTGTGTGTGTGTGTGTGTGTGTGTGTGTGTGTGTGTTTTCTCCCGTGACCTTTGTGGAATCATTAACTCTGTCTAACCAGACTCTACCTGCATGACTTCTAAAGCACTATGATATGTTGACTTTTACCACTGCTCACAGTAAATATATTTGTATTTTATTTTCAGAGGAAATGCTAATTTGGAAAAAAAAAAATCACCTTGGCTGCAGTATAAAAAAACCTCTTCATTTAAGTGCATTTTTTTATCAATGAAACTACATCCATGAAAAATAATACTGAAATGGGGTCGATGTTGTTGAGCCACACGATATACCTCAAAGTTAATTAAAAACAATTTCTCTTTTAAATTCCTATTGATGCTGAAACCACAAGTTGTGTTGATATGACATGATAGACGTACAATAGTGTAATTTAGTCCTTAGTCCAAGTCCATTATCACCGACTGGTCTCAGCCATTCACGTTGCATTTTAAGGTTAACCTTTTCTCCGTTCTCTGATGTGATTTTCAGAGAAAACTTATTTGGTTTTCTATAAATGTATTTGACCAAATATGTCAAAGATGGCTGATCCTATTTCAGTCATTCGTCTTTGGCTTTGGCTCAAATTTGATCATGTCAAACCATATTATAGCAAATTACCAGAAAAGAAAATCCAGCTCCAGGGCACATGTAGCCTCTCAAAACCCGACCCCAAGGCAGTTTTTGCTCATCCCTCCCTCCCTTTCGTTATATTTAATACATGCCTGAACCAGCCAGATATTAACATTCAGGATGTTTGACAGTGATATTATACAGCTTCAAGGAAATTATGAGTTGTTCTTATTTTAATCCTGTTTTCCAAAGGCTTCAAATGGCTTCAAATGATATTGCTTAAATAAGACTTCTTTGAATTAAGCATAATCATGTTTTATTAAAATGAATGATCCAATGTTTTATAGACCATTCAGAACCCCTAAAATTATATAGAGAGAGATTTTCACTAGCAAACGGGAAACTGTCTCGTGATCAGTGTTTGAAGGTGAAAACCGAGGAAATTAGCATAATACAACCCCCACCTGTCTCACCAGTGCAGCAGCTGTAAGCTGCTCCGTTCTGGTGTTTTAAGTGTGTGTGAGGTGAAACGGAAACCCTTCCAGCCAGTAATTTGACTTTATTCTCTGCTCATTGGCTCTGTCTCTCATATTTTGCCATTTGGCTTCGTTTTCCACATGCAAATCCACAGGAATGGTGCGGCGTCGATGATCGGAACAAATGAACCACTTCCCGTTTTGGGCTGCTTTTCAGTCACACGGTCGACCCCGCTATCGGTTCCCGCTCAGCGGGCCACTGTTCCTCAAAAACAGATGGCGACATTGTTCCATGAAATTAGTCAGCCTTGCATAAGTGGCCGCACTAAAGTGTGTTTATGACCGTTAAACATGACGGCTGATTATCCCACGGATGTGGAGAGCGCACAATAACAGCGATGAGTTCAATTTGTGGCCAGTGAGAGTGTGAAGCTTTCAGCAATTGGATTAAATGAGGACAATTGTTATTTAAGACCTGTGCTCAAATGCTCTTCGCTTACGCAAAGCAAATGATCTGTAGCATCTCCTTTAGAGCAGTTCCAGTTGTTTCTGTTCTTTTCCAAAAATGTTACTGGTCATGTTTGTATTTCTGGAAAGTTGGAAAGTCTTTTTCTTTTAGCGGCCAGATGATTAAACTGATGTGGTCTATCTAAAAGATCTGTCTATCACCTTTAACAGATAACAAGACAAGGTCAGACGCCCACAACCATGTACACATATCTAAAGTTAAAGCACGTTCAACCTTCTCTATAAAATTTGTGCCTGTATCTTTTGAATTTGAACATTAGATTAGATTTTTCTTTTTGTTTAATAATTAAACAAAAAACAGCTCCATAATCTCACGGAAAACCCTCGCTGACCACTTTAGTAAAAAACTTTATATTATAATTCTAAAATATTCTTTGTTTAATATTATTTTTTAACATTATCCACTTGAGTTTTAGACATAATGTGAAATGGCAGCGGATGATCTGGGATGATGATTTCTGACTGTGTGTGCAGAGCTTGGTGAAGCAAATACAAATTTGCAGTTCTTACAAACAGGTGCTAAAACAAAAGTAAAGTGAGGACATCTTAACAGAGATTTGTCTAAGAGTCTAGAGGTTACATCAGTACCGTTCACCTCTTCCCCACCCAGAGAAGCCACTGAGAGAGGGAGCCCTCACACTGACGAACACACCAATAAAATAGGTGAACAGCAAGGCGTCTGGGTGGAAGGCTGATGAGTACATGAGTACCTGCTCATTCTGGGGGAGGGGGGGCATGATGTGAGTACGGGAGGCGTTTCCAGCATCCAGCATCGCGTCGCAGACATTTGCTGCGCTCCGCGTCTGGGGATCGAAGGCTAGAAGCACCGGGGCTGAGCTGGACCTGGACGCGGGTCTCTTTCTCCGCCAGTCGGCCTTTGGAATGCGTGAGAACGCTGACGACTTCTCTCTCTCTCTCCCCCCCTCCACCCCCCTCCACCCAGCGCACCAACCGACGGACGTGGACACATCCCTGCGCAGCGGCAGAGACGCCCACAGCCACGCGGGGGGACTGGTGCGCTCTGGCACCCGAGGATAAGCGGTGACCAAAACTTCACAGCAACAAAACACCACTTTGGGACGAACAACAGGGGGCTGAGTTTCTAACAATCAACTTCAGCACCAGCATAAGGTGTGGAAAAGCGTCCTCGTTGTGCGTGTGTGTGTGCGTGTGTGTGTTTTCCGCTCCGTCCCTCCGGACCGTGCCAAATGCTCGGATGGCTCGTGGCTCTGTGCGTCGTGGTCCTGGTGGTCCTGATCTGGCCGGGCGCCGAGAGTCAGGCGGACGCCGTGTTCCGCGGACTGGGGGTTTCGCGACAGAACGCGAGGTGCATCCGGGAGCGAGAGGAGGCGGCGGCGGCGGCACGCGCCGTGGCGCTCGTGTGCAAGCCGTCCGCGCTGGCCAACTACCTCCTGAAACACTGCGGGACGTTCAGCGACTACTCGCCGTGCGTCGGCTGGACGT
The DNA here is from genome assembly GCA_036785175.1 of Eupleurogrammus muticus. NCBI lineage: Eukaryota > Metazoa > Chordata > Actinopteri > Scombriformes > Trichiuridae > Eupleurogrammus > Eupleurogrammus muticus. Next base: position 9,449,121 of record JAYKQN010000009.1, on the reverse strand, counting down.
GGCGGGCCAGCGCCTTCCTGCAGAGCGCGTACGAGGCGTGCTGGCCCTACCGCAGCCCGGTGCAGTTCGTGCGCGACAACCTGCAGCTGAGCGACGACGGGCTGCTGGCCCTGGACTGGGCGGTCCCCTCCTACCAGAAGCGGCGCAGGACGTCCAGTCACTCCACCAGCCCGGTGCTGCTCATCATCCCCAACTCGTTTGGGAAGATCACGAGAAACGTGTTGAAGGTAAAACACCACACCAGACTCTTATAGAACAGAAATGACACTTACAAACGGTATGCATAGGTATATATATATAGGTTCAAGTGGAAAAGTTCATGATAACAAATGCAAATTGATAACTTATGTTGCAAATGAGCAATTTTCACATGTAAATGTCTACTATTAGAAAATGTGATTGCGCTTCATTGCATTTAAATCCACCTGGATGTTCCCACTAAATGCACCATGCAGAGATTTAAGTCAACTTTGCAGCTTCTCTGTAACACAACATAATGTGTTTTAGCAGCAGCTTGCATTAAAATGGCATAGTTTTCATCATCAACCAACATTAGTATCGCACTTTAAAATAAATGGGAAACTAGAACGGCTCAAAACTGAAAAAACTCAAATAATACTTGAAGATTAACAAACAATACCCTCAAATTCATCCAGTAGAAGACAAAAAGCTTTTCAGATACGCAGCGAATGCATGAACAGGCCAATGCCGTTTTTCACAAAGTGTTCTGAAAGGGGAAGAGAAGTCAAATATTCAGTCATTTAAAGGAGATGTGGGAAGAAGCCAGAGCGAATCAATGGCCATTTGGCGAGGCAATCATTCGAGATTAGGGCATGGCGAGCTCAGTCAGGAGAGAAAGGCAGAGCAATAAAAAGTGATGCAGATTGAGCACCGGCCTTTCAGCCGCTCTTTCAATACATTGACTGGGGTAATTGAGTGAGGGATTACAAAGCATCGCTTGACTTGAGCGGCCTGGGCTGCTCCAGACTAAGGCCTGCTTGGCTCTCTCACCAGCCTGGGTACCAGCTCCTTTCATTTAGCTGCATGTGCAAATCCAGCACAGGATTTTTTTTGTCAGCTCCATGTCAGAAATAACAACTCTGTAAGAATCTGATACTAGAAACACAACTATGTGTTTGGCACCTGATTTTGATCACACCTTTTTCTGTTGCTCTAAAAACAAAGAATGGGATTTGTCTAAAATCTAAGAAACCACCATATTTTCTGTCACCGACACCTAGATGTGTGTGTTGTGTGGCGTTATTCCAACCTGCGAACAAAGAGGTGTGTTGAGCAGTGATAAATGCTCCTGACATTCCAGACGTGCAGCTGTTGCAGCCGACTCCCCTCGTTGATTTATAAACGTCACACTTTTTTGACTTTTTTGAGCGTAAAGATTTGTGGGGAGTTTGCTGCTGCACAATCATGTAGTGACTGTGGCTCACAGTGTTCAGCACGCTGCCATATAGTCTTGCAATTATTTTGCAATTTACCTTTCGAAACTGTTTTCCAAACAATTACTTTTATCTTCAGATTGATGTGAGCCCCCTTTTGAGTTTTGCAAATTCCTTGTATGGCGGGATATTAGTTGCATACTCATGCAGTGAAAGAAGTGGGAAGGATTTACCGTTAATAGTCATGATTTAATCAGTGAAAGGAGTTTTAGTGGCAGTGATGCTAAACCATTACCAGTCGTGGAAGTTTCGGCAGCAGCATAAGACGCAATACAGACAGAGCAACAACACATCTCTGTTTTCTGTCCCATCATCACGTTGTGAGTTTTACAGCTTAGTGTTGGCACACTTTGGCCAAAGGTCAACGTAGAGTCAGTCTACTACTATGTAGTCGGTAAAACCACCAGCATGTAGCTCCATAAATGTCCCGATGTAGAGTGGACATAGCATTTTATGTCAGCGCTTTGTTTTACCTGCAAAATGCAATCTGTACACATCAAAATCTAGCTGCACCAATCAGTGATTAATAGATATTTACCTGTACAGTAGTAGAGTAGGAAATATGGAAAGAAACCCTTCATTATAATGTTTTAACTTCACAGTAAGGGCAATAAAATATAAACATTTTTTCGCTATATTTTAAACTTTGGTGTTAAAATAATTATAATTCATAGCTACTCTCAGCTTTTAAATATGTCTGTGATGCTTAATGCTTCGAAAGTCACTGACCAGCAACTGCAGAAACACGTTATTAAAGTCCATCATTTTGTCAGTACGCTGTGAGACCTCAGAAAAACCGCCTGTGGTTTGTTTGTATTGCTATTTTAAGCCTCCATCCAATTAGTCGGTCAGCAAACCGCCAGCTAACTGCATAAAGATGACAGTATGTGATTAATTACGCGACAGGCACCGCGACTTGAAATCGATTCTGTAACTTGATCAGATTGTGAACATGAGTGTTTGTCTGCAAAACAATGAAATGATTGCAGGACGTCCGTATTTCCTGGTACACGCGATCGTGAACCTGTTGAGGAGTGTTTCAGCTGGCTATTGACTCAAACAGGGGACAGAGCTTTGCAGCGAGATGCTTCACCGCCGTTAAAAGGCTTTTCAATCAAATAAAATCCTTAATTCAGCTTGATTCATGGACATTATAGAATTGTATTCAAGTTTTCGCCATTTGTTTGAGTGGAGTGAGGAGAATAAATGCCACCCTGTTGTGTGAGTGTGTGTGCGTGTGTGTGCGCATTCATAGTTGTGTGTGAGGTGTGAGAGTTGGCCTGTTGTCTAGCGTCTGGAGTCCCCGCTAAAGGAATGTGGCACTGATCTGACAGTTAATCAGCTCGGGCAGAAAACCCACTGGAGTACATCCAATTTGACAATTTTGAAGTGTCTTTGCAAAGTAAATTCATAATATTGATTGATCATATATAGGATTTGTAAAAAATAAATTGTTTATGAGTCATCAGTCCACTTCTAGCCAAAACTTAGTTTTTTTGTTGACGAATGATGATAAATTTCATTTGCCCCGAAAGTGATTCACTTTCGCTCCATTATTGCATCACCCACAGAGCCCGATGACATTTTACAGCGTGTGACCGGCCATAATCATGCCTGAACTGGCAGGAATAACCAAGAAGACCTAATTTCACACTCAGTTCACCTGATTTAATCTCAGTTGCATCTTTAATCACCCAGAATCCCTCTCTTTACTGCAATTTAAAGAGTAAAATCATGTGTCTTAATGTCTTTAGGAATCAAACTGAGCTCAAGTGGGACATATTCATGTGATATCTCTTTAGAGCTGAGCACCAGACAAATAAATGCATTTTCCCTATTAGCTCTGCTTAGCATTTTTCTGATGATACCTTGTCATGTATCTGGCCTGTAATCCCTTGTTTTATAAAAACATTCAGACAGTGGCACGAATGCTGCTGCAGTCTTTTCTCAGCTGGTAAATATTTAATGCAGCGATGCTGCAGCTCTTCCTGCATTCAGCTGGGATCTGTGCAGGTTCAAAGCAGAATGTAACTCACTTTAAAAACTGACAATCTATTTACCACAGTCCCGCCACCGCCTCTCATCACGCAGTAGGTCTAATATAGATAGAGATGGAAAGCTGAACCCACTTGACTCCTTTTGTGTTGAGATGAAGCAGAGTGACACTGCAGATTTATAAGGATAGATAAAGCTCCAGAAACTATAGATCCTTTATTCTTATAAGGTGACATTAACAGCAGCTGGAAAGGTTCACTTTTCTATGTTCCGTCTTTGCATAGAAAGCATTTTAATATAATTATATGATAGATTTACAACATTATCTTACTGTATTTCACATTTACTGTAACATTAACTAATTAGCCTTTGCATATAAACTCATTGTTAAATCAGTGGGTCATAAATAATAGTAGATAACATAATGCATAAGACAGTATTTGTAATAGATTGCTCTAAATTTACAGTAGATTTCAAAAGTATTTTAATGTATTTTTAAAAATTGCAGTAAAAAAATGACTAATCACCCCTTACATGTAATTTAACATGCTTGGTAACAAACACATTTACATGCTTGGCACTCTTTATCTGTCAGTATCAGGAACAGTAAAGTTATTAGTAAACATATATAACAGGTATGTTAGCATATTTAGCATAAGTGTGATAGCATCTTATTATTTACTCGTTTAATGTAATAATATTTATATTAATCTATATATTTTTTTATCTCATCAGACTTCATGTTGTGTGATCAATGAGGACTTTATATGATGAACATACGTTATTAAAATAAAGTGCATTCACATTGTCAAGATTAACTTGTATCAGATTACCAGGAAAGGAACGGGAGGATTATCTAAAGATAGTGATAATAACTGAAATGGAGTTTTGCCGATGTGTTCTTGTCACGAGAAGAACATTAAAGCCATATCAAATGCTTTTCATTATACTTAATTGTAGTAATGTCTGTGTTTCTCATTCCGTTTAGAAATGAAAGGATTAAGAATACCAGTCAGATTCACTCACTATTAGTTTTGTATGTAATACACATGTTCTAAATGTCTGCTGTACAAAAAAAACATTTATAATAAATGAAGACAATGTTATAGAATATATAATCTCTTCTATACCAGGGATGCTCAAATGTATTACTAATACCATTTAATCCAGGTTAAATCAGTTCACTTATGATTATGTCTCATGACCAGACCAACATGCATAGAAACCGTATGTTGATGATAGAAACTGAGGCAGATATGGTTTAGACAGTTTTGGATTAGATCAATTTTAAAATAGGATGTGTTACAGTTGTACCTTTAATTATGTCACCCCAGTTAAATTAAAGCCACAAGCTTTCCCCCAGGTGGACGCCAGAACCGACACCCTGCGTCCGCTGCCAGTCGGCAGGGAACACTCAACGTTATTGCATTCTCGATTTCAATAGGGCATTATAAAAGACCAAAATACATCTGGAGGCAATTGCATAGACCTACAACCAATCAGAACCATAAAACGTGTGATGTATTGCTGGGAGAAGGGAAAAAATGTAAACAGGCTACATACCAAATCCTGTGGACAGTAAACACGTCTTTGTTATCAACAAAAGTCTTAGGACAATATAGCAGCCAGTCTGATTAATGCTGTTGTGGTGGTGGATTCAGCAGAGCACTCCGCACTCATCGGCAGCCATGTTGGTTGTTTACGAAAACACCTGTCAGTCATCGTATCAAAGCCGGGCCATATTAGATGAACACTTGTGATTGGCCCCGACCTGAGCCAAGTCAGGTGGAAGGAGGGGGGCGAACCTGACGCATCTGCCAGAGCAAATAAAACACGAGCTCGCGGCTTCGTTCCCAGGCTATGAGATCACAGCCTTCTGTTTTCAAGTGTCTGCTGCTCCCCTGTTACAGTGTTGCTTCCAGCCCAGTTCAGCAGGCATCATCTCAGCTAATGAGACTTCAAAATGCAGAATGTAGGCCTCCACCAAGGCCTCCACGCAGCCTGAGGACTGTCTGTGTGTTCTGGAGGCACTCATCACGTTTTATCGGGTGGTAGAACTGTCCTTGAGTGAAGATGAAAACTAATTAGGAAAAGAACTCTCACTGGAAATGAGTTAGTTATTTCTGAGACAAATAGGAGTTGTTAAACATTTTGAAGTTGATGTTGATCTATAGGGATGCAATATTGGGCATATTTCCCTATCTCTCTATTTATTTCTAATGCACTGGAGGCGGTACCTTAGTAGGCCTTGAACTTGTGTGCTGATGAATCAACACTGTGTAAAACTCTGTTAATACATTGCTTAATTTTTTTTTGAAGCAGTTTGTTTTTTTACCTTGTATTTGTGGGGGAATCAGGTGCTTTGTATTTTTATGCAAAAGTAAAACATCTCATGGTGATCGGAAAGAGCTGAAACAGCAACAGAAAACCACAAACACAAGTGATATCACTAGATTTCCACTGTGGGGCTCAAACTGGTCCTAGTTTTACTGTTTTCTCTTTCCCTGCAATAAATGGTCATTTCTTTTTCCATACAATAAAAAGTAATGCCACCCATTTTCAGGTGTTACAACTAAAAGGGCATAAACTAAGTGAAAACTGAGCTCTAAAAGGAGGCATTGTTTCATTCTGTGGCAGCATAACTAATAAACCAACAGCACCAAAGCACTTATCCGACCACGTGGTCTATTCAGAGGGGAGAGTATGTCGTCTACGTCGTCCACCTTTTCCTTAACATTACATTTCCTTCTTGCTGGACTTTCTCTCTCTATCTCTTCCTGTAGTTGTGTGAGACAGCGCTGACTCACGGCTACCTCCCAGCAGTGTTTAACCGCCGCAGCCATAACGGCACGCCACTCACCACCCTCAAACTGCAGCAGTTCGGTGACCCCGCCGACCTGCGCGAGGCCGTGCGCTACATCCGCTACCGGCAGCCCGCCGGGCGGCTGTACGCGGTGAGCGAGAGCACCGGCTCGGGCCTCCTGCTGTCCTACCTGGGCGAGTGCGGCTCGTCCAGCTACGTGACGGCGGCCGTGTGCCTGTCGCCCGTGTTCCGCTGCCAGAGCTGGTTCGAGAGCGGACTCAGCTGGCCCCTGCAATGGGTCCTGGTGCTGTACCAGAAGATCTGCCTCAGCAGGTACGGAGGGAGAGCATGGGTGGAAAAGCACAACACAAGCGCTGCTAAATGTAAAACAATGGCTTTCTGTTGAAACTGTTGAAAAATAATGATTCCCTCTAGAAACCAATCAAACTAATGTAGATTTATCACAGCTTGCTGGTTAAGATTAAGCCTAATGATTGTTAACAAGCTCAAATAATGTAAGGTATTGTAGCAGCATCGACTGGGAAGAAAGAAGAGAAGACAGAGGGGGATATAGATCCTCCAGCAAAGAGTTTCAAAGTTTTCCCCTTGTTAAATTATGATCTCACTACATTCTGTATAAATATATAAGGAACAACTACTATTATTGTTTTTAATACAATTGATTAAAACATGGCAAGTTGCATAGGATTGTTAGGGACAGAGAGAGAAGAAGAAGGGGAAGATTATTATGGGTAGTGTAGTAGTTTAGGATTTTTTTCATGTCCCCGAGAAAAGTTATTCTCTTCAAATGTATTAATGAAACGGCTCCCTGAAAGAGAGGGAAGAGTCCGCTAGGCAACAAAGTGTATGTCAAATTGAAACCGTCAACATAAAGAAAACCTAAACAGAAAAGAATGACACACACTACTTTGTAGATTTTTAAAGAACAATTCCAGATACTACATCTTACCATCTTATACCCATCATTTCTATATTGCTACAACAAGGCCATGAGCCGTAGGTGATCCAGATGTAAAGTTCAGATTTAGCCATTTTGAGGGGAAAGGGATCATATCTAAAATGTCAGTTCAAAAGCTTGGGGTTACATTTTAAATCCAGAAAGTTGCTCTGCAGACTGCTAAGTGACTGATTGTTAAAAACCTTTTGACGGGCTACAAGGCCTCATAGCAGGATGCACTCAGGCACAATATTGGACGTAGGTCACCTGCAGTTTGGTTGCACTCAAACCACACGACTACTATAAATTACAAGCCTGAAAAAATGAACAAAGGACTCCAAACTTAAGTCTCCCATGTTCCTGTGATTGCACTAACTTCATGAGTACATACAAGGTGGGATGATGGTTGTATAAAGCTAAAAGTCTGCTTTAATAAGCGAATGAGTCTCATGCAGAGGGAGGATGTTGTGAACATTCTCTATTTCTGGATGCAGATATGCAGTACAATTTGCAGCACATATCCTTACTTTTAGTAGATGGCATGTTAATATAACAGATATGCGAAGGAGAGGAAATAATAAGCAGCTCCTCCTTCGTTCCATTTTTCCCTGGAGAGTATCCTCTATCACACAGTGGCAGGAATATGATTCAACTGTTTCATAAAGGTGCCCACCTGCATAAAGCTTTCCGTATGAAAACCTTAGACAAAAATAGAGTAGGAATTTTCTGTCAGTCAAAAGTGAGGAAAAAAAGGCTTTAAAAAAAAACAGATGCATGTAATCTCCAGCCTTTTTTGTAAGAGCCCCGACAATTAAGAAAACAATCAAGTTACTGTAGCAACAGGTCGTTCAGTGCTGACACATTGATTTGGAGAGACATCGTGACGTGGGTACACTTTCTCAAATCAATGCTGATGAGGAATATGAGACCCATGCAGCTCCTTAAAATTGATTTTTTTTCTTGTTGCCTGTGTTTATGTGTGTGTGTGTGTGTGTGTGTGTAGGTACAGGACAGTTCTGGGTGAGACCATACAGACCGACGCCCTGTTCTCCAGCTGTTCCCTGCGAGGCCTGGAGGAGACTCTGTTCTGTCAGGGCGTGACCGGCGGCGGCAGCGCTGCCTCGGGTGTCTGGGACGCTTACTGGGAGCGCAACGAACCCTTGAGAGACGTGGACGAGGTGGCCATCCCCGTTCTGAGCGTGTGCGCCCGGGACGACCCCGTGCGTGGCGACACCCAATCCACGGTGCCCCTGGAACTCTTCGAGACCAACCCGCATTTTTTCCTCCTGCTGACGGACCGCGGCGGCCACTGCGGTTTCTCCACCCAGGCCGCGGGGAGTTCCGCCGTCGCGTCGGGCGCAGCAGCCGCGCCGGATAGCGGAACAGGGAACCACGGGCCCAACTGGAGCCACAAAGCCCTGCTGGAATTCTTCCGGGCAACCACAGACTTCTTCGCCGCCGAGGAGAGAGCGAAGCAGCTTGCCGCGAGGAGGAGGGGCCTCGGGGGAGGCTCGGGAGGGAGGGTCGTCCGCCACCGCAGCTACAGTACATGTAAACGAGTGCCGGCGTGTTCCCATAACATCCACGCCATTTACAATTGGCAGAGGTCCTACACGCGGTGAGGGTAGCGCAATGGACTACACTGATACATTTTCAATATGGGACACGAAGGAAGCGGCGCTGTCATCATCAAACCTAGAAAAGCGTTGGGTTTGTGAGGCACAGGGGTCACGCAGAAGCTTTAACACGAGAGTGAGTGTTGTTATCGCACACTTGATATGAGCCGTAAAACACTGAGGCACAAAAAGGAAAAAAAAAAAACGTCACAATGACAGGCCACAAGCTTGCGTGCGGTTGTTATGTTCGACTGCTGGTCTGTTGCCACTTAACCCTCGAGATGAGAAGGCGTATCTATTTTTCTACAGGCTGATACGAGCCTTTCCGCAGCCAAAGGATCCTGCTGTCACACACATTTATTTATCAATTAATCTGCCTCACTGTTTGTAACATTTGCAACCGCAACCACACGTTTGATATGACTTGTACTTATATGATATATATATGTGAGCAAAAGTGTTGCAAAGGGTCACATGAAAGAGAGTTCATTTTGTATATTATTAGATGTCTCGTTTCTGTCCCCGTGGAAGTAGAAGAACTTGCATGTGACCGCCACCCGTTAGGCTACCACAGGAAAGTGTGTGTCATGAGGTTGATTTTAATGAGCTGTGTGGCTGGAAACACTTTTTGTGAGTTTTTCCTGTGAAACAGTGAGCGTGCAGGTTTTGCACTGCATATGCTTTCTGGTCATTTTGTTATCTGTGTTCACGACGATGGTGATGTTGATGTGTAAGGCTAATAGAGTATATGATTTTGACACAAAGTGAGAAATATTTTATGTATAAAGATCAGCTCTACATAAAAATACGCAGGAAAAAAGTTCAGAAGGCACAATTAAATAATAACAACCGCTATTGTTATTCTTGTATTCTGGTTAATGCTATAGGCCTTTTGTATGTGTGACATTATGTAATGGAGTTATTGACAATTAAAGTATAATAAAAGCTCTATGGGATACGTGGTTTGTAGATCTTAAAAAGATTGTTCTCTTTTTGTTTTTTCCAGTATTGCATTTCACTATGTTTTTAATAGTTTCAAGCACGTCACAGTGAATTCGTAATCTGTGGTCTTGTCCAACCCCCGCTGAGCCGATTCAAACACACACTCCCTATTACAGCGAAGTCCCTGCAGCCGTCTCATTGTGCCGGGCGCGCGTGCGTGCGAGAGTCTGTGCATCCTCGTATCACTCACTGCAGTGTTTGCCTGCTGAGCCGCATCCACTAAGACAGCTGGAACACAGCAGTGTACACAGGGACGCATGCACACAATGCGAGCTGGCAGACACGGTTTCAACACGTATATCCTCACAATCAACACACGCGGACACACACGTGTGCATGCATTCATGCAGGATGCTTCCCCACATGTCGCAAAATCAACAGAAAGATTTGCTCACGCAAAATAGAAAAGGGTGGCTGTGCATACACATGTGGTACAGTACAGTAAACAGGCACTATGCATTGAGTATTCACAACTAATGCTTCCATGACTGTTATTTAGAATGATACCAAGGCTCATCTGAGTGTGTTTACAGGGCATGGGGTTTTTGTCATTTTGTCAAAAGCAGGTGTGTATTATGTATTTCCTCATACAAATGTTCAATTAAGGGTTCAAATTCAATCTCAAATGTCTCTTCAAGTGCCCAGAAACACCAGATGATAAAATGTCCTTCAAAATGCACTTTCAATGCATTCCAGTTCCACTTTAGAGAATATAATTTTTTTTTTTTCTAATTTCTTTCTGCACAAAATGGGGGGCTCTGGAACTAGTTCCACATTATTTTGATTGAAAGTGCCCTAGGTAGGTATTTTTAATAGTTGTTGGAAAAAAAGGGATTAATTCAATGGACTTTATCTGACATACTTAAGAGTTATATTAAAGTAGAACTGATACCAAGTATATCAGGAGACAAATACAAAAAACTTGTGTCAGAGGTATACTGTAGTCTTTGCAAAAGCAACAGAAACAAGAATAGGAACAGTTGGATAAATAGCAAAAGATAAAGTTACAAACAATATTCATAATATCCATTTTATTATTATGTAGGTAACAACATCTGTTGCATATTATACATGCTTTCTCATAATATTGGGCAAAAAAGAAAAGAAATGTCAGTAATTATTAATGTACTTCTAGCAACTGTCAGAATATGAACTATCAGAATAAACAATAAACATTTGCTAGTAAAAAAGCAATTTTGTGGTTCCTTATTACTGTAATCTGGGAAGCACATACTGAAAAACAGAAAGAGGTTTCCAACCTGCTTTGTTGTTGACATTAATCCTAATAATTTATGACCATAATCAGACACTGTTTCCTCGCAATACATGCAGGCTTACTTTGGCCTCTAGCAAATTAAAGATATTAAGACTGAATTGCCCTTTCCCTCTTGATTTGTTCAATTCAGACCCAACACTCCACCTCAGTGATCAGAGGCTGATTTAATTAAAATGATTGATATTTAATTAACAGGGAACCTAACATTCCCTTTTGCTTTGTTGATTCTCCCTCAAGCACAGACTTTTGTTGAGTGGGACAATGAGAACCAAATCTGTTTGTTTTTTAAAGAGATTTGTACCAGGTTATCAGCAATATCTATAAATTTAAGATCGTTACTGCACTATATATTAATTCATAGGTCAACATAGTAACACATTACTGGCTTAATGTTACACAGAACGCTACCCAAAACAAGAGGTTGATTTGATCCACTTTTAATGTGTTTATACATCCTCTACCTGTCACAGTTTATTGATAATATTTATTGATTGTATATTTATTGAATTTCATATGCACATATAAGAAAGTGTCCTCTTGTCCGTTGGATATAATGGTAACAAAGATTTTATTGATATATTTCGAACAAATGGGCCCTATTTCCTATAGATGCTAGTGTGCACTCACTTCTAAAACAAACCAAAAAAAGCTAGACTTTATATGGCTAATGATAATCACTTATCACTGGAGCTTTTTTCAAAATGATCTTTTACCTTTTATCATAATAATAAGAAGAATAACACTGAGGTTATTCAGAAATAAAGTGCATCCTAAACAACCACATGTCTAAATTTGCTACAGTCACGTATGGGATACCTCAGGGGTCAATTTTAGGACCTTTTTATATTATTTCATTAGAATACATCATATGGTATTTCCTTATGCCCACACAGCTGTATGTCCTTGCCGTTAGGTTCCTTACAAAATCGCAGAGTAGATGGAAATCTGAAAATATTTTTTTTCAGTTGAACTCTACCAAAACAGAAAGTTTTGTTGTTGTTTTGTTGATGGCTGCAGGGACTCAAACTCCAAATTCAAACACTGCCACCTACTGGATCCTCGTCTGGATACATTAAGCCTTCTGCTAGAATTCCTGGTGTTTGTCTGTAATTTAAACCAAGAGCAGCACATTACAGAGCTTGTTCAAACAGGTTATAATTAATTAAACAACACCACCGGAATTTGATTAGTTTTCAGTTTTAGTGATACAGAAACTATTTGACATTGCTGTTAGCTCATCTTGGAATTGCTGTTTACATGCCTAGACAGAAAAACCGCGGAGTGACAGTAAGAGAACTCAGCTGCCGGGCTTTTTAGCCAGAGTAAACCGGTTTGAACACATCACACATTTTGGCCTCTTTAGACTGCTTTGTGTTCTAAGGTTTTATAATAGATTTAAAGATGCCTTTTGATTACTTACAAGGTCACCTTGCCTCCATGTGGGGAATAATGCTGGCTTCATTTATGTAACTCAAACCATACTTTCACTTAACAGATGCTGCAACTCATGTTTAATGTTGCTTCTTTAGTACGATTTTAGCTTGTTTTTTAATGCAAAGCACAAAAATATATATATGTATATATATATGCATTTTTCTTCTTGTGCTGTAGATAAACTGTGAGAATAATGTGCATAAATGCACGTAGAAGAGCAGACTGTCTCTGAATACGCCGTTAATGTTTTCAGCCTCTGATGAGAACTGTCTCGCTGAGGCTGACACAGTCCGTCCCGTTCTCAGCGCTGAGCAGCTCTCACATGCTTTATTGAGGCTAGTGTTTTCAGCAATGTTTTATTTGACAGTGGTTTATTGCTTCACGGTTTTATTGTGCGGTTTTCATGCTGCGTGGTTTAACTGTGCTTTTGTGTGTTTTATTATATATATATATATTTTTTTCCTCCTGCTACATCAGACTTCCCTCTATGAGACTAATTACAGATTGACTGCACCTGGGAAGAATGAGGGTTTAAAAGAAGAGGGAGCATGAGAGGACAGAGAGATGGAGGAAGGTTTTATATATATATTTTTCAGAGCTGGTTGATTTATTGCCTAATTATTCATTAAATCCACTATTTATTCACATTCACTTGTGTGTGTTTGCTCCCAAACCTGATCAAAGAAGCAAAGGTGTTGCCTGATCTGCCTCATATAGAACAGAAATGTTCCTTTAAAGAAATCATAGCCGAAAGAATTACGTTATCAGAGTCTCCTCCGCGCCAAGACAACTAAATGTGATCAGAGAGCAACCAGAGGGGCCAACGCAAATACAAAACAGATGTTTGGGGCTGTGTGACTGACACTCTAATTGCACTTGGTTTGGACGCAAATCCAAAAGTGAGGGGAAAAAGAGTGTTTTGTTGTTTCTTTAATGGCCCTTCTCCTCCGTAAGAACCCAGAAAGATATATTGTGCACGGGCATGCATGTTTATAGCCGAGAACTTCTTGTCTTCCCGGTGTTTACAGCTTACATGAAATAGCAGCGATAGCGTCGTGGACGGTTAAAAGAGAAAGACAAATATTAATCCCCTGCCCACATTTAGTTATTGTTAGGTTTTACTGAGGGTTTGTCGTATGACTGTCAGTTTTTGTGTTTACTTTGTCTCTGTTCCAAGAGGTGATAAATGCACATTGGTACATTGTATCCTTGCTGTAAATTCAGTATGACACACTGGGCCTTGGCCCCAGAGTTCAGCAGAAAAATAAAATTAACAAACACCTTTGACATTTATGACGTATTTGGAATGGGTTATTTATGCTAAAACACATTTTAGTGTTACTTTTTTATTAATAAAGATTGTTATGCACCATTTTTTATATGAAGTGCATGGCTATAACATGAAGGCAGAGAGACTTGTCAACTCCTCAGCATGAGACATGCAACATGCTAGGCTTCATAGAGTGATACCAGGGGGATATGTAGTTTGTCTTGCATGACGCATGATCATCTCCAATGACGTGCAGATTTTTCAAAAATTCACTATATTGCCAAAAGTATGTGCTCAAAAATCCAAATAATCAGAATCAGGTGTCACTTCAATCCCTTCCATGGCCACTTCATGTGGCCTTCACATTAGCCGAAGAACAGTGTGCACCGAGCTGCAAGGAAAGTGTTTCCATGGCCGAGCAGCTGCATCCAAACAGTACATCACCAAATGCAATGCAAAGCATCAGATGCAGTGGAGTAAAGCACGGCGCCGCTGGACTCTAGAGCAGTGGAGGCACGTTCTCTGGAGTGATAAATTGCGTTTCTCCATCTTGTAATCCGATGAAAGCTCTGAGTTTGGCAGTTGCCAAGAGAACAATACTTGTCTTAGGATACTTGTGAATGGGATGACACTTAAATTCATATACAGGTCGAGGCAGGTGAATGAATACTTTTGGCAATATAGTGCATATCCATCTTATATATCATCTCTACAAGTTACAGCCACAAAGTCCTTCTGTACACCTATAAATCCATCCATACCCTTCCCTAGCACCACCTCTGACCTTCTACACACTTCCACTCCATCCCATTCCCTTAGATCTTCCTCATCCTTCCACCTCACTGTGTTCTCTGTCTGCCTCAGCGCTGTATGTAAATTTTCTCTTTCCTTGCAGAGTGCCATTGTTTTAATTGATTTGTTAATTAATGTTTAATGTTTTCTTATAGAATGATTGGCTGATGTTCATTCAGCATTTAATAATTGATTTATGCATATTTAGGTCTATCTTGAAAATGAGATTTTATCTGAATGGGAGGTGGTAAATACATATTTCATGTAGAATTGCCTTATTTTAAATCCATAAAATAACCTTACAGTTCACCAGGGTCATAAGGTAAACATTTTCAACTGCTCACCTGCAGAGATCAGATGTTTCATTCAGTTGTTTAGAATCTATATCATTACCATTTAAAGCAATGTTCCTCTCTTATGCAATTCATATAGATGTCAGGCAATAACTCTATTCCTTGCCCTTAGCTTTAGATAGCATTTGAAAGCACTGCTATTTCAAAACATTCTGAATAAGAAAAGGGGACAGGAAACCTGAAAACAACCAAACCAGAAGTGATCCCATGTAAAGTAACATGGATTGTTGGCGCCATCTTGTGAACTTTGTGAGGAAAACAGTGGATCAGTCAGAGCCTTACTGTGATTATTTTAAGGTTTCTTGAGTCATATCAATCAAAAATATCATAAGACTAATAATAAAAACAGACACTGCAATGTATTTCTATAATCAGTAGTCATCCACATTAATTCAATAATTAGTAAAAGTTATATTAGTTTATATGTAGTGTATATGACAGAAAATAAAGGGCATAATATGATAGAGTCCACAAGATACTGTTGCTTTTGCTGGAACTACAATAAACATAGAAAGAAGTTTTAGAGCAGTCTAATAAGCTAAAGCAAAGAACGGATAGCAGCAGCCTGTTGGTAATGACAGGACTTAAAAACCAGCCCAGAGTCCTGATCACATCATTATTCAGTGCAGCTTCACGTCCAGAACCCCGTAAATAGGTCTGTCTGCTTCCCTGTGACCTGGATTCCCAATGATGCCTTTATCAAGATCACTCGACCTACTTGTCCATCCAAATTATCCAACCGTGTCATCTGATGTCGCCATGGAGACCTCCTCCTCCTCCTCGGCCTCCCCACGCCTCCCCTGCTGCTGTAGCGGCCAGCAGATGGCGGCATCGGCAAGGTTTCTTTTCCTGGAATGTTCCACACTGCAAACTTACCCAGGGGTTGACTCTGCTCACAGACACAATGACGCAGCTATCTCTGCTTTTGGCTTGGAAACTGTCTGTATATTTAGCACCTCGTTTAAAATTAGAGCTCAGCACACATGGAAATAATTTAGCTGGCAGTTTAAATAGATATCTGCCGAGTCACACAAATTGGACTCAGCACACACGCACGCACACACACACACACACACACACACGTGCATGAGTACCCTGCAGATTTGTTGCACATTCAACATAGAACCCCAGTTGCAGTTCTGAGGAAATGTCGGATCATCTTAAGTAGAATTTCTGCATTCAGGAAATGTGTTACAAAGGTTAGCTCCTATCACATGACTCCACAGTGAAGGGAACAAACTGAGGCCACATACACTAATCAAATTAAGGGTAGACAGATCATTCATACAAGACTTCAATTTTAATTCTGTCCACAATCTGTGAAGGAATGAAGATCAAACTCACCACAGCCGAGAAGTGCCAGTGAGGTGAATGCAAGCCAGTATTTCACTGGCATTCCTATAGAACATGTGTTTGCCGTGTGTTAATTCAACATCAGCTCACGTGAAGTGTATCTTTGCTCATTTGCATGCTAATGCACTGTGAGGTTTGATGGTGGAATTCAAGAGAAATCTTCAAGTTGCCTCCCCTGTGCTTCTCAGTGATCATCCTGTTAAATGTGTAAAAGCATACATAATATCAGGGAAGTCAAATAGACACCACCTGGAAATATATTTATATATATCGGAAATTTGCTTTTCACTATTATGCAAATTTTTTATTCTTGTTTCACTGAATCTGGACTGACTCAGGTGTGCAAACTAGAGACTTAACCCTGAATGATCTCACCCTGTTGTATCAGACTAGGATTCTGAGGAAGGCCCAATCAGGCCTGGCTGATCCCAGCCATCCTCTTTTCTGTGGGTTCAAGCTGCTTCCATCCAGCCTATTAGCAGTAACAACAGGCTCCAACTGCCATTAGCCTTTTAAACAAGGCACTCTACACTGTAAACCTCTGTAAACGTGACGGTCACTTCCTGTCAGTGTCACCTTGGATCATGGCCAGTTGGATAATGGCACAATATCCTGCTTAACGTTTATTTTGAAGAGCAACTTTTTTTGCACTTGAACGCAATTAAATGACACTTAAATAGCACTATGCACATTATAATGTTTGGGCAGATAATATTAACAAATATGATCCTCTTTAGAACATTAAAACAACATTTGGTAAGGATTACTCATCGTGTGTCTGCTTTTGGGCCACAGATCAATAGATAATTGATGACCCAAATTGACAAAGAGCCTCGTGTCGTTTCGGTTCATGCAGGAGCGACATTGTGCAGAATTTCAAAACGCGAGAGCAAGATCAATAAAACCCCATGATGTCTTGCAGAGTTCCTATCATTATATTGAACATGAATGAAACACAGTCTAAAAAAAGTATCAGTACAGGACGTAAGAGGAAAGAAGGCATGTGTGTTACATGTAATTTTGTACTGTATGTGCACACCATAACCTGAAATAATGTCAGATAATCAATGTCAGGCTAACCTACTTTAAAAATGTGCTTAATCAAAGTACAGCACTGCACTCTCAATGCAAAAGTACTGAAATGACTTTAGCAACATCAATGGGTTTTTATAACATTTACCGTCAAAACCATCTATTGTGTTCCCTGTGTACATTCATTCTACCAGCTCTCTACAGCCACTGGTTGGTAAGCTTTCAGTGTCAGTAGATTTAGCAGATTAAATGTTAGTGTAAATCTGAGCAGTCTTCAGTCCAAGGTCACCAGAGAGTATACGGGAACATGCTCTGCACTCGTGCTGAGTAAATGCACCAATTATATTTGGTAACCTTGGGAATCTGGGAAAAAGTGTTGACTGTTTTCGAAAATGTAATATTGTCTGCCTGTTGCGGTTTTCACCATCACGTCTAGAATTTCCCCTGTATTGGAGATACACAGAGTCTGCATTTTCCAAACTCTGGAACCTGAAGACACATTTATATTTGTTAATGTCCACAGGCTTGTCAGATCATATGACTCAGTGGGTGAGGTGCCATTTTCTGAAGTGGGAAAATTAGTTAGAATGTCCTCTATTTTTTCTTTATTTACATTTGTTCTTGAAATTTCTTTTAACCACTTATCATGTTAACATTTCTTTCCATTTGTTATTCATTAAAAGCTGTAGAAACGCATGTGTATTTCTGTATACACCAATCACAGCACAGATTCTTCAGTTACATTCATTCAAAGTTTATTCAGATGAAAACCAGACAACTAAGACATTACTATAAGCATAAAAAAGCAAAAACCATGAGGTCTTTAGGATGGAATCTCAAAGAGTAATTCTGTAAGCATATGAGTAAGAGGCTTTGGCTTTCTAAATGCCAAAGCACTTTTTAAAAATCCCAAACATTTTGAGCACCTGCAAATGTTTTTTAAAAAGCCAACATGCTGAAAAATGTTTTCAGCACGCCTGACACCCGCTCCACAATTTTCCTGTCATTTACACCGCTAATGACGTACAAGTATCTCAGACTCAGGCTGCAAGTATTTGTGGCTAGCCTGCAGCAAATTCCTCAACTGTCACATTACATGGGTTATGCTAGGTGTGGCCATTTTCTTCTGGCATGGAGCAGTTTAGCTCAGTATCCAGCAGCTAATGTGTGCTAGTTTCATTCCTAATGGCCACAGAAAAGGAGACAAGACAAGTTAGAGAGGGAATGAGTGGGAGAGGAGAAGATATTTTATAGTCATATCGCATGTCAGCGCATACTGCCATAACCGCATATGTGTGAGAAAGAGAGTATGCGTGTATCTGGTTCTGCATATGTTGCGTGTGTATGCATGTCTTCTTCATTGTACGGTTTGTGGTTCCTGGTAGGTAACGGCCTCTCCTTCAGGCTAAATTGGAGTCAACAAGGAAGATCTAATGCAACATGACAGCTAGCCTTATCTTCCCAACCGTCTCTGCACAAACTCCAAATAGTCCTGGCAACTAAAACAAAAGCATATCTTGTAGACAAGAGAGTGGACCAAGAGTCACCTGCAGGCTAGGTCAGCCGGGCTGGATCGCAGCTCAGCGGTAACAAACGGGGAAATATAGAAACACAGAGGCTTTTGTGACGCACTTGATCTCTGAAATGACTGTCATGTGCAGCCACTGATACTGCGGCAAGTTCTTTTCTGCTTTTCCTCGTACAAGTGTGATTGCACATGAAAGTAAAAACTGAACTGCCACAGCTCAAGATCGGAAGGAGGTCTGGATGTTAGAATGTAGCTGTTGAAAGCAAAAACAGGAAAGACACAAGCTCTGCACGCGGCAGCTGCAGCGCTTAAATTTGGAGATCGTCATCAAACATCTCCAGATTGCTCTAATTTGTATACCCCCCCGATTCTATCTGCTTGTAATGCTGTCTTGTCCGCCTGTCCGCCCCCCAACTCTTTCGCTCTCCTTCTGTGACACGTGTAGTCTTGCGCAAGGTGCAGTGTGTGTGTGTGTGTGTGTGTGTGTGTGACAGAGCGGCAGATGAGGGCCAGAGAGCAGCAGGTGGGCTGCCAGAAAGAAGCACAGCGTCTTTCCCCTCATCTGCAGCACACTACTCCTGTATAGCACGGCTCCACAGCCCCTTTAATCCCCGAAGGATTCTTTCTTTCTTTCTTTCTCTTTTTTTTCCTCTATCTCTCTCTCTCTTTCATTTGGTGTCTCATGAATGCAGGCAGACAGAAAAACACAGGTCTGACAGTGCAGCAGTGAGGGCAGGGCCTTTGTCCTGCACAGCCAGTTTGTTCTTGTTCTACTGTGTTTTACAGTACAGGCTTACATAAGCAAACAGGCCAAGAGCAGCTGCCAGCTGCCTTCAAAATGGATTCCAAGGATGCATTTTCTTCCACATACAGTCACACGCACACACAGATATTGGATGTGTGCATTTTATATGTATTATATGTGCATCATCTGCAGGCATTTTTTGCAGACTAATGCTGTCATACTGTATCAGCCTGTTTGATAGCAAGGCGTCACTGGAGGATGTTTCCTTGACCTTGGAGTCTGTCTGGGCGAGACAGCTCTGACGAGGGCCTCAGCTGCACACTGAAAGGAAGTTGGAGATGAGAAAGAGAGATGGTGCAGGGAAACAGATACAGGAACGTAGGAGACGACAAGGGGAATGAAAGCAGAAAGGACGAGGAGGAAAAGTGAGGAGGAAAAGCACAGGCGGGACACGGCGACAGATGGGTTGAGATGTGAGGAGTGTGTGTTAGCGGCATTAGAATGTACAAGGCTCCCCGAGAAAATACCAGCCGTTTTTCTCACTTCCTTCACTCATGTGTTTCATTTGGCTGCTGCACACCAGCCCGAAGGTGGTGGCACCATGCCCTTCTCCTCTGTCCCCAGTCTTTCATTCCTCTCATTCCTTTTCTCCCTCCGGGTCTCCTTTCAAGCCACATTCACGAGAGTGTAGGACAGAGCACGGCCTCAAGATGTCACTGTTCTTAATTTGCATTTATGTGCATCCTGTTTCAGATTGTCAGCTATAAGTAGAACTGAGCATTCTACTGACCATACACTTACTGTGGTTTTCGTTTCATGACATTTAGCTTTTGAGAGATTTAAATGTATATGGTTTTACATCTAAAAAGATAAAACAGTCACACCTTGAACGTTGCTGTTTAAGATAGGGCAGAGAATTTGAAAGTTTTTTATGAAAAATGCTTAAAAGGTAAAGTGTACACAGAGATTGTAGTTTGTGACATCTTTAATCAGGAGTCAGATGGTTGTAGATATCCACATAACCTTTTCAAACTTTACATTTATACTTATTATCCAACTTATTTCTAAGAAATTTCTGATTAAAATCAAATATCAGATGAGAGGCGCATTGTTTAGTATGGTGAGGAAGAAAGGAGCCATACAGTGAAATTTAGGTTTATAGAAAACAAGATTATAAGAGATAGCTCTGTAGTCTGATTGGTACCTCGTGTTCAAGCTGGTGAATAATTGTCTATTTATAGAAGCAGGAAGCAAGCTTTTGATGAGTCACTGCTACTTCCTAGAGAACTAACTGCATGCAGGCCCAATGCAATGCACAATCTTCTAATTCCCCACATACTGCACCCAAGCAGGCAACTTACACACAAAATAAACACACAGTCTCTCAAGAAGAGGATTAGATTTATGACACGTCTTCCTTCCTTTGTCAAGTTGTGGAAATCACTTTTTTTTTTCATCAGGATGAGTCATGATTAGGCAGTCAAAAGCCTCGACTTGGTTGTTTAGTTACGATTCCTGCTAGTGAATAAGCTTAGAGGAAAGACATCTCTTGACACTCTTGCTGAGCATATATTTTCAGATATATTTAAATGATTTGGAGGCTCTTGTGTATGGGGCGTTCTAGCGTGGAGGGTGTTCTAGCATGGAGGGCGTTCTAGCGTGGAGGGCGTTCTTGGGAAACAAACACTTACATAGACACCTGTGACGACCTAATCAGCTTACTGTAATGCCAAGTCAGACAGGTTACCAGGACGGGGCTACCTCACTCGGGCTCGACCACATTCTGTAAAACCGTGTCATTCTTAGCGTCATAGGAACGTCACGAAAGCTCGCACATACAGTGCTGTGTACAGTGCATACTGTATCATCTTCCCTTTCTCCTTAAGGCACAACAAGGCCATGTTGTGTATGGAAACACTACTCGTCATCCAAGCACATACACCTCAGAGAGCTCAACTAAAAACTGCCTGAAAAGTATCACATTAATCATCTTAGAATACAAAACTAAGCTCCACACCTACACCGATACATCTTCTTTATTTGAAACATGTAGAAAAAGAAAATAAGATACTGTGTTTTAACAAGCAGCCAGCCCACAGTTAAGGGGTATTTACCATGGTTGTATAATAATATCTGGACACAGGAACAGGCTTTGAAGCCAATTTTACTAACTGTCAAACCGTGGGATTACAGCTATGGCGCCGGTCATGTGATGCTATTGGACCCAAAAGGCCTTTTTTCCCACACAAACTAATGGGAAAAACATTGGCTGTAAAGCAGTGAATATTTTTTTTCTGAGCTTGTTTCAATATGGGAATTTATTCCAAAACTTAACAGCCAAACAACATTTGGAAAGCCTGGAAAAGATGTATGGTTAAATTATTTTAACCCCATTAGCCGTAGAGCTAAATTGAAAAAAACGTTTGCACGTGCTCTTGCGGCCCAATGTAAAGGTGGAAGTTGAAATCTTTTGGCTTCATGCACTACTCACCTGAATGGTTATTAATCAAAAGTAATATGTAAGTCAATCTTTTACACTTCTATTTCTCTGCCTTTTGGAGCTAACAAACTACTGCAGTCTTTTCAACATTTTTTCCCTGTAAAACGGCAACAAATAGACCAGCGACTGTCGAAATAACAGGGCATTACTGAGTTAAGTAACTGGAATGCAATTCCTGACAACACATTAACAAATTATAAAATTGGGCTTGCTCAACAATGACTCTTCACTAACAGCTTGATAAGAAATATACAAAAATATTTCAACAAAGAATCATGCTAAAACGCCATAGCTGTCTGGAATATCGCACAAGGCCAAAACCTTGACAATACCTGTATGCTATTATGTCAATTGTCCAAATGAATGGCTCAGCCTGCTCAGCCATCAGTTATTCCCCATGTGTGTCTTTGGTTCTGTCTGGGCTTAGCCACATACTATAAAATTATGTTTTTTGAGCGACATAGTAAAATATGACCTTTTTTGAGCCAAATACTATGGCATGACCTTTTTTGAGCGACATAGTATAGTACAGGGGTCGGCAACCCAAAATGTTGAAAGAGCCATATTGGACCAAAAAAACAAAAAACAAATATGTCTGGAGCCGCAAAAAAATTAAAAGCATTATATAAGCCTTATAATGAAGGCAACACATGCTGTATGTATCTATATTAGCTATATTAGCCTACTATCAAAATGACTAAGTTGGCTACAAATACATAATGAGCCTTCATGATTGAATGTTTATTTTCCCTGCAGCGCATCCTGTAGAGAATGACGCACCACGTGACTACTCTGTTGTACGATGCCACCTCAAGTTTAACTTCATTACAATATTAATGAATTATGTTTCATTGCTTTGATGAAATTAGAGAAATGCAATAAAGAAATCCGATTTTTGATGTCATTTTTATTTTGACAACAAAATGGAACGTGCATAACGTGCCCCTTATCTGGGCAACAAACAGAGTGCAATGCAACGCAGCCTGCATTTATAAAAATAAAACAGCAGCCTTTTGAAAAGGTAAAGTATATAAAATCAAATTAATACAGTTTAAGTTTGATTTCTGTGCAAATGCCAAGCAAGTCAGTGCAAGGGTAAAACGCAGCAGCATCCTCTTCTCTTTTGACACGCAACCAACGCAGCTATCCTGGGACCTGAGCAACAAAACACAATAATATCCCTAAGTGTCATTCCAAATATATACTGACGAAAATCAGAAATCACTTTATAAAAACAGCCACTTTGTTACTAAATATGTGCCTATGACAGGATTGTGTTCGTACCCGTTTAATGTGACTTCTGTTTTCGGACATCACTAGTCTAGCTAGCTATCACTAGCTTCTCAACATCGGGCATGTAAGATGTAACTTTAATCTTGACGCAGGACTGCAAGCTCTCATCTGTGAGGCGGGTGCGATATTTTGATTTGATGTAGCTGCAAATGTAGCATGCCTTCCCTGGAAATGTCTTTGCCGGCTTGTTTACAACAGCCACCTGTCTGGCATCCCGCCCTGCTGATAGAAACGTGTGTCGCAGGCTATGACGCAAATCTTCGTTGACAGAAATGTTGAAATGTAATATTTATTCTACACATTTTACAGCATTGGAAAACGTTAAGAATGTTTGTGTCATGTTTGTCCTCCTACAGAAACCATATTAAAACAAAAAATATATTTCCCTCCCCCATCTTTTTTCCATTTTCAAACATTTTTGAAAAAGCTCTAGGGAGCCACTAGGGCAGCGCTAAAGAGCCGCATGCGGCTCTAGAGCCGCGGGTTGCCGACCACTGGTATAGTATGTCCTTTTTTTAGCCAAATAAAATGGTATGAGCTTTTTTGAGTGACATACTATAGTATGACCTTTTTTGAGCGACATACTATAGTATGACCTTTTTTGAGCCAAATACTATGGTATGACCTTTTTTGAGCGACAAACTATAGTATGACCTTTTTTGAGCGACATAGCATAGTATGACCTTTTTTGAGCGACATGCTATAGTATGAACTTTTTTTAGCCAAATAATATGGTATGAGCTTTTTTGAGTGACATACTATAGTGTGACTATTTTTGAGTGACATACTATAGTATGTCCTTTTTTGAGCGACATAGTATAGTATGATCTTTTTTGAGCGACATGCTATGGTATGACCTTTTTTTAGCGACATACTACAGTATGACCTTTTTTGAGCAACATAGGATAGTATGGCCTTTTTTGAGCCAAATACTATGGTATGAGCTTTTTTGAGTGACATACTATAGTATGACTTTTTTTGAGCGAAACACTATAGTGTGACCTTTTTTTAGCGACGTACTATAGTATGACCTTTTTTGAGCCACATACTATAGTATGACGTTTTTTGAGCGACATACTATAGTATGACCTTTTTTGAGCGACATACTATAGTATGACCTTTTTTGAGCCAAATACTTTGGTATGACCTTTTTGAGCGACATAGTATAGTATGACCTTTTTTGAGCGACATACTATAGTATGGCCTTTTTTGAGCGACATAGTACAGTATGACTTTTTTTGATCAACATAGTATAGTATGACCGTTTTTGAGCCAAATAATATGGTATGAGCTTTTTTGAGTGACATACTATAGTGTGACTTTTTTTGAGCGCAATACTATAGTATGACGTTTTTTGAGCGACATGCTATAATATGACCTTTTTTGAGCGACATAGTATAGTATGACCTTTTTTGAGCGATATAGTAGGTAGAGTTCTCCAGGTGTCTGTAGCTCAGCGGTAGAGTGTTTGTTCACCAGTTGGAAGAGGGCTGGTTCGAATCCTGGCTGCTCCAAGTTGTGTGTTGTTGTGTCCTTGGGCAAGATATTTAACCTTACCTCTCTCCGGTGTTTTGTGCGATTTGTATGTGATGAGATAGTTTCCTGATTGTGCAGGGGCCGCAGTATATCGCCACTTCCATCAGAGTTGTTCAACGGGTGAATAAGGACATGTATTGTGGAAAGCTTTGAGTGTTAGAGGCTTTTCGATCAACATACTACAGTATGACCTTTTTTGAGCAACATAGGATAGTATGAACTTTTTTGAGCCAAATACTATGGTATGACCTTTTTTGAGTGACATACTATAGTATGACGTTTTTTGAGCGAAACACTATAGTGTGACCTTTTTTTAGCGACATACTATAGTATGACCTTTTTTGAGCCACATACTATAGTATGACCTTTTTTTAGCTACATAGTATAGTATGACCTTTTTTGAGCGACATGCTATAATATGACGTTTTTTGAGCGACATAGTATAGAATGACCTTTTTTTAGCCAAATAATATGGTATGAGCTTTTTTGAGTGACATACTATAGTCTGACTTTTTTTGAGCAAAATACTATAGTATGACGTTTTTTGAGCGACATGCTATAATATGACCTTTTTTGAGCCACATACTATAGTATGACCTTTTTTTAGCGACATAGTATAGTATGACGTTTTTTGAGCGACATAGTATAGTATGACGTTTTTTGAGCAACATAGTATAGTATGACCGTTTTTGAGCCAAATAATATGGTATGAGCTTTTTTGAGTGACATACTATAGTGTGACTTTTTTTGAGCGCAATACTATAGTATGACGTTTTTTGAGCGACATGCTATAATATGACCTTTTTTGAGCGACATAGTATAGTATGACCTTTTTTGAGCGATATAGTAGGTAGAGTTCTCCAGGTGTCTGTAGCTCAGCGGTAGAGTGTTTGTTCACCAGTTGGAAGAGGGCTGGTTCGAATCCTGGCTGCTCCAAGTTGTGTGTTGTTGTGTCCTTGGGCAAGATATTTAACCTTACCTCTCTCCGGTGTTTTGTGCGATTTGTATGTGATGAGATAGTTTCCTGATTGTGCAGGGGCCGCAGTATATCGCCACTTCCATCAGAGTTGTTCAACGGGTGAATAAGGACATGTATTGTGGAAAGCTTTGAGTGTTAGAGGCTTTTCGATCAACACACTACAGTATGACCTTTTTTGAGCAACATAGGATAGTATGAACTTTTTTGAGCCAAATACTATGCTATGACCTTTTTTGAGCGTCATGCTATAATATGACCTTTTTTGAGCGACATACTATAATATGACCTTTTTTGAGCGACATACTATAGTATGAACTTTTTTGAGCCAAATACTATGGCATGACCTTTTTTGAGCAACATGCTATAATATGACCTTTTTTGAGCGACATGCTATAATATGACCTTTTTGAATGACATAGTATAGTATGGCCTTTTTTGAGCAACAAACTATAGTATGGCCTTTTTTGAGCAACAAACTATAGTATGGCCTTTTTTGAGCGACACACTCTAGTATGACCCTTTTTGAGCGACATACTATAGTATCACCTTTTTTGAGCGACATAGTATAGTATGACCGTTTTTAAGCCACATAGTATAGTATGACCGTTTTTGAGCCACATAGTATAGTATGACCTTTTTTGAGCCACATACTATAGTATGACCTATTTTTGGCGAGATATATAGTATGACGTTTTTTGAGCGACATAGTATAAAATGACCTTTTTTTAGCCAAATAATATGGTATGAGCTTTTTTGAGTGACATACTATAGTGTGACTTTTTTTGAGCGCAATACTATAGTATGACGTTTTTTGAGCGACATGCTATAATATGACCTTTTTTGAGCGACATAGTATAGTATGACCTTTTTGGAGCGATATAGTAGGTAGAGTTCTCCAGGTGTCTGTAGCTCAGCGGTAGAGTGTTTGTTCACCAGTTGGAAGAGGGCTGGTTCGAATCCTGGCTGCTCCAAGTTGTGTGTTGTTGTGTCCTTGGGCAAGATATTTAACCTTACCTCTCTCCGGTGTTTTGTGCGATTTGTATGTGATGAGATAGTTTCCTGATGTGCAGGGGCCGCAGTATATCGCCACTTCCATCAGAGTTGTTCAACGGGTGAATAAGGACATGTATTGTGAAAAGCTTTGAGTGTTAGAGGCTTTTCGATCAACATACTACAGTATGATCTTTTTTGAGCAACATAGGATAGTATGGCCTTTTTTGAGCCAAATACTATGGTATGAGCTTTTTTGAGTGACATACTATAGTATGACTTTTTTTGAGCGAAACACTATAGTGTGACCTTTTTTTAGCGACGTACTATAGTATGACCTTTTTTGAGCCACATACTATAGTATGACGTTTTTTGAGCGACATAGTATAGTATGACCTTTTTTGAGCGACATACTATAGTATGGCCTTTTTTGAGCGACATAGTATAGTATGACTTTTTTTGAGCAACATAGTATAGAATGACCTTTTTTTAGCCAAATAATATGGTATGAGCTTTTTTGAGTGACATACTATAGTCTGACTTTTTTTGAGCAAAATACTATAGTATGACGTTTTTTGAGCGACATGCTATAATATGACCTTTTTTGAGCCACATACTATAGTATGACCTTTTTTTAGCGACATAGTATAGTATGACGTTTTTTGAGCGACATAGTATAGTATGACGTTTTTTGAGCAACATAGTATAGTATGACCGTTTTTGAGCCAAATAATATGGTATGAGCTTTTTTGAGTGACATACTATAGTGTGACTTTTTTTGAGCGCAATACTATAGTATGACGTTTTTTGAGCGACATGCTATAATATGACCTTTTTTGAGCGACATAGTATAGTATGACCTTTTTTGAGCGATATAGTAGGTAGAGTTCTCCAGGTGTCTGTAGCTCAGCGGTAGAGTGTTTGTTCACCAGTTG
Source organism: Eupleurogrammus muticus (assembly GCA_036785175.1). Lineage (NCBI taxonomy): Eukaryota > Metazoa > Chordata > Actinopteri > Scombriformes > Trichiuridae > Eupleurogrammus > Eupleurogrammus muticus. Next base: position 9,421,277 of record JAYKQN010000009.1, on the reverse strand, counting down.
GAAGAGGGCTGGTTCGAATCCTGGCTGCTCCAAGTTGTGTGTTGTTGTGTCCTTGGGCAAGATATTTAACCTTACCTCTCTCCGGTGTTTTGTGCGATTTGTATGTGATGAGATAGTTTCCTGATTGTGCAGGGGCCGCAGTATATCGCCACTTCCATCAGAGTTGTTCAACGGGTGAATAAGGACATGTATTGTGGAAAGCTTTGAGTGTTAGAGGCTTTTCGATCAACACACTACAGTATGACCTTTTTTGAGCAACATAGGATAGTATGAACTTTTTTGAGCCAAATACTATGCTATGACCTTTTTTGAGCGTCATGCTATAATATGACCTTTTTTGAGCGACATACTATAATATGACCTTTTTTGAGCGACATACTATAGTATGAACTTTTTTGAGCCAAATACTATGGCATGACCTTTTTTGAGCAACATGCTATAATATGACCTTTTTTGAGCGACATGCTATAATATGACCTTTTTGAATGACATAGTATAGTATGGCCTTTTTTGAGCAACAAACTATAGTATGGCCTTTTTTGAGCAACAAACTATAGTATGGCCTTTTTTGAGCGACACACTCTAGTATGACCCTTTTTGAGCGACATACTATAGTATCACCTTTTTTGAGCGACATAGTATAGTATGACCGTTTTTAAGCCACATAGTATAGTATGACCGTTTTTGAGCCACATAGTATAGTATGACCTTTTTTGAGCCACATACTATAGTATGACCTATTTTTGGCGAGATATATAGTATGACGTTTTTTGAGCGACATAGTATAAAATGACCTTTTTTTAGCCAAATAATATGGTATGAGCTTTTTTGAGTGACATACTATAGTGTGACTTTTTTTGAGCGCAATACTATAGTATGACGTTTTTTGAGCGACATGCTATAATATGACCTTTTTTGAGCGACATAGTATAGTATGACCTTTTTGGAGCGATATAGTAGGTAGAGTTCTCCAGGTGTCTGTAGCTCAGCGGTAGAGTGTTTGTTCACCAGTTGGAAGAGGGCTGGTTCGAATCCTGGCTGCTCCAAGTTGTGTGTTGTTGTGTCCTTGGGCAAGATATTTAACCTTACCTCTCTCCGGTGTTTTGTGCGATTTGTATGTGATGAGATAGTTTCCTGATGTGCAGGGGCCGCAGTATATCGCCACTTCCATCAGAGTTGTTCAACGGGTGAATAAGGACATGTATTGTGAAAAGCTTTGAGTGTTAGAGGCTTTTCGATCAACATACTACAGTATGATCTTTTTTGAGCAACATAGGATAGTATGGCCTTTTTTGAGCCAAATACTATGGTATGAGCTTTTTTGAGTGACATACTATAGTATGACTTTTTTTGAGCGAAACACTATAGTGTGACCTTTTTTTAGCGACGTACTATAGTATGACCTTTTTTGAGCCACATACTATAGTATGACGTTTTTTGAGCGACATAGTATAGTATGACCTTTTTTGAGCGACATACTATAGTATGGCCTTTTTTGAGCGACATAGTATAGTATGACTTTTTTTGAGCAACATAGTATAGTATGACCGTTTTTGAGCCAAATAATATGGTATGAGCTTTTTTGAGTGACATACTATAGTGTGACTTTTTTTGAGCGCAATACTATAGTATGACGTTTTTTGAGCGACATGCTATAATATGACCTTTTTTGAGCGACATAGTATAGTATGACCTTTTTTGAGCGATATAGTAGGTAGAGTTCTCCAGGTGTCTGTAGCTCAGTGGTAGAGTGTTCGTTCACAAGTTGGAAGAGGGCTGGTTCGAATCCTGGCTGCTCCAAGTTGTGTGTTGTTGTGTCCTTGGGCAAGATATTTAACCTTACCTCTCTCCGGTGTTTTGTGCGATTTGTATGTGATGAGATAGTTTCCTGATTGTGCAGGGGCCGCAGTATATCGCCACTTCCATCAGAGTTGTTCAACGGGTGAATAAGGACATGTATTGTGGAAAGCTTTGAGTGTTAGAGGCTTTTCGATCAACACACTACAGTATGACCTTTTTTGAGCAACATAGGATAGTATGAACTTTTTTGAGCCAAATACTATGGTATGACCTTTTTTGAGCGTCATGCTATAATATGACCTTTTTTGAGCAACATACTATAGTATGAACTTTTTTGAGCCAAATACTATGGCATGACCTTTTTTGAGCAACATGCTATAATATGACCTTTTTTGAGCGACATGCTATAATATGACCTTTTTGAATGACATAGTATAGTATGGCCTTTTTTGAGCAACAAACTATAGTATGGCCTTTTTTGAGCAACAAACTATAGTATGGCCTTTTTTGAGCGACACACTCTAGTATCACCTTTTTTGAGCGACATAGTATAGTATGACCGTTTTTAAGCCACATAGTATAGTATGACCGTTTTTGAGCCACATAGTATAGTATGACCTTTTTTGAGCCACATACTATAGTATGACCTATTTTTGGCGAGATATATAGTATGACGTTTTTTGAGCGACATAGTATAGAATTACCTTTTTTTAGCCAAATAATATGGTATGAGCTTTTTTGAGTGACATACTATAGTGTGACTTTTTTTGAGCGCAATACTATAGTATGACGTTTTTTGAGCGACATGCTATAATATGACCTTTTTTGAGCGACATAGTATAGTATGACCTTTTTTGAGCGATATAGTAGGTAGAGTTCTCCAGGTGTCTGTAGCTCAGTGGTAGAGTGTTCGTTCACCAGTTGGAAGAGGGCTGGTTCGAATCCTGGCTGCTCCAAGTTGTGTGTTGTTGTGTCCTTGGGCAAGATATTTAACCTTACCTCTCTCCGGTGTTTTGTGCGATTTGTATGTGATGAGATAGTTTCCTGATTGTGCAGGGGCCGCAGTATATCGCCACTTCCATCAGAGTTGTTCAACGGGTGAATAAGGACATGTATTGTGAAAAGCTTTGAGTGTTAGAGGCTTTTCGATCAACATACTACAGTATGACCTTTTTTGAGCAACATAGGATAGTATGGCCTTTTTTGAGCCAAATACTTTGGTATGACCTTTTTGAGCAACATAGTATAGTATGACCTTTTTTTTAGCGACATACTATAGTATGGCCTTTTTTGAGTGACATACTATAGTATGACTTTTTTTGAGCGAAACACTATAGTGTGACCTTTTTTTAGCGACGTACTATAGTATGACCTTTTTTGAGCCACATACTATAGTATGACGTTTTTTGAGCCAAATACTTTGGTATGACCTTTTTGAGCGACATAGTATAGTATGGCCTTTTTTGAGCGACATAGTATAGTATGACCTTTTTTGAGCAACATACTATAGTATCACCTTTTTTGAGCGACATAGTACAGTATGACCTTTTTCAGCGACATACTATAGTATGGCCTTTTTTGAGCGACATACTATGGTATCACCTTTTTTGAGCGACATAGTATAGTATGACCTTTTTTGAGCAACATACTATAGTATGACCTTTTTTGAGCGACATACTATGGTATCACCTTTTTTGAGCGACATAGTATAGTATGACCGTTTTTGAGCCAAATCCTATGGTATGACCTTTTTTGAGCAACATGCTATAATATGACCTTTTTTGAGCGACATAGTATAGTATGACCTTTTTTGAGCGACATGCTATAATATGACCTTTTTTGAGCAACATGCTATAATATGACCTTTTTTGAGCGACATAGTATAGTATGACCTTTTTTGAGGGACATAGTATAGTATGACCTTTTTTGAGGGACATATTATAGTTTGACCCTTTTTGAGTGACATTGCATTGTATGACCTTTTTTGAGCTACATACTAGATTATTACGTTTTTTGAGTCAAGTAAGTTTGATTAGTTATACTTGTGGCAGTGAGTAGCTTTGATGACAATTACTTTATGCATGAAAGAAGGGTTTGGGCTAATGGAGGATGTGGTGGGAAGAGACGAATGGACGGTGTCTATATGTTTGTGCGCATGTGTGTGTGGTGGTGGTGGTGGTGGTGTTGGGGGTGGTGGTGGTAGGAAGGGGAAATGTGGGTCAACACAGTTAAAGCCCTGTCACATGTTCCAGTCAGCTGGAATCTCGCCTCCAGTCCAAACCAGAATGTTATGTAACAGCTTATTGATCCGTGAGAGTGCATGTCAGAAAAACGGAGTGGCAGTCGGGGCTGAGGCAGCATTGCTGCTCCGTCTGCCGCATACTGTCACATGGCTTCAAAGCATGGAGAGCAACCATGTTAGAGCACCGCTGGAGGTGCTAACTGACTGGCAAAACAATCGGCCCAATGAGTGTAAGATATGGAGTTAAAACAGAACAATTCAATCATATTAATCTATATAAATTTGATTGAGCTAGTTGTGTGAAAAAGCAAGCCCCGACACCTTGATACAGGGAAAAAGAAAGTACCCGCTGGCAGTCTGTCAGGGCTAATAGTGAACACTTGTCATCCACAAGTCTTCTCTCAAAGTCTCCCCGCTGGAATGATGTCATCACTTTCAGAAGCCACTGTTCTGCAATCCTGTCTCCGTCAATTAACTTCAACAGCCCTTCGCTTTGTTTCCTTTTTTTCTTCTTCTTCTTCTTAGTAAAGAGGGAGGTGCATCGCTGTTACTATCATTAGTCGTTCCAAGCATCGGACAAATAAGGCTGTTTGGAAAGAATGGAGGTTGGATCACTCTGTCTGAGGATAATGTGTTCCTTTTTTTCCACCAGCAGCAAGGCTAATCATATCAGTAAGTAGGCCTTGGCCCTGCATGTGGCAACCAAGATAAACCTTGTGGAAATGCTGTTGTCCGGGAATTCGGGCACGACCACACATTGCAGTGGCCTCCTCGTCTTCACATGCAAAGGGATCAGAGTTCCCTTACTGCTGTGAGGAATGATGGGTAATGAATAGGAGAATGACATAACAGCTACATCTATGACACGCACACACAAAGTAACACCTGCAGTTCAGATGTTCTAACTCTTGATGTAATTAATGTTGGCTGCAGTTATATGAATGAGAGTCACTAACATCACAGCTTAACAAGCTTATAAAACAGCTTGATGTGGATCAATGAGGAATCCGCTGATTCCCCCAAGTCACTTGTCTGGCTTGACCTGCGAAGAAAAGCAGGTGATTTCTTAAAGGGTTCAGGGTTCAGGTGAGAGCATTTCCTGGAACAAAAAAAAAAAAAAAACCTCAACGTGGAGAGGTGACAGGGACCAAGGGCAGCGGTTACAGTTCACTGACTGCACAAGAGTACAACAAGCACGTAAAGGAGAGCACGAGGAGGACAGCACTTTGTACCAATGTCTAATCTACTGGGAGCAGAATTGTTCCTTTATCTGCAATTGTCATGACTGTTATGCAAACAGTCTGTGCATTCACCCAGTAGCATGAAAAAGAAAATAAATAGGGGTGTGTAAATATTAATTTTAACATTTATAACCTCCCAGCATTCCTTTAATTGCCCAACAAACCAGCACACCTACACAACTCAACTGACTTGTGCAGCAAATGGCTGCTTTAAGATCACCTTTGCCCCAATTGGCAAAGACGTGTGCCTGTGTTGCACAGTATTGAGTATAATGAACAGAATGTACTAAAGGCAGGGACATGTTACTCAGTTAAGTAAAAAAGTTAAAAAAATGTGTAAGCATATTATATAATAACATTTAACATAATATTGTTATTTAGTCTGTAGCACTCATATCATTCATTAAGAGAAAGACCATTATCAGAATACTGTGTCACAGGCCTGTTGACAAAAACTGAGAATGATTAAAGTAAATTTCAGTTTGATAATGGTATCTCATTGCTCAACACCTAATGACGTTTATTTCTAGCATTTACATTTGTCAGATTGAATATTTTAGGAAATTTCTGATCAAGATTCTTTTTTTTATTGTTCTTTTATTATTTTTACCTATTTAAATGAGACGCAAAAAAGGTTTTAATGGAATATATTTCAAGCAGTATGCTAATTCACTTTTTTGGTGTGAGTTGAATAAGAAAGTTTCTATATAATATATTCTTTTATTATAAAGCTGAAAAAAAAGATTATCAGCATGTTATACACATATTTAAACCACACAAAAAACACAAGGAGTATTTCTTAACCTTTGGACAGCTGTTTACCCATTTCCAGTCTTTGAGATAAGCCAGGCATCTATTTCTTATTGAACACACAAGCAAGCTTTACGTGCAAGACAGCAAATAGTGTATTTCCCAAAATGTTTAACTAAGTTGTGGACTATGCCTTTAAGAGGCCCCTTCTCTCTTGGGATGCTGGGGATGGCTGCAGTTGCTAAATTACTGCTGGCCACAGTGTATATATATATATATATATATATATATATATATATATATATATATATATATATATATATATATATATATATATATATATATATATTATACATATAGCCATGTCTTGTCACAGAGGTGTGCCGTGCTCTGCTGACTGTTGCAGGCCAGACCAGAACAATACGCAGGAGTATGCTTCTCCTGTGGCCTCATGGAAGTTTCCACTGCTGCTTAAAGACTTGACCTCCTCACAATACAGCTCAGTGTTTCAGGGAGGAAAAAAAGGAGCGGCGGCCATATGGGGCCTTCGATCTATAACGGGGGTGAAAGGGCGTGCTTATTATCCGCTATGAATCCGTGAACCGGCGTGAGGATGACTCAAAGGGTGGTATTTGAGGAAACAGATCATGGGGAAGAGGAGGAAGAAATCTATTGTGGAAAAATGGAAATTGAGTCAGATTCTCAAGAGAGTGACTGAAAATACAAATCAGGTCAAAAGCAAATGAAAAAATACATGACATACAGTTCATTCGTTATCACTGGCATTGCTGCAAGAGTGTAAAAATGAAATCAGGTGAAGAGACCCTCATTCTATATACAGTATTCCCTTAGTAAGACACACCTAATAATTTACTAGAATTTTTAGCAAAACAGCAGGGTTATCTGTGATGTCTGATAATGAAAATACAATATTAAAGTACAGTACAACTCAATGTAAGTTACACATTCTTGATGGAAATTAAGTTTTAGACAAATCTGCTTGCCTCAGATATGAGGCAGTTGTTGATGAAAAGTACTGATCATTCAATCAACAAATCTCTGTTCTGTGCATAATTTGTCTTATTTTTATCTTCACTCCTGAGGCAAAAAGTTAAGCCAATTCAACCTCAAGAGGTCACAGCAGTGCCCTCCTCAGATGGCTGTCCAAACTACTTTGTTGGCAAAAGCAATCGTGACAACGCCTTCTAAAAATCAATAAAGTTTAGTGTCCTCCGGGTGAAAAAAGTTGGGTGTAGCTCTCGAATGGATTCTGCGTGGACTTTACCAGTAACCCTGCAGAATAACCGGGTCGCATACGTTTTATGATGTGCACAAAAGGGAGGGAGTGAACACTTGGCCTGATTTTGAAAATGCATTTTTGCAGCTTCCTTTGGAAGGCTGCAAGCTGGCACGCTGGCCCTTTAAATCACTGCAAACTGTCATCTCACATGCACCCAACTTTGCTGAGTCATTGGGTTCAGGCTGCTTTTGTAACCTCCACCCAGCAGGGCTTCTCATTGGCTTCAGCCTCCACACAGCACTCCACGTGGTTGGCTGCCAGCACTACTAATCAGTTTCTTTTCACCAGAGGCATTCCTTAAAGTGACAGAGGTGCTCCCTGGTGACTGATGTCCAACTGACAGTCTGAGAGGACCAGCAACACCATATATAAGTTGTGGAGCTTGAGGAAGACGCCAGGAAGAGAAAATGCTGGAAACAATTGTAAAGATCAAGAGAGAGTAATAGGTGGTGGTGGGGATTTGCCGTGTCAGAGTCAGAGAAGAATGTGCATGTGTGTGTGAGTATGTGTGTGTTTGAGAGAGAGAAAGACTTCTGTGTAACTGAGTCAGTATATAAACATAAAACAAGTACCTACCCTTACTCAGATGTATCTGAGAATTCAACACTCATTTCAAGCTTTTTATCTTAAGAAAAGAAGAGCACTATGATGACATGGAAACATATCTCCTTAAAGTATTACCCTGATCAGAATCAGATATGCCATTTTTACTAAGAACATTTAGGAAGCTTTGAAAGGAAACAGTAACGTAACGTAATGTTCCACTAACACCGGTAAAAGTTGATTTCTAACCGCAATAGCTGCGTGTTATTTCCCAGGGGAAAGTGGGCTTCACACTTACTTTATAAAATCTCTTTATGATTGATCTGCACTTTCAGAGATCAGAATACCATGTGTCACTATGGCCAGGGTGGTTTCGGTATCCTCTGCAATCTGTCACCATCATGACTGCAGACTCTCACTTTCAGCTGTGAACGTCGGTCCTGCTCACACACAGCAGATCGTCCCCACCTGTTGTAGTGTGTGACCATGCAATGCATGCTCTCTCCGCTCAGCTATGGAGTGCCATTACCTGTCCTGAATAGTTTCCAGGTTACTCCTTGCCTGGCAGGCGGGCAGGTTGGCAGGCTCATGGATTCTTGGAATCTTTTAAAGAGGAGGATTTATGTACACAGATAGAAAGATCACGAAGAAGGAGCAGAAAAGTAGCACATGCATTGAAGTGAGACATGTAGATGGAAAATGTGCAGCTTAATCTGACTTTTGTACAAAATGTGTCATTGTTCTCGAGTCTGTGCTGTGGTTACGGGAGACACAGGAAGTTGCCGCGTTTTGTTTCCACTGATACACTTGTCTAACATGTCTCACTAGAGGAAAAGTATAACCATAAACCACCTAAGCTATATTTAAAATTGTTTTGTTTCGTATGACATGTCTGTGTCTACGTATAGCAACCTACCTGGGGTGTACAACTGCCTCACACCAGAAGTATGCTGGGATTGGCTCCAGCAGACTCCGGTCGCCCTAGTGAGGAATAAACAGGTTTAGTAAATGAATGCATGGGCAATTGAACTGATGATTGCATGCAGTAACTCTTGTAAAGAATACACACAAGGCAAAAAAGTTTCCCCAAACAAAATCTGCATACAATTTAATAATTTACATTTCAGTGACATGAACTGTTGGGGAATTTGACATCTCAAAGACATCTAAATTGTCATTTTAAAATTTTAGATGCTTTCATCTTGCTAATTATTTAAACTTTTCTACAACTGCTGTGCATTTTTCATCATGATGTTAAGACAAATGGCCATAACATCATAACATAATTTAGTACTTAGACTTTTTTGCCCCAAAAACTATTTAATACACGTTTATTACACAATGAGTTCCACCGCCACACAGGGTGTCATGTTCCTAATGGCTCGAAAGACTAATAACAGCGATCACATTTTCGATCTCTGGAGAGTAGTAGACATCACAAGGTATGTGCGGGAACATGGTTTCATTTGCTGTGTTGTGCTACATAATCACAATCTCTTTAAACCACAATGAGCATTGGTAATAACATTATTATACCTTTAAGAGTAAGAAATAAAAGTAAACTAAATACAACTTTTCCTTCAATTGTAAGTGATGGAAAACATAACAAAACTTTTAAGCTATGCTAAACTTCGGTAAACACTCATCACATCATATTGCTAGTGACATGAGTGACATGGCTGGTATTTAGACGCAAGAGTCATCCACAGCAAACTCCACTCACTGTATGTTTAGGCAAAACTCGACATGCAGTTTTATTACCGGTACAATAAAGATGTGTTTGTGAGACTGCACCATCCCTGGGATATGAACTGAACGGTGCAGTCGGCCCTGATGGGTTTAAGTCAACGAACACAAAGCAGGAAAAAAAAAACAATCGCCGTCTGCACCAGGAGGAAACAGCCATCTCACGGTGTGAGTTAGAACCATGCAATAACGCTGAGAGGAGGAAGGCTTGGTTTCCTGAACGATGTGTGCCTGTGGCGCATTCTTGCCCAGCTTTGTGAATGCATCAACATGAATTGAGGCAAGGAATAAAAGCTGTGTCACTGTGCTGAGGCTGCATTGTGTTAGTGCCTGTCTGAAATATGTTACGACAAAAAGGTTGACAGGTTGTTGCCTTTGATCTGTGTAACTTCGCGGCTCTGTGCTCTAGCAAAGAGAAGCGCTGATACGGCACCGTTTTTAAGCGCATTCTTTCGATAATCATCTCCACACACTGATGTATACATTATCACACATGTGCAGCAAATACACTTAAATATGCATGCAATAGCCATATCCATAATGTATGCATGAGCATACGCAAGTAGAATTATGATCCCCACTCTGAAAATGCCTGCTAATGTGGGAAAATATGCATTCGAAACGTGTACACACAGATCCACAACCTTAAGATGCCATGAGAAAATTCACTCAAGATTCGTACCTTCTCATGCATGATGCACTGCAGAGGCTTGAGAAGACTTCAGAGCTCTTCAATTATGTAACACTGCATGAACACTGCTTGAACTTTATGAAAGTCTTTATACTTGGTTATACTCGGTTATGTTACTCTCCCTTGCCGAATGCTGCGGCTACTGTATCTGGACTGTAGCATTGATTATCCTCTAAGATTGTATCATGTAAATTCCATCATGCACGTTTTCATTTCAACCAGTCCTCAAGAGAGAGTTACCTCCACAGCTGGCACACAAATGTTTCTTTTTTTTCCCCTCTAGTGGGAAGGGAAAATTTAGCGCGCACACACACACACTCATGCACTCTATTCTCTTTTCCAAATCTGGAATTGTAGTGACTTCAACAAGCAAGCCTCCAATTGAGGTTTCCGTCCATGAGAAGTGCAATCACATATTTGGTAGTAGAACCCGATTCCTACTCCACTCCAAACCACAGGAATGCTTTGTTTGCTTGAAAAAGATGCATAACAGAGTCCTGAAAAACAATTTAAAATGCTAAGGAGCTTTGGCTGTTTGGGCGTCAGTGCTAAACATTTTGTGTTCGACATGGAGGCTTCTTAGAGGGACCATGAGTGAGAAACGTAAGATATGACCAGTGAAAAATGGGAAAAGAAACCTGACTGTAGATTTAAGTAATAGAATTAATAAACTGTCAGATAAAATCTTAAATTTAATGATATTATTTACCAGAGGGAATGCCAGATGATAAGTGTTCACATTTGCTTCTCACCATGAATGTGCCACTAAAATATGTTTGATTTATTATAATGAAGACATAATTATAGCTCACTTATAAAGCACTTTTCAGCAGGAAATGCATTGTTTTCCAGAGACAATAACAGGACACAGCATCATTGAAATTGCTGCATGAGGTTAAAAGTTAGCTTTCTAATTACCTCCACTCAGCAGTAAGGAATTGATGTGTATGTATTAAGTGTTAGTTAAATCTGTTCTAAAAAAAAAAAAAAAGACACATTTAAAAATCAGAGACAGCATTAGTCAATCTGATGAAAGGCTGATCTAGATCCAATTCAATCATCCTGGACCTGGTAATAGTTTTGAGATTCAAACTGGAAAGAAAAAGAATGTCTTCTGAGAAATTCAGTTAGGCCTATACACTCCAGCAGCAGACCATGCAAGGTATTATGTGTGAACATGACTCCTGACTGTTGACTGAAAGATTTAAACCAAGCCTTTTTTAGAACAGAGAAGAGACAAGACGAGGGGAGAGACGATGAAGAGAAGAGAAGAGAAGAGAAGAGAAGAGAAGAGAAGAGAAGAGAAGAGAAGAGAAGAGAAGAGATGAGAATAACTTTTTTTCTTTATCTGAATTATGTGCCTAAAGGTGGATAGTGTCATGTGTTGTACAGATTGCAAAACCATCTGAAGCAAATGTGTTATTTGGGGTCATCGGCTATATGGATTTGATTTGACTTGACCTGGAGTAGAACGGAGAACATTAGATATTTGTTCAAACACACGTGCTGAAGTGGACCAGTTGATCATTATTACTTCAACTATCTTTAATTTGAATTCCAATCCTGGTGGTGTAGAAAAGTTCCCAACACTTCACACATAATACTTCCTCACAGCTAATAGGTCGGAGGATGAAACGCCTCCTCTGGGCGGACGCGATCCCATTGGTCGCTCTTTCCAGTGCCCGCCTTATTTCTCACAGGGCTCCGCGCCGCCATTGGCGGAGGCACCTGATCGTCATCGCGCGTGCGAGGTGGGCCTCGGCCGTGATTTTTCCGGTCCGCGTCTGATTGGGCGGTTGCGGGCGATGACGTCACGGCCCTGCCAGCTGATCGGAGTGAGAAGCCGGTTTGAAGAGAGGAGTTGGACCGGAGAGAGAGACCGGGGAGGGAGCCCCGAGGAGCAGCAAGCAGCGCGGGGTGGGACCGGGCCAGGCCAACCGGATACTCAGCTCGGACCGTCTTTTTTTCCCTTCTTTTTTTTCTCCCCTGTTTTTTCTTTCCTCCGTTACATTTCCATTTTTTAATGGTTTAAAGGTTTTAACACAGGGAGACTCGTAGTGTCGTCGGGGGTGAACTTGCTCGGGCTCCGCGTCTCGTCGAAACCTCTGGAAGTGTCGGAAAAAAAAAATTGATTGAGAGTTAAGGTGTGGCTGAAGGGTTTCAGGGCTCGTGCAACTGAACAAATGTTACGGAACCCGCGAAGGGTCCGCTCGAGCAGGCCCGAGAATCCGCTGTCTTCCTAATGGCTTTAAAAATTATGTGCAGTCATTTCATTATTACATAACTAATGTATTGCCATCTTGACGTGCGCACCTTTTGGCTTCAAACGCGTGCAGTAGTCCACATTAATTAAGACTATTGCGCAGTAAATAAGTAAGTCGAGTATTTTTTTTTCTTTGTGTGTGAGTGTGTGTGTGTTTTACTGCTCGCTTTGGTTTCATAAGTCTGTGAAATGTAACGGACGTGGCAACTTTACAGTAGCCAGCCCTAGCTGAATGCCACAGGCGAACTGGGCGTGGGGGGAAACAGTGCTAACAGAACCTTCTATATCCCGCAAATCCTTCACCCGAGCGCCGCTAAATTGCACACATTTGACACGATATTAGCGCTAGACTTGGCAAAGTGGCTCGGCTGGAACCGGTGGATTTTTTTTTTGTTTTTTACCTGAAAACAAAGTAAGTGGCAAATGTCAAATACGTTTCGAAAACTTTTTTTTTTATTGTATTTGTTTAAATAGCGGAATGACATTTAAAGGCCAGAAGAGAGGGCGTGCCACGGTCTTTTTTCTTTTTAATTCATTTAGCATTTTTATCTGTTAGGGGCTGGTATCTTCATAAACACACAAAAGGGCCGTTTATCGCTGTTTTCTGGCGTGTCAGAGGCCTGTTTAATATAAACCTGTTTGTCTGTGATACAGTGCGAGGATATAACTGGAATGGGGTGAGACGGGTGTGTCGTTTACCTTTAGGCAAAATGCATTGGTGGTGGTGGTGGGGGGTTTCAAATGGATAAGAGTTGCTTTATATTACAGCAGTAGCCTCGGCTTGTTAAAGAAGAAGTGAAAATATGGAGGAGTTCATTCCTCCTGCATGCCACAATCACTCATAATTGAGTGCACCAGCGGAGTGACCCTGTATAGTCTAATTAAGATAAGCTTTAAGTCAAGAGGCGAGCAGATAGAGTGAATTCCTCAAGGCCCCACCCTTTGCAGCGCAACATGGATATAGAGAGTTGCCCCCACCACCTCCTCCTCCACCTCCTCCTCTCTCTCTCTCTCTCTCTCTCTCTCCCTCCGCTTCATTCATTTCCCCCTTTTCAAGCCTGTCTTATGCTGTTTGTCCCCCCCCCCTCCTCAGTGTCTCCAGGTGTCGACAGTAGGTTCGGAAAAGGCAGAGACCAACTTTAGGATCGTTGGGATCATGGGACCATGGGATGTTGCTTCCAGGAGACTGCGGAGGATCGATGGAGGTAAGGTGGGGTTGGGTTTGAGTCAACCTGTGGAATGTGTCTAGTTTTACCATGGCAGTATAAAGGTGTGCCAACTACTTCACTACTGACATTCAAGAAATGTTATTTTTGTAAATTTTTTTTTTTTTTTTTTACTGCAACTCTGCCTTGTGTCCATCAACCTGTTGCAAGGTTCACGGTCTCTGTACTCTGCACCCACCACCACCACCACCACCGCCACCCCTCTCCACACCCTCCTCCATTTTCTATGTGTTCTAGTGGCAGGAATTATGTAATTTTATTGGCAGCATGCAAACCTCAAACCTTCACTTATGCAATTACCGTTTTCAAAGATTTCAACATTTAGGATGGTGGTGGGTTAAAAAAAATTTTTTTTATCAAAAGCTCAAATTCCATGGCTCGAATTTTTCAGTAGAAAACTGAGCATATATGTGTTCTGATTCAGTGAAGGGCTTGCTGCTGAGGTGCGACTCCCTGTCTGTGCTTGTGTGTTCTGTTTAGCAACCGGTGGCTTTTCCCCACCTGCACCCCATCTATGTCAGCTCAGACCTTGTCGTCTCATAAATTTGCAAGGCATAAAAGCTCCTGATGGATATCTCGACCTTGTGCAAATCACAAACATTTCTGTCGGCAGATGACTTGCCCCCTCCCCCCTCTCTCATTGTAGTTTCTGAGTGGTTCATTAAATGCTCCCTTTGCTGCTTATTTTCCGAAGCCCGACGAGCCCACTTGGTTAAATTGCAAATGTAACCTCCTCATCCTCCCCGTCCTCGGCGATGTCAAAAAGTAAATGCACTTTCCTGGCCTGGAGATGCACTGGAAATGCTTGTTAGTGGTACAGGGGCTCGATTCAGAGGCCCCCAGTCGCCTGCCCTTTCCCCAAGTGTGCCCGGCCTGCTGTAATTATCCACTCTTTAGCTATGAATAGTGAATAATATATGATGCTGCAGGCCAGTCAGAGCCCAGGCCCCTGGACACACAATCTGGATTATCAGGATGCCACCATTTGAACGCTCAGACTCATGGCTGTTTTTAAGGGAATTAGCCTTGGAGTTAATTATGTCGGTGTGTTAGCACATGTTCCGCCCTACACTCCATGTAGGAAACGCTGTCGGTTGAGTTTCACATGTAAGCGTGTGATGATACATTAAATAGACCTCAGTGACTTGCAATACTACTGCATGACACGTTTATATGTTGGAGGACAGCAAAAGGGATGCGGAAGAAGTGTTACTGTCTCAAAAGTCAAAAGTCTTTTAGTGGGTTTCTGGTGCATGAGATATGATCTGGGTTTGAATTGTGCATCAATGTTGCTTTTTTTTTTTTTTTTTTTTGAGTGAAATAGGAACTGAATGTGCAACCTCAGTAGCTGCATTCTTTCAATTCAAAGGGTAATTACTGTTGATTTGTGAGCAATTAAATTACTTTAGAAATCTACAGTTGAATTGCTGTTCGGATGGCGCCCTTATTCACCCCGACAGACATTTTGCTTTCACTCGCTCTACAGCGCACCCTGCCACTCTGTGCTCTTAGGAAGTTACCAGCTCTCTTCAGGCCACTTATCTCCTTTTCCCCTTTTGCCATGCTGTTAAAATGTTTGCTTTTGTCTGAGCTTTGATTGTTCCGCCACATTGGATTGACCTGTGTATGTGTGTGTGCTACTGGTTAGCCGGCACAGTTGTTATCTCTGCATGGATAGATGTGATTAATACAGCCGTCCAGCGGTGACGTCCAAAGCGCCACTCCCCAGACAGACACACACGGAAAGGGCATGCAAGAGGGGAGCAAGATAAGAATCTGGTGTTTGCACCTGTATATTTCTGTCCCTGTGTCCTGTGCCCTAGATTTAAATGTTAAGTGATTCCAAAAGTCAGGATTTTATGTTTACATGTGAATACATTTATCAATGTGCGTTTGTCTGTTTATTTTATGTTATGCAAATTTGTGTGTGTGTGTGTGTGTGTGTGTATTCGTGGGTCGGCAAAAAGGGAAAGATTTAGCCTGCAGGACCAACAGGCTTTCTACACAACGTTCCAAAATACCCGCAGAAAGATCTGGAACCGTTCGGCCCCGCCAGTGTTGCTGACATTGATCAAAAACCGAATATAAAAATGTCATTTGATGAATCACTCATCCTCCGTGAAGACGAGCTTGTGAATGACTGGCCCGTCAAGTGCGCCCGGTATAACCGAGCAGGACTGAACTCGGCCATTATTGATAGCCAATCAAAGCCGGGAGGATCTGCGGTGGAAATGCGGTAGCTGCAGTGAGGTTGCACATTTTTATGGCCACACCCAGGCAGCCCATCAGAGGCTGGGAGCAGCTAGCTTTGACTAGCTTAGGCCGGTTTTCAACACGCTTCTGAATGAGTGCTGCATTTTTTTCCTTTTTCAGTTTAATAATTAAATGCAAGTTGCAAGAGGTCAATGAGTCTAGGAATTGTAATTGGTTTAACAGGGTGTGTGTCTGTGCCTGGTTAAGACAAGCAAAGCTTCTTGGCAGGTGTCGTCATGCTGTACGTAGGTGTGTGTGTGTGTGTGTGTGTATCATCTCATGGAAAGACAGATGTACTCTTGCTCTGTGCTTGCATGTACACACATGTACAACGATGTGTGGGTGTGTGTGCCGCACAGCTAAGTCTGAGATATAGTAGTTGGTGATGCAGCACGAGCAGTATTCCAACGGCTATATTTTAACTGCCTCATATGGAGAGATACTGTCGCCACTCAGCAGGGCTGGGTGCGATTTACTAAACCAGCCTCACACGCATATGTACAACACATGTTGCACTATGCCGACTTGCCTACTGGAAAAGTTCTGTCTCGCAACAAAATTCTACTAATGACCAATAAATTGATTTACCTAATGTCACATTACTAAATTCAGACGTAATGTGGACTATGATGGAAGAATAATCCTGGCCGCTCCTACTCTGGGTTCAGCCTCAGACATGCTGCAAAGACGTTTCTACCAGAAATTTCCAGCTTGGACGGAAAAGGGTCGCACCCTGTGATGATTGAGGATGTCCACCTCTGATGTGTGTGTGTGCACACGTACTCATTGTGATGGCATACGGGTTTCGTTTTTCACGCTTTTCTGTATGTGACCCAGTTAAAGAACCACGGCTATTGTGCTTTGTTGAGTTCTGTACTCGCTCTTATACATAGAGACAGAGTAGCCAGGAGGCAGAGATATTTCTCTCAAGAAAGTAACCACAGCAGGTGGTATTCAAAGAGTGAGAACTAAACAAAACATCATGGTAGGCTCTGAGTCTTTTAATTTATGGGTCTTCACTTGTGAGGCATCATAATGTCCCATGCTGGGATCACTTGAATTCAACTACCGCTGTATTAAGATTATTTTAGGCTGAAGCAATGCTGCAGCACTCTGCTCTGGGCTGGTCTCTGCAGGGCCAGCAGCCAGGAGCTGTGGGCCTCTCGGCAGACCGGCTGGAATGTGGACCATATGTAGCAGGCATCCCAGGAATGTAACTTGGCCTTGCTGAACTGACCAACCTAAAGACACAGAGACTGAAAGCAGGATAAGGAGGAGAGGAAGGGATAAAATAAAGGTAGAGCAAGGGAGATGATATGAAAGGACAAATAGATCGGGGGGAGTATGAAAAAGAAGAGCGCAAAACAGGGCACATGAGCAATCAGTGTAGGAAAGCTGGGAGAGAGAAAGAGATGCGGTACACAGTGGCACTGGACAGACAAAAAACGTGCTAAAGACGGGTAGATGCATTCATCAAAATTTAAGGTTTAAATTATAAAATCCAACTTCATTCAGCTGTCTTGATCACTGCTGAAATAAGGATTTGCAGTGAGTGTAAAATGGCTTCATGTTGGTGCTGGTGTTGCCAATGCACTGATAATCACACACTGTTGACAATAAATGGTAATCAGGTTTTTACTGGTTAGATCATGTATTTCTGTGTGCGGCATCCTGATAAAGAATGAGGTCCAGCTTTGTCATATTGATCAATTAGTCAATTGACCAACAGCTGGTTTTCAGCTTATGCAAATGTATTCTGCTTTAAGTCATTTTAACATTCTATAGAAGCATTAATTAATTTATTTTTTCCAAAAATTCAAACTTTAAGAAATAAATTAATCAACATTGCATTGACAAGGTAACCAATAAAATCAAAAGCAGTGCTTTTGTGGTTTCGTATTTTTAAACAGCTTTTTTCTGTCCCATTCCTCAATTTAAAAAATCTAGGAAAAACGATTTAATTTTTTACATACTTTATAATTATTGTAACAAATATGTATAGAATGTAATGGAGGATATGTTGTAGGCTGTGGCTGAGCTTGGGTTCATTTGGTAAATGGTGCCACTCACTCACTCACTGGATGTCCCTTCCAATCTCTGTTAGCTTTAGACCTGTTTTTATGTGCAATATACCTTGGCCGTGCCCCCTCCCCACACATACACACCCGGTCTATTGGAGTTTGATGAGTCTGCGGTTGAATGACAGCTGACCTCCACTTGCAACTTGTTTTCCATCAGCCAAGAAAATGTCATCATCTTATCACCTCATCTTCTGTCAGTGCAATAGATGAGCAGATCTTAAACCTTTTCATTCATAGCACATATACCTTCTAAACCAATTAACCATACTATGATTTCTACATCATGCAGAGCCCTACCCACATTAGCAATTTAAACCTGTATGGGTTCCTATCTAACTGCAGAATACAACCTGGTTTGCATGTTTGAATGAATCCAAATGTCCAGTATTTAGATTTGTAGATGGACATGCCCACTGTCATCTCCTCATATTTGTGAACACACAAGACAGACACCGCTATATGAGCCTGTGGTACAACAGGCCTTGCACTTCAGGACTTTCAGCATTTTTTTTATACTTAATCTAGTGAGATCCGCACCCCCAAGCAGGCTTTATAACTCTGATAGAACTACAGTGTGTTTTTTAAACAAGGGCAAAGGTTTTGGCTCTTTCCTTGTAGTGTTCTGCCACCCTGGCCTCACAGAACAAACTTTGGTTTATTGGCAGGTTGACAACCTGTAGTGTGTTTCCACTAGGTTCCACTAGGAACTGGCCATGGTCAGCGTAAAGATAGACAAGGTCAACAACATGTTTCAACCCTCTCTGTCTTCTTGTCTTTCTTTGAAGGGAGGATGGGTGTGGCGAATGGATGATACTGAGGAGATTCTCTAGAAACGTACCGCACGCATGGGCAGCTGCCGCTTCTTATTCATTTGCCCCACAGACATTTCCTGTCTTTCAGCATGCTAACTAAACTGCTGGTTAGAGGGAGAGGTGACAAAGTGTGTCTTTGTGTGAGTGTGTATGTATGTATGTATGTAGATAGATGGATAGATATAGTGAGAGAACAGAAAGAGGAGGATGAATTCTTTGGCACTATAGGGGCATTTAGCCAGAGCAAGGGATGGACACAAACAGATACATAGAGAGAAACAATGTACTCTTTGAAACGCTTCTTCCCAGCGCTAGAAAGGGCAATGACAGCCGGAGAAAACACACAAATCTTTTCTTTATGTTAGGCCCCCTTAGCCAGCATTCACACCCCTACTTCCACTGCTCAGTTTCTGTAACCCCCCCCTTTGCTCAGTTCTACTTTCCGGAGGAGGGGTTGACGCTCTGTGTGTGTGTGTGTGTGTGTGTGTGTGTGTGTGTGTGTGTGTGTGTGTGTGTGTGTGTGTGTGTGTGTGTGTGTGTGTGTGTGTGTGTGTGTGTGTGTGTGTGTGTGTGTGTGTGTGTGTGTGTGTGTGTGTGTGTGTGTGTGTGTGTGTGTGTGTGTGTGTGTGTGTGTGTGTGTGTGTGTGTGTGTCTGGCGTGCGTGCGTGCATGTAGATAATCTGACACAGTGTCCTTCACAGGAGCTTGAATCAGACACACACACACATATGCAGATTCAGTCATGCTGCGTCATTGTCTCATCTGTGCATCGTAGGTGCCAGGTTGTCTGCCTCACACTTCATGACGTCGCTGGGGCAGAAACCACCCTGCCTCCTGCTTCCCACACACATACACACACACACATACACATACACACAAACACGTACTCCATACTGTTCCCATGCATTCCTGTCTCCAGATGCTCAGTATAAAATTGCTCTGCGAGACTTCACTGAAAGGGGTCATTTCCTCTTCCTTTTTCCCCACCTGCTGACCTCCTGTCAGTTGACATCACCCCTTCCTTAAGCAAATACCAGTGAGCTGTGATCATTGGATCAAAGATGTGGATAATGACTGTAGCAATAATTGCTGTCAGGTTGTCCTATTTGGATGTGTATTTTTGGAGCAGAAATACCTCGAGATGCAATGATGTGGCTGGATCACTTGTTTACGCCATGTTTTATGAGCCCCACCTTTAAATACAGCCTTTGTGCGCATGGTGCCCCATCTCTGCTTCACCTGCCCTTTCGGACATGACAGGATGTTTCCTACCAGGGGAGCAGCTGCACTCGGCTCAACTCTTATGCGGAGCACATTTTACAGGGATTCTGTCCACAATTGAACATCTGATACACGTTGCTGTTTTCTGTGACTAAATGTTGTGTTGAATCATCAATACACTTCCAAAGAAAAAACAGCAGCACGAATCAACTATGTAGTGTAGACAGTAGTATGTACAGGGTTCATGTACACTCCTCCCTCCTTTTCTTTCAACAGTGTCAATGGTGTTTTTTTATAATTCATAAATCAGGTGTTATGAGAGAAGAAACTGGTTGTACCTCTGGAAACGGGGTGTGGAAAACCCCCCACCCTCCAACACACACACACACACACACACACACACACACACACACATACATGCCTCTTTTCTACAATTGCAGTGATCTGTCCCTGTCACTTCTACCTCATCTGTCTTGCTTTGTCATTTTGAGAAGCCTGCAGTATGTATAATGATCAGATTCTGGCAGTGCTTGGATTAACATGCCTCTACACCAGACTTACACTTCAATGTTAAATTTGTGTTTTTCTGTGTATATTTGTCTTAAAAGTAATTCCCTTCTTTTTTCCCTTTTAAACCAATTCAAGGCTGTAGCAGGAAAGCGTCAACACCGATATTGATCTATTGTTCATTTGAAAGCAATTTGTTGTGACCCAGGCAGACATGGGGGTTGGGTCCGCATATAAGATCGAGTGCAGACCAGTTGAAATTGGGCCTTTTGCACAGCACACCATCAGTGAGTGCTGTTGTGGTTGCAAACAGAGTTTAAAAAAAATCTTAGAGCACCACAATTGCAAACATGGATCCATAGATTAGGCATTGGGCAGGTTTTTACAGCATAAATTTAGTCATTATTCATATAATAGATTAGCTATCTATTTTATGTGGCAGTTCAAGATGGTAGTAAATGGACTTAGAGATCCAAAACTGTTATGTTTCAGTAATAAAAAGAAAAAAGAACACAAAAAAGCATTGATTTAAAAAAAAAAAAAAAAAAGTGCACCGATTGTAATGCCGGTATTGAACTAAATATTCTGCTGCATCCCATAAGCATGCTGTTTTATAAAGCTAACATTAGTTGTTCAGCCAAGCTTGCAGCTTTAGAGGGAATACACTTTAGATACCAAAAGAAACAAAGGCTCGGTGAAGTTGCTTGTGAAATGGATAAAAGAGTTGCCAGAACCTGTCGGCAAAGCTGCTCTCATCGTCCTACCACAGAAACACAAATGTAAGATTATCTGGCCCTTATAGAAAACAATAACGTAGCAGCTGTACATTCTGGCTTTCATCTTTGAGTATCTACATATTTGCTTTTTGCTGTTTCATGTTGGAGAGGCATTCAGCTCATATTACCACTTATGCCTATTACACTTGGACTGTACAAATGTGGCAATACAGACTGAATGCATTTTTTGCACTAGAGTTTGGACTTGAAATGGCATTCTTCGAATGATTCATGGGGCTTCCCATTCTGTTGTGTTGGCCAAGTCATTCCCTGCTCTCTCCTCTGGGATATATTGTTATTGGCAACTGTCCTTAATCCATTCTCCATCCTTGAGATTTTTTTTTTTTTTTCTATTCATACTTTCAACATCAGTCCAATTTACTAAGAAACACTAACACTGCTCAAACCATTCCCACATCTGCCTACAAACAAGTTAGGTTGCATTGAAAATAAACACGGGTGTTTCCCCATTCTACAGGCAGTCTTTGTTTGAAGTCGTATCACTTAAGAGTGTATAATGATGTTTAGTTTCGCCTTAAGGTCATCATTTATTTAACAACACTTTTAGCCAAACCTCACTTCAGCTTCAGGTTTTGCCTTCAACCTAACCCTCGGGTCCACTAGAACACTCCTTTTGGCCTGGAAATTATCCAAGTGTGTGAGAGCTTAAGAGATATTTGATCCATCTATCTCCAAAACCATCACTGTAATGCCTTAGGAAAAAGCGGTATTTTCACCTGAAACCTGGATGCGATGTTTCTCTCTGCGAGTTCAGCGGAGAGTAATGCCATAGTTTGTCAGTGGGCGTTGTCCTCCACGGTTAGTTATCGGTTGCACACGGACAACTGTACTCGAATCTCGCATACGTACACACCTTGTGTATTTGTGCGTACACACTCCTGAGAAGCCATTTTCAGCCTGTTGCTTAGGCTGGCTGTAATTGTCCTGGGAATCGTCAGCTCTGTGTAATAAATCACTCCTCTGGTACACTGTGTTCTCCACTCTGGAATGGCCTCTGTGTGCCTGCATGCTTAACATATCGTGAGCAGAGAGAGAAAGGAAAAAAAACATTGCTAAGGAATAATAGGGATTGAAATCACATTTACAAGACAAATAACTTTCTGTCACAACAGGCTATTTTAATTTGCCAGAGGAATAACTTCATTCTTTATGTCATGGAATGAAAAGACCAGTGCGTGTACAGTAATTGGTGTATAACAAGGAAGTAAATTAATTTCTTTTGTACCTTTTTGGTGCTTATTCTTTTATACCTGTCAATTTTACCCCTTACCTTGGGTGTCTAGGCAAACTATCAATTATTCCTATAGTTCTGATACGAATGAATATGATTTGATGTGATTGCATCAACATGAATATTTTTATAGTTCGATTAACACATCATATTCGATGTAGGGATTAGTGTATCCTTAATGGGGAAAAGAAACATAACTTCCTTTTTTTACCCTAACTTTTTTTTCTGTGTGTATTCTTCAGTGTGCAGCAGATATTTGTCCTAGCTGGGGTTAGCAAGTGATTTGATTCTAAATATGAAGTGCTTCTTTCATTGCACATGGCCAGAGGGAGGCTTGTTGTTTGCTTTTATTGCATGGTCACCAGCCTGTTTTTTTCCTGGCTGTGGCCATCTCCGACCTGATGAAAAGAGTGCTCGCTGCTCTCTTTTCATCATCCTTTTTCTGTCTCTCGATATTCATTTTATCAGTTTACCACTCTCACCGGTCTTCTGTAAAATTGTAATCTTCTTTTCGGTTTAAATACAGGAAGAAACTTCCTCCTCATTAGTAACAAAGGCCAATGGAGCTATCAGGTGCATCTTTATAATGTGTTCAATAAGTACAAAGGAAGTGCCTCTGCCCCGGATCCCATCTCCAGTATTACACACCCATAATGGATCCCTCCAGATTCAGTCTAAGATCTCGACCCACGGCTCATTCAGAAAATCTCCCTCAAACTAGTCTCAGCGGAAGAGGATCGTACGGTCACATTCAAAGTGTGTGTGTGTGTGTGTGTGTGTGTTTTTGTGTGCGTCTGCCGTCCAGAGCTTTCCGCTGCTGCTCAGAGCGGCGTGGGGTTCATTGAGTTTCCTAGGGTGGCTGGGTTCACAGTGCTGCTGAGAGCTAGTTTGCACAAAGTCCTGTCCTTGAACTGTGAAAGAATATGCTGCTAGGGATAGGCTTTTCAGACCGACTGACTGCAATAGTTGAAGTCGGGCCAGCTGTATGAAAGCCAGGCAAGACAAATCCAGGGCTACTCGTAAGTATTACACAGTGGCCAGCTGAAAAAAGGGGATGTTAAAGTGGTACATCACGGTAAGGTTTTTCTTGTCGCTTTCAATTTCTTACACTTGATCTAGTTAAACTATTCAGTAGCAAAGAAGGTGATGGTTCAAATTGGCCTCTTATGGGCTTCATATGTCTAACAACATTCCTTAAACTGTCATTTACTTGGATAGAAATTCAGGGTGGGGGGTTTCTCAAGGTGAAATACTAAAATTCTTGACGTGTTGGCGAAGCAGTCTCACACGCCAAGGAAATTGAAGTGTCTCAACAGCAAGGAAAATTCCCTCATTCAGTGCTGTATGGCTGCTGTAAACCGAACTGCCCCACAGGACGAGGACTGTTTTCTATCAGGAGTTCCAGGCTGTAACCAGAGGCCGAGCTATCTAGCTAGCGAAAACTTCTGTGTTCAATTATGGCGACCACGGACAGAATGCTCAAACAGTAGGCTGGCATGTGTGATGCTGGTACGCACACGTGGCTTGTTTGTTAAAAAAAAAAAAACACCACAATAGCTACAAATAAGAAATATAAATGATGTTATAAAGTGTTTTCTCTCTGGTCTTTCTCTCGGATTTTCCTTCAAAACCTCATCGCCTATCTCTTAATAGTTCCCCTTATAGCCAGTGCAGAAATTTTCCGTCTGATTAAGAAAGGGGTGTGCGTGCGTGCGTGCGTGTTAGTGCCAGGAGGCATCCATCATGGCCAAAAGCTGAAGCCAACGCACCAGTCATGGTTGCTAAATGTTGGCTACAATAACAATCTCCCAACTACATAGAATTCCATTGAAAAGGCCACAAATTCTGAAACTTTTTTTTTTGGTCACAAGAAATAATGGTCTAGTTAATGTTAGAATCATTGTTTCATTAAAGAGGTATTTATATTTAAGGCAGCATTATGTTTCATGGTGTTTAATTGATTTCCAGGTGTAAACTTTGATTCTCTACCTTCAAATATTTTTTTCTCTCTCTCTTTCAGGTTACGGTATGTGTATATGGTGCTCATTGGCTGCCCTACAGCAGTTCTTCACTGGCAAGCTTTATGTCCTCATGTACCAACTAAAGCTGCCAGCTGAAGAACTGTTGTGGTCGGCTCTTTCCTGCAGTGAAGCCCCGTCCGTCCTCAGAAGTGACAAGAGGAAATGACCGTATAAAACACGACTCATAGTTACTTATGCAGCATGATCATGTGTTCAGATTCATACCATGACACCTGCTGTATCATGTAACGAAAGCATTGCATCACGGAAGACTAGTCTCCATTACTCTGGTTTATGGTAGCGGACTTTTCCTATTATAGATGGAATTAAAATGTGTTTTCACTATTTAAAGTTTCACCGTGCTTGCATCACCCAGAAAACATTTCACTCAAGCATCAGCAGTCACATTTAAGAATTTTTTTTCCTTCTCCTTAGGTTGGAAATATGGCTCCTGGTTAAATATTAAAAGGGGAAAAACATTTGAGATGGGTTTTTAGTTACCTGACATATTGCAGTGAAATTTCACTTGAGAATAATCCTTTTGGTATTTGAACACAAACATCTGTATGAAGCTGTGGCTATAAATCATTTTAACGCACAGATATGACCAAGTAGTTCCATTACATTGAGTTAAGAAATAGAACATTTCAAATTGTTTGTAGTACCGCTGCATTATTTAGTGAACAATAAAAACCATCCCAAATGAATAATATAATAAAATAAATGGATGGACAGCTGAGGTCTGCTGTCATCAGCATACTTTTGCTTTTACTCCTCTGAAAGACGCATAACATTTCTCTTCTGTTACAACCTTGAGGGTCATG
This sequence comes from Eupleurogrammus muticus, assembly GCA_036785175.1. Lineage (NCBI taxonomy): Eukaryota > Metazoa > Chordata > Actinopteri > Scombriformes > Trichiuridae > Eupleurogrammus > Eupleurogrammus muticus. The sequence continues at coordinate 9,395,728 of JAYKQN010000009.1, read as the reverse complement.
CAGAAGAGCGCAGAAATACCGATCTTGCCTGTGACCCTTGGCAGTCATAAATCGAACTTCAAGAGAGAGGGCAATGCCCCGAGCAGGATATGAGAGCTAACGTGTCCCTTTAAAAGCTGCCAGCCAGAGTCAAACAGAGGAAAGGAATGTTCTGGGGCCTTAACAAAACCAGATGCCCCAGCTTAGGCTCCCTCGCACATATGCTCTCCTATTGCCTTCTCTCACTCCTCTTAACACCACAGATGGAACTGAGGACTGGGCAGACTCCTTCCTCAGTCTGCTTGCAGTACATCATCCTCTTTGTGGTCTACCTTTAGCGAGGTCTGGCTCCGGGGTCACTGTCTGTATCCCAATCTCCTTATCGTCTTGTCTGCTCCTCTTTAACTCTCTGTCTTCATTCTTGGAAGACCTTTTCCTCATCATCCTCCACCCCCACAATCCTCCCACACTCCAGCGACACACGCGCACATGGGAAACTCAAACACAGGATTATTTCTCTCTCTATCTCTATCTATCTATATCTCTCTCTCCTGTACATCCTCTTCAGGTAGCACCGTACCCTGCTTCAGTGAACCATAACAGCGCATATATTAGGTTATGCCTTGACCTTGAGGGTTGTGTAGGTTTCGTTTCAGGTCAGTGACTCGTCTGCCTGATCCAATCCAAAGTTGATTTTAGGCTGTGTAATTTGGACACAGGTGTAGTCATACTACAGAAATGTCTATTTCAGTGAATAAAAATCCTTCAATATAGAAAGAAAGTTGTAAATGTTTAGTGTGTGTGTTTTTTGTTTTTTTTTTGGTCATTTTGCATCCAACTAGGAGTTCAGCCTCACATGTTGGGAACTGAACAACAGCACTTTAGTGTTCCATGCTCCAGGCTTATGGACTTACCTAACACACTTCCTGTTGGAGACATACATTATACTGCCAAGGGGGAACATAAACAATAATCTTCTTAAGATGTGAGCCGCTCTGTGAGCCTTAATAACAGGACTCCTTACTAGCAATATACAGTATTTAAAGATGATATTGTGATAAGTAATATAATGTGGTGCATTTTTTTCACCTGGCATTTAAATGTTGTAAATGTTGCTTTAGTTTAAACTGAAATCACGAATACCATATACAGTATTATATGGATCATTGTCTATAACATCTGGTTAAACCTGCACTGAACAACACTGACTTTTAATGGGAAAACATTTTTTTGCACACAATTTAACATTTTTTTTTTAGAAGTAAAGGTGTAATAAACACCATTAACAGCTCACATGGTGAAGTCGCAACAAACGTCAGTAAGCAAGCATTCACAGCACCAGGGCTGCAATGTTATTATTAGCGTCATTAATTACTGTGACTTTTTCTGCTACGATACGTCAAAATGTCTGCTGCGAAAAAGGCACAATTTTCTATCTTGCAGCCATTCAGTCAACACCAGGCAGGCGTCTGCTGAGGGTTAGTTAGCTCACAAACAGCTCAGCGGGCTGTAATCTCTCTGAGCTATTGAGGGGCAGCTCCCAACCCAGCGAGAGATACGAAAAGCCAGAAAGACACCCGTGAACGACGCCATCGTTCTCCTCACGTCTGAAAAAAGTATGTACTGAAGCGAGTGCCCATCATGTCTTCTTGAGTTAAATTTGACACATTTACAATAAATTATTTTGCTCCTAAAAGCCAGACAGTTGGAGCAGCGCATGCACATGGAGGACCCACTGGCAGTTTTTCCTCCAAGGATAGGGTTGCCAGTGCCCTTTGGAGTATGTAATACGGGTCACTTCTCTGCACAGCGTGTATAGACATGAGGCTGTTGACTTTAACCCTTATTTGTTCTCAGACAAACTTCATCCGTTCAAATTAATCTGGCCCTCACAGAGAAGGTCAGAGGAGCAAGTGGATGAATCTAGTTTGGCATCTATGTGCTGAGAGATTCTCCTGCACATATCTACATAAGATCTATTCTATGCTCTTTATCGCCAGAGGTGTGTAACGGCTTATGTAAGATTGGGAAAATAATTTCAGTGTAATATGAAAATAAAAAGCCAGAAAAAAAGATTTGAAAGATATGACGCGTATTTTGTAGATTCTTAGGAAGTCACCACAGTTTGCGCTTGTCAACATTTGCTGCAGGAATAGATCAATTACAAACAAGGAGGGGTTTTCCAACACAAAGCCGTGTAGCGTCTGCTGAACGGTCCTTGTTCACCTCAGAAATCAAAGCAGGAAGAAGCTCCAAGGCCAGGTCTGTAGAGGGTTACAAACCTCTCCTAAATTCTTCCCTGTGGGTGAAATCATGTGAAAGCTGCTTAGGCAGATTATCCCTGCCTCGACGGCAGCTGGCAGCGAGATCCTTGGGAGTGCACCTGATTCAATACTGGTGGTGACGCAACCGCAGACTGTGGCGCAACGTGCTCCCACAATCCTCTTTGACCTTTAGCCCCAAAAGGGAAAAGTGTATTTTGTGGCTCAAAGTGGACGGGAGCTAATTAACGTGCGTGCGCACTTACACCCGCGCTTTGCGCGCTAATACCACAAAAGTGATCTAATTACCCTTTCTGTATAAACTTTAATCTGTTACAAATGCAGCGTTATGGAATGGGGTCCGGCAGCTGCATTGGCAGGGGCGCGTCGCAGATCACCTCCATGTTAATTAAGGACAGAAAACAATTAAATATAACAGCCTGCAAGGCGGACCCCCTTTGGAAGCTTTTTGCATTTCTGAAAAAAAAAGTTAGGAGAGAAAAATTATGTGCAACCAAACTTTTAGGTTTTTAGCATTGTCCCATTGATTTTTTTTTAACTGTCTTTGAAAGTGGAAGCAAGCACCTGAGATATAGAAAGTGGTCAGAGAATAAGCAAGAAAATTAGACTCACTTAACCAGTCTTAATTGCTTTCTGCACATCTAGTCAGTTATTTTCTAAATGACCAAACAAGGAACTAGTGGACAGTGTCCAGTGCTCCTCCAGGCCTCGTCAGGCTCTTTTTAACAGGCAGGTTGCATGTTTGAAGGTCCAGACCTCTTCTCATTCCCAGGGTGTCAGAACATGTTACACATCATGCTCCCCAGCCAGCTGGACAGAGGCATATTCATTAGGGCCAGCCCTAAACATTAAGCTATAAATGTCTGAGACCACCCCACTTGACAAGATCGGCTTTTCAAAAAAAGCCGATCCCACTCTGTGCATTAGGCAGGCACAGCTCTCTCTTTATGTTTCCTATTTGCAACAGATGATACTTGTGCGTATGTTAAAAAAAAAGAAGGAATTTTTAAGTTGTTGAAATGGCATGATTTTATCGCTAAAGATCTGTCCGACTGTTGTAATGCCAAGTTTTATCACTTTCATCCTCCGACTGAAAGGATGGTGGTGACACCAGATGGGACACGATGGAGGAGAAACTCTCCTCCATGCTTTGTTCTTATTTCCAGATATGATGGTCAGACATTCCCAGCTGCATACCAGAGAGTCATGTTTGTAGGCCCAAGTCAATGGATACTTCATATTGTATGAAAAAATAATTCTAAAATACATCTGGGACTCCTGCACCCCCCCTGGATCTGCATATAATTAATTTCTTGCGGGCGATGATCTGGGCTTTTTTTGCTGTTTTCAAAGGACTCAAATAAAAAGATATTTGATGACAGTGTGGATGTTTAAGAGAAGCAGATGCAACGATATGAGTAAGTCTTGGTGGAACATTCGATTTCAATATATTTGCCCCTCATTGGTGAGGCTATGCATGTGTTGTTGTCATCCTTGATTCACTGGAGGATGCCAGGGTCATTACAACTGGAGATTTTAATAACAGGAGATACGCTGTTGTTTCCCAAATACTGTTCATTTGTTTTCCAATGTGGGAAAGTTGGAGTTGCCTTACTCTTGTTACAACTGATCTTACATGTACATCAGTATTCATATTTATTTTAACATAGTGTCCATGAAAGTTCATGCCATGTATTTAATGGCAGGAACAGAATGCACATGCTTCTGATTAAAGAGTGATGATGAAGAGCAAGGGGCAGACCGGAAAAACCATGTCTAATTGCTTGTTATAAAGGGATGATTAGATGAATCCTAAGTCCTAACAAAGGAAAATGCGGCATTTATTGGGGCAGATTTATTATTAAGCGCAGCTGCATGACATTGTAACATGGCATCCTTGTCTTTTATTGCTCGAATGTCTATTTTCAATTTGAAAAGCTCATAAATATATGAGATAGCTTCTTCCTTGCCTTGACACCGCCGTTTTAAAATATAAATAGAAAGCCACAAATGCTGTCTCCTCATGTATAAGCCTCTGCAGTGGCAGGCTTGGATTGTTTGAGGGGCAGAGGTGAAAAAAATAACTAAAAAGGGCATCAGCTGAACGCTGTGGGGCACCAGCACAGCGAAAGACGTGATGCATGGTGAGAGAGCACTTGGTGTTTTGTCCAGTGGAATGGCACTCGCGTGCCTTCAAATTGAGAGGAGGGTGCACAGACAACATAAATCATCGTTGACTGCAGGAGACACGGGGAGGACCTCTCCTCCCGAACCATCAATGGAAATCAAGTGGAGAGGGGCTCCTGTTTTTTCAAGTTTGTAGATGAAGACCAAAGATGCAATTAGAGGAGACACCACTATACACAGGTGTTACAAAGCGGGTGAAAACATTTAAATTCTTTGGCATCTACATCTACCAAAGTCCGGGAAGGCTCTTTAAGACTTCACATTAGCTCTCTGGGGCAGCCTTCCCCTGCACAGCAGGACATTTACCAAACCAGAGTTGTAGGGACAACACACAGCCTCATCAGGGAGAGTACACAGCCCTTCCCACTCCGACCATATCAGCCATATCACCCTACAGGAGTCCAAAGTCCAGGCTGGCAATCGGCTTCTAGCCACAGTCTTTTACTATCTTACAGACCGACCCCTCCATTATTTGAGAGACTGTCACTGAATTGCCATTTTTCCTCATTATTATTTACAGTCTTCTCTACATATTTATTATAATAGCTCCGTTCATTATTCATGCGTTCATGCACTTTGCGACTGTACTGTACATCCTGTAAGCAACATGCACAACGTAATGTGGATCCTATTAATGTGAGTCTTTATTTTTATTGTATATATACATTCATTTTTTAAATGCATTCCTTATGTGAATCATGATGCATTTTTTTTTGCAAATCTTCCTACAAAAAAATGCACAGTAGGAATTTCACTGTGTGGTATAACTGTTTCTTATATTGTGCATATGAGAGCTAAACTCATCTTGAACCCGAGGGCCTCACAACATCAGCCAACCCAACCGCTGTGGTAAAAGACGCTCAACGGAGGCTCTACTTTTTGGGGCCACTCGAGAAGACCGGTTTATCCGCAGAACCGCTTCAGGCCTTTTTCACCACTGCTCCATTGAGAGTGTTGTAACATACTGTATCACAGCTCGGTATGCAAACTGCACAGATGACATCTCCACAACACGCTGCCTACGCAGAGCCGGCACTATCCTGAGAGATGGAATTCACCCCTCTAACCGTCTCCTCTCTCTGCTGCCGTCTGGTAGGTGCTACAGGGCCTTTAAAGCCAGCACCTACCAGACCCCCAACACACACACACACACACACACATACACACACACACACATATATATATACACACATACTGCCACCACTTCTGCATTATTATAACATCTTAGTGTGCAATAGTGTCATTTTATACAATTAAATATTTATACAGTGCAATATGTTATGCAATTCAGTATTTATACAGTGCAGTATTCTATACAGTGCAGTATTTTATACAGTGCAGTATTTATACAGTGCAGTATTTATACAGTGCAGTATTTTATACAGTGCAGTATTTATACAGTGCAGTATTTTATACAGTGCCTGATTGATGCTCTTCAACTAATTGTTGGTACTTTCTTAGTGTTTGTTGTGAATGTGGACAGATGTATGGCCATGTGTGTGTAGGACTGTGTTTTTCTATGTGTTATATTAAGGTGCCGCGCAGCAGATCTCGTTGTACTACGTTGTAGAATAACAATAAAGCTCTCTAAACAATGTTATGTCTCCTCAAAATTGAAGTATCACGTGTGTGCTTCCAAATGACATGAAAATATACCATCAAATAAATAGACCTTCCTGAAAAAATAATTGAACACTGGTGTGTTTAGAGGAAAATAGTAGACCATTTTCTACAGAAAAGAAAGTTGTTTATTCTGAATCTTGGACCCATCTCAGCAAAGAGTTGGATTCGTGCTCCTCATACAGAGCAAATCATAGAAATAGGAAAATAAGCCTTCCGTATATACTGTGAAGAGAAAGGAAATTAGGCTGCATCCTGTCTTTTACTTCTGTCTGGCCACGAGACTTCATCAACATCACAATCCAGCCCTGATACGCTCCTGCAGCTCCATCACTGCAGGTTTCCACCCATTAGGGTGGAAAAAGTCTTACTTTTCCATTATGACATGTAGTGTAATGTAGTGTAATGCATAATCCTGTAAAACACTGTAATTTTTTTTAACTATTCTGATTTCCAACAATGACTGAGCGCATGATCAACGAAAAAGGTCTGAATATGTACAGAAGCAATCGGTTTCATGCGTGTGGTATTGGTCCTCCTCATCCCCCTAAACGCCTGTTTATTGCAAAAGCGACGATGCCGTTTATATTATCATTTAGAGAAATTAAAAGTGTGGATTCATCTGCTTTTCAGGTATTGGAAATTTCTGTGTAGATAAAAGTGATCAATTCTGTCACCTCCTCAAAACACAATGATCCAATAAAATCCATGTCCTATCATGTGTAGCCATCCATGTAGGTTTTATTAAAAATGACAGCAGCTTTCGCCAGTAACCAAGGATGAGATAAAAAGTCATTGGCAGCACGATGGTTTGCTAAAGTGAGAAAAACTGTTTCTTTGTCAACTGATGCTGTAATGCTGTGGCAAACTACGTGGTTTTGGGATACATTTAATTTCTGAAAAACTGCAATTTCAGGGGCCATTACACGACCCACAGAGCTAAATTTACCACAGACGGCGGCTGTATTCTTTGATTCGAAAACTAAGAAAATAGTTTAAGTTAGAACAGAGAAATGCAAAGCAAATAAGCCATAAATGAGATGCAACTGGGTGTTTACCGACCAAAACTGGTGGTGAAAATGGTCTAAAAATGCTCTGTGAAAGTCATACAGGGGCCGGTATTCAGTAAAATTTGTGAAATGTACAAAAATGCCAGAGCTCTGCTCCTGAGAATTGAAGAGCAATCGTAGAAACGTCAGTAAATGAAATGTGGCGAGGTCTGGTTTTGCTCACACTGTGTTTCTTCAGGGTTGTACAGTCCCATTTCAAACGTAGGGAATCTATCACCATGGTCCTGTGTTTTGTCTGATGCAGCCGTTTTATAAAGAGCTGCTTTGATAAATTAACAATATATTGAAACGGTCGATAACTGTCTCCAGAGCTTTTTGTTATCCAACACAGTGACCATAAATCATATGATATGCATGGTTGTACTTTCATTATAAAGAGCAGACATATCACTTCCGCCCATTACTGTGACATTGCTCAGGTTTGGCATAAATCAAAGGCAGTAATATTTTCACGTGTGTTGATTGTGTAAGCACACACACACACACACACACACACGTGTAAATCCAATCAGTATTAAACTGTTTAAAATGTGGTAAGCAATGGATCTGTTATGTTGTTATGTTTTTTTGTTTTTTTCTCAGCATATTTTTTCACAGTTTTTTTTCCTAGTTTTCTGTTGCTTAATCAAAGATAAAGGAAAATAATGTGTTAAATGAGATACACATTTAAAAAAAAAAAAAAAACGGATCTGAAATTAAAGCGCAGCCGTGGATCGATATATCATACAAAAAAAAGGAAAAAAATCCCACACCCACTCGCCACACTACTAAAGTACTGAAGCCAGAACACATCCTGTCTCAAAGGGGCTCCTACTTGCGATGTGTTTTACACATTGCAGCCGATACTTGGCCCCGGCACCGAGCTACCGAAATAGACGTTGTTCCAGATAGGTGGGCTGTGGGGTGAAAGAGAGAGATAGAGAGAGAGAGAGAAAAAGGAAGTGAGAGTGTAACAAAAGGAGAGAAGACCTGTATTGTGTGTCTGTGAGTGCAGCCTGCACCCTGAGCTCTCTGATTCACTGTGTGTGTGTGTGTGTGTGTGTGTGTGTGTGTGTGTGTGTGTGTGTGTGTGTGTGTGTGTGTGTGTGTGTGTGTGTGTGTGGAGACGCCAAAAAGAGTTCTTCTTTATCAGTCTGGTGCTCTTTAGTGAAAATCCATTATGCCATTTTTCAGAAAGTCTGACAAGTAGTGGCTAGACAATCTTGTTAAATGGCTGTGATTAACACACACACACACACACACAAACACTTTTGAACCAGTTTTCGGGTATCAGGTGGACAGACACACACACTCGCAAACTCAACGACTGATGTATTCCCCTTGAGTCCACATAATAAATCCGAACAGAGAGGCCCATACATGTCTATGGGCTGAAGTGGGCTGTGGCGAGAGGAGGCTTATCCAGCCGAGTTATAAATAACTGGACCTGCACCTTAAGACAGTTTTGTCTGGGGTGGAGGGCGCTCAGAGTTCAATGTAACCTGACAACTTAATCCCTTGTAAGAGAGAGAGGCAGCGTGCAGCCGATGAAGAAAGCACCATCGAGAATTCCCGAGCTACTGATGCTTATTAGCACATAGCAAGGGATAACAAACATTGGCTTTTTTTTGGATGCAGGTCAACTTGGTATACATAGAGGCATACCATGGGCACAAAACACACACACACACACACACACACACACACACACACACACATTTACACTTGCTTCGTATCTCAAGTTTCACTTCCCGTACAATGCATTTTAATCTTTATCCTTTAAATATTTCTTTTTAAAAACTTAAAATGATAGGTATTTCACAGTTCATTTTGGATAAAAAAAAAAAAATCCAAGGATATGCAGAGTTGTGCAATGAGTTTGGGAGCCATGATTGTGCCAAATTTTAACTTCTATTATTGGCTACTTCCAGCACTGGTTGCCTGCAGGTAGCAGGTTGCTTACCGTCCCTGATCGGTTGAGGTTAGAAGCATCTTAGCGTAGGCTACTGTTCTGCTCAGAATACTACAAAAACATTTTAGTCAACACAACTCTCAAAATCTAGGACGCCACCTAAAACGCAAACCGTTTCACCACATGCTCTTATAGTCTTATAGCTAAAATCACTAGAGCATGTGGTCCAGGTTATCTAAAGTTTAACAGAAAGTAATTTAATGACGTGTCTGTTAAGGACACGTTAACAGACAACAGATTTGTGTGGGTTGATACCAAATCGATACTGAGTTTGTGACAGATATCAATACGCTCCTGCCTCACTGATTTATCTGCCTTCGTCTCTTCAGACCTATTGGTCCACTATATCTGAAACTTTATCGGGGGTACCTGAGGTGCTCTTTGATCCAGTTGTACTAACAGTGTTCTTTGGGGTAATACCGGATACAGCAGGCCTGCCAAAACTTAGAGTAGACCTTGTATCCTTCTTGACCCTATTGGCCAGGCATGATATTACCTCATAGGAAGCCATCTTGGCTTCATCAAGGCTTGGAGCAGAGATGTTCCTATTGTGTATCTGTATTGTTCGTAGCTATTGTACACTTATGCTATATATGTTTTGTTTTTTGAAACGAAACATTCTGAAACTATTTGAGGAGCTACTCTTTATAATGTGAAAAAAAGTTAAAACGGTGGAGGGTAAATCCACTGAGTACATAATAAATAGTTAAAAATAACAGATATATCACATAGGCCTTATCACATACAATTGTCAACAGTTTGCATAGAACTGACTATATCTTGGTGCTCAAAACTGATTGTTATTTTATTGGCTAAAAAATCACATGACAACAGTTTATTCAATTGGTAAAATCTGTCATATGTACAATGAGTAACATCCCAGTAATGTGGATCAGTAGGAACACCTGCCTCATTGGAAAATTGATAAAGAAAAAAAAAAAAACAGTCTTTACCTTGGAAACCTTTGTTACTGTAGTAAACATATTTTCATTTCATGTATTTTTTTTAATACAGCATATTGTGCTGTATATGTTTTCTGTTTACTGCGATGTACGACAGTCACTTTACATGAATAAAAAAGCAGTGACAATTTTACATGGCAGCTGTGTGTGTGTGTGTGTGTGTGTGTGTGTGTGTGTGTGTGTGTGTGTGCATGTGTGTGTGTGTGTGTGTGTGTGTGTGTGTGTGTGTGTGTGTGTGTGTGTGTGTGTGTGTGTGCAGTATGTGACATAAAACCTTGTGCTGTTGAAATCGTCGTTTCAGTATGATGCACGTGATGTTACATAAAAAACATTCTAGTACAGTAACTATCATTGTCAACGAAGAAACAAAATAAAAGTGAAATGTAGAAGTGATATTTGCAGGGCTGACAAAACATGTTGACCAGCATTGTTTGCACAATAGCAATGGAGCCTTTTTATTTCACTGACTTTTTTTCTTTTTTGTGTGTAATTGATTTAGGTTTGAAACACAAGTTAACTGTTGGGGCAAGATATGATCTTTGCGGGTGAGTTATAGCGCTGTGCTGGACCAGCTATTTTGGCAAATGCACCTGGAGATTTAACAATGTGATTTCTGTTCGGGTAAAACATTATGTTTTTGCCCTCTTACTGTAAGGATTGGACGACCTACAAGCATCCACTCTTTACTCAAGTGAAAAAAAGTGGAAGCCAAACCCATCCTCTTGTATCATCCTTTGGATACATGCCCATGACCAGAGGCAGCTTTTGGGTTTTTCCACTGTAGCACAACGACAAAACTGTATTTTTCATTTTTTCATAGATAGATGGATGTATACCTGCTTGGCACATGCAGGATCCATGTGAGAACAGTCTGACCTTTGATCACAGATGCATGCGACAATCTCGCTGGGATGGAAAAAGCATATGTGTGTGTGTGTGTGTGTGTGTGTGTTTCTGTGAGTGTTCTCCTCTGTGTGCGTCTCACGCATACTTGAGGAAATTGTCAATGGTCACTCATGAAGCGCAGCACCAGTTCAGCTGCGTCCTGCCCCCTGACAGCACATGGTCCACATTAAGGGCCCGTCAGATGCTGCAGTCTCGTACTGCCCGACGGGTTCCGCAGTCCAAAAAAAAGTCTGGCTCTTTCAGCGGGTCTTCCTTGGTCAGGAAATGATATTGCATTTGAAATAGTAGATAATCTCTCCCGGGAGTGTTAGCACAGCCTTCCAAGTTCACCGGGTTTGTGTTCAGTCATGCAGAGTGTGCCAGCAGACTGTGACACACTAAGGCTGCAATCGATGCATTATTCACATTCACATTCACATGCCTGGTTTGCTTCAGAGGCGCTAGCAGGGCGTCCTTGTTTCCCTTTAAAAGTATGTATCAGGATGCCTCAAGGTGGCAAGTTCATATCAAGCCAAGACGGCCACAGGTTACGCATTTTAGAAAGCAGGGCTAATGATTTCTATTGATTTCTGTTTCCTGAAGGATGCTTTGATGATCTTTAGTTAATGCGGTGCATGATGTATAGATGCAATAATGGATTAGAGGTTAAAAATGAGCCAAAAGAAACATTTTTATGGGAACAATCCAATTATTAAGGATGGAACCATAAACCAAAACACTTTTACTGAACTTCAATCTAGGTGTTTTATAAGTTTAATATCACCTCAGTGAGCCGCACCTTTGTGGCTTTATCCATGTGCTTCTAAACAGGTAGGTGATTTGTTTTAGAGGCCGGGCCGGGTTAAGTGTATTGAGGTCAGACAGGAGCACTGCAGAACAACACCTGTTTAATCCCTTGACCCGGTCCGACCAGCAGATTAGACCAGCTTGTTGGGGAGAAATACTCAATCCTTTCGCTCTCTGTTGGCTCCACTTCAATCACAATCAATACCCCCCCTCTTCCTCGCATATCCCCACTGGCCTGGTGGAAAAGGTCAATACAGCACCACATTTAGTACAGAAAAATAGAGACATTAAAACTATTTAAATGGCTAACATTTAACAATGCATATATTATAGTTGTACTACTTCGGCACACAGTAACAATAAAAAAAATGCACTTGTTTATATTAGTATTTTTTCTTCTCTTGTGCAGGGTTTAACAAAGTGATGCTATAAATAGTGCTTTCACACCTGTAGTCAGAACGGTCCACTTGTGATCAGATGGCCCAACCTGTTAATGCCAGGTCTGCACAGGTCTGTTCAGGGCCGGTAGGTCTATAAGGTCAATGAGCTCTATTAACTCACAGCAAGGACACAGGAGGATTTGCTTTGTCTATGGCTCAGTGTCTCATCAAACCAATACTGTCAATTACGTGTGGACGACGCAGGCAACTTTCAGCCGACTGGATATGAGAAGTTACAACTCGAGATGTGACTCCTCTGAATTAACCTCCTGAACCGCAACTCGGTTCATGCAACCGAAAGGTTAAAGGAGTTAGAAAGAAGGAGAAGGAGTAGTTTATTGGTGCCCGTGGGGAAACTAATCGTCTGCATTTGACTCATCCTAGACACCCACCACCCAGCACAGACAGCGCCACTTCTTTTGACAGGAGTACTAACATGCAAACATGGGAAAAACATGAAACATGCACTGAGAAAAGACCTGGGATGGCTGTGGTTTTTGAACATAGGACCTTCTCACTTGTAGGGGAAAACGTGATGGAGTAGGTTTTCAGAGGATAAGGAAGTTGGGAAAGTAACTTTTTTTTTTAATGAATATCTTTATAAAATATATTTTTTTAAATAGCATGTCAAAATCCATTTGGAGGTTAGTCAAGCACAGCAAAGGAGCATATGCTGCTAATTTTATGGAGGATTTTAGCAGGTTAAACTAATTTTTACTTTGTACACTCAGATTTCCTGTGAATAAAAGCAGTGTATTATTGATATATATATATTTGTACCTGTCCCCAATTCTATAAATATGTTATTCTGTATACTGCCTTCTAACTTTGTTGCATGTATAGATTTATTCTTTCGTTCCTGTGTCATGAACGACGCCTTTTCATGTGTGTGTATGTGTATATGAAAAACAGATTCACCACCTACTGTATGTGTGTGTTTATGCGTCGCGTTCGTTTGCCCTTTGTCCTTGCTGCTATGTGTGTTGGTATGTAGCTAAAGGTCGGGGCCAGGCAGAGAGCAGGACGGCAGGGGCCCGGTCAGGGGGAGCTGCGGCCGGGAAGATCCACAGAGCCAAAGGCCAGCCGGGGGATTAGGACAGAGCCACGAATATCGGGGGCAAAAACAATGCACATCCTTGTGCACCGGCTGAGAGATTACGGGCTATAGACTGCACGAGGAAATGATCAGTTTGTGAGTGATGTTTATTTAGATTTCTGCAGAGGCCGCGTCAACCGAAGCGTGCGTAATTTGAGAGCGGCGAGTGGGAATCTGAGTTAATGTGTCATTCCAGAAACCTCTCGCCTGTCGTTACCCGCTGCATGACTTCACAAGACACCAGCGCAGGCTGTTGTTCCTGAGAATTTAGCATGTCAGGACAGCTACAGCTACCACACACACACACACACACACACACACACACACACAGCATAGTTAGTAATGCTGCAGCCCTCCTGTTAGCCAGAACAGGTATTGCAAGTCCTCCATCTCAGCGGCTTTGAGAACAGCGACTTCAACCTGTGACCTTTTCCACTCAGGCAAGCAGCCAACACTCTGCTTTGCACATGTCAGGCCGTCTTTTACTACATGATTAGACTGGATTTACACAAGGCAAAGGGAATTAAGCAGTTATCACCACATCCTGCAGCGTGGACCTTTTCCTTGCTGGTTATATATGGTAACATATTAAATGTCTGTTTTTTTTGTTGTTGTTATTGCTGTGCTTTCTTGTGTTAACCCTTTACTGCACAGCGTTGACATGTGGCAACAAGTACTCTGGCTCAATATTACTGAAAAGGAGTAATAAAAAATCCATGTCTTTTACTTTGAAGGACAAAAGAAGTAATTCTTTATTTGACCAAGAAATACTGTACATTTGTCCAGTTAGAGGTAAAGTATCGGTGTACTGTTTAGTGGGATCCCCAAAACGTTGGCAGTGAAGTTGTTGACACCCTTCCAGTAACATTTAGATTTTCTACATTCCCAAAAGATATGCATAATTGACCCTATACTAGTTTCGCAGCGATAATATCTAGGGCATGAGTTGGGAACCATTTTACTTACACGGAACAGCATGAGGTACATCCTGTGCATTATCTAATAAATAATTTTGTTCAATTATTTTACTACAGTCAGTGAGATTAAGACATTCTGACATATTGTCCCACTGGTCCTCATCAAGAACACTTCCCAAACGCCATATAGCCCTGAACAAGGTCTGGGAAAAGCCATATCTGACAGTAAATCACAGAGATTTTACCTTTTAATGATGTGGCGCTCACCAAATTCTCCTCTAGGCTAGTCAACCCCAAAGATAGTCATCCCTCTCTTAGCAGTGTATTAATAAGGTGGCATATTCATAAATATTTATAGAAGCCCTGTTTTAAATTACGATCAGCATATAAAGACATTTTGTTCTTTGTTTTCCCAGTGACTGTATTATAACCTCTTCATTGACCCTTATGGCTTCAACGAGAGGTTTCATTTCATGTTGAACACACATGGGGGTAGGGGGCATCCCTGTGAACAGATATGGCCACTCGACCCTAACAAATTCTATTATTTGCAAGTGATACCATTTAGGCGAGTTTATTATGGTGGACCATGCGGTCGGTTACATTCTGTAAACGCCATACCTTATCAGAGGCATAGCGTTCCTTCATGAAACCGGATTGGTCTGTACTAAAGATCTGGAGTAGAAGATCCTCTAATGTGTGTGCATTTGTTTTTGATATTGACTTGGCACATTGGTGCATTGGTGCATTCAGCAGAGTCTTTCTCCTTCTTATGTAATAGACTGACTTAATTGCTTATAGCACCTCATCTGGGGTAAAAGACAGAGGAAACGTATCTGGGAATGTGTTTTTTTGTCTTTTTGGATAGGTTTTCTGACATATAAAGTTGTTTTTTAAGAGGCTAGAAATGAGGACTGTATTGTTGTGCGTGTCAGATCGTAATTGGCCTGTCGCATTACGTATGCATTCTACTGTGTTATCTGCACGTTCTTTTCTGAGTTGATAGGCCAGAAGCCTGCTCGGTTTATTATCATATTCGTCATATTGCTGTCTGCTAAAGAAGAAGTTGTTTAATATGTTCACTTTGGATGAGATAAAGAGCAGTTCTGCCTGTGTTTAGTTTCTTCATATTTTCATCTGTGGGCGATCTGTTTGTGGGATTGTTCCAGACTGATTAACTCCTCTTCTAGTTGTTCTGTTTGTTTAATGATATTTCTTTTCTTTGCGGATGTGTAGGAGATCACTTGGCCCCTTAATTACAGCTTTGGTTGCATCCCACATTGCTGCCGGAGTAACAAGGGAAGCTGCATTGTCGGCCGCTGTCTCACGTTATTGCAGACTTCAAAACTCGTGAGAAGTGAGGAGTTAAATCTCCGATGCTTGGTTTGGTGCAGAGGGAGGGACGGCTTGAGATCAACTATGATGAGTGACCTTATATAAGAACGGCGCTCTATAGTATAAAAATTACAGACAAGAGATGCTCCCGGGGTAAGACGAAAAAAGTGTAGGCAAGAGTATGATTTGTGTGGAGCTGAATATATGGTGTAGTCGTTGGCTGTAGGGTGGAGCTCCCTCCACACATCAACCAGAGCCACATCGTTTGAGGAGAACCTCAGAGCCTTTGGTGCATTAGGGCTGGATAGTGTGGGTGAGCATTTGTCCATACAGCAGTCCAAGTCTCCAGAGATTATTCTGAAGTTTGTGTTATATTGGTTAAATGAGGTATTGAACATGAATGTATGGCCATCTTCATTTGGTGCAGAAATGTAGGTTTCTGTCCATATAGGATCCCTCAGGTTAGTGCATGCCTACCCTCGTGGATAATATGCTGATCTTTATGATTGAAAATTATTTTTTTTTATATTAAAGCAAGTATTGCTGTCTCTCTTCTATTACTAGTGAAGTTAAAAAGCTACACTGCTATTTTCTTTTTTTTAAGAATGTAAAAACTCTTTTTTGCCTAATCAGGGGGAGGAGGCCTTGGACATTACACAATATTATGTTAAGTGTGCCAGACATGCTGTGATTGACAAGATATTTTCTGACCATGTTAAAACAAAAAGAAAAATAGTAAAAAAAAAAAAAAAAAAACAGGTGGAGTATAAAGCCTCATTTCCACTGTCAGTGTGACATCGTACAGTATGGATCAGTACTGGTTAGGGTGGCTAATGCAGTGTTTCCACTGTGTAATGGGCCCTCAGAATAACACATTCTCCCCCCTAGGGTACCGGTCCTGGGTGCTAGGTAGCCCAACCAAAAGGGTTTACTAAAATAGTAGCAGATACCATGGGACCGGTATGGTTCCATGGTAATGGAATCACTAAAATAAGCATACCAAGTTTGAGGGGGGGGGGCATAAGAGGCCGCCCTGCAACCCCAGCCACAACCCCAGCCTAGATCCTGAATGACAAGGCAAAAGTTTAGGGTGGTTTCGTCTGGGAAGTTTGTGGCATTTCACACCAAGCGGCCACCTAGGTCGGGTTAGAAACTACATTGTGAACACGTGTAGCTTATAGATGTAACATCTCTAATACATGGAAATATAGACCAGAAGACTCTGATTCAACCATAAGCAGATACATTGTGAGTAGAAGTAGAGGCAAGCTGGTGATTTTTCAAATTCCATGGACATCTGTAATCTATGAATCAAAGTGGTGTGCGCAGCTTTCCTCCATTTTGGTCACTTTGATAAACACAGCACACACAGTTTGAAATGTTAAAGGGAAGATCTAAATATGAAATTCCCCCATGGCGGGAGGCCATATACTATAGGGGGGTGGGGGGTGGAATATGAGGGATGGATTTCCTGAATATGAGGGACACAGACATTAAAAAAAAAGGAGTAACTACACTGAATATTATTATCAGCTTCACGGTCAGTTGTCATTATGAGTGACACAGTATGAATATATATACACACACACACACACACACACATATCTATATCCTCAACTAGTGCTCCACTAGCTTCTCTCTATAAATGAAGCAGCAACATAAAACAACCTGTCGTTAAAAATGAAGACATTCTAAATCGTATTCAAGATTTCAACCATGACATATTATCGACATGACAATGTTGGAGAACAGCCTCCAGTGGCACAGACAGTTTTCAGCATGTACGCATGCATAAATTGCAAATGATTGTCAGTTTCTTCGCTGTTCCTGAGGGGCATTTTGTTGTACGTTACGAACCTAAACAAGCGGCGCACAACAGCAACAGGGCAGTACCAACCACTGATAATAACATTCATTTGTTCATGAAGACAATAGCAGCTGGTGTGAAAGAATTCCTACGCCTATTTGTTCCAGACTTCAAGACTGCGCCCAGCATCTGCAGCCGCATGAGCGCAGCTGACATTAATTTCCTGCTAACACAACCTTGTAAAAATACAGCTATTTTGTGGAACCACCATCATTTGACTTTATATGTGTCATGGCATTAAAAGACTTACTAATAATATTAATTCATTCTATTTTGTTAAGTACTCACCCAGCTTTGTAAAAAATACATACGTTATCTATGAGCATGGACATCGGTCCCATTTATAATAGCAAGCCGTGCATGTTTTTTATTATAAATTTTGCATATAAAATGTCCTTTTACTAATAAAAGAATGTAATTCTGTAGAATGAGATGTGTTGATCTTATTTCTAAAAGAACGATTGGGTGAATAAATTATCTTTATAGCAAAAACTTCTATGTGATATTTACAGCACCGTGCAAGATTTTTTTTATCATAATAACATGGAAATGTTATTTAGGCTTGAGTGAGCTTAGACTACACATTTCACTGAAATAGCACAACTTCTTGGCTTCTCTATACTTTTACATTATCAGCTACATTTTACAAACACAGTTTTTGTAACGTGTCCTTTCAGATCTGAACCAAACCAACCTGTAAGTATTACTGTGTGGTGTGTCCATTTATTCAGGTGCATCCATGTTAATGTCTGACTAAAGACCACTGACAATCACCTTTTTTTACAAACTGATTGAACTGAAATCCGTCAAAAACATCAAGGAACACTTTTCCCAGGCCACAGTGAGCAAAACAATCCTAACTAGTAAATAATCTAAAAAACAAATAAAAAAAATAATTATTGTGGCAGCACATGTCATTGTCGGTGTTGGGAATGTTGGAAAGCGTTTGTATGTTGAAGCCTCTGATGTTTTCTTTCCAAAGTCAGAACAGATGAAACTTCTGGCAAAAAGTCTCCACTGACGATGTTAGGAATTCAGTTCCACCATAGCTGATCCTTGCTTGCCTGCGTGCGTGTGTGCATGTGTATATGTGTGTGTGTGTGTGTGTGTGCGTGCGTGCTGAGTGGGCGGCTGCTTTTTTCGTGCATGCAGTCCATATTTGTAGCTGAGGGTACAGCCTCTGGGCAACACGGCTGACAGTGCACTAAATATCTTTGCATTTGTCTTTAGCACAGGATGTGTGTTAGCACGTACATTAGCCATGAATGTGTGTGTGTGTGTGTGTGTGTGTGTGTGTGTGTGTGTGTGTGTGTGTGTGTGTGTGTGTGTGTGTGTGTGAGTGTCTCCACAGAAGTGGCCAGGGAGGCTCTGATTCACTGTGTAACCCTCTACCTTGTCACTTCTGCTCAGTCTGAAGCGAGCGCACATACGAAAGGAGATGGATACTTAGTGACAGGAAGCCCTGGCCTTGATCTCTGTGTGTGTGTGTGTGTGTGTGTGTGTGTGTGTGGTAGAGGAAGTATTTAGATCTTTTTCTTAAAGTTGTATTAAACGATTCTTTATCTTCTGTGGTGCAGCTGAACCAAGCTGTAGATGGAACATTCACAAATTGTTTTATTTTTATTATTATTTTTAATTATTTTACTACAAGTGTGCATCCAAATAGCCTAATACACACATAGATCCACTCAAGTTTAATTCATCTGCTGGAGCACAGCTGTCATAATAACAACTACAGGCACTGTTGAGGTATCAATCAAGTTAATAAACTAATGACTGGACCCATAAGGAAAACACACCAGTGGCTGGTTTATTTAGAGAACATGACACTTGTGACGAATGGGATGCTGTAGTGGAAAAAAATGGTGAAGAAAAGAAAAAAAAGGAGCAACTGTGTATAGCTATGTCTCTTTTATAACCTTTTCCCCAGGTATATGTAAAATTTCTTCTGGTAAATTTAAAATATGATGGATGAGCAGATAAAGACAGAACTCCCAGACAACAGCTTTAAATACACAGGCTGCTCTGTGTATATGTAGCCTATTTAAACTTTCAGATGCAAATAAAACCCCAGCATCCCTGGCATTTATATTACCACACAACCTCCATTTTGCAAAAAATATATATATATTACACACGGTGGCGGACATCCACATATATGCTTAGCTTATGACCTTGTGTTGTAGCTTACATAGACCTAAATGGAAACTGTGTACAATTTAGTGATAATTATCAGCATCATATTTGACAGAAATGGAAATGGAATTCAATGTTCATAACAAGAAGATGATGATATGATTCAATCAATTGCTGTTTTTACTGCCTAAGATTTTTCTCTCTCCTTGAAGTCGGCCCTGTACCAACTAAATGCCAGAAACTACAAAACTACATATCTTTTTTTCGTTTCTCTGGTTTGCTTACCACTCTCTGCAGATGCTTGAGTCCATGATGGATTCATGGTGTAATGTGAGATAATGTAGCTTCCTTAATTTGTGGTCATTATTACTTTTGCTCATAGTTACCTAGATACGGGGAGGGGGTTCTCATTTTACTTACTCCCTCTCCCCTAGAAGGACTACAGATTTTCTAAAGTAAATGGACTTATTCTTCACTACTGGTGTGTGTGTGTGTGTGTGTGTGTGTGTGTGTGTGTGTGTGTGTGATGTCTCCCAGCTTTGCATACTGATCCCCACACTGCTTGGTCAGCTCTAGATGTCAGTCTGTGAAGAAAAGACAGAAACATACTCTTATATTTCTCTCTCTCCATGTTTTATTCCCACAGCAGATGCACAAAAGGTTTACTCATCCATAAACATTATCCTATGAGCGTGTATGTTGTGCGTCATGGAAGGAGCCTTCCCCTTGGGTGTTATGTATATGAATGAATGGCCTTTACACAGGGAATGGCTCCTCCCCAGGAAATCCATGACTGTACTTTCCAGAAATAGAGTATGACTTGCTTAAAGTGGAACTAATGCATCAGCGACAGGTTTCCAGCTAAACATGATGGAGACTGTGGTGCACCTCCCGCTGGCAGGACTCCTCGCAGCTGTAATTGTTCTCCAAGACGTGCGTGCACGCTCCAGTACACCGGCACATTTGATTTCCCATGCTACAATGTACATGCCACGAACTGAGATGTGCATGCCGCATTCAAACACACACACACACACACGCAAATGCACCTTGACACATATAGGCAGAGCAGTAGGGAAAGGTGTAGGCGGTGTGACGCATGCAACATGAGTCACACTGACACAAAGCCTGACTTAGAATACACACGATTATTCACACAAATGATCACTTCTCCAACAGGTTGGATGGATCGCCGCTCTCCCTCGTCTGATTGGCAGGGAGTAAATGATCCGATGCGAGACACCTAGACATCTTCGGTGAACCTTTACCCTTCAAGAACGGAGCCTTGTCCGACCACGGGGAGATTCTTGAAGGGATCTGATTCTATTTACGAAAAGAGACACAATACTGTCTCCTCACTCTTAAACTCAGAGACATGATTATGATGTAAAAGGCTGTAACTATAGCAACAACCCTGTCATCCCAGTAAAGCAGCACACCGTATGCCCTTGTTGCATTTTCACTGTTTCCAACACTACAGAGAAGCTCTGCTCCGGTGCCTATGCGCATAGGATGAAAAAGTCAAACTCACACTGAAGAGAAACTATTATTTTGAGTTTTTGAACTATATTATTCTATAGTCATAACTGTGTATTTGTGTCGTTCGGTATCACATTTAAATGTCTCAGGGGACATCTCCACATCAGCAACAATCAAACCCAGGCCCAACATGGCCTCGAGTGCCACTCCTACTGCACTGCCGCTTTTGTCCACGAGAGGGCATAAAAAAGTTGATCAAGAGCTGCCAAGAACATACTGAAGTGTTGCCCAATCCTGTTTGTCAGATCAGTGCTGGGAAAGGAAAAAAAAGGCAAACTTGATAGTATGTTACAGCACTATCCACACGTATATAGAGGTCTTATTTGAACAGAGATATGGCAGCAACCCTGTCTGATAGCTCATGGTGAAACACCTTTACTGCCAAGTTGCTCCACAGAGCCGTAAAGTTATACAACTCTGAGCGCTGCCAAGGTACAGTTATGGGGTTTTCTATTTGTGCAATTAGTACGGAATAAGGCATTAACACTGGGTAATGTTTGAGAATAATTGCCCCTTCAAACTGCTTGCAGACTTTGTTAGCAAACACGACAGGAGCCTTGGATTACTCACACACATACACACACACACACACACACACACACACGGCCCAGATGGGAGACAGATGTTTAATAGACAAGGTCAAGGAGTCCATACAGTAATTGTCTGCTCCACCATTTCTCAGTATTCACTGCATTGTTCAGATCACCACATCCACATAAATCCAGGAAATTTCCTCTGGAATGGAAACCATGTCCTACTCTCACAGACCTATTTGTGTTCATTTACTTAAGGTCTTTCTTTGTGCATTCGGCCTCACTCACACTCACACACTCACACACACACACACACACACACGCACACACGCACACACACACACACACAAACACACGCACACACACACACACACGCACACACACACACACACACACACACACACACATGCACACACACACACACACACACACACACACACAGCCTTATGATACTTGCAACGGATTGGGATTCTTCCTCACCCACACAAACATACTTGCTCCCCTAACAAAACAAAACATGTTCATGCGCAGCATTTGTTACTGATAGTAGCCTTTTCAAAAGCTTGTTCGACTCCATTCAGATCCTCTGAGTCTCCTCCTTTCTGGATGTTTCCGAGGGCCGACGCTATTCGGAGAAAGTGCTGATGAAGACTGATGCTACGAAGCAACACAATGAGACGATGAAACATAAGGAGAGGTGGAGAAGTTTCTAATCTCATTATCCCTACCTAAGCTAATCCAGCACAAGACATCCATAACATATACACATGTTGTGTGGCACACACCACACACAGGCCTACTCATAAGCTATACATATTTATATGCATGACAGTATAAGGTGATCGATACTAAACAGAAAACAGTAGGATATGACAGATACACTGCTGCTGGGCTCAGAAGGCATCAAAAAAACGATCCTGCATGGAGGGACTGGACCGATTCCAAACCTGGGTGCCGGGGCAAAGGTAGTGTTGGTCTTTGATTTACACTTCCTACTAAATCTACATCATCATGTTTTATCAACTATACAGACAAATCAATTCATTTATATCTGCACATCCAATTTCCTACAAAGAAAATGCATCTAATACCTCAGATTCTATCTCTGATATTTTTGGATGAAAGTGTTGATATACCAGTTCTAATAAAAAGGCACTAATTGAGTTTAATATATGCATGTGCATGGCATCATATAACCAGGAGACTAAACATGGCAGTTTGACAAATTACTGTAAAACCTTTGGGAAATAGTTTAACTCTGCCCATTTTTTCTTTATCAAGCACTTTGTAATATTGATAAGAAAAGTGACACACAATTGTACTATTATTATTATTGTTGTTATTATTATTTGTAGTATTAATAGTAGTAGTAATAATAAACTTTAGGTCCATGTGTTGTATTTCCTTGAGGATGTCTATGTGCTGGATTTAAAGGAGCAATAAACCAGACTGTTATTGGCCTGTTGAGCCGTTTGGCCACCGTCTGTGAAGGGTTGTTGCTCACTGTGGACGACTTCATTACTTCAGATTCATGGTTTTTCATTTTCTGGGCTTGCAACAATTTCTAATCCAAACGGAGCGAGGTGAGGCAGAGTAATTGTTGTTGCAATTCCCCCTGGCAGCCAGTAGAGGTTGACACAGCACACGCCACTCAGTTCCAGTTTAATGGGCACAGTATCTCAAAAGGTAAATCCACACAGTTTAAATATACAAACACTTAAGATGAGTCTAACGTGAAGCTCACGACCTTCATGGCTTATTTCTTCTGTGTTTTTTTCCCTAAATATGGAAATTTACTCAGCACCCTTAACTAATCCTGAAATTGTATCGTTTATAACTAATAGACAAGTCATTTGTAGGCATTCTATACAAGAATGCAACCTTTTAAATACTGAAAGTAACTCATATTGATAGTCAGTGAGATTAGTTATCCCGTACATGTAGCTGCTTTACATGCAAACAGTGATGCTATATTGCTCCTCTCAGCATAGTTCTTCTCTGTCTGGTTGTTTTACTCTAGGTGACGTTTCACTTCCGCACCCAGTTGTGTAACGATGAACGCACGGTGATCGACGACAGCAAAGCAGTCGGGACACCCATGGAGATCGTGATCGGCAACATGTTCAAACTGGACATCTGGGAAATCCTGCTGGCCTCCATGAGGATTGGGGAGGTGGCCGAGTTCTGGTGTGACACCACTGTAAGTGGTAAAGAAATTAAAAAAAAAAATAGCTTAATGTTAAAAAGCACCTGCTGGCGTATGTTTGTCCATGCTTCTTAGGCACAGTAAACTATAGTTTGTATTGAACAAATCTGACATTGTAATGTCATTCTGTAGATGTGGAGTTGCAAGTTGCATGTTCTCAAGCTAAGAACTACCCTAAAATAAACCACAACAGAGTTTTCACACTATTGGCTATGAAATAGAAAATTAACACATGAAATTGAGAATGAGAATCACTTATTTGAACTTTTCTTAGTCAGTGATGTGTATTTATGTTGTTTTTTTCTGACCTTCTCTAGTTATGAAAGCTGATGTCCTATGCATCTGATATATCGAAATCTGAGGAGCAAACACAAACATGCCTCCCTTAAAAGTTTGATATATGTGTATGTTGTATAATTTATCCTTGTTGTGTCTGGTCAGTGTGTGTGTGTGTGTGTGTGTGTGTGGAACACCGTCAGAGACAGATGGGTTGAGGCATACTGTCATTAATCTGCAGCAGCCTCACTTTTCCCTAATCGGCTCTGATTCCTGCTGAATCAGCAGTACCGGCTCCCCTCCACTCTGATTAGATTTGATGAGGCTTAGAACATTTACTCACTTCTCTGGACAACATGGCAGCACCACATACTACCACTACTGGATATTTTGTGCACCATCAGTGTACACTCCCATCCAGTGGAGGGAATATGCACTCAAGTTCAATGCAAAATGCATTAGACGTCCCCATTAAGAAATATTGCTTTTTGTTTTTTTGTTTCAAATTGTGCCTGTTAATTTTAGAATGATGCATCATAAGGTCAGAGGTCAAATATAATGATAAATCAGATAATGTACAGAGCCCTTTTGGTGACATTTGATAAAAAATGAGTGGAAGTAGTGCTGATAAATACATAATTAAATAACACTATGGACCACAAGTTACTAATGTGTGGTTTCATTTCCATAAAGAGATAATGTTGGTTGTGAGATAGTGATATCAGTGAACATAGTGCAGGAAACTATCAAAAACATATTTGTTGCAGGTAGAATATGGCAGTCATTAACTGATAACCTGTAAAATAGGAATTTAATCAAGATACAAGCAGTAAAGTGTCCTCTCAGCCTTTCTACATTAATAAAAAACACACAGTAACCAACTAATGATTATTTCTCTGTAACTGAAGCATCCGTATGTGACACACACACGACAACCCCTGTACTACACATGGACAACTTTGAGTTGATGTCATTTTATGTTATTACAGAAATGATTTACAATGACAGACTCAAGCTGCTGCAGGTAGACGTGGTCAGTTCCCAGCGAGAGAGCACGATGAAGCAGACATCATGACAGTTTTATCTTAAACTAAAGACTGCAGGTTATAGCACACTCATCATTCTGTCATTTACTATACAATTACCAATCTGGTAACCCATGGTCACACATTCATTATTTTTTTATCCAATGTCACCTGAGGGGCTCCGTAGCACTGTGGTAAACAGCATATTAAAATTAAAAAAACATGTTTAGATTATGAGAGAGAATTGTTGCTTTCTGAGGGGCACAGTGACACCTTCAGGGGATGGACTGTAACAAGTGTGCTAGGTCAGGGTTAGAGGGAGAGGCCCACCATGAAGTAGAAATTACATATTACATAAATCCTGGTGCAGAGAGAGAGTTTTTATGAGTCTACGCTGCTGCCTTTCACAGACATGAACCGTCATAACGGAGCGATTCTGTTTCAGTTTTCATTGATCCTGCCTTCCTTCTGCAGCACACCGGTGTTTATCCACTAGTGGCCAAGAGCATGAGGCGCATCGCAGAGGGGAAAGACCCGGTGGACTGGCACATCCACACGTGCGGCATGGCCAACATGTTTGTCTACAACAGCCTCGGCTACGACGACCTGGACGAGCTGATGAAGGAGCCACAGCCCCTCTACTTTGTCCTGGAGCTGATCACGGTGGGGAACAACACGCAAAAACACACCAGGGAAACCTGCACTGGCTAAGAAAAAGTTCAAAATTGAGAAGTAAAGACGACCGCATGGATGAGGTTTAATAAATGGGGGTGTAATAAATTACTGTGGGTGATGGTTACAAACTCCTGTGTGTGTGTGTGTGTGTGTGTGTGTGGCAGGTCCACCAGCCAAACGAGTACGACAGAGAGTCGTGGGCCCTGAGCGACGCTGAGAGGCTGATGGCCGTACCCGTGCTGCACGGCCAGGGCAACAAGCTGTACAAGGAGGGACGCTTCCTGGAGGCCACGTACAAATACAAGGAGGCCATCGTCTGCATCAAGAACATCCAGACCAAGGTGCCTCGGTAGAAGGTAGAGCTGCACGTGTAGCATATTTACAAAGATGAACCTGACACAGATTTTTTTTTTTCCCCGCCAGGAGAAAGCGTGGGAGATCCCGTGGCTGAAGCAGGAGAAGATGGCCAACACGCTGACGCTCAACTACTGCCAGTGCCTGCTGCGCATGCAGGAGTACTACGAGGTCATCGAGCACACCACCGACATAATCAGGCAGCACCCAGGTTTGCCACTGGCAGCATGTGTAGCTTGATGATGAAAGGAGGAAGCAGGAAAAAAATGCACTATTACACTGTAATACATTACAGCCTCACAGTTCACAGTGTGTCCATGTATGTGAAATTCTAAATGCTGGCCTTAATTGTACGTTTTTCTATGTTATATATAGAAAAGTCTGACTCTGAAAAAGATCTTTGGTCTCTATTTCAGCACTGGCATGCACCCACATATACATATATATACCGGTTTATATTCATAGATGTAAGGGTTAAATATCAAAAGGCTGCTAAAAGTATTCCTTTTTTCTGCAAATACTTCACACTATTCATTCAAATATGCCTTTTTGGAAATCCCAGAAACACAGAACAGGCAGAGCTGTGTGTGTCTGTCCTCCAGGTGCAGCCAAGGCCTTCTACCTGCGTGCGAAGGCCCACATGGAGGTCTGGAATGAGGCGGAGGCTCGGCAGGACTACAGCAGGGTGCTGGACCTCAACCCGGGCATGAGGAAAGCAGTAAAGAAAGACCTGGCTGTGCTAAACATGCGAATGGAAGAAAAGAACCAGGAGGACAGGATGAAGTACAAGGGCATGTTTTAAAGGAGCTGCCGATGAGGATGATGAAGGAGCGGGATGACGGGCTAAATAAGACTGAAGCTTAGCCGTGCTTAGTTTTATATTTAAACACTACAATACAACTCAAGAGGTGTGAAAGATGTGAAAGACAGATCTGATGGTAAATGAAGCCATTTCTCCCCTCAGAAATAATTCTATGTATTTTTTTTATTATTATTTTGGTATACTGATTTGTTTGAGTGTTAAGTGCTTAATGCTAGGATTAACTGATAATAAACATTGTTTGGTTTACTTTAATCATGTCCTTGGTTTGATTATAGTGTTAATTTTGTACTATATCATTTTCATGTGAATCATAATTTATCACTGAGTGGTTGCCACTAATAAATCAAAGGAAAGGTTTTGTCAGACTTCTGTTCTCACGTCCCCCATCACTACAGCTTGAAGAGCTTGAATATCCTGTTCTTAAAGCCTCCTCAAGTGAAAAGTGATTTTGAGTCTTTTTTGTTCTTTACTTCAAAGTAGAGTATTTTAGACATCCTATAACTTGTCTGAAGGAGACCTTCATCAATATTAAAATCTTTTTTGCAGCATTTACTTTACACAGTGTAGAGAGACATGGGGGAACGAGAGCGGGGGGATGCCAAGCAGCCCACAGCCTCATCCAGCTGTTGAACTGGAGCTGAACCAGAGCCTCCGAGCTCAGGGCACCCGCGGCTGTGCGGTGTGAGCCCCAACCGCTGGTACTATCAGATGTTCCCTAAATTAAACAGGAACTACACAGCAGCATGAAAGAATCATAGGGCGGCGTCGAATCCGACATTCCCAGCCAGTCTCCCATCGAGTACTTTTACCGGGCCTGACCCGCTTCAGCTTCTAAGATGTTGGAAGATAGATAGCGATCTGATGCCCTGCTGTTAAAAAGGAAGCTTTATGTGACAAGGATCTGCTGTCAAAATGCACCTTTGATAGTCTATATTCATGAGAAGGAGAAAGAAAAGAATATCCAAAACTGAAAGCTGAATACCTTTCCAACCCAATGGAGGAATGTCCCATTTTTAAAAGAAATATTTGGCTCCAATAAGCTGACACATCTCCACACATAGAGGGAGCAGATTTATTCCGTACAGAATGTAGTTCCTACATGACGCCATGCACATCACACTTATTTAGATTGTTAGGCTGCTGCTATTGGGTTCAGGCAGGATCATTATCTCATAGTGAGATGGTTCAGGTTGGTGGTTGGGAGGTGTGGTGTGTGTGTGTGTGTGTGTGTGTGTGTGTGTGTGTGTGTGTGTGTGTGTGTGTGTGTGTGTGTGTGTGTGTGTGTGCAGGCTGCTGCGGCTGCTGGGTTCAATATATTAATAAACAAATAAAGGAGTCGAAACATCCTTCCACAAGGTGGGGCTCTCTCCACATTCTTCTCTCCCAGCCTGAGCTCAACATGGCTCCTGTTATAAACCCTGCAGGAGAAATCATCCCGAGCCTACAGCAGCGTTCACGTCTTCCTTGGGGAGTCCAGGGGCTTGTGAAAAATAAATGATCTGGTCGCTGCTGCTTGTCTCCTTCCTTCCTTCCCTTTCTCTACACCGCTAAGCTCTCGGTTACGAAGAGGTGATGGATGAGGGGAATAAAATGGGGAGGGAGTTTATTGAGAAGGCTGATTTATGACTGATACCTCTGAACAAAGAGCCGCAATGAAGGAGACATTTGGAACGCGCTCACGTTTTTGCAGATTGGGATAAAATGTTTGACCGGTAGTCACACTGAAAGCTCAGATTCATTCAGGGAATCCCCACTCATCACTATCTGCAGTGATCACTACAGCGGCGAGAGGCTGACACTGACCCTAATGCAACGGACTCTTGTGGAAAATCAATAGCAGATTAGAGGAAAAAAAGAGAAGGATGGAGACTAAATGTTGCAGCTAACACCAGCGCTGAGTCTCACCCGATCCAAAGCAAGTTAACAACAACTACATGTGGTTTGGATCAAATAAAACGTTTTGTAAATATACACACATGATTTTCTTAAAGTGTTTTGTGGAAAATTGATCGGGGCAGTTGATATACGACGTCGGGCTCGGCCACTGGAAACCCTCATGGAGTGAACCAGAGCTACAGTAAATTCTGCATAGCAGCACAATCTGCTGCTGGCCTGCCTCCATAAACCACTGGTGCTGATGTTGAGAGGAGAAAGGGAGGGGGGGGGAGGAGGAGGAGGAGGAGGAGGAGGAAGATCCACCAGGCTGCCCTGCTCCAACATGAGATGTTGTCAAGTTAGCTGGAAAATGACACCTCAATACCGGTAGCAAAATATCACCTTCAAAATTAAAAAAAAAACTAACTGTTTATTACTTTCCACTTACTTTTACAATTCTAAATATATCATCAAATATATTGTATGCGGTTGATAGAAGCAATTAAACTGATTATTATCTTTTCACATATATGACGTTCATGCTTTTTGTCCACAGCTGTTTGTCCTCTTTGTACAGACACGCTGTCGGGACAGTATTCAGCTCCAGATCACGTTGGCGTGTGGACAGAAACAGCAACTACTAACCCCAAAATGTTCAAAGAAATAGGCCACAGGTCGCCTACATTCACTTTTAACGCAGCATACACCTATCCTGGAAATGAGGACAAATGTGTGTTAGGACAGAAACAACCAAGCATAGCCTACAGTAAGTGGTTTAAAGCAGCACACACACACACACACACACACACAGTGTTTATTCATGTATCTAGGCTACATTAGTTAATCAGCTTTAAACAATTCATTGACAATCTAAGGGGGGGAAAACCCTGATTATAATATTATAAGCCCTAATTATGTAACTACAGAGCACTTACTGCATCTAATCAGCCACAGGCTTCCTTAAAAGAAGAATGTTGAATGTATATTTGTTATTTCCTCTTATGCAATCTGGGCAAATCAGGCTTTTATTTTGTACATCCCTACCGGAAGTGTGCCAGTGCTCCCTCGGGTGACTTAACACAGGTCCCAAGTTGGGTAGAGTCAGAGTGCTGCTGCAGACAGTGGAGGAGAGGAGGAGGAGACACTGGGTTTATTCTAAGAGAGACGCTACACCTCCATCCCTCTGCATCTCCAGGAGAAAGGAAAAGGCGATTAGGCTACTCTCCCTTTCTCTCACACACTCTCTCTTTTCCTCTATCTGTCTCTCTCTCTCACACACACACACACACACACACACACACACACACACATAGTCTATTAATGCACAATTTATAGGAAAAGTGGTGAGGCTGGATGCTGCTGGGCTGTCCCTCCTTGGATGTATCAGAGGAGGGTTTTTTGGAAATGACTCAAACTGCGGATTGTGAATGAAAGTGATCCGAGAATGTTGAAAGGAGTCAGGTTATCTTTTTTTCTCTGAGTTTTATTTTTTATTATTATTATTCCTTTTTGAGTCTTTAATTCCAGGCCCTGCTGCTGATTCCATCACAGTAGATCCAACACGGGACAGAAAAAAAAACTCAACACTCCTCTGATGATGGAATATCAGTGTCTCCTGACCTGTTATCAGTTTTAAAGTATTTTTTCTCGTTGTTGCTGTAGTATTTAATTTTTTTTTGTTTTGTTGATAACCGCTCCACCACCGAAGCACCATGGCCATCAACACGGACAGCGACTTCCAGAAGTCCAGCCTGGGTGAGGGCGGCGGCGGCGGCGGCGGCGGCGGGGCGCCGCCCGCAGACTCCCTGGAGACGGAGAAGCTGCTGGCGGTGACCACCGAGCCGGGCGGGAACGGCGTGAAGGCGTCCGCCTCCTTCACGGTCAACGTGGGCGCGGGGGGCGGCGACAAGGAGCCGCCGGACGCCGACCAGAACGGCCACGGCGTCGCCGTGAGGTCGGGCTCCGCGGGGCAGCTGGCCGCCGCCGCGCCCCTCTCCCCGTCCAAGGCCAGCCTGAGCCGCTCGTCCACCGGCAACGCCACCGTGCAGGAGACCCCCAAGCCCAAGGATTACCTGATCCTGGTCATCATGTCCTGCTTCTGCCCCGTGTGGCCCGTCAGCATCGTGGCGCTGGTCTACTCCATCATGGTGAGTGCGCCGCCCGCGGGATCGATACGGATCGATAGCGTCCGATTGGCTATCGATTCCGGTCGTTCGGTCGCACGCGGCGCGATTTCATCTCAAGTGGGACCGATCGGTGAAAGTAAAAATGCAAACAAAAACTAATTGAATAGCTTCAGTTAGTCCGATAGTGAGTGGAATTATCAGATTCCGTTTGCAGATAATTTAGATTGATTTACTTTTTTTCCTGATTTGGATTAAAAACCATAACATCTTCTTAAAAAATTAATTGCAGGTTTAAAATAATAAGATAAATTATTTGCCGATGGGATGAGACAATTCTACATAATAATGGACTATTCAATTCTATTATGTAAAAAAATACAAAATACATATATTACATTATTTAACCACCAATTTGCAAAACAGGGGAAATGAAATAAGAAAAAAGTGTAATTACAGCGATTTGATGTTGTTCATATATTATTTATATTTAGTCTACTGTTTAAAACATTCAGGTTCTGAATGATATTTACTTTTTTAGCAGCCAGTGAAGTTATTTACGAATCAAAGCTGAGCCATGAATGATGCTCATTGAATCACATTTCTATGAAGAGGCAGGAACTGCTCCACTTTTTTGTCTTATTACAGTCATCCAATGGGCCGGATTGGACCCTTTAGTTGGCCGGTTCTGGCCCCCGCACCGCATGTTTGACAACCCTGATACAGCCTGTACCTCTGCATTCAAAAGGTGCAGCAGCAGAAAATCCATAAGGGAAGTGAAATCCCTTCATCGAAATATATAGATCTGCCATTAGGAAATGTGACTCAATCAAACAGAATTTAATCTTAAATGCCATTTAAAACCTGCAGGACAATATGTTTTTTTTTATGATCCTATTCTGCTTCAAACTGTAAATGTCAGAGGTTTTTTTTGTAACTCACAAAGACAAAAGAGGACAAATGTCTCGCAGCCACTGAGCATATCTCTCCAAGTGAGAGCCCCATATCCTTCTGATATTTGAGAGGAGCAATAGCAATCTGTGACAAATGAGCAGTTGCGGTCAAACTGAAAAAAAAAATGGCATTTGTGCATAGCAGGTCAGCAGAGCCAAAAATGACACAATACAACATTTTACTGCATTTATATAGCACAGCAACACACAACAGCAATTCACAGCAATGGCATCCATGAAGAAATGTACATAAAATCATGGAATAAATGTCAAATTTGCTTATTATGTATGACCAACAGTCCAATAATTCCAATTTGTCTGATTTACAGTAATTAAAAACACATAAAAGATGCAAATCGTCCTATTTGAGGAGCTGAAACTCTAAATAAATCAGATCATGAAAATAGATGTTACACTATGCCTTGAGGTTCTAAACTTCAATCCCACTGCAGCCTGCAAATGTTTAATATTTTAGGTGTAAAAAACTACTTCAAATGGTTAAAATTTTTTTAAGATCCAGAAAAGCTGAAAAAGCATTTACGAAACAAAACAGAGAGAAAGTTCTTAGGTTCTCATCTGGATTCTCCACCATTCACCTCCAGAGTTGCATATTTAATTGAAAAACAATCACCTCCTGTAATGATTGTGGTGCATTTGCCAATGTGGCCCCTGATAAACCCTAAATGAATATCAGGTTTCACTTTCACACACACACACACACACACACACACACACACACACACACACACACACACACACACAGGGCTCAGTGCCTCATCAGCGCTGCCTGTGCTGAGGCTTTAAATTATCTCGTGTCTGCTGCTGGTCTCTCGTCCTGAGGCACTGACTCCTGATTAATCCTCTCACAGAGAGTAGAGTGACGCTGGGCTGATACGAGACACAGGTCAACGCTGAGGCCGTGACCAACATCTGTAGCCGCTGTATATCAGACTCAAGGTGTGAGTGTCCCCGTGCTTTATTCTGCCTCTCTGCATTCTCGCACCTGTTATCGCGTGTACGACCCAAATTGAATGGATCCAAACTGAAATCCAAGTAGCTGTGGAAGCTGGTGACAGATTGTGGTTCATGTACGGGTCAGTGACCAGTCATGGGTGGCAAGATGAATTACATAGCATGCAGAACAAACAGTGTATTAATAAAAGAGTAACCATACATTTCAAAACGTCATGGTTCCGTATTTTGACTTCAGGTCATTACTTTTCCAAATAGAAATTCTGCTTAGAAGCTTCCACAAAAGCTGTTGGACAGATGTGATTATTCCACTGTCACAGCTCATTAGCATATTGCTTCAGCACATCAGTATGACCCTCCTCCACCTTCTGGATTCAGACACTCTTACGTCCAGACTGATGGTATATATAAACATATGAGCATGAAAATGCAAATAAAATCAACATCTTTGTAAGGTTGGATCGGATATAAACTACAAATGCAAATGACTCACTATTTATCTCAGTTTCGTCATTTCTGACACCCCAGAGATCAATAACTATATTATCAACAGGCTCCACACACACATACTTATAGTAGATATGGTGCAGCAGCACTTTCTTTATCAAACTTCTAACTTTTAGTTTGTAATCACATTAATCTTCAGTGCAACCACAGGACCAGGGACATTTATACGGGCGTTGTGGCATGCTCGTAGCCCAGGATATTGAAACTGTACGTCAAGGTGAAACCTTTAAAAAAAATGGTTTCATGTCAGTGGCTGCACCTGAACTACAAACTCTGTCGAGTATATTGTGGATTCATTCCAAATGCAGAGCTTTGTATGATGGACAGCATCACTATTTACACATTAAGACACTCACTCTGAAATTAAATGAACAATTAACACAATTAGATGATAAATACTAAAAAAATTAAATAAATAACAATAATGTTGAATGTTGTTTTTGACTTCCCTGGAGCTTTGACTTATTTTCTTTTTATTTTTTGACTGATGAGAATGAAACATTTTAACCTGCATCTGGCAAAATGTGTTAAGTGTGTGTCACAATGTGTGTGTGTGTACGAATCCTGCGCAGGTAAATTCTGTTTGTGCACCTGACAGAATTCTACAGGAGGTTCAGTGTCACGCCATCACCATCACCAATAACTCTGTTGTGTCGGGATCCTAAACCGTGCGGTCACCGGCCTCATCGCAGCTCGCTCTTTGGCAGCGGCAGTTTTCTCTTGCACTTTACTTCTGACACGCTCAAAGGAAACAAGGCAAAGACAATGCAGCAAACCCATTAGTTCTGTAATATCACTCCTGTGGGCACTACACACCAAAGGGAATATCAGGAAGTATCCGTGAGACAGCCTGTACATGCCGGAGCCATCACCATGAACCCACTGACATTCACAAGTCAGCCACTAATGGCATAGTGCACGTGTATATATGTGTGTGTGTGTGTGTGTGTGTGTGTGTGTAAAAGTGAGAGTGAGAGGATTTTGACAGAGGGCAGAAGAAAGGAAAGTGAAGGAGGCAGAAACTAGAGCTGGCCACTAACTCAATAGAAGGCGAGAGAAGTCAATTTAGTCCCTCTGCAGAGGGCAGGTTGCAGCAGTTAGCCGCGTGGCAGCCATCCACATCCTCCCTCTCCTTCCAGGGGGGTGGGAGGGTTGGCGGGTGGACCTTTCCTTACCGGATATGGGCCCTGCAGAGAAGATCATAACATAATAAACTACAAGCGCTGATGGGTGTGAGGGAGACGGCGACTAAGCCAAAAAAAAGGAGTTCCTATCACTGGATTAAAACGGAATTGAATCAGATACCACAGTGATGTCAGATAAGTGCGAGGGAAGTCGCAGCAGGAAAAATCCCAGGTCTCCAACGCCGGCTGTGGACAAATAAATCAAAGTAATGTGGTTGATACCACACGATGCAACCGCAGAGTGCAAGCTCACCGCTAAGTGCTAATATTCTCCTCGCTCATGTGAAATAGATACTTCTGGTCAATTGGATTAGAACAAAAAAAAAAAGAGAGATATCCGTTCGTCTACTGTTGAGATGTTTTTAAGGAGGGATCAGGGGAAACGGCTCAGACACCCGAAACTGTGAGAACAGATATAAGAAGGAGGAGGTTAAAAGGAACATAAGTAGTTTGGTATATTAGGTGAGTAGATCACGGTTCTGCTTCCAATTCATGCCGAGAGCTTTTCTATCTGTTAAACTATGCCTGCTGGACAAAATCAGTACAGGACTATACCTAAAAAAAGGTGTTATGCCCACGACCTCCACAAGTGGCTAACAACAAAAGAAGAAAAAAATCAATGAATGTATTCTTCTTGTCAGTGAGAAGTTGAATCTGGTTGGTCAAACTGTTCATTCAGTAGGCAGCATCCTAACCTAAAGATATCCTGTTTGTGATACAATCAGTCCATCAATGAGTAAAAAAATACAATTCCACTGGCAGATAGAACATTTTTTTTAAATTTTATTTATTATTTTTTTTCTTAAAGAAAATGTTAGTCTTGTTTTCTTAAACCAAATCAGATAAATACCAGCCAGTGGAATAAGATAATTCTACTTAATATTGACCAAGACACTGAACCCCACGATGCTTCAGATTGTCAGGCCAGTGCTTTGCACAGCAACTCTGCTGCAGTCTGTGTGTGTGTGTGTGTGTGTGTGTGTGTGTGTGTGTGTGTAGAGGAATGAGAAGCAGAATTGTAATGCACTTTGGTCTATAAGGTGCTATATACTACATTCAAGACTGAATTAATTGTACAAAAAAAAGGCATTTTAACTTGTAAAGATTTCAGTTTTTGCAGTGTAGTTGAACGCAGTACAGAAGTATGCGATTTGAGACTTAGTTAAACTTGTGCAACAAAAAACACTTTGTAGACATAAAACCTCAAACATCAAGACAGAATCCGTCCTGGAAACGATCAAAAACAAACTATAAATAAGCACACTCCTACGAGGCGAGAGTCTGCATCTTTCTGCAGTGGCTGATACGTTGCTGAAACCAGGACTGTGCAAAGTTACATCCATCACCATCAAACCACTGCGTCCAGCAGCAGGACCTCCTTAAAGCCGACTTCCAGCTGGCTGCCGCCACACATCAGCCGCACTGGCGGTGAACGCTTGTGGCTGTAGATGTGCAGCCAATTATGGGGATTGGAGAGGCGGGGTAATAGGTTTTTATTGCCTGGACCGGCCTATCCCGGTAATGGGAAGGCCCAAACTGCACGAGCGTTATTGCATGCTCTGCAGATTTGCCTTTGAAATATGGACCCCAAATGCTGCACTGGACGGATGACTGTGTGTGTGTGTGTGTGTGTGTGTGTGTGTGTGTGTGTGTGTGTGTGTGCGCACGCGCACGTGTAGGTAAATGACTTGTTATTAGCATTCAAGTACTGCAGACATGGAGAGGGAGCACTTCATCACGTTGTTACCAAATATATGAAGCATTGCAGAGTCCAGACTTATAGTAGTCGTATAACAGAAAACAGGCATTTGATCATTTGCAATGTTAGCCTATTTAAACTGTGCTAGTGCTAGTATTATCATGCTGTACTGAGATACTGCACTATGGCACTATGTCACAAAAACAGACCTAAATGAAAATAGCTTTGAAAGAGACTGCTTAATTTGACTCATTTGGACGCCTCATTTTATCTTCAAATAAACTTTTAACGAGGTTCACATTTGTTTGAGCGAACGTCTGCAACCATTTGATAGATTGCCACAAGCCATTTGATACGGACATTCATGTCCTCCTCAGGGTGAGCTCAAATCAATTTGATAATTGGACTTTTCATGTAGTCATAGTGCCAAAAGGTGTTTAATCCATCCAACATTTCGGTGTCTTATGGTACTTTTACACCAAAAGCAGTTGGTGTGAAACCAAATCTATTCCAACCAAAGGCGCTGAGGTTGGTTTATTTTCATTGGTGTGAGAGCATCAGTAAATTGAGAGCTGACCGACTTCAAACCAAAAGAGGAACATTGGTGTGGTCCCTCTGTTGAGAACACAAACTCAGGTCCAAACAAATTTGAGATGCATCGTGGGAGAGGATGTTAGTTTTTTTTTATTTCCTGTCTGTTTGAAGATAACTATTGATGAAACATCAATCAGACCTATTTTAGTTCATTCGCAGGTTTTAAGAAAAGCATAGCTAATATACTTGATAGTAAAAATTTCGTTTTTTTAGTGTTTAGTGCTATTTAGAAAACTATAGAGTAGAGGTCTTCATGGATCTACCTGGTCTAAATACCACAGTCTAACCTAAGACCCATTGAGATCTAAGGCACCAGGGTTTCCAAGCATGCTGAGTCTATGTTGCTGTTATGACTTTACGTGATGCAGACTGTGTGATTCTATCACTCATGAGTTACTCAATCAATCATCTATTCCTAACACGGAGGCAAAGTACAAGCTGACCTTTTACTGGCTCTCACAACTAAGACATAACCAGTTGAACACAGCACAATCAACAGTCTAACATGGCCAGGCACCAGGCGCTAGATCCAGTTCACCACAGTTTGCTTATCTGAGTTCGGGTCGTCAGGGCAGCAGCTTCAGCAGGGAAGCTCAGACTTCCCTCTCCGCGACCACTTTATCACGTCGTTCCAGGGGAACCCCAAGGCATTCCCAGGCCAGCCGAGAGGAATAGTTTCTCCAGCCTGTCCTGGGTCTTCCCTGGATCCGCCTCCCGGAGGGATGTGCCCTAAACACCACACCAGGGAGGCGTCCAGCAGGCGTCCTCCCTAGATGCCTGAGCCACCTCGTCTGGCTCCTCTCAGTGTGCAGGAACAGTGATTCTACGCAGATGACCGAGTTCCTCACCCAAAGGGAAAAGGGAAAAGGGAAAGCCCAGCCACCCTGCGGAGGAAACTCATTTTGGCCGCTTGTACTTTCAATCTTGGCCGTTTCGGTCACTACCCAAAGCTTGTGACTATAGGCGAGGGTATGAATGTAGATCAAGAGGTTCATCTTCTGGCTCAGCACCTTCTATACCACAGTTCAAACTCAATATTAGCTCCAACGAGGTGATGTTTTCACCAACATTTTCAGCAAATGTTTAGATTTTTGTAATGATCCGGAAGAAATATTGGTTTATGGATCACTTTTAATTTTTCTTATTCTTTTTATTATTTGGTAACATTGCATAAAATGGACCATCTAATAGGCACCATGTTTGTGGCCACTTGGTGGTGATAATATCTTGCACCTGCATAGTCCAGGACAACAATGTTGGGTGGGAGACACAATATGAAAGATGGAGGTCTGGGCTCTTAGAATGATTTTTTAACTTTCTCTACATTGCTTGCAAATTAAACAGTAGGGCAAGCTACTTAGACCATTTGTTTAGGAATATCAAATTACACTTCAGATCTCTCTCTCTCTGTATGCATTGGGTAAATTTTGTTCCACTGTTCAAAGTTAGTTTGAGGTAGTTTATTTTTACTCTTAGATCTCTACTATTGACAAAGATGGTTAACATACACCACTATCACTAAGACTTATAATTGCATTGTCCGTAACATTTATCCAGATTTATCTTCACATCACGTTGAGGTAAAAGGATCTTTTACATTCACTTGATGTCGTAATTAGACTCTTGTTGTCTCCTTAGCTCCTCTGATGGATCCTGCCACACTTCCTCCTAATTGTCAATTTGTGCTTTCAGATTAAGTTACAGATGTGTTTTTGCCCTGGTCTGCAAACCAACCAGCACTTTATAGATGGAGTCTATAATGATAATCAAATTTCGTTTTTTTAAACTACTATTAGCTGAATAACTTTCTAAATACGGCAGTCACCGATGACTGGTGTCGTGAAGTGGGATAAGAAATACATCACTGCAGCATCATGTCGCGTGGTGCTTAACCTTGGCTTGCTTACTTGATCTGCATTTCCAGTTCACGAGCGAACCGCGATACAAAAGACAATTAAAATTTATGAGCTGTAGCAACAGCTAGAAATGCATTTTATTGCTCCAAGAATGAAAGCATGCCATCATGGGTCTGACCGACTTGATCATCTGACCGCATTGAGTGGTTTGCAATTTTAATGGAGATTCTAGTGTAGAAAGACAGTGTCTAAAAGCCCTGCCAGCAGCCGACCAGACCAGGCGCTGGAACACACCCACTGAGGGGACGATTAAAAGCCTTGCACTCTCTTTTGCTGCATAACAATAATTACAATGACTAAATTATGAATTATCCTTGCATTTTTAAAAACTTAAAAAAAATGTTTTTCTCAAATTAAAAGTAAAATCAGAAGAAAAAACAATTCATATATTTTGTTCAAAAAGGGCGAGGTAAAATGGAAAGCTCAAACGAAATGAATGTAAAGGAAATGCAAATGCGGGCAGCCTCACACACACACACACACACACACACACACACACACACACACACAGCAGCTGCTGTTGAATCTCCATTATTCATGGCTGCAGAGGAAGACACTTACTGACTTACGCGCCTCCACTTCCTCTGCTCACGATGAGCACTGTGCACTTTCAGAGTAGAATTTCCCATTCAGAAAACAAATATGAGCAGGCTTACTCTCTGCTGTGAATCAATACAGACATTAATCAGTCAAGTGAAGGGTACCTCCCACTAACCCAACACACACACACACACACACACACACACACACACTAAATCTCCTGCAGCCCTGGAGCCTACCATCAACAAGGTGGGTGTCTCTATTTATTTATTCACCCTCATAAAGGATGACTTTTTTCAAGCCTACCCTCTTTCATTAATCTTTTTTTTTTCTTTTTCTAAACAAGCAGGAGCTAAATAGTTTTTTTTTTGAAAGGGCCTTTTATTGATTTAAGGTGCTGATGTTGCTTTTTTCTGTGATGTGAGTCCAGATCAATAGAAGCTCCTCTGGGACTGTGCTGGTACCATCGCTTCACATTGCAGCACTGTGCAGGATATGAGTGTATTGCCATGTCCGAGGTAGTGGAATCTCCTATTATTTTACTGTAAAGATTATTAGCTTTTATTCACTATCACACAGTAGAGATATACAGAAAAGATATGTCCCGCCTTTATCTTTCAAAACCATTGGGATTTTGAATTAACAAGGCTTAAATATGCTTTCTTAATATGTAAATAATAATAGAAGTTACAGAATATTATTATGCATCACCTTGGGGTTGTGCTGTCGCCACCCACACGAAGCCGAGGGCTCTGTGGATCCTTGACTACTGCGAAGACAGCCTGGAGACAGAGAGCCTCATGGGAGTGAGAGGATGAAGTAACATATGGGAGAGCAGGGAGGATGGAAGGAGGATGGAGGGAGGATGGAGGGCGGATGGAGGGAAGACTCTCTCTCTCTCTCTGCGCTGTAATCCTATTTTATACTGAGGCAACTCCAGCTCTGTCCGGTGCTGACTGAGTGGGACAATTACAACTTCCTAATTATTATAGTAAATGAATGTGAGAGCAACATTTAATATGTGGAAGACATTGTATTAGAATAGCTGTCAGTTACCACACATACTGTACGAAGGAAATGTGTCAAAATTTGGTAGAGAAATCCTCTTGATGGCTTGTTGAACGCTACTTAAACTACTGCTTTATGTCACTGTTTACCGTTTCCACACAATTCTGTGAACTACAGCACCTACTCGAGCCCATCTGACAGGAGTAACTTCGAGAATCCCATCCCTCGATCGGTCATTCCAAACTGAAATCATGATTGTAATATGCAGCTCATGGCAGCACAACTCTGTCCATTTTTAAAAACAGTGCAAAGGCTGAAAGTTTCATTCACACAAAACTACATTAATTGCGACAGGCACCCAAATCTCTCAATTTTGCTGCATCGATTTTGGTTATTTCATTTTTTAACTGCTTATCAATAATCCACTTATACTCACATATTAATGTTATAGTATTGCAAAGCTCTACAAGGTCATGGGCAAAATCTCTCAGCAGAAAGTTTAATGTAATGAATGTAACACCGCCCGTCCAAAATGGAAAAAAAATGTTTTTATCACAGGGAACTATTAGACCTCAGGCTGTTAATTACTCCTTTTAATACCACAGTACTTAAAGAAAGAGGAAACAGCGACCTCCAAAACCACAGCTGAATAATTGAATGAAGATGAGGCTTGTGAAAGCTCCGTCTCCTGCTTTGCTGCACAGGCTGTAGCTTCTAATTTGAAAAGACAGTTTTCAGCACCGCGGACAGCTCCTTAACTTTTCATCAGGTTGAGGAGGTGAACAGACGGCGCCGTCGTCGGCACATGTTTGTGCACTTATTGTACGTGTGGTTTGGATCTAGGCTCATCAGCGTTTCTACGTGTAATCACATCGCTTTTCTCTGTACTGTAACGCTGTAACACAAGTGGCATGAGTATTTCTTTTTCTTCTAATAGTGCATTCCCTCTGTGTTCAAACCTCTGAACAGATTGAGACTTAGATATCATGTGGTGCTCAAATTTTCATCATCAATCTCAATGAATGCTACGTTAAGCTCACCCACGCCGTCCTGCAGTGTTTTTATGCTGTTAAAAAACAGACTAAGACAGCTGTTGCTTTTTTTTTTTACTAAATCCTGTAATTCTTGTGTTGGTTGACTAGACTGATGATGTGCTGCTTATTTTAAACACTTCAAAAACTCTTTTTAAACTCTCCCTAGTTTAATGATCTGTTTTAGTAATTTGTCAAGTAAAAGCTGCTTTTCTGTATGTGAAATCAATGTAAATTGACAAAACAAATGATATGAACACATAACTTTGAGGACTGGGAATTTGTGAATTTTTTTTCTTGCAATTTTCACATTTTATAGACTACATTATTCACCAATTATTCATAACATATTGATTCATCAAAAATGAAAATAAATCAGGCATCCTTAATGCACACTCACTTATAAATTTATTTATACAATTCTAAAAATATATTTAAAAAATTGTAAATTCTTGAAGAAGCACAGTGTTGAAATTCCCCAACTATTGATTTGTGTGCAGCTGTTTAAGCTCACACATGTACCATACATGTCATGTGACATGTTTATAGCAGCACCACATATTAAGAGGCCCAAATAAATGGCAAACCAAAGCTGATGAGGGGAGAGCAACGTCAGCCATATGTGATTTGTCGTCTCTCATATAAGGACGCAGTGCACGTCATGCTCAACACTCAAACATATAAAGTATCCTGTCTCCGCATCCGCAGCATCACAGAAAGCGATATGCATACAGCATTAAGTTGATATACAGCCCCCTTCACACTGCACCTACTGCATCCAATTGGCTCTGCAAGTCACATCCTTCAGTCCAGCCCAACCTGCCACTCTGATAGAGAAAATTTCACCATCCACAGCTAAAAATTATTACCCAAATTTGACAATACGGGAATCTAAATCACCCAGAGGACAAGTCAACCTACTGCATGCATGCCATCGGCCCTTTGAAAGAACTCTGCTCGCCATTAACAGAAAACCACCTGATAAATATTTTAAAGCAAACTGCTGCCGGGAAATTTCTCAGTTTCTTTATATATGAAGAGAGAAGGG
Source organism: Eupleurogrammus muticus (assembly GCA_036785175.1). NCBI lineage: Eukaryota > Metazoa > Chordata > Actinopteri > Scombriformes > Trichiuridae > Eupleurogrammus > Eupleurogrammus muticus. The sequence continues at coordinate 9,353,313 of JAYKQN010000009.1, read as the reverse complement.
TGCAACAGAATCGCTGTTAAAAGTTTCTATGCTGTCTATACTAACTATACTGCTGCAGTAAGTGTTTTTTTAACTAACTTTTGGAACATAAAACTATGCAATATTTAAAAAAAATGTTAATTACAAAAATGGCAAAATAGGGCCCATTTAATATATGTAATAATTCCATTACATAATTAGCTATCCTCAAGCCGAAATGGAAACTTAACCACTGTCATTAACAGGCAAATTCCAAAGTTTGTAGGGGGAAAAAAAACTTTTAATGAAGTTAGCATTAAACTAATCACAAATATACTCTATGCATTGTTAATGTGCTAAATGACCTGCATCTGCATGCATGTTTTTAATGCAATATCTACATAGGTGTATAGAGGTCTATTTCCAGCAAGCATCACTCCATCGTTCTAATGGTACATTGTGTTTCTGATTGCATTAAAAGCTAATGGATGATTAGAAACACTTGTGCTATTATGATAACACAGCTGAAAACAGTTTAGCTGGATAGGTTAAGCATCTCTGATGAAGTTTAAAGAAGAAAATTATTATTACTAAATTGTCTGCGTGACGCCCAAATTTTGAAGGGTAGTGTACGTCATACAATAACACCTCAGCTTAAACAATCATGAAAAAACGGTTCCCTCCTGTGCTTTTTACGTGTCTCTGCAGTCCAGAAACAGCCTCCAGGCGGGGGACATGGACGGGGCCAGGAGGCTGGGCAGACTGGCTCGCCTGCTCAGCATTGTCTCCATCGTGCTCGGCGTGGTCATCATCACAGTCTTCTTCTCACTTTCAGGTACAGAAACCAGACACGTACGACGGAATTCAAACATAAATGTTAATAAGTAAGACGCAACGTTTGTGATCATTGTGTAAAAAATATACTCTCCCTGTTTATAATAGAGCTTATATGGAGTAAATAAGATACAATACTTGTATACTCACACACACACACACACACACACACACACACACACACACACACACACACACACACACACACACACACACACACACACACACACACACACACACACACACAGTGATTTAACAGCAAGTGTTCAACAACAAAGAATACCTACTGCATTACCATTACAGGGTGATAAATGACACCATCCATACAAGCATGAGACGTGTGTGTGTGTGTGTGTCTCTCTATGTCCAAACTCAGCACATTTCCAAGCCTTGTGTGTTCCGGGTTGATTTAGCACTGCGGTGAGTGGGCTGACTGTGCAGCCAGGGCGGCTGCCCGGCCAAAATAATGCATTTTGATGGTGAGGTTATCCCGTTTTAATGTTTGATTTGTCTCCCTCTGATGACGCCGCCCCTTTCCTCTTCATTGTCGTTTCTAGTAACCCAGTGACACGGAGGACGCGGAGGAGGAAAAACCGAACTACGGCTACAACGCAACGAAATAAAGGCCAGTCCAAAAGGAGAAAAAAAAGAAAATAAAAAAGGAAAATGCAATTCATAACTTTACGCCATATTGTAATTACATCATGACCACCCTCCAAAGAGCAAAAAAAGAAAAAAGAAAAAAAAGGCAACTCGTGAGAGTGGGTCCTGCAGCAAGTAAACTAATGTAAACACTCAAGAGAGAAAAAAAGTCATTCAGAGATGCATGCATTAGAATCCAGTAACATTTGCTTGACTACAATAATTTAAAACCTGATGTAAAAGGGTTCAGGTTCAAACGGAGGAAAAAAAAAAAAAAAAAAGAAAATGCAGATTCGTATGTGTCTGGGAGGATTCTTTTTTCGAAATAAAAGGACTTCTTGAAATGAAGAGGACGATCCATGTGTCAGGACCAAATGAGGAACTGAATTTTTTATGTCTGGGATGGGGCTCCTTTCAAAAATGGATTCTAGGGTTGGACATCACATTTTGGACAGCTGCATATAATCCTCATATAATCCTCGCCAAGCCTTCTGCATTTACGGCATATACAGCTACAAATGTATTTGAAATATGGATATATGAACACATAAATATATATATATATATATAGATGTACATTTTATAAAACGTTTGTATGCCAAGTGGTGCTGGGTTTGTTAAGGCTGTCACTACGGCTGCTTTGTCAGCACTTGGATAACGGTGGAAATCCAAGGGTTTGTGAAGGGGGCTCGGAACACATTTTTCATTTTTGTTATTTATTATGATTTTTTGAACTAAAAAAAAAACAAAAAAAAAAACAAACAAAAACGAACAAACAAGACCACTGCATGCCTGAATGTAAATAACCAAAATTCTGCCTTCCTTTTGACTGTTATGAGTTGTCTCTTTTCTTATCGTGGAGTCAGAGGCAAACACGTTTGCACAAAAGGGAGAGAGTGACTTGCGTGCATCATGTGTGAAGTCCGGCCACTGAAGAATGCGTGATGACCGACTCGCCCTCTGAAACGCGCCCTTGCTGCCTCGAAAAATCCCTCGTGCACCTCGCTTTGTGTTGGCAGAGACTGACACGCATGCAAAACCTACCAACAAGCACTTATTCTCCCTCCAGTTCCTCAAGTTCTCGTCCACCGAACATTCGTGTCTGACACTTCTCAGTCGTCTGATTTTGACATTTTCATCTTTTACTGCCTTTCTATACACCGGTTCTCCATCACCATTCCAAAATTGTGATACATTGACTGTTAAATGCCTTTGTTTCACTGATTTTTTTTTGTTTCCCTGCTACTTGTATCGGTATGAAATGTATTTATATGGGAAAATATATATGCAATATGTACGCATGAAATGGGCTACAGGCTCAAACACACGTTTTTTTGTAAATGAACAGGCCTATGATTTTGAGTGAGTAACATATAGCATTTAACGACTGTTTTAGCATGACAGATTGTCTGTGTTCATGTCTTAATCAGAGAAGTCACTGTATTATACCCACTGTGGATACAGTGTTGTACTGACACATTACAGACCTATGCTACAAGCACATGCAAAATCACTGTAAGACCATTTTGCATTTGGTTACGTCTATTGCTTTGCTTTTTTTTTTTTTTTTATTTAATTTAAATCAGGAATCATTTGGACCAAGTCCCTACTGCGTAAGATTAAAAAAAGTACAAAAAAAGAAGAGACAAGACACTCACAGAATTTTCTTAAATTCCACTCGTTTAAGGGCTTGTGTTAGTGAAACAAGAAAAACACCAGCTATATATAAAAAAAATAACTAAATCATGAAAATTAAATGAATCAGACTATGCAGCTATTTCCTGACATTAGAAGGCTTGGCTGGAATGTAAACAGTTTAAGGCTGACCGACTGTGATCCGTTTTATCGATTACATTCCAAAGCAAAGTTGTACAGAACTATTCTTTTCTTATTCTTTATCCAAACATCAGTAAGCAGCAAAATCCAAAGATCCCTGTTAACTACCACACGGAGCCATTATATCCCATCATTTCTTAAATGAGTCTTTTCTGTTTAGCTACTGCTTTAACTGTTGTTTTCTAATTTTCCATCTTTTTTATAGGTCGGTTAAACGCCTAATTTAATTCCTATATATGAATGAATGACTGTTTCTTTTCCAGTATATTGTATGTGCCACTTTTCATCTCTGTGGTGTACATTTTGCATGTCTGGAATAAATGTTACCATGCATGGTCCAACTTTTGCCTTTTGATGACGACCGTACGAAATTAGTTTAGAAAAGTTTAGAGCTCCAGACTTTACGCTAAATGCTGAAGTCAAAAGATCACCATGACAATGCAAAAATGTTGATGTTCAGGAGCTATTAACCGCTGAGGCTGGTGGATGGTATATGTATCTTTAGGATTTGCAGGTAAACAGTAATAAACTAAAGTACAAATCTGGAGTTTTAAAGGTGTGTACTTACAAGTATGATTTGTGACTTTGCAACATTCCTGGAGTTTAAAGTGATGCAGTATATATATCTCTATATATATATATATATATATATATATATATGTGTGTGTGTGTGTTAAGCTTACAGTGCACATTTGTACATTGGTACATTGAGTGAGAAGTGGGAGACATAGTGCATATGCAGCAAGAAAATGTTAAATTAATATTTTCTTATTTATATATTATGGATATTTCAATAAGGGAGAAGGGGAGAATAGCCTTTATAAAAAAAAAAGTTTGAGGAAAAACAATATCAAAGGTCTGGAGGAGGCCTTTAAAAAATTGTTGAGATTGTGTCTGAAAGATGTTCATTTAACAATATGGCTATTGGCTATAAAATATAAGTGCATCTATATTGGTCGGTGCCATATTGTACAGCGGTTGCTTTTATTGTATCTAAACCTTGTCCATAAAACAGGTTGTGTCTCAAGGCGTGCAAACACTATTTATCACGGCTGCCAAATCTACACACTGTACGGCCCTGGAAGAAAAAAGGAAAATGAAGAATTCATCACAGGTTTTGACACACACTGCAGACGCAACATAATCCTGAAGCACAGCAACAGAAACCACTGCAGCATTTCTCCCACTGGAGGTAAGGGCTTTCCCTGCATTTAAGACACAAAATTAGTGCAAAAACTTAGTGCACGGAAGAAATTGTAAATGTCACTAATACTTTGGAACTAGAACTCATCAATAAATATCTACAGAAGAAATGGATAAGAGGCCATTATGTTAACAGAAGAGTGAAGAGTCCCTGTTTCCCCTTAACACTGCTGAAAATAGCAGAATATTATTTCATATATGGCTCGGTGATTAAATACGTTGAGGCAAGGACAGCGTCGACCAACCAAAAAATAACGAGACAAATGTGTCACCTGTCAAGAGAGTGTTTTACTTTTACCACCACAAACCTTCGAAGACACAATTATATTTTTCAGTTTAGATGAAGAATGAGTTAGGATGAATTATTATCTGAAAATAAAATAAAGCATACAGAGTGATGTGAGCATGTACAGAATAACCTATGCTATGCTCACCTTAATGAAGGTAAAGTTGAAATGGGACATTTTTGCAGGGCCTTCCTTTAATATCTCGCAAATCCTCTGATGAATGTTAAGATATTTTCCAAAGAAGATAAAGACTTCAGGGTTTTCTAGACTTTTTAATTTACCTTTGTGAGCAGGGCATCAAACAGGGCGAATGAGGACAGGAAACCAAATCCATTCTCTTTGTTCGACTGGAGTGAGACTTATTTTATTTGGATTCTGGTCCTGTAACGGCCTCGAGCTGTGAGACAAAAACACATCGATGTTTCTCACACAGCTGCCTCGCTTTGACGTCCCTACAGCCCCACCACTGAAGCTGACTTTAGAGGGAACGAGTCTAACCCTGACAGTCAAGCGAGTACAGTTCCCGTAACCACTGTCTCTAGCATCTTGCTAAATGTGCAAAATGGTTTATTGGTCATGAAAAATAATAAGTGATGTTTATACATTTCTCCGAAAGGGGAATCAACAGTTTATGCAGCTTTTGGATTTATATTGCCCGACTGTGCTGTAAAAAATAATGAGAAAATAAGATATTTCAATTTAAGTATCAATATATTTTAAGATGGAAAATATCATAAATAAATAGTCTTACTACATATCTTGTTGTTTAGACATGAAACAGTCATACCATTAATGCCACCATCCTTGATTCTGATAGATCTGGAATTACTCTATTTAGAAGAAAAAAATAAAGGCAAAACTACAACTTCTCCTTATTGGTTATGATTGTGTGAAATAACAAAGCCCAGTGCGTTTTACGACAGAGTTCCAAGTCATGTATTTTGGAAAATAAAAGGTGTAAAGTGTTGAGTATCTAGTGTCACACACTTCTTTTGCACATACTGATATGAATAATTTATTAATTCACATTTTACAGCCCACGATGAACCATCCATCTCATGCCATCAATTAAAAAGACCATTCAACTAAAACTCCACCTGTGGAAAAAAAGACTGATGCATCACACGTTCTCATGGTCTCACCACAGTTTTTCTCCATGTGAGTTATCAATATAATTTTCTTAAAATCTAGTCTCATTTTGGTCTCCATTCCCTCGTTGGCAGCAGAGCAGCCAGCCACCAGCCCTCCATCTGTCCCGCTGCTAAATACAAGTTGAGTAGCTTTTGTTGGCCGAGTTTGTCCCTGCTGTAGAACCAGACCAACTCAGCGTCCCCCTGGGCCCTCCAATCACTGAGCTCCGTTTCCTTGTGGTTTCCACGCTACTTAAGGAGCAAATCAATCCTGCCCCTTTCCTAAAAGCTCTCGCTCAGGCCGGGTTTTCAGTGAAAAGCGTAGAGCAAGAGGAGAATGGTGCAGACGCCAATCACCGTGCCGAGGATGAGAGAGTCCCGCCTCTTCCGCAGGTTGATTCGTTGGATAAGATTGTTGATTGTTGGGAAACGGTCTTGGAGGGCGGAAAGTTAAAGAAGGAGAACGCACAGCTTAGGATTCCAGACACAAGAAATCAAGAATTAAACTGTTTTTTCCCTATGATGAGTTTAAAGAAAAGTGGGCTGAATATCTATGTCATGCACACACACATGCACACATGCAGCATAAAGGATACTGGCCAGTGTGTTGACCCTGCTTTGTATGGATTTTAGCATGCCTCTTTGGGAGGTCATATTCTCCTTGGTTGCCATGGCAATACTGAAAAAGAGAGAAGAATGAGTTGAAGAGCGACATCACCCCATGTTGTGGAACATGCTTGGAGAAAAAGTTGTAAAAGAACATGTGATAGGGCCTTTCAGTGTGATTTTAACCCTTTAAAAATAACTGGATAGACAGTGAACTGTAAACTGTATATTCACACACACACACACACACACACACACACATATATATATATATATATATATATATATATATATATATATGTGTGTGTGTGTGTGTGTGTGTGTGTACACTGTCTGTGAAAAAAACTAACATGGACACACCCCTAAAACCAGGCTCCTGCCTTTAGACCATGCATTTGTGCTTTCTAATTAGGGTCCTTTGTATCAAGGAAGGGAATCATTCTAGAAGGGAAACTGTTAAGTCATCCTATTACATTCCCTTCAGGTCTGTATAAGTGTCTGCAGTATGTGTGCACTGTACGAGCAGCTTGTAGAAGGAAGGTATAGAATTGCCGTTTGTATCTCTCTCTTGCTCTCAAACTTGGGCCTCAGCAATTTTCAGGGCAGCAAAGTGCAGCTGCTGAGCAGTTCAGAAAAAGTTTCAGCCTCTGTGTTTGTGGCATCTGTTACACGCGATCAATACAACAGAGTCCATTTCTGAGCTTCTCACCTCAACTGTGGGATCGGAGGCTTCAGTGGTAGGAAATCAGCTCCCACAACCTCTCTTTCAAACCATTTCTAATGCAGGGCAAGGAGTTTAAGATGGATATTTTCATTTTTGTCCTCTCTCAAGTAGTTTTTGCAAGAAGTGATCTGCTAATGTGAATTAAAAAAAGTGATCACCTCAATACATTTCACTTCAGTATCTGTGAAAATAACGAAACCAAATTTGTTTCCTAAGCAAAAACACAGATTCAAGTATCTGTCCTGACTATTCTCAACAGACAGTTTGCAGGCGATGTTTACTTCACCACATGCATTGCACGTGTCTTGAGCAGCAGGGTTATAAGCAGTACGCCCTGGCCACAGGAGACAAACTCCCATCCCGGTGAGGCCTGTCTTCAAAGTAGGCCGATGAAAACAAAAATAGATGAAATCGCCCTGGCTGTTTACTCCTTCGCTCGATAACGATGAGCAGCGGGCAAATAACGCTCACAAAATCCAACTAGTTACAGAGTGCAATTTGAATGCAGATTTTGGGGGTGAGTACAGCAAAGCTGCAAGACAGAACACTGCGAAACACGCCGTGTTACAATGTGAGGTGTGAGTGTGTGCGAGTGTGTGAGGTCATGCCATCTCCCCGTGGGCTGGAGGTTGCTGAGGGGACAGGCGGCAGTCTTGGCCTCGAGCAGCGTGTTTGCGGATCATGTTCTCCACAGTCAGGAAGAAACACTTTGCTGACTCCAGCAACTTGGACTCGCCTTTCTCTCGATGCTTACCAGCTCATGAAAATCAGAGCTGGAGGATGAAGATTCCTTTCGCACTCTGTGTGTGATCAGTGACAGGTTGATGCCTCAAATAGCTCGCACGAGTAGTATTTTGTTAATAAAAAAAAAAAAAAAAGGAAACTCAATGAGATATTAACTAGCAGTACTTTCCACAGTATCATTGTGTGGTACTGGAGAAGGATACCATATATATATATATATATATATATATATATATATATATATATATATATGCGCAGCTGTTTATATCTCGCTCTCTGTGCATGTAAGTAAGAATGACAGAATCGCAGAAGGGGAAAAAGAATCAATTTGTTGCCTTGGAAATTTGGAAACTAAAATGGTAACAAGAAGAGTTAGATTCTGTAAATGATGAAAAAAAATATCTGCATAGTACTTTGAAAATCAATTTATCATTTTTAATTGATAGTTTTTCAAGAAATATAGCATTTTTTAAACATTTTTTGGGTTTTAGTATACTCAAATGTGATACATATATTTATATATTAGATACGTACATATTGTTGGGCTTTGGACCATCGATCAGAGCAAAGACAGAATTTGAAGACATCACCTTAGACCTTTGCAAATTATGAAGGGCTTATTAAAATATATTAGACTAGACTAGTCTAGACTAAAGGATTAATATAGAACATAATCGATTCAATTTTTGTTGCGTCTTCTCAACCAAAGTTCGCCAAACATGGCAAGAAATAATACAAAGGTTGGAAGAAAAGGAATTCCAGGAAATGAAAGGTGGGGACACAATCCACCAATCAGACCACTGCTAAAACTAGCCCGTCATTTATGAGATGAAACAAGTGGGGGGACAAAAGTGAAGGGAGAGACCAAATGGACGATCCCTATAGATCAGTAAAGTAATGGGGGTTGTTTGGGGTATCCAGAGTAAAGCAGAAGTAAAAGACCATGTCAGGTGACTACAGCACTCCAAGAATGTATGAGGATGTTGAAATCAAACACATAAACAATCAGCAACTGTGCTGAAATTGTTTTTGATTGTTTTTTTGGTGCATAGGGGACTAAAATCACATTTTAGAAGCCTAGTCCCAGCACAATGGGACCAATCACACAAGACGTACTCAAACCAGGAATGGGCCCGCTTCCACACACACTGACGGTTTGGATTAAGTCCAGGAGGTAAATTAAACAATTGGGGGAAATGGAGCGCTGTCATGCTAATATATTACTCAATAGTAAGAGGGTCTTACCTTATTGTGTCATCCATCAACCGGTCAGAACTATAGACAGTCAGAGAGAGGGGAGGGGGAGAGAAAGAGAAAGACCAGGGTTATTGACATGAGGCACAGTGGCAACAAAATGGAATGGCAATGAATACATTACTCAGGGGACCTTATCAGTTTCAGATTGACGCTGATCAATACGATGTGAACGAGCCCAGGGTTCTGATCACACCGCTTGGTGACACTGAGCCTACCAAAGAGGTGTGTTTTATTTAAGTTTTTTGATGGTGGATTTGCAGTGATTTACTATGATTATGCAGATTATGTCCGGCAGAACATAATCCGAAATCTTCCCACTGGCAGTATGCTCATGTCTCTTTGCCATTTTTAAGAAACAAATTTAGCCTCCTTTTAGATTTATTAAGAATGAAGTAAATTAAATCAACCAGAATGTATATCTAACACTCAAGTGCACATATGCATATTCAACTCATCTAGTCAGCACTAAATTTAAAAGCATTGAAAATGGTGGGGAGAAATTTAATTCAAAATCTAACAAACGTGCAAGCTCATGTTAATTTGTGTTAAACATCTGCATGACAGAGCATGACTCCCGTGTATCTTGTTTAGTTGTAGGTGATTCCCATGTGTACAGGGAGTCTTGACTAAGTAGACCCAGGGGGGATTTCACCTCAGACATCCAGTAGCCAAGCTTCTAAACAATACCTTCAAAGAGGGAGTGTCACGTGCTTGTTTTTGTCTGACAGAATACGTTTAAAGGTACACGTACACAGATAAATATGCAAACTTTCCATGCTGTAGCGCCGGTTTTGTGTCTCGGGTTTCTCATAAACAACAATGCTCTCAGCAGTTTATTCTCTAATTGGAATCAATTTGGATAATGTTCCTGAGACGTAAGTAAACCAAACAAACAACACTGGATTGTATTTCATAGTTCATTGTCCAACATCCATTAAAGAACTCCACATCTTTATTGCCATGCTTAATAAGTGGTTTCCACTAAGCTGTTACCATCCTTTTGTTTTTAACCAAAGTATCTACCTAAATATCTACCCCAACCTTATGCATATCCATTAAAAAACTGTACCTTACCATTATGCATTAACTTGGGTGTCTCAGGGATAATAGATCAATATAAGTAATATTTTCCAACCATATGGGTTGGTGGTCAGTTAGCCTGTAATCTTTATCCATAATTTCATGTCAGGTACTGATGTGTAAAATGTATATTGGACAACACAGAGTTAATTTTAGTAAACACCTTGTGGACAACTTAGTGGCAACGTCAAACTAAGGATAAATTTCAAATGGTGGGTAATATTGAGGGAGTGAACGTAACAGAGCCAGGCTGTTGGTGTAAGTGCCACCATAGCAGGTGCCTAAAACAAAGACAGCGTGTTGCTTTTTGTACCCGTGAGAAGCTCTCATCTATCAGGAGTGTGAACTGGCAGGAATTTGACTGCAGCACCTTGGTGCATGACATTGAGCTGAGAGATGTCAGAAGGCCATTTTCAAAAACTTAATATCACCCTAATGCCCCATTTCATTGTCTGGTGCTGATTGTGCTCCTCTTTTACAATACGTTATTGTGAATCACATGTTTTTCACTATGGCCTGGAGAGAATGCTGGTGGTTGAGCAAGTTACACAGTGAATAAAGATTGTGAGGGGTGGTGGAGAGAAAGCTGGCTGAATGAGGGATATTATACTAATTACTGAATATTGGATAAAGCCTTAGGTAGCCATTATGTTTAATAGACTTTGCCCCATCCTGTCCTTGAAGCATGTTTTAAATGAGCGGAAAATGTACCAGGAGGCTCTGCTTATCTACATGCAGTGCTGGCAAGTACAGAATGTCTCCTGAGCAAAGTTATTTTTCATATAAAGGATGCGAGGAAGGCCTCAAAAAAGCATTTTAGAGATTCAAAAATGATGACAATTGTAAAACCCGAAATGCAAAGCAGTTGAAAAACAGCTAAAGAGTTGATTCAGACAACGTGATAGTATAGTACAACTACATACACAACAAGACAATACAACCAAGAGGTTCTAACTAAATTGGATTGTGGTTCACATAACTGACAGTGTCCAGATCACTTATGTGGTCGCGTATTGATCAACTGACTGCTCAGAGGACAAACCAGTTTTTCTGGGTTATATATTATGTAATCACGTTGACATTTGTCCTACAGATGACCTGGAATGTTAGGCTCCTGGTGTAGATTCTTATGCACAGACAGCAACGGCCATGGCCAGCCACATTGTAATGTGGGGTTACAGTGTTCGGACATATTTCTGTTCTAGGACCACGACTCCATCACAAACACAAAAACTGCAATTTGGCAGGAGACTGTAAATCATATCTGTTGCCACACAAAAATTCAGAATGAAATGAGTTGTGATGCAAGAAGAAAAACAGCCAGTAGGAACTTATTATGCCTATTAGATTATAGGAGGTTTAAAATCTAGCAGTGCCCTAACAAAAGAAAAGCCTGAAAAAGACAAAAAGAAAAGTAGTTGTGATAAGGTCAAAGGTCAAACAGACGGTTGACAGGGGGCTTAAATGGTGCGAAGAATAAACAGTATGGAGGACAGAAAAACGACTGACAGAGAAAGTAAATCTTTAACTGTCTTTCTGACAGTATCCACCCTAAATCACAGGCTCGAGGTGAGGCTTGATTCATGGAGTTTCTATTTGCATAGATGAGACGGGGCAAGAGACCCATGAATTGCTCCCTCCATTATCAAGCTGCAGCTGTAGTAGAGAGGAGGACTGTGCCATCTCATTCGTGTACATGTACCCTGCTGTTTTCAGCTCTAAGTGGATTCCTTCCCTTTTCCCTGGTCAGTGGTGTTTTGCTGCAGTCATTAAATCGCTCATTGGCTCCAAGCTAATTGCTTTTCCAGTGTGATGAATCAACCTTCGTTACACACGTTTTCTTGCTCTCACACCATTTGCTCACTTGCTCACACACACGCACGCGCACACACACGCATGCGCGCGCGCACACACACGCACACACACACGCGCACACACACACACAAATGTGAACGGTCCTCACGTGCATCATGTGTTTGCATTAAATAAGTAGAACCAATGTGGAATGGTGGTCCACTGAATAAGATGAAGGCAACATGTCCACAGATCATACATAGTCTCTCTCTCCCCTTTTGTTTACTGTCTTCTCATGACTATCACTATAATAAAGGCTTTAAATGCCCCAAAATATGTTTAAAAAATACTCCAACCAGTGGTAAACAATCATATCATCACAAAGAGATATTACACAAAGCCAAAATGTCTTCAAAGATATACAGTTGATCAAAATGACAGCTTATTTGTCTTCTGATGACTCAACAGTTTATTGACGAATACTTTACAGCAACCCTATGAAGGTGCTGTAGTGCTCCATCAGGTTGGCTTTTAGAGCAATAAGATGCAACAAATAGAATCACTCAGCGTAACTGGAACATTCATTACTCTGTCAAAGGAAACAGTCTGCAAGTATTGGCAGCAGTCGCAGAACACAAACTGCATCAGCAAAAACAGCGAACACAAATCTAAGCTCAGATTCAGAAGAAGACTTCTCAGAATCCTCTGCTACTAGCACACCTTGGACGTAGACATGAAAAAATAGAGGCAAATGTTGCCATTACAAAGAGGTGCTTAGGGTGTAAACACTGGGAATTGGTGAGAACTAAATTGGACTCACTTGACACTTTAATCCCACAATCAAAAACCTGGAAGAAACAGAGCAAGCAAATAGAAAAATACATGATATTGTTCTTTATATCTACAAAGCTAAGTACTATTTGTATCAAGAGCTTCCATCTACTGTGTTTCATTATTTTATTGACACTGAAGCTGATAGGACCAGAATAACTGTGGTGTAAAAGATTTTGCTGCTCAGAGAGCTCAGCTCGACTTGCTTGATTAAATAAAAACTAAAGCACCATGAGCACATTCAGCACATTACCAGAAGCAGGAAAAACAGCACTTGGAATCAACTACAAATCAGCATCTCTATGACAACAAAGTAGTAAGACATTGACACACTGTTAATCGCTCCATTACGCAAAGTGTGCTTTGATAGATCATAATGGGAGTGTTTAGCATTAGCTCGTCAGTGAACATGGGAAATGTACTCAACAAAAGCCGCAAGTGCTGCTATTTTTGACAATAGGCTGAGCTCGGCAAACGAATCACAGAAATAAACTGAGGCTAAATCCTTCAGACGCTGTAACCTGACTGAACCTCTAACTTTGGAGGAAACACGATTCCCTCCTTCCTAAGTCCTCAAAGCTCTCCTTTCCCAACTACACTGGCAAAAGTTGATGAGGCAGCTAAGACCAAACATTTTAATGGAGATATTTGAGATATTTCAGTCTCAACCAACAAACATCGCCAACCCTATAACCAAATCATTTGCATAAGTAAAAATCTCCTTTTTTGACAGGAAGTCCTCATCAGTCAGATCACTACCATTAGAGTTGTTTCAACATGATCAATAAACCCGCCGCTCCTTCCCTCTGGTTTATTCATGAACACTGACCATTATGATTAAGGGAAATGGAAAAAAATAGGAGAGGAGACAGAAACAGGAAGACAAACGGATACCTCAACAACAACTATGGAATATAATAATAATTATGATGTCTGACAACCAAAGCTGAAAGTTATATATATCTAATGAAATATTTAATGCAGAATATTATTTTTCTGATTGTTTTCTGGTGTCCTACAGGCCTATGAATGATGGACCACTAGTTGGCATGACACTAAAATAAACAAATTAATTTATTCTATCATATAGTACATCTAAGAAACATGCTTGAGTATCAAGTATCACTCATAACTCTCTGTTTTACAGTTCTCTCCTGCAATGACAGCTCTTTTACACTTAAAAGCTGTTTTGTAGGCAGGTCTGACAGATGCAGTAATATGAGAGGGAGCTGGCTATCTTTAAACATTAATGTCTCATTTGGTAATGTTGGGAATGAGTAATACAGACTAACTAATGTTGCAAATGTAATAATAGTACATTATATTATCTCCCCTAAAGCATTGCAAGGACAGAACTTTTTAATACTTTGGAAGGCTCACTTACCTGATATTAAAAGCTAAATGACAAGCTGCTAAATGACTCCACCACAGCTCCCTATAATGCAGTGTAAATCATCTTTAAAGTCTCTGTAAGTTCACATAATGGACAACACATTACTGAATTTACATATGCTTAAAACTGTCAAAAAAATCATGTAAAAGTACAAGCTTGTCAACTCGTCTTTATCGAGTGAACATGCCCTGCCTTAAGTGAGGCTTCAGATTTTTTCTCAGGCCACTAACATGTTTTAGCCCCTTTCTCTTCAGGCCCTCCTTCCTGTTTTACGGCTAATAGGGTCAATCAAGTGTAACTCGATCCCAGTCTCGAATCTCCTCTTCCCTCCCATGATCTGTCAATGGTCTGGAGGAGCCCAATAATATGGGTTGTGGTTTAATAAGATTACTTAATCAACGGTATCTTGATCAATTGTCCTGGGGTGGCATGGGAGCCTGATTGCAGTAAACCCAGCGAGCTGCACAAAGATGGAGGAGGTTCAGCTCATGCTTTGTTTGAAATTTTTCTCGGTAATCACCATAAAATAACAACTTAAGCCAAAATATAAAAGCACATGGTCCACACAAATAAATAGGACCACAACCCTTTAAGTGAGACATTCAGAGGAATAGCTATCTCTCTTTTTCACATGAATCAAAAAAAGTGCTCACTTTGATTTTTGTGGGATTCTGACAGTGACTAATACAATGCAACCTTATCTATATGACAGAGCAACAGAATGCTACCGTGGCAGACATGTTTAGGTACAGTAGTAGTCTGTCTCATGTCTATGGTAAACCATCGAACACTCACACCGATCTATGATCCGGTAGATCCAAGTAAAAACTGTACTAACACAATGATAAGACTCACTGTGCCTTGGGCTGGATCCAGCTGCTGTAACAGAATCATCTTCTCATGTGAGTCCAGCAATTATTTAACCAATATTCGGGGGAAATGAATCCAGCAATGTTGACCCTATTTAATACCTTTGGGATATACTAAAACAAAGCCAACACTATCGTTGTATCCTGCCCATCAAACTACCTCAAGAAATATTCTGCACTCGTTGGCATTTACATAGTAATTTACTTAAGTGTAAAAATACATCATCTCCACCTTTTTATAAAAGCAGACATTACAATTATCCATTTAATGTCAGAGTAAGTAAAGCCCATTTTGAGGAGAGCGGAGAGACGTTTTACAGGAAATATTGAAGCATTGCTGTTCGGTGGTTAATTTGGGTTCGGTTCAAGTGTGTGTGCCTTGCTGACATCCAATTTTTCTCTCCACACAGGGTGCCTCTCACACACGCAGGCACACACAAAGACCGGGGCACACACACACTTCAAAGTTTACACTTCATGCTGCTCTGCCTTTCTTTAGAGCCAAATGATAGTAGGGCACTAATGAGGATGCTGATTGACCTACTGTGTCAAAAAAGAGAATACTAACTTTTGCAGTACTAAAGGTGGGACGATATATAGCAGAGTAGGAAATGCGATTTATAAAATAGCTTAATTGGTATCAGTATCCAAATCTGTCCCCACAGAAGAAGAAGCACAGAAGGTTTGAGTCATTGAGCCAGGAAAGCACTCAAATCAGGAAAGCACTCTATCCTGAATTATTCCATCTGTTAGGAGAGTAAAAGAATAAAGAGATAAGGTTGAGAGACTGCATTCCTATCGCATCTTTTAAGTCATTTTTGGCCACTCAAAATGCCTTACACTGCAAGTATTTGTTCAGTCATTCATACATTTTCACAGTGGCTGCTATACAAGGTGCCAACCACACATCATACATAATTCTATACAAGGGAAATTGGGATTAGGTATCTTTACCAAGGACACAACAACATACAGGCCAAGAAAGCCAAAAGGTGCACCAGCAACATAGAAGTTTGCTGCATTCAGGAGCAAAATACCTCAGCTTTGATTTCTGTGATGCTGTAGCTGTTGCTTTGCAAGCGTATGCTAGGCTAAACTATTCGTCCCTGGGAAGAGCTAAACTCTATGTGGAACTGCTGGGATTAAAAACAAAAAATGATTGATAGCCCTACAAATCATTGCTTTCTTCTAGTGATTGTATGAAATAAATATGATGAACAAAGACAGAGGATGGAAACTTACTTTCTCAGGTGCTCGTGCTCCTTCAGAAACAGCTCTGTTCTTCTGTTGTTGACTCCGGAGCCACTCTTGTATGTCCTAAGAAAAATCACAGATACATTGTTTAAGAACAGACAGAAATAAATTAAAATGATTTGGGCATTTACCATCTGTGCCTCATGTCTCAGAACATTTTTTCTTAGGGAAAGGATACTGCACAGAACCATGGCTGCAGCATTACAGTACAATTGTATTTTTTTAAGTGTTAACTAAAGTAATAGTTGTTCTTAGAGTGACAAAAAGGCACTGGCAAGTTGTGTAAAGCTGCTTCCATCAAATGTCATCAGCACCAGTACTGCATTACCTGCACTCCTTCCCAATAAAAACCCTTTCTGCTGTGACTCACCAATAGGAAGCTTTTAATGTGCTGCAGCAGCAAGAGGAATTATTCAGTTTTCATGAGCAGTAAATCACCACAGTGAATACGGAGGATCAGGGAAACTATAAAAACGATAGAATGGACGCATAGGAGTGGCTCAAAACTCCAAATCACCACATATTATACAAGAGCTTTTACAGAACTCACAGTTAGAATACAGCAAGCCTTGTAAAAACGCTGCTCTGTCTCTAGTCACCTGCATGATCATGCATGTTGAAACCAATCAGCTTAATACAACAACTTAAAAGAGAGGAGATGGCATGCTACTCTAGAGCAGGGCTATACTATTTCAGATCTGCACAATTGTCCTCTGAAGCCGGGAGCAAACGGTAATGCTTACAGCTCAGCTATACGTAGCACGGCTCTGCCGTGTTGTCTGCGAGCTGGGAAGAAATGTAAGTCACCCAATCTGTCTGCAGCACAGAGGAGCAGAGACATGGATTCATCCATATTTAAGTGTGGAAATTGATTAATCCGAGCTTGTATCTCAACAGAAAATTTAGTTGATGGGATAGCTTCAGAAAAGATATGCAAAGCCTAATTAATGATGAATTTTGATCCCTATGCTATCTATACAAATATTGATAGCATCATACAAACTAATGTTAATAAGGTGTCAGAAAAGAAGTCGTGCCCTCTGGTAGCAGTCAAAGTTGATGAATGGCGCTGGTTATCACGTTCACATTGCTGAGCGCATTGATTAAATCAAGCTATCAGCATCCCTGAACAGCTGCCTCCCCAAATGCGCTCCTTGGTTTCTCGTCATTCCGCCCCACCCTCCAGCTGGGTGAGAATAAGCCAGAGGGGGAGAAGGCGTGGGGGGGGCTGTGAAACGCAGGGCTATGCACTCACACATATTATATACCATAAACATCCTACTCCACTCAGCTCTCTGTAAGCAGTCCAAGAACAAATGTGCCCATTTCGTTCCCACTGCGCCATCGGAGATGCTGTGGAATGGAAACACAACACAACAGTGGCTGTCCCGCCAGAAGGGCTGATTCCATTGTTAGGATAAATACTGCCTGTACCGACAGCCAGCTTCATCACTCTGGCAAGGCTTTTTAAAAGGGCAACGATGTAAATCACAGGCCTGGCTGTCATTTGTGTTGCTGACATTCAGAGTGAAAGCAGGAGAGGAAGAGGCAGCGTCAGGTCTGCTCCGTGCTGCCGTTTTGAATGACACAGCTAAATGTAAGAAGTGTAACAGAGTGAGCGAGTGTGTTAATGAGTGTGTGAGCAGGTGGTTTGCTGACAGAATCTGCGAGCCCACTCCAAGAGGTATTGATAAAAGTGTTTGATAGAATGTCATACTGCTCATTTAAGAGCAAGTGTGCACTATTTCTTTTAATCAATATGGATTTTCTGTGATTGCAGTGGAAACAACCCCAATAGATCAAAATCTACAGTAAACTCCTTCCCAACTAGGTTTTTCCTCCATGCATGATCTCTACTGCCCTCTACCTGACAAAAAGCTCAACTGTACCAGCATTAACGGGAGCTTTTAAAACAGGGCTGCCCAATCCTGCTCCTCGAGATCTACTATCCTACATGTTTTGCAAATCTCCCTACTCCAACATACCTGATTCTAATCATCAACTCACAATCAAGTAGATGAAGCTTGCTGAGGGCTTGTTAATAATTGGAATCAGGTGTGTTGGAGTAGGGAGATCTCGAGGAGCAGGATTGGGCACCCCTGTTTTAAAACATGGTGCAGGCCAGCAACATGTCAGGTATATTGGACATAATTCTTAGCAAATACAACTTATTCTGCTGTATGCTGTATCCAAGGTGTGACTATTGTTATCTTTTTGTGTTACGATGCTAAACTCGGCTGCTATGGCCGAGTGAAAACAGTGAGATCCTGTGTCTGTGATTTGGGAAGAATACTTATATAATAAATGTACCTTACTCTTGACAACTTTGGAGTAAACACAGATTTTTTTTAAAAAAGGCACTCAGTATTTTTCTGTGCAGGTCCCTCAGGCATGATTAGATCAAATGTAGTTAGCTCATTTCTTTGTCATAAGGCGATTGATCAGCTCAAGACTACCTGAATGCTCTCCTTTGCCACACATGGGGGATTTAGAAAATAAACTGTCACATGTTTAGTGTGACTCAGCATCTCATTGCCCTTGTGTCATAACAGCGGCAGTGGTAATTCCCCTACCTGTAAACTCAGATGGTTCCCTCATTAGTGGCCCCCGGACGAATTAGTCATCATCGTTAGCTTGAGCATTGACTCAAAAACACTGGCTCATTTCTATGCATTAGATTCATCAGCACTGAGCCGATTAGCAGGGTCAGTGGCACTTCTTAGTAATGTGATTTAATGAGAAGTCAGAGTGAACTGCTGCGTGTCATGCTGACCTCAGGGGATGTTACTGATTAGATATACACAGTTTAAAATTGGATTGCTTAGGTGCAGTCACTGTCAATTATCATTTATCATAAGAGTGTGGTAATATATTAATATATAAATATTTGTGATATAATCACTAATTCAGAAGATCTAAACACTATTGTGCATTCTATATATTTATTTTTCCTTATTTGTTTCTTACACTAAGCATTTCTCTTCTGTATATCTGACGAAATTTATTCTTACATGATACATTAAAAGGACCATTCTTGCTAAAATATTTATGCTAAAAACAGGGGCAACAACAACAATCCTGGTAATATTACAACTATTAAAAATTATTTAATGATCCAGAGAGGCCTTTAGCCAAAAAAGGAAAGGTACCAAGCCTACATTTCACCCACTCTGTGTGCATGTTCCTTGGAGGTACCTGACAGATTACAGTATAAAATGTAATTGTATAATGCCTGATATTTCAAAATGTAACCACAATACTGTAAACTACACTTTCTGTGTGATGGGCACCAGTACATTTTCTACCAGCCTCTTGAATTAACCTGCAAGCCAAGCACTTTTGTATTTACCATGGAAAACATGAACACTGCCTACAGTTATACAGTATATTATCCGCCAAATCCAGTGAAGGGAGGAGATAATTACTAATGTTTTTTATTAATATACTTGTAAAACAGTTATGGAATCAATCAACTAAATCTAATGAAGTAGATCAGATATTAAATTACTTTATGAAGCAGCAGCAACAGGATATTTGCATACTAGATGCCTGTAGAGGATCAATAGGAATCCTGCGGTGCTCACCGTATGCTCATTCCTGCGTCTTTCAGATCGATAAGCCATTACAAAAAAAAACGACAGGAGCCATGGTCTGTCTCGTTTCAATACACTCACTCACAACTGAGCCAATCTGAAGAGAGGACACACTTTCTCAACACAAGGTCACAGAGACCATGAATCTTCTCAGGCTTTAATGGCCAACATTTTTCAAGGGTTTTCCAAGTGAAGTTAAGGTTTAACTATTCCTCCGATGAAACTACAATATAAAAACACTGTGAATAATGCTGTGCAGTTTTTATTCCTGCACAGCTGCTAAGATCAAACACAATGCATCACATCCTAAGTTGTTGTGTATACAGTATCTTGTGAACACCACATACTCCTTCCGGCAAGGAATGACTGGATCATCTGTTTCAGCTGTTTGTGGTAGCAGGCAAAGCCACCTAAGAAATACCTATTAAGGTTGATAATCTGACACTTGCTGACCATAAAAACATTTTTCTTTACAGTTTAAAGTGAGACAAAAACTCATCCTGGCATTAGATTAAATGTGTTATTGATAGTGTTGTGGATTCCAATTAATTTTACATCATAAATATTCAAGTACAGAGACCATACTCCCATCTTTCTGACACATGCCTCTATACCTGCAAGCCAAATCAATCACAGTGTGGCACTGTGGCATGAATAATTACTTACTCTATGTCTTTTCTGACAGATCCTAGTAGGTCTTCCCTTTCCCGGATGGCCAAAAAGTTTCCTTTAGTTTTGTGGAATTCATGTGTGTAATCCTGGTTAAAAAATATAAACAAATTGGAGGAAAATGAAGAGAAAATAAGGCAACAAAACAGAAATACAGTATTTGGGCTTTTACTGAATTTTACTGAAAAGAGGAATACATAGTGTATTTACAAACAGTTACAGAAAACTAAAAATGTAAAATAAACAGAGTATAAAAGTAGTAGAGAATAGCTGAGCAAAGAAATTATATGAAATGGATAATAATGCAAACCTGCAGGATGTCTCTGTGTCTCTGAAGTGTGTGCATGAGTGCAGCGTTGAGAGAAGCTGTGCCTGGGGTGCTGGTGTACTCCGCCATCTTGTCATTTATTGCTGTCAGCTGGCAAAGACATGGAAATTTAATAGATGCACAGATAGGTAGAAAAAGGACACCAGGGAAACCAGGAGATTAGCAGATAGGGAAGACTCACATAGAATGTCAAACATCCAAATAGATTCTTCATAAGGTGCAATACTGTCAGCATAAGCATTAACTGCCTGTAGAAGATGCTTTCATTCTTGATGCCTTGTATATTTCGACTTCAGCTCATTAAGTTCATTAGCACATTGTTTTCTGACGCTTAACAAACTGCTTATTATTAGGGATGCACCGATGTGAAAATTTCGGCCGATATCAATATCCGATATACATATCGGCAGTGACTGCCGATATCGATATTTGCCGATATCGATATATGTAGAGAAAAAGTTTTCTGTAGTGTCACAAATTTAGTACAGACCAGAAAAAACACTGTACATTTGAAAAGCACAACATTGCTCTTTATTTAAAGGAAGGCTCACTGTAAAACTCTGTCATGTGGTTAGAGGAAGTACGGCGGAGCGGACCCGATGGAGCTCCGCGAAGGCGGCGACATCAGCGGCCGCGGCGGAGGCGGAGGCCGGCGATGAGAAGGCAGCAGGACGACGTCCGACACCCCGGAGCAACGTTCCGCGCGTTTTTTTTTTGTCTTTTCGGGCGATGCGATGTGACAGAGGAGCCCGCTAGGACCAGCTAGCTTAGCGCGTCGCCGAGAGACACGCAGACAGTGACCCAACTAACTGTAGCGGTTTAACTCTGCCAATTGTTGACATCGGCCAGAATTTGTTGACATCGGACCGATGCCGATAAGTTAAAAAACGTGACATATCGGCCGATATATATCGGTTGGCAGATATATCGTGCATCACTACTTATTATGCTTATTATGAGTCATTGGGTACAACAGTGATTGTAATCTGTTCTTTTCCTTGATTGAAGAGTCGTGGCATAAACTCAGTGCTGCTTTATGACAAGCTTTTTGCTAAACCTTTCACAGGCCACTAACACATGTCACTTACTTTGCCCAGCAGCTGCTCAATCTCCACTGACATGGTGTCAAACATCCTGTCCTGGGTAGAGTTGTTTAGCAAAGGGGTGGTGTCTGACCTGGAGGAGGAATAACAAAGAATTGGGAACAATTAGCTTAAAAGTAATGTGAATCCTATTAATTTTATTTGGAAGTATCTACATTTTCAGGATATACGGTCTCTCCCAGTCTCATCCACAGAACATAAAAGTGTTTAAATTACTATACTAAAATATTTGGGTGTTAGGATTAATTAGATAAATATGCTCTCATTCTCTCTTATTGACTTCCTACACAGATGCCACAGCAAATGAACAAAACCCCTTAAGTTTCTATGGGCTCATTGTATTGTTCATGCATATTTCCTTCCTGTTGCCTGCACTTCATTGTGTTGAAAAGCCTCTAACAGACCCATGTCTTCCAACCACTTGACCATTGTAGTCTCACACAAAACTACAACATTTGCTCCTTTTTGACTTTTAAGATCAATAGATGTTGAATATCCCATTGTCTGGTAAATTATCACTCGTATGAATGTGATCAGGAAAACAATTTTTGACTATTTTTAAGTTCTCGTGGAATGACTAGTTGCCTACTATTAAATCAATCGCCAACTATTTGTAATCAGTTCAAACATTTTGAGTTATTTAAAAAAAAAAAAAAAAAAACATTTTCAAAATTCTTCCGCTCCAACTTCTGAAATGTGAATATTCTCTGGTAGAGATGAGTAATGTTGCAGTAATATATCTGAAAAGTCACATGAGCCTAAATGTAGTATAAGATATTACATATTTTGGGTATTGCAATATTGTGATATGGCTGTTTTTGTTGTTCTATCATTTTCCATAACGGAATTAGTATTTATAACCACATCACTGCTGAGTATTTAACACCAATCTCATTGTGCAAATATGTGATTTGATTTTGTCCGATTTTAGGACAACACCTTGCCCTAAGGAAAAAAGTGTTGACATTTTTCACATGTTCCCTTCTACCTACAGGAACTGATCAGACCATAAACCACCACCTCACCCCTGCCTGCAGCTTGCTGTGTTCTAAGCAACTCATACTCTGGCCCAGGGCTGCCCAATCCTGCTCGTCGAGATCTACTATCCTACGTTTTGTGGATCTCCCTACTCCAACACACCTGATTCTAATCATCATACATCAGTAATTTAACATCAGGTGTGATCACCTGATTCTAATTATTAACAAGCCCTTGGCAAGCTTCAGCTACTTGATTGTGAGATGATTAGAATCAGGTGAGTTGGAGTAGGATGATTCGCTAAACGTGTAGGATAGTAGATCTCGAGGAGCAGGATTGGGCAGCCCTGCTCTAGCCCTTCGAGTTTTCCAATGAATGAGAAACGTGAAGCAAATCAAATGCGTTATTAAATATTATTATTATATCGCTGCTAAACTCTGGGGGTGTGAATGGAAGAAGTGAAGTGATCTCACGTGTCTCCTCGGCGGACATCCCTGGAGCTGCTGTAGCTGGTGCACAGTTTGCTGAAGGAGACCAACTTCAGGTCAAGCTCGTTCTCCAACTGTCTGGCCTGCTTCCGCAGATCTGCAACACACACACACACACACACACACACACACACACACACACACACACACACACTGTAATGCTTGCAAACAGCTCAGTTTGTTTATATATATATTTATATATATATATATATATATATATATATATATATATATATATATATATATATATATATATATATATATATATATATACACACACGTGTGTGTGAGAGAATGAAAAAGTCATCAACATGTCATGAGATCCTCACACTAGCTAAAATACACACATTTTGCAGGAAGTTTTAGATAGATGTGTTTTCTTATTACCTATATGTATATATAGGAACACATAACTGCAGGACATATAGACATTTATGGTATTTATTTTCCCTAATGTGATGTTCAGTGATCATTTGAAGATTGCATAGAGATAGGTGTATGATGTAAACTGCTCTGGTGTAAACTGCTATAGCTATATTTCTCCGTTATTTAGTTAACCGAGATACATGTCTTATAAAAACGCCACTCATTACCATGCAGGTACTCTACCACTTGGCACAAGAGACTCTCGCTGTGACTGTGACAAACTGTTAAAAAGTGGCGACAGTCGTAACGTGAAAAGCGTGTCGCTGTAACTTCAGCTCAGTCGTCGACGCTAGCTTAGCTCGCTGGGGGCTGGTCTCTGCTAGAGACACGTCAAGTTACAGAAAAAAAAACACGGAGACGCTGAGTCTGGGCGGCTGAAAACGTGTGTGTGTTACTGTGACGGACGGTGCTCTCAGCAGTCGTCGGTTCTAAATGTGCTCGGTTACCTTCCCAGTAGTTGCTGCTTCCTATTCCTGCCATCTTTGTTGTCCTGCGACGTCACCGAGTTCCGGGGGTGGGACGTGCCAGTTGGAGCAGACGACGTCAGCGTCGACGTGCGATGCGTCGCGTTAAAAAAAACTCTTGAATATAAAAGCCCTCAGTGACAAATATTGTAAAAATGTAAGATATCTACAACTTTGGATCCCGTGGTCATACATGATTCGATATTTTGTAATCCTCGAAAATAAATGTGTCTCTTTTAACATTTAATATTCAGACTGGTTATTTAATACATGTATGTATTTGAGTTGGTGTCCTGCAGAGTTTTGGTTGATGTTTCGAGTCGGATCCATTTAAAGGAGAGACCAGTCACATTAATAGCGCAAAACAGTTACAAAGTTGATTCCATTACGAGTCTTGGTTAAATATGTGTCTGTTGAGCAATGAAACCTTGTACTTTCAATATTTTCCTTAGTGTAATTTGGGTTAATACGTGTGATAACGCTTGTATCTTATTGAGCGTCGAGGCAGCTGGTTTTGTGTTGTTGTGTTCAGAGTCTCCACCAGGGGGCGTCGTTTGCCAGGTTACAGCTACTCAGCTGGTTTGTGTAGTCAGAGATGTTTTATTTAACTTTTATCCGTGAAAACGTTTGTAGAACAATGAAATTACATCCATATGTTAAACACATTAGACACATCAGACATTGTATTTGGTAATGTCTATTGTGTGCTCATTGTTATTTCAGTCTTACAAATTAAGTGGAGGAAAGCATTGCTGATAAATAAAACTGAGGAGATCAATCCTCAAACACAAAGTGTTTCAGCTTCCACTTTCTATATATTGTTAACCATCTGTCTCACTGTGCAGTGCTGAGAGTCTAGTACGATGGCAGAATGATATCTGTAATTCAACTCTTCCCAGTCAAAGTGAATATTTCAGACATCTATGATTACAACCCCAACACATCCAGTGGAGCTGTGACTCTCCTTTGCTGAGATGCACTAAACATCTCATATCTCATCATGTTTTTTTTTTTAACCAATAGATTCTATTTGTTGTTTTGTTTCTCACAGATGGTGAAATGCTGCAGCATCAGCAGCATTAGAGAGATACACACGCACAGTTCCTCCTTAAGACCTATCATATACTACACAATTTGTGGGACATGATTGTCTGATAAACTACACTGAATAATGCATGCAGTAAATATAGAATAGATTATTTGTGCCGATTAATGTCACATAGTAATGTGATTTTGTGCAATGTCTTATAAAAAATAAAGTACTCCTATAATTTGTTCATTTAGTTTCGGATTCGTGAAGTACATATTCAAGATGTTTTGTGTGTGTGTGTGTGTTTGTGTCGGGGCCTTTTTAATGCTGTGTTTTTACAAACACTTATATATCCTAATTAGATATATACCAAAGGTTGTGCAACATGCACTGCCTCCAGTGATCACATCAATGGATGTGTAGTTTGGTGAAGGGTTTCCAAACGTTTCCATGCCAAGTAGCCTCAATTTTTTATGTTCTAAGAAGATTCTCCTTCCCCTAGCAATAGGAGTACCATAGGTACAGTAAGGTAGAGGGTATTTGGTCTGTGACCTGAGAGGTGATGAATATAAATAGCCATAAAAGCAATAGGCTACATTATATAATGACTCGTAAGAGAAAAATCCTGATTTATTTTGGTTTGATGAAAATGAAAAGTTGACAAGAGTGCCAAAGAAGGGCTGCTTTATTTTAAAAATTAGACAAACAGACTGCACAATACACGTACACAACATGAGATCAGTTATACAAAGTCAATAATGTATTACATAAGGATCAGATATTTTAGTTATGTCGTCACAGAAATGAAACTCAGACAAATGTTTTAGACAGATGTGTTTTCTTATTACAATATTACCTATATGTATCTGTAGGAACACATAACTGCAAGACATATAAACACTTATGGTATTTATATTTTTTATTGGTGTGTACATTACACATCTACAAACTTGACATTTCTGTGACATGTTAAGCTCTATATTTGTGTGGTTAAAATCAAATAAATGCAAATGCATACAACTTATAAACAGAGTGTATTATATAGAGCAGCTAAGGCCATGTCATATTGGGGATGGCTAAAGATAACGCACTTAATTGTTTCTTGTCAAAAGGGCATTTCCTCAACCCATCTTTTGAACTTTCCCTGCACTTGACTGACTCCTCCCTGCTGAACATGACATTTGGAATAGAATACACACCCACCGACCCATCCTCAAAGCCCACAAACACACACTGCTGCTCACACATAACCAGAGTCAAGGGGTTCTTAGACAGGAACACACTCCCCACTCTTTTCCCATCTGAGACTTGCACCACTGTGAGGACAGGCCTCCCGTGCAGCAAACAAGTACAACTTTTCTCCAGGTTGTTAGGATGGGATATGTATGCAAAATAGCATCCAGCTTTGTCTAAGCGGGCTTTCATTACAGGGCCTTCTGCTTTAAAGGAGCACAGTCTGTCCTGAGACAGGTCCAACAGGGTGATGGCTTCATTATCAGTGGACAGTAGTGCGTAGCTCCCGTTGGAGGACATCTGGAAGTCCTGTGGCTGACAGTGAAACGTTTCTGGCAGCTCAAAATGTCGGCACATTGTCTCCTCCGATATATTCCAGGTGTAGAATCCCCCCGAGGCCCCCATCACCACCACAAAGCCCGGGTGCTCTGAAAGCGTGTGAAAAGCGACAACGTGCTCCGAGCTTTCGAAGCAGGAGAAACGCTTACTGATCCTGCCTGACCACAGGCTGGCTGCCAGCAGGTCCCCACGGTGACACCCAATCAGGAAGGTGCTCTCAGGGGACACCTGTGCATCGGACAGGCACACGTGTATGCTGCACACGATGCCCCCGTTCGCCAGCTTCCAAACCCGAGACAACCCTTGCTCAGACATACTCACCCCGAAGTTACTGTTGGACGTGATCAGAATGTCTGAAGCTCTGCTATCTCGGATCCGCAGGATATTCTGCCTGGTTTTTATCACCCAAACGTAAATGTCTCCCGCTGAGAGCGTCACGAGGTGAATGCTATCCGGCGAAACCCGCAGCTTTTCCACAGGACTGTCGTGCTGAAAGGCAACATTTGGAAGGCCTGTGGCTAAGCTCCATCTCCACACTGTCTCTGAGCCATCTCTGGTGTAGAACCACTTCCCTGTCTGTTCCACCGCGATTTCTTTAACTCCACGCCGCATTCTCGGAGCTACGGCTGCAGCGTATATCATCTCAGAGTCCCATACGAAGAGGCAGCCATCACAGGTTACGCATGTGACATCTGAGGACGTTTTGAGAAGCGTAAGCGGCTGCTTGTTCGTCTCTAAGGAGAGAACACACTCCCCCGTGCTGACGCTCCAGACCAAGACCAAGGGACACATGTCTAGCAAAGCCAGAAAAAGATGGCCATCCTGGGAGAGCACAGCTTGAATAAAGGTCCTACCCTGTGGAGCCAAGAACTGGTCCCACAGCTCCCAGTTACATGTATCCCACATTGTAACCTGCTGATTTTGACACACCAATAAAGTGTTGGTTTCATGCGAGTAATCTGTATTGACGATATAAGGTTTACCCCCAATAAAGCTTTCTTTGACGAGTGTGAGCGCTTGTGTTTCGGCTGCCACATCCCAGACGGTTACATCCCCTGTGCTGTCAACACAGGCCATTTCCTGCTTATCTTCACAAAGGATTATTGCTGCAACCCCACTGTGGTTTGGGTTGGAACAGGTACCAAGGAGACTGCTGCTGTCGGTGTCGAACAGAGAGACGGTGCCGTCCTCCTGCCCACAGTACATGTGAGAGCCGGCAGTGGAGAAAACCACACAGGTCACACAGCTCTGACACTGGAAATGAGTCACGGTCTCACAGGAGGCTTCAAACACACTCACAAAGCTCTCACCTCCCCACCACACACACAACCTTTTCTGACATGTGGCAAACCCCTTGATTTCGTTTCGCTGGCTCGACTCTGCGTGCTCCGTTTTCAGAGGGTCCTTAACCTCCAGGAACATTTCTGGGCCCGTCACATCCCACAAGAACATCTTGTTGCATTGCGTGGAAAGCAGCATGTATTGGCCACTGCTTTTCACTCCCGCAAACTTTACATCCTCCTGCTCACACCTCAGTGATAGTTTAGCTACATCGCAACTAGGGCCTTTACTTGTCCACACCGAAGCATCGTCCATGACTTCCGCAACAGTCCCACAGTCAGTGCCAGCTGCTTCTTGAACAGAAACCTCCCTGCTGGCTCCAGCATCGCACCTCAAACACTGAACGGAGGTGACAGTGGACGGAGCCGGAGAAAGCAACACACATAATCCACTACCTGTCTTCCCACTCTCATGTTTGATCTCTCTGACGTAATCTTTGATTGCAAGAAACACGTCCAGACAGGGGAGGAGGCTCGTCTCCATTACTGTGGGCAGCTCCAAGGGCGAGCTCTGCAGGAAGCAAGCTGTCGATGACAGTGTACTCGCTAGGAGTTGTCTTTCTCTTGAAAAGGTGAATGTGGATGACCTCTCCTCACTCTTCAACATGGCCACCAGGTCCCAGAGGAGTCCGGCTCGAACCATGGCCTGGTGAAAGCCTGGTGACATTAGCAGCCCATGCTCCAACTCTTCCCACCGCTCACTTTCTTGTAAGTGGTGCGGCAATTCTGTGATTTTCCTTAAGTTGACTCGGCCAGCCTCTTTGGCGCAATAAGTGAAGACGAATGGCTGGCTGGGTAGCTGAGATTTTGTTTGAGCGGTGCTTGGTCCTGATTGTTTCTCAAGAAATGGCTTAGTACTTCCACAGGCCCTTCTACCACTGAAATAATCTGCCATTTCTGAATGAATTTCCCTCTTTGCCCCATGAGTGCCTAAATACCGCTTAGCCACAACCAGCCCAAAGTGCCTGTTCCCCCAGCACAAAACCTGCGACCCCGCAGCTGATCTACGGATGAGAAAGCTCTTCAAATCCAAAAGAAGTCTCTCCACCGCCACTTGGGTGACCACGCGATCCTGATCCTGCTCAACGCGTTCAGCCAGTACCCTGTCATCACGGGACAAGAGATCGGCGAGCTCGGCCTCCGTGAGCCCAGCCCTGGAGAGGGTGAGGTAAGACACGGCACGAGCCACCAGTCCCGAAGTATGTTTCTGCTCTAGGTGATCCAGCAGGGCAGAAATGGATGAATGGACGCCATTTTGGAGTGACGACTCAGTCACCTCTGAATCTGATGCGGGAAGGGAGAAAGAAAAGAAGCAGAATAAGAGAAAAGTAAGGTAATTTCATCACATCATTTTTTTTTTTACTCTAATCAGTCATACCGGAGTGCCAGAGAGATGCGTGCACGTGCAGGAGGCGAGCGTAGAGAGGCAGACAACAGGAAGTGAGCGCCGCGTTCACCAGCGCCTGCTGTCCGGATGTCACCCTCCTCCCCGAACGGCTCAGCATGGATGCCATCATCTTCACGCACTGATTCCTGTTGGTCAAACTGAGCCGCACGCACACATATCCCGACTTCTTCTCGCTGCCCTCTGAAACGTGAGGGAAGGGACCGCGCTGTGTGTAATGTCGGTCGATGGCCTGCAGGACAGGCGTCGGCTTGGAGGAAACTGCGAGGATTAGTTTGACCCCCGGAGGGAGGGGGGAGGGGAGGCTGTCCACGAGTTGTGCCCCAAAGTTATTTTTGATCTGATCCAGGCCATCAAGGATCAGGACTAAAGGTCGTTTGGGTGAAGGCAGGAGGGAGAGGAGGGAGGAGAGATGTTTTTTAAGCTCTGATAGACTAGCATTAGGTTGTATAGCACCATGTTTAGGGCCTCCAAGGTTTGAGCAGAGTGCTTTAATGTTTAGGTTGAGGTCAGAAACCTCTGTGCTGGGTTTATGCTGAGGATCCAGCTTAGTAGTAGGGCTGCAGTTGGAATTGTTATCTCTTTGAGTACTCATATTAGGAGCATCAGGGTCTGTGCCAAGGTAGAAGTTAGTATTCTCCATAGTGGAAGTACAGTGAGTAGGGGAGTAGTGCGTGGCGATTTGATAACACAGGCTGGACAAAAGGTGGTTCAGAGAACGCTTGATTGACAAGTTGGTAAAAAAAGTGATCACCACAGGGTTGCTTTCATGTAGCCAAGACTTTATCTATGGAAAGAGAGAGAAAAAGCACATTTTTAAAAAATATATATCATGAAGGCTGTAATGGAAAAAGATTGTAAATTCCTAGGGTCTGGGAAAACATTTCAAATCTTAGGCAGTTAAACAGATATCTATGGCTGCAGAAACCTGACAAAAGCACACAGTATAGTATACAATTATATTAGGTAGAGATAAAAGAGCCATTGAGCATTTGAAAATGCTGCGGCTCCATGTGATAAGGCTGCAGCTGGATCATCTTTGGATAATGGATTGCTGTCGTCTATATCAGATGACCCAGCGAGTTATATCGATGCCTGATCTACTAAGATCCCAAATAAAGAGTATCAATGAGTGAGTCGATTTCAAGTTAGTTATTTAATGAAGGTTGACACACACACACTGACTGGATACGCGTAACAGCGCTGCAGTCTGGCTTCAGACGCCCCAGATCTAATATTATAATAAAAAGGTGAAAATGCACAGGACCATGTAGTAGACTCTAAATCCCTGAATTACAGCGCAAATGTCTTGTAAGCAATGTTTGTAAGCAGGTCTTATTTTTAACTCTTTTAAAAAACCCTTTTCTGGTGTGAACTTCCATAATACCTACCTGTTTAGCGCAGTGTGCCAGCAGCGTTGTCTTCCCTGAACACGGCCCTCCTGTGACCACTAGCGGGCCCCGGCAGTCGCTCTGCTCCACATAGGATTTAATCTACAGAACGTGAAGGGTGGAAAAAAATAATGATGTTTTGTTGCATCTCAGACTCTTTTGGGAATTGTGGTTTATCAGATTTATCAGAAAATAATGTTAAATAAACATAAACAGCAGAAAGTGAGCTTTTAATATCATTTTGATTTTAAGTTCTAGGTGTAACCCTGTCCAATCTACACACTTATTTAGAAGTCTGTGTATCAGCCAATCAGAAGAGAGGATCAGTAATGCATAGCAACAGCAAATGATCAGAGAGAAGCAACTAGCATCTGATATTAACACTCTAAAATAAAGCCCAGGAAAAAGTGTAAAATACCGAACCTCTGAGTCACGAGGAACAAAAAATCGTCCTGACCTCTTCCTTTTCTGCCCGTGTGATGTCATAAAATCCCGACAGGACGGTGCAAAGTTCCTCCTGCTCAGCCCGCTCCTGAGCCAGAGCATCACCCGGATGGGGGTCTCCGCTGGTCCCTGAGACCTTCCAGCTGTCAATCAAGCCCACCAGGTCAGTGAGCACCTGCTGGCAGAGGCTCTCGGCGTAGGCCCGCCTCCTGGCCGTGGTGTAACCATGGCGAGGCTCGCACTCCGTGGTGGTGGTGTAGACCAGGAGCTGGCAGGAGGCGATGAAGCCAGGGAGGAAGCTGTCGCACACGTCCGACAGTAAGTCATCCTCAAAGGTCGGCTGAGAACACAGAGAAGATGAAGAACGTGTAACAAGAAATTGTGAGTGATAAATCTTATTTTGTTGTAGGATGAGTTAAACGTACGGGTATTGTCTGCCCTTTCTCCTGCTCAGCTTTAGCGTTGACCACCTTGTGGACGTAAACCAGGCAGCGTCTGATTATGTCTTTACGCGGACGACCCTCCAGAGCAAATCGCAGGTCTGCATCCAGGGCTGGAGCGAGGCAGTGAAAACGTACTCTAATCATTACACAAGCACACACACACACACACACACACACACACACACACACACACACACACACACACACACACACACACACACACAGCCATATTCATACACATACTCGCCTGATCTGTAATAGCTGCGGCCTTTCTCTGCAGAAAGGAGACCACTGCTGACACACTGACTCACAGCCGCCTGAAACACCTTCCTCAGCTCTTCTTCTTCATCCTCCATTCTGTTCTCCTCTTCCCCTTCAACATTTGCCTGCTGTAAAGGAAAACAGATGTGATATTTAAGAAAAGAGCAGCACGGTTTCATTATACGTAATATCTTTAGAAGAGATGACAGAATATTAACATCCAGCCAACTTAAAGCAAACTCCTCTCACAGCAGCAAAAAGACATTTTACAATGTAATTATTTACTGTTTGCTAAGGAGATAACTTTAATATTGTTCAGTGCGTAAATGTTTTAAACTGAAATGCATCAATAGACTGACTAAATATGAAATAACTAAGACATCACATTGTTGGATTTGCACTTTTTTTCTTCACATCTCTCCTGTTTTGTGAATTGGAGGTAAATGAATGTAAATGTATTTTATTTACATAAAAACAGGTGATTGTGCTGAATGCTGCCCATGAACTAAACTGAGTTTAAACTGAGTGCACAGCTGGATCAGCTGGTGTGTTTCTGAGCTTCTCACCCGAGGGCGGCGTGTGTGTGCGTGTGTCCGGCGGTAGGAAGGAGGGACGGTGTTCTCGTCCCTCTGGTAAACTCTCTCCAGCTCCAGGGTGCTGACGCCGGCCTGGTGGCTGCCCTGCAGCAGCAGCTGGAACTCGGACACCTCCACCTGGGCAGGTGAGCTGGCTCTGCCATACTGGTGTCCTACAAGGGCCTGCAGCCCCGCCGTGTGGACACGGGGGGAACAGCAGGACAGGACGCAGGGACGAGACGTCATTCTTTCTGTTTTATTTCATTTAGTTTTCTTGGTGAGATTGTGGGTAGATGTGTAATTATTTAAATTAGGAATATAAAATAATAAAATCATATAATATCATATATTATCTTATTATAAATGCATTGAGTGGTAGTGATTAGACACATTTGTAATGAATTTGTTTTTGGATTCATTAAGATTGTTTTCTCTTGACTGAACACAGGATGAGGTCTTTTCATTTCTTTTTTTTTGATTTAGGGGACAATGCCTGCCATGTAAAATGAAATGTAAAAACACAACGCTATCAACAAGTTTTATATTGTAGGTGGAAAAAATATTTAATCAAATAAATGCTTCTTTGAACTGTATTTAAAAAAATGACTTTCTCATCGTGCACCATGACTTGTCACTGTCCCTTAAACAGTAGAATTAGGAACTATTCTGGTTAAATGAAACTCAAGACAGTAGTGAAATAAGTTTAAAGTACAGTATTACTTTACTTTTAAAATTTTTCAGGCTGGTCAGCTGCCCAAATAAAAAAGGAGACAGTTTTTGCTCTAGAAGATCTCCTTCAAATGCCCTTTCAGTATAAAATCTTTAGTCCTTTTCTTTATCTAAAGATAATATGAGGCTTCAGCAATCTGAGTTACTCAATATATACACTTATTCTTTTTTAGTATAGAATGTCTTCCTTGTGTGAAAGTGCATTATGAAGGGATATTGTTTTCTTTTGAGAAATCATTTTTCATTTGTGGCACCTGACTGTTGTGTTGAAGGTTGTGAGTTCATCCTTTAATCTCAGTGATTTATATACCAGTAAAAAAGGTCCGGCTGAGCTCTCACGACACTCTTTTATCAGCTGCTGTCTGGTGTTTTCATCTGGCCAACAACTGGGATCACTGGATTCATAGGGGTCTATCACCTGCAGACACACACGACAACGTAATGATTAAAAAAATAATCCAAACCTGCGAGGACGGGTATAATTCAGCTCATGAAAAGCACACAGTGAGATGTAATAAGAGAATAAAAGATATAGTGGCTCAATATTATTCTCCAGCTTACTTACCCACACACACACATGCACATGCACATGCACATACTGTTTTTTGTTAAATTTGATTAGACTCACTAGAATTAACTGTACCTCTACAGTGGCCTGGAAGAATAGAAACACACATACTTGTAATATCCATTCCTTTTTTGCATTCCATAGGTTAAGTAATGGAAGAAACTGCTTTGGTTATGGCCACCATAGTTTCAATGCATCAGATAGTTATTCAATTTACCTTCGTTATAATAAATGTTATCAATATTAATGGACAAAATAAAACATATGAGTGAATTTAATATCTGACATGTTTTTTTTTTGTCATTGTATTTGAGGAAAAAGACACACTTGCACAAAAGTGACTTTAAAAGCAGCAGACCTTTCAGCCACCAGACTGAATCATGTGAAAAGAAGTTATGCCACCAATGCTGATTTTCAGAAACATATCAGTTAGCAGAAAGCAATTTCATGCTTGTAACTAGATGTTTTTGCCACATATTGGATGTCAAGTTAAAAACGTTATTTTCCCCATCAAAGGAAAACACTGTAAGAATAAGGTTTTCTTCATCACCCCCGCCTCTCCTTTCTGACAGGACTCAATAGTACCAGGCATAAAGATGGTATTTAAAAGTAGTACTTTCATAAGTGCAAAGTCCAACCATGCATATATTTGCATGATGATGATGGCAGCAATAATTGACTTTCATTTCAATGCATGGAGCAGGATTTAGTCCATTTAAAATGTATAATTACCCTGATATCCAGTCCCAGTGTGTGTCTGCAGTGGTCTCGAACTTCAGGGAACACACTCTCCCTCAGAGCCCTGCGCTGCAACACGCTATCTGTAAAGAGCATTAATACACGTTACACATCTGTTACACATCGTCCACCTCTGAAGATACTGAGCATTCTGCTGAAGCTGAAGGCAAGCCACTTCAAATTTCTACTGGATATCACCATGAAATGTACACAGTTGATTTCTTACAGGGAAGTTTATTAATTATACATTTCCTACAATGTTATTTTTAAATATGCAAATGAGACATTAGTGCTTATATAAAGGTGTTCACAATGTACAGTATATAGAATTTAATTAGAATAAAACTGGTGTATGCAGGTGCAGCTGCTGAAGTGAAGTAAAGTGAGTTTTGCTTTGTAAAAGTCCTAGATGTTTGTTGAAAACTATTATTAGATACAATATTTAATATCAACATCACTTCATATCAAGATTTAAAACAAATATGGAGCATGTGCCGTATCTCGCCTTATGCTACATGAACATACCCTCTGGGTTGGAGCACAGATAGAGTTTCACACAGGCCGACCTGCAGCTGGATTTGGAAGGAGATCCGTCCTTACGCTTCCCCCTGGAGCACATGTCGAACCAACAGCTGTCTCAAAAACACGTTTGAAAAAAAGCGTTGAAATGGAGGCTTTCACGGGCCGAGCAAAAAGTTCATAGCTGCTGCTTTTCCCTCGGTGCTGCTGTTTTTTTCTTTTCCATTAGTTTACTCCCTCTGCACTCAGGAAACTCTGACCATGGGTGTTTATACACACCCACTGCTAGCACATACACACACACACACACACACACACACACACACACACACACACACGCTCCAGGAAAGACCAGCAACACAGGAGACAATTTCCCATATTTTTTTATTAATTAACATTTGTACACAATAAATACAAACTTTGTTGATTTGTACAGCCAATAATAATAATAATATGCAGAAAGACTTTTGCACCTGTTCTTATTATTGTCACCATGGCAACAGTCTGTGAAGCGAGGGAGGCCAGTCGCTCCACCACATCGTTAATAATAGCAGCTGTGCAGCTGCACCGAACTGAAGGATGAAATAAAAAGAATTATATAATACGTAAAAAACCCCAAAACAGGCTCATGCCGAATAATTAAACACTGTAGCCGACCAAAAGGACTGGTAAAAAAAAGTGGAAATCCTGTGATAAATGTTCTATAGGATACTGGCTGATAAGGAGCGTTTGTGATGGGAGGTTCTGCTGTAAACCATAAACTTCAAAAACAAGTTCGAAAGCATTTATATAAACGAAGATCTCAGAGAGATCGGAGAGGCTGCCGCTCGAGTCGCCTTGACCACGCTGTCACAGGTCAACGCCGGCTCCAAAAGCAGCACGGGAGCAGAGGTTTGGGCGTGAAACCGTTAACCAATTCCAGTTTCGGCATGCTAAACGCTGTTAGCCTCCGATGCTACGCAAAATGTTATGTTTCTAAAGGCTGATGCAAGAAAAAAAGAGTGTTTTTTTAGTATTCTCTTCATTTTTTGCATCGTCTAACATAGATGACCTCCGCCTTGCACACAGGAAGCAGTTTGATCTCAGATGAGGACTTTCGGTGGAATACTGTGAAGCTGGGTCCCAACTCCCTACTACATACTTATATAATTTAATGTATTTTTTGGACAATTTTTTTGTGTTCTCTGGTCATATTTGTGTAATTTATTCAGTGTGAATACTTGTAAGAACTATAAAAATGTAGTAATAATTTGGGCCACATCTTCAAAGTAAAAAATACAGAACTGATCAAAACTCCTCCTTTTTCCTAGAAACAAACACACACAAAGAGCCAGGCCTGTGTCAAAAACTACTTACTCGCAAAAACCTCCCTAACCGTAATCATCAGTTGCAGTCATCACATCGTTTGTTTCGTTTTATCAGTCAAGGAAACACCAAATTACATTGTCCACAATTATCTTCCCATCTCTTTAGAAGAGTTAGGTATAAAAAAAAAAAACACTCACACTGGAACAAAGGATGCTACACAGATTCAGAATGATTAGAACAGCTCTGACGCCTGTCCCTTTTTATCCATTCTGAGGCCATGTGAAGGTACTGCTACTTTCAAGGGAAGGTATAAATAAATAAAAGTGCTACGCCGCCCCCTCTTTTTGGCAGGGAGTTTAAAGGCTTGGAGGGTATTTAAGGGGGAAGATGCATTTACTTAGAGTAAAAAAACTAAACAAAAAAAAAACCCACAAAGGAACTGAACTTTTTTGTACTTTTGTACACTTGAATGTCATTTGCTAATTCCGGTCATTTAGCATGTTACGTCTCTCCCATTTCTGCTGTTGTCAATCAAAGAAAACCGAGATGAAAAACCCAAGGAAAAGAAGTGGCTATCAGAATGGAAATGTTTATGGTTCATGTGTTTTAATAGATGATTTTCTCCATCGAAAACTGATGGATGAATTGATCAATGTCATAAATGGGAAAAAAAAATGATGTGATATGATCTGTTTGGATAAAAAAAGCTGTGTTTCAATAAAAAAAAATCACCCAAACTCCTTTAAAATACTGTATGTTCAGTGCCTATATCATCTGAAATATAACTTTTCTTTCTCACCACATAGTGAATACTTGCATTTTCAGTGCCTTTGAAAGCACCGCCCATGTCTTCCTGAACCAATCAGTGACTCAGACACTCAAACAAGATATAACTGTGTGTGTGTGTGTGTGTGTGTGTGTGTGTGTGTGTGTGTGCGTGTGTGTGCGTGTGTGTGTGTGAGAGTGTGTGATAATATATAACTGTGTGTGTATACGATGATAGCCACCGATTCACACTGACTGCCAATGGACAGGACACACGTTTGAGAAAAAGAGGGAGTGGAAGAAAGGAGGGATGGGAGGAGAAGAGGAGATAGGAGCAGAAGGGAGGATCCAGCCTCTTTTTTCCGTCTTTCTCTGTCGTCCTCTCCTCCCGTCTCTCCTTAAACCGCTCCTCCATACTGTATTTACAATGCCCTTTTAGTATAGGATGAGGATAAAACTTCCACTACATATCAGACATGGGATGCCATTCAGCTGAGTTAGTCTATATGAAACGCTGTGCATAACATTCCTATGACAACAGTAATGTACTGTACTAATACACATTGAATACGTATGATGATAAGGACTATATGTAGAAAGGGTGGGGGGGGACGCTGCACCCACACACACCACCCAGTTTCTCTGTCCATTTACCTCAACTACACTCCAAAATATAACACCCCCTTTTTTCTTTCTTTTTTTTACTCATTAAGCTTACTTTTCATGGAGCTCTGACACTGAAAAACATATTAGACTACAGTGCCTTGAGAAGGTATTTGGACCCCCTTTAACTTTTTGCCTGGTGTGTTCCTACGTCTTCATGATGACGTTTGCACTTTGAACAACACAGATCACAGAGCAGGTGCATTTATACTGAGACCGATACTGAGACTGATACAAAGAACTCACAGGTAAACTGCACTAACATACTTTTCTTTTTTTTTTTTTACGTTAAAAATATTGAATGAATTAGTTTAACTTAACGATTGTGTCCCATTCGTGTTGATGCTTCAAAGTAAATTCCAACTTTATATGTTTAATATAAAAGCCTGAAAAGTGGCAAAAGGTCCAAAAGTTCAAGGGGTGCAAATACTTCCGCAAGGCACTTAGAACTCTAACCAACCAGTTGATAAAATAAATAAAAAAACTAAATATATTATTTATTAATATTTATCATTAATGTATGCTTTTACTATGTTTTTATGTTTTATGTGTGTTTTGAATATAAGAATGAGAATAAATCAACTGTTATTTGATAATGGTAATATTTGTTAGCTGCAGTTTTGATTTTGTTTGTGGAAGACGTTATTTATTTCATCAACTAGTTGGCGGTGAAGGAATCCTTTTGTCAAGTGACAAATTGATAAACGTTACATTTATTTTCGCACCTTTTACTGCATTTTGTCAGTTTTGAGGCTCAATAACATTTCTCATGTTTCATGATTATTTGTCAGCAAGGGAGCGTAAAAAAAGGGAAATTTCTCAAATTTAACAGAATGCTCTGTCTGTGCAGTGAGATAATCCGCCTTAAAATGTCTTGAAGTAAGCTTAACATGATGAAAGAAAACTGGCCGAAACCAAGTCTCCCCTCAAACTCTTTCCCTCTGCAAACATTCTTCCTCCTGTTCTTCCTCTTCAGTGTGCTCTGGTTTGCTGTTCGATGAGGTGGGGGGGCTTTAAGGCAAGAATGGAAGGATGAGGGGGGCCAGGGAAGAACGTGGGGTAACTACTGCGGCACTTCTTTAGGAAGCTAATATGGAGATTATTTATTGGATATGCTGCCTTTCCCCCTTTCTCTGCCTTCCTCCTCGACTTGAGGATAACAGAAGATGTGGAGAGGCTGGGGGCTAAGGTGGGGTGGGGGGGGTCTGGGGGAGGTTGACGTGGTCCAGTTCAGTTTACTTCACATCACTTTATTTAAGCTCAGATCAGTTCAGAGCAGCTTGGTTCCCCAGCCTGTAGAAGACGTCTGTCTGTCGTCTGTTTATTTTTCTTATTGTGGATCTCGCCGGCCCGTCACTCTGTCACACCAGCGTGATCTCCACCTCCTCCGTCTTGTCGCTCTTCTCCTGCTGTCGGCGGGGGTGGTGCTGTTTGGGCGGGGGAGGTGCAGCGCGAACCTGCAGCAGGAAGAGAACACAGATGTTAAAGTTTAGCTACAGAATTAGAGTAAACTGAGACAAAAGCTAAATGCTCTACATTTCCTATTTTGACATATATATATATATATATATTTATTTTCTACACTTAGTTTTTTTGTCTTTTTATAAACCAACTTTGCATTTTTTTTATAGAAAAACTAACTTTGTTAGACTAATACCCATAACGTACATTTCACAATAAGCAGAGTCTTCTTTCCTTTTCTCTAAAAGTAAAAACTTCCATTATTTGCGAGTGACAAGAACTAAATTATTAATGCAAAAAATCTTGTAATAAACATATATCTGTCATTTCACACTATAATTCAGTCAGACAACTAAAGACTCTTAACTGCTTCTAATTTCATGACACATATTATGATGTTAATCTTGGAACTGTAATCTTATGAAATCTTTATGAAATTAAACTGCAATGAAAACATGGTTGAATTCAGCTGTCATTCCAGATCAGCTTTAGACTGAAAAGAGAAATTTGTGTCTTCCCGAGACCCAAACGACTTTTAAAATCTACATGAAATGTAGGCCTATATATTAAAATTTAAAAATACATGATAGCAATAATCAAACTTGCTGAGAGTAATATTAAAAGGACTATGTGTAAATATCACATTGGTTCACTAACAATAGGAACACCGTTACAGTGAGCATGAAGTTACTCCCTCATAGCAACTAGAGATTATTGTAGGTGATATTAAAGGTAAATAAATGAGGAGTTTTTCAGTCTTTGGTATGACCTGGCCAATAGACAATATGGGACGAGGTCGGCCATGATCTCTTATGGTGTCTTGCAACATGATTTAACAAAATTCTTTCAAAATTCATAAAACAACCAAGAAAAATCACTCTCCAAGGGGAAGGAGCTTATGGTGCAGGTCCCTCCTTCTCCTCAGGAGGTGGCATCTGCAACATGACTTGCTCTCTACCGCTGACGAGTAAAGAGCCAGCAGGCTGCATCTGAGCTGAACAGATTAGCACAAAAGAACGCTGTCCAGCTCCTCTCTGAGCCTCCTGGTTAAACAAAGTGAACAGTGTCTTAGAACCCCTACAAAAACACAGACTTATACTAACAGGTCGTAGCTTGCCCGGCCCTCCTTCAGGAGCGAATCGTAGTGGCTGCGTTTGAGGAAATCCTGGAGAGACTGGACTCCTACCAGAACTATGATCTACAGAGAGAGAGAGAGAGAGAGAGAGAGAGAGAGAGAGAGAGAGAGAGAGAGAGCTTTCAGTAGAAAACCAGCAATTGACGATCAATTAATAATATAAAGTCACTTGTGTTTGTGTGTATCTTACTGTGGTTGGCTTTTGGTCCCTTGTTTGATGAGGTGGGCAGTGGAGGCTTGTGCTCCCCGTTGAGTGCAGCAGAAGGGGAGCGAGGAAGAGGTGGCGGGGTGGAGGTCTCGGGGCTGGTGAAGGGGCTGATGGGAGGTTGGTCATACAGCGGAAGAGGCGGAAGAGAAGCCGGCAGTTTTAAAGATGGGGAGATCTACAGAAAGGGACAGAAACAAAGAAATATATAATGACATATGTCTTTGAATGTGAAACCTCCCTCATACAATTAATATGTGAAAAATTAGTGTTTTGTTACAAGAGCAAGAACAGGTCAAGATTTTGAGCAACAACCTGCAACAATTTCACAGTTTACTAGTCAGAAGCTTCTGCTGCAAAAGGATAAAATTTCTGACAAACCTTCCCTACGTATTAGAAGCCGCTAAGAGTTGTTGTGTTATGTCTACGGGCTTACATAGGAAGGGATAGGCTGTATCCTTCCTGTTGCTAAACCTCTAATAGTGCCACAGAAAGGAGGCCTGTGTGATTGCAGCGCTGGGTCTTTATCGGAGGGCTGCAGGAACACAGCGGTTCTGATCCACTGTGAGTGAACTCTGCCCTGCTGATAGATAAACAGGACAACAGGCAGGAAGGGCGGGGACTCGGTGGGGAAGAAAGTGGCACTTTATCCCTGGTATTTTCTGCTCGAGGGGAAAAACTGATAAGAGAACATTTCTAGTTTGGTTCAAGAGAGAGCCGCTGAACAGCAGAAAAGTGCAGGTTGCCACTTCAAATCCTCTTTATGTCAGTTGATGTGCGTGATGCTGCCTGCGTGTTTCTCCTGGCTCTAGGCGTTTTTGTCTGTTATCTGACAGGGGGATGGTTACTGTACCTGTATATCACCCACCCCTCCTCCTCCGCTGGTCTCTCCGTTCTCTGTGAGATCTTCTACCAACACGGAGGGGAAGACACCCACCCGTCCGTTAAGCTCCCCCTCCCAGAAGCCGTCGTCTGTCTGGGTGTCGCGGCTCAGAAGGCGGA
Organism: Eupleurogrammus muticus; assembly: GCA_036785175.1. Lineage (NCBI taxonomy): Eukaryota > Metazoa > Chordata > Actinopteri > Scombriformes > Trichiuridae > Eupleurogrammus > Eupleurogrammus muticus. The sequence continues at coordinate 9,311,268 of JAYKQN010000009.1, read as the reverse complement.
TCACTGCTCCCTCAGAGAAGGACAGTTCCTCGTCGGCCTGGCCTTCATAGTCATAAAGTGCACGCACAAACACAGCTGAAGACAGAGAGACAGAGACAAAGAGGGGGGAAAGTAATAAGAGATACACAGAAGGAATAATTATGCTTGGCCTAACAGCCTGAACGGTACATGCGGCTAGAGAGAGGGAGCTACAGACAGACTCAGAAAGACATAACTGTAAAGATAATTTAACCAGGGGATGTTGGGAGGTACCCGTTAAGAATAAAAGTTAACTTTTGTATATTTTCCCTCAAGCTCAGAGCTTGCAAAAGAACGTTTTGCAGCCCCTTCATGTTCAAGTCTTTTTTTTGTTTCATTGAGACACTGGATTGGCTGCAGGGTTCAATTTTCTCATCTCTTCCTTCCCTACAATTAGCTCATGAAACCTGATTTAAGGAATACAAACGTACTTTCTCACCAAGTGACTCATTATTATCTGCAGTGTTAGACTTTTAAGATTCTATTGATTGTTTTCACCAAATGACAATCATTTTACATTAAGTTACCCATTAAAGTGCTCTGATTTGCTCTGTGTAATGCTTGTTTAGTAAAATCAGCAACTCCAGTGGAGCCTAAAGGAGAAATAATGTCTCACTCAGTTGCACGTAATAACCTCATTAGAGGAAGAAACTACTACTTTTTTTAAAGTTTATAATTAAGTTTCATGAAGTTGCGATCCATACTGTTTGTGTCTCCATTAATGCAGCCAGAGTGCAGCTCTGGCTCGGTTGAGTTGGACGAGGTGTGGGATCGAGCGTCAAGTGTAGCCAGAGACTGCAGCATGCTCAGGAGACTGTTGGAGGTGGGGAACTGCAGGTATTTCTCCGGAACATAGCCCACTTGGCCTGTCTTATTGCGAGCCTAGGAGGAAAATAAAACAGAGGAGACACATAACATGATGTAGAGTGCATTGATGAGGTTATGCTTCTTTTGCTGTAAATGTATACGTGTGTGTGTGTGTGTGTGTGTGTTGTGCACCTTGACCCAGTCCTCCATGTCTCCATCCTCTATGACCTCCAACATCTCCTGTTCATCAATAGTTAATTCATCTGGTTGAGAAGCCTGGGGGGGAAGAAAAGCAAAAGTATGAGTGAGAATGAAAACTGATATATCTATATGTTTATATAGAGCAGCAGAGTAAAAACACACCTTGTATGAGTAGAGGACTTTGCAGGTTAGAGGGTAGTTGCGGAGGGTTCCTGAGGGACTAGAGCTGCTGTCGTCAAAAACCTCCATGTTTTCTTCACACTCCTCGCCTTCCTCACGCTCCAAGTCCACTGTGCCCTTTATTACACATGCAGACACACACACACACGCACACACAAACACACACGCACGCACACGCACACAAGTCAACACGTCTGATAACTACAAGGACATTCAAGAAAGGTTCCATTCACCTCAGTTTCAGTAAAAACACACACAGGGAAACCACCGTTTTCTCACACTTAACTTGACGAGATCGCAAAAACGATCAAAATTCAAACACAAAGAAACACATTTTCTTATTGAATCCATCTTAGTCCAGTAAAAAAAATCACCATGTTAGGTGATTAACTAGGTTACTTGTGTCTATTTCTGCTGATTTCTTTTTCATTAACCTTTGTTGCTTTACTGGTCTGACTTCTACTCCCACTGCATTCTTTGCTGTAGTTCACCAGCTCCACGGCCTGTCCATTGAGCGGAGACTGACTTTTGTTCCTTTTTGCACCCTCTGTGCGTTTGAGTGTCCCAGATGGATCTATACTGATGCTCACTTACCTTTTCCTGTTGCCTGAGTTTCTCTCTCTGGCTTAGAGCTGCTACTACAGCTTTTAGAGACAGGTGTGGAGTGGCTGAGGTATCATATGTTACAGCCCCTCCCTCTTTTGTTCCCTGAGAATTTCACTGGCTTATGCAGGGGTCATGTGACCCAGCTGGTAGAAAGATCCATCAAACACAGCAAGCTGACCTGGCCATAACAATACCATGTGTGTGTCGGTGTATGTGTGTGTTTATCCATTCCTAAGTCATTGTGTTCAGTCATCAGATTTCTGTTGACACAGTAAACTCTACACCATTGCAGAACAAAACAGTGTGTGTGTGTGTGTGTGTGTGTGTGTTTGTGTTGATGTGTGTGTGTGTGTGTGTGTGTGTGTGTTATATGAGGAGTTATCACTTTGGTCTCAAAAGATACAGTTCTATTATAATAAAATAATAATAATAACAGCCTGCAAGTGTGGTCACCGACAAACTACCTCAACCTAGCTAACATGCTAATGTTAACCATTTTCTCCCTCTTAGTTTAATGTGTTAGCATGCAACACGGAATATTTGTTAATAAGCACTAAACACAACCTCATCGATCATCATTTTATGCCATCACTAACAAATATGTGTCAACATATATGTGACAACAGTTTTTTTCCACAGCTAAACAATGTGACAAATTGCATCGTGGAGTTAACAAGCAAGTATTACAACTAGTTTTATAAAAGCCATGGACACTACTTAAAAATAAATGATTGGAAATAAACAAATAGTTTAATATATATAGTTTATAATTTAAGAATAAATACACAACTCAAAAAATAATATTAATGGAATCTTTGTTTAACACAGATGAATAAAATGTTTAACTAAGTGTCCACCTATTTCAGATAAAACAGCCGAACATACATTCTTTCTACAATGTAATCCAAATATTAGTTCTTCCGAATACTGATGCAGAGATTACCACAAATGTGTCTGGCAGGTTAACTTTACTTTCACCTTCTGTGCAGTTCATCTCAGAGCAGGCAGCTTGATGACCGGCCGATTGTCTTGCTCTTTCCTTCTAAGGTCATACTGATATAGCCTGGAGGGGTGTTTTGGGTCACTTTCTCTCTGTAGCGTTAACCCCTGACCAGCTCCAAGAAGACCAGAGGATATTGCACAGATCAGCACGTGCTGTGATCGCCCTGATCGTAACGCTATCACACTTCTTCCTCTGTGCTTTTATACAGGCAGAGTGTTCGTAAGTAAAGAACAAAAGTTAGAACACCTGTAGGAATTGTTCTCTTTTTATAACTGAAATCCACATTGTGTCTCTCTCTACTTTTGTTTTTACACTGAAATTTGAGGTGACAGGAGATGAGCAGAGATGGGGTATGACATGCAACAAATAATCACTGCCGACTCTACTGCCGTGTGGAATGCATCTAAACCAGTAGGCTTGAGGCTGCTTTATAGTGGAAGTGTTTCACATTTACAATTTGGACACTGAAACCAAATAATTAGGGGATTATTTTGGACAGAGCCATTGAATGTGGCACAGTGGAGTGATAAATTCAGACAGATTTTACTTTTAAGTATTCCATATGGTATTCCGCGGTTTGGCCAGATTTCTGTTGGCTACATATTTACTGTGCCTTGTCACTTTTATCCACTTTATTGAAATGATTTAAACGAACACTGCGCCGCCTCAGGACCAATTCTTGCTGTCCACGATGCAATGACCATCATTTATTTCAGTAACAACCCAATAAGATATCACCAAAGTTGCATCTCTCCTTTTAACTCTCTCTGTATACCAATATAGCAGCGTGAAAGTGATATTGTAATGAAAGCGGTGAGGGATTTGACAGTTCACAGCATCAGTATTACACTGTCTTATTAATATTGTAATAAAAAAATAAATGGCTGAGAAGGGCCCTCTGTAGATTATTCCCAATCCATCCATTATTTTTAAATTTTTTTGGTGTGTTATTACAATCCCTCTTTCTTAAGGCCCCAGCTTGCTGCTGTCAAATGTCTGAACACTCACTGAGCCTCCGAGGCTATCCCTTAGACAGTCACATTATATCGAGGAGTTTCAGCAAGTCTCAGGGATGATTTGTCTTATAAATGAGGTAAGGAAAGTTAGCTTTTTGTCTGATGTAAACAACAGGAGCCTTTTTAAAAAAAAGAAACGTTTGATAAATCATCTGAATCAGTAAGGACAGATATCCTTTCTGATTCCATCCTGCTGCCTCAGTACACAGCACTTCATTATTCAATTCTGGCTCAGTCAGTCAGAGCACTTGGTGCTCCTTTTTGATGTGGTTTCTATCATGTTTTTATATATATATATTTTTATCTGGGATGTAAATGAATATGTCTCCTATTGAGTTTTGTGCATCTGTGTTGTCAATGTCATGCAAACAAATGTCTGCTTTTTGCATAAAAAAGGCATTTTTTGTCATTCTATTATTGTCTATGACTGTCTAATGGCAGCTAATAGAAAATATTTGTTTAGATGTGACCAAGAGTTTAAGAAGGTTTGGTTTACAGGCCTGTGCACCCTGTTACAGATCTTTGTTTCGGTAACCATTGTTTCAAAAGGAACATCCAAAAGTCCATATTTTTAACCACAGACTTACAGAATGTTCTTCTATGTTCTCTGCAGGTTTTTACAGTTCCCCTGACTCTCTCGTATCTGTATCCAATTCTACTTGAGCATTATCACCCCGCAACAACTCCCCTGACTACACCCCCCCCTTCTCTTTTTGCCAGCTCTCTCCCCCCCTAATTCGGTCCTCTTGCAATTGTCTCTGTGTCATTCCCTTTTTTCCTGCAACCCCTACTGTGTGAACCCATCTTCGATTTCCTCTTTTTTCTCACACTTATCCCTCTCTTTCTCTCTGGTGTTCACTGAGGACTGCAATATCATGTGAGCTGAATGACAAGTGCTTTCAATGGAAAGTTACAAGTGTGTCAAGTGTTGTGTGGGATCACACTCCTAGTCATTGATACACACAAGAATTGAGCATAAAAACACCACAAATGAAGTACAAATCCTATCATTTACTTTATTGTACCAGATGACAAAACTATCAGAGGGAGTCCTAACTACAGCGTTCTTGGTGCAATGCTAAAAGGTAAATAGCCTCCTTGGAAGATTAAAGGGCATAATGATGCATCTACCCCCATGATCAGCTAGCAACTAAGCCTCAAACTGCAACAGAGCATTGCTAGCATGCAGTCAATTAGCTCTGCCAAGGCTACAAAGACACGGGGGGCCATTGTTATCGAGTTATCAATCTACAAATGGTAGCCCCTCATTGCAAAAAGCCCGAGGATAAATCAACTGACAACAAAACGAGTAACCAGCACAACCCAGCACCCTGAGACGTGGTTGTGGAGAACTGCCAAGGGCAAGCTCCACATCAAGCCAGCCCATCAACCAAATGAACAGATTTGCTCCTCTGTCCCTTGACGTCAGCTCTCTTTCTCTGATGACACATATACACCTTGCAGGGTTAGAACTGCTCTGAAATCAGAAAAGCTACAGAGCTAAAAGGGCCTCAGACTGATCGTAGGGGATGCAGCTGTCAATGAGATTAGGATCTGGCTGAGCATCAGCAGAGCTTATTGACAATATAGTCACTTCTCATCCAACTGCAAAGGCCATTGTTGTACACACAGGAGCTAATGATATTGTGCATTTCGAAATACTGAATAAAGCCTTTATTGATCTCCTGGACAAAGTGAGCCCTCTGGATTTGGATGAGTTTATCAGTGGCCCTCTAACGTCCATTGAATCTTAACAAAGCAGGAGTGAAATTGTTCACCTTAAACCTATTTCATTCCCTGCATCTCCAACAATCTGCCAAGGATTGGAGGACAGCCAAGGTCTGAAACACCAGCCAACTTGACTTCATCTACATCCCTGCCACCACAAGAGAATGGACCCGCCACCACCTACTCCTCCAAACCCCCAAACCCTATCCAGACCACCTCCATCCCCATCTACCAACTCACCTCTTTCCCTTTTCTGGAATTCAATCATGAGATGAAGAAACTGGTCACTGCTGGAGTGAAACTTGCCTAATATTCCTGAACGTAGCATTATTAAACATCAAGTTATTGACTTTAAAAACATTTTTAATCAATGATTTTATAATCAGACGAATCTGAATTTTGATCTTGTTTTTGACTGAGACTTGGGGAGATGAATTTAACAGTCAGTGGTTTTAATTGCGGTGGGTAGCACTGTTGCCTCACAGCAAGAAGGTTGCAGGTTCAAGACCGCCTTGGGCCTGGGTCTGGGGCCTTTCTGTGTGGAGTTTGCATGTTCTCCCCGTGTCTGCGTGGGTTTCCACCGGGTACTCCGGTTTCCTCCCACAATACAAAAAACATGCTCAGGTTAATTGGTAAACTCTAAATTGCCCATAGGTGTGAGTGTGAGAGTGAATGGTGTGTGAATGGTGTGTGTGCCCCACGATTGGCTGGCGACCATCTGGGGTGTATCCCTGCCTCTCGCCTTAACGCGCTGGGATAGGCTCCAGCAGACCCCTGCGACCCCGAAAGGGAATAAGCGGGATAGACAATGGATGGATGGATGGATGGTTTTAATTGAATCAATTCCTCCAAACATCAACTACTATTGTACTGTAAATGAAACTAGACTACATAGAAAAGGAGGTGGTGTTGCTGCTCTGTTTAAGAATTATTTCTGGATTAAACAAGTGTCTAATGAAAAGTTTGCTTCTTTTGTCTATATAGCTCTTCAGTTTCAGTTTCAGAGTGTTATGTCCATGCATAAAAATGTTAAAACAGAGGTAGTCACCAAACAGTATTTCACTGACAACACCAGAGAAACATTTATTTAGGCTTTTACTTCCAACATCTCTGCACTCCCGGCTCTCAGTAGATGAATACTAAAAGAACTTGAGTTTAAAAGTAATAAATGTGATTGATATTATTGCACCTGCTTAGAGTAAGATTGTTTATGGTAAGAAAAAGTCCTCATGGAGAAATGCCACACTGGTCAATATAGAAAAGAGAGTGTTGCAAAGCTGATTGCAAGTGGGGAAAAACAAGCCTCCAGATATATTACGACACGTATAAAGGGATACTTTACCTTTATAATTCAAAAAAAAAAATGAAAAGTGCCAAACAATCCTTTTTTAATCAGCAGAAACACTACATTTTACACAGTTGACCACAGCACTTAACAGTTTTGTATCATACTTAAAGGACAGGGCCTATGTTGTATCTACAGGCAATAAGATCTGAGCGGACTCTGGCTCAGATTATGGTAAACGACTAAATATGTTACCACAGTTATGCAGATGGCACACTAATATTCATAATCATAATACCAGGGAATGTAATTCCTTACAGGTGCTGAGTGCATTGAACAAAATAATATTTGGGTGCATCAGAGTTTTCTTCAATTGAACAAAGACAAAATGACAAAAATGTTGATTTTGGTGCCAAAGAAGAACAATTAAAAGTCAGTACTCAGCTTCAGTCAATGATGTAAAACCCACAGACCCTCAGATGTCAGGCCTGATCTTCAACAGCCACACTAAGACAATCAAACTAAGTCAGCCTACTACTTCACAGATGAAGAATTTACAAAGGTTTAAAGGACTCGTGTCCCAGCAGGATCTCGAAAAACTGATCCATACATTTTCCTTCTGTAGAATAGACTACTGTAACAGTGTCTTTATAGGTCTCCCTAAAAAATCTATCAGACAGCTCGAGCTTGTCCAGAATGTTGCTGCTTGAGTCCTCACCTAAACCAGAAAGGTGGATCATATCACCCTGGTTCTGAAGTCTTATGGACTTATGGTAATCTATAAAGCACTGAAAGGTTGAGGACCATTCCTGATCCTCTGTTACATTATGAGCCATCCAGACCTCTTAGGTCATCTGGTTCAGGCCTGCATTTTGTTTTAGTTAAAACTAAATGTGGAGAGGCAGTTTTTTTCCCCGAAAATTGCATATCTGCTCCAACCCTCAACTCTCTTAACTCAAGGCTGAAAATATTTCTTTTAACTGTTGTCTTTTGTTAGGTCTTTTTTATCAATGTGTTGCACTGCACTGTAGACCCATGTAACACACATGCCTTATATATGACATGCACTCTATAAATAAAGCTGCCTTGCCTTGTCTTTCTACAGACTCTTGAAACAAGAAGACAGCATTTAAGACTGCATTAAAGTTATTCACAAGTAATTCGATTTAGAGAAAATCGATCTTGATTTGCCCCATGCGGGAGAAGCTGTCACTTTTAAATTTAATTTAAGGTGGAATACAGGTTTTACAGAAAAAAAAGAGGTATCTACTATCCGTCACTGCCAGAGGGAATGAGGGATGTGGACCTGAACTCCAATCACTTTCCCTGACACATAAAATACATGCACACACACGGCCACAACATGATGAAATGAAGAAGGAGGTCCTTCCAGGCTTCAGATCTGCACTCAGCCTAGCTTGCTATTGAAGCTATGAGTTATGAAATAAAATCTTTTACAAAGCTACATTAGAATTCCAGTGGGGGAAGTGGGGCATTTTAAGAGGCTGCAAGTGGTGTGACAGGCAATTAGGTAGCGGGGCTCCAGGTCAATTATCTTGTGATTTACATCATTCGGGAAGTGATTTGCGAGCGGGAACTCTTCTGGATGGCTGATTTTCACTTGTGCCTTAATGAAAGGTTTATGAGTGCTGAACTGATTGAAGTGTGTTTGTTTAGTGCCAGAGAAACAAAGGGTGGTTTAAACAAATAGAAGTGTGACTGACATACAGTACTGTCAGTCGTTTGCAATTTAAATAAATAACACAGGCCACAATGCATGCTGCACAACTTAGGAATTATGATGTTCTGTTGAACATGTTCTACTTCTGGCCTGCAGGTGTCAGATTTACACTTTCTAACCAAGTCAAAAAATGCTGTTACTTGGAAAATTGCTGAGAAATGCAAAAAATGCATGTACTGTATGCATTTATGCATCAGCATTAGTCTTGAAAATTGGAGGTTAACAGGATTGTTGTTTATTAATTCTTCCTCCTTCCTACTTGAAATTTCATTAATAAACTTTCTGTTTTGGAAGAGACAAGACAAATTCTGCTGAGTTGGCAAAAAAAAAGCAGAAACGGCAGGCGCAGTGAGTTGTCTCACCGACAGTGAGGGATCGTGGGAAGTGTAGCTGGCCCAACGTTCATTCTCTAGCTCCTCCATCACCTACAGCATGCACAGAGAAAGTGAGGGGTTTATACAAATATTACAAACAAGCACACTCTTTCACACAGGCACACACACACACACACACACACACACATTGCAATATACAGTGCAGTACAAACTGGCATTCACGTGTGACAGCATAGAATTGAACACAAACATACACACATACACATAAACGTACTGTATTCTCCAAGAGAGGCCTGTATGAACGCATTCAGTAATGTGTGTGCCCACACTTGCTGGCATGAAACAACTCATGCAGAGAAAATGAGAAACTTATACACACACACACAACTTACCTGGTTCATGGCACTCTTAAGCCAGGTATCCACAGCAACGCCGACTTGCCGCAGAAGGTCCAACCGAGCCTCAGCTTTCATTTTTATTGTCTTCAGAAAAAGAATCGGGAAAAAAACACACAATAAGATATGAAAAGACACAAGAAATACTTTTTTGGGCTGTAATGCTGAAACAAAACCACAAGGCAATATTATAATAAGCTTTTAACAAATATCTCTATATACAGCAAGCACCCTGTTGGGAGTTATTTCCATTTACAATGGGAATCTAGAACTCATGCAGGGAGAAGGACCCCGAGTGAGATCTGGAGCACAGAAAACTGGTGCTGGCCATGATACATCTGTCTCAATTTACATACACAATGTAAATCTTCCTAAAGACAACACACTATGTTTTAGCATCTTAGCTGTCAATAATTTACCTAAAACCGTTGTTTATCTGTAACATATTGTATATCCACAAGGTTTAGACTTGCATTCCTCACTAATGAGACAGGATGATGAGGCTACAGCCACAAGCGAGGGAAACCCCTGAGATTTATATTAAATCTTTTTCACCTCCTCCACTCTCTCTTTCATCCCTAATTGAAGATCTTCTTGTGTCGCCATTTTCACCAATTTTTGTTACATCTTCCTCTCGCTTCCTTTTAATTCTGACAGAGCCGATTGATAGCTAATATTTCTCTCCCACAGAGAAGTGTAATCAGACAGACGAACGCACACGACTCTCCCAGCAGACTCCCTAGCTTTCATCAATAAAGCCTCTTAAGTGCCTTATTTTTTTTTTGCCTTTTCTGTTCGCAGCGCCCACGAATGCTAGAGAGGAGCATAAGCTCAGGGTCCTGCTGTTGTTGTTGAAGCTGAAAGATAGAGTCACGCAGAGAAATGTTGAAATATTGAGGGATTGTGCTTTCAAGAATGTCTAGCAGTACTTTCTTCAATTAAAGTCAATGAGATAAGGAGCCAACGGTGGGAGTACAATTAACACTGAACAGACTGTAACCTCATGGAGAAGGTCAAATCGTTTGGAAAATCTACAGAAAAAAAGATGGACAGGCAGATATCTGTTTTTTGTTACCTACTTTCTTTTCCTTTCTCATGCAGATATACAGATGTCTGGGTATAACACATTATTAATACCAGACCTGCAAACTCTGGAGAACAAGGAAACAACATACAAAAAAGGCGATAACATATAAAACCCAATTCCCCTAAAAGGCGGCTGTAGCCTAAAAGTTTGCAGGTATGTACTGTAATACTTTAGAATTATGGGACCAATTTTTGCAAATGTCTCACATCAAGGTAGATTTCAAATAGCAAGATTAAATTAAAATGAGTTCTTGTATAGCTGAACATGTTTAGATATACTGAATATAAGAGAAATAAAAAAAACTGCAAAGTGAAAGTTGAAAAGACTGAACTATGAAGAAAAGTGGGATTTAAAAGGCAGGCATGTATAGTAACCATGGATTGCATAATACTATTAGATATGTTAATTAGCCTGTTAAATAAAATAAGTGCCATCAAATGAAGGAATGTGTGCACTGTCCCATGTTTCAATCCATCTGCAAATAACTTGTTGTTAAATTGTTTTATCTTTTAGAATGTGTCTTTTCGGGTTTATCTCCTAATGATGCCAGATTGTCTGTTAGAACTCATCTTGAGAACATCCTTCAGCAGCTTATTAGTGTAGAGCTTCTTGACTCAAACTGTTTTTCCCTCTCTCCCTCTAAAAAAAATCTACAGCAAGAGGAAAACAACAACATTGACTTTAATCACCTAATACATGTATGTAAAGGAAGTAAAAGACATAAATATATATACCAGAAGTTGTACAGTATATACAAGTAAGAGGGAGATTTCTTAGCTTTTGTCAGTAGGCAGAGAGCTTTTATGTGTGGTTTTGTCTGTGAGGAGTACAAATTTTGCCAGCGTTTTGTACTAATTAGAATTAATTCACAGATGCCATGTACCTCAAATGAATATAATAGACTCAAATTGCCTAGTTACATAGAACTTATAATTATTCTTTTTCAAGACATTCTTTCTATTTTTTTTCTAGTTCACCCAATCTCTAGTTTCAGGCAAAGGCCATAAAATCTAAACATCAACCGTCTGTGGACATTACAAACTCCATTAAAAAGTGTTTAAGATGTTGTGAAAAGCAAAGAAGGAATTTATTGAAAAATCAGTAAACAAAACATTACTAATGTAAAGTAATTCCTAAACCAAAAAGACACAGAGAAACTGATTCATGCCTTTATTTCAAGTCGTATAGATGATTGTAAAGCACTTCACAGGCCTTCTAAGAAAAACTACTGACAGTCTCCACTCATCCAAAGCTCAGCTCAACTTCTAACCACAACCAAGAGGACAGAGGACATGAGTCCAGACTTTGCTGATCTGCACTGGCTTCCAGTGACCTTAAGAGCTGATTTTGTGGCGTAAGCTGTACTTACTTCTAGTCCAGCAAATCTGGGTTAGTCTGGAACCAGTTTTTCTGGCCCAGAGATGGTGCTTACTGTAGAAAAGCAAGGAACTGTAGCTGAGTCAGGCTCTAGCTAACCAGCCCGGTGGAAAACCCCAAGTGATCATCTGCTGGTGGTTTATTAAAGGTTCCCAACAACAGCAGAAAGATCCATGTTTGCTTTTGTCAATTGAGCCGCAAAGCTTTAACGCAAAACACCTACAGGAATCAGGGAAGCCTGTTTACTAGCTAATTTTAAAAGAAAGCTCAAAACACATTTCTTTACATTTAGCTTGCGAAAAATTATTATATATTCTTTGGGCATTATTTGAGATTAATTTGTCTAATGTTCTAACTCTTCTTTTTAAAAACAATCCTTCTCATGTTTGATGTACAGTATATTTTATATTATTTGTATAGTGCTTTGAGCTTCATTTCTTGTATGACAAGGTGCTAATTTTCCATTCTAAAAATAGCAAACTTTCATTCCCTCGTTAACAGTGTATCAAAATGAAAACTATAAAAATGGTTGTTTTGTGAGGAAGAGACTTTGTGTAACAGGAGAAAAAAAATCGGAACTATCACTAATGCTGTAATCAAACATGTTTATGTTGTTTTTACCCACTGTGTAATCCTGTGATGAAAGCTCCCTGATAAAGCCATTTGTATCAAATGAGCTCATAAAATATTCATTGTCTTACTTAAGGTAATACTGGCATGAAGCAGCAATGAATAGGAGAGACAATGTGAGCAAGGAAAACTGGAAGTGGGATGGTGAGAGAGGGTTTGGTAGGAAAACAATGATGTGGTCACATGCTTGCACTTTGCTCTGAAAAGACTCCCTAAGTATTTGTAGAAAGTGAGATCACCCATTAATGATGGTGTATTCATTTAGCATAAAGTAGAGTCAAATAACTACTAAAAGATATGTAATTTCACTAAAAGCAGAAAAAATAACATAGAATAGATTTCACACAAACATGCAAAAATACTTGAGAGGATGAAAACAGTCAACATAGTGAAATAGTGTTTATACAGAGCCTGGCATGAAATGTTTTCTTTTTCACACCTGACAGCAGAGGGCGCCACATACAGTAGATGAAAGACTGAGAGGTACTGAGGAGCCAAAAAAAGAAAGAGCTCGGGAGAGAATGGATGACACAGAGTGAAAATGTAAAATATGATGAAACAGAACAAAGGATAGATTGGAAAAAAACTGGAAGAAAATACAAAAATAGATCCTTCTAAGAGGGAACCGAGGGGAGTAAAAGATGATGCAGCAACCCTATTCATAGTGTGGCAGGGTGAATCTGCCAGAATCAATACATAAATGATAAATATCTCTGCAAGTGGAAAGCAAGAGGGGTGTTGAAAGGAGAAAAAAAAGGAGTGTGAACAGTGGATGTACAGAGAAAGGCAGAGGAGGAAGGAAAGACAGGGGAGTGGAAGAGAGAGACAAATATGTGGGGTATCCACAAAGTTCATAAATCAGACTTTAGTAGCTTTACCAGTATCACACTACACCTAACAGTACAAAAGCAGACAATAGAATGCAACAAATCAAATGAACAGCAAGAGATTCCTGGGTGTTGGAAATAAAAAGGATAAAATAACTTGGGAAATTCTTGTGGATCCTGTTAGTTATTTGGACCCTACTTTGTCAGTCTCACTGATGAGCAGACTGAAAACCAACTGGCTACATTGGCATTCAAAATATTTACTAAATAATTAGTCACTCAGCCCAAACACAGGGTAGAGATAACTGGTTAGGGCTACAGTTCATGTTGCCAGTGTAACAGCTAGCTTTGCTTGCAGCGATGTCTAAGACGGTGTTCAACATTGAGAACTTTTGAAGCTGTGAAAACACAATTGTGTACAGTGACCTGCCAAGCTACACTTACTATTTTATTGAGTTACCTGAATAGGGTTACATTCAACAATTATTTTTATTATGAAGCTGATGATTATGTTTTGTTAGGTCTATGAGTTTTCGAAAATAGTAAAAAATGTGCGTCGTAATTTCCCACAGCTCAAGGAAATCAAACCCAAAAGCAATACCAAAGATATTTGGTTTACCCACCAAATCTGTATAACGCAACAATGAATGAATTATCAAAACTAGACCCACTGAATTTTTGATAACCAAATATATTTGGTTAATATACCTAATATTGCAATAAAATCCACATTTTGCCTTTGTGAAATGAGATAAAAGCAAGGCCGAATTGTGGCGTGTGGTGATGAGATGATGCAATCAAACGATGACCCGGTGACCAGGTGCCTCCATTGTTGGCAGTGTGGAGATATTTTATTTTGGAGAGGGAAAACGGAATTGCACTTTGCAACGACTGTTCCAAAGTATCTAGAGGGGGTTCCTCTGCAAAGAACTTCAGCACCACTGCTTTAATTTTGTCATTTAAAAGCCAAACGCCGTAAACAGCAGCTGAGTATGATAGAGAGACTGCGGCAGCTAAAAGGAAAGCTGGTCACTCAGCATGCCCACTCTGTCTGCAGCCCACATCTGACATCTTGAAAAGGTGAAAAAAAGTTTGCAAACGTCAGTGCCAAAGCAAACGGAATCGCAAGGAAGGTAATGGAGTTCATGGCTTTGTATGATCAGCCGTTTAGGGTTGTGGAGCACAGTGCTTTTAAGGGGCTTGTGGAGAACACTGAGACCCGTTTGACGATACTGAGCAGACGGTATTTCTTGGATGTGTGCTTATCAGAGATGTATAACCTTGTTGCAACTCGGATCCACAAGTTCTTGGTTAAAGATATTGCAAAAAACAACTGCATTTTATATTTGGTATTCGCTGTTTGGCCAAGCCTTGAACTTTATTTGGCTTTGGCCTAAAATTTTTATTTTGGTGCATCCCTATCAAAAATAGTTCCAGATTCATTTTCTGTCCATCTCATTGCTGCAGCTCAAAACTGAAGTGTGCTGAATACTTCAGCTTTTTCATTTGAGCTGACTAGCAGTAACAGCACAAAAGTGAAGCGTGCACAACTCACATATTGTACTGTATCAGCAGCCTTTTCAAAATAAATGAAGGGGATATGTTCTTTCACACAGTGCTAATAATGGGCAGAACAGAAAAAGAAGGAGCAGAAGTCACAAACCTCAGCTTTGCGTATGTTGTCTTTGGTGTCTTCTATTTTCATCTCCAGATCTGCTCTGCCCTGCTCTGTGGGGGGCAGGCCGTGGCTCTCACACTCCTCCAGAGACTGGCCACAACACACACAAACACATGAATCAACAAGATATGCAGTATGATGTGTGTGTGTGTGTGCACATATGGCCTTCCTATAACAAGTATGGTTGTACTGCTAATAACGTGGAATTTTAGGCATGTAAGCGTGTGTGTTCATCTTACTCTCTTGTAGTGTATGATATTCTTGTGTTCTCTGGCCACTCTGGTCGCCCATTTCCTGGCCTCCTTGTTCAGACTGTGCTCCTCCGTCGTCCCTGTCTCCGATTCCAGCTGACGACTCTAATATAGAAACACACACATGCGCGCACACACACACACACACACACACCACCGTGGCAGACAAAGACACATACATGCACAAGTGCACACATAAGTACACTGTCAGTGATAATGGCACGAGGTGTGTGAGATGCAGAAGCTGTTAATTAAGCTAAAGAAAGTGTGAGAAAGAATGTTTCCTTCTCACATAATTAATACAGTGTGGTGTGTTGCGAAGTTGTATTGTTATTCTCTTGGAAAGAAATATCTGCTATTAAAACCATATGCAAGAGAGCAGGAGGTGCATGGCAATGTAGAAAAAATTCACATATGTGAACCTGTCGAGGAATCTGCATGGCTTTTCTATAAAACATCAATTATAATCATGTGGAATATTTTATTCAGAAACTAGTATGTTACAGGAAATCAGTCTCTAGGTTCTAAATTTACACAATTTATCTACACCACAGAATCAGTATGCATTAAATTCTGATCAAAATGATATGGCATTTTAGCATATGTGTTACATATTTGCTATAAAAATGAGCAACATGTAGATCGGACATCTGTTCTAGCAAGAAGCAAAACAAAAATACTACTACCACCAAAAAAAACACCACAATGTAAATCCATTCAATGTCAATGTGTTCACAGATCTGAGTCTGGGATTCCCATAATGTGATAATTGAAGTGCATTAGCCAGAATAAAGTACACAATATTTTAATTGCAACTTTCCATGCACATCATATCTATTAATTATGTGCCGCTTGAATAACAAGACAGTATAAATCTGGCTAAGTATAGGTGTGAAACGAAGAGTATTACACGGGAGATTTACAGCTTAATTACACTCAGCCGAGAGAGCATCGCGGGGAGTTAAAGCATGGAGGCAGAAAACGAGATTTGAACAGTGGCTCTAAACCTGACACGTCACAGACAGAGCTAAACTAATTTGTGACTTGATATTTTGCTAAGATTATTGGTTATGTCAACAGACAGACAGATAGAATATATAGTAAAAAAAAAAAGGCCTAGTGTATACGTTGCAGGGAAAATGTGAATGCTTGCATTTGAAATATTTCCTTGCATGTGACCTTTAAGTGACTTTTTGTGGTTAATTATCTTTACGTGTATTCATAAATAGAGCTGTGCCGTATGCATATTTTTTATTATAATTTGGAGATTATTTTTGATTAATTGCTTTGCCTGTAAAACATCAGACTACTCTTGACTAAAATATCAATTTCTTGAAAACGGACCGTAAAGATTCATTGATTATTAAAATACTATCTGATTCATTTTCTGTCAATCAACTAATTGTTGCAGGTTTATTCCAAAATGAAAGCTGGTACACATCTAGCAATTAGGGAGCACCTTTGAATGTTACACAGGTCAAGTGTGAAATAGTGTGACAGTGCTACTTTGGTACAGTACAGCATCATCATTCTTCTCAATCTTCAAAATTTAGGGGCGACCTTTAAAGTTTATAATCTTTATTGAGTTCATTCAACAGTTTTAATGTACTGATGGGAAATGTTCAATTAATTAAGCAAAGCCACAATTATAAACTACTAGCAAATTCTGAAGTAGTAAAATACCAGCAATTTGAATGCGTGTTTTCATCTTTCACACAAGCCACTGGCTTTCAATAATAAAAGAAAAAGAATAAATATAAAGGCTCTCGCTCAACAGGTTGCAGGGACATACAGCTGTCCTGCCCAATATAATACATCACTGTACAGCACAACAGTTTAGACAAGGCAGCAGTGTATCTATGTGAGTTGTTTAAATGGATTTTTAAAAGCAGCGGGAGCCTATGACTCCAGAGTGTCTGTATATTAGATGGCGGGGAATCAGACAGCGGGGCATTTCTGAATGTGAAATACATATCCTTGATTTGGTTTCAGTTTTTGTATAATCTAATGTGCAGCACTTGTGCCAGTACTATCCATCTTTTGGGTTGCTCGATGGAACTGCATTATCATCCTTTTTAATTGGACAGCATTTGTTTTGTTTCAACCAAAGCAGAATGCATTCAGCCCTGAGAAAAATATTGGGTTTATAATATCAATACATGTGCGTATTATTTGGTTGAAAATTGTTTAACATTTCCCTGTCTTTCACATATTTCTCTTCTTCAAACTATCAATCAGGGATAACATAAATACATTATAAATGAACAAATAAAAATCACATATACCAAACGTGTGACTCACTTTAATACAGGTTGATGACAAATCACTAATATTTCGACAGATGATGCAACCAGGTTACGGTATCTGCTGTGTCATCTGGTGCTAAAACTACTTTACTAAAAACAGCTGTATTCCTGTTATGATTATGATTTTATTAGATATCAAACGAGAAACATGGAAAACTTTGTCTTTCCTTTACCCATGTCTGACAGCTCTGTTGCTGCATGAAACGAAATCCCTTTTTTCAAGTTACATCTAAGATTACACCTAAAAACACAGCTAATCTAAACCAGTAATTTACATACATGTATGCCATGTTTAGTTAAATTCATTTAGAAAAGTCACGGTAAACATAATATCATAGGAGCCACGTCTGGGTGGCTGAGCTTCAGAATGCAGAAGTCATGGTCATGTAAGATTAACGGCAACGCTTTATTTAAACATGTGTGCATAGGATTATGTCATGATACTCCACGAACGTTCTTGACAGTCATATGTGGTCGGTTATGTCACAATAAATATTTTAACGTAACGAGTAACGGTCGTTTTGTTTGACCTCATCTACAGTGGTAAAATTTGAGCTTCTCATTAAGAGGTCATTAAGTGTGATTACACTAACAAGTGAGTTTATAACTGTGTCATTAATATTTTCCGAGGCCTTCTACAGTAGTAATTGGACAGTTTAGCATAATGTTGTGACCTAAAGCAAAATAGTTTTGCAGTAATTTGGCAATTAAGCCTGCTCATATGACATGTTTATGAGAAGCTATGCTGTCCTGGGTTATGTCAAGTTGTCATAACAAAAGCACTGACAGCTTATGTTGTTTTGGTAAATGTTAAGTTGTTACACTACAGTAGCAAGAAAACATGAATGGAAACAGTTTAACTGCCTTTGCAAATATTTATGGAGAGAGGAAATGCCTCCGAGACATTTGTTACACCTCAAGAATACGCAATGAAAACGCTGAATGTATACATAACTTTTTGCATGTTGACAGGAAAACTCCAGAGGGCACCTTTGCTGTACACTACAGCAGATATAACTCCAATAGTCATAAACATAACATAAATAGTCATGTGATGCTTATAACAGAGACATGACATTCATGCACATCATTTTAAATACAGTGTTACCTATTTCTCGATTACTATTTGCCTGAGCAAGATCCTCTTAGATCCGCCTAACTATCATGTGTTTGTGAAATGATGTGCTATGAAAAAATATCCCAGCCAACAAAAATAAACCATTAGTTGAATCCATAATGTGTCTAATGTGAGCCAAGCCTCACTTCACAAGAGTCTTTCTTTGCGCTGATTTTCTGCTCAATAGTCCACAGTGTATAAATAAATTCTTTGTGTGGACATTGGCTAGCATATGTTTATTAACAAGTTCTTCCCTTTCTGTTTAGACAGAGGGATGGGCTCACACTGTTTGGCAGGAAGGGTAGTCAGGATTTAGAGGTTATTCTAGTTGACTTAGTGAGTTACGACTGCCTGGAATCAATTGGAGTTAACTCATTGAAGTGGAAATGGGAATACTGCCCATCTTTGCAACTCTCAAGCAGTCTATTTAGGTAGAATGACACTAATTGTATGTCTTAACATTATGTTGTCGAGTAAGTGGCCTGGCAGTTATTAGTGTTTTGTGTCCTTCTACATCTAAAGCCTTTTTTCAGGGCAATAGTTATGTAAGGCAACCATAGTGTCAAGCAGCAAGTGGTGAAAGAGTATGGTTGATGCTTTCATTTTTCAAGCTCTAATAGTGTGTGTATGCTTGTATTCACTGTTGTGTGTTTGTTTGTTGCTATACAAATAAAATAACTATCATAATAACTGCTATTATAAGAGTGCATGCAATAATATAGAACCCTGAATTTGCAATCGCTATTTTCTGAAATACGTAATCTATTTATCTTAGTTTACTTCTGAGAATGGACCACAAAGATCATGTACCGTTCCAAATTGCAACTTGATAAGTTGCTTTGTAGGTCCTATGAGAACATTGCGATGTGATATTCATCTGTTACTATTGAAGTACTTCAAATTAAAAGTTTGAGCAAGTTATACACACATATCTGTGTTTCCTGCAGTTTATATTATATGAAATATCACTGAAATACACTAGACAGACAGAAATGAAGTATGATCCATGGTTGGAGTCAGGAATGAAGATGGGGATGCTAACAACAGTTAAAACTACCTGTGCCAGGGTCATTCTCATGGCACTGACGGGCGACGGCTCAATGTCCACCAACTGCGTCACCGAGCTCAGAGTCTGGCACACGCACACACACACAGGGAAGCACCCGTATGTCCACACGCCCCGAAAGAAGCGGCGCAAGCACACAGACACACAAATACAAGGAGGCGTTAATGGAAAAAAGTTCAGGAAAAAGTGTTAGCAAAGGTTGAACAGGATTAGGAGGACACTGGGAAGGAATAGCCCATCGTTTCACAAAAACTGTTAAGACACCAGTATATGTAGAGCACAAAGGATATTAGAGTTGAAGAAAAGAGGTAATAGAAAACAGAGTGAAAGGAAATATACACAGAAAGTGGAGAAACAAAAAAAGCATGAAATGACTAAGGGGATAGGAGAAAAGGATAGCTGCTGCATTAGAGGAATAAAGGGTCAGTGCATACTGGGAAACAGTTCTTGTTTAGCCAGCATTTAACAGTTCCCCAGAGGGGTGAGACATCATGATTCCCACTGTTGCATTACGATGACAGAGACCCTGATGAATTTAAAATATTTGCACCATTTAGCGACCATTTGATTTGAAAAGGATTTTAGCCTATAAAGAAGCCAGCGCTACAAAGAGAGCTTCCCAGTAGACACACATCTGCTGTTAAAATGATTAAAGTGAAAAAAAAACAGACCAGATTCATGCTTCTACCATGCTGTCAGCAGGCTCTAGTTAACTAGATGATTCCATCCTAAATTGTTAATGTAAAAAAAAAAAATCTCCAAAGGCTGAAAACAAAAAGAGCCAAAAATCTCTTCAGGGAATATGAATGATCAGAGCTTTGGCTCTTCTGATTTCCAGCTTGACAAGCCTCTCAGTCCAAGATGAATTAATGAGGTTCTCTAAAATTATAAGAATAAAAGTACATGAAATCCATTTCAATGACAACCGTTTGAGAAGAGCAAAGTCACTGATACAAATGTTAGTATTGGGAACAGAAAGAATAAGAGGAGGGAAATGCTCATATGTGGCCAATTACTGTATGAGTTTGTATTTTTTGTATTTTAAGTCCAAGTGTGTGCAGGAATTCGCACACATGTATGCTGCGCCACACAATAAAAGATGAGCACCACAAATTTAATTCGCCTTGCAAAGCTGTTCTCCCTCATACGCACAGAGAGTGAGCAGGTATGAGCAATCGAATAGACGTGCACACTTTCACCACAGGTCAGACGCCGAGTACGTGGGGACTTCAGAGGCCCTAGCACCACACAGTGCTATTGCTCTGTGGACAATACTGCTGAGTATGTCTATCCAGGGGGTTATATTCAAACAATTCCAACTTCAGGTGCCATGTGGGTGAATATGAACACGGGGGCTTACCTTGTCACACTCACTGGGCTGGAACTGGAAGTCGTGTGCTTTGTGAAACACTGGATTCTCCTGCATGAACAACTGCTGGTTGAACTCCTGTATTATCTGAGCGAGGGGCAGAAGAAGACAGTTCATGTTGTGCATGTGTATGCAGGTTGCCTGCTGTGGACACTTGACAATATAGGAATACATGGAACCCCTGTGAAGAAGCAAATTACAAACTTCTGCCACCTTCTTTGAAGCCTACAGGTGGTGAGTGTCTCATGACAGAGATTTGGGGTTTAAGATTTTTAGTGTGACATGTATCCATATCAGGTCAGGACAGTAGAGGCACAAGTTCCTTGAAGGTAGCCTGTGGAGTTTTTGACCACTACTGGTACTACAGTAAGGTAAGGTAAAGTTATGATTTAAAGTGCTGCTGAAGTTAGATTTGGTGATGACATAGCACACATGAATAACACTGGGTCACTGGGTTCTCTTTGGGTTCTCCAGCTTTTCTCCCATGGTCTAAAAAGGTTAGGTTGATTGGAGAATCTGCACGTAGGTGTGAGTGTGTGAGTGAATGGTGTGTGTGCCCCACAATAGGCTGGCAACGTGTCTGGGGTGTACCCCTGCCTCTTGCCTGTAATGCACTGGGATTGGCTCCAGCAGACCCCTGGCGAGGAATAAGTGGGTATAGAAAATGACTGACTGAAATGCCCTCAACACATTTGTTTCACCTCAAGTACACACAGTGGGTTTTGGTGAAAAACAATGACTGTATAAATGGCTTTTGCTTGTTGACAGGGAACCTCCACAGGGCACCTTTTAGACAAAAATACTTAAGTTAACATAACTCCAGGGAAGTACAGCATGATTGCATAAGACAAAAACAAATTGCAGTGTGATGTTTTGGAGGCAAATCTATCACTTTGTCTTTTTTTTGGTTGATTTAGCTGCTCTGTCCTACTGAATGTGTACCACATTGTTGTAATTGTAACACGCTTTGTTTCGCCTTAGGCTTCTTAGAAATCTATTTTTATTGCAGCGGCATTAATTGTTTTTGTAAAAGTAATCAAAATGCTCCCAATTGGCAATTTTAAAAATTGCCCTGCCATGTAAGGTCAGAAAAATAGCCTGGTAGTGTCTAGTAATGACAAAATATCAGTATTTTTACTTAAAATCTATGTATCTCAAGGATTTTCACTAACCACATGAAAAATAAGCATTTAATCATGCCATGGTGTGAAGATTGATGAATATTCCTTATTGTGTCAGTTTTGGGAGCAAAATAAATTATAAAATTAAATAAAACGCAGTTTCTACAAGTTCTAACTAACAAACAGACACACACACACAAGTGACTCACCCTGGTGGATTTATCTAACAGAAACTGGAAGGTGTTATGTGTTGCTTGAGAGGCCTCCAGCTCAGTACGACACAGCACCACCAGGTAGTCTTTCACGTGCTCATAGATCCTGCCATCCAAGGCCTAGAGGACAGAAAGAATGAATCAATTCCTTGTATGAGGGAATCACAGACTGGAGAGGGAAATAACAGAATAAAAGCCAGTTTTATTTGTGGTGGAACAGTTTTTATCATTTTCATGAGTCCATCATCCTGTGTGACACCAGGCATTTCAAACAATCATGGCAAGAGTAATGGCTTACACTGAGCACCACATTATTGTTTTTGATTTCATCAAACATGCATTTAAATAAAGAAAAAAATACCAGATTTACCATAATGGAATCTGTATCAATTGCATATTTATGTTAAATAAGTTATATATTGTTAGATACACACCATTGGCCTTGGCACAGAAAGAGAGGAAATAATGTGAAGCCACTAGTGAGGTGGCAGAAAGTCAATTTTCAAAGTCAAAGTCAGTTTTGACAGTCGTTCTCACTGGAGGTTCTGATGCTCTGATATAAAGATATTTTAATGAAGTATGCAATCCAAATGGAACAGTCTTCCTATGAAGAGCTGGGGTGGCACTGCCAAGCTGTAGGCCACAGTGCCAAAAAGGATCAGACAGAGAGGAAAGAGAGAGATGGACCGAGAAAAAGAGAAGCTAATTGAGAGGAGAGTGAGGAGGCAAGAGAGGAAGAAGGAGGACTTTTAAAAGGTATAAAAAGGTATTAGTGGGTGAGAGCAAGAAAGAGAGACAGACAGAAAAAATGTGTGAGCCTGTGTGTGTGTGTGTGTGTGTGTGTGTGTGTGTGTGTGTGTATAAAGTGTTCTCTGGACAGTGTTCTCACAGCTGCAGGGAAAGGTGAAGGGGTTCAGATTCCAATACAACAAAACACAGAGACCGCAGACAAGCAGACATACACACCACACACACACACACACACACACACACACACACACACACACACACACACACACACACACACACACACACACACACACACACACACACACTCTTTAAATTACTCAGATGTGTGTACTGTCCTCTGGCCAAAGAACTTTATAAAAGCTCACACTCTCAGAAATCTACATACACTCTTTGCTGGCCAAGCAATGTTTTACTGTAGGCTGAGTCTGCAGACACACAAAAACATGCATTTTTATATGCACAAAACCTCCTAATTTCTCTCTCTCACACGTGCATGCACACAGACACACACACACACACACAGGCTCACACACACAGGGGCTCACACACACACACACACACTTATAAAACAATGGGATATTGACAAGGAAATTATGTCATTATGGGTGGGTTGTTGGCTGACTTCTTTCTAAATGTTTCCTTATCATTCTTCTCATTTCCTCCTCCCCCTTTCTTCTCCTCTCTTCCTCCCCTCCTTCTTTAATCCATTTAGGGTAGTGCTGAAATGGAGTGAGTCAACTTCCAGAAAAAGCCCCATATTATAGCCAGTGGGTGTGTGTTATTTTATGTGTTTTGGGGTATTTGGGAACAACCTCATATCACAGTACAATAAGCATATCACAGTAAACCAGACAAGGGAGGTGTGCGTGCAACATAAGATTTTTACAGATGGACAGTAATCATGGTGCCAACTACTAACAGCAGAGGGAGATGTGGAGCAGTCTGTTACCCTGCTGCCCTTTCACTACAGCTGTCGCATTGACAAGGACAGTAGCGCTCAGTGTTAGAACGTATTATTCCTGTGGCCTCAGTCAGTAAATCAGTATTTATGAAGTGAACTTCAGATCTTTACTAAAATTCTACTCATTCCTCACCCCCATAAAATATTAACTACTTTAGTCTAGTTTACATTCAGTTATTATCTTTTATAAAGTTTAAAACACTACAGTAGAAAAACAGCTAAAAGGAAAAAAGCTACCGCCTGCAATTTTATATTATATCTTCCACTAATGTTGCTTTTTGGACTGTGGAAACGAAAAAAGTACTGGACCGTGAAAGGAACCTGTTCTCTCTAGTGGTGCAGATTTTGTTCTCTTTTGGGAGTGCTGTTATCAGTGACTTCCAGGTGAAAGCCTGTACACACTACAGGTAAACCCGCACAACAGGGAGACAAAAAGGATGAGCAGATTGCTCTCCTCTAGCGCTGTCCTTTATTCCGCTTGTGTGTTTGCATGCATGTATTTGTGTACATGCATATTTCCCTGCAGTCTTGTCCTTCTGTCACAAGGCGCTAAGGATGTATTATTCAGGATGGCCTCATAGTATAGCTGCTCATTGAACGCCTAAGGCAGACTATGTGTGAGAGAGAGAGAGAGAGAGAGAGAGAAAGAGAGAGAGGGAGAGAGAGAGGGAGAGGGAGAGAGAGAGCGAGAAGGAAAATGGAAAGACACAGAGCAGAGAGCCAAGGGAAGCAGGAAGGGGGAAAAGAAAAAAAAGACAGATAGCCAAAAGTTGAAGAATAGAAATTAATACAAATATTATCAAGCTTCACTTAAAAATTTCTACCTGAAAACACCAGTTTTGAGAAAAACCCTTTACACTGCTCTTCCTCAGCATCCTAAATCGATGTTGAGCCAAAGCCATGTGAAGATCTTCCTTTCTCAAAACTTACGTGACACTTTCCATCAAATATGACATAGCTAGAACCTAGTTTGTGGACAAATAAAATAAAAATAAAAGCAGCAACATTATAAATTAGATGCAAAGTTACATATGTCTCCCTGTGTGTGTATGTATTAAGTAGTACCAAATCAGAGTCCACCCCGAGGCTCACACACATACACACACACACCTACATGTATGTGTGTGTGTGTGTCAGACAAACATGTTTTCAACATGTATTTAAGGATGGCATCACCCTAACTTACAGTAATTGTTTACGTTGGTAAACACACAGTGCCTGAGGTGTGTCTGTCTGTGTACAAGGCAAACTGTGATTTGATATGTGTGTGTGTGTCTGTTGGTGTGCATGCCTAATAATTACATTAAGGCAGTGTGAGCTTAACTGATCAGCAGACCTAGATTTCTTATCGTGTAACTACACTGGAGAGTAGATACTTTAGTCAAATCTCTTGCTGAGTTTTGATTCTGTGCATGCATCAGAAAGGTCATGTAGATGTGTATCTATACACAAGCAATAGTGTAACTATCAATGGAAAAAAATATGGGGGATGAAAACACATGAGATTCTGTGTTATATAATTTAAACTTTAAGTAATCACATTTGCATGAGTGAAGGGTATATACATGTAGCTAACATCACTTACAATTAGAGCATTAATCCAGAGAACTCTCAAGACTCGAATTAAAACTGTTAAATCATCGCTTTTTATTTATGTTTTAAGTTAAAGTATTTTAAGTATATTAATGTAGTGTAAGATTCTTTAGCCAGAACCTCAAAAAAAGTTTCTACAGTATAACATTTCAAAACCACAATTTGAGTTGATTGCCAGTTTGGGAATGAAAAAGAGTTGTTGGGTCTAGGTTTTAGATGGATTCTCTCAAACCCATTCCAAGTCAGGTTATGCGTACCTGTATGCAGTGCAGTAGATCTGTATGGTAGTAGCGGTCGTGGTGAGCATTGGCAGCAGCGAGTGTTAGCAAGTAGTCGTTCCTGGCCTGCGTTGCCTTGGAGTTACAGTCACTTCTCTTAGCTTTCAACTGAAAAGAAAGAGACAGCATTGCAAAATTGCAACAACATCGAATGATTGTGTTTGTGTGTGCATGTCTCTGTGAAGGGGTCCTCTCACCTTTACACTTGCTTTCTGTAAACTAATTCTTGACTGAAATAGACCCAGTTTAGACCTGAAAAAGCAAGCACAAAACAGAGCATGCAATGAACTTCAACCTGATGAATAATGCATCTTTAATAACAAAAACAAAGCAAAGTTTTTGTTTATTGTCCATTGGTATCTAAACCGTCAGGTTCAAAGTAATATTAAAAAAAAAAAAAAAATCAACAAAGAAGCAAAAACTCCACATGCTATAAAGATAGAAAGAAGACTACTATTTCATAACACATATGATCTCTAACCTACGATTCAGAGAGAGCCTCTGAATCTAAGAAGCTGGAGCCTGACAGCAATAAATCAGGCTTTATTGATGGTGACACCAGTAAGGGGCCGTCTCATAAAGTGATATGTGGCCTTTGTTTTTAGATCTATTGTGTTTATGTGCACTGATGCAGGCCGCACATATTCCATTGACTCTGACAGATGCATTAAGTGTGTGTTAACATGTATGTAACTTGCTTCTTTCTGTTGACATTACCATGTTAAATGGCCAAGAGGTGTTAAAGGTATAAAGTATGTGCTGTGTCTTTGCATTCACACTAATCTCTTCCTGTGTGTTCTATGGAGCCGACAATGACTAATGTCTCACAATTTATCTCCAATGAAAGACGCACGCGCCCATGCACACATAATGGAACGGCGACAATGCTGCAATCCCTTTAGCTGTGACTTTCTACTGAGTGATAGAGAACAGAAAAGAGTGGACTGGCCAATCGATGCGGGCGTTAACTGGAGCCGAGAATTCAATGAAGTGAAAATGTCACCATAGCTACTGCTGGGAGGAAAAACAACACTCATCAGCAAGCTTTAAAAAGTTGAACTCCCCACTCGTCTACAATTTAATGGTCTGTTATTTAAGTGAGCATACTATGTTATGAAAAGCAGAAGTACCTAATGTCACATCTAATTAAAACTTGATATATTCTGCCTCAGAAGTAACACAGACAACACTTTTTATCTGATTACACAATTATCTCATAGAAAAGAGATTAGTATTAGTATGAAATAGCTACACACTTAATTTTGGATTTACACCAAAACTACTGCAGTCACTAAACTAAGACTTTACTTTACTTGTGTGCACCTGTGGTGTTTCTCTTATACATCATACATATTATATATGTAATTTCAATTGCTTTAGCATTAATAATGATTTCTCCTTTCCGCCTCTCTTTCATATACACATATATAGAGGCTCTCTGTTTGAGTTTTGTTCTTCATGCTGGTATTCTTTTTGACAATGG
Organism: Eupleurogrammus muticus; assembly: GCA_036785175.1. Classification (NCBI taxonomy): domain Eukaryota; kingdom Metazoa; phylum Chordata; class Actinopteri; order Scombriformes; family Trichiuridae; genus Eupleurogrammus; species Eupleurogrammus muticus. Next base: position 9,283,847 of record JAYKQN010000009.1, on the reverse strand, counting down.
AGACCTTCTACTTAGTTATACCAGTTCTATCCCAGGTCATAGGTGCCATAGTGAACTTACTTGGCTTCTATATCGGCCTTCTCTCGTACAGCATGGGCAACCTGCTCGCAGTCGTAGTATTTTTTCTTGGCTTTGGCCAACTCCTTTACTGACTCCTGCAGCTCTGCCTGAATGCCACTCAACTGCTCTATGGTCTGTGAGGAGAGTTGAAATAGCAAAGTTGTTAGAGAAAAGGTAGAAAAAGTAGTATGTTAAAGAGGAAACTATGACTGACTCCCACTGTCCACGTATCCACTCACCTTTTTGAGTTGCTGTTCCTTGTAGAGTCTAACTGTCTTAGCAGGCTCCGAAACCTGACTCTTGTAGTTGTCACACACATTGAGTCTGGACTGGCTCACCTGCACTGTACCTTCCAGATAGGACCTCCACACTGCATACACATTCCTAATTAGAGAGAATAGGCACATTGACAGTGAACTGTTACTGTCTAAAAGGTACGTTGCTCTGAGCAGCAATTAGTTAGGAATTTCTCCAACTTCTGCAAAATGGCAACATTTTGACATTCTATGCCACTCCATGGCAGGTACTGTGGGACTGACTATATGGAAGAATGAAGGGGGACCCGTTTCTGTAGAGATGCTGCAGAACCAAAAAATCCAAAGTGTTAAGTAGAGTGAACTAATTTAATCGTTTCACTACTAGCTTTTGCAACAATTTGGAGTTTTATATTTCAGTACTGTATGTCATAAAGCCAACAGAATTTATATTTGGCATTCATCTAAATTGTGCAGCTGCCTGTAGGTTCACACAGAAAGAGAAACCAAAATTTGTGTCTAAATTCATGGAAAATATGGCTGGTTAGTCATACAGATGCAAGTGCGTGCACAGACACATACACCTACCTGTAGTCTGTTCTCTGGTCATCTGGGTTGATTCCAGGCCAGTCCCTCTTTAAGTACTGACTGGCTAGCTTCTGCAGAGCCTGACGACACAAAAATAGTACAGAGAATAATTAGAGTAACTCCTGTTTCCAAGGTAGTGAAAGATTGACAAATCACTGGAGACGCTATCTAATCATCTTAAAAAACATTCTGCTAGAATAAACAGCGGGTGTAGTTTGTTTAGTTTGAGTACTCGTTAGTTTGTGGAGATGATATCTAGTACTAGCTGTTTGTGTGGTGTACAACACATTAAAATAATGTTGTATTTACTGAATGCTGTTTTATTATGGAAAAAAATGATGGACAAAGTGAAGGCATGAACACTACAGCATGAAGCTCCATTGAGTCAATTATTTTCTTTCTTAGAATACCTTGGAGTGCATTATTGTGCATATACCAATATGAAGTTTGTTAGCTGTAACCAACTTAGTAAGTTTAACAGTGAAACAACTCTTACCTTATTAGAATTGATTTCACTTTTCAGTTTTATGCCCCTTATTCACCGATTGACAGGTTTACATTTAAAGTGTTTGGTATGATGATTTATGGTTTAGGATCATTTTTACAGATATAACTATTTCGATTTGAAGTATTTCTGATGTAGTCTTTGATGTGGCTGTGTTTGCTCATTTGAGCAAGGTCAGTTTATCTGTGCAGTTTTCATTTGTACAACCAAAATCTTGACTTTTGCACTCAACACGCAATTATAGTACTATGAAACGAATGGCCTCATAGTCAGCAGCAGTGAATCCCCCGGTCAGCTCCTGTGAGTACAAGCAGAAACCCGAAGGGCCTCTGGACTGGGTCAGTGTGTCAGTAGCAGCAACTACAGACTCTCTTCTTTTGTGTCAGTGTGTATCTGTGTGAACGTACAGTATGCATATGTATGCATGGGGCTTGACAAGGCAAATCCTCATTAACAAACCAGAACAACAACTACAACTACCCAATCAGGACAAAACAAGCTTAGGGGCACATATCCACAAGCCACATTCTTCAAATCCCCTATCGGTCCCAAAGAGATCTGCATAGATCCTCTTTTTTTCCCTCAATCAAAAGCTCTTAGTCTCTTACCATCTTTCTCTCTAATTTACTAATGTCAAAGACCTATCTAAAATGTATTTTCCCACATGTTTATACTGTCTCCACTCCCCCTCTCTCAAGATGTTGGGTTGTCTATATGTTCAACTTCTCAACCTTCTTTTCACTTGCTATAAATATTTCAATGAATCGCATTCAATCTCTTTCTCAGCTTGCCCTTTTTACCTTTCAAAGACGGCGTATAAGGCAGTCAAAAGACATGAAGCAGTTTTTTCTTTTAGTCCCTGTACATAAAATTGAGTTCCTTCATACTGAAACACAGGCCAGTGGAAGACACTGGCCTCAATGACCTCTTGTACCCATCAGCTAAATTCTAGTACAGCATTTTTTTCTACAAAGGAGTAGAAATCTTGGACCCACTTCTCTGCAGTTTTCCTGTTTGTGCAAATTGGCAGTCGATGGATTAAATATCATGTTCTTGATTAAATGGAGTGCAAAGGTCAGTGACACTGTGCCACAGCTGCCATGAAGTTGTTAAAACCACATTTTAGAAGAATTAAGAGCTAAGTAGCCGGCCTTTAAGTGTCACACACACAAAAAAACACTGGCACATAAACTGCAGTGTCCAGAGCATTAGGAAATGTGTTTGCTTCAAGAATATTTTCCCTCTCTCTCTCTCTCTCTCTCTCTCTCTCTCTCTCTCTCTCTCTTTCTTTTTCTGTGTGGTTCAGTGAGGACAGTAAGTGACAGCTGAGGCAGCCACTGACTGTGAGCTGGCAGGCTGACAGGCGGATCGAATCAACATCTTAACCACAAAACATACCTCTGTCTGACTCAAAAAACCCACAACCAGTCTCAGTAAAAATAAATAAATAAATAAAATAAGCCAAAACATAATATACATTTACAGCATTGTGACACAAGATATGTTGGATTGGATCCAGCTGGACATCTGGTTCCCAAGTGTTCCCTAGTGGACAATATGAGTCGCCGGCTGATTGTTGTGATTGGTTTCGAAGAGATAGCAGCGTCACAATAAGTCCTGGACGCGATGCTGTTGACCCAGTTAGACAAACCACCTTCGTGGCTACAAACCTTCTCCAATACCAGCACACAACCTGAAACCTCTTTACAAGAGTCAATAGAGCCAGACTAGATATCTGAGTGATGGCCTGACTCAGCAGTGGTTGACTGGTGAGAGGAGCACTGATCGTCTAACAGCGTCACCAACGTGCTTTTGGGAGAATTTCTGATGCTTCCTTGTCGGCTCTTTCCCCTGTTTTCTCCAATTTATTTAAATTTGTTCTTTTTTATTTCTGCTTCTTCCTCTATCCTATCGAGTCTTGTTTTCTCCACATGTGCCCCTCCATCATCCCTCCTTTCTTTCATAATTTTCTATCTCTCACTCTATCTGCTCTGCACCTTTTATTTTCTACTGGACACCCTCCATCCCTTCATCCTCTTTTCGATGCTGTAATCGCCCAACTACCACCCGAACAGCATGTTGCCATGGCAACCCCTTCTTTTTAACACGCACACACGCACACACTCATACAGTGAAAGACACGAATGCACATGCACACACCTATCCTGTTTTTGAGTGGCAAAAGTGGTACTCAGACAGCAGGATATCCTGAGTAGACCAGTGTGTGTGCGTGCGTGCAAGAGAGAAAGGGGGGGGGGGTTGAGGAAGAGGAAGTGAGAAAAATTGTGTTAATAGGCTAGTGATGTGAAATTATTTCAGAGTTCATGTTTGCGTTCAGAGCTGCAACCTGACATTTACCAATAAAGCCCAAATTATTTGTATCTAATATTATAATGTTAGCGTGATGTTCATCACACACAATAATAGTGGGATTTTCCTAATATTAACTGGCCCCTAAAAAACAAACAGTAACCACTGATAAGACTAGATTAAATTTAACATTAGAGATTAAATGAAAAGCAGAGGGAATGAATGACATTTAAGGACATTGCTGTTAAAATCCACGATTTAGTAGTGACCATCAATAAATTTCTCTTTCATTGATCCCTTTCACAACCTTGCGCTTTCCATCAATTTGTCACTGTACTCTCAGGCCGCCAAACAACAGCAGACAGTCACCTTGATAGTCCAGGTCTCTGTTTACTCTTCTACTCGCTTATTTTCTCCTGTCCCTTGCTCAGTCACTTTCACTCCTGTTTGGCTCTCTTTTTCTCTCTCTTATTTCTTCCTGCCTTTGTGTGTCTGCCTTTCCAACCTCCTTTCTTTCTCAACTTCCTCCGAAATCAATATACTTGATTTTCTCCCGAGTCTCCTTCTGTCCACACTTTTGAGTGACAGAATTGAGCTGTTTTTTGAAATAGATAATGATGCCAAGCTGTGAAAAGGTACCGTGTGTGGTTCTGCCTGCGCATGTGAATAGAAGTAGAAAATGTGAAGTTTCTTCATCGTTCTCATATGTTTTTCCAATCTATTAACCTTGTCAATATCTGTGTAGACTGAGATAGTGGAGATCGAGTGGAGAGCAGAGAGGGAAAGAGAGAGGAGGGGAGGAATGAAAGAGGAACCTAAGAATTCACAATATATTCAGAGAACTTACAGACCATGACAAGCAGCCAGATGGTGAGGCTGATATAACGGTGCACTGCGAGTGCGCAGAAGGCTGCAGACATGCAGCCACAGCCCCAGCAGGCTGGCCTTTTTGGGCAGTACAGTGAAGTGTGACCCCAGCCTAAAACTATGCCAGTAATGTTGATCGTGGGAGGGAAATACAGGACAAATGCCTCACACTAACGTACACAGAAACGACAGAGATCCTGATTGACAGCAGGTAATTGCGACCGACTTCCTCACAGAGGGAGCGTCTGTTCTGACACGGTGAAAGGATTAAAAGGTTAAACGACGGCATGCTCACTTTGTTGCTCCCTTTTGTTTTCTCCACATGACTCTGTCGTAGGTTGTATATCTAGATTTTTCTATTTTTTGTTGAAATGCTTGTGTGTACTTCTTTTTCCATGTCTCTCTGTCTATCCCTTACAACTTGGCGCCCTCCTTCTGTGTCCCCTCTTTGTCTTCTGTCTGTTTGTCGGGCTAGCCGATTGGCTTGATTTCTGTAATGTGTCGCCATGAAGGAGCCAATGAGAGAGTGGAATGATTTCCAGAGACAACAGGCAAGGACAAACACTACAAAATTAAACTGATTAAAGAAAGGGGAGCAAAGAATTTGTTTGCTCATAGAGTGCTGAAAAAATTTTTAATTTCTAATTCATCTATTTATAAAGAAAACCACTGTATGCACACATTCCCACACACACACACACCTACAATTAGGAGGGAATCCATTGTCCTCTTGAGTAGGTTGCTGTTGCTAGGCAACCTCTATTTCTAAGGTGAACAAGACAGTGCTGAAGAAGCACAGGAATTGATAGAGCAGGGCTCGGCAACCTTGGCACACATGCCAGTGCTATAAGTGTGCAAGAGAGGAACTTTTTTGGAAATGATGATGGGCCCACTCCACCACATTCCAAATTATCTCTTTTTTTTAGAGGGAGACATCCTGCTGAAATCATGACGGTGGTGCTGAGGCTGGCTTGACAGACAATGGCAGGCTCGTTTGCAAAAAACTAAAGTAATAGTTTGAGTATTGTAGCAATTCTGGACAGAAGAGTGTGTGTGTACTTTATGCCAAACATTGAGCCTTCAATGCAATTTTTAGACAAAACCTGATGGATGACCCAACATAAAGATTGGAGAGCCACCATCGTGATGCCACATCCCCTCCTGCGGGAAACACACACTGATCTTCTATTGAAAGGACACTTTCTAAAATAACTGCTGAGTAATCAGGGGTCTGTAAAAAGAAGAAGAAAAGAAGAAATATTTCCGGCTGATTTGAAAAAAAGATTCTCACAAAGCACTACAGAAAAAAATTGGCATTAGCATCAATGCTAGCTTATATGATTGATAATTGATGAATTCTGACCAAAAAAATGGTTGGATCTACCTGTTTTTTGTTTCTTTTTACAGGGCTCGCTGAGTTCCAGTGTGGATAGAAAATCTTCTACACTTTGTACGACTTTACCAAAGGCAGCATTGGAACAGCACAATTCTAGCTTACAAGGTAAAAAAAAATATTTATGGAGCTAAAATGTATCAATTAAAGTTAAATGAACTGTGCATTGTAATGTGACAATGGTGAATACCTTTGACTCAGCATAATTTTGTCATCCATAACAATGATGGTTTTAGGATGGTTAAAGAGATAGGATGGTTGCTGCTAATACTCGACATGATTTTAAGAAAGCACCCCCCTCCCGGTATAATCGTCCATCATGATGATTCACTGTAAACATCATCTACTGCCAATAAGGGGACATCGGCCAACCCCGAAAACCTCCAGGCTGAATCCGTCAAACACGCTACCAAAGCAAGCTATCACACTGCTCAATGCATTGCAGAATGTGGAAAGCCATTTACAGAGAGGATATATAAAGGAGGCTTTTCCTCTGTCGATCAGCAAACAAAGAGTTCATCAAATCAAGAATAAAAGACAGGCCCGTGTCAGAACTGTTGAAGCACTCAAAGAAATAGCAGGAATCATCAGCACACAGCAGACGGCTGGTTTGAAAAAAGCAATGATATTTAGCATTTGATGAGAGCGAGGATGTGAATGACATACCATGTTAGGCAGTCATGGAAAGCTGTGTTTTGACTGTAAATGGGGAGCTCTGCTGCTTAAAACCAACGCCTGGAACAACCAAGTCTCTATAGAGCATGTTGAGGAGTGGGGGATTGACATTAGCAGGGTTTTTGCAGTGACCATGACTGTCACCCCCAGGAGAGAGGAGTGGTCACATTAATTGAGAAACAAGCGGGTCACTATAATGAACTGACTTCAAAGTTGCGCTATCTGCTCTGACACACCAACATAATGACAGTACCAGCCCCTGCTCGAGGAAGTGAACTCCTCCAACAAAGATATTCTTCTCCACTCAGCAGTTAGGTGGCTAAGCCACAGACAAGTTTTGGAGCATTTTTTTTCGCTGCTTCGATGCCATAAATGCCAGCCTGAATATCCAGAACTCGAAGAGGAGGTTTTAGACACATTTTATTGTTTCAAGCCACATCGCTACCTCCACTTTCTGCTACTTCAGGCACTGCTCTCCATGCAGTACAGCATCAGCACCACTAAAATATGCAAACACATCAGTGACCTTGAGTTAGAACGCAGCCCCCTTCTTTAAGATTTCAGAAGTGTAGATCTCTTTCTTGATTAAAGCTCATGGATAAAATTCACCACTGTGGATGACAAAGTTGGTAGAGGTTATAGAAAGAGGCAGATACCAATACAGGGCGTTAATTGGACATAATAAGACATTTGCAGGCATATCCAGCTTTGTAGAAATACCCTGTATGTGATGAGGTGAATTTCTCCAGTATACTGGAAAAAAAAACTGTCCAAGGAATATTGCTCTGGCTTTACTGACAGTCTTTGGATATCTCTCCGCCTTAGATTATCTCAGCCCATTTTATAGCCATTTGACAACTAACCAAAGCTTCTAAAGTGACTAAGTTTGACCCCTATATAACAGAGACTAACAAGGACAGCAAGGCCAGAAATTACATTGACAGGTAAGAAAAAAACATCTTTGAAAACTATTTGTTTAGTTAAATTTGCTTAGTAAAAGGATAATGTCCATGATTGCTGTTGAAGACTTTAATTTACATGTGGAAGTTTTCATACAGACGGCAGCATTCTTGTAGTGCTCATACATATATTACGGTGACAGCTGTTAAAAACATCTGGTTATGCATATCACAATTACAATAATAATACCATTTATTATTGCTAACAAAGGCATTACATGCTACAAATCTCCGTCATGCATCAAATCAACAGTTTGTCGATTTGTTGATTAGAGCAGCGTGGCTAATGTCACAACATTTTTTACTCTGGCATATACCATCGGTAGGCTCTGTAATGCTGGCATGTTTTCTAAAAATACACATAAAGTATGTTAATACATAGGTAGTTGATATCTGGACAGGTTAAATATTTTTCATTAAGCTACAGGAGGAGTACACTGACTCTGCCTTCTACTGGGAACTGTATTTTTAGTTGTGTGCACCCAGCACACTATAACATGTTTGTTTTATGGATATAAATATTTCCATAATAAGGAAGCAGTAATTCCTGCCCGCTGCGGCAACACTGAACACTTCTCAGAAACCACAGGAATCGCTCTAAAATGTCTTAAAATAGTGAAACCTGTTCATTATATTTTCTAATGGAGAAATACCTTATTATTGTGAACTTTTAAACCCCATCTGTCTTTAAGCCCTCACTGAAAAAGGAGAAAAAAAATAAATATTGATGTGTGTGTTCAATGACTGTTTCTGTCAGTTTGGGAGTAAGAGCTCTGACATGGAAATACTCTCTAGTAGTTAAATCTACTCACATTACTTTATTACAGATAATATTGAGTTGTTTGCTAGAACTACTGGTAGCAAAGAGAAGTGATATTGCAAAATAGAGGTCATTAGGATTATTTATTTGCCTATAAAAAACTATGTGTAGAATACCTAGAATATCGCTGGATGCTTTATATAAGTTAAGGTGTAGCCAGTTTGTTAGGGAAAGTTTGTGGCATGTCCAAATTTCTCTCCAATTGTCTGTGTGCACATAGTACGACATGAGATTAGCAATATATGTAATGAGTGACTGTGGGCTCTAAGATATTTGACAAAATATATTCAATAGTGTTTTTGAAAATGGCCCCCTGAAAACAGCAATTGCAAGACTTGTGATAACTAGCAACAGGAGGAAAGAATGATTGAATGAAAGAGTATGAAAACAACACTGATACATCTGTGAAGAATCAGAACACGGATATGCACGTAAAACCAACTGTGGCCTGTGCTTCATCCAGTATTTGAGATTGATTTTTCTGAAGAATGAATATAAAAGAAAATCATCAGATCACTTTAGCAAGAACCTGTCATACATGGTTGCTTAAAACAAAAAAAAGGACGTTAATACATTGTCTGAAAATGTAATCAAGTTTACCAGTTTCGTGCAACTGCAATTCTTTTTAAGTGTCCGAAGCAGTTTCTAGCAATTAAGGCTTTTCTCCACATTTCAGCAGATTGATTAATCATAAAACCCGCAGACAGCACAAAAGCCTCACACTGTAATCAACCCATACAGCTATAACTGAAACTTAGATTAATAGTTAGATTAATGTCTGAATCTCACAATATATTGTTGTAAGAAACATCAAGCTGATGTTCTGGCAGGTGCCACAGCTGCAGTGTCACAACTGGCTGCAGTATCGCGCAGCAGTTGAAACAATAAGTGCATTTGTGCGCATTTAGGCATGCAGCAGTAGCATAGCTAGAATAACAATGGATTGGTTTTGCTAAACATCTACACAGATCAGCTGGTACACACAGATTCCAGGTTCATACAGTGGGTTTATTTGTAATAAAATATGGATGAAGAAATAGCGCATAGTTACCACCAACTCTTTGATGACAGTAATTGGGTTAGGGTTACACTAACTGTGTGCAGCTATTATCACTGGTCTTTGTGAATGAGAGTGATTTTGCAATGGGAATCATTTGCATAGAAAGGGGAAGATTTCCTCCCATTAACCTAATTTAAATACATAGAAACAGCATGCATGCACTGATGATGGTAATGGTGTTTTACACTTCGCAAGTGCTTCGTGAAACACAATTTGCATTTTGGGGTTATTTGCACTTGTATAGTGTATAGAGAGCCATGGAACCACTTAATGAATTTCCCCTTAAGCACTCATTGCACAACATTAAAACTTTTGGATCAGGGGTCTGGATTCTAAGACTGAGGCACTATAATTGTTAATTTTATTTTAAAATCACATTTCTATATAATCTTGCCGGGTGCCACCATACTCCTGATATATCCAAAAATACACATCTACAACTTCACTCTCTTCCAGTTATTAATGTTTTTATGAGAATTTTTGGATGGTAAATTATGGCCACTGGCCAAAAGGTTGACAATCTACCGCATAATGCCGTATATTTATATGTACTTTAGTTCAATCTCGCCCATCAAAGTGTGAGTATTACTGCACAGCAGTTTAGTTTAATGAGTGAAGCTGTGATTTAACAAACATTAAAGTTACAGTATTAGAGTCAATTGCCTTACCCCATCCGCATGCTCTGTAAAGATTAAGCATTTTAGGCAGAAAGAGTTCAGCCAGCCTCACCTGTGCATAGTCCCTCTCCAGCTGTCCCTTCTTTAGACTGTAGCTCCTGCAGATAAAGAGACAGACACAGAATTGTTTGAGTGTCTAACTATTATGCAGTACACACAGAATACGTTTTCATCATCATTTATATTTCTTCATCAAATGTCATAAGATAATATGAAATAGGTTTTGAATGAATTCAAAGAAGCCAAAAGGCATTGTGTTTTATACAGCCTTTATTCTGTGACAGTTCTTACTAAAAAACAATCCCCAGTCAGCCCAATCCTGGCAGCAGAGACAGTGGAAGCTCTTATCACAGCCCAGGAATGTGCAGAAAGAAAAACACAACATTAGGTATATGATTACACAGACAGATAAATATAGCGGCCCTGGTGAAAGAACAAAGTGGCGTGATTGCGGTAAACGACCTCACCGGATGCATGAGAGTCTACCTGAATATATATACCTACATAAATCTGAAAATTATGTATTTTCAAATATCATCACTGTGTTCTATAAGACTAGCTTGTGAAGACTGCTTCCAAGTACTTTGCACATAAACATGAACATCTCATCCCATTATTGGATGATTTTAAACATTTTATTTTGGACCTTTTTAGATAATGGTTTCAGATAACTCAGTGTTTTTTGTTGCATTCATTCATTGTTTTGTGCCTTTGTTTTTATTTATGTATTTGTTTTTACACATTTGAAATAAATTGTTACTTGATGCTAAATAGATGAGAAAAATCAAAATTTCAGCTCAGTACATCTCTGCCATCTCTACTTTTCTGTAATGTCTGGTCAGACAGACAAACTACACCACTGTTACTCAAACCAGCAGAGGGGACACTTGAAGAAGATGACACATGAAGAAGCATCTCAGTGGCACTGGCAGGAAAAAAAATGAGAGGAGAGATGTAGCGGGGAAAAATGTGGTGCAGCATGGGATTATTACAGGACAATGCGAAATATACATGTTGCGACACCATTTTCTCATGCAACATGCTGGTAAATGCTGCTCTACAGTTAGATGACCACTTGTGATCAGATCACCCAGGACCAATGGTGCAGACAAACAGAGGTGTATTTTTCCAAGGGAGAACCTTATTGGTTTATTACTATTAGTTATATCCTGACATGGATGTTACATAAGTAACATGATTTAATCTTGAAATTGTAAAGTACGAAAAAGATATTACTTTCTTTGTACTCTGGAGTGAGGGGTTAATGATTAATGAAAGATGAACAGTCGATTGTTGATTGGTTCAGCTAAATGTATACAATTTGCAACCCTACACAGTTGTGTTCTTTGCTAACTAAACCCCCTAGTGTGACCAGGACACATGACCCTGTATGAACTACTTATTTTTGTTTATAGTTGGTTCCTTTGCCCACCTCTGTAATTGTTTGGCTTAGTCTGATACTCTCATTCACTCAGAACCAGCCTATATAAAGATTGTCTCGAGTACAGTATGTTCTGCATTCACATATCACTTTATTCAATGTTTTTAATGACCAGATTGAGAATCTGACGGTCAGTGTACCATTTGTGCATGACCGAGGACCGAGGAACAACACTTTTTGCTGCCTCTGCCTAGAGGAAACACTAATTAGCATTTCCTCTGTTCATTTACATGCACTGTAGATGTTTCCATTTCAATGACTCGTCCAGGAATTAATTACTTAAGAAATTAAGTCAATATTTGTCTAGGTGATTGAATTATAGAGCACCAATTAAAATGACTAAATACAAGAGAAATACACAGATGAATATTTAGATGGATATAAATTAATTTGTTTTTTAAATGATCATCTCTTCTGCCTGTTTGTTTGGAAAACAATATCTCTGTAGGGCTTTTGCTAAGAGCAACTTTTGTATTAAAACTATACTCTATGTAGCCCAACGGTACATTATGTGCGGATGTAATCATAAATTCATTCTTTTTATTGCAGTACAACATTTTATTGTTACGGTAATTCACCAAAACAACGTTCAAAATAAACTACATACAATAAACTAAGTGAGGGAACTTAACAGCTACAAACAAGCAGCAACTACAAAGTGGGGGAAGATGCGGGAAAGGAAGACAACACTTAATGTAAGCATAGACAGTGTAATAACTGCCAATTCTCTCAATGGTAATTACAGCCTAAACAAATAGGGCAGTAAGGTATCATTTTGCGTTAAAGTCGCATGTGTTCCATCTGTTTTCTGGACAGAGGCTGCTTTAAATTTTCAGGCTTAATAGCAGAAAAGAAACCAGAAAATCTAAATGGCTGAGCCATGTGTAGTGTTCAACTCCACCCCCGTGCATGTCATCTGAAATGCGACACGCTCGCTCCGAGGTTTAACGAGAGAAGCCTCCTCCCCCGCCCCCCAGGCATTGTGTTTGTACTCTAAGCACACATGCTCCGACGCTGTCCGCAGGCCTCGTTGGCGCAGTAGGCAGCGCGTCAGTCTCATAATCTGAAGGTCGTGAGTTCGAGCCTCACACGGGGCAGTGTTTTTAAATGCGATTGAAAACAAATTCTTCACTCGTCTAATTCTCCAGAACAGCACAAACATCTAGAGGAAAGATCTTTATAGAGTCCAGCTAAATAGCGTTTACCAAACAGCTGAAATACCTTGAAAGAATCATATCATACATGGGAAGAATTCAGCATGGTCACAGCATTTTTGGAATCCGTTATATCAGAATGAGCCGAACAGAAGTGAATAAACATCACAACTTGCCTTGGATATTATATAGCTAAAGCTTTTCTAAAAGCACCTCTGCAGTAAATTCAGAATGACATTACACCGTGTCTGTGTGCCAGGAGAAAAAGGCACTGCTGAGATTCGAACTCAGGATCTCCTATTTACTAGACAGGCGCTTTAACCAACTAAGCCACAGCGCCACACAATGTGAATAAGGACCCAGACCATGGATCTCATTTGGAATGCTAAGCCTTCATCAGGTCCTGCTTATTTGTCTGATTCACATTTACTACCCTGGCTACAATAAATAATGTGAATATTGCATTTCTAAAATGAGTCCGACAATAATTTCTGCAATGTCACTTCTCCTGCCCGGTGAGAACGAATATGGTGTTTGGTATGGTATTGCAGTTTTTTTTTTTTGCTTTGTCTTGTAATGTGTGTGGCACTGCAACTGAATCCGCCGACTGTTTTTTCAAATTTTTTCAGTGGTTTGTTTGGAATAGGATGTGAAAATAGTGACAATGCATTGTTTGCGTAGTAAGTCAAATTGATTAATCAATTCTTAAGGTAGTTGAAGATTATCTTAGTGGCTGCCAATTTATTGATTTACAGCTCATAATATGTGTTGTTATACAGGACCTGGAGGGATCGCCTAAGTAAGGAAAAAAGTAACTAAACAACTCAGAATCTCCTCTTTATTTATTTGAATGTATAACCTGCTAACCTTGATGCTAGTTAGATTAATAATATTACCTGCTTGCTTTTTGGTAGGAATTTGCAGATTGCATTACACTGATGTAAAATCAATTTACATTGATTACATTAGCAGGTTAAGTCATTAAAATAACAGTTTAATACTTGTGATAACGTGTATAACTGTCTTATAATTCTTTACCTTTGGCTCACAGGGATTATTTGACATTTCTAGCCTGTTGAAATAATATACATAGAGCATAATAAAAACTCAGCATTACAAAGTAATCACAACTGAATATAATAATGCCAGATGCTTTGAGTAATGTGTTGATGTGTATTATCCATCTCAAACTTCACAGATTATTTACATCTGTTCCACTGAATTTTTAATATTTTTCATTTCTCAAATCTAGATAGAACATGGCCTCAATAGACATGCTGACGGCAGTCTTGACCTGGCTGTCCCCACCGGGCATGCCTCCACGTCTTCTCTCTGCTCCTTCTTGGTTGGTAAGATGCAAACAATGTCCTCTGTAAGAAGGCTGGTTTTCCCTCTCAAACCCAAACTTTGTAAGCAAACATTATTTGTGTTATGCCATTTATACTGTTTGGTCTGGCTGGTCCCGAGGAGCTGCTTTCAGCTATCCAAAAGGGCAGACTCTGCTCAGTTGAGCTTAGCCCCACATATTCATCTTGCCACCAAACATGGCTGGGGAGGAGCACAACCTCTACCTCTACCCCCTCGGTACATACTGCCTCTGTGTGTGGCACCACCACCTGTCTCTCTCCCATTCATCGACTCACCTGTGCAGCCTCCCGTAGCGCCCTGACCCTCACACTTCAACCTCCTACTACCACCACCACAACCAAAGACACCACATCAGACTGGTCCTTACAACAGCCTCCAATGCAGGAAGAGGAAGCTGTAGAAGAGTATAGTGACACTGTCACAAGGAAATACACCAGAAAAACATATCAACCTGCAGCAAGTGCAGAAAGGAGCAGCCAGTAGTTTGGAAACTGGTTATGTGAAGAGTCCAGCACTTAGACATGTGGAGAAAAAATTACATGGCAAAATAAATCTAGGAGATGACAGCCCTCCAACTTACACACACTCTTATATAACACACACTCTAATATACATCTGCACTCACACATTTACACTGTTAGTACACAAATATATTTGAAGCAAGCATGAACATATATAAATATTTATTTTACACTTTGTTTTGCAGTTTGCCAGTAGCAGGACTCAATTTTTTCAATCTAAAGGCATTATTAGCAATATCTTAATATTATATAAAGATTAGTGGATGCTGGGCGACACGGTGGTGCGGTGGGTAGCACTGTTGCCTCACAGCAAGAAGGTCGCAGGTTCAAGACCGCCGTGGGTCTGGGGCCTTTCTGTGTGGAGTTTGCATGTTCTCCCCGTGTCTGCGTGGGTTTTCACCGGGTACTCCGGTTTCCTCCCACAATACAAAAAACATGCTCAGGTTAATTGGTAAACTCTAAATTGCCCGTAGGTGTGAGTGTGAGAGTGAATGGTGTGTGAATGGTGTGTGTGCCCCACGATTGGCTGGCGACCATCTGGGGTGTATCCCTGCCTCTCGCCTTAACGCGCTGGGATAGGCTCCAGCAGACCCCTGCGACCCCGAAAGGGAATAAGCGGGATAGACAATGGATGGATGGATGGATGGATTAGTGGATGCAGTTTTTAATCCACAGCTTCACAAAGTATATTTTGGGTGGGGAAACAAACAAATATATAACAATTTCTGATTTTTAAAACAATCTTCAATTTGCATTTTGACCAAAAAAAAAATTATCTCTATTTTTTTCAAAAAGGCACTGCTGAGATTCGAACTCAGGATCTCCTGTTTACTAGACAGGCGCTTTAACCAACTAAGCCACAGCGCCACATGTTCAACTACCATGGTGAATATAACATGTTCATCAACCTCATCTAGATTGCTAATCCATCTTTCAGTTTTATTTAAAAAGTGGATTTTATTTTTCGAAAAGCACTAGTCTGCTAAATCAGAATGTACCACTGGAACTATTCCAACTATTTAAAATAGCTTAAACCGTCAATATCTTAAGGGCAAAGAACTTCACATTAGTTTTCTCTAAGGTTAGCTTGGCAATATCCAGACTGACAAGGACTTAAAAAGATGTTGTTTATATTGATGTTCACCTCATTACATTAAACGTTATGGCAGGGCACTGATTAAAACACCTGCATTAGGTAGACATTTGGATTGACATGTGTGGGGTCATCTTCAGACAGGTATCCTGAGGTTAATTGATGTGTGGGGGTAAATTAAGCCATAGTTTTTCTTCTTTAAAGGCACAGTTTTTTAAATCTATGGTCTTTTTCTAAATAGGGGGGAATGGCCGAAATAAACAATGACTTTAGTGATAGCATTTTGCATTTTCTGTGTTTGTGCAAGTTCTCCGACATGCTTGGGGTACTCTTCTGAGTCTTTATCAATTCCTGTTTATGTGCCTGACACATCTGGTCTGTGATGTCATTCACCATGACAAAAATCAGGAACTTAAAACTGAGAATAGATCTTAATTTAGATGGGATTGTGGTTAATGTGCATGTGGTGTATAAATTACAAACACACATCTGATATCTGACACAACTGCAAACGAAGGGAAAGTCCGAATAATATAAATAAGACCTAAAGGCACACTAAACACACCCATCCTCACAGGGATCATTGAACATGTGCACACCGTTCATGCCCCCATGGTCACAATGTTACGGAAACCTCGTATGTAAACATGAATGCCCTATTAACAGCTGGAAATATCTTATACGCACTGTGTTTCTTAACAGAGAATTGAAATGAATAGAACAGGCACAGAACAGTTTAATGATATTGTAATCATAACAATTGTGCCATGCAGTGTGTGTGTGTGTGTGTGTAATTACAACATATGTCATATTTGTAAAGTAAAGACAAACTGCACTGTCCACACTGTGTGTGTACATCTGTAAATGTACAGCAAACCAGTCAAAAAGCAGTGTCAGCATCAGCTGTGCATGAAGAAGAAAGGGAGAAAGAAAACTCCCAGACTTGCAGATGAATACGTTTGCCAGGAAATACTTAAGTGCTTGAGAGTGGATACACTCAGCGCTGTCTCCTTATAGTGGCATTAAATCATCTGCGACTTGTACAGTCTCTGCTTGTGCTGATTAACTTTGTTTTCAAGTGAGACTGCACCTTTTCCAGGATGGCTTCGCTAGGTTTGCTTTTAAACCTGGTCATTACGCTAGCTGGCCACTGAAATAGCTAAACATTTCTTCAGCTGAAATACTCACTGTTGCAAGAAAACAATAGACATCTTTAAAAAAAAGGATCTTAAGAAACAAGGATGTGCTAATCCTAGGGTTTTTTAACCAGTGCCACTTTCCAAGCCACACATTGACTCCTGCTGTTGCAAACACAGACACTTGTTCATTCACTCGTGCTCGGCCTCTGTCCCACACGACGACGCACTCATCCCTGGTCTAGCTGTGTCATCATCCGACTGACTCTGAATGATGACATGTGGCCCGTCCTTGGGGCTAAACCCGAGTCCCAAGCCTGCTCCACTCCCAGAGCTGTGGGTCCTTGTCAAGGGCAGTGAGAAGCGTGCTAAACCCTCCCTTCGACTGCTCTTCATGTGAGCAATAAATTCCCAGTATGGACGGACATCAGGGATTGACCATTTTCTCCACTCGTTCCAATTCCTCGATTATCCATCTTCTACCCAGGCCTGACCCAGTTGGAGGCTCCTGCACTAACATTGGCTATGTATTGACTGCTGTTTTTTATCAATTAGGATTCCTCTGCTACCACTCTTCCTGCTGTATCAGGGTCCAGTTATGGCAAGCACAAACAAAAAAATACATAAACATTCATTTTATTTTCTAATCATAATGAGCACACAAAATGAAATTTCCTTTGGTGGTTTCATCTTAAAACAGTTGGAAATATAAGTATTTGAGCAAAAAAGCCTGGAACCTCAAGTTTGTCTGGGCCCCTTATACAGTCCAAGTCTAATAAAACGTTCATTCTCGATGATCTAATAACATCCCATAATCACTCATTCATTTCATCTACAGAGACCTGGCTTGAAGGTAAATTGTGCCTTCTCGTGGAGCTCTTCCCACCCAGTTATAATTTCCTGAATGCACCTCGGTTAACAGACCATGGTGGGGTTATTGTAACTTTTTTTTAGAATTATCTTACTCCATTCTGTAGGTTCATTTAACATTAACATTCATATTGAATTACTTTGTAATAAGTCACTTAATTTCCTGATGAAGAGATTTTTCTCTGACCATAAATTTATTATCTTTGAAGCATCCTTACTACCTACTGCAGTAACTCAGAAACATGTAACCCCCCAGCCACATTTTACAGCTACTTTTCTGGTCTGGCCAATCGACCCTTAGCTTGGATAATATTAACTCAATAAGAACTGGGTAAACTGTCTTCCCTCCATGACAGCTTTGCCTCCAGAGATTAGATCTCTTGAATTTCCTCGACCTTCGCACTGACAAAGCAGAACATTTTTTAATTGGACTTGATTATTTTGCCACTGCAGTTGATCAGTTTATTGGTCAATTTCACTTAAATATCAAGTCTGCATTTGACCATTATCTTCCTAAGATCGTAAAAGTCCTGTTTTCTTCATCTATAAATATCAGATCAGATAAAACGACCTCAGACTCATCTTGCCTTCTATGGATCTCAAACTATTGATTCACAACAATTAAATTTTCTCCTAAAATTAATTCCTGCAGGATGATTTTCAGTCAAACTACTCTAAACAGTTTACAGTTCATTCAAAATGCAGCTGTGAGGCTATTTAGACAAGCTGTGATTCCACTCGTCTTGATCCTCAAATTTGTGTCTTTTATAGATCACCAGCTCCAACTGCAAAACAAGATGAGTGTACCTTTGCAGTTTTAGACTCAATCTTCTAAAATCATCTTCCCCAATCTATCAGATCTGTTGAATCTTTAGACTATTTTAATTAGCTTCCAAAAAATATATCTCTTAAAGGTTTCATAGATCACCATCCCAGTATTATATTTTGTTTAATATTTGTTTGATTCTTTTCCTATTGTGCCGTGTTTTATATTGTAATTTATTCTTATGTTTTTTATTACAATTATATTCTCATGTGTGAAGTACTTTGTAGCTGTGTATTTAAAACATGATATATAAATAAAGGTTTTCTTACTTACTAAGTGTATATGTCATAGTTTTCAGAGCAAAGGGGGCAGCGGGTTGAAAAGCAAGAGTGAGGGAATGATCAAATGTGGGAAAACAGCTGAGATCAATAGTTTACTTAACTCAGGCTGAGATCAGTGACACCAGGATAAGCAACATGAGTCAGACAGAGACGGAGGCAGAGGAGGGTGGTCGTGTTTTTACACTGCGTGATCACCACAAGACATAACAACAGATTCTACACAATTTTTCCACTTCAAGAACAAGATGATGTTAGCAGATTGGGCGTATGGTCAGAAATAACAGGCACATAATTTGACCTGGATTTTAAACACATAGGAATGATAAGTTCCAAGCAACTAGAGCTGCAGCGTTAATCGATTAGTTGCCAACTATTAACTATCTGGACAAGAAAAACATTTGTTCTCTTTCTGAAAGTTTTTTTTATGGCTGTACTGAATATCTTTGTGGAAATTTGAGGACGTCAACCTGGGCTCTGGATAACAGTGATCAACATTTTTCACTATTTATTGAACTAGATTTACTATCACATCAATGACATATTAATTTAACAATAACAACTGTGCTTATTCTCAAAAGATTAGTTTCATTGTCTTGAGAAATGGAAACAGGACCAGCAAAAGATATTCTAGGTACACCAGCATCTGTTCCCTCTCCATTTGAAGGACTATGATCATAAATGTACTGTTGTTCACTCAATAAAATGTAAATCAAAGAGTTTTCTGTTTAAACATAAAAACAGCCATCAAAAAAGAAATTTATAGTCAAGGTTAGTAGAAGTCACTCTGTTACACTTCATGATAATTACAAGTGTTTTCTATTATTTACATCCTGAAAATATTAGTTTGCTATACGAGCTAAAAAAAAAACAGAAATGTGTCATAGAAAGAGATACAGTGAATTATTCCCCCGATCTGTTGCAGTGTTTTTATTGAACAACTATTTAGAAGAGCATCGCATAAAAATGCATCAGTGCTGGAACACGCGATGCTCGGTTGCTTTTGCTATTAGTGTTTCACAGTTGTTTTTCTATTTCTTTTACCAATGAGATTAGAAATATTAGATGCCTCCAAAATAACCACACAGTTGAAATACACCTCCAATACAGTTGTATTAAATACTGAATAAAATAAGCTTCACAAAGGATTTATTTTGAGACTGTTACCAATGTGTTTTAACAGTATAATTCTGGTACTTCAGTGGAATGGATAGTGTAAAATAGAGAGAGTTTGGTTTGATTCATCCTAGTAATATTTATTTTACCTGTCTGCCTAGTACCTACAGGTAAGTTTAAGGTTATCCAAATAATCCAAATAATAGCTGAGGTAAATCCTATGCCTCAGCTATCTGCCTCAAAGTCAAAGTCAAAAGTCAAAGTCAATTTTATTGTCAATTTCTTCACATGTACTTGACATACAAAGGAATCGAAATTGCGTTTCTCACTATCCTATGCGTTTACATGTACAACAACATCAAAGTGCAGGTGCGCAAGACGAAACAATCCTAAACTAACGATACAACAACAATGGTAAAGTGCTAGACTAAAAACTAGAAACAAACAAACATGTATGACAGGACAAGACATGAGTACCCCAAGACAAGACATAAGTAGTATGGAGTGGAAGGACAAGTTCAACAAGATAAAACAAAACAAGACAGTACTGATTGTCCCAGTTATGTGCATTTGAGGTAGTTGTTGTAATGTAATGACTAGTGCAATAACAATATATATAAATATAAATATACAAGCAGCAGGTGTGTGCAAATTTTTGCATGTGCAGAGTCAATTTAGGTGTGTGTGTGTGTGTGTGTGGGGGGGGGGGGGCAGTCCAGTGACCTAGTGCAGAGTAGATTTAGGTGTGTGTGTGTGTGTGTGTGTGGGGGGGGGGGGGGGGGGGGGGGGGGGCAGTGTGTGTGTGTGTGTGTGGGGAACAGTCCAGTGTGTGTGTGTGTGGGGGGGGGGGGGGGGCAGTGTGTGTGTGTGTGTGTGTGTGTGTGGGGGGGGGGGGAACAGTCCAGTGTGTGTGTGTGTGTGTGGGGGGGGGAGTGTGTGTGTGTGTGTGGGGGGGGGGGGGAACAGTCCAGTGACTGGGGGGGGGGGGCAGTCCAGTGACCTAGGTCACCAGCCCGGTGTTCCTTCTGGCTGGGGCTGGGGGTGAGAGGGAGGAGGGGAGAGAGTTCAGCAGTCTCACGGCCTGGTGGAAGAAGCTGTTCGTGAGTCTGGTGGTGCGGGAGCGGAGGCTCCTGTACCTCTTTCCGGAGGGCAGGAGGCTGAACAGACTGTGTGCAGGGTGACTTCTATCGTTGGCAATTGAGATAGCTTTGCGGCTGAGGCGGGTGGTGTAAAGATCTTGCAGGGAGGGTAGTGGTACACCGATTATCCTTTCAGCTGTTCTCACGATGCGTTGCAGAGCGTTCCTGTTGTAGTCAGTGCAGCTCCCGCCCCACACGGTGATGCAGCCGGTCAGGATGCTTTCGATGGTTCCTCTGTAGAATGTCGTCATGATGGGTGGCGGGGCACTTGCCCGCTTCAGTTTACGCAGGAAGTAGAGACGCTGCTGTGCTTTCTTGGCCAGTGATGCGGTGTTGGAGGTCCAGGAGAGGTCATCACTGATGTGCACCCCCAGGAACTTGGTGCTGCTCACCCTCTCCACTGCAGCACCGTCGATGGTCAAAGGGGGGTGTTGGGTGTGACCTCTCTGGAAGCTGACAACAATCTCTTTGGTCTTGCTGATGTTTAGCAGGAGGTTGTTGTCTTTGCACCATCTGGTCAGAAGCTCTACCTCTTTCCTGTAGTGGGTCTCGTCGCCGTTAGTGATGAGGCCCACCAGTGTTGTGTCGTCGGCAAACTTCACAAGGTGGTTGGAGCTGTGGGTTGGTGTGCAGTCATGTGTCAGGAGGGTGAAGAGGAGGGGGCTGAGCACACAGCCTTGTGGGGCCCCTGTGTTAAGGATAATCCTGTCTGAGAAGTTGTTGCCAACACGCACCGCTTGAGGCCTCTGGCTGAGAAAATCCAGCAGCCAGTTGCAGAGTGAGGTGCTGAGGCCCAGTTTGTCCAGTTTGCAGATGAGTTGTTGTGGTATTATGGTGTTGAACGCTGAGCTGAAGTCTAAGAACAGCATTCTCACATACGAGTCTTTCTTGTCCAGGTGGGTGAGTGCTGGGTGGAGGGCAGAGCAAATTGCATCGTCTGTGGATCGCTTTGCCCTGTAAGCGAACTGGTAAGGGTCCAGGCTGGGGGGCAGGATGGATTTTATGTGTGACAGGACTAGTCGTTCAAAGCACTTCATGATAATGCCTGAACTGTTGCTCATGGTTAAATATCCTCCTACAATAAATGAAGGTTCATACAGTTGTGTGTTTAGTATCCACCTTTGTCTCATTTTATAACAGAACTAACCTTGCCATCTCAGCCTTCACCCCTGCATCTAGTACTACCTGGAGTTCCCTCCTGTGATTTAGAATAATAGCTGGGGTTGTGAGGGTGAGAATTAAAGGGCGTTTTTTTTTTCTCCCATCTAGTGGTGCATCTGTATTGTGCATTCAAATAAATAGTCTCTCGAGCACCTCGCTTTTTCAAATGTGTATTGAAAACACTGAACTCTACAGTAGCCAGTCTGTGCCTAAAAGCCGTGTTAACATGTGGCCCATTTTTTCCGAGAGCAAGTTCTGAGCCAGAACGCGTACGTAGGGTTTCATATCTCTCTCAGGCATTCATAGTTTTTTTAGAATCCGGACAAAAATGGAAGCTTTCGTGCAATGTAAATACAGATTCTCCGCTCAGGGGACCATGTCTGAATATTGGAAGAAGCTATTTAACACCAATGAGGACTTATTTAATATTTAATGTGTTGTTTTTAGCTAATAGATTATTTAAAATGCTTTATAAATTCAAGTTTTTTACCCTTTACCACTGAAACACACGCAGGCGGAATATTGCCTATACCATCAAGCATTGTGTGGCATAGTGCATGATGGTATTAGATTGGCATCTAATTTAAGGTGAACCAGCTATTCTCATGCAACATAAGATTTAATGCAGTGCCTACTCAATCTGAGAACTTTTTTTAGCAGTTCCACACACAACGTTTTGAGGCTCTAGTAATGTCTGTATGCTTCTCCTGTGTATACAGTAGCATCCAGTCCATCTCATAGCACAGTGGAAAATGTTATACTGCCCTGAAATGAAGTCTGCGTACTGACAGGAGATTAAATGCTTTTGCACGTGGAAATGACTGCATTATTAGCATGATAGTTATGTTGATCTAAAGGAGCATGAGGCTAGTTAATGTCACACCTCGTGTTCAAGAATCAATAAAAGGGGAATTATAGTAGAACTCTTGCACAACATTGTTGAGAGCCAACCATATCTCCAAAGTTAACAGAACAGTAACAGAATCCTCTCTCTTTCCCGAGAAGCACACAAACACTGAGACGCATGTGGCACATCAATATGCAACCCCCTCTGATGTTTAAAGCTCCAAGCCTGTTTCCACTACTGTTTCACAGTTTCACTAGGTTTTAACCAGATAACTTTGGCAAAAAGGGTCTTGAAATGAAGGTCTATTCTCTACTTGTGTATTCCTCATGTAAGCTTTTGAAAATAATTCTGTCCATCGACTATGTTCATGGTAGTGGTAGACATTTGACTGTATGGCTGGCCTCTATCCTCTTAGCACCTCAGGTGCGGTGCTTCTGACAAGAGTTCAGCATGGATTGGATCACTGGGCATTTTCGCAGCAACTGGACACCTCTAACATCTTGTATCTGGTATCAATTTCAGATAGCCCTCAATCTTGTGATCTCTTATGAAGATCTTATCAAAAAGAGCCACACTGAATTAGCTAAAGAACACCTAGCAGTGCCTCAGTGTCTTGCTCAAGGACACGACGATAAAGCAGATGCTTGTTGCTGCAGGGGCCTGAGTCTAGACCTCCTTACTGAAAGCCATTCTCCCTAATCACTGCACCACCCTGCTGCTCCTGATTTGTACCACCATGGAACATGTCATCAGAAATAATTACGAAACATTAAAGGATAGAGGAATGCATGGAGAAAACACTGCAGGCAGCTTCTTTCAACCATGAGGATGACAAAGCCAATTTTGGAAATCTTCACCCAGTGGCATGTAGCTCCGTCCCTCAATCACTGAAAGAACGAACACACTGTGGTTGCATATGTTAAACTGACTCTCGCTCTCTCCCACAAGTGGGACCGGGGCCTTGTTCACTTTCCAGAATCCAGCAGCAACAAGCCAATCTGTTCTAAAACAGCTGGAGCTGCCCCCAGGAGTGAAAGGGGGGGGGGAGACGAGAGAAAAGTTTCAGAGAAGGGAAGAGATATAGTGAAAGCGTGAAAATGAGAAACAGGGATGGAAGCAGAGAGGCAGGGCATATTAGAAAGTTTGCTGTCATAAATAATCAATGCTTAGTCAACACAGAAAATGAGAGCGTGTGAAGGAACCAGGGTTTCCTTCCATTGCCAAATCTAAAAGGGAAAGCTGCAAGACGCACACACGCCATGAGTAAACAGAGCAGAGCCAAAAATGAGAGATATGGAGACAGACAAATAAAGATTGCCAAAGCAAAAGAGACGGACAAAAAAAATCAACCCATTGACGACGGGTGGATGACAGACACAGGGGGAAATTTGGAAGAGAAGAAAGAGAGGAAGAAAGAAACAGCCGGGGAACAGGAAGAGGGCAGCAGGAAATTCCTTCGTCATTTTCCTGACCCTTTGTCCTTCTCAAAAAACTGGAATATGACAATACTCCTCCTCTTTTTCTTTCTCATGCCACTCCTCCCTGGCTGATTAGTCTCCCTTCTCTCTTTTTAAAGCACAGCCGTATCAGCAGCGATGACTCGATTTTAAATCATCTGCCAGTCGGCGAGCGCGCTCCGTGGCTCTTTTGCAGCGGGTGAGAGCAGGACTGTGTTACACATGTGACAGCGGCAGGCTCATACCTCATGTCTTCTAGCAGGTCACATTCGGTCTGGTGTTTAAAGTGCAGTCTTGTCATCTGATCCGTGTGCGTGTTTTTCAGCTCCTGTGTCACTTTGACCTGGGGAAACAAAAAGACTCATCAAGCACCTGATTGGTAATTGTTTAGCATGCCCGTTTGTTAATTGCTGTGTAGCTTGCACAACAAATCCATCCTTTCCTACTGATATATTAAGAAGATGTCAATAATGTGATATGAGATTATGCGTGTCATTTCCTGCTCTCAAAGAATGTCAAATGCCTCTTCCTGCCAGACTATTACATCTGAATGAGTGATTAATAATAAATTGATCTCTCAGTGGCTGCATAACCAGCTCACAAAAAAGTCCTACAACAATGTGAAAAATACTTTAAATTCACCAATTATGGCTTGGGTGGGTTTTCAAGAGATCTAAATTTTGCAGTCATATTTCAACCAATACATGTCATTTTTCAGTTTTTGTGAAGTCTGTTCTGCTACACCCAAGTGTCACCTCACAGCTTTACTTTACAATATACACAGGTGTGTGGTGATAAAACAGTTTTTAAGCATTGCATATCTGCAATACACTCCCTTAAAACTACAATCACTCTCAGTTCTTTTAAACCGAGACTTCAGAGACAATATGTGACACATGAGGTAACATTGTCTACAATTATGCTGTTGTGTGAAATATCACAATGACATTACATACATCTATTGCGATACTGTCTAGGCAATATATTACAATATTTAATTGTTTTTATATCATCCTAAATGAAGTCCTAAGCCTTTATTGTCTGTTTCAGCTGCTATATTTCTTAGTATGCACAGCTTTAGAGTCTATTGAAAAGAACAAATATTCACACACATGTACACTCACGCATCAGTAATCCATCAATCAGATTCAGGGGTTTTGTCAGGCTGGAGGAGGCTTTTTTGTATGGAGTTGAATGAAGATACTGTGCATAAGAAAAAGATGCTAATTGTATGACCTCCTTGACCTCATATACAAATTAATTTTTGTGGTCAGACAGGGGGGTTTTAACCTGCAAACAGTCCCACAGTCTTGTACAACAACAGACAAAAAGAAAGCCCACCCTTGGCATCCACACAAACCAGCACATAACACACAAACACACACACACTCCTGCCAACACGTAGAGAGTCACTGTGAAGGTCATTGTGTATTGTCGGGTGAATTCCATTGGCTATTCACCAGAGTAACAGTGGGCAAATTCATGACTGTTCTAGACAAAACAATCAACAAAATAACACGCACATTGACTGACACACACACACACACACACACACACACACACACACACACACACGCACGCACATGTGCACGCTTGCAGACACACACTGCAGAGCCCTCTTTCATGCACCAGGTCTTTGAAGATAAGAAGGGAGTGGTTCATCACATTATCAGGGCTAAAATGACTTCACGTGATTTCACCTTCTATCACTCACAGGGAACCACGGGGAGAGAGGGATGGGGAGGATGGGAAGGGCAAAGGGTGACAGAGAGAGAGATGGAGAGGGAGGAAAAGTAAGAGGAATAGTGGCTGAAGGGGAGGTCATGGATGAGAACATATGAAAAGGTGAGAGAGAAGAAGATTAAGTAGAGACAGTCAGTGAATAGAAAGCAGGTGAAAGTGACGGTGAAGGAAAAAGAGAATAGGGAAAGACATCTAACATGTATTAAAGGTGATGTTAAAGGAAAAAAGCTCAGCTCGTGTACAGCGGCAGGGAATGCTAGACTGATAAGAGAGCCCTTTACGCTAAGTCTACAAAAACATTTCTATTTTATGAAGTTTCTGATATAGATATACCCACCTGTACATGACAGCAACTATGGTTTTAACAAAATTACCATGTATAAATATAAAAAAAAATGCTCAGATTTGCTCTGATAATGATGACCTGATCAATGTTTTTACTTTTTTTTTTCCTGTATACGAAGTTGAAGATGCTGGGTTTTTGCTGACTAGTAGGTTAAATAAGGAAATGTAGGGTCAGTAGAAGATGCTAAATTATAAAGGAACTTGACAGACAGACAGACAGAGAGACAGACAGACAGACAGATAGATAGATACAGATAGAAAGATAGACAGATAGATAGAAAATGTGCTGTGTGTAATTATATTATGTGTTGTTGTTTTTCATTGTACTGTATTTCTCAATCTCATTAACTAACTGACTGCAGCCATCTTTAATCTGAGCCACATAAAACTAATATATGAGAGTAAGACAAGCTCAGATGTGCTGAAACACAGACGGAAGACTTACGGGGCTGTACTGTCGCACTGGGAGAGAAGTGATTAGTGTCCAGCAGCCAAATAGTGATAACACTCTGGTGTGGTGCCATTGGCCGAGCATACTGAAAGTGCCAGCCACGTTGGCAGCATTGGGTAACATATCATTATTTTGCTAATTTTATTCTTGGAAGTATTTTCACTGGAATAAAAATAAATCAAAAATGAATGGGGAAAGATGGTGACAGCTGACAAATGAGTTCTTACAAAATTAATATGACCATAATGGTTCACTTGATCACTCACAGTCCAACACAAGGAAACCATAGGAGATTCTACAGGCTCTGTGAAGACACATGTGTTTGTGTTTGTGTGTGCGTGTGTGTGTGTGTGTGTGTGTTTCGCAGACATGATATGACAAGTTCTGGGCCAGTCTGTGTGTGTAGTAACCCAGAGCATAAATGGCACTGGGGGAATATGTGGTAATTAAGAGAAAACTGTGCAGAAGTTCACAGCAGGGTAATTGCCTCTCATGCATCTATTTCAGGACACACCACACACACACACACACACACACACATACACACACACACACACACAGAAAGCAAGTTCAACACACCTTAATGTACATGCACCCAAGCACACAGGGTACCACGCTATAGGGGGACTGTGATCTTCTCTCGGCTCATACAGAATCAATACGTCTGTATAAAACATGGTTCTGCCAGGATGTCTGCTGTGTGTGTGCGCGCGCGCGTGTGTGTGTGTTGAGCTTTTGTCAGCTCAACCTGGCTTTAATGAAACCCTGGACCGACTGGAAGGTCTTGTCTCAAGGCGAGAAGCATCCCAGTGTTAGTAGTAGAGAGACCGCGGTCACATCGTGGCCATATGAATCCGGTCAATTGCGTAGCTACACCGTATTAACCGCTGCACTAGCTAACGTTATACCGTCTACTGACATGCATAAGCGCACTGTAACGTTAAGTAGTGTAGTTGCTATTGTGCATCCAAAGTTATTTTCACTACAGGGTGTTCTGAAGGGGACAGACGCTACATCACATGCAACTTACTCACACGCCGCCGCCTGCTTTGTATAAAACGCCTCACGTTAGCCCACCTAGCTTTGTTATAGTGGCTAAGTATCGTAACGTTTTTGACGGCTGGACAGATGCATGTTAATGTCACTAGGTTACCAACTAACCTAGCAAGCGAGCGCTGCTAACGCTGGCTAGCGGACATCTCTCCGTTTTCTTGTGAATGCGTTTTTTATGTAGCACCGGTCGCTTTTTTATATTGTGAAGCACAACATCCATGTCTAAGGTTATACGCTGTTATCTGTCTGTCATTGTCTGTACAGCCGAGCAAGAAAAAGCACACACACACATAACGGACTCGGGAAATCACTCACCTTCCTTGGCGGCGGCTGCATTTTGGAGTATTGACATGAATGATATTTCCCTTGTGAAATGTTTTGTAATTCCAAAAGGAAATCCAAATCACCGTGGGACTAATGTTTGTTGCTTCCTCAACCCTATTTAAAAAAAAATCCTCCCCTTCAGACGACAAGGGAGGCAAGACGGGAGTTAGATTTGTACTCCGGCGGCCATGATTGATGATAAATGGCCAGTTTATACAGAGCAGAGGCTGAGGCTGCGAGGAGAAGTGAACACACTTGTGTGTCGGCGGCTGCCACTACGAGAGGACTGGTGTGTACTGTACTGTGTTGTGAAAAGCAGAGGCAGCAGACAGGCGGAGGAGAAGAATCAGAGGGAGCGGATGGGGAGGGGGTATTAGCGGGGAACCCCTTCAGCAGCCCGGCTCAACGGCTCCCCCTAGTGGCCGTGGACGGGAACGGCAGCCGGCGCGTGACAATTAAAAGAAAAAAAACACCGGGAGAAGAGAAGCATCCTTTTTGTTGTTTGTTCTGCCTTGTCGCCCGGAGTCAACGTGAACATCGATTAGGTCCTGCGTGCAAAAAAGGTGTGTTAGAAACCGATTTTTTTCGGACGCTAACACTCGACACGGACTCGTTCCTTCCGCCGTTTGAAGCCGCTCGCTCCGGGAGAGAAAAGGCTACACACTGACATGCTGACAGAGGACAGGAGGAGGCTGCGTCTCCCAGACCTGCATAGCAACAAGAAACCGCAGTCGATCAAGGATAAATCGATCAAGACAAAAAAGACCAAAAAAAGGAATAAAAAGAAAAATGGAAATCTCAGCAAATTAAATGAAATATTTAAAACACACACGTACACACGCACTATATATATATATATATATATATATATATATATATATATATATATATATATATATATATATATATATATGAGCATTACATTTTGTGTCAGTTTCTTTTCATTTAAAAGTCCATTTGTACTGTTCGATTTTTTTTTAACAAAAATCTTGATTTTGTCCTATTTTTTGATACAAAAGGTCAAATGGCATAACTGAATAAGAATGATAAAAACAATAAATATTTATTCCACCTACAATATATGACAGCATGATTTTATTAGTTTGCGTTCAACTAGACACATTTGTGTTACCCATGAAAGGTCACATTTCTATTCATCAAATGAGTTGCATAGTGTCTATATGTCAGAAATTAATGGAGTCATGATTTGAAGTGTTCCCATCAGGATGAGTATACAACCGAATTCTAATGTTACATATGTATGTACATATATTGTATAGACACTATGTATATATGTTGAAAGGTTTGAGGTCCCCCAGACAATTTTGTGTTTTTCCACGAAACGTAACACTTTTATTTATCAAGTGAGATGCAAAATGAATACAAATTATATAATGATTTATTTGAAATAGTCATTTGATTTCATTCATTTTATCTAATAAAATAAAGTTTGATATGTAAAACTGTTAATTTATTTTTTTTAATTTAATATTTCTAACATTTTGTGACTTTTCAAAAAATTTGGCACATGGAGTAAAAAAAAAAATGGGGTCACTGAGTTCATTGGAAGTTAATGCTAAATGATAAATAAAGAACTGCATTATGAAGGAGGGTGTCTTGAACCCTTATAATGAGTTGACACCAGCAGCAACTGGTTCGACAGTGTCTACATGCGTGTTTTCAGTTTGCATGTGTCGGCCTACGTTTGTACTTTAGGGTGTGGTTTCTTTGTGGGAAAATGTTTTTATAGCAAGTGAAACTTAAAGAGTGAACATAATTGTATCGCTGTCCTCTCCACCCCACAATGCTAGATACACATTCTACATCAGCTTGTGTGACTTAGAAATTAAAATATATATATATATATATATATTTCAAGGTTAAAGTATAGTAACTTATTGGGACATATGAGGTTATATAACCATTGTTATTTTTGTCAGGTTCTGGATAGTATGTCTATGTCTAATAAAATATAAATTAATAGAAGTACATGTAAGCAACAACTTTATAATTTACCTACTGCTTGCTACACTACGTGCCCATGGCCAAGGTTAAGGTTGAGGGCCTTGTAATCATTAATACACAGAGTTTCTGGAGCAGGTAAGACATTAAGTGCACTTTCTCACCTTCTCTCTCAGTATAACACTCAAAGTGTTGGCTTCAAACACATACACATACACTCAAGAATCCCAGAAACCTAAACACCCACACACTCGCCAATACGCCCACCTGTGTGGGTGGTACAGAGGAAAATGGCTGACATTCACCGCTGGATTGTAATTTTTTTGTTAGGATACTGTCAAAATACTTTTGTTATAGGATTTTTCTTATGATTTTGTTCAGGAGCAACAACAGTAAATGACCCAAGGTAAGAAATTTTATAGTAGAAACACTGAAGTACCTGTACTAACAATGCAACATGCTGTATAAGGGCCAGTGACAAATCATGAGGATGTCAAAAACTTTTTAAAGTACGATTTAAAGAAGCATTCATCAGATGTCTCAAAATATCCGTTTGTGTTCATGGTGGTTTTTTGTCATTTAAAGTCCATTCGTATCTTTTTTGTCTTTACAAAAACTTTTTGACACGAAATGTCAAAAGATGTGACGGAAAAGAATGATCAATTTTAAATATTTAACCTACATAGAATATAAAACTAATTGATAGCATGTGTTTTTATTTTTTAAAACATTAACATTTTAGGCAGTTTTTAAGAAAGCTAAACTATTTGGTACCAAGTCTTTAGGGTTATACAACATGACTAGTCTAGGAACTGTCCCAAATACAGTTTGCTTTGATCCACGTTTGCATTTTGTCTGAAATATGATTATAATAGATTCTCTTTGAATATTGTTATTTAAAATGATGATTTTTGATGGTAAAATAAAATCTGTAATAAGAAATATTGTTTCAATTTTCCATCCATCCATCCATCCATTGTCTATCCCGCTTATTCCCTTTCGGGGTCGCAGGGGTCTGCTGGAGCCTATCCCAGCGCGTTAAGGCGAGAGGCAGGGATACACCCCAGATGGTCGCCAGCCAATCGTGGGGCACACACACCATTCACACACCATTCACTCTCACACTCACACCTATGGGCAATTTAGAGTTTACCAATTAACCTGAGCATGTTTTTTGTATTGTGGGAGGAAACCGGAGTACCCGGGGAAAACCCACGCAGACACGGGGAGAACATGCAAACTCCACACAGAAAGGCCCCAGACCCAGGCCCAAGGCGGGTCTTGAACCTGCGACCTTCTTGCTGTGAGGCAACAGTGCTACCCACCGCACCACCGTGTCGCCCTTCAATTTTCCAATAAAAGCTTTTTTTTAATAAAGAAAAATACAATATCTAAGAAAATAGTTTATATAGTATAGTATAAATAGTTTATTTATTTATATAATAATTATTTAGGCCTTTTTCCATCTGCGTTTTACTACTTCTAACTTTCTCTGACTGTCCTGTCCCAAACTGTTTAACTAACAAATAGGTAACGTCTGACTCTCTGGCACAACTACACTACTTACAGGCTACAGCTTGTCAGACAGGCACACGCCCTCTCAGGTTTTTTACACACTCAAGTACAGGTATGTAGTTAGCCTTAAACAACACACTTGAACTCACACAGCGAAACTACTCTGGAAACAATGAGGAAATACTGCACAGGATGGTTAGACCATGGTAGACTTTGAAAAGCCATAGCGTGTATACAGGCTGCACAACCGTAAGTAATCTCATACCTTTTAGGGCTTTGTCTCTAGCACAGATTATACTTCTGCTGAATTGTTAGTAACACAGTGCACTATGCCATGCACACAGCGGGTTGGAAGAATTAGGAGGACTACAGAAA
The DNA here is from genome assembly GCA_036785175.1 of Eupleurogrammus muticus. NCBI lineage: Eukaryota > Metazoa > Chordata > Actinopteri > Scombriformes > Trichiuridae > Eupleurogrammus > Eupleurogrammus muticus. Next base: position 9,251,504 of record JAYKQN010000009.1, on the reverse strand, counting down.
GGGCCGCTCTGCGTCAGGTCTGTTATCTGTTAAATTCACATTTGCAGCTGTTTTGAAGAAAGAAGAGGAGACAGAGAGGCGGGATAGGGCTTCCAGGATGCAATGTGTTTGACAAATAGAAAAAAAAAAGTGTCAGAGGAGAGGAGAAGACAGAGCACAGAAGGTTAATTCATCAGTGAACTGAGAACAAGTAAGTTTGTCATTTGCTGTCTTGCGAATTTATGAAGATGTAATTTATGTGCTATTATATGAGCTGCTTGAACTGGTTGTCAGAAAGACAGCCATAAATTAGGAGGCTGAGACCGAAAACTTGGGTGAAGTGAAATGGCCAGTGAGTAAAACAAGGGAGGGAAAAAAAGCTTGAACAGGGTCTTAAAACAGGGTCTGGTTTGAGTTAAAAAGTTATTCCTCTGTCGCGCCCTCTCCCTCTCTCTCAGAGCTCGTGAGCTTTTGGAAAATGTTGACATGCAAAGCGCCAGAACGAGAGCTGTTATGCTGTTGCGAGAACACAGCTGCAGCGAGTGTTCTGAAGAAGTTGTTGCCACACGAGGCTGTCGGAATCTTTGTCTGAAGAGTTTTTTTTTTCCTTTTGGAGGAGGAGAAATAAAAGGCACTTGATGTCCTGTATGTAATTCAGAGGTGTCAAAGACATTGTTATGTCTCATAATGAGATAAACACATAGGCTTCCATACAGTATATAGACCATGCATTATTGTATATATATATATATATATATATATATATATATATATATATATATATATATATATATATATATATATATATATATATATTATTTTAGTTAGGCATTTGCTACCTGTGTTCCATAATACAGCAGCAATACCCTAGTGGAAACATGGAGAATAGAAAATATTTTATACATAAGGCAACCCTGAGAAAATGGCTCTATCTGGTGGATGACTGTAAAAACTCACATTCTTAAGCAAGAATTCTATATAGAAAGCCTAATATATTATAATTCATGGTCATATGCTGTAATGGCAAAAAAATACAATTTCAATGGGTTTAAACTGAAGTATTTGCCATAAGGCCCTCAGGGTTTTTTTTTTTATTTCTTTTTTTTTTTTTGGCAGCACATCTTATTATTGATTTATTATAGGAGCTAAGGTTGAAAAGGCTGAGGTTCCCAAATCGCAAAAAATAAAATCCAAAGCCTTATCAAAATATTTGATGAATGCCTTGGCACAGCCAGAACGATGTAAAATTGCAAATTAGAAAATCCTGAATGTCTCTACTGAGCCATAAGGCTTAAGCATCTTCTTCTTTCAAGAAGATGCTTTCAATAGCATTCAATGTTTTTCTCATTTAGTCAACCACCCACTCAGAAAGAAAAAATGTATTAAGATAAATCAGCATTAACATGATTCACTTTCTGTGGCATGCCTAATACCGTTGAAATGGGATGATTCACACTATAAAACGGATTGTGTAAAATTGATTGCAAAATCACAATGAGCCAGTGGATGGTGCCTGAGAATGGCAGCGAAATCTGGGTTGACATTACTTTCTCATCATGTAAATTTCCTGTGTAACCTGCAAAGTCTGTAAATCTGTTATATTGCTACTTAGTAAAATATTTCTTAGAATTCTTCATGTTGCTACAAAGCAGTTATAATTTATTAAGTTCCATGATCTATTCTTTTGTGTTAAACTTTTCCTCAGGTGTTCCTCCACCCAGGATGGCTACCCTCAACAACAGGACCGACCACATCAATCTCAGTGCCTTCTACTGTGATTTTGATGAAGAATTTAAATACATTCTACTTCCTGTCAGCTATGCCCTGGTCTTTGTGATTGGCCTGGGGCTGAACGCCACGGCGCTGTATGTGATCGTGTGCCGCACCAAGCGCTGGAACCCCTCTACGATCTACATGTTCAACCTGACGATGTGTGACACTCTCTACATCCTCACGCTGCCCTTCCTCATCTTTTACTACGCTGACGAGAACGACTGGCCCTTCAGCGAGCCATTCTGCAAGATTATACGCTTTCTGTTTTATGCCAACCTATATGGTAATGTTTTGGAATGCCACAAACAACATAGATAGATTCAATATATGATGGTACAATTTTTGTATTTAACTATGTCACACCAACATTAACACAATTCAATGCAAAATGATAAAATACATTAAGATAGTAAGGTATGATAGATAGATACGTTATGTGATGATGCATATACACAGAGTATGACCAAATATGATGTAGTATAATACAAAGTTAAATATGAAACACCCTTATTATGTAAGCCAAAATTGTACTATTGATTCACAATGATTAATGCAACACTTATTATTCCAATATTATTCAAGTATACGATAAAAAGAACTATATATACATATGATCATACTGTGCTATTTTGTTAGATGAGTATACTAATTCATACCAATGTTGAAATGTAATATTATTTGAATTAAATAATAGGATATGTCCATAAGTCAACACTAAATGAAAAAGTCCTATTCAATATGTCTCATTACCTTCCTCCTGGTAGGTTCCATTCTGTTCTTGTCCTGTATCAGTCTGCATCGGTTCGTCGGGATCTGCTACCCGGTCCGGTCCCTCAGCTGGGTCAGTCCTCGTCGGGCCAGGCTGGTGTCTGTGGCGGTGTGGGCCTGTGTTTTACTCTGTCAGGCACCTGTTCTCTACTTCTCAAGAACAAAGTAACTGACATTTGTGCCCCCTTTTCATTAATCCTCTCTTTTTTTTTGTTTTTTTCTTAAATTATCTCATTATTGTTTTAGATGTGTTTCTAAATGTTAAACTGTGGATTATTGATTATTTTGTAAGTACTTTATCTTAGGCTGCCTTAATCAGACACACGGAAACAACCAATCTTTCAGTGAACGATTTACATTTTATCACTTGTGCTCTATCACTGCTGTCTCTTTCTTTGCAGTTCAATGTCAAGTAAAACAGAAGTACCTTAATAAATGCATTGTGCCCTCTCCTCGCCAGGGATGTGGCCACAGAGAGGGTCTGCTATGACACCACCAGCCCCGAGCACTTTGATGATTTCCTGGTGTACAGCTCCATCGTGTCCGTGCTCTTGTTTGCGCTTCCCTTCATGGTGGTGATGGTGTGCAATGGTTTCATGGTGCGGAAGCTTCTCGAGCCTGGCTGGGGGCCTGAAGGGGGAGCTGAGGGGGAGCGGGGACGCCTGGCGGCCCACCGTTCCAAGCAAAAGTCAGTGAAGATGATCATCATCGTGCTGGCGACGTTTATGCTGTGTTTCCTGCCTTTCCATCTTACCAGGAGTCTTTACTACTCCTTTAGATACTTGAGGCAAATGGATCCAACACAGGTGAGAACAAAACACATTTATTATTAATAATATGTTTATTAATATGATGTAATGTCTTGGTTTATGAGAATTGTGTATGCTCACCAGCTCAGCTGTAATTTGCTGGAGGCCTCCAGCGTGGCCTACAAGGTGACGCGTCCACTGGCCAGTGCCAACAGCTGTCTGGATCCTATCCTCTACTTCCTGGCTGGGCAGGACATCCGCAGCAACCTCACCAAGAAGATCAAGCTGTCATCACTGAAACCAAATGGTGCGATCAAATCCTCAACAAGAGAACTCTGAACCAACAGTTCAAACATGTCAGTAAAAGGCACAGGGCTGTGGGAGATTTTTTTGTGCCATTCGCTTCTGGTAGATGCAACATCTGCGTCTTAATGTTAGGTGGTTAGAATCCCTCTTTTAAGAGATATATTAAAGTTCACGTCAAGTTTCACAAGCAGGTCTTCAGCCTTACATAATTCTGCAGCCCACTTATTATTATTTAGTGGATTCCTAAATATGGTGGTTGCTAGTTTCCTGTGGTCCAAATAAAAAAAGAAAAAAAATCAATGATCACAGACATTGAAACAAGTACAAAAACCTGAAAAAAGTCAGTCAACAAACAAAATTTGGATTAAATAATCAGATATCAGACAGTTTACAAATAGTCTGAGGCAAACTCATTGATTGATTAACGAGCAGAATTAAGATAAGATAAGATAAGATAAGATAAGACTTTATTGATCCCACAACGGGGAAATTTGTCTGTTACTGCAGCGTACAGAGTAAAGAAAATAAAATAAAATAAAAGCTAAAGATAAGATAAGATAAAAAACTATAAAAAATAAAAAATACACAACACTATGTACAAATTCGTAGAATTTGGTGATGATGATCCGCATACACAGTATGCATTATGGACATAGAATGGAGAAAAAATACTAATAAATAGTAAGAAAAAAGAAAAAAAAAGTATGCATAAGCAAAGCACATATACATACATACATGCTCGTGCATACCTACATACATACACACACACACATATTTGCATATATATATACGGACATACATATCCACGCACACACACACATTGAATTCTTTCAGTGACATTTCTGTGTGTTTATTTCAGACTAATGGCATAATAAAACTAGGGTTAACTGCAAAAACTATCACAAAAATACCTTAAGGCCCGTAACCTGGCTCACGCCAGACCTCAGTCGGTCTAGGAACCATCCGTTCATGTGTTCGTATTGGAGGCGTGGTTTATGAAAATGCGTTTGTTTATTGGACGCTGCGAATGTCGGTTAAATCTATACGGAGCTCAAAGCCAATCGTATCAAACGTGTCCGATGACGTAGCCGATACCAGATAGCTTAGCGCTAAAAATCGCCAATTTCATCAAAATAAACTTGCGGCCTAATTAACTTAAATCACCAACCGAATAAACCAAATAAATGAAATATGAATAAATATGAAATAAATATGAATAAATGTGTTTTAAAAGAAAGTTTTTTCAAGATATTAACTTAATAGTAAAGAAATAAAATAGATGAAAAAGGAAGGTAGTTAATTTTTTTTAAGTTCTTTAAATATGTTAATATAGTCAGAACATTTTATTATCAATCATTTAAATGCAATCAAATTTCTTAAATTATAAGTAGGTGTTGATTTTTTTTTGTGATACAAAGGGATGATTGATTGTAAAATATGTTCAAACAAACCTTCTGTCATGTATGGACTTTAAATGATGTATATTACCTAAGGCATGTGAATGATTCTGACAAATCAAAAAAGTCATGAACTCAGGATGAGCTGTTCAACTGTATGTGTTTGCATGTGTGTGTGTGTGTGTGTGTGTGTGTGTGTGTGTGTGTGTGAGAGCACACAGTGCGTCATCTCTGTCACATTCTTTTCCAAAATATGAAGGAAGTAAAAATCATGTGATAATGCACTTGCAAATTTTGACAATATAACAGTGGTTATGCTTATTTTAATGTACAGGACATCATTTTCTTAGTATGAATGCTAAAATAAAAAAGAATTAGATCCATGCATTAGTATACTTCTTACATAATAGCCGTCTGAATAAAAGAAATCTGGTTTTACTCCAGCTATCTCCTTAGGAAAGCACATATGGTTTATGTTGAGCAGGAGTGTTGCTGTTTTCTGCAAAAAATGCATGCCTTCCCAGCATCTAAAATGCAATGTTAGGAACTTGGTACTAGTGAAAATGGAAGATTTAATCTAGCTGCTGAAGAAAACAAAATACAAAACCCAAACAGATCTTAAAGGAATGAAAACATGAGTCAAATTCTAATCTTGCTCCATATCTGCTGGATGTGAAAATGGGTAACTGCACAAGTTCTTCACATCAACTTCAATTTCACATTCAAACCTTGTTTATATTGCCCACACATGGCCAAGAATATCAGATATTGCAAGTTTAAGTCAATTTAACGTTTTAGTGAGTATGAATATAATAGAAACTAAAACTATTCAGTTAAACCACTCGTTTTACAAAAAGCTCAGCTACAAGACTGGCACAAGATCAGGACTCACCTTATTATATTGAGATGAAATAAAACACACAGGTGTTACCAATGATATTAATTAAGGATTTCCAGTGAGTCAACATGGCCAATAGCAGCATCCTACCTGAGTGGAACCTTAATTAGAACCACTTGTCTTTTTAATATGGCTGCAATTGACATATGCAGTGCAATGAGAAAAAAGAAATATGTAGTGTGAATTGATTATTTGTAGACAGGTTTGACAATGACTTTATACACGTACCAGCCAATAGTGAGAGGGGCATTTCGGGCTGCCAGATATGTTCTCTATGCTCAGTCCAGCGAGGCAACTACCCTATATGATTCATCAGTTGACATGATGCAGGCCGATTGCACGCTGGATTGTTTTTTTGTGTCTTTATGATAAAACTGCAATTTTTTATACACTAGATGCCAGTATTCTACTCATTTTTCATATTCTACCTTTAAGTTTGGGCTGTCATTTGTAGAAAGTGGAACCTTAAGGTGAGACCAGGACACTAATCTCATTAGTATTGGCTTCATTTGATTTAAGCCACCACTAGAGGGTGATACTTCCTCAATAACAGAGCTAAAGAGTCTTAACTGACTGTTCTACTTCCTATAGTTTACAAATTAGGCATGCCTATAAAACACACATTCACAGACAATTACAAACACAAATTACTAAACCAAAACCTGCATGGGATTTAAAATACATTTCTTATTTATTTCAAGAGTAAAAACATCATACAGAAAAAAATGTAATATTATAAATGCAATCTACAAAGTTGATGAGATGAATGTCCTTTTTTTTAATCCTTATTTTCTACCAGCAACACTTCAGCTTGAAAACAGTAATAATCCTAAAAGTAGCAATGAAAACATAATCAAAAGAAAACATGTAACTGCTTCAACCAATAAATATCCCGTCTTCCAGAAATGCTGTCATATTCCTTGTAACAACGTAATAAGAAAATATGAAAATGAGTAGCTAAAAAAACCTCTATGATTATAGTACTCACTTCAAAACCCATAAGGATGTAAAGCCAACTGAGCTGCATGCCTGAGGCATCAAAACCACAAACGCTCTGCAGCCATGGATGGTTTATTTAATTAAGCTGTTTTTGTTGTTTTTTGTTTCCTTTTTTTTGCATGTGTGTTGTGTGTAAAGAAAGAGTCATCTGACAGTTATGAAAATTTCATAACCGGAGTCCAACTTGTAGTCAAATGATGAACAATTGTCTTTTATTTTACTCAGAGTGCAGCTGATATTTATGATAGTGTGAAAGAGTTTACCAGCCTTTGATTGATGGATTATGTTGCACTGTGCAATGCAGTTGTCCTTATCTTTACTGAAGATCTTATTTATCACCTCATACATCCAGTATACTCAAATTAAAAAAAGCCAGGTAATGTCTGTTTCCTTAGACCCACCCATATTTACATATGTACATTTATTTACAGGTTCTTTTCTACAAAAGTGAAATCTACTTTTTCACCCCAGGACCTATGTAATTGCCTTTAGGATGCAGTGTTATTAAAACAAATGCTGTGATATGGTGCCACCTTTAAGAACAAATTTTGGCCCCAATTTTGGTCTTAAAAGATAAAAATGTGATCAAAAACTGACTGTGGGCAGGCGGGTATATATTACTGAGTTAAGAATTCCTCAAACTGTCAAAATAAGTTCAAGTGAGCCGTTTTTGTTAAGACTACATTCAACGTTTTGAAAGTCTAAAACCTCAACTCACCTATGTAAGTAGAAGCAACAGAACTCAAAGTCATTAAACTTCTAAAATTAAAAAAAAAATGAAACATTAAAATTATATTGAACATTTTCCCTTAAGTAATACTTACTGTAGTGCTACTGTAGTCTTTAACTCTGTGTCACGTGACGTTCATCCTATCTATCAGGTGGCAATTTGTTGCAGACTACGTCGATCTTTTCTTTATTTTTCTCTTACACATTTATAAGTATGAGTCTCACTTCTGTTTGACTGGTTTGAGTTCTGTGTTTCTTCTCAGTAATGTATTCCACATTTTGTCCACTTCACTGCATGCAGGGCAGACTAAGCTATTTTTTGTATGCATGCAGATGTGTGTGTGTGTGTGTGTTGTACCCCATATCCATTTTTTTTTTACTTTCCTTTGTCAGGAAGCACAAATACAGGGGGTAACGGTGCATTTGTTTTTCCTTTGTTTTTAATCCATCTCATCCTTCCCTCTAGTGACAGATATTAATAATTAATCCAAAGTTATACTAGACAACCTCTCCATTTAGCCCCAGTTTGTATCCAATAGCCTTTTTCAGAACACTTTCTCTTTGGATCGCTACCGTGAAGCCAGTCTACGCCGGCTGTTAATTCAGCGGCTCCCGCTGCGAAGCACAATAATTATTGATGTAATAATAAATACAGTTATCTTCCTCTTATCGCATCACTGGAAACAACGTCTTGACAACGTCTCTGGTCTTGGTCGTCTATAAACACCCTCCATGCCGGCTGTCAAGTTGTCAGCGGATGATGAGGTCATCTTCAGCGAGGTAGTGTTATCGTACAGCGCGTCTTTGTCTTCTCACCTGAAACGGAGAGCATGCGATCTTGTGAACGAGTGTGACAACATGAGGCGCGGAATAAAACGAGGTGTGAATCAAATGCACCATATTAAGTTATTGTTGTCCCCTTTTATTTTAAGTGTAGGAAATGATAAAAGGACAGTTCATTATGACATTAGAGAGGGCCGCATGCCCTCTGTTTAAAGGCTGACTCAGTGGCACGTTCACAACCAGTCAACTGGAAACAGAAGTGGCTCATTTCCCAAAATCATTTTTATAGAATCTTCCACCCCTTAAACGGATCACGCTGTGTATAATTTCCTTTTCCCAGCAAAAACAGAGCGTATAATTCAGTGTTGGCCAGAAGAAAGTGAGCTGATCTCTTTGTGCTAACCACTTCACAGCACTTGGGCTGATATAAACATCGGCAATGTGCAGTGAAGAAGAGAAAAACAGCGGAGGCAGAAAAACAGGGGAGGAGAGAGAGAGAGAGAGAGAGAGGCAGTGGAAAGAAGTAATAGGACGGAGTGAGAGTCGTCGTACCTTCTGATGCTTGATGAAGAAGAGGAGGAGAAGGCCTTCCCACCAAACAGAGAGTTACGCTGCTCCTGGGAAAAAGTTTTGGTTTCCATGGTGACAGGCTTCTGCTCGGGGATCTGAGCAACTTGAAATCTGTTGTGCGAGGGATATGATCACCGTTACTTTTAGGCATTCTCTTTGAGAATTTGCGTGCAATCAGGTAATTTGGCTGTAAAGCTTTACTTTAAAAAGCTACATTTAAAACCCTGTGCACTTTACAGATGGTTCTTGTCTCTCTGTGAATCAAAAGGAGGGTGTTACAAAGACCAAATGTGGAAAATCATTTAGTTTGAGCTTTTTATGTGGAAAATCTACCTAATAAAACATTCATAGTGTTCGTAGCAATATCTTATATAACATTTGGCTGTATTATATAAGATATTGCTAGTGGTGGTAGAAATGTTCAGATAAATTAGGTGCTGTAAAAGTAACAACATTAACTTTTCAGTAAGTAAAAGTACAGAAGTGATGTCACACAGATGTAATAGAAGTAATTGTATTTATTATGCAAAATGACTCCTGCTTTATTATACATCAAACTATATATGGAATAATCTAGACTTGATCTTGTATGCAGTACTTTTACTATAATGAAATGCCCTAAAAGTATAGTATAAATAAAGGAGAGAATAAAAAAAACTAAATGGAAATACTCAGGAATAAATATGTAATTAAAATTGTAGCTGAGTAAATGTTCTCCACCACTCCATCATAAATTAATACATCTAATGAGGAGTTTTAAGCAGTGATTTTACTTCTACTTAAATGACATCGTACGAGTCTCACCTCCCCACAGACAGCACAGTCAGCTCTCCCTCCTTCTTCTCCTTCTCCTCACTCGCCTCCACCTTCTCCTGTACAGCGTTTGGCACCACAGCTTGTGTACGGTGTGTGTCCTCACACATTCCTCCCAGCAGGGGGCTCTTCTGCTGGTCCGTGGAAGCATCCAGGGAGGGCAGGATGAGGCTCTGCGGGGGCTTCAGTGGATCTTTGAAGGACTCCAGCGGGGGGATGAGGATGGGGGGCCATTTTCTCTGCGCGCAGCGGGTGCACCGGTACCCGTGCTTGGGGGCCAGGCCGGAGAGGCCGGAGATGGTGTGCAGGTGGGACTGGTGGGGGCACAGCCTGGGGAGGGAGCGGAAGGTGGCCAGGGGAGACAGTATCGGGAACCTGGGAGGGAAGGGAGCGAGAGAAGATTAGTAAAACATTTATTAAATGCCAGTTGCAGACTCCCGTTTCTCACTTTAGTCAACATGAGGCGATACAACGCAGGTGTTACTGGTAACATTAAGCATGGTGTTGCTGTAAGCCAGCATGCACAACACCTGGATCCTGAAATTAAAGCAGCTGAAAGGAATATTTAACCACACCACAAGTGTGTCATTTAGCACAAATTCATCAACTAGCTGTGAAGCTCACAAACACTGCCTTTGTTCGGTTTAAATGCATACATAGAAAGAACTACTGAACATTCACATATAAACTTTTAAGCTCTCAACATAACCCCGTCAGGCTGCCCACATCAGCCCAGTGCTCTGCAGCTTTTTGTCTCTGCATTGTTCTTTTGTGTGAGGCAGAGCGAGAGAGATGAATGCAGCCGTGTGTCTCTGTGTTATACTAGCTTGTGGGTGACCTCCAGTGACCCAAGATTACCTTCACAGAAGCTCTCACACACACATACGCACACGTGTACACACAGACACGGACATAGTGCGTATGTGTCAGAACGTTCTCGAATGTAAAGCTCACATGTCGCAACGGCCCATTGAGCAGCAGCACACTGCCAGAGGCCCCTGAGGCCTCTTGCTATTGTGGATGTGGCATACATACTGGAGTGAACTGGATCTGATTACCACCATATAATACCGTGCGATAAGATGAACTTTAGGGAGTCTTTAGAAGACGTCTGTAGAGAATGAAAAAGGGCTGATTGGAGCACACAGAATACAGATGACAAATGATTCTCCTGCGTCACCTTGTGCTGCCAGCACAGCGATGAAAGCAAAAGTCAAATTCCAGCGGTGTAGACTGCGGTACGACGCGGCGTGTCGCTGGACGTTTTAGATTAACAGCTGATTACATGAGCAAATCAAAACGGCCGCAATGCGTGACCCAAGGTCAGACCTCAACTGCACTCGGCCGTGTAAATCCTGTGACTGTGCGACAGCCGTTGAGCTTGGCGACAGACATGAGTGTTCAGGCCTCATGACTCAATAGACAGCTGCTGCAAAAGGTGTGAGACGTTCACTCCAGGCCTGTGGCAGTGAGTCAATGATAAGTATCATCCTCATCCTGATGAGGGTACCGGCTTGAAGCTTGTTGCTCAGGTTTGAATTCCTTACCTTACTTTTTGTAAAGAAGAATGTGATGTGATGTCTCAGATATGACAATCAGTACATATTAGATAGTATGGATTTTAAGTCGTATGCAGGCTACCTTTTGTTTTTGCTTAAACATGGTGTTCCCAAAGTCAATTTGTACCCCATATGCTATAATCTGGTACAAGTGAAATCACAAAATGTCCTAATACAATAATTAACTATGATGCTATTTTATGTTATTTTCATTTTTATGGAAAAAAAAAATCTTAAACTTGCTCTTTTCCATTGTAACCATAACAGCTCCTTTTCATGAACCTTGGTGAACATGATAGATATATATATAGATATACCATATATAGAATTATATAATCTTCAGATAAACATGTGTCAGTGAAAAGAAAAAATAATATGATGTAGAGCTGCAGTAAATTGTGTTTATCCTTCTGAATGAATGTTTGATTATGAATTATGCATTTGTTTATGCACAGTCCTGCTTTCAAAAAAACATCTGCTTAAGATAAACAAACAACTGCCATGGAGCCAAACGGAAAATACAAAGCTCCTGTTTTGGTCCTGCTATTATATCTAAGATTCACAATCCAGTAAAGTCCAAATGCGTAAAAAGTAAAGGTGGCTCAACAAAATAAAGTTTATATTATTACAAAAAACTGACCCATGCAGCCTCCCTCTCCAAACCCTTCATTGTCCCGCTCTCTCCTATAAGCCCCATATTTAACTTGACCTTGGGTAGTATGACTGAGCAAATATACATGGTGTGTGTGTGTGTGTCTGTGTGTGTGTGTGTGTGTGAGGGGTGAATCTCATACTTGATTGATGAGCCTTTGTTCAGGGCCATCTGTTTGCTCTCGTACTCCAGCAGCAGTTCCTCTAGTGCAGCAGCATTTTCTGAAAATGGTTTAAGTTAGACCATGAAAGTATATACAACTGTGTGTTTACTGGTCATGAGGTAAAGAGATAGAGTTGAAGATACACGGAGATCCGAAACATTTATAATATTTTTCCTGTCAAACCATTATGCAGTGCATTTAGGAGGTTTAACTATGGTTCAGCTTTCCCTTCGATCCCCATTTCAGCCATCAAGTTAATATAAAAATAAGAAGCCGGCAGCCTGAGTTTGTCTTTTACTGCATGTCATGTACTGTGATGACACCGTGTTCGCCTGTTTCTCCATAAAGTCACAACAGATGCGGTGGCTCTGATCACACAAGTGTAACAGCAATTCTGAACACCTACCTTTCTTCTCAGTAATGAGGCGGACCAGAACACTGATGGTGTCTTCATTCAGGTCGTCAGGTGTGTAGGCACAACCGTTACCTAAAACAAGCACAAGAGAGAGAGAAAAATGTCCCATTATCAATAAGCAGACAGTTTATAATATACATTTAAAGCATTTAATGTAATTACATATTAATAGCATAGCAAGAAATCATATGGTAATACATATTAGAGTCAGTACTCCCATTTGTATGTGCTGTAAAAATGATTAATATTATATTCTAGTTCTTGATACCAACTTAAAAAACTGCTGAAAAACTGCTGGTGAAGACCATAGTTGAAATTAGCTGAAAAGCTAGTGGACCTTCTTTTTTATGTTTTGTTACCATATTTGAAGGATAGAAACGTATACACTACCATTCAAAGGTTTAAGGTAACTTAAAAATGTCTATTCATTTATATTAATGGAAAACGCTGAATTGTCTGGGTGACCCCAAACGGTAGTGTATATAGAGTATATATATATATATATATATATATATATATATATATATATATATATATATATATATATATATACACATAAATGACATTAGATATCCGGTGTATGCTCATCCTGATGGGATCACTTCAAATCACAACGACTCCATTCACCGCTGACATATAGACACTAAATAAGCAGATACATTGTCCACCATCCAGAGCTAGCACAGTTCACACGGTGCATGTCGCCGCTGGGATATTGTGCCTCGGTGCACGATGGTACAGATAAGGGTGGCTGACTGAACAGCACAGAATAGTTGTGCTTCCATAGCAACCCCCCATAATACCATCCCATAATAGCGGAGCGAGGCAGCCAGGAGGGGAGCGATGAGGGCACGGAGGTCCAGAATAGCTCACTCAGCGATCCATTCAGCACTGTCGAAGTGTGTGTGTGTGTGTGTGGGATGTACCAGGCCTCCATTGCCATGTGACTATGGTATACCTGTGTTTTAAAGAGCAAAATGTGACTGTGGAGCTGTATTTGTGTCTATGAGAGTGTGTGTGTGTGTGTGTGTGTGTGTGTGTGTGTGTGTGTGTGAGTGTATTTCTGTCTTTCTTGCACAAGTGGTGTTAGGCTGTTGTCAGGCTATAACAATACCTGTCTCCACCACAGCTGTTGCTATGTGAGGATAACGGCATCCATTTCATGGTGTGGTGCTCATTCTCTTCTTTGTCTAAGTCTGTCATCCTGTGTTCACTTCATTAGTTTTTGTTTGAACTTGTAGGTTTCAGCCTCAGAATGTTTTAAACTGAGTTGACCCTGAAGTTGCATTAAAAAAATGCATTAGCCCTATGGAGTCAACATGGCTTTGACTGACAACTGCAGCAGCATAACTCTTATGCACGCTGTCCCTTTCCGTTTCCCATCACTTCTCCTGTCGCCGTGCTGTTCCAGGAAATTAAACATGTTTCCTCACTGCAGCGCTGCACCACTCGAGTCACAGTTACCACTGCAGTGTTTTATTTTAGGTTAAGTCTGGCCTTGCTGTAATACATCCCCACGGGTGTTCCCCCTGACTGGAGATGATGAGGAAAGTGCTGGAGTCAGAATTTTAGGAGAGAGAGAGAGAGATCAACTTTCCCCATGCAGCATCCATATCCTTTACGATTCTTTTATTATTTGTTTTTACTTCCTATTCTCATCCACTTTTCCATTTTCTGTATCAGTTTCAATGGATGAGCGGCATATGCTGTCCTCTATTGTCCTTTATTTGTGTCACTTACACTTACATACTGTACTCACTGCTTATCTCTGCTGCACTACATGATCTGCCCTCAAAGCTGTGCAGGGAAAATACAGGGGGGGGTGAGAATGAAGGAAGCAACAACATGTCCCAGAACCCCCCCCACTGAGTTTACATGTGGTTGTATATATATATGGAAAGGAATTTCCACTACAAAAAACCATGACATAGTCCAGAAACTGAGAGGTGGAAAAAAAGGGGCCGCGATTAGAGAAGACAGCAAAAGAGCACAGAGAAGAATCAGGCGCAAAGAAAGGGAGAGGAGGAAGTCAAAGAAAGAGGAGACAAAAAAACATGAAGTGTGGACCTAATTGAATTATTGATCCGGCTAGGAAAGGAGAGATGGATGGATAGTGTCATGTTCACATGAGAAGGGGAGAGCAGGTTGAGCTCCGAGACAGGAAGAGAGCTGCTGCCCACAGGAGCATGAAATCTTTATACATACACGCCCCACATATCTGTTGGTTCTGGATCGCCCCACGCAGGCTGCGCTCTTACTGCCGGGGCTTGACGATGACACAAAGGGAACGCTCTCGTCTTTGGCTTGTGCGCCAAGAAGCAGAAAAGATAAAGTGTACACTTAAGGTTGAAGCTGAAGTAGGCGTGCGTGTTGACTCCTGCTTCCTCTGTAATCAACATCACTGACCAAACTACTGCTAAGAGTATTTGAGTTGTAATTTTACTTAATTGTAATTTAACTCAGAGCAAATAAGTATAAAATATACCTAACATGATGTTTAATCCAATCACTTAAAGGTTTAATAGTTTGACTGTTTAATAGATTGACTGTGAGTTTGTTTATAGGTTCTTACAGTACTGATAATAAAACAAACAAAGGAAAATTGACCTTTTATAAACCAATTCTAATTAAAGCAGTAGGACTGATGCTATTAGTTGCCACAAGCAGTCATTTTTTGCTTAATTATAGTAGTAATATTTATATATTATTTGATGCTCTCTTCTGCAAAAAAAGACAATTTTACTTTCAGACACAGCCGGTGTAAGCAGAGGTCTGTTGAGGCAGCTCCTCCTAATGCTGCTGTGACTTTGTAGGACAGCCTGGCAGTGTGAATGGATGCCACACAGCTTCCCTCTGAGTGAGGAAAAAAGCCAGTTTGGCTGTTAAATCGGTTTATGCTTGAGTATGTACATGTACATTGCCTGCAACAGTGGAGCGAAGCTGAGTCATACTCCCTGCATAAAGGTCTGCAACAGTGGGGGTAATCCCTACTTTTGATTTTTTTATACAGTTTATAGGCCTACAGCTGTAATTTTGTGCATGATTCAAGTGGGAATTTCCAAGGTATTCATCTCTTCATTGTGTCCTATTCTTTTCTAATAAATGATATGTTAGATAATGAACCCCATGTGACCCGAGGGTTTTTTTTCCTGTGTTCCCAAGAACCAGTCTGGCACAGTAAGCCATGTACAATAGCAGCATAAAGGAAATGTGGGTGTACTTCTCTCATTGTTTGTGCAGCAATATCGGTCGATACAGATACGATCTATTGTTTCTTCTTCACCATCAGGACCAAACCTGGACTGTTACTGGTTACAGGGACAGACTTCCGCTCTCGAAAAAGAGAAAACTATTTTCCTTTCAGGTCACAGGCTAAAAAAATAATGAGCACTTTGGGTGAATGAGGAGTTCTCTGGAACAATCTTACTATACCCTGGTACAAAGACCACTCATATTACTCGCATCGTGTAAACCAGAGAGAATGGGTGTGGCATCTCATCACATGTGTTATTGCTTGATCCCTCTGTGTATTTCTTTCTTAACTCTTCTTTGGTTTTCTATTTCTCTCTTTCAGTCAATGCCGCTCCCTTCCCTCTCTCCCTCCCTCTCCATCCCTCTTTATCTTTCTTTCTGCAATGACCTCGAGTCGGTTTCCCTCTGACATCAGCAGGGCACGAGTTGGTGGGAAAGAGCCCCCTCCCCCCTTTTCAAATAGGAAAATTACAAGAATAACAGTGTATGGTTAGGAAAACACAGCATGCAGGACCTAATGACCCAGCCAGGGTCAAAGTTCTAAACAACAGAGATTTAAAGAAAATAAATAATCAAAAGCCTCCCACACTGCAAAAAGTGAAACCTAACAAGTGAAAAAATCTCTTTAGTACAATTAGACTAATGTTGAGTATAATTATCTAATTGCACTGGCAACTTTTTCCTGATTTGGGTAATTTGGTCTTGTTTTCCTGTCCCCAGTGCAATGAGATAATTTTACTCAGTATTAGAGTATTAGTAAAGATAACATCTAATTCCACTTTTACTTGTTGAGATTTCACTTTGTGCAGAGCATGTAGGATTGCGTGCAGTCATGTCCCATAGATACAGTTGTATCTGGCCTGCGGCTACACACAAAGACGTCGCCTGCTGGGTTGGGCAGCGACTCCTGGCCACACTCGACCACATCATGAGCATGTGAGTGTGCTAATCTGGCATTTTTTATACACGCTTGTGAACGGAAAGGCATAACAACATGAGCATAAATGCTAGTTTCATAAATCACTCTCATCCCACTTTTCATATGTTTTTCTCCCTTTTTCTTGCCCTCTGCCTTCCTGTGTCCTGTCTTTGCCCCCTCAACTTTGGTCATCTCGTCCGATCTCTCTCTCTCACCTTCTTTCTGTGGTGTGGCGGTCTCTTCATCCCCTCCCTCCTTCTCGGCACTGCAGCGGTATCCCTTCTTCTTCAGGATGTTGCAGATGAGGATGCCCAGCAGGCCCATCACACAGAAAATGGGAACTAAAGCGAACACGGCATACTCGGCCGACTTCTCGTCAGCGCTGCGTACGACTGTGCCGTTGACCGGCCCTCCTGCACTGTTGGATGGGCCTTTACCCACTGTGCGGACCGACCTGATGTGCAAAGATGCTGAGGAAGAAAAGAAGGAAAGAGGAGGCTAATTAGATGAGAGACAGCACAGTTGTGGACTAATGTCCAGAAAAAACAAATGAAGACGATAGACAACAGATGTGCATATAAAGAATCATCCTGCTTACATTTCACACATTGGATTTGTGTGGAAACAGCATCTGTGGCGGCAGAGTGGAACCTGCAAATGCAAATAAAACAAATAGAGAGAAAAGAGCATAATTAGAGAAAGAGGCTTAAAGAGAAAAGCTATTTTACAATAGAAGACTCAGCGTTTTGAGCCTGTGGAATATTATCATGCTTTGTATGTGTGGGTGTGTGCATGCCCTGCACACACACTAATGTGTTCACCAAAATTTAAACAACAAAAATGTTTCCGAGGTTAAGTCAGAGTCTCTATGGCTGGACAGACAGATAGGTAGGCTAAACCATCTAGAACACAGAGACAGGTGCTTCTTACCCACGCAGGCAGTCGCCACAGACCACGTCAGAGGTCGCCGTGCCGGGGGTCACGACAAGTCGGCCGAGGCTCTCGCAGGAGGCGTGCGGGCGGCAGGGTTCAGAGTGGAACGAGTCTGAAAACGTTCCTGCCGGGCATCCCCGGCACTGCACTTCCTCTGTTGGACTCTGGATCTGCCCACAAGGCTGTCAAGACAGAACAACCCTATAAACTCAGGCAGCAAGGGAAGCATTCCTCCGGTGTTGCCAAAAAGTTAGTGACAAATAACAAAAGCTTTTAATTACAAGTGCTGGGGGGCTTTGTTAACTGGCATCAAAACAATGATATAATCCTTCTATCTGTACAAGAAAAACAGAGTTTTTGAAAGGTAAATACAATGATGAATAGTAGTTGTGTTTAATCAGTAACAGCAGGTGATCTACCACAGCTGCATAAATATAACCTCCAACAAAGACGCACACCTTGAAAGAAAATCCCCTGGTTAAAAAGCAATGTTAAGATGTTTGCTGATATTAAACTGAGATTCATGCTACCAACATATGAATTATAGGTTAAGAGGAGGGAATCAAAACCAATCCCTAGATCTCTGGGAAGTAGCTAAAATTAAATATTTGTACACATACATAGAGTCGTGGGAACAAGATTTGGGGTTTATGGAAAAAAAAGCAGTGTAAGACTAGCTATGAATGTGCAGTAAAATCACCCAATAGGGTTAAAGTGCAAAAAAGTTTCTTAAAGGCACATGTGGTAATCTGCAGTGTGAACAGATTTTATTTAACAGGATCACATTAAGAGGGAACTCTATCTGTTAACAATCACTTTATCTGATGCCACACATCCTCTATAATGATTCCCCATGTTTAACATGGCCCTCTGTCTCACCTTGGAGGGCTCCTGACCAGCAGGGCATTGCAGACACGCACACTCCTCCCCCAACCGACACTGCACTGCTGCAGTCCCACCACAGCCGAACACCTGGAAGACACAAATACACACACACACACACACGAGTCACTGGAGGATGCACTGAAATTGACTGCACAGACTTTCTAAATCATACATGCCATTTATAAAAAATTGAATGTTATGGCTGCGAGGGCAACACACCTAAACCCTTCCTTATCATGCACACACACACACACACACACACACACACACACACACACACACACACACACACACACACACACACACACACACACCGTGAGAAGGACGAGAGCTGAGCAGCAAAGGTGGTTCCTCATCTTCTTCAATGTATTCTTCTATAAACATATGATCTGTAGGAGAGAAGAGAATTTATAAGTATGAAGTCACATACACATACACAAGGAATAATTAGCAACTTCACCTTTTGGAGACTTCTCCTAAACACAATTTATTCAAGTGACATCAAACTTTTTTTTTCCCCTCATTAGGTCAACAGACACGACATCACAATTTGACCCATCAACAGCAGCACAATGCAACATAACTGGAATTATAACACATGGAAAGGCTACAAATACAGCACTTGAGCGTGCATACTCATCATACACAATCACACACACACTCACGTGGCCAAAAAACACCTGACTCATGTTTTGCGACTTATCCAGAGTCCAGTGGATGAGTGACATGGAGGTAAGGAGCATTCGCAGGTGCCATAAATAACATTTAGCATGAATCAGGGTTCTTTTTATGGAGACAACTGAATGAATGAGGGCTTTTCTGCGGCTATTTTTGAGTTTTCAGATGCGTTCACATAAACATTTAAAGCAATTATTCATGCTGCAGTGCATTCATTTGCCAAACACATACTGACTATCTCAGCACTTGGCATGAAATATGTAGCACTGTGACAGAGAAGACAAATATTGTGAAAAATGAGTTCGTTTCATTCATCAATTTTCATCAGACACAAAAATAACCCAAAGCTCAACTGCCATCTACACTGATGAGTCATATTCTAATATGTTTAGATATGTTGCCACAAGCCATTATTTTCTGCAACAGCAAAACAATGTTGTCATTTCTAAACTTCAACTTGCAGCTGGAAAAATATTTTACAACAGCTTATTTGAAACATCATTATTCCTACACACACTCATACACATGCATGCATATTCATGCACACACACAGGGCTACAGACCATACATTGCTGCCCACGCCTAATGCATCTTAAAACTTCATGAACCAACATAAATTTTGTGACTTTTGCCTTCTGGAGAATGTTTGTTGAAAATCAATTGATAATGAATTAAACATTGTTAAGTCATATTGTTCCATATTAAATATGCAAAAGAGTATAGCAGTCAGCATGGTGACACCATGACAAGCAGATAAATGTGATTCAATTCAAGTCAGAGATATTTTTCATTATTTCAGTGTGAAAGTCTGAGCCTGTGCTTTGACCTCAGTCAGCTCGAGCTGCAGATTTCTACCTGAAATCAACACGCTAAAGGATTGCATATGAGGGATAAAAGCCTTATGTGAGTACCCAAAAAGCGAAATAATATCATGTTAAAAATCTACCTTTTTCTTTTTTTTTAAGTCAAAAAGCTTTAACAAAGAAACCTGTATCCTGCAATAATAATTACTGCTGATACAGTCATTATTATTACTCAAGTCAAACAAGAAAGTAACCAGTTTCTGGCACCAAATGTGCCGTGCTCCGACTGAACCTCCATTTGTGCCCACAATTACAGGGCCGTGAAGTTGCACGGGTCCATCATAATGCAGCAGATTATTTGTGGAAAAATTATAGACATGACAGATTCACAGAAGGTGAATTGGCTACAGCTCAGCATTTCTCACACTGTATCCTGAGCCACTTCACTCCTTGTGAATATGATCTCAGAAGGCTGAGAGATGACTGAGGGCTGCTGCGATGCATGCTGAAGATTGAAAACTGCAATGCTAAGAATGTTCTTTCTTCCTTTTACAGTACTTTTCTCCCAGGATACAAGATGGGTATCACAGGCAGGTTGCTTGGCCACAAATAGGATTAGTGAATGGCCACTGACTGAAGCAAAAACATAAATGGCATTTGGATGGAGTAGGTTAAACAAAATAGGAGAGGAAAGAAGTGGTAGAATGATTGAAATGCTAGAAGGATTACTAGAAGAGGGACAAAAAAAATTAGGCTCTAATAATATGAGAAAGTAACTAATACAGTGAAGTATTAAGACAGTTGAGGAAAGGTCAAAATCCAAGGTGGGAATAAAATAGTTCATGGGTAGAAAAAGAGGAAAAGAAGAGGGGGAGAGGATGAGCAGAGACAGGATGTGAAATAAGTGAGTAGGATACTTACCCCAGACTTGCAGCTGACTGACACAGTTGCCGTGGCAACTCAGCAAGGATGCTGCGTGTACTGCGACAAATGCTGAGTCGGGAACAAACTCTAATATGCTCTAACGGTCTCGGAACAACACGTGCTACTTGGACAAGTAGCTCAACGATTCAACTACGTGCAACTAGAGGACCGGGACCTAATTAGAAAATCAAAAATCCTACGAAGCTCTCTGCGTGAGTTGACACGAAAAATTGAGTCAGAAAGTCAGAGAAGTGACACTAAACTCACAAATCTGTGGAGCTGAATGGGAGAATTGTGTACCTGCCTGTGTCTTATACTGTCATTCTGACCACAGACACACCCCTGACGTCTTTAGGACATGCCCCTTCTGTCATGGCTAAAACTGTGTGTGTGCACGTGTGTGTGCGAGTGTGCGTGTGTGTGTGTGTGTATGTGCGTGGAGGGTGAGGCCACTTTTAACTAACCACTCTTCACCTTTGACCACGCAGCAAAACATAATGTTTTAAACATTAGTTAGTGAGTAAAGTGACACTTCTCCACTCAAAACCATTCATTCTCTTGCTATGTGTGGTAAGCACAAACACACACACACACACACACACACACACACACACACATATTCATAGACAGATCTACAGCACATACACCTATTCAACGTAACCCTGGCAGTGTGTGAGTCAAAAGCCTGTCTTTAACACAGCCTAGTGCACAAAAAACATTACAGTACATTAGTTTATTCTGGTCTACATTGTGAAGGACACACACACACACACACACGCACGCATAATTATATCTGGAATGCCATAACATCCAGCCAGCACCAAGTTGTGCCTTATACAAACAAGAAAATAAAAAATGTAACGAGTTTATGATTTTGGTCCGGCAAGGCCCTGATGCCAATGACAGGCTTCTGAAGCATAATTTCAGGGAGGATGCGAACGATAAAGCGAGGAGAGGAAAACCACTAGTTTGGAAAAACAATGTGGGGCTGATTGGAGCTGTGGAGGAAGAGAAGAGAGAGAGAGTGAGTGAGGGATGGAAAGAAGAGAAAGTGGCGGGGAGGGAGATCGCTAAAAGCTTCAGTCTGATAGCATGATATATATAGAAGCATTTGTTAAAATGCCATACAGACCAGAGGAGGAGGCTAATTACAAGTCACACACATGCACGTCCAATATACACTTAAACGCACACATGAACCCATCGTGCACATGCACCCACACAAGTGATCACACACAGCTGGATAAAAAAGAGGGGGAAAAACGATCAATAAAAAACGACAATGATAGAGAGAGCTAAACAAAAATGGGACCTACAATTAAGTATTTCTTATTTTGGAGAGTGTCAAGTAACAAATTGGACGGGGTTCGAGGGGTTGAGGAATGTTGGCTTTCCGCACAGGACCTCAGTTGACTTTTGCACATGCACTGAGGCCAGCGTCCATGTAAAGTGGAGAGCAAGGTGAAGCTGGTGCACTGAGGGATGACTTCTTAAAATCCCACGTCCTTGAACAAAAACACAATGTTGGCTGGATTAAGTGTCTAAAGCTGGGCTCAGACTTCAGGAATTTTTTAAAAATCCCAACTGTTTCTGAGAGCAGGTTGCATCGTGCATGTAAGGAGAACCAAATGGAGACTGACATTGTTCGAACAGCTTGTTTTAATAGTGCTTTACTGTGAGTAAAGACAAAAGGCAAAGGCCAACGATTATTGAGTCTATGGAGAAATGGTTGGGGAATTGCAGTGACCATGGGTTTTCGGCAAGAAACAAAAGATTTTGACTGTCAAAAGGAAGCGTGCTAGTTAATGTTAGCCTTGAGGGCTTGAAGGCTTGGCAACACTGGCAGCTTCTCCGGTACTCAATTTTTTTCCCCCCTAGGATGACGAAGTCATGACCCTCCCTACTCTATTGGTGAATAGCTTACACTGATATTCTAACCAATCACACTTCTTATGCCTAAACCTAACCAACCAACCAACCAAACAAAGGCAACAAGTAGGCTCACTAATCAAAGGCAGTGTTGGGTGGACTATGAAATCCACCATCCTAGGATAAGAAAATTGGCCTCCAGGTAACACTTGTTTGTTCTCTCATTCCCTTCTGTCTCCCAGTAGACTTGTTTCTCTCTTTGGCTAATGTCTTAACGCTTCGAAAGTCAGCTAGTGACCAAAACATTTAGATTTGAACTCAGCTATCAAACATGAAATTATCAGGGTGGCTCCAATGGGTTTGGGAGCAGTGTTGTAGCTGGAACCCCCCCCCCACATAACCGAGGTCCCAGACCAGATTTCTTCCCCTACTGCCTGAAAGGGATGAATCAAGGCAAGAATCTGTGCAATAAGGATGTGAAGATTACATTATTAGATTATTATTGGGCTAATTGGGTACATACAATTTTAACTGAAAGACCATCCTAAAGTAATGCTCAGTTGTGCACAACAGCAGCACATAAAAGTAAAATGTGTTTGAAATGCATGTAAAAAAAAGCCAAAAACGATGCCCAAAAACATGCCTGACCGCTGCCCTCAGAAGTTGACCAGCCAGAGCCAGGCTGGCCAGCAGTGTCTGTGATTTGAATCCAGTTCGTCTGTGGTTATCCCCACAAACCCACAATAGAAGTGATGGCCACACGTGGGACTTCAAATGACCCTGCGGGCAACTGACCACCCCGGTGTCCACGCGCGCCCTCCGAACACCCATCCTTCTCTTCTAATCTTATTTCACTCCATCACGGCACTTTCCTATCAGCTTCCTTGACGTTTCTCCACAGTCAGTGGAGTCTGCAAACTGCCTTATTCACTAACTGCTCACATACTGTCAGCTGCTATATGAAGTACAAGTGAGACACACTGATCTTCAGTGTTGAGATCGGCTTTCTCCAGACACAAAGGTCTTTGATGTTCGTTTGCTATCTGGTCCCCAGGCCTTTCAGTGATCTCGCTTGCAAAACCGCAATCGCTTTTGATTAAATAATATCCTCGATATAAAGAATAAGCTTCCTCTAGCTCTTGAGAAGAGCCGCGGCGGAGGCGGCGGCGGCCGGCGATGAGAAGGCGGCAGGACGGCGTCCGACACCCCGGAACAACGTTCCGCGCATTTTTTTGTCTTTTCGGGCGATGCGGTGTGACGGAGGAGCCCGCTAGGAGAAACCGCTACAGTTAGTTGGGTCACTGTCTGCGTGTCTCTCGGCGACGCGCTAAGCTAGCTTGTCCTAGCGGGCTTCTCCGTCACATCGCATCGCCCGAAAAGACAGCGGCCTCCTCCGCCGCGGCCGCCGACGAGAAGGCGGCAGGACGTTGGGCGATGCGATGTGACGGAGGAGCCCGCTAGGACCAGCTAGCTTAGCGCGTCGCCGAGAGACACGCAGACAGTGACCCAACTAACTGTAGCAGTTTAACTCTGCCAATTGTTGACATCGGCCAGAATTTGTTGACATCGGACCGATACCGATAAGTTAAAAAACGTGACATATCGGCCGATATATATCGGTTGGCAGATATATCGTGCATCACTAATATTTAGTAATGATTTATGCCTCGCACACGCAATCATAGCGTAGGTTCCAACTCAAGTCTCGATTCTCCCCATTTGTTTAACAATGTAATATTGAACAGAACAACTGAATGTTTGAGGGAATAGTAAATTATTGCAGTTTATATTTTGCTAACCCTAACCCTAACTCCCTAAGTGGCCAATCTGTAGTATACCCTAAATTGGCCAGATCTCCAACGTTGGCCGGTTTCACTTTTGGGGGGCAAATAAATTCCAACTCCAAGGTCTCTAATAGAGGCTATTAATAGAACAAACATGTTTAAATATATAATTGGATGCAAAAAGACACAGGTCAGACGGTTAGGTCTTTAGAAAGCCACCAGAGCACTTAAAATATCGAGCCATGGCTATGGTGGCCTGGTCATCCGAGATGTAAGGTGGCCAACCGAGGCAGACGCGCCGCAAATAGCAAATCACCAGTAAGCTAACGCTGTTTGCCATGGCAGCTGTGGAGCTTGTTGTAGAGACTGGCGCAAGTGATGAGGAGATTACAGGGAGAGACGAAGAGGAGGAGGAAACTCAGGAGGAGAAGGATAAACAGAATTGGAGGATTTTTTTTTTTGGAAAAGATGGTTAAACTTTGGAGCGGTAAGATGTCTAAACCAGTAAGTTGCCTTTTGGTAGGTCTGATGTCTGCCTCTCTCTATGCACTTGAGTAAATAAAGCCCTGGGCCTATATTCAAGAGAACTCATGATACTCCTTAAGTGTGTAGTCCTGCATCTTGACTTTACTGGATGTCTCTTTAAGACCCCAAACCCAATAACCCTACCCTTCTCTGAATTATTAGCTCTGGGAAGTCTTCCACTGGCTCCTGAGGCTTAAAAACAAACCATGAAACAAACTACAGTAGGATATCAGACACTATAGTCGACTCATTACACTCCATTACCACCCGTCAACTGGATTGGACTGCGCAGATTTAAAGAGTGGAGGAAGGATTTCATAAATATATATATCTGTACACGTTTCAGCCATAATCCACCCACATATAGGTGGACATAGCAGGGAGCATTATCCAGTATCATACTGCTTTAAATCATCTTTCAACTGATTGAATAGACACACACACAAATGATGGACTATTTATGGGTAAAGTTAATCCTTGTCAAGCAAATTGAAGTCAATTCACTCCTTACTGTAACATCCTTGATCTTTCTACTCTTTTAGCTCCTGTGTTTCCTTTGCTTCTTGCCTGTGTTGGCCATGTGTTGGATTGATATGTGGTTTAGAAGGGAAGGGAGAGAGAGAAAAAGACAGACAGCAGAGGAAGAGCAGGATATAACAGGATATTAACACCTCTCAGAATATCTCAGCGTACACAACAAAGAAGCCGAAAGACACCAACACCAGCCTACGTCATTTTATGTGAATGGATGAAAACAACTCAAAGACACCTCAACAGAAAGGGAGAGGAGTGTGACGACTTTTCCTACGTTGTGTAAAACAGTAATTTCCCAAAAACCCTTTGCGCTGTTCGACACACAACAATAACAAATGGCGACAACATCAGGTGACAAGTCACCTTTTCTGTTTTGTTCAAGGGGACCTAAAAATAGCAATAGTAAAGAAGGCATGTCAAAGGCGTGACAAAAACATGGACATTATTCCGCTGTGCGGCGGTTTTTGGGGTGAGGGCTGAAATCGCAGCTGATGTGTTCCGGAGCTTTTTCTGGCCTCTTGATGTCATGCTGCAGCTGAGCTGAGAAATCCTACTGGATGAAGCCGTGAAGGAAGGAAGGAACCACAAAAGTGGAAACACAAGAATGAGTGGAACTCCGTGCCTTTCAGTCTGAGGTTGAGGTCGAGCGGCAGGCGAGATCAAGGGGTAAACAGGTTCAAGCTGCCACGTTATTAGCCTCCAAACAATGAGCAGCGGTGGTCGATGGGAGACGCAGTTAGACAGGAGGTCCTGTTTTATCTTTAATGCTGTGATGCAATTTTCACATCCTGCCTTTTAAGGGGGATGCATTGTAATTATACTTACTGCCATATTTAATCTAGAAGAGTGGCTCTGTAAACATATTCTCCTCATAACATGGCAGAGAATGCGTCAGTTGCTGAGTCACATTGACAGCGATGTTTTTAGGTGGAAAGAAAAGGTGGAGCAACCACTATTTTGGACAGAGAGAGACATAATTCCTCATATCCCCACTGTAATTATCAGACCATAAATGACCAAATAATAGCCACGTTTCAATTAACTGCCAGGTCCCCATTAAATGCTGTGTGCAGATGTATATTCTGATAAATAACTGCTGGTTCCAAATGAGTCAAAAACAAAAAAAAATCAAACAACTCAAAGAAGAACACATGACCATTATGCTGCAAGGTTTTCTTCTTTGCTTTTTTTTTTTTGCCTTGGTCCTGATGCCATCATAGAACACCTTCTCAGGTAATTGCCGATTGAAATGCAAACTTCCTGCCTATGTATATGCTAAAAAGTTGCGAGACACTTAACTTTAGTTCTGTAATCTTACTTTTGAAAAGTTATACAGAAGTCATATTGGTTTAATAAGAGAACTCAAGTCAATTATCATAGTTTTTCATTGTTGCTGAACAAGATTTAGGTCTCCAATAAACAGCCGATCTGTGAAATGATTGAAACAAATAAAGGCCTGGGCTATTATTTGGTGATTTACAGTATTTTGACTCTTCTACAATGTAAGGAGTAGACATTATAGGACTGGATAAAATATGGCAATGTGTCAGAAGATGACTAGAGGAAAAGGCCACCCAATGAGTAAAGTCCAATGAGTTGAGCAGCAGTGAGTTTTACACCAAGACTTCCCATTCACCATGTTAGGCCACACACTCAGAATAAAATTCACATCAATTGCAAAACACAGAGAATCGCAGAGCAGGAGATGAAAAGGGATGTCGTGCTAACAAATGGTTCAGAAGACGGCCAAAGAAGATAGAGGAGTTCCATTGATGTCTCCCAGGGAATTTATAAGCCTGAGTGAATTAGTTTGATTCATGAAAGTAAATCCACCCACGGCCGTTGAAGATAAAATGACCGGATGTCTTCCACCGGCATTCCTCTGAGTGGAGCTGTGGAAGAGGAGTATGAAAGCCAGGTGGGGGGGGGCATACCCCTCCCTGGGACATGCCTGTGTGATTGCTTCACACGGCCGGTGGGCCAGACGCTGTTTTGTCAGAGGCTTTTCCCTGAGAAATGCTCTCTGAAAAGCACAAACAGTTGCTGTCTGTGTGAAGGCCGCCGAGTGTGAGGCTAGTGGGACAACCTGATGTTTCTTCCTTCACAGTTCTGAGAGGAGGGCAAAAAGAGAAAGGAAAGAAATAACTCTCCATCTATAAGATTATGGTGTTGGGAGTGAATGCAGGATTCAGCCTCAGGTTGGCTGGGCCGTTGTCTTCTGAGACATCATCATGTCCTGTTTATCCGTATTATTGTCTGCCTGAACTCGCTTTGTACCATTACTGAAAAGCCACAAGAAGGTCCAAGGTATTTTATTTTACTTTGCCAACTTGTAGAGTCATCACCGTTCTCTTACTAATCACTGCGTTTTAAAATCTTGCGCTATGGGTGCAGCGATGCATCATTTCGCTCCTCCGGCTGATAGATCCTGCTCATCCTTTTAACCTTTTTGGATTATTTCGAAAAAAAATGCATCACCGAGCATAAACAAAGCTATTATGGCAAAACCTGGGGTAATTTTCAGTGGGCAGTGACAACATACGGCAGCTTCAATTTTTAATCCCTCTTGCAGACTTAACAAAACCTCTTTGGAAAATGAAGCAAATGGTCTGTTGGGTATCTGCTCTTTTGACCTTTCCTTATCGTAGCAATATTGGTGTACTCATATAATAAATCGTCGCACTTTTCCGAAGAACTAGATTTCTCTCTGTCATGAGGTAGGAAGGACTGAGTAAAAAAAAAAAAAGAAAAAGCCAACCATCATATTCCCGTCCCGATAATGGCTACCTATCAAGCCCAGCAGGTCACGTAGCATGGGGAACACCTCGCCGTGATGCACATTAGGATTATCTTACGGCCCGCAGAGTGAAAGACAATTGAGAAGAACTGAGTCGGCGAAAAAAAGAAAGGTTTAACATAATAACACTGCGTTACCCATTAGACGCTCCGTGGACTGGGAGGTAATGTGCACGTGTATGACAGCGACGTGATTGCGACAACCATACCCTCTGTTTTACCTAATGGAAGTGCCCATTATCGGGCAAATGAGATGCTGATTTACGCCAACACTTTCTAAGTTATTGCTCAGACAATATCTCATTATGGGGAGCGCGTCTGAAAGCTGGGCAGGTGTCGCCTTCTCATGTCTGCGGATTCATTTCTCTCACTGTCTCTTTTGTGACAGCGCGCCTTCCGTCATTCCTCCTCTCCGTCCTTGGGCCGGCGTGATGTCAGCCGTCATGTTTTCCAGTGGAACCGTACACCGGCGCGACTCTCGGCGGGCCTCTCCGCTGTCTGGTCAGGACAGTTGGAAGCGGGCGAAGACGGGTCGAGGTCAGCGAGAGAGACGACGGTGGCGGTAAGGCGCTCGGCGATAATACCGTGCCTCTGCAGCACCTCAGTTATCGTGCTGCAACAGGAAATGTTTCTTTTGGTAATCAGAGACAGATGCCGGATCTTACGAGAGGTCATAAAAATCATAAATCCTTTTGGAACAATCATTTCCTCAGAAGAGGTTTTCCAACCACGCCGTCTGTCTTCCAGCCCCCTCTGAATTCAAACTGCATAAGAGGCAGACGTGAATTCTTGACCTCGTTTGCCTGCGTCCGCTTTTCAATATGTTATTTACTTACCCTGAAAAATGCGAACAAGTTTAAGACCACTTATTTTATTCATTTAGCTTTTAATGTGTGCCTGCTAACAAAAGACCTAAATTAGCTCTTTCGAAAATAAAAGCTTTTTTCCGCAAGGAGCCTAAGACAATTTTGCAATAATTTAAACCCACCAGAAGTTGACCAAAAACCAATTGTGGCTACAAAACCACTTTAAGAGCCAATGGTCTGCTTGATTTTTTTCCATTTGCTTTCGAGGTTTAAGGGTGGCTAAATTGGAAATGGGAAGATCAGCTTTGTGAAAACCCGTGTGAGAGAAGGTGTTTTTTGACAATCTGCTATGTTCCTTCACGTCACCTTGTTCATAACAGCCATCAGTGCCTAAACACCTCTAATTCACAGCTTGTGCACACATGCCAGGTCTATATAAAAGTCAGTCCATGACCACACACGTATAAAAAAACAACAGCACTAACACAAAACAGGTCATCTCTATTTGTAAAACAAATGCAAAGGATTTAGTTAATTACTGTTTTAGTCATTGGAAAGTCTTGTAGAGCGAGAGAAAACATGATTTTCATCTCTGACTCATGCAGAGCTTTTGCTTTCCTGGGTTTATTATAAAGATGATTAAGACCTGCTTCACGTGAGACTCAGCTGAAGACGTCCTGTTTCTCTAAAGGGAACTTGCCAGTTCTTTTGTTTTTTTCTTAACTGAGCACAGATGATGTCCATAGCTGCAGCGATCTTGACCTTCTTTGATAAAAAAGAGCAGTGATGCTTATTTCAGCCCAGCAGAACGATGTAAAACTACATTTTAATGAATGACTAGGTCAGTGAAACCCAAAAAACCAAGAGGCATATTTCCTTCTTGGAGAGGTGGAGGATAGAACAGGGAATCGTAGCCAGGCCTTGGGGAAAACATGTTAAACAAGTGTTCGTGCCCTCTGAGCATCTCCATCTCCTCCAGTACACTGTAATCATTTTCACATTTGCAAAAAAACAGCTATCTATGAATGAGGGAAAAAAAGGTTAGAATAATATCAGGAGATAAGCAAGAAACCAAGATTTTGCCGCCCTGCGGTTTAACCCCGACCACAGACACGCACCCTCGCATATATTTATGGGTCTAAATATGCTGTGTTTTGAGTTGTATTCAATAACTCTATAAAAGTGCTGCAACAGACGACAGAGGTTCAATTTCCAGCTTTGTTGGCTACATTGTCATTACTCAGCGGTTGTTTTGAAACGTCTGTAGCACTCCTACCATGAGGGATTGTGTGGATCCCCTCCAAAACATGACACACACACACACACACACACGTGCCTCGTCACAAAGAGATTGACCCGGGACAAGCTGGTGTGTGATTTGCTCTGGCAACTAAAAGCCAGCAGTGATCGGTTACTGGCGGGTCCAGATAGCAGATTGTGGTCGCTCTCAGATTTGTCTTTCCTGTCGGGGCCCGTCGGTTAGCCAACGTCTGCAAATTCTTTTTCCTCTTTTCTCGATTTTAAGTATGTGTTATTAACGGCATACAGTCGGGAGTGACGGGGCAGAAGGGAGAGGTCACGAACCCTGGCACGGCAGTGGCGAGATTACCACCGCCTGAACCGAGTGAACTAAATGTCAGGAAGGGAAATCGAGCACAAACGTGAGGGACAGTCCACGTTACAAATGCAATCGGGCAGTATAACGTGTGAGCAGCAGTGAAAGTGATGTAAAAGAAGCAATACGAGAATGTCAAAATACTCCTGCAATCATCACAGATTAACATGACATCAAAAGTACGCCAAATTATTTATTTGATTCAACAAAACAGTAAATCCCATAAACTGACTTCCTAATCCTAATCTATAAAGTTTATAGTAACTTTAGGTGTACTGCACTTCCAGTTACTGCATATGATGAAGATTGTTATATTACATACAGTACTACATTGTCCATTCTGTACACTACCCTGGTGCCGAGCAATAAGTCATTTATCTCATACAGATGCAGTTTGTATGTTCAAAAGATTTTTTTTCTCATTAGGATAATAGCTGGGGATGAAATATGGCACAGCTTTATATACAAAAGAGCCGACATATCCGGGAAGTGACTCCCTTCCACATCCTGACTCTCAAAAGAATGAACCCAAATGATGGGACCCCCCCTGCTGCGTGACTTGCAGTTTGCTCACTCGCTGTGACACAAGGAGAGGAGCTGCAACAGAGAAGCTGCACAAAATGTGAATGACAGGAGTGTTGCCGATATTTAAGACCTAAGAAATATTTAGACCCCTTCATGTTCTTCTCATTGAGTTATGTTGCAGCCTCTTGCTAAATTCCATTAACTTCATTTTCCCCTCAGTAATCTACACTCAATATCCCAAAGGATTTTAGATATTTTTGCAGAGCTCTGGCCGGACCACACAAGGACATTCCCATAGTTGTCCCTCACTCTCTCCAGCATCTTATTGGCTGTGTGCATTGGGTCATTGTCCTGTTGGAAGATTAACCCTCGGCCCATTCTGAGGTCCTGAGACCAGGTTTTCATTGAGATGTTTCTGTACTTTGCTCCAATCAGATTTTCCCCCACGATGATGGTTTCTGCCAGGCATCAGAATTGAGGCCCAGATAAGTGGAATCTTACAGTGATGTTTGTCCTGCTGGAAGTTTCTCTCACAGGATCCCTGGAGTTCAGCCAGAGTGACCATCAGGTTCTTGGTGGCCCTTTTTTATTTAGGCCCTCTTGCTCATTGTGTCCGGGCAGCTAGCTCTAGGAAACATCCTGATTGCTAGAACTTCTTCCATTCAAGAACCCCGGCAGCCACTGTGAGAAACACATTCCCCAGATTTGTGTCTCGACTCGGTGATGTCTGAGCTTTGCAGGAAGTTCCTTAAACCTCATGGTATAGACAAGCATGTGTGTTTTTCAATCATGTACATTCAACTGAATTTATCACAGATGGACTCCAAATTAAGGTGTAGAAACAAAAGCAAATGTCCGCTAAATGTCAAGTGTCATAGAAAAGAAACACTTTTTCCTTTTAATACAGCAATGGGCAAACCTGGTCCTGGAGGGCTGGTGTGGCTGCAGGTTTTTTTTTTTCCAACCATGATTTTATTAAATGAAGGTGTCTGGACCTACTTTCTGAATGCACTGCATACCATACGCTCGAGTCGAAGTAAGTGGTGATCTTATTTGCATGCTTGTGCTAACGTCCCAGGCCCCTCTGTAATTACCCGGCCCTGCAGCAGTCTGCGTGTGCAGAGCCTGAGCCACCTTGGATCAGGATCTGCGGTCAGTGCAGCGGGAAACTTCGTTGGCAACGGGCGTCCTGGCTCACGCTGGCGGAGGCAGCCCTGTCGCTGTGGCACGGGGACGGAGGACGGTCTGGAGGCCTTTCCAACCACCCGGGTTGAACTGACGGATGACTGATTGATGACCTAATTAATGTGTAGCTGTGTCTTCACAGACACACATATGCTCCAATAGAGATTAGGTGGTACATCTGTCTTTGTTAAGGTACGCTGATAATCCGCAGCTACAGTGTTTGTGTATGTGTATGTGTATGTGTATGTGTGTGTGTGTGTGTGTGTGTTAGTTTGTTACAACATATACACTTATTCAAGCCTCTTCTGTAAAGACAGCTGCGCTCAGTCTTCCTGTCATCATCTCGTCTGCCTCAGTCTTCCCTTCATCTGTCTCGCCATCCTTTGTCTCTTCTTCTCTTTACTGCAGACAGTCAGTTTTTTCAGGGGGATGAACAGAGTGTGAAAATTCATTTGTTTTAGGAGGAATCCACTTACACACTCCTGTCGCACCACCTCCTACTCGACGCATGTGTGGTATAATTACAGATGCCAGGCTTGCTGCAGTTAACTGTAACAGCAGTACAGCGCAGGATACGACAGACGAAGTGGTACCTGCTGCCAAAAAGGAAAATTGACACACGTTTGTGCAGCAGGGCGTAATTTAAAACCCGCCTCATCAAGGGCAGCGACAGCAATATTGTGCAAGTACAATGGCATACAGACGCTGTCGGGGGGTGAATTCAACCGTAAAAAATAATACAAACTGATTATTTTCAAGTAAGATTTAGATCTTGTATTTGTTACTATAGTGATATCATACAGTAAATGCACAGTTGCTTTTTTGTATTCTTGGCAGGAAATAGGTTATAATTTACTAAAAATATATTTGCTGGCTGCAAGTTAAAGCACAAGTATTCACTGGGTGGTTTAAACCGAGTATGTGAACTTATATTCGGCGAAGCCAATGTCCGGCATAAAAGACCAAAATTCTCAACCCCAATCAAACTGGCCAAACCGAGAGAGATCAAATATTTAAAATGCTTCTCTTAGGACAAACATCACGTTCTCTGTTTGCTCGCTCCAGCCGTGAACTTTTGAATGAACTCTCTTCAATAAAACGTCGACAGCACGATATGAGTAATTAGGGGAAGTGCCAGTGAAGCCATACATGGCCCTCTTCTGGTGGAAGTGAGCGAGCATGCGTGTACAGTTGTGAAAGAGAAAGAAGCGGAGGAGCCTTTATTGATACAAGCCGGCAGGAATTTGGCCTCAGACAAAGGAAGCCCTCTGCCAAAAACGACTCATCTGTGCGCATGTCTACCCAGAATGCATAGCCACTACTGCTCAGTGTGGGGGGCTCATCGTGGACAGTACAACCTTGCAGCATTACAGCGGTACGGTGTCAGGCTGCAGCAATAACATAAATCTTTTTTTTTCCTTATTACTACTTATATTTAAAAGATATTTCATGAATAAATCAAGAATGAAATTAAGCTCTTCAGATTTTTTTGGCATTTCTGTTTTGAGATAATTATTCACACCATTACCAAATGCCAAAATAACAGGTTGGACTCTATTGTGTTTATTGTATGTATAAATGGAGACAGGGGCGTGACGTTTCCTAATACAATTATCGCTCTTAAGTTTATCTCTAATGTGGTCTGTGTTCTCCTTAAACGCAGAACTGCAAATAAAAACCTACCAAGTCTGCTCACTTTATGAGCAAATTTAGAGAGAGAGAGAGGAGCAAAGGGGAGGAGGAGGAGGAGGATCACGGGAGTGAGGTCATCACGCAGCCATGACGGTGCGTCAAGCGCGCACTTGTACTCTGTCATTACGGCGCATGCACGGCGGTTCCCATAATTATAAGCCTCTTAAATTAACAGAATTACAGGTATTCTTTTTGGATTACAAAAACGAGATAATACTGATTGAGCAACCATTAAAAAAACAGGACCTTGTGAGTTATCCATAAAAGCGAACACCGCAGCATGTCCATATTACTGGGGTGGTACAGAAGTATCGAATAAACACTCGCAAAAGGATATATACACATATATATTATTATTATTGTTTTTACACAGTATACTGAGTGCCACACAGCCCGTTAGAGACAGTGGAAACTGTTGGCAGCCAAACCCATCTCCGGCATCATCAATCACATCATGATGAAGTGCATAATGAGCCTTAAAGTGCAGACAGCTCCGTTACCGCCGTGCGTAAAAGTGGTCAGGATGGCCGGACGGGCTTTGCGGCGAGAGGAGCCCACACACGCCTCGACAATGACGGATAACAGCAAAGTACCGGCTTCACAACAACCCTTCCAGGTCAGGAAAAAAAAAGGAAAAAGTTCTCCAACTTACCGGTTTGGTGAATAAATGTGGTTGAAATCAATGTCCCGACACCTGCATCACCAGCTGGAGAGGAGTTGGATAGGTGTAGCCTGGTAATTAAAAAAAAACAGCCTGGGAAGGGATGGAAACCACAACGCCGGTAGGAGAGGTTCCCCCTCTCTCGCTCCTCCGTGTGTCAGAGTGTGTGAAGGAAAAAAAAGACATAAACAGTGAGCTGTCTCTGTGACCTCACAGTGCGTCACCGCTGCAAGCTGAAACCCCCGCGCGCGTGTGTGTGTGTGTGTGTGTGCGTAAACCCCCTCTGTCGGTCGTTGTCTTTTCCCCAGCAGACACTGGTGGTTACAGGCTGCAGACAGTTTCCTGTTTTGGGGACTCTGCTGCACTTTGAAGAACCAGTAACATACATTAGCCTATATGAACATAATAAAAAATAAGACCATAGGTTGTTATCTTTTTTAAATTTAATTTCAAATTTCAAAATGTCCTTTTTTTGTGTATTTCTGTTTGCAATGTCTTTGTGTGTCAGGCAACCAGCCAAGCACATTGATGTCCAAACTAAATTCTGTTAATTTGGTTTTGCATCCACCTTGGAATCCACATTTCAAAATGGCTTCATGAAAAAAGCGTAAGATTGATAATTACACATATAGGTGTTATTTCTGAGACTTGTGTTTGATGTCAGGAGTGTGTGGACAAATTGCACAGCTGCATTATTGAGCCTGACAGAGGCACAGGTGTTGGGAGTAACATTAATGACGGCTTCTGCTCTATTTAAGGGTCACAGCAGCTATGACATGAAGCAGCTAAATGGAATTCAGGTGGCATCAATTTGAGTATTTACAGCTGTGTCTTTCATGCTGTGATATTTAGATGTCTCATATGTCCTGTTCAAACTGTATGGACGTCATACTCCCAGATGGCCTCTCGAAAACTTCAACAGTAATTGAGATTTGACACTAATTAATCAAACTTGAAGACAAAAGTAATATATGTTGAGAAGAAAGGAAAAACATGATTGTGTATACATATATACCTTTAATACCTAAAATATGTCTTTGTGAGCTTTTTTTTAAATAAATTTGATTATTAGTAAAATTCTTTTTTTGATTGTTCTACTAAAGTGAATATGAATGATAGTGAAACTTATATTAAGAAGTAGAGAATATTAAAGTGTCAAACTAAGCTTATCAGAAACAATGGAAGCGGTTGTGGTTTTGTATGTGGGGTTGTAGAATACTTTGATAACTGGAAATCCACCATATCTGTCTACTTTTAAAGATCTGTGATGGGTGAAACGGCTTCATGTGAGCAGCACACACCCAATAGACGGGATGGGAGAGGAAATAGTTTGTACCGAGTGTGGAGGCGGTTTCTTTCCTTATTGTAGAGATACTGATCAAATGTGAGATTTCCCCAGTATATTGTACACATGAATGTTGTCTGTCATTCCCACCACAGGACTTTGTACTCAGTTTACTATCAATGGAAACCAAAGAAACCAGAAATTATTCCACAATAACCACTGTTTTTTTCTCAAGCCTTGTACTTGTCCAAGTTAAGCCAGACATTAACAGAACACCTTCTCTTTTGGCATCACATGTCATGTGACCCATCTAACTACATACACTCTCTTGTACAGGTATATGTAAAACAGGACTTTTATGAAACTTTGAGTTTATTGATATTTCTAAAACTTCACCAGGTTTGAAACTTTTCAAATTCTATGAGTTTTAGAGGTAAATGTAAAAAGCCTTTGATGCATAAAATAGACCTCTACAATACATTTAATTATTATATATTTGTATCTATACATACACACATATGTAATATACAGTAAGAAGTGAATGAGATATATTAATTTCTTTTCTGTGGGTGTTTTTTGGGGATTAGTCAGTTTAAGGTGTGCCTCTGGGTTGTAATATACACTTCTTATGAATTGTGCCACACACACTGGTCTGGTCTTGTCTTAACTTGGCCCCAACACCTTAAGATCTCAGTCTTCTTTGGTCTTAGTACACTCTGGTCTCAGTATAGATGGCCTTTACTACAACCCCATGATTCAGGTTAATAATGGAGTTCAACCAGAGACTTTCAAGTCATCCTAGAAAAATAAATGAATAAACAGTCATTTGACACCCGATATTGAAGATAAAATAAAGATAACGTTTGTCCAAATGGCTAACACAAAAACGGTATTAATGCAGATGGAGATTTCCATTGGCCCACGTCCTTCCGCCGAGTTGGACGAGTGAATGAGTTAGTCAATGAGTCACAATATCAATCAGTCATTGTAGCGGGAGACAGATAAATGTCTGTGCTGTGTCTTTACTGCCATTTCATTCAGCACACAGCTCTTCACTGTTTAGCGCAACTGAATGCTGTGTGTAGATACAAGCAAGTGGGCTGCAGTGTGTGTGTATTTATGAAGGGGGGAGGGGGATGTGTGTGCATGTCCTGAATGGCCAATATTATCTCTGTATATACTGCAGGCAATCATATCACAGTACACGTCAGTGTGGGTATACAATGAATGGTGTGGTGACACTCTAACAACCCCGAGGGGAACTTTGTGTAGTGGTGTGCAGGAGGTAGGGAGGACGTTATTTGCATAAGACGTGCAGCTTTTTGTTTTTTTATCTGAGGCGCAGGAGGCAAAGAGGAATCACTGTACTGTGCATATTTGAGCTTATTTTAGAGGTACATAAAATATGTAGTTTTAGTCGTCACGGTTGATGGGGCTAAGACTTAATGCCTGAAGAACCTCACAGCTTCTCCCTATACTCAGCTACATGAGGCAGGATCAATGGAAGTTAGTTACTAGACTCACTGTAAATTGGCATAATTAAAACAAAGAGACACTGACACATGCTGGAGGTGAGTGTAGTGGCAGGGAATCTTCATTTTTAATAAAAACTTAGATTATCAAATATGAGTGTTTTAAAAATGTTAGACTGTATCTGTATTGCTTATACAAGAGAAGTTCTTCTTCACAGGAGAGAGTGAAACTAGAATATAAACCAAATAGTACATAGGGGTAAAGCATGAGCAATACAAAATAAACAAAGACAAGTTGGGGTAATTAAGAGTAATTAAGGGTAAAATCATTTTAAAAAATTATGGAAGAGATTGTTGTTTTGCATATGGGGTTGTAGAATAATACGACATCAATGGAAATTCCTGCCATCCTTATCTACTTTTAAGGATTTGTGATGAGTGAAATGGCTTCATATGAGCAGTTCACACTATATTGACTGTCTGAAAGGGGAAAGAATTTTAGTTTGTATGGAGGCTCTTTCCACATTTGTATTCTTCTGGACATAAATAAAGTCACGATAGCCTGATCTACATATACTTCCTATTTAAAAAGTGTCAGGGGCATTGGTGGTTTACTTAAGTCCTCCTCGCTTCTTGAATATCAACATTTATTGGACAGAATGGCCTAACATAAGGACTCTGGATCTTATTCTAATCAATGTTTTTGTCCTTCCTGTTACTATTAATACAAAGACTAATGTACATGTAAACTTGTTTCAGCCCCCACCCCTCAGCTGCTGAAGAAAAGACAGACAGGCACAAACTGGCACCAGTGAACTGATTTAATTACAAAGAGAAACCCACAGTGACAATACAAGAACAGCTACATACAGGAAGTAACTCTCATAGACTGAAACCAGGAAAACTGCAAAGATGCCGACCAGGCCCGGTCGAGTCGAGTCGCCACCACGTTATTTTCCCTCTCGTTAGACATCTGCAACAAGGCAAACAGGACTTTTTTTTTTTTTTTTTGGAGCCAACATGGCTACCGGCAGAAAAAAAAAAAAACAGCAAACATCTTTTCAGTCGCTCTGGTGACAACAGAGGCCATCTCGTCTTCTCGTGGAAAGATGACAGCTATAACTTAAACGTGACTGACAGCGCATGCCAGGAGGAGGAAAAAAAATACAAACCTTACACAAATATATAAAAATATGCCATTAGATTCATATCAACAATTTGAGGACCGTGGGTGCACTATTTACAGAAAAAAAGGCAATATATACCAGTATTTACAACAATAAAGACTTCGTCCACATACGGGCATGAGGAGGTTACTTAAAAGTTGCTTAGGGTTACAGTGATGATAGGATGAGTTTCATGTGATGTTAGAGTGAAGTAGAAATCTTCTGTTCCTTTAACTGGCACACAACACGCATATTCACCTTAATCCTGGTCAAATGAGCTTTGAGTTTAGTTCAGTTTCACTTCATATCTAAGTGTGTGTGTGTGTGTGTGTGTGTGTGTGTGTGTGTGTGTGTGTAAAATAAAGCCAGTAATGCAAAAATATATTCTTAAGGCAAATATCTTTTTTTTCCGATTTTAAAGAAAAATCGACTAAACTTTATTTATCGGCTGAGTTGAAAGTTATCTTATTTAAACTATGTAAGCTACTTGTTGTAGGAAAAACAGGAGCATGGGTCATGCAACATACTCGTCCAACCGTTTTTCAGCCTAGGACACAAAATCATTTCACGAGACCCAGAAAACGCATTATTGACCAACCATTAAAGGGGCTGTGACCCCCTTTTTTTTCCTTTTCCACCAACTCACAGTTTAAGATACGCGGCTCTGTAAGTGCAGGCACGAGCACAGATGTTGCTCTAAACACCTGCATTTTGTTTTCTCTGTTGTTCACAGAAAACAGACCTCCCCAGCCAGGCCCTACAGCCAGCATATGTACGGGCTACAGCTAATTTATAAGGTGGACTGACAGATTTTGGCACTGGATACACAGACATAAGGGTTGTTTTGAGCCATACAGAACATAAGATCGAACAGAACATGTGAAACTATTCCTGCAATGTTCACGTTGCACTCACAGGCTACTAAAGCTAATCGGAATTTTGCCTTGATCGGAGGCTGAAAATCAGAAATGTGCACGTGCAGGAGGAGGTGAAGAGCTCACTGGGCTACTAAGCAGCTATCACAAGCTCATCCTCTTAACTCCTAACCTCTCACACCACGGGAGAGCTAACCTAACGTGGATGTGTCGAGGAGGAAAGCTGCAGCCAGGCGCCCAGATGGCCCAAGTTTTTTTTTTTTACCGGGCTCCAGAGGGATCAAAACCAATCACTGCTTAACGCTATAAAGCCTGAGGCTAAAG
Source organism: Eupleurogrammus muticus (assembly GCA_036785175.1). Taxonomy (NCBI): domain Eukaryota; kingdom Metazoa; phylum Chordata; class Actinopteri; order Scombriformes; family Trichiuridae; genus Eupleurogrammus; species Eupleurogrammus muticus. The sequence continues at coordinate 9,211,443 of JAYKQN010000009.1, read as the reverse complement.
AGTGTGCAAGGACGAGTCAAGAGCCGTCCTGCACTCCCTAGGACATCTGCTGCGTGACCAAACAAGGAGGAGTGTGTGGATGTGTGTAAAACGGCTTAACTTTGACCCCAGTGAAGGCACGCGCAGACGCGCTCAGCATTCGTCCTACTGGCCTACTCTCACGTAAATCAGTGTTTGCGTGTACAGGTTTGAGGCGAAATCATACTACTACGTGAAAAAAAATGCCAAGATACGCATTGTGGAGTTGAAAAAATAATCGAAATATCAAACAAGTCTGGCCATGAGCGGGCTGCACCGTTACTTCCCTAATTCCTGTTCGCCCATCAAACACCTATCTGTTCCATTCTGGTGACTCGAGCGGGAGGCCTCCTTGCTCTTCAACTCAAAGGAAAATAGTGAAAGCTACATCTTCTATAAATTAAGTGCTGTAAAAGAAGGCGCTAAAATAACAAAAAAAACATAAATACTGTACATAACTATCTTCCATCTGCTACCACGGCCTATAGCGTCATCTTGAAAAAGAGCCTGCTACAGTAATCAGCAACGTGTGTCCTGATCGCTTTTCTGACTAGAAGAACCCTCAGCAAACTGAAAATTTCCACGGCAAAAGAAATCCTCTCAGATCCCCTCATGTCAAAATTCTAACACATACAAGGCTTTGGCATAGTCGTGTTGAGGAGGAATGCCTCCAATGCACTTAAATAAAAAGTAGTGATTGAGGGAATGAAAGGCTGTGAAACGCGTGTGTGTGTGAGTGTGTGTATGCATGTGTCTGGTCTCGTCAGATACCCTTGCCACATATTGCACTTAAATCATATTCACTCTCCTTCCAACTGATCATGGTAAAGGATGATTTTTGCAGTCTTGCCCATCACATCCGCACTTGGCCCAGAAAGCTCCGGTTTCAGATCTGCCGTTAGCGGTTGTTACACAAGCTGTTCTGGTTAAAAGGAGACCAACCAGTTCTTCTTTAACTCTTTGAAAGCTTGTAGACATGAATCATTCTGCTCAGCTTCAAATCAATGCATGAAATCCATCAAACTCTAATCTCTGTTGTGTTTCAATTGAATTAAATTTTCAGTTGAGTTTAGGATGAAGTGATGAGGCAGTAAAGGGTTGATGCCCAAGTCCAAAAAAAAAAAGACACATGCTTTACTCATGTCTCATTTCTCCTAAATGTCTTCTTTTAACCTCCTGTGTGATCGCATCCTGTAGAGTTCAAATCCTCTTCTGTCCGTCCTTACTTATTCTGACATTTGTTGAGCTTGCTCTCTCTTCTTCTACCTCTTTTCCGGTGAGAATTTGAGTTTAATGACTAAAACGCAGAATACATCCAATCCCATGAAGCAAGAACACACACACGCACGCACAAACACCACTCAGTGTGGAATGACGCACACCAACCAGGAACATTAACACAAGAAAACCGGGTCCAGAGTGATCATATTCATTAGTAAAATCCGAGAGGGAGTTGACAGCCATATGCACATAGAGACTGGTGGACCAAGCAGAAGACTGAAACAACACCAAAAAGTGAGGAGTCTGATCAGGGGGGAGGTGCGACAGGACTTGTGCGCTGCTCTCAGCTGGAGGGAGGTGGGGTCAGGTCGGTTAAACCAGGCCTGGATTGTCTCAGACCCTCCACAGCAGGAGGTGGTTGGTGCTGTCGTCGCGTCCGACCGTTTCGCTGCTGTTGGTCAGTCTGAAGTCCTCATAGCCGTCACCGCCGGATATGACCAGATGGTTGTTTTTCGGGGGGAGGTGGGCGGAGGCCCTGCGGCGGGCGGAGTCACGCCTCTGGAGGTTGCCGTCCACTGTGCTGCTGTGGGACTGGTTGCCTAGGAAACACGGTAGGAGAAGCAGAAGAGAAACTAACAATTAAGACTTGAATGAAGAATTAAGAGTTAATCCATCCGTACATGTACACATGCAGCATGTAATGTAATGAACCATAATTGGATTCAAATACACAGGAAGTGGGACTTATCATGTGATTCATCAACAATAACATCAGCCAATCAGCCTTTTAATTTTTGGCTGGTCTCAAAAAGCACATGTACGTCTGATAATATGACAATAAAAGAACAATGCTGCACAGATAGACAGGTAGATGCATAGACAGATAATTTTTTTTTTTTAAATAGACATAATTATTTCCTCACCCATCTGAATTTCAGATATTTTGATATGTTAGTTCCTATGTTACTGCTAAGAAACATGTTTTAATACCACCAGAGTCTTACCTTATGAATACAATATATTTTATGATTTTATGCATTTCAGAGGCTGAAATATGATAAGATTTTTTGTAGACGTTTCTTTTCAGAAAACCCTCAGGCAATAAAGACATTTATCCTGGAATAACATACTTTTTTATTTAGGTGTTTTATTGAATTAATGTGTTAAGTTGTTCATATTTTTTCCACTGCAGAAGTAGACAGGATTGCACATTAAAAAAAAAAAAAACATAAGTAAAGAAAACAACTACCTGTGGAGTCAGACACTGGAGGGGGGAAGTTCATGTCGAAGCCTTCGGGCAGCTCGATTGACGTGAGGAACCGAACGTGTCCCGTGTGTCCGTGAGCAGAGCCCATCGGCACCAGGGGGGATTTCAGTGTTCCAGCTCCCGTTCCTGAGGTCACGGCCGGGATCGCCAGTGTGAGGACCACCCCTGTAGAGGACAAGTAGCTTAAAAAATGCTTTTTGAGGAAAAAAAGGATTCCACTTGACATGAAACCAGATCCTCTCTCATTTAAAATAGCAGAAAGATATAAACAAGATGAAGAGAAGAATTCCCTCTGTAAAACTGTATAGCAGAATTGCATAGCAGTCACATTTCCTTTCTATTTCTCAGTTTATTCTTTAGTCTTAAATCATAATAAAGCACAAATAAATTAGGGTTTTACCTGCACTAGTGCCGATCCACAGCAGATCCTTGCAGGCCAGCAGAGCAGTGATCCTCAGACACGCAGCCTTGTGCTGTCTGATGATCGCATCTGCACCTGAATGAAGAAGAAACAGAAAGAAAACAGAGGAGGGGATGGTGGTACTGGTTCTATGGCACTTCTCGTTTGAATATGCAGACTCACATACAGTCAATACATGTGTACCTGCGAGCATCTTGTGCACAGCCGGCGCCACGTCCACCTCCGTCAGGCTCTCCCAGGTCTGAGCGTGGTACAGTTTGACCTGCGCACTGCCCTGCAACGCCAGCCACACACCCTGGCCGTACGCCACCATGCACGTCACGCACCGGCTGCTGTCTGTTCCCACCTGGAACCAGTGCTGAGGTGGAGAAGAAGAAGTGGAATGGTTTAGGTAAACCACTGCAATAACGTGAGTTCTGCTCAGCTCTATGATTAAAAGACTGAAGCCATGATATAAAACTCCTCCCCAGCAACATGGTAAAGTCTGCTTGACTTACTGTAAGAAAATTCAGTTTTAACCTGAAGACATGACTGATTTTCCCGTTGACCGAACTAAAAACCATCACCACAAAACTGCGATTGGAGCCAACCCATGGATTTTGGGAACCTTTGCACCCCTACCATGCATCCTTTGCTGTTTATTGCATTGCAGCTTTGAGGTCAGATTCTGTGATCCACGTCTTCACAGCCCCTCCTATCCCTCCCCCTGACTACACAGCATCTATCCTTCAACATACCTCTTGTACCAATGTAGTTGTGTTGATAATTAGGATTCTGTTCTGCGAGCCGCACCAAAGCTTCCCTCCCACAGGAACCATCTTGGTGACAGGGCTGCTGGGCATGCCCAGAATTAACGTCTGAGAAGACTGAGGGTCCCAGAAACTTCCTGCAGGTTGAGGACGACAGGGATTGTACAGGGGGAAAAGGAACAGAAATGCATTTGAAGATGTTTTCAACTCTATACATTTACAGAGCAAAATCTCAAACCAATTTTGACAGTATTTGGTCAGTATTTGTCACTCCCATTGGGTGTAAACTAGCAAGGCTATAGACAACCATAGTCAACCGGACACTTCAGCTCCCACTGAAACACCGGCCCAGACGTGTCCCAGCTCACCTGCTTCTCTCTGATAGACAATCACCTCTCCGTTGGCCAATGACACAAACACCTTGTTGTCCAAATACCTGAAAAAAAGACATTTATAATGCACAGGAACAAGGCCTATGACGAAACATGACACACGCCTAATAAGACTTGGTTCCATGTTTTCTCTGCAGACTGCCCTGTCGAGAATAAGTCACAGTAGTAATTGAGGTTTCTAAGATACAGACTCACAGTATACACAGGATGGAAGCTGAGTGTTGCATCTTCATGCTGTTTTTACGGTTGCGAATGTTGTCCGAGGACTGGTACACGTGGATGCTAAGAAACAGAGGCACAGCAGAACGTTAGGCCACGAATCCCCAATCAGTGCGGCAACAAGCCATGAGAAGCTGCACGCGTGGTTGCGTTTTCTGAAGAGCGTACCATCCGTCCTCCGTGCCGAGCCACACGGAGCTTTGGTAGGCCTCCGGGTCGATGCTGAGCAGGTCCTCCAGGCTGGCCCTGGTGAAGGAGCCGCGGGAGGAGCGGCGCATGGCGCGGCCGTCCATGGGGCTCTCCGTGTGGGCGCGGCCTCCCCCGCCGCCCACGCTCAACATGCCCAGACCTCCGTGGGAACTCGCCACCGGGTACTCCTGCTCCTCCTCGCTGCTGGTGGTCTCTGTGGCCATGTCCTTGGAGCTCGGACCCTCATCATCTTTTAGCGGGCGATGGGAAAATGAAAGAAAGGTGTGAGGGCTTAACAGACAGCAACGTATATGTGAGTGCTCGTCTCATACTCTACTGTTCAAAAGTTTGGGGTCACTCAGAAGTGTCCTTATTTTTTAAAAGAAAATTCCTGTTTTTAAATGTATGTAAAGTGCTATATTAATAAAGATTGATTGAATAATTGATAGTTTCTTGACTGACCACTCTGAGAAATTAATAACTGTCCACAAGTTCACTAACACTACCTCTAATACTGGTAAGTGATTGTACTCACTGCCATAGCTGGATGATATGGTGGAGTGGCTGGCCTGACTCTGTAGGGTGGATGAAGGGCTGGGGGAGTCCTCGTCATCAGTGTCATCGCTGTCAAACGGGACGAGCTCCGCCCCCGGTCCTGGAAATGATCAACTGATCAGTCTACATACATGGTGGGATTTTCAGTTATGTCGTACATAGGGTGGAATACAAAAAAAATACCTTTTACTAACTCCTTTTACTATGCGCAATGATAACATTTGTCATTTTGTCAAACCTGTTTCACCTGGTAACTAAAGCTAAGGGGTGGGGGGGTTGGTCAGGAATTAGGAAGGTTCATTTGACTTTAGAAAAGCATTGATCATTTGCGTCGTTTGTTACGGTACTGGCAGACTTCTGGTCACTAACCTGTGGGTTGCTCTGTCAGCTCCAGCGATGAGTGAGATATAGAAATATGCAGCTGCTGTTGGTTGTGGCCAGGAGCTGCGGGGGGAGGGGCCACCTCCGATCCACGTTCCCTAAGAGGAGAAGAGAGATCGGTACATTTAGGTACATCTACGATACATTTCCAGAACAGAAATGTGAAATATGAACAACTGCCTCTGTATTAATATCCTGAATACAGTGTGGGGGGGAAAGAATCCAACAATTTGAGTTGAGTTATATTATAAATGCAGTTTTCATCTTTAAAACGTTGTGAATGACTGAAGTTGTGCATGTGTGAGCACAGACCTGCCCTTCAGCCCCGGTACAGCAGCGATGCAGATGATCCTCGCGGAGCAGACGGCGATACATGCCTCCACCGTGGGCTCGTCTTTAATGTTCAGCAGACACACCTGAGGGGGGGCCATCGTCATCACATCAATCACAGCGTTTCGCCTATTATCCACACACCGACCCGTCTCTCGGCGCGTAACGTTCTCTTACCTGTCCCACGTATCCGTCGCTGTTACACACCCACACCTCACAGCCGCTGTCAGGGCAGCTGTGACTGGGAGAGGCACATGAAAACTGGAGGGGAAAAACATGCATGAATAGAGATGACTTGAATATGAACAGGACTTTAAAGAGAAAAAAATGTCTTTCTGTCTGTCTATGACTTTCAACATGACATGTACATCCTTTAAGGCAGCAGATGCTCTCACCTGCATTCCACTACGCGTCTTCATAATGGGAATTGCCTTCAGAAACTCAGGGTCCCACTGATCCTTATTCATAGCTAAATGCATAAGAAAGATGAAAAAAAAACATTTTTGAGACTATAGTTAACACAATGGTGTACAAATATATAAAAAGACAGATATAGATAGATGACTTTATTCATCCTCAAAAGAAAAGTTGCTGTCAGAGCTGCAGTCCAGGACATTTATATGCAATAAAAAATGGCATAAAACACTAAGGTGGATAAAATCTGTTCGAAAAAGAATGGGAATAAAAAATATACACATGATAGGTGGGTAGGTGCAGCGGCAAGATGATGGTAATGATACTGATGTTTATAGTATAATATTAATTTAATACAGTAAAACATAATATATAGGTATAATATAATAATATATAAGAGTATAATAATAGTGACATAACATAACAGTATACTAGGAGTACATAGAAGCAGTTCAGGTTCATATGTTATATAGTGATTTAATATATATAGATGTATATATTAATCATTGCATCTGCCTGCTGCTCTGTCTCACAGTAAATACCCTTGTGTTTTACTGACCGAGCTTCTTTTTGGCTTCCTCGAAGGACTGTTCGAAGCTGGAGCGCGTGTCCGGCGAGGCGAACTCGAAGATGAAGCTGCTCTCGGCCGAGGCTGTGGTGAACTCCAGCTTGGTGGGCAGGAAGGTCATGCTGAAGGCCAGCGACTGCTTCTCCGACAGCTCCCTGTGCACCGAGGCCATCAGATCCTTTATGGCCTCGTCGAGGGACTGGGAGAGACAGGGGTTCACGAAAAGGAAATTAAAGTAATTCTATTGATTAAAACACTGAACATAATGAATAATAATAATAAAAATGGAGGGGTAAAATCTGCTTGTCAGATGAATGATTTATTAATTTAATTTGCAGAATAAAAGTGTTCTATACCTGGTGTGGGAAGCTGAGGGTCTCGGACAGTTTGCTGATCTGACCCAATGTGCCGAGATCCTCGTCCAGTCGGCTGATCGTCTTCTGGATGCTCTCCTTGTTTGTTGTCTGAGCAGAGCCTGCCACAGAAAAAGGACGAGTAAAACGCTTTCCTAAAACATTTTTCCCCTAACAGCTTAAGAAGTGAACCATCAAGATGAAATCTGCACATTTCTGTATTTAATATCGATGCTGATGAGTCAGTCAATGGTTAATCTGATTTAACTAAATTCAGGCTTGATTCTTTAGATGGGGGAAAGTTAATTGTACAGGGTAATAAGACAAAACTAAAGTAGTGTGTGATCTGACGGAAGGAGCCTTACTTTTCACCACCTCCACATCCTCCAGAGGAAGCTTCCACAGGAACTTGTATTTACTGGACGTATCAATCACACTCGCAGCAGAGTATCTGTGCGTGAAGGACACAGAAGGAAGACAAAAACACACAAAAAACAAGACTGTCAGTAAAATCTGGGTATCCAAGGTTCAACACCAGGGGGCAGCATGGCTGTGTGTGTTTGTGCATGTCCCCCCCACGCCCCCTTAAGTGTGTTTATGTTAGTGTGTGTGTGTGTGTGTGGACTGCATACAGGCTCATGGAGCTGCGTCTTAATGAGCCAGACTTCCTCTTGAGAGTGGTGCAGATGATCAGATCACTGAAGAGGAAGAGAGAACGGTCCTTCTTCCCACCCACGGTCTTCTACAGAAAGACAGGAAGACAGGAAGAGCTCAGATACAATATTAGCAAAAGTTATGCAGGGTTTTTTTTTTGCCACTATACAGTTGGATGAAGCAGAAAATTATTGGTATTTGATCATGAATCAAAGAAGAAAAAAAGAGGGATTTCTTACCGCCTCCATGACAATTTCCTGTCTCAGAAACTTCCTCTGGGGGTTCAGAATCTAACACAAACACACACACACACACACACAGGGAAGAGTTACCACCACTTCAGTCCATGAATATGCCTGTACGTTTAGGAAGAAACCAAATATAGCTGCATAAAAGCCACAAGCAGGGAAACAGGAAACTGCCTGAAAGTATCTTCTGGCTCACAGACTCACATCAATGACTCGAAATGCACAGATTCAGATGAAATAACAGCTTAGATGGATGTATGACTTTATTCAATCCCAGAAGAAAAATCAGCTATAGCAAATATATAAAAATGCTTATATATCTTAGATTAGATGGTAGATATGTTGAAGCTGCAAGATGATAGTAAGAATACTGATGGTGCTAGTATAATAATATAATATAAAGAATATCCTACATGTTCAACACCCTCTATATGTGCCTCGATCTCCTGGATGACCCTGGCCTCCCTCTCCGCCTCCTCAGCAGAGTGACGGCCCTTGTTGATCTTCTCGGCCAATCGCTTGATGTCCCTCTGGGCGTCCAGCAGGTAGGAGTGGTCCGGGTGGTCCTCGGAGGTGTGTTTGAGCAGGTCCTACACACACACACACACAACAAAAACATGGTGAGTATCACTTGTTTTTCCTTCTATTAACATTAGCTTCTTCTTCTTCTGAGATAACTCACCTTAACCAGCAACTCATATCGAGGAATCCTCTGGACCGGCTTAATCATCAGGTCACCCAGAGCCTGCTTCTCCTTGTTCTCACGCATGTTTTGCTGTTGAGGGGGGGGAAAAAAAGAGAGAGACAGAGATAGAGCGCAGATATGAGGGACTGTGAGAAAATAACTGAGACTCAAGTGAGCCCGACTAACGGGATGATTGATGAATTCAGGTCAGGGTTCCGGGCTCCTTGGCTCCGCCACTAGATGGCGTAGCGGCTCCACGGCGGGGGGAGGGGGGAGAGGGGGAGGCCGCCTGGCGCGGGGCTCCCTGTGGCGGTAAACTGAGAGCAGGACGAGGACACGGCGGGTTTTTTTGCGGTGCCTGATTACATTTGTGCATCTGAACTCCTTCTTGTGCTGCCAACTTGTGCAGTTTTTTCCCTCATACATGTATCTGCGGCGGCACACCGCAGTATCAAAGTACACAACGGCGGTCTACCATATTTAACTGGACGTAACGCTCAGGCAAGGCCAAGTTTTTAAGTGAAATTATCTGCTTGAGTTGGTCTAATGAGAGGACTTGTAGACCGTTTCATGGACAATAATTCCTATTTACGTACAGCTCCTGGGACAGGGGCGACCCAGAACAAACAACAACTAAGTACTGTAGTATAAAATCTGTGTCGCTGGCATCATGAGACCGTTTGAGATCCAGGGGAGAAAAGATGTTTCTTAGATCAAATATGATACCAACTGGATCGGGAATCACATTATTAGGTGGAACACTTGATTGATTAGTATTTCCATTTGATGCATGACTATAAATCTTCAAGAAAGAATCAGAACCAAGCACACAACTGGGGATTCATGAGACTGGGCCTGGATTTTTTTAAAAAGACAAACTCGTCTAGGAATAACAGCACCAACAAGCAGGACCAAAACTAACAAGACCAAAGTGGGCATAAACAGACTGGATAAACTATTCGGTTTTATGTATTTCCTTTGAGAGTTTCAGAATCAAAGGAGCTGGTTAAAATGGCTTTTCCAACAGAGAAAGACAACACTGAAGCCTGGCTTACACCTCTCTAGACCAACACGTCCTGTAACTCAGCACAAGCACTCACCTCCAGAAACTTGTGAAACGCTGGCTTGGCCTCCTTGGCAATCCTCACGGCATCTTTGGCGTTGAGGAAGTTGTCGATGTAGGCTGAATACATATTGGCAAGAGCCTCTTTGGAGAACTGGAGAAAAAGAAGGACAAGAGGGCATTGAAGTGATTCTTTGTAAAATGTGATTATAGAATCATTAAGCATATCAACTTTCTATCAAATCTTTCACCTGCTTCAGGCTGGATATTCTTCTGCTGCATTGTTGCATTTGGACCATCAGGAAAAACAACTATTACAAATAATAAAATGCTGCAGCTGCACCTTCATCATAAGGATTATGTGTTCAGCACCCACCATTCAGAACGTGTTCTTGTGGTGTGTGTAATTAAATCATAATTATAATAACAATAATAATAATAGAAGCATAAGTGGAGTCTTTCTGTTTTTCATTCTAATAAACAAACCACACTGAACTGCATTAGGTGAAAGAGTTTTATCAGTTCTGCAGTTTATCGGAATGGGTTTTTACATTGGAGAGAAAAGGGCATGATTCAACATCTTGTTATACTACTGTCAGTAATTCTTACACGGTCAATCGAATAATATCGTATGCCCCACTTCTCAGTTTTTAATTTTAGATTTAAATTACCATAAAAATGTCATTCCACTTCATGTTGATTGTGTCCCACTTGATGTTGATTCTTCTTCACAAAAATATTCCAATTTCATATCTTTATGTTTTAAGCCTGAAATGTGGCAAAAGGTCAGAAAGTTCAAGAGGCCCAAATACTTTCGCTAGGCACTGTATGTCAGGCTTTAAATCAGCATTCTCAAATACTTCTGCTGGAGAGATTCCGAGCTGTTTGTGAGCTGTGTCCAACGCACTAAAGCCACTTTCCCACAAACTGCAAAGCAATGACATAGTCTGTTAAATCATCTACCTGTTTGAACTTCTGCCCTCGGGGAGGGACACACACACACACACACACACACACGCACGCACGCTACAGATGTGTCAGGACACGGATCAACACACTCAAGAACAGCTTCTTCCTCAGAACCAAAACAACATTGAATGCCGAGGTCTGAAGTCCCCCTTCATAAGTTGTGTGAAATACATTCAAGTGCACAGGTTTTTTGGTTTATGACAAAGTCACTGGTCACTTTAAATGAGTCTTTTTATTAAATTTCATTGAACTGAAGTATAGTGACATCAAATTTGTCGTATTCCATTCTATCTACCAAACTTATGCACACAAACCCTGAACAAAAGAATCTGCCCCGTGTGAGGCTCGAACTCACGACCTTCAGATTATGAGACTGACGCGCTGCCTACTGCGCCAACGAGGCCTGAAACACACAGCAGCTGCTGCAGAGAGAAGAAGCGACGCTGAGCGGGGGAGGGAGGCTCAGTCCGAGCAGCGTGGGGGATCACATGCAACAGCAGCAGGAAACACTCCTCCGGTTAGTTTCTGTAGCAACACATCACACTCTGCAGGCTCTCGTGGAGCCGTGAAACTTCCGGTATGAAGTGGATTTTAAATTTGCAATGTCATTCAGCAACCAGAGCCTGTGAAACCGTTTCATTCAGTGAAAACAATGGCGTCAGCAAGAGAATGAGAGGCCCCGGGTCAAATAATAGACACAAAACCCATTTCCACACTGCATTCTGGTCTATTGCCTGTCCGCGGGGAACAAAGCGGTGTCTCCTGTGATGGATTTCTGTCTGACTCATTGTTCAGAGCCGGCATCAAACCGTCGGCCAGGACCTGCAGCTCGCGTCTCTTTCCAAACCCGACATTCAGTCTGCCACTGACGTTTCAGAGCACTCTTATTTTCCCATCCAACCGTCTAGGTTTGCGAGGAACCCTTGAGGGGTCATGGGAAATTTAAAGGAGGCCCTTACAGGGTCACCGGGAAAAGAAAATATTAAGTGAGCGCTGCCAGCTATGGAGCGTCTCTCAATAACAAACAGCTGCCCGTCACTCTGCCCTGCAGGCTACAATGCTGCTAAAAACTGTCCATTCCCTCCAGCTCCAGTCCACTGTCAAACACGCTGCAAGGGTCTGCGACCTGCTCCACGGCTGCAGAACGACACATTATAAAGGTGTTTGTGAAAAGAAAAGAAAAAAAAAACACCTCTAATAAAGCCTCCAATCTTAGTGTCTGCACGTGGCAGGACTCACAGTTGTGGAGCTATTTCTCTACATCACATTGTCTTCTTTTTGGGCAATTTCTTGCAGGAATAGCAAAAGAATATATAAAAAAAAAGACAATAAAATTGGCTCAGGGAGAGGCTTGAAGGCTTGAATGCTTTCATGGTTTGCTGCTGTTTCAACATTTCATTATTGTGTAACTATGATTCGTTTGTGTTCCTGAGTTTAGCTTAGTTTTTTCATTGTTTCAGTTTTCTTGCAATTTTATTCACATTTTCAACATATTTACCCAATTATATTTATTATGTTCTTTTATGTGATGTTAACATCATAAAATGGTGAGTCTGTAAAATAAGCCCCCCTCACCAGCACAATTAATGTATTGTAATCTTTCTGTGTGAAAGATACATTCTAGGTTTTAGGTTTTTTTTTGTGCAAACCAGTAAATTCCAATTCCGGGGTTTTTCAGCAACAGACCGATCCTCACATGAGGACCTGCTGCTTCGCCCCACAGAACGCAGACGTTAGGACCTGCCCGTGTCCCTCACAGCCTCATTGTCGCCATGACAAAGGTGGTTCAGAAAAAGGTCAATTATCTCACACTCTCAGCCTACATGTCACACACGGAATCTAACAATGCTAACATACATAGGGAGGACATTCTCAACAGCACAGAGAGGGGTCCAGAAAGAAGCCGCTCCAGTCAGGCCGAGTGACCTAGTTACACCTGGCTTCTCACAGTAAATTGTAAAGGTCAGGTAAACAAGAAGTGTCTGTAATCAGTGTGGTATACAGTTACTCAGCCTGAGCATTAGTTCTATGTGCAAACCTTTTGTTTTCCCCTATATTTAAAGTGTCCAGATACGCATCGTTAATTGCACTCACCGATTGGATGAGGATGTGTCCGACCGTCTGTCTGTCGTGCCATTGGCCGACGCAGCCGGCCACCTGCTCCAGGAAGTGCTCGTGGTGCTCCAGGATCTCTGGGATCTGGTAGAACATCTCATCCACCAGCAGCGGGTCCACTATGGAGCCGGTGTCGGGATGTTTGAGGGGCCGCATGTAGCCCTGAAAAAAAAGTTTTATATTCTGGATGAAATATTCATGTAAACCACTTGAAATTGCATGTTAAATAGGTCACACAGAATAGTGTTTTTGTAAAAAATGACCTGATGAATGCCTTTTAAAACTCTATTTTACAAAGATTTTGACTTTCCCATCTTGCCAACCATGATTTGTCACTGACCCATACACTACTAATTATGCTAAAGGTCAGAGATTTTCTACACTAGAGAAAATGGCCTTTAATACAGACATTCAGTTCACTCATTAATGAAATCAATGTGACCTGGAACTATACAGGCAGCAATAAGTGGATGGATGGATTAACCAATAGAATTTAAATCAAGTTAGTTTTTGCTAAACGTTAGAAAATGTACCTCAAGTTAAGCATTTTTTGGTGGCTTGTTTTTTTTTTTTTTTTGCAAGATCACTTTTTCAAAGTTGATGTTTTCTTCATTCACTTTCATTTTTCTCATCTAATAACTAATGTTCCTGATAGTCTGAATTCGTACTCATATATCATATAGTCAATAAGAGTTACTTTTCATTTATTTATTTTATAAATGTGTTAAGCACTTTGTGTGAAAGTTGCTATGAAAAGTGTATTTAACCAACATATGATAAACTTATATAAAATAATAAGACACATTATCTCTAAGAATCTACCCAAAGCATCTCAAATCTAAAAGTTCTTGTGATTAAAAATAATACAATACACTAAAAGAATATAACAGTCTGCACAAAGAGTGCTTTACCTTTATATATTTAAGTCACTAATTGAATATTAAAGGACTGTAAATAAAGCACAGATCTGGTTATTCTGCCTCTGTTAGAAAGAAGATAAGTCGCTGATCCTATTCCAATTTCCAACATATTATTCTGGCTTAAGCTGATAATTGTGATGTGCAATTAGTCCTTTTTCAGCTGTTTCAGAATTTTGTGGGAGCATCTTGAGTATGACCTGAATAAGAAGTTTTAATTTTCGTTTTATATCATATATAATATATATAATATATATAATATATATTAGATAAAGCTGCATTCACTGATAGCAGTATGGAGAGAACAAGTTAACTTTCCAGAAGTGTGCACACAACACTTCAAAATGGTTGTTTTTGTTGAGTTATGTCATAGTTGCAGTATCACTGACTCAGAACTACAAGTCTGAGGCTAACACGAGTGTGTGTGTGTGTGTGTGTGTTTCCCCTCTTAGGTTTCCTGAGTAACATGTCGTCAGTGCAGCATTAGCAGTGTTGATGTCAGTACCAATGAACCAATGAAGCAGGATTCAGTGTAGCTACGCTAACATGTACACATCTGGCCACATATTGTTTTATTCCATCGCCATTCTCTTTCACTTCTGTGAAACAGAGCCCTGCATGCATACAAACATTATTTTATATATATATAAATGTGTGGGCAGTTTTTGGCTTGAATTTGTTTTGTGGATAATAAGGCAGCGCTGCTCATTGTGAACAGATCACTCAGTACAGGTGCTCCTTTCTACTAAAGCACAGAGAGGAGAGAATCAGGCAGGTTAGAATGTCGCATCTGTGACAGGTCTGGTGTCAATAACGGATATGTTGCTACTATAAATGACACGACAACTGGTTTCATTTGGATCTCTGCATGCATGCACGTCCAAACTCAGCTGTCTTGGTTGCGTTAAAAAAATTGCTTTCTGAGTACGACAAAGAGGAGGCGCGAGGAGTTACTTTCAAACCCAGATCTCAACTTTGCACAGCTGTCTCCACAGCTGATCCACATCTGACGCCCTCCTCCTTCAGGGATCTGCACTCTCACTGCAGTCACCGTGGTAACACTTACTTCTTTCCCTGCGTCGCCATGGGAACACAGCCCAGGATTATTCATGCTGTGGCGCGCGCATGAATCCATGCACACGCACAACTCCCCACACACACACAGCAAATGATGACAGGTAGAAAAAAAAGGGGGATAGATTGTGTGTGTGATGCAGCTGAGATTTAGAGTAAAGGTTAATGAGCTGTTGGCACAGTGTGTGTGTGTGTGTGTGTGTGTGTGTGTGTGTGGGCAACAGATAATGCTGAGGACAGTGAGATGTGATGAGGTTAGCAGATTGCCTAATCTAGCCTGGCAGGATGAGTGACAATAAGTGGATTGCATAACACCCTGGTTACCTATATTAGTTATTCACGTCCTCAACAATCTATGAATCCATTGTGAGGGTGTTTGATTTTTGTGTTATCCTACATGAATAGAGACGTCAGAACACGCACAGTGGGGGTGTGTTAACCCGTACGAGTGTGTGCAGACGTGTGTGGGTTTACCTGTATGAGAGTGCGTAGTGACTCCACATACGACTGTTCTGTGTCCAGCAGGGTCATCATCACATGTTTCCTCATGTCCTGTGGAGACAAGAGAAGGAGGAAGTCAGACATGGGCTTGAAACAAGTCATTTTGAAGGATCTACAATAAAAATAGAAAAGTATATATAGACCACTCATCTGTCTTTTGTGTCATGTTATCATCAAGTTGTCATTAGAATATTTAAGGAAATGTTTGCACTGTTACAGTGTGACAGCGTCATTTTAGAGTCGATACAACACATGCAAGGATGTGATTAGGAGGTAACAACATGAGGAAGAGCCATGAGGCTCACTTGAGTCCAATAGGACAGGGATGCCAGCGGGCAGCGCAGGCATTTTTTTTTTTTTTTAAATACTCTATTTTATGGTCATAATTGCAATAAACTACTCCAGATGGAATGCTCGAAACACCCCTGATGCTCTCAAAAACTGCATTTGACTACTTCAAATACAAATACAGGACTATTCTGAAATATTCAGCCTATGTTTCTCTATTTAAAATTGTCTTGGATCAACGTTTTTAGCTTTTAAGTAACATTTTATTTAAAAAAAAAAACATGCTTCATTGTTGTGTTGATTATGAATGTGTTAGAAAACCCTTTCAGCTTAGGATGTACAGAGTTTAGGGAGCTGCAGCATTTTGATGATAGTCCACAATATGAATCACAAGAGCAAAGATACCGACATTTCAAATGCAGAGATTAAATGTTAATGAGTATTAACATAAATTCTGACCTTGTAGCCTCGTTAAGACCTGAGAGGGTTTTAATCAAGATCAATCCAATTTACATTTACAAGAATCAGGGTCAAGTTATCGTGTTATTGTTATTTCACAGTCAGGAATTATATTAGTACTTCAAATTAAAATAAACATTTGGCTGGAACAACATCTTTGTTTCATTTTGTGTCTTGGGAGCTTTGTACACACACACACACACACACACACACGATCAGATTAGAGATCACTGATGTCAGGAAGTCCACAGAAGCAAATTATGACTCAGCAGTTTGCTCTCTAACAATGACTCATGATCTGCGGTAAGTGAATGAGCTGCTCCCACGCGAACCCAACACATTAGTCCCCCCGGAGCGGAACGGGTGAAAACACAAACACGGCAACAAAACTCCGTACCGTGAACAGCTTGGAAAAAAAAATTCAATAATAAAAAAGGCCGAGTCGATCCCTCGGCAAGTGATGCGGCAAATGGGTAATAATGCGATACAGTCTGTCCTGTTATTCAGGGACAGGCTGAACAACAGGGAGCGGAATGATCATAGGACAAGGCAGACTCTCCAGGGACACTCAGGAGATATTCTGGTACCAAACATAAATATCAGATGGGGGAACAAAAACCCTATGGTGCATATACAGTGTGGCCATAACGCGTTCCCTCTCCTCCTCCTCCTCTCTGTCTTTTATACAGAGAGAGAGAGAGAGGCACCACAGAAATAAACAGGAGGGTTTTTATCCCTCTTGTCGTGCTCTCCTCTGCCAGCGCCACTGTGCCCTATAAATAACCATAACAATGATTTCCCAGAAAGGCCATGTTTAGTGTTTGGCATTTGAAGGGATCCCAGAGGCGCTGCGGGGTACCACCGGAGGGTGAAAGGTTGTGTGTGTGTGTGAGGGAGGGAGAATGCTGTTGTGAATGGAAAACTTCTAAAATGCAAAAAAACAATGCCAAAGCTTTATAACTTGTATGACTGGTGACACTTTCTTTTTTTTTCTTAAAATAACGTGTCTCCAGATCAACTCTACTGGCACCTAACTGAGTCAGGGAATCAGTCCAAGTCTGCCCTGAGACACAGACACAATAGGAGGGAATAAATGCGGAGCCGAACGCGTCTAAAGAGGGAAACGGACGATAACACAGCAATCATCCATTTGTGCTCCCTAATTAGTCTCCGAGCAGGGACATCACTCATCTCTTCAAAATACATCTTGGCTCGGTCGGAACTGCAGCAGCGGCCCAGCTGGAGCGTGACCGAGCAGCGAGTCGCATCCCAATGCCTCAGTTATCCCAGGAAGGCCGTGAGCAGTTCAGATGCGGTTGCAGCTTACTGGCATCTTCATGATCTGTGCATCATTTTCTCTATTCATGCGTTATCTGGTGTATAAAAATGTTTCAAATACCATTAATGCACCTGTCATATGTCCAGTTAACGATGATAGAGGACTTGAACCATCATGTAAAAGTTTTTCCAAGTTCTGTTGATTTCAGCCTCCTGTCTTAAATTAATATGGTTTGATCGAGTGCAAATGCAGAGTGGCAAACCACTGCAGAATTCACTGCAAAAAATCTAAATCCTATAAATTGTGTTTTTTCTGGTACACTGGTAACAAATAAGCTATATTATCATCTGTCAGTGGAATCGGATAATTAAACACAATATTAGACTAAATGTCTCCAGCACAAGATATTTTCACCTGTTAAGACACACACACACACACACACACACACACACACACACACACACACACACACACACACACACACACACACACACACACACACACACACACACACACACACACACACACACACACACACACACACAGAGTGAGATAACACAGCTGTCCCTGCATGACTCTCAAATTAAACTTCATTAGGAGTAATCAGATTAATAAATGCACGTCCTCTCCCTCTTTTTCACAGCTGCTTAAGTGGAATGATTATTTTGAAGTGAATCGGACATAGAAAACACACAAATGTCGTAGATTGACAGCTGTCACTACAGCTGGTGAATAACATAACACACAAACACGTGATGAGGGCTGTACACCCTGACAGCAAGAAGACTGTGTGTGTGTGTGTGTGTGTGTGTGTGTAAGCGTGACAATGATATAATAAGAAGCAAACTTCCATCAAGACAGGAATGTTCCTCTGTTCTGCACTGGCCGTCTTTATTAGATTACACATACACACAGACACACACACGGCACAAACACACACAAGAACATGGTGAAATAATGCTAGGAATGCTAGTTTCATTTTGCTAGCGGTGGTTGCCGTGGTAACTCCAGCTGAGAGACCGAATGGTCGTCACAAGACAGACGGGCTGCGTCGGCCCTGCAGAGCCACCAAACCAATCCGCTGCAATAAAAACTAATGTTTGCGCTCTGCGGCCGTGCTGCCGTGAACACACAGGACGAGTCAGGGGGTTATCAGTTTCACAAATTTACTACGTCTGGTTAATTGGATCTGGAATCTGGATTTTTCCAACAAGGCGAGGGAGTCGGACAAGTTTCAAACAGAAAGATCAGACCCAAGAGTCAATTTCAGCTCCAACGCCGAACAAGTCGGAGCAGGGTCGGCTCAGATCTCTTTAACTCGACGTGATTTTAGCTGCGGTTTCATCCAGCGAAGGTCATGATGTTTAATCGACTATGCAGCGCTGCGAGTCTGCTCTGTACTTCATCATGTGTTTCCACAAACCTCACACGGCGCTCCCAGGAGCACCAGACCGAGAACAGAAGGATGATGTTTCCCTCCTGTCTGTTCTCTTTATGACAGGACCCTTTGTTGCTGTCCTCTGTATTGTACAGACCTTTACAAAAAAAATCCTTACTTGTTTTTTATATATCTATTATCAGGGAAGGGGAAAAATGGAATCCGCTTTTGAACACAATTTCACAAGTTTCTGAATAATATTTCAGTATACTGCAGTACATTGTAGGAATGATGACTTCAATTTTATGTCATCAAATATTTTGTTATGTCACTTCATTCTTTTTTTTTTTTTTTTTTCCTGTGACATTATCCACCAGAATAAGAGACTGCAGCTGCATCGCTTTTTGACTTGACACAAATAATTCTCAGTCCTTTTAAGGTTTTGTTTATCCGTCGGCCCAAATAAGGTAAAGAGATTTCCAGGTTCTGAAAAAATCCACAAGTGTTTTTCGGCCACACCAGAACTCACAACGCTGTGATTCGCCAGAAAAAGCTGCCATCACAGAGAGGGAGAATTCTAATTCTAGGAGGATGTCTGCAACAAAAATATACATGCAAGTTCCCCGACAGCTGTGCGGGCTCAAGGGAAATTAATCGGAAACAAGTGTTTATCTAACAAAAGACCATTTCACCATGTTCAGAACCTGCTTGAATGAAAATTTTAAACTATTTCAATGCAGCTGAAACTAAAATAATTGCACTACTATAAAGGATCGTGTAGCTGGAATGCAGAAAATGTTGCCTCACCTCTCCAGGAATGAATGAGAAGGACGGGATGAGGAGGAATAGAGTGCAGGGGGAGTACGGGATATTTTTGCTGCTCATCAGGTGAGCATGTGGTCAGATAACTGAACATCAGCACAACACGGGCTCTTTATTACACGCAGGAGAAGGCAACCGCTGTTCCATGTAGGAGTTGTTGTTTTTTTTTTTTTATTTACAGTGAAAGCAGCAGCCACAGTAACACAATTTTCTGTTTTTCCCCCTCATCGCATCACTGGCGTCACACACACACACACACACACACACACACACACACACACACGTATAAAACTGTATCCTGTGGCAACAGCCTGACAGAAGCATGAACAGGCAGCCGCTGACCCCACGGAGAAGCAGCTCCGTCGCCAGACTCTGCCTCTGTAGGAGTCTCTTCCTGCCCTTCTTCTTGAAGCTTCTACCTGTCATCATGCTTATGTAACTCAATTACGCAAGAGCATGTGTGTGTGTGTGTGTGTCTGTGTGTGTGTGTGCCACAGACTGCCTCTGACCTACTCTGTCCTGATCAATATCGTTGTCTCCCTTTCAGACACGCACACACTATTGATCCGTCTCCAAACTCCTCCATCATCATCATCATCATCATCATCATCATCACTATCATCTCTTCCATTCCTGTCCTCTCTTGGCTCTTATTAGGACAGAACAATAATTATTATCAAAAATCACTTTCAATCAATTTAACAATTTTAAGAAATCCTGTTATAATCATTTAATTAATTCTTCAATAAAATTGAGAAAATTTATGTAAAAAAATGCCCAATCCTCCTAATATTGCAAAACAAACAATATCTACTCACAATTACATATTTCTTCAAAATTGTTCAGCCTGAGCAATTTTTTATTCTTATATATAAATTACTATACAAATAATAAAACCTCAAATCTGCTTTGCCTCATTTAGTCATTCTGTTCTACTTTACCTCAATACAGCAAAACAATAGTTATTGATAAAGCGACAGATGAAACTGTAGGGAAGTGAGACAGAATTTAAAAAGCATCATAATGTAAGACGTCTGTTCTTGGTTTGGGTTGCACGGTTTATGAAATTTCTCCAAACTTTATGTGCGACTGGGGAACTGATCACTAAAGAAACAGATTTTTTTTCAGTCATATAAAAGGTTCTCCGCTCTCACTGTGATTTACACGACTCCTCCACACACACACACACACACAGACACACACAATGTAATCCCTGGCGTGGATTAACAAACCGGGCGTGAGGATTAGCAGAATTACGGCGCCTGTGTTTTACCTGTGTGTGAGTGCGTGTGTGTGTTTGTGTGTGTGCCTGTAGTACGCGACTGAAACATGAGGGAAGCGGTTCATGCACGAGCAGGACAAAAAAAAAACAACAACTGTTCAGCAGAGACGCCTTTTCCCTGTGAAACTTCAGTGAACACACTTACCCATAACATCTGCTAAGAAGGCGTAAAGAAAATCAGCCACACACTCGACGCGGAGTCGGCGGATTCATGAAAGGCTGCGGATGAACGGGCAGAGTGTTTGTGGCAGTAGGTGTTAGAGCTTATCGCCTAATTCACTCAGCTCTAATTCTATTATAGACAGGCATGAGAGAGAGAGATGGAGGCAGAAAGAGACATAACATGGTAATGTCCTAGATACGCAGCAAAGTTGCAAGCCAGTGACCCCATACACACACACACACACACACACACACACACACACACACACGCACGCACGCACGCACGCGCACACACACACTTCTCTGCTACCTCTCTGTTAGTCTGGGGGTTTCCAGGACTAAGTCCATTCCCGTTCAACTTGACGTCCCCGTTCCTGTTGTTGTTCCTGAACTGATCCACAGCATCTCTGTCCACCACCTCTCCTCCTCCTCCTTCATCGCCCGTGTTCTCCCCGTTCTCATTCATCTCCTCCAGGGCGATGCTGAACTGAGCCAGGGTTCGAACCATCTGCAGCATGCGGAGCAGTCCGTGTGCCCGTACGCACACATAGACACGCAGCAGACCACCTGGGAACACTTGCAGGGGTTGTCCCTTTTTTTGGGGGGCGTGGGGGTCGAGGCGGGAGGGGAGGGGGGTTTGTTACTCACACAAACTCAGTCTTCATCGCCGCAGAAATCAACGCCGGGTTGAGCGAGGAAAAACAGACACACACCTGAGGGGGATTCGCCACCTTTATGCACAGAAGATAAAGATCCTTGTCTCCAGATGCTTTTTTTATCATCCTCCAGCAACAGACGCCCTGCCGCCTCGAGGTAGCACCCCGCTAATGTTCAGCTCTTCCACACATTCAGTCTTCAGTGGTTCAAAAGTGTGCGCTGTAAGCAGGCAGTCTCAGGCGAGCGTGTGTGTGTGTGTGTGTGTGTGTGTGTCATACAGCACACTCGCAGTGGGAGCATGAACGGCAGCGTGCATATGCATGGGTGTCTGATCTTTTTCTACTGCATGGTTGATATAAGCAGAGATCTGAGCGTGTGCCGAGGTGTGCGGAGGGAGAGGAGTGTGTGTGTGTGTGTGTGTGTGTGTGTGTGGGTGGGTGTGTGTCAATGTGTCACAGGGCCCTCCCCCAGAGTGTGTATAATGAGAGACAGCAGGCAGGGCAGATGCTCGCAGTGCGCAGCTCAGCCGGATTCGACCAATCATCTCTCAGACATTAGAGAGAGGCGTCTGAGGGAAGAGAGGAGGAAGCCGGCCCTCCATCCCTCCAACATCTAACCCAACGCCATGGTAACCGCTGCTTTCAGAAGGGCGAGACGCTACAAGTGAATTGGGTCAACACGTTAACCAACAGAAACTTCCCAGGTTGTTTCCTTACATTTAAGACATTTTATTTTCTGAAATGTTTAGAATCTGCAAATGATACATTATCTAAGTAAATATGCCCTAATCTGCATACATTTCCAGAACATTTTGTTAATGTATTACAGTTCAGGGTGTTTAGAGAGAAAATATTACAAGAAAAGCAGAAAGTATTAATGTTTGAGAAGCTGGAAATTCTGAAATAGTGTCCAGGCTGTAATTAGAAACATATCTTTATACCTAAATGTAGGCAGGTGTCATTTCTTCTGCACTGTCATGTAAATAAATATAAATAATCTTAAATTTTCCATTGCTGCCACAAACAATTTAGCAAGATTATAAGCAAAAGCCCGGTTTGCCGGTTTTTATGGATGAATTTAGTGCTTCCTCTATTTATAATATCATCTCTCTGTGGTTGCAGTGAGGACAGGTCTCCGTCGATGTGGAACACATATTTAGAACACGCAGAACAGTCCATACGTTCAGAACATATGTGCAGTCAGAGATCTGCATCACTATACACCTTGTTCTGTTCCTTCACAGTCAGGTCCTATCACCTGCTATGTAAAACCAATGAGCACAGTCACGCTGTAGCAGTAGAAAAAAACTATAAACACGTACTATTGATTTAACGTCTTGCAGCATGATACAAAGTCTTCTTTCTGACTTTCCCAGTTTGACTGACACGGGCACATTAAACAATGAGAACATGGTTTAATACTGAACTGTTCTCAGTAAGGTGGCCACGGTTGGAGGCTGCTCGGCACAGCAATGAACCACAACAGACCGCGGGCCCTTTATCTCCAACTGAGATCAGACGGTGACAACAGGAAAGGTCACGAAAGGACATCTAAAGGTCGAGCTCGTGGCCGGAAACTGGCCGTTAATACTTGTTGCTCCTAGAAACAATAGATGTTTTGAGTTGTGAAGGCCTGGTGACAGAGATCAGAGATGACAATCTCTCAGGCGTCTTTAGAGGTGGACATTTTTCATACATTATAACCTCTGCATTCTCTCTCGCTATGTAACTGAATGACAGAGGTAAGAGGAGATATTTAATCCTTACTTTACGTCTGCGTCATCATGTTGCTTAACATTTAACACAACGCTCGCATTTTCTTACTGTTCGATGATGGATTCTGTCTTTTCGTTGGATTTTTATGACCTGACCACATATACCCACCATCAATACCATGCTGTTTCCATAGCAACTTCAGTGCTCCCATCCTCAGCATTTCCGGTTTAGTTTTGGACTAATACAGTTGCTAGGTAGTGAAGGAAAGAAAAGGCATGAAATGTGTCTGTTTCTGCATGCACATGGGCAAAAAAAAAAAACAAAAAAAAAAACCTTGCCAGGCTGAATGAGTTATTGGCTCATGACTGGCACACACACACACACACACACACACACACAGGCTCTAACTGCATGGCCTGTGCAAGCTATCTTTCTTCTTTTCTTGGAATTAATATTGTTACTTCTGTTCAGGTTATCAATTGGTAGAATGACAAGGATGAGACAGGAAGTGAAATGACAGGGGGGGGGGGGGTCCAACCCATGCCTTCATGGCCCCCTCTGTGTCACTTTTTAAAACCCACCTATAGCATGCGTTTTCCACGGCCCCATAGACTTCTACAAAACCCCCCACAATGTCTGAAATAGATGCAATTAGACCGGTGATGTCTGGTTAAAGCGATAAATGTCCTGGTTTGGAGGCAGTGGTTAGATAAGAGAAAAATGCAAAGATGCACCAGCAGCAGGACAGAACTGTTCGAGGCCACACATCTTAATCGTCACATTTCAAGTGGGCGTTTTGTTTTGCACCTGAAACTAACCCAGACCTTAGCCACAGCATTGAATCACTATTAAACTTATACACCATTAACAGTGATTTCTACTGGTTGGAAAAAGCATTGCACATATGGGTTTCCACTGGAAAGCCTATTATAGATGAGAATGCCTTGTGCACTGATATCAGATGCACTAGGACGTGGTAATGTGCCACCGTTTGATGCCCTGGGATGAGTAAAAATAAAAAAATATATGCAATTTTTAATTCTGCAGCCTGATATGTTCACATGTGTGAATCATGTAAAAAGGCTCCAAATCTGGTTCATGTACATGGAAATACATACATGAGTAAGCGCAGTCACCGGCATTTATAAATAAACACAGCGGCGCATCATGCCAGATACACACATGTAGCTGATCACCAGAAGGCTGAATCTGCAGCTGCGGTTCAAACCTCCTACTTCCTCTCCGCCCTGCGAAGAAATGTGTGTGTGTGTGTGTGTGTGTGTGTGTGGTTTGATTCCTGGGGTCAGCGAGTGCTGCTAAACGACAGCCCATGTGACGCCGGCCTCCACGAAAACACGGGAGCTAAACACGCAGGAGGGTCGATGACACCTGTCAGCACCGGTCCACAGGTGTGTGTGAGGAAGAGAGAGTCACCTTAGGAGTAGTGGGCGCATGACTGCCCAAACAGATCAAAACATATTTCTCATCGCACACCTGTGCATGCACTGTTTGTGCCATTCAAGCCTTTGTGTGTGTGTCTGTGTGTGTGTGTGTATGTGTGTGTGTGTCTAGTCCAGTTATCCATCTGCCATTTATCACAACAGCCCTTATAATAGTGATGACACTGAAAGGTAATGTAAACCAAAGTAGGCCCCAAAAAAAGGTTTTAATGCAAGCTTTTAACAACATGTGTCATTAAGTTATGTGTTTGTGAGCAGCAGGTGTGTGTGTGTGTGTGTGTGTGGGTATCAGGACAATGACAAATGATACCAGGAAAAACATGATTCCTGCTCCTGCCTACAGCACAGCAGGCCAAGCTGATTGCATACAGTATGGCTGATCATATCTATCAAGTTTTTACCACAGCCTCATAAAAGATACTAAGCCTTTTAGGATATAAAGGTTTGAAGAGTTAGTGTTTTATGCCTATATGCATACACATGATCCACAAGGGGGCGGTAGTTCTACTGAAAAATTAATAAGGTGTTAATATGTTACAAATCTATGTAGGAGGTATTTCCAATGTGTGTTCAGGTCAGATGCCAGTCAATAAGAGTTTATTTAATTAAAGGAAAAAAAAAAAAGAAATGGTGTCACACAAAGCGATCGAAACTGTATCATGTGTTAACACACACACACACACACACACAGGTAATCAGATCCACTGCACTCCGAATACGCCCTTATGAGGTGGTGTGTGTGTGTGTGTGTGTGTGTGTGTGTGTGTGGATAGATCCATGTGCTGTGAAAAGAGCCTTTGTCCTGATAGGTGAGGCTGGAGGACAGCAGAGCAGAGCTGACATACACGTGCACACGTGTGAAGAAGCAGCAAAACAAACAAGAGTCAGCGACGTGACTTGAAAAGTTCTTAAAAGTTATTAAATGTACTTTTTATATGACTGTGTTAAAAAAAAAGCCTTGATTTGGATCATGGCCCACAGCGGCTTTAATACAAGCAGAGATGTTCAGCAGAAGAGATACTTCAGGAATCAGATGAAGAAAAAAAAACTCTCCGCTTCCTGTATCCTGAAAGAAAAACTTTCCTCAAATAATAAAATGTCCCCTTTGGCCCCGGATTGAAATACATCTCCATGATCGCTCCTCGCCTCTGACTGCATCCATCAGAGCTCTGCTCACTGTTCCCACACTCCACAACAAGGAGCCCAGGCAAACTTCCTGAAGACACTGGACTTCTACTGCCATGCATCCATAAAATGATGCTAAAAAACACTATAAAATAAAATACTCTGCTCCTATGACCAATTTTAAATTTACTTTAGATAAGAAAATGGGGCAATACTCTTTTTCCTTACTTATTCAGACAGGGGAATAACTAACATCAAATTCCATACTGCATAGCAACACTGTACCTGATTTTAAAAACCATTGACCCTGCTCTTTTTCTTAGCGTTGCGATGTGTCGTCTCCACAGGAAGACACAGTCGCAGTGACACACCAGGAGGAGCCTTCAATCCACTCCTCAGGCCCCGTGCAGCCCTACTGCAGCCTGTAATCTGACATCCCCTCCATTTCCTGTCCAGCAACCTCTCCCACAATGCACCGGGCTCTCGAGATAGCCATCAGCCTCAGAGACTAGTCTTAACCCCGACACCGCTCCGGAAATACCTTCCCTGTGTCTCTGTCTTTCTCGCCCGGTTCGTCCGCTGCCATCTCTCTTCATCTCATTTCCAGCCTCCCTCACAAATTATATTATATATATATATATATATAATTTCCTTCCCATCTGTCCGTCTTTAAAAACAACAAAAAACAATGTTATTTGAAGCAGACGTACGGGCAATAAATGGAAGTCGTCAACTAAATTTCCCAGGAAACTGCATCTCGTAAAAGATGCTATAGTTGGCCTGTTGCTCCGCTCACTCTAAAGCGCAGTGATATATGTCCACAGCAGTTTGAGACTGGAAAAGGGAAACAGGGAGAAGGACGTTAGAGGGTGAACAGAAACATGGAGGAAGAGGCAAGAGGCCTGAAGAGAAAGCACTGATGTTAGCTGGTTAGTCAGCATTGCTCACAGCAGATTAAACTGTGTAATACTACAGTTTGGTCGAGACTACACACTATACTGTAGAACACACCCTCCACCGCACACACACACACACACTTCTTACACTTTTCACTTTGTCCCCCCTCCCTTTCTTGTCCCTCTTCCCTCCTTTATCCCTCTTTTTCTCCATTTCCCCTCTTTATCCTCCTTTCCTCGACATTCCTGACCCCTCAAGGCCTTAAAATCCTTGCATGTGTGTGTGTGTGTGTGTGTGTGTGTCTGTAGAGGTTTTCCCTAGTAAAGCTACGACAAATGAAGCGTCTTATTACAGCTCTGCTCTGTTGAAACTTGGAGCACGCTCCTCTCTCCGACGGTTGAATGAACCAAAACATTCGCAGGCAGATAGTGAACACGGAGAATGTGGCGGCGGCGGCGGCATCTCAGATCAACAAGAATGAAAACGCTCCGACCGACACCGCGAAACGCTGGAACATTTCTGCATGCGTTTGTGCACCGCAGGCGGCTACAGAGCCAGTCAGACAATGAGGCGGTCGGAGAACCACACACACACACACACACACACACACACACACAGACAGACACACAAACAAGGGAGTGACATAATGCACCAGAACAAAGGAAGATCTCATGAGAGGGCATAACAGGGTGGAGGAGAGGTAATGAATCTCGCTGTATCTCTGCTGTATCAGTGTTTAACCTATGGGTGTTTCACAGATTACTCAGGTCATGTTCAGACAGAGGTTTGCGTCTCTCTCAAAAGTCGAAAGTCCTTGTGAAACACGTATTTCAGTCTAAAAACTCTTGAGACTAAGGGGAAAACAAAGTAAAAACGTGGCCTCTATAAGTGTCCTGAACCACTTAAAACGCCACGCCCTGCTGAGATGCAGCACTCGGCGCATCGCGGAGCAGCGTCTTTATTAAAGCAGCAAGTGCTCGTCCGTCCTGTTTGCGTGGAGGAGTTTGGGCCGGGTTGGGCGTGGGTAGAAAAGTGCTTAGATTCTCACACAGAATGACCGGAGTCAGACTCAGAATACGCTTTGGGTAGAGTGAGAGTGGAGTTGTATCGCACTACAAAACAAAAGTCTGCTCATCTGTGTTGAATTTGTCCAGATGGCCGGGTATAACACAAACTTTGTTTTGGCCTGTAACTTTTTTTTTTCTGTGGATCATTGATATTTGCCCAAACGGTGTGGGCAGGGCTTACATTATTAAAAAATTGTGTGATGGATATGTGTAGACGGTATCTTAGTGACAGTACGTTAATGTGGTGCACATGAAAATAGAAATAATGCATTAATCCGAGTATGGTAGGATTTTTAAAATGCATGTATACACTTTAGTCAGGTTGATAGTTTAACATTTAATGTGATTGGTACATAGGTACCTGCATCTCCAAACTCTCTGATATCGATGAGCTCCAAACAGACACACACACACACACACACACACACACACACACACACATTCCATCCCAGTTCTACGATGGAGCATTAGGGTCAGGCAAAAAAGAAGACCAAACAAAAAAATCAAAACATTTTTTTTTCCTGTCTTGTGCAAGACTTTTTCTCCCTCTTGTGCCTTGTGCCTGAACTTCCTGCAGCCTGTCGATGTACATTCACAGAAGCATATAAACTAGTTGGACTTAAGCTGGACACAACAGCAGTGATGGGACACATTAAAGTAGAGTGAAAAACAAAAAGTGTCTAAAAAAAAAACACAGCAGCCGTCCCCTACAGAGCATCGCCTCCAACGCTGCATGAAAGTGAAATGAGAGCGACGTCCCCCGGTTCGTCCGTCAACTCGGCCCTTTCACAGAGCAGCGGACGTGGGGAACGCTCTGTGATGAGCGGTTTGACATCGGCGATCGGAGGTTTCAAAGGCCTTCACAGAAAAGAACGATGCAGGTTGTCGCCTCTATTCAGGTCGGTGAAAGCCTGGCAAAAAGGCCGGTGGGACGGCTGCAGCGCTACTCTTTTGAGGCTCTCTGGGTTTGGACAGGAAGGCCGGGCGGCAGCAGGAAAGAGAGATGGAGCGAGAGGAAAGCGACCGGGGCGAGATCGAGCCCCGTCATTGGCCGGTTCGTTGCTATGTGACGCCGGTTGCCACAGAAACATCTGAATGGGAGAGAAAAGCATGAATGAGCAAGCAAGAAATGAAGAGAAAGCAGGCGGAGAGAACCTCGCGATTAGCACCTAGACACACAAACATCCCCCCCCCCGCGGCGTCACACTGCAGACGTCACGCATCTCCTAGCAACCACATCTGGTACCATCGTAACGGTCCAACTGGCTGTGAACCACTAAAACATCAAACAGGCTGAAAATAGTTAGTCCCACTAAAAAGCCATTCTTGTCGAGGACATAGGTCAAGTGAACCGTGCAGCTGGACTTTACGTTAGATGAGGTGACCATGATATAGACCATGATGCTCTGGTTTCTGATATCACAGTGGTCGGATGTTCAGCACATATGTTAACTACGGAGTTGCAACGATTAATCAGTGAGAATTCAACTATTGCATTAATCACTATGCCTTTTGAGCATCGATTAAATCGGTTTGAGTCATTTTTAGGAAGGAAATGTCTGAAATCTCTGGTTCCAGCTGTTCGAATCTGAGTATTTTCTGGTTTCTATAACAGTAAACTGGTTGTTGGACCGTTGGTGTGAACCATGTGAACCGTGTTTACTACGCATAGATCAATCTGTGGTGTAAAACCAAACCACCACAGTTTGATTCCACCTTTTTTTCCCCCACAATGCAAAACGGCTGTGATGTCACACTGGCCCGACGCTTCCAAACATCCCATCCCGGGACAGGCCACGCAGCACACATGGTTACTATGACAACCACGAACCGTACTCATCTCAAAAGATCACATGATCGATTACCACTGCAACGATTAAAGCTTTTGAAGCGTTGATTCGCTCCATCTCTGAGGCCATTATCGTGTCTTCATCACGAGGTTCCCTGCGTCCATCGGGTCTTTTTGACAAACTTCTTGCTTACGTTAATTTATGTGCTGCTTTTTCTTTTTTTGCAACCACTAGCTATGCTGAGAGGCTAATATTATGAATGATAACATACTAATATTTAACAGCATCTGTAGGGCATAAATCACATGAATGAGCCACTCAGCACGAGAGAAATGGTTAGCTGATAAAACACAGCGGTTAGCTATTCATGAGCTGATTTACATGAGCACAAGTTGACCGGAGGTATATTGATGTCAGAAGTAACCCGGCTTTTTTAACGCGACAGATGCGTCTTTGAGCGAATTCAACATATGACCCATGAACGACTGTCGTGCGTTAAACAAGCAAATAAGCTTCTATGAGCCTTTTGTGCTGAGAGAGCACAAGTCGTGCTCGTCGTCCATGTGAACAGAAGAGGATCTGGTGGAGGACCACCCTCCACTGTGTGGTCCCTGTGGGACACAACTAAAAAAAGGGAGTTCCTTTATCTTCATCGTGCACGCACACACACAAGAAGACACACACACACACACATACACGCCGATACCGGATACTCCCAGGAAAGTGAGTCCGTTTATAACTGCTCACATGAAACATTCACATTCCTCTACACACATAGAAAGCACAGAAGCCACAGTGGGGGGTGTTCTTCTGTGGTCTTACAGTACACATTAACCATATTTGTCAAAATATTCACCAACACTGTCACGGTGAACTTTGTGCCCTCCTCCTAAAACGCATTATAGGCTTCAAAAGGCCCGATTTGGTGTGAGGGAAGTAATCAGAGGGATGCAGGTCACGCATCCACACACACTAGGATGATCAATAATGCAAACACCTCTTCATTAACAAACAAGCCTTTGAGGGGTAAGAGATTCCACTATTCAGCACCAAGTATTGTCGGTTTCCCGCAGGAACCTCATCTCGCCAAATATTGATATCGGCTGCTAAAATGCATAAAGTGGTTTACAACTGGCGGGTCAAGCCAAACCACTGAAAACACATTCTGAAACGTCAAATACGCACGGGGTCGCCTGCAGGGCTCAGCCTGCAGAACATGTTCAGTAACAGTGAAAACGCAGAAAACAGCGTTCGCCGCACGGCGTCAGTCACAGTGGAAGCGCTCCTCTGTTTGCTTATACTTTAAGTTAAAGCTGATCTATTTCCTAATGGCCTCACATCGCTGTGAACCATGTGTTTGGTCTGGGCTCATATCAGCAGTCTATTTAAACAGGGGCCGCTGAGTACTGGGACATTTAGTTAATGTGTATTCATGGAGGAAATGAAAAGGTTTACACTTTATAAACGGTACAAAACTGGGTGTGTACCATCTACTGAGAGGCAGAAAGAGACAGTTTGGGACTCGGAGGGGTGTGTGTGTGTGTGTGTGTGTGTGTGTGTAGGGGGGGTACAGGGAGTGGAATAAGAGAGCAAACCAAAACGGAAGATGATGAATAAAGAAAGCGCGAGCTGCCAATGAACTTTCAGGATAGCGAGAGAAAATGGAAAAAAAAAAAAAGAAAGGAGAGAAGAAAAGAGACCCCCTGTTCAACCCTGCCCCATTCCCTCTCGCTCTCTCCTTATATGGCAGTGCTGCGTGTGTGTGTGTGTGTGTGTGTGTGTGTGTGTGAGATACGGGCTCAGTCCCAGTGTTGCTCTCAGAGGGAGTGATTAGATCAGCGAATGCACGTCGACTTAACTCAAGCTAAAAGTTTTTGTTTTTTTTTTCGTGCCATTCCGGCTGCCGCCCTGTTTTACTGCAATTCAAGTCTCCAGAAATGTCTAGAGAATACGGCATCTCATACTCCCCACATAAAGAGTACTGTTACAGTTCATGTGAATCGCCGGTAACTCACTAATGCTGTAAACTGTTTTCTTCCTACAGTTAAAGTTCTACAGCTTCGTTTAACCATGGCAGCCAAAAAAATCTCATTTCAGTCCCTCTGGCGACACATGGGGGTTAAAAAACATTTAACTCAGAACGGCAGAGAAAAAAAAAGAAAAGAGGAAGAAGCAAGAGGAGAGATTACATCACAAATCAGCCTGTTTATGGCTACAGATCCTCAGAGGGGACAAAAATAACCCCTGGGATCTGGGCTTTGGACTGGAAGCCAGAGTCCTCTCATTCTTTCTTTTCCTTTCTTGCTGTTTTTTTTTCCCCCCGTTTCATTTCATCTTTCCTGCTCCGTCCCTCCCTCCTCGCACTGGTCCGTTTCCCTGAATGTTCTGGCCTGAGCCCAAATTACTGGAATGCAGGAATCCAGGTAGAAAAGCGCACACACACGCATGCACACACACACACACACACACACACACACACACACACTACAAGGACAAATGCACAATACACTGTACATATAAATGAACACCTATTAGCGCTGACACAAACCTTCAGTGATATATGTGAGACCATTAGGTGATTCCAGAACTTTGTTTTAAATATTTTGAGCACATAGGGATAAACAGTGTGTGTGTGTGTGTGTGTGTGTGTGTGTGTGTATCCTTTAACCAAGGGGGAAAAAAAAAACTAAAAAAGTGAATGCTATTTCCTGCATTTAGATTCCTTCCACTAGTTTCCTTGACGGAGATGATACTTGTGATACTAAAATTGTTTTTCATCATTAAAAGGAGGAAAAGAAACTGCTCCAGCCCTTCACTTTAGCCCCATCTTTTTAGGAGAAATCTACCAGTAGCTCTTTAGATTGAAGGATTACTTTCAATCGTAGATTACTCAGATGAGAAGTGGCCACAGTCCTCCTAGTATTCTTCCCCATTCCCAGTAGAAATTATGTCAAGTGTGACAGTTTCCATTAATCATTATTATATAATTCAGATCAAGCTTTAAAAAGTGGCATGGAAGAGGAGGAACGGAGCGAAGGATGATGGGGTTTCTAATGACTTCCTGTTTGTTTTTATTCCCGTGCTTCATGTGATGGAGATGAAGACTGCCCTTGAATGGATGAGGTGTTCATATAAACTAAAAGGGAATAGGGTGTAGGGCTAAACGGGCTCCTCTCCTGCCATCTTCCTCCCTCTTCCCTTACATCAAGTCATTCCCGTCTCACATGGAGGTACGGAGAGAGAGAGAGAGAGAGAGAGAGACGTTTGTTTTCCGGAGAGGACAACATTCCCAGGCCTGAGCCATTCCTCTCCCTATTAATAGAGCACATGCACACACACACACACATGCGCACACACACGCACACACACACACACACACAAGCCAAACACCAGCTTCGCAAAAAAACACGAGCCAATTCCCATTTCTCCATGTTGCAGCCTCCAACACCAACAACCGCTGACACTGGGCTGGGACAAAAAAATATAGATGAAAGGAGAAGTAGGGTTGAAATACTCAATACTTTAACTTATTACCAGTGTCGGCCTCAGACTTGATGTATTATTTGTGTGGTCGTCCTGCCCGTGGCCACAGAGCTGCTGCCCCTCCTCCATCATTAACAAACTTGCTTTCTCTCCTTTTTTTTTTTTAACCAGGACTGCAGGCTATCATTAGGAAGATAAGAGGCTCAGACCTGCCGTCATGTAACTAGCTGTTAACTCCGCTGGGTTAATGCATGTGGTGTTTAGCTGCCATGGAGGTGAGACGGAGGTGAGGGACGAGAGGCCAAAAGGTCTGCGGTCCAGCCCGGAGGCCGCCCTGCCCCTGACGGCCGCAGCCAGGACGGGTGTCCCGGGGCTGGGCGCCCCAGGCCGCTGCACAGTTAGCGCAGTCTCCGGTATATGATGCAAAGTAGAAGTGGTGGCGACGTTAAATATGCTTCCATCACACGAGTTTGCGGCAAAAGAAGACGAAGCCAGGACGGAGGCGGGTCCAGATTCTGCTGCATCGTACTTATGTGGTCGCTTATATGGTCACATGTGCAAAGGACGGAGCGTAAGACCTCCCAGAATCAATGATTAGCTCTCATGAAACTCTTAGAGAGAGTTTTATACTAAGATAGTTATGTAGCTGCAAGCTTCACATTTATTTGTCATTGTCTTATTGCTATTTCTCTGTGTTTTTTTAATAAATGTCTGACTTTTGACCTGCATAGCTAACGCTATTACAATGCATCAAATGGGAACATTTGTTTTTCATTGTACATGGTCCCTAGAAAGATAAATAGAATTCTTAACAAAAACATGTTTTGATTTTTTTTTTTTTTTAAACAAGAGTTTCTACACACTTTTATTGATTCGTGTTTCCACAATATCATCTTTCTCTTTCCTTAATCGTACCCAATATTATGTCTTATCAGGCACTTGTGAGTCAAACTACCGTAAATTACCAAATAACAGTCAAGTTGCAATTAAGTGACTTTAAACACCAGGTGCAAAAAAAAACCCCTCAAATAATAATAGTTCTCGAATAAACACCTGACCTGTTGAGTGATTGAAACAAATGCCCCGCCTGCTATTTTGTAATTTACGATATGGTCAAATCTGGAGCACAAATAGGACATAACACACAGACAAACAGAAAACAACATTTCCATGTTGCTGATGAAACATGCGCAACTTTGAAAAAAATATGCTGATCCATAAGATAACTAAAGAAAATAGAAGTTTCAGACATAAAAATACATTAGTAATGCACAATATATAACTCATACAGTGATATCACTTTCAATATTATCATGATATATGATCTAATCATGGCTTTTTACTGCCATAATTGCCAATAAACATTCATTTAATGTATTATATACAGCATTATATACAGGATTTATTACATTAGCTGCTTTTTTTTCAATCTATTCATGATTTACACATAAATGATTTATGGCATGATAAAAAATCTTGTCAGGCAGTTATTACGTCCAATTTACTTCATCATATTTACAGCATTCCTTTAAAAATAAAGTTTTTTTAAATCAAATTCCTACAAAACTGAGGTATAAAAAACACTAACCAGACACTTTATTAAACACTCACATTGTTTTGGCTGCTGTTGGTTGCCTATGCACGGTGTGTGAGTGCTCGTATGGTTTGTTGAAATCTCCTTTTAATCGGGGGGTGTTTATATTTAGGTCTGCCATGCTTTGCACGCACACACACACACACACACACACACACACACACACACACACGCAGAGTCCAGAGAGTCTTTTATGGCTGAGGGCTGTTCACTCTGTCAATAAGATCCAGATGTGAGCTCAGTGGGAGAGGGGGATAAAAATAGCGAGAGAGGTGAGGGAGACAGAAAGTAAGGAGGAGACCAGGGTTCAGGGAGAACGCCAGAGGAGACGGGGATCTCAGCGGGCGAAGGTGGGGGGGGGCAGACAGAGACGGACAGACAGACGGCCGGTGGAAGGTGCGGAAAGACGGAAAGACACGCCGGCGTGTTTTACTGTCCCAAAACTACTTCTTCTCTTTCGTCAAACAGAAACACTAGCTGCTCTGATGTCACCACATTCCTGCAGTACACACACACACACACACACACACACACACACACACGGTTACCACGGACAACCAGGCGAACACATAAGGGTGGTCATCATCTTCCGCGTCTTAAGAAAAAAAAAAGGAAAAGAAAGAAAAGAACAAAAAAAAAACAAGTCCACATCTCCATCACTGTCGATGCTAAATACAGCGTAAGATCCTAAAAAAACTCTGTGTTACATAGCACAGCAACAGCTTTCTGTTCCTTTTCCGTCTTTTTTCCCCTCTAACAAACACATTAAGAGATGGGCGTGTGTGTGTGTGTGTGTGCGTGCGTGAGTGTGTGTGATGTTCAGAAATGCCTCCCCCAAACCCACTTCCTGCCCTGCCCTCTCAATGAAGACAATTATGGTTCCCGTGAAAAGGATAACACAGAAGAAATAGCTCCTTAAAAGGCAGGATCCACGTTGTTTTTCACCTCTGCGCACATTTCTTTTTTCCCTTCTTTTTTTTTTCAAATTAAAGCCAATGCCGTGTGTTCTTCAAATACGCCGAATATGTTTTTCAAGTCCGTACGGAGGAGTGCAGGACCGTTTATTATCTTTATTAGAAAGTAGACAGCGACAGGGGAGCCGACTGACACACGGATCAGAGGCTGGATTTAAAGGGCTGGTTCGCTCTCCTACTGGAACACTGCGCTCCACAACGAGGAGATCTTTGCACAGAACAGACCCCCAAGATGCAATCTATGTCCAACACCAATGCATGCACGAGGAGGTCAGGGGTTTCCAGGGTTTAGACGATGTCATTTAGGGGAAAAAGAAGGAAAGAGAGAGTTACCAAGAACTGAGCCAATCAGAGGGCCAGATCCCTACAGACATGCTGCAATCTGACTTAAAAATCAATTTTGGATTCTTTGATCACCATAACACACCATTACCTCCCAGCTCCCAGCAGCCACCACTGCAGCTTCCATGATGACTAAAAACAATACTATACTACTATACTAATACTAGTGAACTGAAAAAAACATGTTCAATGACTGAATAGAAACAAAACTAAGCTTTATGAAAACTGTACACATTTTTCCCCACAGAATGAGCATTAAGGATGCATCTTGTCTGACTAAGTGCTTCTTGTAGATAGTTTATCTGTTTTGACTGAATGCATCTAGACTGGCATGATGTCATTTTAAAAAGATGAACACTCACTAAAAGGAGCAAACCCACTGTAATAACCAAATCTGAGATTGAAAGCATAAAAGGCATAACAATAAAAAACGTTAAACTATTATTACTTCGGTGTGCACAATGGCTCCTGTGTGCGTCTCTGCAAACTACACTGAACCACAAACCCGTCTCCTATGTAGGCTGGCATGAATGAAAAAAACACACTCAGAGGCAGAGGTCATTCCAGAGATGAAACAATGGGCAAAGAAGTTATGAAAGGCAGGAAAGAGAGGTGGAAACGTATGAGGTTAAAAAAAAAAAAGTATTGCTTACTTCTGCTAAAACAACAACCATGCAATTGCTGGTTAAACCCGTAAGACGTTATTTTGCTCTTCGGGGTCAGATTGGAGGCTATTTTTAAGGAAATTGGCCTCTTCTTATCACGGAGGTTTTCGTCTGCTTTCATTCACAACTCCGTAGCTTTCTCACAGTGAGAAGACGTGCACGCAACATTCGCCGATCGCTACTCAAGTGTGTGAAGGCTTTCAGACCGGCTGCTATTTGTTCCCGTTTCACCCGTGGTTGTCGAACTGAGGGTTCGGACCCCGACTCTGCCACAGGCATGTTGGTTTAGGTCCCTACATGGCCAAAATCCTGCTGGTTTTACAACAGCGGAGAGCCGAGGCTGAATCCTTTCATGACATTTTTCGGGAAAGCAGTCATGTTTGATGTGAACGGCATCTCTGTAGCACACTGTGTGAACCCTAAATAATTTCTCTCCTCCTTTCACAATAACATTTCAGAACCGCACAATTGAAATGCCAACTGGTGGATAAAATGTTTGATGGGGGGAAAAAGTCGAGGCCTGCTCGAAAATAAGAAGCCCTTTGAGGAGTGAAGAAGGACCACATTGTTTCTGTAAAGACTGACCCGATTACCCACAACCCCCCGGCTGTCACTGGGTGACGGGAGCTTTGTGTGAGCCCTTCAAACATACCTGTAGACACACACACACACACAGGCAGTCATCATCATTAACCGTCATCACTGCCATGGCAATCATTTCTGCTGTTTTATTTGGCAGAATTTTCCACTGGATAAATGTGGGATAGAGAGCCAAGGGACAGCAGGTCACACACACACACACACACACACACACACACACACACACACACACACACACACACACACACACACACACACACACACACACACACACACACACACACCTCAATTTTTACAGATCAGAAAGTAGAAGACAGATATGGTGTGTGACCTTTGACCTCTTGGTAACAGGTTGTATATACAGGTATGTAAGAGTTGTGAGTGACTGAACCAAAACTCTTTCTTAAGATCAGCACAAAAAAATGTAAAAAATGAAAATATTGCTGTGAGATATAGAACAAGAAGAGACAAACAGCCGTTTGGCTCTTGCTTCATTTCCAGCAGACCAGCACGCCTCCAACAAGTCATCACGTCTTTTAGCTCGCCATGCCATGCAGTGGGGAATTAAAAAAAAAAAAAAAAAAAACACACTTGCACCACACTCGGGGCTGTTCACAGCACGGCTCAGCTCGGCTAACCTCGCCCCCATGGAAAAATCCTATAATATAAATACCCGCAGTGAGCGTTCGAGGTGCCTGAGGGTGGATATTGTCACTTTTGGATGGAGCCTGGATATCCCCGGTGTTTCTGCTCGGCTCAGCGGCTGCCAGCTCCGGCTGCATGTGGAACAGACTGACACCAGAGTGGCAGTGATGGGGGGGGGGGAATAAATTACAAAATGTCCAACAATTCATTTTATTCCTATTGCACGACCCTGTCCGATTTGTCTCAGAAAACACAATCTGGAGCAGAATACGCCCCTTTGCATTCACTTTTTTTTCCCAGCATCTTTAAGACACACCCTGTTTAACTCTAACGACACACACACACACATAAACACTCCATTAAGGCTTCGCCCCGCTAACTTTCTTCTCGCCACATGCAAACAATACGCAGCAATCTCAAAGAGACCCGACTAATACATGTGGCACTTTGACTGTAGGAAAGCATAATGACTCGTTATCGCTCAGAAAAAAACAAAAAAAAAAAAAACTCTCACAGTCACTGACACAAAGTTCAATTCACATTAGGATTGAACATTCATTCTCCTGTAAACCGGTGGACTCACATGACTACATCTCTGTATTTTAGGCCCAACTAGTGAAAGGGAAACATCGTTGGTTGAATCGCAGCTCATGAGGAACCCCGAACACGTCTGATACGGATGCTGACCGTTGTGTGTCTGCAGGAGCTTGTTGTGCTTAAAACTCGCAATTAGCCTGAAATTCCTAGATCCATATCAATTAGCAAGCCACAACAGAGCCACGAGGAGCGAGGAAGGTGAAGAATGAGATGCCGAGACAGAGGGACGGAGAGAGTGGAAGAACACAGAGAGAGAGAGAGAGAGGAAGGGTTATTTGGCATCAAAGTTGTTGAAACTCAGATAGGCACACTACCTCCATGCATCATTCTCCCTCAGTCACACTCCTAACACACACACACACACACACACACACACACACACACACACACACACACACACACACACACACACACACACACACACACACCCATGTCCAAGTTTTCTCGGTTGAGCTAAGGTCAACATATTTTCAGGCTGACTCAGAGTTTTGTGAAAAACTCATCGAGGGACAAAATGTTTTACTTCAAAGTACGAAGGTCGAGATCAGGCCTCTCCATGCTCACCTGAGGGGGAGGAGGTGGGGGGTGGGGGGGGGACTATGCCGGATAAAATCCACACGACGGGTGGTGTCGCTGATATGATGACATCAGAACAGAGACGAATGGTGAAACCATTTTGGCACATGTCATCAAGAAAGGGACGTGTGCCAAAATACACAAGTTTTCACTTTTTAGTGAAAAAAAATAAAAATAAAACTTTGGATCCCCCCTTCCAAATACATAAACACAGATACACACACACACACACACACACACACAGGACAGACAGCACCTGCCTGTGAGGCCTTCGCCGCTCCCGTCTCTCTTTTCCAATCCTCCTCCTCCTCTCCCTGCGCCTTAATCCGAGATCCCAGCAGCCACTCGGGAGCGGCGCTCCGAGACTTCCAGCGCCTCCCGTTCTCATTCTGTCGGGCGTTTCTCAACCGGCAGCTAGAGCATGATCCGAACCGGCGGACTGATGCCATAAGGCGGTCGGAGGAGAGGGCGAGAGGAAGACGAGGGCAGGGAAGGAAGGAGGAAGCCAGGGATTCCTACTGTCATGTTTCCCCCCGGATGACAAAAGACAAGTGAGAGAATAGGACGGAACGGCCCAATCAACCCACAGTCAGACCCAGGCCTGAGCCCTGAGTGTGTGTGTGTGTGCGTGTGTGTGTGTGTGTCCGACCACGCTGTAAACTATGCCGCGCTACAGGGGTGAAACAGTTGCACCATTGTGTGAGTGGCTGGGTGAGACGCAGGCAACGCGTCCGCGGCAATCAGCCCGAATTCATGGACAGAGATGCTAAACGGATGCATAAAACATGCAGACGTGGATTATACAGGAACCAGACACTGGACACATTTTCTGCTGCTTGAGCGTATGCACGGTATGAATCATGGTGTTGGAGGGGCAGCGAAAACCCAGCATGCATCAGGCCTCTCAAAATGTACATTGTGTGTTCATGTTGGTTTCCATCATGGAAGTCATCTTGATGTCCGTTTTAAATACATACATTACAAAAATAATTGTTTTATTACTTGAATTACAAAAAGCTAAATATAAAATGAAACAATAGAACACTAGACATTGGCTCCAAGGAATTATTGACACCTCAAATGAGAGGCCCAAATGTTTTTGGGATAAGGTGGTATCAATTACTCGCGTAAAGGGTATAAATTCTTAGGAATGATCTGGAACAGGAGGTCTGTGTGATTAAAGACCTCCCAAGATGCTGGCGTGGTGCCAAAGCGCAGAAAGACAAAGCCACGCTGACAGAAACATTTTAGAAAACCACAACGCAGCAGGAAAACGCTTTTCAACCATCCACTACCTGAGAGCAGCTTTTAAGTGCGTTTACAGTACTCGAGTATGAACTTTAAACTCACTTCAGTGTCCCAGCTTATGCTTTTCATTCGTCTACAGGCAACAGGCTGCTGTGGTTACTTTGCCAGAATTCCTAAGCAACACATCTTTTGGAAAAAAGAGAATAAAAAAATCACAAATAAATACTTGGATGGAAACACCGGAAACTTGACGTGCTAATATCGTCCCCAGAGCCGACCATGTTCACCAGTAAATTATCCCTGAGCATTGACTGCTGTCATGGAAATGAACACGCTCTCCTATGACGTAGAGTCACGGTGAACTCCTCTCTTCCAATAACTGCAAAACGATAATGAAAGAACAACAGGCATCAGTTCGCCTTTCCTTTTTGTGCATTTCAGAAATCCAGCTCTAAAATTTAAATACATCCGAATGAAAACTCAGTTATAGGACCTGAGACTGAAGGCCAGGCCGTGTGCATCCATCTGACACGTCACCAACAAGCGGCAAACATCACTGATCCTTGCTGAAGTAGGAGGAAGTGTTTTCCACCCCCTGACCTTCACTACTAAAGGTTTTTGCTCTACTTTAAGTTATTGACCTTTTAGTTCTTCAGTTGTAATGACTGCTGTTGCTTAATCACTTGATGTAGCCTGTATAGAAAGTATAGAAAGTTTCTGGTTAATAGATGACATCTGAAATCAACTCTTGAATTTCATTTTCATTCTTGCATTTTAACAGTATGACGCAATTCAATATTGTTCTTCAAATCCAACACCACAGATAGGACTTGCAATCATAGTAGATTAATATAGGATGAACCACCCTCCCTTCACAATGAAATATCTTCAAAAAGACACATGCAGGTCCAAGAAAAAAAAAAAAGAAAAGTACTCGGTAATGTAACAAAGCAGTTTTTCTTCGCTATTTACCACGCCAGTAAATCATCAACAAACTGTAAAACTACACGCTCACATCTTCGCGGCCACGTGGACGACAGATGTATGAGTCAGAGAGAAAACTACCATGACTGAGGGAAACCCAGACAGAGACTCTACGCATCAGTCTGAGGCTCCAACACAGTCCTGGACAGGGAAAAAAAAAAAAAAGTCACAACCAGGTGAAAATGAAATCTACTTCACGCACACGTGCAAAACACACATCTGAAGGAGAAAAATCTGCTTGAGCTCCCAAAAAAAAGCTGAAATAGCAGCTCTGCGAGAAAGTGCTGTTTCAGAGGAGGCTTTCCTTACATAAGCAAAGTGCTCTGTAATTACACTGGGTGGATCCACACGGACGGAACCAGGACAGCGACGGCCCCGTCAGGTCTTTACCAGTCCTGACTTTCCACTGGTGAGCAGGAGTGATGGGGGGGAGAAAACAAGAAGAAGAAGAAGAAGAAGAAGAAGAAGAAGAAACTCAGGGACTACCCTTAAAAGGGAAAGTTAAAGAATTTCAAAGCATATTGCAACTGTCACCAAGCAAGAGGGCAAGGACATCCAGAACAGTTTTCCCACAGATGTTTTTTTTCCTTTTCCCCCCACTGTGAGAAACCAGATGGAGCCTCGTGCTGTGATTTGTGTGTAGTGATGTGTCAATCCTATTCTTTTTCTTCCACCAATAAGCCCTCACAAAAACATGACTTACTGTAGGTTTT
Organism: Eupleurogrammus muticus; assembly: GCA_036785175.1. NCBI lineage: Eukaryota > Metazoa > Chordata > Actinopteri > Scombriformes > Trichiuridae > Eupleurogrammus > Eupleurogrammus muticus. The sequence goes on along the minus strand of JAYKQN010000009.1, from coordinate 9,169,338 downwards.
GTCCTAAAGTAGCTTCATATCATTTCTTCACAAGATTTTACACTTTCTCTAGGCTTTAGTTGAAGTTTCGATATCCATAACTCTTAATATAATTTGACATCTCTTCTGTTCATCTCATTATTCTGAAGGCGGCCTCATTTAGCCGTTTTAACAGTTCAATATTTTAATTTCCATGGTCTATAGTTCAGAATTTGGGGTCACCCAGAAAATGTTGTGGTTTCCTTTAAAGATCACATTTTTTGAAACAACATGCAAAATAAATAGAAAATACAGTCAAGACATCGACAGGGTTCAAAATAATGATTTTTTTCCCCAATTTAACACATTAACAATGTATAGGGCATTTTTCTGATTAGTTTAATGGTATCCTCATTGAAAAAACAGTGCTTATACATAGACATATCTAAGTAAAAATCACCTTGTCGTGATTGGGTAAGCTCTGTGTGTAATGCCCCGCCCCTCAGAGAGCTGGGGCCAATCAGAAGAACAGAGGTCAACTACAAGCACTCTGGGAAAGGACGTGAAGGACATACATGGATCCAGAGGAGGTTACTGCTTCAACTCCTGTTGTGATGTCACAACCGGAGCCATTTCTAAACGCGTTCAGCCGGGTTCTACAACCAGACCCCACCAGAGTGGGTGGGTGGTCCTCTTCCACAGCGTCTGTGTGTTAGCAGCAGCTCACAGGCATTGAGGAATCCCTGTTTTTATAACAGAGCCCCTTCACTGAACCTCTGGTATAAATTTGAATGGATAGATGTGACATCACAACCTCACAGAATCCGGGCACCTTGTTTTAAGGCACAGTTTCTGAATACAGGCCAGGTGCATTTCTCTGTGGATTGAGATCCCCCTTGACTACTTAAAAAAAAATCTCACTTTCTACAATAAGATAACTTCAAATTTCTCATGTGCAGAACCAAACCAGCAGTGGATTGATCCCACTCCCGCCGTAGAACTTCAGAACGGCGTCTCAGCAGAGACTCAGCGTTGCTAAAAAAGGAGAAAAGAGGCCTGGTGAACGTTAAAAGAAGACTTTGACATTTTGGTGCGGACTAAACAAAGAAGATATATCGCGCTAATTACAGAGCTTCGCTGTCTTTATACACACACACGTCCCGTCCACGTGGGCTGGAAAAATGCTTCGGATTCACCTGTATATCTTACTTCAGAAATGTTTAGAGACCGGAGGGGAAAAAGGAATACGGAGGGGGAAGGAACAGAAGGAACTGAAGGCTCCAGGCAGTAGTTGGCATTCAGTGTACCCCCCCCCCCTTTTATACCATGCCTTGCTGTGTAGAGCCTGATATACCACACTAAACCACCATTCCTAACTATTCCTTAAACTGAAAAGCTAGTCGTCATGAAAGTCGACTTTGACGTCGGCACAAACATTTTTCTAAAGTCTTTTACCTTTTCAAGCAGTGTTCCCAAAAAAAAAAAAAATCAGCCCCCTTTAAAACTCAATTTGTCCTTCATTAAATCACCCCCTCCCCACATCTTACCCAGTGGAACAAGAAACATTTTTGTTGTGCCTGTCCCAAAAGAAACACGCCGGGCTGTGTGTACATGAGAGACACGGGGGAAAATATCTAGCGTGTGCGTGTGTGTGTGTGTGTGTGTGTGTGTGTGTGTGTAGGGGACAGGATGGCCGGAGGTAGGGGACGTTCTAGTTCCATAATTCTCTGCTCTCTTGGGACCCTAAACACATAGGAACAGAAACCACAGCAAACATCAGGGAGCCCCTCCCTGTTGCATTTGTTGTTTATCTACAGTGATTCGCACGTTATATTAAATCCACTAAACCAGCCAAATCGACATAGAGGCCGTCGTCGCAACACTTTTTTTTTCCCCCCCCGGGCCGCGGCGCTGGACACCCCCAGCGTGGATCCTCAGAGGACGCCGCACATATCTGCACCGCCGCCGTTTGATCGTCCGATTCATCCCACGTCTTCCCTCTCATCTGCTGAGACAAACCGCATCCGCGTCCTTTTATCTCCCGTCATTTCCCGTTTACCTCCCTTTTTAGACCTCAGTAAGCCGGAGTTGACCTTCACATGTTAAAAGCACCAGCGGCGTATCCTGTATGCGTGCGTCCAGTGACCTTTCACTTTAAAGTCCACCCACAAAAGGAACATGTTTATTGGATTTGCTCTTTCCTCTTCATTGCATGTAAATACCACAATGGATACGAGATAAACTGGCCCATTTTGAAAGAAAATGTATGCAGTTCAGCTGTAGATTTCTCTCATCATAATGTTCAGCATCCATCCACTAATAAAGGAAAACATCACAGACTTTTAAGCTTGGTTGGACATTGCAATTAATCCCTCCTTTTTTAACCTTCTGAGACCTGGGGGAAAAAAGGGTGGAGATCTTAAGAGAGCAACACTGTAAAAATGTGGAATAAAATAAGCACTAAAATCCTGATGTTTACTGCAGTACACAGAAAAAAACGCTCTTTTGCCCTATAAATGAATAAGCTTAAATCATTATTTAATTGGCTTTGTTCTGCAAATTCATATAGATCACAACTGACTAGATAAATTATTCAAATTCTTTAAAAAAAAAAAAAAAAAAAGAAGGAAAAAACAAGAATTCTGAAAATCCTGCTTTCCCTATAAAAAATGTGACAAGTTTGACGTTTCTTCCATTTTAAAATGTGTGGGAAGGGAAGTTGCATTGGCCACACCCCCCAAACATGACGTCACTCTCTCAGGAACATCAGGACTCATTAAGCAGACATGTACACTCGGGGAGATATCAGCACAAACAGCGCGTACTACACTACACAAATATGAGCAGCGGGTCCCAGGAGGTTAAAGAAGCAGATATTTTCCAATACAGCTGTTCTTTCTGATGCCTGGACCACAGATTAAGTCACTCAATGTTGTCCATGGGGAAAATGAATTGGACTTTTACTTTCGCCCTTTCCTGAAGTTCATTATGTCCAGAAACCAGCTCCTCCCACACGGCAGCGTCACCAAACCGCCCTCGCCCTTCTGCGGCTGACGTGACTATCGCTGATTGAAATGTGGCCAGATGTTCCACATGCATGAAAATAACAACCTGTGCAAAGACGTAAGATGTTTATCTGTTCCGAGTCGCTGCCTTGGAATCATAGAACAGTGTTCACTGACCCTTTAAACATTTATCCACTAGCTCCCACACCATCTGTGGTAACGCAGAGTTACAAATCCAATTTGACACATATCCAATATGACATATATATACGGTTTGGTCCATATATAAGTGCTCATCATCTAAAAGAACTGAGCCTGTATATAAAGAACTTCTTCTTCACAAAATGTTAAACTAAAGCACCAACAGTCCAAGTGCCACCTACACTGATGCTCACAGCAAAACTAAGTTCGTAGAAGAGCAGGAATTTCACCCGGAGAATGAAAGAAAGAAGAAACAGAAGGAAAGTATTCGATTCCACATGGGTGGCCCGATAAAACAAAGTCAGTCATAAATCTTCAGCTATAAACACGGTGCTTTTAGACCTAATCCACGCAGAGTGGAGCGCTAACCGTTCACTCCGTCTCTTTTCTCTTTCTCTTCCTCTCTCCTCCACATTAGCGCTGCAACCAGCATCTTCGTTATACGAGGACCGGGATGAAAGGGGATACATTACCGTTAGTGGAAGACACGTCATTCATTTGCTGTTAAACTGAGAAATTTGTGAAATGCGACTCGAGAAATTTGTAGCACACTGATCTCTCTATCGTTCAGGTCAAGAACACATTAATTCGGAAATCCTTCGGGGGTCAAGTGCCAAAAGATGTCAGACTTCCTGATTTAAATCATAATGTTCCCATAACAATACCCAGCACTATATATTGAAATATATCCACTAATGCACAACACACATGAATCACTGGCAGTCTGTGGCTCTATTGGAGAGATGAAGACTGTTATGCAACAGGAGGAAAAGGGAAGATGGGCCACATTCCTGCTGCCTGCTAAAGTGAAATCCACTCAGAGAAGGCACACACACAATTATTCAAGGAGGAATCGTAATCCATCAAGTGGAAGCGGAAAAAAAAAAAAAAAAACGAGTGTGCTTTATTTGACTTCTTTCCATAAACAACTGTTGTTTTCAGTGACACACTTCGAATGGTTTGTTCAGCCGCCGTCAAGGAAGAGATGTTCTGTTCCTGAGACGTGTTCACTTTGCACTGACGGGACAAAAAGATGAGCAGAGGCAGTAGTACACTCTCGTCCTCTATTGATGTGATGATAATTAGTATACCGTCATAATGCCATATGATCACCTTCTCAATATTCTCATATTAAAGCCTGAGGTCAAAGCAACAGATCAATTGCCAATCTCTACTAAACAAGACCCACCTCTGGGCCAAGTACAAATGGAGCCTTTTTCTACCATCCTCTCATCCCCTGCCCCTCCCCCCGTCACTGTTTCATTCTTCAGCTCTCCCTCAGTTCTATTTTAATCCTTCAACTTTTTTTTTTTTGTTCAGCCTTTCCCTTCCAGCTCTCTTAGTCTTTCTTTCTCTCCACCTGATATTTGGCTCAATCTGCTTTTCACCAAGACAAACGTTATGACCTCACTTCACTGCAATGTTCCAGAGAGACAGAGAGAGAGAAAGCGAGAGAGAGAGAAGAGACAGCAAAAAAAGAAGAATAAGATAACATAAGAAGGAATGTTGGAGAATTTGTTATGCAAAAAAAACAACAATGCAACACACCGATATTTCACTACAGACTATGATCAATCAGGAATGAGATGAGAAATGGGAAGAAAAGAGAAGGACCATTAATGACAAACTTGCATGTGAAACAGCAGGCACTGCACTGTGGGTGAAATGAACCACGCTCCAGTCTCCAGAAAAGGGAAAAAACTCACTTTCTCCCCCCTCCTCTCTCTCTCTCTCTCGCCTTCTTTCTTCCTCAGAACTTGTCGGTGCCCCATTTTGGCCTGGCACGGTTATTGTTACATTCAGTCCAAATCACACACACCGTCACGGCGCATCGGTGCTGTAAACACGGCGTGTTGGCAAAAGTCTGGAGTCCAAAACACAGGGGCAAGGCACTGATATTTTCCAGACAAACAATATGCTGCACAAACACACAAAGATGAAGGAAAAAGGAGAAACTATTTATAACAAACACACACACACACACACACACACACACACACACACACACACACACACACACACACACACACACACACACACACACACACACACACACACACACACGCACATACATTCACAAAATACACGCTCTGCACAATGAAGTGCAGATACACACACGCCAGCCGGCAGTGCTGGATATCATCAAACACTTCAGAAACCACAACAACTTCCCGTTTCTCTAAACCCATTTCCTGCCTGGTGAGGTCAGTCGCCAGCTACCGCCGCTTCGCTATGGCAACAACAGGACAATGAATGGACAATGGAGAAAAACAACTGACAAATAACGAGCACCAGGCAAATATATGTGGATTAAAAAAAAACAAAACATCAATGGAAAACAGAGAAGCTTTGTGAGAGAATGAAATTGAGATGTGAAATTTTCCTAGTGGGATAGAATTTTTTTTGTTAGAAATAACATTATGGTCCAAATTACGAAACTATACACAGTGACAAGTCACAGGAAACCACAGGCACCGTTTGGCCACCCAGCCACACATCGAGCGATTCCAAAACTTTGCAAAAACTTTTACTGCAACAACAAAAAATGAGTTATGACGTCACGAAAGCAGAGCCTTGGGTGCTTTGTCTACAACCTTCTGTCCTTTCAAGGAGGAGTTGAAATGGCAATCACAGCATTTGTCTTGCTTTCTCAACTCCAATCCAGAGCCACATCTAAAAAATGTTCAATAACTTGCAGTCTAACTCACACAGTCATCTCTCCGGTATTACACATATAAATCCTCAGAAGTGGCTAGAACACATGTTTTATTTTAAGTTTAAGTCATAAATGCTGTTGACAGATGAAAAATATAGTAATTTACTGTCAATTTCTCATTCTGGTTAACTAGCATATATATATATTTTTGTTATAGCATTCAGCCCAGCCAGTTAGCCTATTCTCTGGATGTAATATAATAAAATAAAAAAAAAGATCCCAATGTTTAGAAACTGCTATAGCTTCAATAACACAGACACATTCACTGTACACACTCACACCCTAAATGTGTTTGAGTGAACTATTTATTATATCCACTCTCCACGACTATAATTCTGGCATACAATCAATATTGGATGAAACAAATAAATGATACACACACACACACACACAGTAGTTCTGGTCCACCCCTTAATGTCCTTTGTCTGAGATTTGTTTAATCAAACTAATAACATCCTCTGATGCTTGTTTAAAACTGCTCAGCCTTTAATGGCTTCTGTATTGTGGTTGCACTCCCAAATGCACTCTGAAAATAACCATATGCGTTCTGAATCACAGCACTTCGTCAAAGCACAGGCACGCATGTGCACTTTTGGATGGAAGCATTAAAGCATAGTAACGAGCCACCTGTACAGACAACAGGTTTTTATACAGCCTCGAACCCCATCCATCTTCTTTTATGATAATAAAATAAAAGCCAGTTTCACCATAATGGAACTGGAGAAGAAGGGCAGCACAGTTACAAATCATTCTCGCTTTCTCAAATACAAACCACATTTAAAACCTTTTATAAAACCAACCTTTCGTTTGATATTCATGAAACATTCTTTCACTCTCTTAAACTAGAAAAGTTGGAAAAGATTTGACTCTAAAATTCCCATTGACAGCAACATCTCTTGTACTTCACAAAAGCCAAATGCTAAATGTGTTTATTGCTGTGTGCCTGTTGTACTTGCTGTACTTTTGTACTACCCATCAATGAATGAGTATAAATAAAGGTTCAATACAATTAAAATCATGTCATCAGAACTCAAGACATGATACAACATTAAACTTACCAGCAGAGCCAGCCTTTTAAAATGACTGAAATAAATTAAGGAAAAAGAAATAGACTCACCACTCTAGGCTTGGTCATCTGTGATGTAGGTGTGGATGGAGCGTCCTCTGCACCCTTCTTCTGTATCCCAGCTTCTGTAATTCCACTGGTGACTGTCTCACTGGGCCCCTCAGGTGCTGACACCGAACCTTCAGCTCCATCCCTGGTACCAGGTGGAGCCCCTGGGCCCTCAGTGTCTCTCTCAGGGGTGCTCAGTTCCAGAATATATTTCTGGGTCACATCCTCCAGAGACGGGGCCTCGCCCGCTGGAGGCTTACTTGGAGGCTCAGCAGGGTGTTGGACTGAGAGGCAGTCTCCTTCCTTCAGTGGCTGTAATTGTGGTGGCGGGGAGATGGGCATAAAGGTGGTGGGTTCGCTGGCATGGCGGACATGCTTGGATCTGGTTTTGTGCTTGGAGTGCAGTGGAGGAAGTGGCGGTGTAAGGTCAGTGGACTCTCTGTGATCCCATTGCTCCCCTGGACCCATTTCTGGAGGCTCAAATGGGTCCTCTTGAGGGCTAAACTGAGCCAACCTATTTGGGCGCTTTCTAGCTGGCCGACGAATCATGCTTGGGGACAGAACCTCGGCAAGCTTGAGGTCAAAGTTAAACTTCGTCACCCCTTCGTCTTTCTCTTCTCCACCTATCACATCATCATCAAGATCATCAGATTTAGGGGTGCCTTCTGATTTGGAGCGGAGCTTCTGGTTTTTAGTATCGCTGTTTTCATGGTGACAGTAATGCGGCTGTGTCTGCAACGCATGGTTCGGCTGACTTTCGACCTGCCATAGTTCCTGCCTCTGCTCGCTTAGGATTGGCTCACTGCTAGAAGGTGGGATCTGGCCCGACTGGTCCAGCTCACTAATTGGCTCAGTGCTGCCAGACTGACCTCTGAACTGAGGGTCATTCTGGGAAAGTAAAGGGGCATCACTACGTCGGCTGGGGTCACTGAATGATTTCTTCTTGGGAGTTTTGCCGTTGCCATGGTCATCGCTCATCAGTCTGTCCATTGCACCTGGCTCAGCTACAATGCTACTAATCACCCCACTATAGTCACTAACAGCATCATCATGGAGTCCACCATCACTGCATATGGACAAGTCACTGGCCACACTACCTTTGTATTCTGACAAGGTGGCCACAGCAGAGGGCTCTGGGGCTCCTCCTCCTCCAACTTTGACCGATAGAGACCCTAACAGGTTGCTGTCCACAGAGGAAAAATTGTTGTTGCCTTCCTCTGCTACAGAGCAGCGCCGCTGAGGCATGGGGTCACTGAGGGAGCGGTAGACTGTCGACTCCCCATTTCCAACAGCTGCCATTGTTGACTCTGCATTGCTGCCATTACTGGAATCAGAGCCTGTGTTGTTATTACCAGAAAGAGAGAACTTGCGCCTTCGACGGATAGAACTGGGGGTAGCGGGGGCTTCAGCTCCTCCTGCAGTGCTTGTTGCCCCCTGCAACACAGCATTGTTGGGATGGATCTCCTCGTTGGTAGTGTTGATACCGGTGGAGTTCAGGTCCATGATGATGCTGTCACTCTCAGCCATGCGGGCAGCGTTAGGCAAGGAGGGAGGTACACTGACTTCATTCAGACGATTTGCACAACTCATGCCGTTATCTGTCATCTCATCTCTTTCCTGCTTAAACCCTTCCACCTCATGGAGAGCCGATTGCTTCCATACGGTGACAGGTTGCCCTAGCACATCCCTGGCGATTCGTGACCCCAAATTAACCCCAGCTGACCCCAAAAAGGACCTCTCGGAGGGATCACTGGGCCCAGTCTCTGGCTCTGTCACAATCCCTTCATCTGTTAAGCTAGATTCATGGCCTGAAAGTTCATCCACAGAGCGGTCGTAGAACATGCTTTCCTCTGAGTCACCTTTCAGTAAGGCTTTCTCCGTCTCTCTGCTCTGCCTCCTTGCTTTCTCCCTGTACTCTGTGCCCCTGCTGTTTAGCTTCTCCAAGTGCATATTTTGTCCATCCCTCTCACTCCTCTCCCTCTCTCTGTTCTCTCTCTCCCTCTCATGTTTATCCCTGTCCTTTGTGTTCTTAAACTCAGCCTCTTGCTCTGTCTTTGCCTCATCCTTAACCCTCACTCCTGCATTCTTCCTCTCCTCATTTGTTTTCTTGTTCTGGAAACATTCATCCCCCAAGTCACCCACAGTTCCCCTTATATCAATATCATGATCATCATCATCATCATCTTCTCTAGTGCTCATCTGGCAGATGTCTTGAATAACCTGCCTGGCTTCCTGCACATACCTCTCCTGCAATGGAGTTGGCATCACCTCATCATCATCATATCCATAATCCCTCACTCTTGATCCTCTTCCGGCCCTACAGTCACCGCCATCACTTTCTACTTCCCTGTCAGACACAGAAACCCTCCCTCCATCCAAGTCAAGCTGTTGTTCAGAGGAGCTTCTTTTGGTGGTGCCACCTGTCAAGTAACAACGCACGCCACTTGTAGGCTTGTCTGAATAAGTGAAGGATTTTGCACGCCGCAGGGTGGCAGTCAGGTCTTTCAGTGATGGACGACGACCAGAAGGCAGGAGGGTCCCACCATGACCCCGTGAGCCCATCCGGTATATCGATGACCCCTCCACAAGCCCAGATCTGTCCCCCTCATTTTTACGCACCTTGAGCTCTGACAGATCAGATTTCAGGAAGCTTAAGAGTGTCATTGTTTCAGATGTGATGTCAGGGTTTGACATAGATATCCGATTTGTGTCTTTATCTACCCGCTCCTCACCTGTTGTTCTCCTTAATGCCATGGTCTCCCCACCCCTGCCTGCGGCAGATATGAGTCTTTCTCTGGGAAGGGCACTGGAAGGGGGAGTGGCTGTGGGCACAATCTTGGGACGCACCTGCACAGGGTTACGGGAGAAATTGTCTCCATGACCAAAGCTAGGGGAGCGGTACATGGTAAAGTTACCATGGTAGGTTTTACTCAGCATGGATGAAGATGCAGTTCTGCTGGTGCTTCCTCCTATCCCACCAGTGTTAAAAAACACATTCGCTGACCTGTTGCCAGTCTGGTCCTCGTCCTTCAGTGTCTCAGTGCTGGAGTATCGGCTGCTACAACGAGAACCACCAGGACTGGAAACAAAAGGGGGGATGTTAACCTTTGCCACACGTGATACACCAGGCAGTGTCATGGATGCCACAGGTGAGGAGATGCGCTCCCATTGCTGCACCCTGGCTCTGTTGCTATGGCTGCCGTACGAATGTTCCCTTGAGTGGCTCTGAGATGCTGTGCCCGCAATCTCTGCCCCCGTGTTCTCCTGGTGGTTCCTCTCCAACTGCTCCATGGTCAAGGCTGCATCACTGTCACTGTCTTCTGATTCGCCATCATGATCATCATAATCATCACGGCCTGTTGCCAGAGCAACACCACTGACCTTCTTCTTCTTCCTCAGCGAGCGGCGGCGCACTGCCTCTCGATTGGGGGGCCCTAAAGAACCGGGGCTGTCCTCCTCGCTGCCTGAAGACCTTCCAATGCCCTTAGCACCCCACCAGCCATTTTTATTGCGTGATAAATATCCTCCTCCTCGCTCTATAGCACCTCTTTCTCCTCCTCTGTAGGAGATGGAAGAAGTCGGGCCAGAAGAAACACTCCAACCACCTCCCCCACCTCCTCTTCTCCTGGTGTGCTCCTCCTCTTCGTCTCCAGAGCTAAACCTCCAGCGGGACCTGAGGGCAGAGGCAACTCTTGCTGGGGCTCTTAGCTCAGTCGAGGGAGCTACAGTAGAGGAGGAGGAGGTAATGGCTTTATCTGGAGCTGGAGCAAAGAAGGGGGAGGAGGAGGAACAGGAGGTGGGGGCCTGCACTCTAGAGGAGCTATGTGAGGAATGTAAACTATCCCTGGGCAGCCCGACCCCCTGTCTATCCCTTCTCTCCCTCACTGTCGGCTGCTGAAGAGAGGAGGAGCAGGAGGAGGTGTCTAGGCTCACTGAACTGCTCCACGAAGAAGAAGCAGGGGGCTGAAGGTCAGGGTTGGGGTCAAATGTCAACCCTGTCGTTCTGGGGGTCTTATAGGCAGCCTCTGCCTCAGTGCTGGGACTGTGAGATGTGTATGGAGATGAGTTAACCCCCGGGTAGTGACTGCCCCGGGTATGACTACGAATGCTACTGCAGCTGCTTTGAACAGAATTTCTGCCGGAAACTCTGTCTTCGGCTAAACCGAGCGTCTCCACTTCTGCCTCCTCGTCATTCGAGTACCGCTGGTGGTCAGCTTTGGAATTATAGTCCATTCCAAAACAAAACGTGTCCTTAGTGGCGCCGCTCTCTCTGCTCTGCGCTCCAGCTGTGCATCTCTCCGGCAGAGACAGGTTTCTGACTTCAGCAGCAGAGCTGCAAGGTGCAAGCTTGTCGCTCCTGTCTGACAGAGGGGCACTCTCAGGGGGGCTGAGCGGGTCTGGGTGGCCTCTGATGGCCGGCTTCAAATTCTCACAAGTGTCAGCCTTGTGCTGCCCTCTTCCCTGTCTCTCATCAAAGAGTTGTCTAATTTTGTTGACACTGGGCCACTTGTCAGCGTACAGGGGGATAAATTCACTGTGGTGCGTGGAGGGATAACTTGTGTGAGCTTTGCAGGCCGGAGGGACCCCTCTACTAGCAACATCCTCTTCCTCCTCCGTAGTCAAAGTCTTTTTAGGATTAGAGGCGCATGCATTGATCTGTGAGTAATCTCTCTTACCGGACTTGCTGCCGTCGGTTGAAAACTGTGCAAAACGCCGCCGTTCGCTTCTCCTCTCCGAGTCCGACCCGGACACGGAGTCGGTGCCGGAGTTCAACTTTGGCACTTTGTCGGCGGCTGTAGTATCCTGGAAGTAGTCGTCCTCTTCCTCGTGGAAGGATCTGCGGGAAGGCGACGCGTCTGTCCTAGAGGCTCTGGCCCGGGGAAGGGTGCTGCTGGCCCGCGTCACCGGGGCTCCGTCTCCCGGCGAGGCTCCGCGCGTCCTGCCGCCGCCGCTCTTGCTGCAGAGCTTCTCAGTGAGCTGGCGGATGGATGGAGAAATAGACGAGAGAGGAGTGGAGGAGCCTCTCTTTGGATCTGCGGTCGGGAGGCCGGCGGTGGCGGTGGTGGCAGAGATTTTGGAAACTTTTCTTGACACACTGACATTACGCGTGGCCAAGGGCTGTTCTCTGCAGAGCCCCGGGGGGAGGGCGACGCCAGCTGCGTCCAAATCCTCTGATTTGTGCTGCTGGTCCTCACTGCCGTCGCTGGCGCTCCAAGACCCCAACTTTTTGAAAGAGACGCTGCGGTACACATTCTTCTTCTTCTCCCTTCCTGCCATGTCTTTTCTTTGTTAGATTCCACGCGCGCACATCTTAACCTCACCGGGTATCACCGATTCCAAAAAAAAAAAAAAGCACCTTTTTTTTGTTTTGAATTGTGGTCCCATTTCCTTCCACAACGCAGCCTGAAAACACACAAAAAAACACACTTTTTTTTTTTTAGATTTGTTCCAAATTCCGATGAAATCGCTCAGCGCTGCTCAGCTACCAACATGTTGACGACCCCCCCTCCTCTCCAACTCCCCAACCTCGAAACGAAAGTTCTTTTTTTTTCCTTTTCGTCTTCTTCCCAAACCTGTTCACAAGCACAACTTTTCCATTGTTGTCCCCTGCTGCGGCCAAACTTGTGCCCATCGCCGGGTCAGCGTTGCCTGTCACCCGCCGCTAATTCCCCCCCTAAAGAAAAAAACCCGTGCGTGGATTCCGTGTTTTTTGGCATGATTTTTGGCTTTTCCGTGACTTATGTTGTGTTTTGCATGTTAATGCCTGAGATAGGGCAGAAAGGGGGGGGGGGTGTGGGCGGGACTAGGGGTATAGGGGCTGTCATAGCCCCCCTCGGGGATTGAGAGGAAAAGCTTCTTTTTTCCATTTTTTTTTCTTTTTTGATAGGAGACAGATACCGTGGACATGTAATTATAGCCCTTCCCGTTACGAAAGTTTAAGAAGTTTGTACCTGCAACAATAGGAAACATGTTATTTGCACAGATGCTCCTTGGTTTTTACAGCATCCTTTTCCCTCATAGGAAACTCAAAAAAATATATTTTATCTCCTTGCCTCACACTACATGGTAGAATCTGCAGCAACTTTATTCAGGTGTGATTGTTGGTGAATCTGAGTGTCAGTATACAGAAAAAACAGCAAGAAAAACACAGAGGAAAAAGTTTTCACTCATGCACAATAAGGCCTCTGTGGTGCTTCCCATGTGGCTGTCTGGTTAACAGGTCCTTTTGTTCCAAAGGGGAATTCTGTGTTACATTCCCTTAGACATGCAGATGTTGCCTGCAGCGCCCCCCACAGGCGGATCTGCGGAATGTCAGCTCACATTGGTCACAAGAGTATATCCACGCCATATTAAAATAAGGGCCTAAGTCAAATTTTTTTTTCAGGATAAAATGATTGAAGCTTTCATGATGGCAGCTGCTTCAAGAACCTTCTATGATGCAAAAGAAGCTGCTGGTGATTGATAAAGGTTATAGGCTATAATGTTTTACAGTAATTTTGTCTGAATGTAACAAATTTATACTTGAGCTTGTAATATTGATGAAATGGCAGTTGAAGCCAGGTTTTAAGGTGCCTAAAGTCACAATAGAATGTTAAAACAAATCTACCATTATTCTTCATTGTTGTAACACAGTGTTCTATATATGTCCAGTCATCCACTGTCAAAGCCCTTTTCGATGAAATGATTATTAAATATTATATCATCTGCATTTGATTTTCCTTGGAAAAATGACATAGGCCATTATTTTAATAGGGTAACAATATCTCTCTTTAGGGGTTGTTTCCAGGCAAAAATTGAGATCAAATTGTGTCAGGAAAGTTGCAAGTAAAAAAAGAGAAAAAGACAATTTCCTGCATCAACTAGCATCTCTCAGATAATTGTAATATATGCAGAATTCTATAAAATATGCTGTTCACTTCTGATTAAAAAATATATATATATATTTCAGATTTAGAGTCTTTGGGTTGGAGAAACTTTCCGATATTTTATGGACCCAACATCTAATCGATTAACCGAACAAAATTATGATAACACACAAAATGATCTTGGTTTGATTGAAGTAAAGACACGATGAGCTGCAATGACTTCTTTAATCACTGTATTCAGTTAGTTTTAGATCGACATTGTTTTCACAGGCAACAAAATAAGGGATGAATGCAATGAAAATAACAAAAATGTAAAACCATAAATGTTATTTTTTTGTGAATATAATTATGTAACAAAATTATATTTCTACATATACTACTACATGTTACAGTATTTTACAAAATAAAAAAATCTACTAAATAACACTGATTGACACAAATATGCAAAATTCCAGCCGTATGAGACTCCACACGTGAAAAAAAAACAAACAGAAACAAAAAAAAAACTTCTTGTTGCTAAAGCTTAAAGCACAATATACAATATATCACTACATCACTTATTACACATACTGCACAGACACATTAAGACATTTGTAATATTTAAGCGCATGATCTCATATTATGCAAAAATTGTATTCACATTAAGGTTCCATATTGTACACTCTCCTTGGTTTTATCTGAAGTTGTGATATCCCTAGCAACATATATTTGTGGTTTCAAGTTAACTAGCCTCTCGACCGATTGCCCAATTAATATATTTGTGACATCACAACTTTACGGAAGCACAAAAATATAAATCTCACTAACCTAATTACTTATTTGAACTCAATAAGATATTATTATTCATTTTTAAAATTTGAAACAGGCTTTGCGAAATATTAATAATTAATAGTTATTCATGTCCATTTGTGTTTCATTTAAAATATTATAACATTAAAAGTTATTTCACCAGACCACACTTAATATTATTATCATAACTACCACAATATAGAAAAAAAGTATTATACATGTATGGTTCATAGAGTACCTCTTTACAAGTACACAGGTTCTTCTCATGGATGTCACCAATCTCCATTAGTTACAGTATTTTCTATTTTCTATAACATTACACTTCTGTCAACAGAAGGGATTTCTTTAGGAAATAAATAATCTGAGATTTCCTGAGAAGGGTTCACAAACCCACAGGAAGTGGAGCCTTAATTTAGACCCTGCTCTGAGGTCTACAAATTCATTTCTCCCTCCTCCTAATCGTCTGATGTATCCAAAAAGGATTGATGGTAAACATTTATTCGCGTTGGCACATATGTTTCAATAATGTTTTTTACAGAACAGGTGGGGCAAACCTAGGAGGAGGATTACTTAACAGTTTTGCTGGCATGTTTCTGTTTTTAATTGCGGTTCCATTCTGGAAACAGTTTTCAAATCAAACAAAAAAATCAATGTCAAAAGTCATGGAGTCGACACACCACCCAGTGGTTAAAACATGCAACAACAAGCCCTGCAGCTAGGAAAGGATGTAAAAAAATATAATATTTATATAATCTGACTTATTAAGAGAAGGGGAAAACAATCAGAAACTTTCATATGATGAAAGTATAATATAAAAAGGCACATTAATTGTGTTCAGGTAAAGATTTTATCTAACTTCATTCACTCATGTCTCTAATTCTATTTTGTTGGACATTTAAACTATAAACACAAACTCACCTTTTAAAATAAGTTATAAACCTTTGGCATTTTATAGGACATCATGGATTTTATCCCAAAAATGCTCATGTCTCTTTCACTCGCTGATTAATGTCTCCACTTCCATATCACATATGGTCACTCTAAAGTGACTGTAGAGACCTTGTTATACGACATTACATCTTCCTGTTCAGTTCACACCACATAGTGAGAGAGCAATTTAACTTAGAAGTACAGTGCATAAGATCAAGTGGCATTTAGCAGCATGATGGGATAAATATTACTGCGTATATTCAGTGGGTAGTAACCCAAAAGCACGTCAGTGGTGTATGCGTCAGTCAAGCTATTCCTATAAAACTGACATTTTATTTTAATTATCAGCATCATGTTAACATAATAGCCACAACTATGAGACAAAGAAAACACACATTTATTCTTGAATGCCCAAAATGCTTGAATCCCCCAGGTGAAAATCACACCCATAGTGTATGATGGTTAATGCCAATACAAGATAACGCAATTAGGAGAATACTGACTTTCATTTAGGCTTTCGGTATTTCTCCTCCTCATTGTTGCAGTCTATGTTTACTTTTCACATAACAAGATTACAGTTTTCACGCAGCACGTTTGTTTGCCAGTGCCTCTCAAATGTTTTTTTTTCTCTTCCAGTGGATAGAAGTTACCATCCTGAAAGACATTGGCAACTCATTCGTATTCATGTATCATTTCACATCATCTTGGGATCCACCACTGATGGTCACATGATTTCTTGCTGGGTCACACGCTGGTGCCCTTCTCCCTGAAGGTGGTGACCCTGAGCACGAACCTCCGGGTGCTCTTCCGGTAGCGTGGCTGGGTGAAGTAGAACAGAATGGGGTCCAGGAAGCTGTTCATGCTGGCGAACGGCCTGGTGCTCTTGTAGATGATGGAGAACCAGTTCCTCATCTCGCAGGGCGCGCCCGGCAGCGTGCGCACCACCAGGTACATGGTCTTCGTGAGGTGGAACGGCAGGAAGCTTATACAGAAGACCGTCGCCACCACGATGATCATTTTCACCGCCTTGTCCCGTTTCTCTCCGGTCGCCGTGGAGACGCCCTGGTAGAACACCGGGCGGCAGAGGATGTGGGCCATCCGGCAGTAGCACACCATCACACCCACGAACGGCAGCAAGAAGCCCAGGCAGGTCAGGGCCATGCCGTAGGGGTAGTAGTCCACGGAACGGCTCGGCGTGCTCAGGTCGTAACACACCGTGCGGTTTCGCTGCGTTCCCGTCGCGGCGAAGTGAAACGTCGGCGCACACAGGAGGACGACCACCAGCCACACACCCCCGCAGACGGACCACGCCATCCTGCGCCCACCGTGCTTGTGCCACATGGCGAGAGGATGGCAAATGCCCACATAGCGCTGCACACTGATGCAGGTGAGGAAGAGTATACTGCCATGAAGATTACTAGAACAAGAAAAAAACATGCAAAAGTTGAAATTAACAAATTCTTGATCTCTTGTTCAATAAAATAACAGTTAAGGTGTGTATAATAGTTCCACTGGATTATAACTGCAGTTAATGATTATTTGGAGCTAACTGATTCGAGGTAAAAAAAACAAATGAAAACCTGAAATGAAGCTAGTATGCTTTAAAGGTTCTTGATGGATCAACAAACAGCAGCTGAACTCTACTACAACTGTTTATCAAACAAAAAAGCAAAGGTATGACAGAATTATTGTTAGTCGCTTTAAATAAGAGGTTGTTTAGTCTTTTTCAGTCAGTCATTTTCTAAACCTGCTTTTCTCTCATTAGGGTCAAAGAGCAGCAAAAAAGGCCAGCTTGTAGCTGTAAAGTAATAATCGTTTTGCACAGGTGCTTAGAGAAATAATCAGCCAACAGCCATTCAACCTCACCTGTAGAACTGAAACCTGACCAGCTTACAGGCAAACTCCCCAAAGGGCCAGTAGTCATGGCTGCCATAGTTGTAGATGAGCAAGGGGAGCGACATCACGTACAGGAAGTCGGCTATGGCCAGGTTGAGCATGTAGATGTTGCTGCGGGACAGGTTGGGACGCCTCCTCCATATCTTCAGTATGACAGCGGCGTTGAGGGGCAGGCCGAGCAGGAAGACCAAGGAGTACACGGCAGGGAGCAGGATGCGCTTGAAGTCCTCCTTGTAGGTGCAGCGGAGGACGGCCAGCTCGCTGAGGCTGCTGATGTTGCTGATGCTGCTGATGTTGCTGATGCTGCTGATGTTGCTGATGCTGCTGCTGCTGATGCTGGGCAGTAACCGGCCTGCTGCGTGTGGCTCCGTGTGGTGCTCGCTGGTGGAGAGGAAGTCCAAGGAGAAGGGTCTTGAGATGAGAGTTTCCGTAGGGAAGGAGTCAACAAAATGTGGCATCTTCACATTCTGCAGGAGAGACAAGAAGAGAGGAAATTGTAACTTTGATAATGTTCATAATAAACATGATCAATGAGAGTAAAGATATATAAATATAAACCACTGAATTGTAATATAAATAATAAAAAATATTATAAATATTAGTAAAGACGTATAAAGAATATGTTTGAATTATATACTCCCTTAAAGGGATATTAGTGTTTTTCTACCAGTGCTAGTGAGGGCATTATTAACCTTAAACACAAAATGTCATGGTTTTGGGAATGTCCCTGTCAGAAGGTGATGACCCCTCCCCTTCTCACCTGTTTATAAGTGGGAACCGAATAGCAGAGGAGAGAGTTTTCCCCCGGACATGTGGGTGCGGGACAGGCAACGCGACGAGTGGGACTGCCTGTTTAGTCCACCTGGTGCGAGGTGGATTTTTGTTGGAAGACCACGTCGGTCGCTCACAGTCCCCCTTGGTTGTGATGTCACATATTAAACTTTGCTTTTGCAGAGATTCTAACATTTTATTGCCAGGGCTTGCCTCAACATTTACAACATGTTCTACCAAAACAAGTCTTCCCGGACCCTATTTTGCAACAGCATCACTGAATCCTGTGCTTAGCCCCAAGAGATTTGTGATCAGAGTCAGGGAATACAAGCACACCAGAGCAGTTTTTTAATGCAACATTATAGCATTAGTGATGATGTATCAGTGGAGTGATGACGTATGTTCACAAGGTGGAACATGTAGAGGCAGGAAAGGAGGGGAAGGACCTTGGGACAGAGTAGTGGTGGAGGAGGTGCAGCCTTGGCTTTGATTTGGAAGGTGATAACATGTAAGTACGTGTGTGTGTGTCCACCTAAACACAGACATTGAAAATGAAATTTAAAATTTGTACGTTTACACAAAATGGTTTAATTTGTGCTTGGGAGTTCTGTAGAAACTCAACCAGAAATCCTCCAGCAGAGGGCAGAAGAGATCCACGTGTGCTTGATTAGCTCCAGCCATATTTCAAACATCTCAGTGTAGCGGTCACCTTGAAACCTGCCATCACTGGACTTTTAGCCCAGAACCAAAGCTAAGTAAATTATGTTATGACAAGCTTTAACACTTTGTGAGCTCTTATATGGAGGAGGAATATCAATCAAAGGTCATTAAAAGCATTTCTCTTCTTTTCTGGCCCTTTTTGGTTTCTTCTGCACACTTCCTCTATACTTCCTCTATAGCAAGCAGTAGATATCCAGAAGCTGTTTAGAAAGGTGGAAAGCTTGGAGGTGGTGTGATATATGTGTAAAGATATTTTAATGTGCACAGTAACTGCAGCTGTCATAAGTATGTCCAGTATCTACTTGTGCTTTATTACTCTCCACCTGTGAGCCAACCCACAGCACATCAGTCCTTCCAGCATTTTTAGTGCAAACTGGACGGCTGGAAGTTTTGAAACAAAAAACATTGCAAACTGTCTGGACTCCCACTCACAACTCACGATGTCTGGAATTCACACCATTGGAAACAGAGATTAATCAACGATCTTAACTGCTGCCTCCACTGCCAACATTAATCACATCCATTTCCTCCATGGCAGCATGTGGGTGATTGGTTTACGCCACTCCTTCCATAGCCTTGCCCGGCTGATTCATGCCATTTCCCAACTAACGCTCTTCAGATAGAATAAAAAACAAACTGCATGTGCATACATGTGTCAAAGTGGGTGCATGCCTGGTGCTTTAAGAAATAATGTTTGATGTTGCTGCTGTTCTTACAGCCTGTTTTAAATTAATTTACCTCCTCTGTGTGTATGTCACATTCCTTGTGAATGACATGATTTCATAATTCTCTGTAGAGTAATTGAAGGTAAGGAGGAGGAGAGTGCCAGCAGTCTATAAAACATTTCCAGGTTAAACCAATGAGCAGCAACCGGGAATAACAAAGTTTAGGGAAAAAAAGCACTGATACTTTCTTTTCTGTAATTTTCAATTTCATTTCCCTGATATGAAAGACGGAAACACCAAGCTTCCCGAGAGCTGAGAAATTAACTTCATGACTCAGCATTTCTGTTAAAATTGCAGCATTTCTAAAATGAGGAGCAAAGAGGGACATATGGATGCCCAACCTCCAAGGATCTATTGTAATGAACACTACTTTTTTTTCTCCATGTGTCATTTCATAATTAGGCTGCTATTTTCGCTATAACTTTCCATATGTTTAAACCACCAAAGATGAAAATATTATTGAATGAGGCACTAGCATTATAGAGAACATATTATTTCCTTCAGTAAATAACTGAACAGGTCACCAACAGATCTCTTTGCCTAGATGTACACTGGTTTGCTCATCTCGAAATCTACACAAATAAAATATGCACATATTCAGTTTCAAAGAGCCACTGTAGCAAGCAAATCATTTGTCTACACTGGTGTCAATTTGAGTGTCAATTCATTTTTAAAACTGATGAGGGAAACAGAAATGTGAACGTTTTTCAGTTCAATTTCATCACTGATGCTAATACAGAAGCCTCCATCTAATCATAATTCTCTGCACATTGCAGAGTGCATGTTCTTTAGTGTGCAGATGTTGAATTACACAAAGTTGAGAAAATAAACAGACTTCGTCCTGTAAAACTCATGTTTTATCAGTTTAAAAGTCTGAACTGCAATTAAAACCATCGTTAGCTTGTGTTTGACATAGTCATGTTCCCAATTTTCACTCCCGAGAGCAAACAGCAATCACGAAGCCCCGAGTGATGTTTGCTCACCAATACTCTCCAGACTGTTTCCATTTCATAATCAGTATTTGCTCTTGATTTACTAGCAGTATATTAGATAGGCACATAAAAGGGCAGAAAGGAACACAGACACAACACAAACACGGTGCCATGTATGCAATACCTGTGATTGTATTTGTATTCGCAGAGACATCTCACATATCTGAGTGTTTTTATACTCACACCATATAGATGAATATAAATCAGGAAAACCTGCCAAAGTACGTTGCCTATAAGTATAGTAAAAAAAATACTCTTCTCTCAAAAACAATGCATGTAATGTTAATAATAATAAACACGCTATATATTTTTTTTAAGCTTAGTATCCCAAACATGAAAATGAAAGTTGCATGTTAGTAACTTGGAGCCACATGTTTACTCCCTCATGACTCTGGTGGCAAACACTAACTAAAACATCACTCACTGACACTTAATCCTGCAAAGCCAGGGTGTTTGGCTCTGGCATTATGGGGGTGGAGGAGTCATCTACTTTTGCTCCATGACTCAGTGCAGCTTTTTCTGCCAACATAGATGTAGTACTTTGGCAGGTTTTCCTGAACCATGTCCATCCATACTTACTTACTGTTCCAAGACACTCAAAAAGATGAAGGTTTGATTAAATGTGGCAGACAAACAGAGTTGACTTTAGCAGCGTTTCAATCAACAAGCGCAGCTGCACTTTTACAGTTTGTTTGAGCAAGAGAACTTTGAATAATCAACACAATGTATTTTATTGTGGTTACTGCTGCAATTGCATTTTACTTTGTGTGTCCACAAGTAATTTTAAAAAAGTGCCATTGGAGAATGCGGGCATTGATCCCGCTACCTCTCACATGCTAAGCGAGCGCTCTACCATTTGAGCTAATTCCCCTACACACATGCTTTAAAAAAAACTCAGAATGAGGGGTTGTTTTGGAGTACACACCCACCGTCCTTCCCACAGGGGTAATGTTACCAGTTACTGACAGCGACACTCCCTCACGCTGCAGTGTGTTTCTCTCTCTCAAACGCATGCTTTGACAGGAGAGACGGAATGCTGCACACTGTCAGCCCTCAGGCCTGCCGAGAGGCACATCTAAAGGTTATTTATAATCCATGAGTGCATCTCCACATAGTTGAATAAACTTAACGCAACATGGTTATAAAGCCTTGTTCAGCCTGCGGATTTGGTAGCAGTAGGACTTTAACACCCTAGCTATGGCGACGGGGAATGTGTATGTCAACATCTGTGTATGTCAACATCTGTGCATCTGCAGTAAAAAGTTTTGTCTCATTGTCTTAAAAGTGAATATTTCCTGTTTTCTTATGTATATAATATTCTGAATATTCTCTATACCACACCTGACATGTAACAGTTAATCAACTGATCGAGAAAATGTTCTGCAGGTTAATCGAAAAGGGAAAAAATTAATTTCTTGATAATATAGCTGTAATGTACACTCCTGCACATAAAATTGGCAGAAACACTTCACAATGCAAAGACACACATCTATGCACTTTATGTTTGCAAAAAACTATAATTACAATTTGTCAATTGCTTTACCAATTTATAGTGAATTCACCGGAGTACAGAAATAAAAGGTGCTGAACTTTTATTTTGTTTGGACTATATACCAATTAAAACATACTGTAAATTCTATTCATTTCTCTCAAGTCTGTTCCACTAGATGTCACTAAATGCCAGTAAATCATATACATTGTGCCTTCAGGTTAAATTCTTTTTCCTCAATTAAACCAACCGATAAATAAATTAATTGCTTGAGCATGCAATGACATTATAAAATAAAAAAAATAAATAAATATGGGCAAAGCATCGGCCCAGGAACAAACACATTGATTATCTCAGATAATATGGTCACACTAATAAGAGTCTATCAATCCTGGCGAAAGAGCTAGTGGCCATTATGGTGCAGCTAAACCAATTAACGTCCCCATAAATAGAAACTTGGGCAATGAGGAAGTCAAATGCACTCTGCTTTCTGTGTGGTCAAGTCCAGAATAAAACTTTATCTTGTTGCAGGATGCTGAACTGACTGCTTGAACGCAGTCAACTGTCCTGATAAACAGCTCCCACATACCAAGAAAACAGCGCACATTTAGGCTAATCCTCCTTTTTTGGTCTTCTCTGAAGAATGATGAGTTTATATTGATGGTTTTGTTTCTACAGAAAAGCTCCAAGTACTAATATGGTCTTTATTTATAACAAGGCTAGACAGCAGGACAGTTTTACTCAATAATCTACTGTCGTAAATCCTTTCTGGAAAATAACAGTTACATCTACTCCACTGAAAACACACAGCCAAAATGCCATCAAAATAGGCATGGATTATGCAGGTGGAACATCATTTTGTTGGTAATTTTTTTCTCCTAACATTTGCTGTAACTTGTAGAAAAAGACGTGTCGCTGCACGTTGCTGTAAGGATTTGGATTGAGGATTTCATCAGTTCTGTGAGACAGAATTCCAGGTGTGTGATTCTCGTTAAGTTGTTATCACAAACAGTTCTGACGAAAGAGGATGATGAGTAATATACGGAGACGGCACAATATGACGTTGAGTATTGAAACCTAAATCCGGATGCATTCCACACAAACAACCTTCTGTCAGACCTCATTTGTAGCAGTTTGTGTTTTATTTTGCCCTAACCACTCAGTAACCAGCGCTATCTGTGACCAGTGAAGGTTAGCGGCAGGAGAAATGGTGACAGACGTGGATGTGATTGACGCGGCTGTTTTGACACAACTGTCGAATCTCCATTTGTCTGATCAGAGTGAGAAATGTGAACACCTCCCAGCTATTGCAGCCACTCACTAAATTAACATCGGAATTCATTCCACTCCACCATCAATCCTATACGGCCTGACCACTGCCAAGGGCACAAAGCCAGGTCTAATTCATACTGGACAAACCAGAGAAGTGGGTGAACTTACTCACTTCAGAGGTCTACGCTGCTACACTGATGTTAAGTAACTCGTGTTTTCTGCTGTTGTGGATATATAGGCAGTTGTTTTGAAGGGTAATTGTCACTGGTTGATTGTAATGGTGGCAAACATGTTGTTTCGAAGCAGTTGCTGTAACGTCTAGATAGGCAACTCTCGTCAGACAAAGCTTATCAAAAGCTTAGCAGACTGGATCGTAACAGTTCGCCTGTGCCTTGCGGTGGCTGTTGTCATGGGTTCGCGGTGCAGACGACATGTGAATGTGGTTCTGGGTTGAAAGCAGAGAGTCACTAAAGCAAAAAGAGACACACAGAACAGAGAGGTCTTTTACTGGCTGATTGCCCAATGGATCTCTGACCACCTTAAATCAATTATACTAGTTTTTTTAACATTAGCTCCGGTTGCTTTGGTTTCCATTTAAGACAAATGTTTAGAGTTATCCTAAATCCTATTTGGAGGACAGATACAGAATTAAGATGCTGGTTTATTGGTAGCTACCACAGCACTTTTGCATATTGTCTTAGATAAGGCTGCTTACTTAACTTCATTCTGTACAAAACTTTGTCTCTATGACCAATCTGATGTTGAATGTGTCTCTAAACAAGTCTGTTCCCAGTCAGACAAATAAAACAGCCACAGGAGCCTGACCACTGTCTGGCAGAAAGGAATCTTTACTAAAAGCACAAACAAGTAGTAATGGCGCCAAACTCCTGCGGTGAGTGCACCAGGTCTTGCAGAATAACTTAACATCTCTAATTGAATAATAATGAATATTTTGTCAATCAATAAATCAATAATTCGTAAGCATTTTCAAGGAGAAAAAAAAGTTGGCTTTGAGACATTTAATGAAGACATCTTGGGCTCTGAGGAACAGTGATCACTGATATTTCGTGGACCAAACAACTAAATACCAATCGATAAATAAATCAGTGGTAAAAAATAATATTTATTCACAGCCCACTGACGTGTGTGTATGTGTGTGTGTATCCTACACTTTTACGGGAGGTCTTTCATTCCCAAGCAAAAATGGCCTGCAGCAAACTTGGTGTCATCTCACTCGCTTTGATGGTGCCCCAAAAGGCCTTTTTACTCTCACTGTTGTCGGTGCAATATAAACCATCTTTGCTGTTCTAGTGCAGCACACATCAAGTTATTAACATGAGACTGGTGTTATGAAACACTGTCCTGGGTGTTCTCAGATGGCTGATACTGATATAGAGACTAATGGTTACTCTGCAGATGCACATACTCGACCTGACCATACTGGAAATCATGGTTGCAGGCTTCATAACAGAGGAGGTGGAGATAAAAGCCTTTTATACCAACCCTCCTGGGGGAGAGAACCCAACAAAAGTAAGGAGCTCGAGGAATTCTTCATTGGAAAGAAGAATATATGGTGCACATTACTGTGATATTGGGATATGAACTACCAGTGCAGTAGGTCCTAGACCTTACCTCCTACCACTAAAAATACCACTCCTTCCACTTGGAAGATCATGAGGTGAGGACCAGGATCAGGTTGAGCAAGAAGGGTCCTGACAAAGGCTGTGAGTGAAAAAGGGCGATAAGACCTGCATTCTTTTTGGAGGTCTAAGTCAGGATAATAAGGTGGTGCAGCTTTATAAATACATAATGCATCTGGACAATAAATTGGTGCGGTTCTTGAACACAGCTGCCCTCTAGGGTCAAAGCTGGCTCTTTCACCTAAGGACGTCCTTTGACATCTGCAGTAAAAGGCTGTACATATTTTATCAGTAGGTGGTGGCAAGTGCCCCCTTTACACTGCTGTCTGCTGGGTAGGCAGCATAGCAGAGAAGGACACCGGCTGGGGAAAAAGGCTGGCTCAGGAGGTTGGGCTCAGTGGGGACTCTGGTGGAACTATGCACAAAGAGAAAAGTGCAGGCCATTCCTGGACAATGTCAGTCTTCCGGACCACAGCGCCCAGCAGGCCAGAGAGGCAGCTGCAGTGGACAGCTCATCTCAGACTTTGCTGCAAGACTGGATGGTTCAGGAGATGCTTTGTCCCCACAGCCATCCGGCTTCACAACACATCAGCCAATGGCAGAGGCTCATTACCTGAGTTGTTGCTTGCCCCTCTCTCTCTCTTCTACACCCCCCCCCACTCCCCACTCCCCACTGCTCCCTCTCTCTTTCTCTCTCCCCATACCCATCAGCCTCACCCACTGGACTGGTTTTGTTCCCATTTCCTAAAGGAGGTCACATATCTACCTATCTATCTAATACTTACATTTAAAAGGGTTTCAGATGTCCATACGAAGCTATAATGTTGTGAAAAAGCATTACAGTCATGGGTTGATGTTACCATTAGGTCTGGGTAGCCAACAGCCTGGGCCCCCCAATGGGCTGGGCAATATATCCAGACTGTTCTAGCTGTTCTATTATTTGCCTTTACCCACATAGTATATACATCATATATGTACAACGTTCCCGGGGAGATGGAAATCTGGGCCTCTCTGCTCAGCCTGCTGCCCCCATGACCTGACCCAATGTCAATGAGTAGCCTATAAGGAAAAGACTCAAACAAAGCCTATTTTTGGACACTTCTAACTCTATGGCCATGAATCACACTGGAAAATCGGGCAGCTATCCCATAATGTAGCCTCTAATTTCTAATTACACAGCTGAACCAGGTATTTGAGAGAAATTAGAGGCACAGGCTAGAGAATGGTACATGTGGATGTGCAGAGATGTGTCAACAGGGTAAGAAACCGCTGTACAATCATGAAGCTTCAGCTGAAAAAAGGTTCTCATCACCACATGTGTTTAGCAGAAGTGCCAACAGGACAAGTTTAGACCACTCCTACAAAAAACATTCACACTAATATTCCTGAAAGGGTGCTAATTGTCTGATGCCTCATTATTTTTCCTCAACATGTTTAGAATGTTTCTTTCATGTTTCCTGTTAAGCACTGTGCTACCGTTCTGAAGGAAAAATGCTATAAAAATAAACTTTTCATAATATAATTTTTATTATTGTCATTGTGAAACAATGATGTTTTCATGTCAATGATGCATATCATCATACTTTCATGTCACAGCATTTCATGGCAGGATATTTCATCAGACTTCTACTAGCTGCTGCATGCACGACTTTTACTTAAGCAGAGTTTAGTCAGTCTGCTATTAATGCTGCCTTCACGTGATGTGGGGAAAAAAAATATTCTTTCTTGTGTGTTGTGTTCAAGTGCTATGACTTTGTTATGAAAATTATGTTAAAGCATTATGTAGCTACCATTTAAAAGTTTAGGGTCACTCAGACATTTTTTTAATTAACGAACAAGTTGCAAAATGAATAAAAACTATATATAGTCATGACATTGACAGGGTTAGAAATAATGATTTTAATTTGAAAATAAAAATTTTCTCCTTCAAACCAGCTAAATTGTTTTCAGCTGTGTTAACATAATTGCACAAGGGTTTTCTAATCACCCTCTAGCTTCAAATGTAATTAGCAAATACAATTTACAATTACAACCATGGAGTGATGCCTGCTGAAAATGGGCCTCTATACACCTCTGTAGATATTGCATTAATAAATAGAAATATACATTAACAATGTATAGAGTGTATTTATGAATAGTTTAATTAATATTATCTTAATTTTAAAAAACAGTGCTTTTCTTACATTTTAAGTGACCCCAATCTTTTGAAAGGTACACACTAACCAACTAAAAGGCAGCAAAGAACAGAACAATGCTTACGATTCAAGACACTTTTACTGCTCGAAGGTCAAAGTTTATTTCATCTTATCAGCTCTTGCATCATAAAAAAACCATAAAATCTTACATCTTTCCTGTTGCAATCTCGACGGTAATTGGGTGCTCCATGTGCAATTTTTAATGTCGGTTTTGGGTATTTACGGTAATTACCTTAGGAGTTGAACGCGCAATAATTGTCTACCATTGTCAATTAGAGAAAGGGTTCAAATAAATTTAAAGGAAGCCCAAAAATCACCAAATTCATCCTTGAACAGAGTGACACCACATGTGCTGAACTCCCTAAACCCTTATAAGGGGCAAACAGGTTTTCATGAGATTTTACATTCCGAACTTTAAAAATAATAATAATAATAATAATACAACTTACCTCGAATAACTGCGACACAATGCGGCGGCAACATCAACAAGTTGTCGACTTGGCCATGGCACTGGACTCCTGCTCCTCTTTAGTGATAACGAAGACCTGTTTTTGGTGTGAAAACAAAAAAAGAAAAAAAAAAAGAAAAGAAGAAGATGATTCAAGAGTGAGTCGAAGCTGTTTTACCCACAAACGCTGAGTAACTGTTGCTGCTGACAGTCCTACCTGATGTGAAGTAGCTCTGCTCGGCTGCACACACTCCTCACACACACACACACACACACACACACACACACACACACACACACACACACACACACACACACAAACTGCTGTCCCCGCCGCCGCCGCTCCGAGGTATAAATTACACTCGGCGAACGCGAGCGGTGAAGCGGCGCCGCGCATGCGCAACGCGCCTTGAGCCACCGAACGATATTATAGACGCGCAAGTGTTTTTTTTATGACGCTATTTATAACTTGATAATGTGTCCGCGGCATGGATGGTCACAAGGGACAGAGTTTAAGAGACGTCCGAAGTTAATGAAAGCGGCAGGTGCAGCGGGTTTTACCGCCTTCCGAAAGCATGACGCAGCAATATTCACGCTGTAAACTCTCAGCTTTAGTTCAGAATGCAAGATTTCTTCATAGTACATTTGGTGTCATGAAGTTAACCCTATTATTTGTCCCTACAGATTTTTAAATAATAATAATTATAATTATTATTGTTGCTGTTATTATTATTACATGATTTAATGAACTAATTTATATTATTTTGTTTTCTTGTTCCATAATTTTTTGTAATAGTGTTTTTTTCTATTGTGCCCATGGCCTCTGTGTTGGTCTGTTTGCTGCTTTCATTAGGATCCCCCAAAGATCCAGCCTCACAAAAAAACAGAAGAAGAATTAAAAAAAATTATAATATTACAACAAAAAACTCAGTAAGCAGGATGATTCTTCTACTGATCTTTGCTCTTATAGTTGATTACACTATACATTATTTTATTCTACAGTATAATCTAGTTATAACTATATGCACATATATAAGTACTCTTTTATTACTCTCCTAAAAGTGGCTCTAGTGTTTGTTTTAGTAATGTGGTTTGGCATCAGCAGCGTCATTAAATGAAAAACACACAAGGTAAACGGTCTAAAAATAAACTGTAAAAGGTACATCAATACAGACACAGTCAGTCAGTGTGTAAGAGCCAGTGGTGACACAGGTTCAGAATTCATTTAATACTTGAGTTCAAGTTTCACACGGGCCCTCGACCACGTCTGACCAGACGCTACAGAGGTCTCCGAATACAGATTCAACACTTTAAGTTTGTATAAGTACTGGAATAAACCTTCAAAACACCCCCCCTATGTGTAGGTTACAACAATAGAGACTATGCTTGCTATAACTTTGTCAATATGATCATACTTTAGTTTATTCAACACTCAGGAATAACACGGCCGGTTTGTTTGTCTGTGTTTTTTTATGATTTGATGTAGGATTTTATTAGCCTTTTATTTGCACTCTTATTTAATTTCTTAACATACTGTAGTTGTTTCCTGCTCAGCGTCCGGTTCCCACCAAATTACAGCTGGGGTCACAGCATTTGGACACCAGAGTGTTGCACCACATAATCTCAGCTATCAGCCTCCTGAAAACATCACAAAAGAAAAATTAGTATCTGTTCAGAACGTACTGATAAGAAAAGCTTTAGGACCTACAGATAATTATTGTCATCCATGATTACTCAGGTAATACGGTGTAATAAGATCAAGAGTTCTGTATATTTGAGTGAATCGATGCATGGACTTATCTTATCATACTAGATATGATCATTTTGCAGGTGACGTCATAGAATAATATGGTTTATTTAAAGGAATAGGAAGAGTCTGAGTGCGACAGTGAACGAATCCGTCGCTCCTCGCATCTCGTAGCTGTTATTGAGAGAAAGGAAAACTGTCTGTTCTCATGATCTTTTGAGTCACTCCCTGATATATTTTTTTTCTACCCCACTTATGGTTTAATTGAGTGTGAATGAGTGATTGGAACAGACTGCGCTCACCGCAGCTGTCAACAATGATAGCGTCACATCCAAGCTGAGGCCTGGGAATCAGGGTCTGAGCTGGAACCTGATGGGATAGATCTCACGTCGCTTGTGTCGGCCGACCAGAAAACACATTGGGGTCAGTGACAAATCATGTTTGGCGAGATGAGAAAGTCAAAAACCTTTAAGAAGCATTCATCAGGTTCCTCAAAATGTGCAGTTTGTGGTCACGTTGGTTTCTTGTCATTTAAAAGTCAATGTGTATAATTGTTTTTACAAAAATCACAGTTTTTTGCAATATTTTTTACACAAAATGTCAAATGGTGTAAGTGAGAAAAGAATGGTACATTTTAGATATTTAATGCACTTAGAATATAAAAAATAGTTGACAGCATTTGTTTCTATTTTTTTAAAAACCTCTATAAGAGAGTTAAACCGTCTGGTACCAAATTTTAAGGGTTACACTGCATGGCAGTTTTGATTTTATGATTGATTCATTTTCCTGCGTTGTGCTGACTGACTGGATTTACATTAAGAGGCTTGTTAAACCTGCCACTGTATGAAAAAAAAACTCCTAAGAAGGGAATAAACACAAATCTGCAGCTTTTAAAGTAATAATCCCACAAATGCAATAGAGAAAAAAAGAGACTCAGGTGAATTTTTGAACATTTTAATTCTATATTTCAAACTCAAAACGTACATTACCTGGAGTTAAATTACTAAACACATGTCAGGTGAAACACATTGGCCAGGAGGCAGTTCCCATTTTCATCACTTACAATTTTCAGTGAAGTGATGACAATTCATTTAACGGAGTGAAGATCCTGAAAATGTATTGATATGCACAGCACTTTATATTTAACTATTACTGAAGTAAATCTTTATTGATTTTATACCAAATTACTATAAAACATTATAGCCCCGTTGATACTAAACCAGATCACTCACTAGTAGAAATTGATTCAATATTTATATTCAGAGCTTCTTCCATCATTAAAGCTTGTTAACTTCCCCAAGTCAAGATATTTTATCCTGGCTTGAGCAAAAAACTTAGAATTAGGCAAATATTCACTCTATTAGACCATTTTCCTATGTGGCATTAAGAATATAATCCTTTCAATTTAGGATTTAAACAGTTTCTACCAGAAATGACCAGCATCAACAAGAAATAACTTAGGCCATTATATAATTAGGGTGACAATATGTCATTTTCTATAATAGTATTAGGTGTCCTTAATAATATATTTAAGGTTTACCAAAGTTTAACCACTAGAAAGGTGTAATTTTCACTATTTGGCAGTGAGTGAATGTTTGTGGGAAACTGTTTGTGAGTCAGTGTCCGCAGGAATTTGTGATTGCCGGGAAAGAAAAAAACTGTGTATCTGCTTGCATGGAACGGTAAAAGCTACAGTGTAGAATTGACCCGTGACCACACACACACATTTCCTATTGACCAACATCCGAAACAGACAAAATGAACTCTTCCGAGCCCGCTCGTCGCAGCAAAATTGAGACGAAGGCAGACGGGGAAGTGGGGTTTATTTCCCGTTTTGTGCCAGTTCTGCTATGACTGCGGAGCATCGTACGAGCGTCGCTGACCTGCCTTTCACCATTTCAGACTTCCACTCTTCCCTGCAGTAACATGACTATCACGTACTCAGGAAACTAAACTGTTGAATCAGAAGTTTTGTTGTGAAATCCAGATGTTTCGTACTTTTGCAGAATATATGAAGACCCTTGTCTGTTTTTTGTTCAAGAAGCATACATCTCACACAGCACTGTTGGGATTACATAGCAAATCATATTTTATTTAGAATATTCTATATTCTATTTCTCGACTTAGACTGAACCACAACGCTACCCTGGGACAATGTCATGGAAATCTATTCCAAACAACCAATTAAGTCGTGTTTGGTTTCCCACAAAAAACTTTTCCTGGCAAATACTCAGATGACCCTTAAGTTCATGTGTACCACTTCAGTTAAATCATCTGTTCTCAATGAAAAGCTCCCAGCTGCATGTTTTACACAGCAGTACAATGCTTGGAATGCCCTTAATGTTAAAACTGGGTGTTTTACCTATTCATACTGTACATATGTGTGAGAGTCCCCTGCAGCACGACGGTGGGATGTACTGATGTAATGATGATGTCTTCTGTGTATTTTATACAGGTCCACTGAATACACAAATGGACAGAAAACTAGCGCAATACAACCAGTGATGGCACCTTGAAGATTATACACACCACTACACACAAGAGCCATCTCACACTATAGGTCTAATTAAGAGGAACTTATTAAAATCCAAGAATAAATATATATATTAAAAAAAAAAACACAAAGATGGTTTGTAGGTCATGATTCAGTTTTGGCCAGTTTTTAAAATTGCAGGTTTTCAGTCCATTTAATATCAGTAGTGGATCTACAGGATGTATTCCTATTGTCAGAGATCAGTGCATTAAAGTTAAATATGACATTAATCAGAATTTAGCTTCCATTACTGGTTAAAACAAGAGCAGACTAAAGTAATAACATGCTGGCCTTAAGATGGAGAAGCACAGAGGCTACAGACAGATCTGAGACACATGTGGTTCCTCTGTTGAAGTGGCCACTGCTGAATGGAAGAGTCTGTTTGTGGCGCAGAGTCTCATATAAAATTAGTTTCAAGTGCTTTACCGCAGTGCAATCTCATACTGAGAGGCCATGTGTTGCTGTATGATCGGAGGCCTGGTCCCGGCTGATGAAAGAGGAAGCAACATGTCAAATTAAGACAGTAATGAACCTACACCGTCATTAACAATCATGGCAACTATGTGCTGAGAGGAAGGTGAGAGGAAGCATCCTTTCTTCGGGAGCTTCTCTACAAACCACTCTGACACATCACTCATTGTCAATAATGCAAGGGTAGATATGAATGTGTATGCTTGGTGGGGTTTTGTGCATTAAAGAGGCGTGTGTCAGTGTTTGCTCACCAGCAGCAGCATATGTGTGTGTGCACCGTGGTTAGTATTGCACAACCCAGTTGGACGTCTGGTGGTGGGCTCAGAGAGAGAAGTGAAAGAATGAGTCTTCTTTGTCCTTCATGTTTTTTTTTTTTTTTTCCAGCCACACCGCTTCATATACACCTAAAGAGTCTGACGTTAAAAGGACAAATCCTCTTTAAAGTGTGTGAATGAAATCATTTCGTAATATTATCACAGAAAGCCTAATAGTATTGCTGATGTAATCCTTTATTTTAATTGTCAACAAATCTCATGAATGCACTTTAACCAACAAATTCTTCAAAAACCCCACTTACTGTAAGCAGCAGGACTGTGACCTTATGAATTTTATATCAAACCCAAATTTTACAAACCAGGATTACCCTGCATTACCATTTTTTGTGAATTCTATTCAACATTCTAATGAATTGCCACATGTGTGACTCACGCAGATTGGAGGGCTGTCAGCAGTATGAGGAGTCACACCCGCTAAAGGATAATTACAGTTTATTTGACGTGAGCTCACATTTCCTTTGAAATACCAGTGGAATTTTTTCTTTAAAGCTTCTGTGGTAACAGGTGTGGTCAGTGGATTTTATTTCTATACTGTAAACACAAAATCTTTATCACCCCCCAACCCTTCAGTAATGTGACGCATTCCAGACAGACAACTGTTGGAAATTTGATTACCAGTGTTTTTTTAATCCGATTTACCCAACAAGCAAATATGATAATGGCTAATGCGACAGCAGAGTTTTCTGAATAAAGCCACACAAGACAGTCTTCCTTTTATAGGAAAATTTTAATAGTTATTCAATGTTCTACATTTTACAGTAAATATACAATTACAAACTTGGCTTAGTTATAGTACTAAGATCACTAACTGATCTTTAAAAAAAAAAAAAAAACCCTCAACAACAAAATAAAATAAAAAATAAAAACATAAAAAAAACAAAAAATTAAAAACAGATTTACACTTCATATCACAAGCCTGACGCGGGTCCTTCACTCTGGACCAAATAGCTAACATACAATTCACTTCTCTCAACGCTGAACAGACGTTGGGCTTCAGTTTCAAACACAACCTTACGGTAACAGATATACCATAGCATGTGCAAACTGGGTACCAAACTAAAACTTCCAAAGATGGGGTTGTTCCTAATACTCGATCCGGGGGGTAGGGGATACAAGTATGCTTTTCTTTTCTTTTTTTTTTTTTGGAAGACAAGGAAT
Organism: Eupleurogrammus muticus; assembly: GCA_036785175.1. Lineage (NCBI taxonomy): Eukaryota > Metazoa > Chordata > Actinopteri > Scombriformes > Trichiuridae > Eupleurogrammus > Eupleurogrammus muticus. The sequence continues at coordinate 9,135,367 of JAYKQN010000009.1, read as the reverse complement.
TTCCACTTTTTGCATCACATTTAGTGTCAAATTAAACTAAGAAATATCTCTGACAAATTGAAATTAAAAAGCTGCAGCAGAACATCAAAGACATTTAAGAGCCTACTATTCATTGTGATAGTAGCAATTTAATTTATATTCATGAAAAAAAAAACTAAGACTTAGCAACTGCAAGGCAAAAAAAAAAAAAAAAAAAAAAAAAAAAAAAGAGAAGAAGAAGAAGAAGAAAGGGGGGAGTGAAGATGGAAAGAGAGGAGAGCGGTTTTATGAATGGTTCCATCGCATTTTCACTGTCAAAGTGAAACGCTGCAAGTTAAAATATAGTGAAAACAAAGCAAAGAAGTCAGTATTTTTTTAAGTTACCTTTAAACATTTGGGAATGGCACCAAGGGAGAAAGAAAAAAAAATTATAAAACACCATGGTTAAGACAACTCTGCATTTCTCCCTTAAACACTTTGAAGTGTTCAACTGTCCATTTTCATTTAAGTGCAAATTGAAAAACAAGAGGCATGGAATGGAGTGAAATGAGGAAACTGTTTCACCACCCTGAAAAACAAACTGCTTGTTGTTTTCCTTTAAAACAATCCCGGATGCCCTGTGGGGCTAATATCTCCACTGGGATTCCACATTAAAAAACAGAATTAGTTTTTAAGAGCACCGGCACAATCTCAAACAACAGACTCCTCCGATTAGGAAATGTTGACCCCACAAATAAGATACGAATTAAGTGTAATGGTACTGTCAAAATTCTATTTCTGAAAATCTCCTAGTAACAAAACATTTCAATTTGGAATAGGCCATTTATTCAGATATCTCAGCGCTAAAAAACACTGCTCATATCGACTGAAATGCAACTTTACGATGCAATCGCTTAGATGAGACACTGATATAATTAAAAATTTTGTTTCGGCTCACGGCTTTAAATCATGGCTACGCCAATTCCAGACTTTGTCATTGGCGCCATCTAGTGATTCTATAGGCTCAGTGGAGTATTACAAATGCAAATAAAATACAGTAGATCACCACCATGGCTGATGCAAATTCAACGACTATCATAATTTATTACGACAGGGTGGTGAGGGCTGCAAAGGTCAGACTGATGGTGGCGAAAAAAAAAAGGGATAAGAATGGACACCAGAGGGAGCAGGACGTGATCGTCGACATCATTTTGCATCCATGAATGTAATACAAAGTTCGAATGTTGGGGAGGGATGCAAAATGGCCTCTAAATGGACAGGCACAGAGTGAAAACAGAATACACAGAGGATACAATAAGAAAGTGAGACAGGCAATATGCATCAACAATATGAAAAATAGGACAGCAGAATATGAAAACACAAGATTCACAGGAAGCTAGACTTAACACAGACGCAGAATTAACCAGTTACTTAGGTAAGAAACTTATTTACTGAACAACAGTTTGTGAAATATGGCACTGAACAAAGGGCTTGGAGGCCGAGGGTTCACAGATCAGTCTTTGCACCCACAGAGCAGAAATCGTCAGCAAGGAGGTTTCTTAAAGGAGCATAATGGTATCCTTCAGTTAACTGAACATTTGCTTTCTATTTCAGCTCTGTCGATCATCAACTACTTCCACACGATCTGTAAATTCAGGAAACCAACAACGCTACCTATGCAAATCCTAACTTCATTACAGACTTCACTACAGACTTAATCTTAACTCCCCCCCCCCCCAGCGACAGATATGCAAAAGGATAAATATGCAGAAGAGGCAAGAAAAAAATATATATATTAAAAGCACAAACAGTAGCTGCCACACTGATGCAACCATGCTTAGCTAGAAATACATTACTGTACCACTTGCTGTATAAATATACTGCATTTTTTTTTTAACTTATGAGATCCAATGCTATAGTGAAATACACCTGAATATTATGCATACCCAATATGCTCAATTGACAAGAGGGAACGAAAAATAAAAAAAAAAGTTTAATTGAGAAATACTGACAGAAGTAGTGGTTGGTTAAATAAAACCTAATGACAAATAACATTACTGCTGTCGTAAGAAAATCCAGTTTTTCAATCTCTATTTTTTCAGTTTTACTGGGATTAAAAATACCAGATCTTAAATGATGGGAGACTGGCCTTCATCACATCCATTCTAATATACAAGAGTTGTGTTAAAAATAGGACTCAAAAATAGACGGTTTTTCATCCGACAGCGGCATTATGTAATATTTTCTTGAGAAATTAACCTACTAGTGTACAAACATCTGGACTAAGAACACCTCAAACACTCAACCTTATTGTTTTATTTTCAATTACAATATAAATTGCTTCTTCCTGCCTCTTGCACTAAAAAGCCTAGGTACCTGTTACTTAGCATTAAATTATAGTCAAGTTTTTTTTTGTCTTATGTTGTGCAACATTTCCTCACAAAGTTATTCAATACCCAAATTTTTGATATGTTCTACTCTTCTTAGCGGTAATTATTGAATGGAGAGCATACAGAGCCTGTAGTCCATGTTTAGAGATTACAACAATTAGCTTTTTTTTTTTTCAAAAATCAATTCAAAACACTGATAAAATAATTACTGTGTCAACAGTTGAGGGATTCCCCCTTTTTTATTGCAATATCAAACCACTTCATCTCCATACCCGCACAGTAAATGTTCTTGTTATACCAATCTGTCCTCTACAGATTATGAAGTTGTGATTCGAGTCTTTGTTTTTTGTGTGTGTGTAAATCCTGAAAAAGGCCTCAGGCCTCACCTTAAACCTCAACACTGCCACCACCTTTTTCACTCTACCTTTCTCAAGCCAAGAACCAATAAACAAAGACTTGCTGCACAGTTTGATTACGGTGGATCATCATTTTGCATGCAGGAGCAAAATTATGCAACAAAGAGATTTAATGGTTTTATAGCGTCAATGACCCCTAGTGTTTAATATAATTCTCATCTAATGAATAGTTGGTTTAAATCAAGTTTATGCTGGATATGCTTTTAAAAGTCGAGGAGGATGTTTTCATGCAGGAAGTGAAAGCAGATGTTTGTAAATCACAGCCTCTTTTGCAGAAATGAGCACAGTGTAAGAATGTGTCATTCTTTATTCATAAAAACGACTAAAAATCCCCCGGGGGTCGTTCTGCTTTTTCGCCTGAACCCACGAGGAGGACTGAACTGGTTTAAAAAGCAAGCGACTGAGAGACACCGCATCACCACTGCACTTTTTAGAAAACAGTACCCCGAATCGGCTCTTGAACTCTCAGAAGACTATAACTAATTCTATTACCACCATTCGGACAATAAAACATCCTTACGACATAGACCATGTGCGTGCACACACTGCAGCCGCCTGGTTAAATACAATTTCCTGCCTGTACAAGCATCCAGATGTTACTGCAGAACTAAAGGATTAAATTCTTTCCAGTTGTAGACTCATGTATTCGACTTGTCCAATGTTAACTGTATGCTCAGAGTGAGAGTTTCTATTTGCTGAGTGTTTGGTTATTGGTCTTGGTCTCAGAGAAAGACGGAGAAGACGACATAATCACAGTGAGAGACTGCGACATGATACGCATAGTGCAAACGGCGTCATGTCTGTCCAGTCTCTTGCAGGTGAGATGACACAAACTCAAATGTCTTGCGCCTTGAAATGAAAGGACTGTGACCACGTTGTCTCCTCCTCGATTTTTTTGTCTGTGCTCTTTTGTCTCATCCTACTCCCCTCACTCAGTGCCAACACAATCCCTTTAAACTCCTCCTCCGCAGGCTGTGTCTGCCATGCACACCCCTAGGATCTATGTCGTGTGTATGTGTGTGTTTATGTTTTGATCAGTAACGACATAACTGGAGGTACTGTACAGTAAGTGCCACTATGCGATCATGTGTTTCCGATAACACCACAGGAGCCCCTGTGTGCGTTCATGCTTGTGTGTACGTGTGTGAAAGTGTCCACGACCACCCATGCTGTTGACACGGTTATTATAAATATATATATATATTTTTTACATTTTCTAAATGTATTGACCTACACTAACCACATAAAAAGCTGACATGACCCATACAACCCCAAAAATGTTCTCTAGCTAGATTAAGATTTGATAGTGTCATAACATACTAGCCTGCATAGTATGTAGCATGAAGTAGGTGGTGTTTTCTTAGTGTGCACTGGGTATTTATGCTAATAGTGACACGGTGGGACACGCAGCAAAATGGGGTAATGTCCGGTAAGTGCTCTGCTCATAGCGACACAGCACCCACATAGAGACGTAACGGCGGGAATGACGGACTGACAGCTAACGTGCTGGAAGACGACAGATTAAACTGAAAATGAAACCAAGTGGATAAAAAAGGAAGAGGAGGAACACAAGTAGGAAATAGTTTACAGGAAAAAAGCAAAGGTCATTCAATTGAGTATGGTAAAAAGAAAGAATATTCAAAATTAAATAACCTGCAAAAGAGAAAACAAAAAAGTTCTAATTGTGTTAAAACCCTGTGCTGATATCTAGTCGTTAGAAAATTTGGCAGCATAAGTCAATAAATCTTTGTAGTGACCGATGGAGATGATAATGAGGAATAAGTGCCCGATATTTTCCAGCCAACTGAGCAGCAGGCAGGACCACACACACCAGCACAACACAAACAGGAGCGACTGACACCCGTGATTGGTCAAGAGTCCTTCTGGAGTTCCGATGACAGACACAGCAAAAGAAAATGAGGAAAAAAAGGAAATCATAAAAATAAAAAACAACCGTACAAAATAAGGTAATGACTGGTTGGCAAATGAACAGAGAAAAAAAATAAAAAATAAAAGCAGCTTTTGTAAAAACGTTAGAGAATGTCGCATAATAACAATAACAATAATAGTAAAGTGGCTGTTGCACTTTAATTTTGTTCTTGCAGACAGGTGCCGAGTTCCCATGGTTACCATAGGGAGCCCGTGTAAGATTTGAGCAGTTGCATACGATGGTGGACTCCAGGTCTGGTGGGAAAGATGAGCAGAGGTACACATTAGTGACTGATTTAAAAGCAAGAAGAACAGGGGGGTGCAGAGATGGGAGGCTGCACAGTTTGTTCAAGTCAAAAAAAAAAAAAAAAAAAAAAGACGCAGGAACAAAAGCAAGGAATGAACAACAAGGGAGGGGGAGAAGACAGATGGAGCAGAGAAAATTGGGGCGGTGAGGAACATCTCAAAGAAGAGAAAGCAAACAGCAGGAGGTGCAGACACTCACATGATGGGTGGGCTCTACCAATGAGGCGGTACATAGCTGTACCCAGGTGTCCCTTGGGGCCTGTAGGTTGGCACAGTAACTGGGTGTCCTCCGATCTGGGCATGCTGGGGCGTTGTCAGCAGGGTCCCTACAGGAGGTGGTTGACACCATTATCAATTAGCCATAGTCATTTAAGAATCCATCTGCTGAAGGCTGTGTGAATTTACCCCACTGCTGAATAAAACACTTTTATATGTGAAGAAGAAAATAAAAAATTGAAAAAAAAAAAACACAAAAGGATGGAAAAAAAAAGGGCACATCTGTTCAAGAGAATTTCCAGTTACATGTAAGTATTTGGAGTTGGTGTCTCTGTTCGTACCTGCACTCATGGCCATGGTTGTCCCGGCTACCATCCCCATGGCAGCCATGCCGTTGTTGCGTGGAGCTTGTACGGGGACGGGAGCGGGGTACAGGGCCGTGGAGGGGATACTGTTGGGCTGCACCACAGTGGTGTGATGGATCACATGTGGCTGGGCCGCATACACTGGCTGGGTGTAGTATGCTCCCTGTGGAAACAGTGGGAACAGTTGGTTAGAGGAATGCAAACAGGACCAACGTGATTCTTCACATTGTGTGGCTAGAAAGAGTCTGCCACAAATGATGAGACAAAACAATTGAATTTGACATTGAAAATTCCTAGTTAAGTAGATTTGCATCTGCCTGGGGAAAAAAAATTGAAGAGCCATTACTGGGTAAAACAACCCTGCATAAAACAAATTGAAAAATCAATATATGTGGGAGCTGAATACAAAGACAAAAACAAAATAAAGAAGTCAGCTTACAGTAGCTTCTTTATTCAGTTCTATCATTATCTGGCATGTAACTGGTGCAGTTCATAAAAGCTTACATCTATTCTATATGTATATTTACATATGACAACAGTCTAAATGCAAAGATGTTTTTTACTATGATAAAACCATACAAACAATAATTCCATTACCAAAGAGGAACCGTTTCATATACCGTATTTTCCCGACTATAAGGCGCATATAAACGTCTTAGATTTTTTAAAAAATGTGCAGCGCGCCCTATCGTCCAGAGCGCCCTATCTGTACGCCGAGGAACATGGGAACCGAGCCGCCGCCAGAGAATTTAAAATTAACGAATCAATGGTTCGGAAGTGGAGGAAGCTGGAGAACGAGCTGCGACAGGTGAAAAAAACGCAGCTGAGTTTCCGCGGACACAAAGCAAGGTGGCCAGAGCTGGAGGAAAGACTGGAGCAATGGATTGTCGAGCAAAGAGCGGGTGGGAAGAGCGTTAGACGGTCACCATTCGGCTTAGAGCAGTAAAGTTAGCGGAGGAAATGAAAATTCAACATTTCCACGGAGGTCCGTCTTGGTGCTTCCGGTTCATGAAGCGGTGCCATTTCTCCATCCGGAGCAGGACGACGGTAGCGCAGCAGCGTCCGGCGGATTATTGTGAGAAGCTGGAGAACTTCCGCTCTTTCTGCAGCAGACACATCGCCGACAAAAACATCCAGCCGAGCCACATCACCAACATGGACGAGGTGCCGCTGACGTTCGACATCGCGGTGAGTCACACGGTGGAAAAGAAGGGAACCAGCACGGTAGCGATACGCACAACGAGGTACGAAAAGGCTTCGTTTACCGTTGTGCTCGGCTGCCATGCTAACGGACAGAAACTGCCGCCGATGGTGATTTTTAAGAGGAAGACTTTGCCTAAAGAGACGTTTTCAGCAGGCGTCATTATTAAGGCAAACGAAAAGGGCTGGATGGACGAGGAAATGATGAAGGATTGGCTGAGGCAGGTGTATGTACGGAGACCGGGTGTTTTTTTCCACACATCACAATCGCTGCTGGTTTGTGATTCCATGCGTGCCCATCTCACCGCCGACGTCAAGAAGCAAGTGAAGCAGATGAACGCTACGCTTGCTGTGATTCCGGGAGGTCTGACGAAGGAACTCCAACCGCTGGACATCGGCGTGAACCGGCCGTTCAAAGTGAGGCTGCGAGCGGCGTGGGAGCGGTGGATGACCGAAGGAGACCACAGTTCCACAAAGACTGGAAGGCAGCGCTGGGCGAGTTACGCCACAGTTTGTGAATGGATTGTAGCTGCTTGGGCTAACGTGTCTGCTGGCACTGTTGTTCGAGCTTTTGCTAAAGCTGGCATCATTTCTGGGGAGCCGCACGGCACGGACTCTGACTCTGACAGTGAGGAACGTGAACCTGCCATGTGTGATTTACCGCAGCTGTTCAATTCCGATACAGAGGATGAAGACTTTAATGGGTTTGAGTGACTGTTACCGGTAATGTGCTTGTTTTAGTGTTGTTGTAATTAATACTTAAATAAAGCACAACCAAACTCAGTTTTGCTCCCGATCTATTTTTAAATATGCACGTGTGTGTTGTCAGGCGGGCGTACGTAGTATATGAATACACACAGGGGCGGACGTCTATATACAACGTGTATATAAAACCCGCGCCCTATCTTTAGATGCGCCTTAACTGTGTGTTAAATACAATAATTGCACACATAACTGAGACTGCGCCTTTTCGTACGGTGCGCCTTTTCGTCGTGAAAATACGGTATGTATCACATCAACTAAATTGTTCATCCTTTACATGTAACACTTCATCTTTCCCATATCCTGGTTTGAGTTTTGGGGTAAACCATTATTTTCATGAATGTAATGATAACATATAAGTTTAGCTCCATCCTTCCTCCTCAACCCACTGTATTGAGTTATAGTTTATTCAGCCAATCACTGCTGCTGTCACCATGGTCATGGCCCATAATTAGACATGTTCAGGTTTACATATAAAGCCACATAAGTGAAATTCTGTTGTCTTAAAAAGGATTTGTATTACTTTCTTTAAATTGACCAATTCTGTTTCTAGCCCGTTCAACCTGACCGGCCGTGCCTCATTGCAATAGCTCGTTACAAGATTTAAATGTTTATTTGAGGACATTTAATCTACTATTGGTCATTTTGCACAGTAAGATCCTTTAAATGGATTCTGTGACTTTATTTGCATCCCTAATGCAGAAACAGTTCCCTAAAAAAACACTCAGCTAACTATCATTACTTTGGAGAAGGGCGTGTTTACCTTTCTGGCATTTGGTTTTTAACTTTCTTTTTAATACATTTGTTCAACCTTTTGCATAGTTGTAGAAGCAGAAAATGATGCAGCACACCATAATTACTCCCTTTCTTCAGTACAAAACTGCATCTCAAACTAAGCCAGTGCTTTTAAAAACTTCTTTCAGTCTAATTTGCAAACTATCTCAGATATTATGGAAGCACAAATGTGAATCTCATCTTAATTCTTCATTCTCCATTAAACTACAGTTAATTCCAAACACTGCTACACAACACAATACTAACTAAACGGTCTTATCTTTAGAGTCTACTGGGTGAATGAAAATGATCTATTGCAAAGATGACAGATCATTTGGTTTGCAACTAATGTGAATTGTCTTTAATTTGCCTTAAAACTGCCTAAGCAACAAAATCACATTTTTTAAGGTGAAGTAGCAGCTGAACAGGTGCAATTCAACAAACCTTGAACAACATATTAAGAAGCAGACAACAGAGTGCATCCTGTGTCCTTACCTGTGCGTATATGTTCTGCTGAGGGTAGGCACTGCGGATGGGGTACATAGCTGTCGGGTAAGGGGTGGGGGTTGGGGTGTAGGGAGGGGGCGCTCCATTTGACTGAGTAGGGGGCACTTTGTATGGGGTGCCTGCTGGAGTATATCCTAGAAACACATGGAAGAAAGAGGAGAAAAGGTCATAACGTAAGATGCACAGTAAACAAAATTAGAGAAATTTACTAATTGATCGACACAAGGGCAAGGTAGCCGATTGCTTTCTGCTCTGCAACTCATCCACCACCAGCTAGTTGCATTATGTTACTAGGAGGTATTGTACAATGGCTTTTTTGGCCTTGCTTTCTGATGAAACTCACAAAAGACCTCATGAGAACTGTGAGCACAATCATGGACTACATCAACAATATAATAGCAACCAGCTGAAAGATGCTTAAAAAATGGAGCTGCAGAGTCAGCTGTAGCATATGAATATATATTATATTTTTTTATCTAGGCTTTATATAATTTATACAATTTATGACGCCCATTTAATAGATTGCCTTTAACGCAAGACTAATACTTCTATTAGTGTTATGCATTTAGGTGGAAAATGTCAAAGTATTTATTTTACACCAAGGTAAGATTTGAATAAACAATACAACTAAACTACAAGAGATCAGGACTTGATCTGGAGCGGCAGAAACCTAATAAGTACTCTATATAGTCCTACCCAATGCCTTAAAAAATGGAAATCTGCTCTACAATAGTTTGTTTATTTCTATTATCTACAAAATCCACCAGATGGGGGATTGGTGCCGTCTTGTCAAGAGAGTAATAATTTCAGAAAACCTTAAAAACAAAAAAGCCTCGTTCAGCCACTCTAACCATGACCTTTGAAAATGGCTTCTTCAGTGACAGTTTTAGTAAAACTAATTCATATGTAGCAGATTTGTCTTTTTATGGATCAAATTCAGTGAAGCTCCCTGTAAAACCCCAAACAATGTTCTCTAAAATCATTCATTCGGCCACCTTCTAGCCAGCCTAACACGCCTGAGTGAAGCAGAGTGAAGGTATCTGCATTCATGTCTGCCGCTGGCTGCAGTTCCTCTGAGCCGCCACACAGAGGAGCCTGAAGGTCAAACATGCTACTAGCTAGTGCTGCTGTGGAGCTTATGAAAGCGCTCCTCTCACACAAGGACAAGGGAACAAAGAGATGCTGGAGCTGCTGTGTGTGTGTCTAAAAGTGTGTATGTGTGACAGAAAGAGAGAGAGAGAGTGTGTGTGTGTGTGTGTGTGTGTGTGCGCGAGAGAGAGTATGCACACACACACACACATTCTTTGCTCTAACATGCATACAGGGCATTAGAGGACAGTGGTGTGTGACAATTACACAAAAGCCCTGCTGATAGAAAAATAGTTCATCTATTCAATGATCTTGAGGAATAATGATATTGATCAAGGCTCGTTTATAAATCAGACCACAGCTGGCTCGTTTCAGATTGATTGTTGCCTACATTCAATATTTTAATCTCACCATGCATGAATTAAGAAAGAAACATCACCACTGCTGATTTAAACTCAATAATTAGGTATGTTTTGTCTGTCGGAACAAAGCAGGGTGCCAAAGAATACCTGATATTTTGTTAGACTCCCAAAAGATAAAATAACGCTGGGGGAGGGGACAAGAAGCAAGGGGCTTAGAAAGCTGCGCAGACAATATCGACAAACCCATCCTATGTTGGTCAATACTTCAAATTCTGCAGAATTTCTTTGAAAGAAAAGGAACCATTTCTCCCAGCTATTCATCATCGTGACCATGATTCACCAAGGTGAATAGCTACTGGCTTTAAGCACTTTATTTTTTTTAAGTATTGAAGTATAAAAGAGGTCCCTCTGTCATCTTTTGTGTGATCAACGTTATTGTCTTGAGAGAAACATCGTTGTCGTAAATATCACATCTGCCTGGTTCTCTCTCTCTCACAGAAAATACGGTTTCTACATAATTTTTCCACACATTATTTCACCGAGGTCACCAGTCCGCAAGCTGCTCTTAAAATGTGTTGGCAAGTAATATGTGAAGAACCTGATGTAAATGATTTCAGTGGTGCTGTACATTTAATGATTTACTGCTGTTGGTCTAAATCTGAGATAACCACGCCCCACTCATTTGAATATAACAGATGGACATTAAAAAAAGGGAAATAAATGTCACAATAGGAAATAAAAGTCCCCTGGAATAAATAATGGATTTATTTATTTATTTATTGAATTATATTGCCTCGTTCATACATTATATATTTACTCCCTCATTTATTCATTTCAGGATATAGTTCATAGGCATATTTCTTATTACAGAGACATTTATTAATTCATGCATTCATTCAATATTGGCTTAAATGGCATTCCAATAGTGGCACTCCAAAGCCCAATTTAGCTTTCTAGGTTTAAAGGTTCAAGACCTCTCTACTTCAAACCTTCTGTATCTATACAGACAAAACCTATCTGGGCAGCACTGGGACAACTGTTATTCCCATCTGCTGTGTGGAGCAGACGCTGAACCCCAGCAGAGCACCTATCTGCCTCTATAAGGTCACTAGCAGCTGTTACTGGCTAGCTTCCCATTCCTGGGATCACTTTTAATCCATTCTGCCTTCACATTAATTTGTGCCCGTCTGACCGACTCTTACACATAACACTTAAACATATTGTGACAAAAGAAGAGCAGAAGTGTTTTCTCAGCAAGCTTGGCACTTCATTCATAAACAACTTAAAATATGGGAAGACGTTTGCTTTTTGAAGAATATACATATTACATACTCATGCATCTTTGTAAAGAAGCAGCAGTAACAAATCCTTCAATTTAAATTTATTTATAATTCCATCAGTGATCATTGTACCTTTCATTCCACACCAATATATTCCTTATATAATCCTGCTTAATATTTCCTCATGTTTCTCTCTTGTATTGTGCAAAAACATTTTCATATGTACTCATACCCCTACAAAACACAAAAACAAAGGGAAAATACAATAAAAACACATGCTCTATGCTTGTTATCTAATGTGGTTATGGTTTGTCCTTTGTTAAAAAAAAAAATGACCAAGATGTCTGTGTGACACCCCTTCCATACACTGCCATATTTGTTGGGTGTATATCCAATATTTTGTTTGGTGACAAACATCCCAGTAATTAACTGTAAAACTGTGGTAACCAGACAGCTTTTTGTGGTGTGTGTTTGTATGTGTGCGTGTGCTGGAGCTCACCTGGTGGATACCCAGGACTGCCTGTTTGATAGAGGTTGGGTGTATAGGTGGGAGCCGTGGCAGGATAACCACCAGGATAGCCTAATGGATGCATTATAGACAAGAGAGAGGGAAGACGTTAAGAATCGACATGATTAACAAACAGGGGCGAATCAGAGGAACACACATACACACAGGTAAGAGCTGTGTTTGCTTTGGAGCAGGATGTGCACAGATGGCACTCGTTAAAAAAAATGTCTGCACCAATAACACAGTTGGCTGAATGCATCTTACATACACCAATCTGGCGGACGAGACACACCTGCCAATATGGTGTGGGAGGAGATAAATTCAGAAACATTAGCAATACACACAAATACATGTAATACACACCCATCGCACATCTTGTGCGTCACCAATTACATGCCAAGCAGACAAAGAACATTTGACTTGAGAAAAGCTTTTCTGATATAGCTGCAAGTTAGACAAAGAGGAAGTGAGCAAAGTGCTGCTCACAGTTTGCTGTTATTGGCAGTCAATCTCACAAACTCTGTTCTGTAGCCCTGAGCCTTCGCTGTATCTAGCTGTAGCTTCTATCAAGTGCTGTAGGTTGATCTACAACCCCATGTAACAGGTCTAATATATTTCTACATCTACCCTGCAGGGAGATATGAAGCCTCAGATCAAAATTCAGTTTGGTTTAACACATATTATATGATGGGTAATAGAGAAAATTAGATTACAAAAATCACATAATTCTTTTAATTTCAAAATCCCAGAGAACATTTCACATAGACATTTATGGACATTTATCAAAAATTCTCTAATTATATTCTATCAATTTGATGCTTAGCTTTTCTTTTGTTTTAATAACAGTAAATTGAACATCTGTAGGTTTTGAACACAAGCAACACTGATGTTGCCTTTTTTCTATTTCTGAAGCTGTTTAGGTGAATATATAAGTAAATAACATACAAATTGAAAAAATTGCTAGATTATTCAATCATAAAAACATTAGAAACTATAGTCTCAGCTGTGAACCAAGATATTGGTGAAACTGAAGCAACCTGTAATAAAGGCAACAAAAAAACAGACAATATGATCTCAATAGCTGGAGAATCTACATATCTAAAGATTTAATTAAGCTCAATTCTGAAATCAGTTAGGCACTTATCCAGCAGTCTAGTATTAACCCATAAGAAAAATAAAGCATATGCCAAGATGTTGTTATGACCCTTTTAAAGCACACTGAGCTTTTATTATTAGCAAAGTGTTAAAAGATTACAAGATACTTAAAGAGTCCATTTTGACTCCTGACCAGCATGAAAATTCCTGTACTCATTCCTGAAACATTGATGGCATAACCTGAATCGTACCTAATAAAAAAATATTACTTTGTTAGCTCGTTTTTAGCGTTTCAGATGATGCCAAGTTGTGTGTTTTTAATCCAATTTTAGCAAGTTATATCCAGCATAAGCAGACTTTTTTTTGCCAATTTATTCATATATGTATGTCTATCGGTGGATACATATGAGATGCACTGTTTACTAACTGGCATCAATGAGTGAAAACATTTAACAGTACCAGGACATAATTCTGCAAAGACTCCATGTAGTTTGTCAAATACAATTTCTAGTTCATATAAAAATGTCAACTAAACAGTAGTAAATTCCGCATAACTGTAAGCACCAGAATTCTCATTTTACGGCATCAAATCTCTTTATGCAATTTCATGTGGAAGCCTAGTAGTGAATAAATAATGTTCCCTTATAATTCCTGCAGCAAACTACAGTTAAAGCTCGGCCCTGTATTGTGGAAACGGGAGCCGGAACATACAGAGTGTGAAGAGCATGGAGCGTGAGTTTATTTGAGAAGAAAAAGCAAAGAGTCGCTGCTGATGAAATATTAAAATAACTGATGAAAATAACTAATGAAAAATGTATATTTTTATATGTCTATATATCGTATTTGTAATCCTGATTTTCCATAATGTATCCTATTGTTCTCATCTGTTTTAATCTATTCTGAGCACAAATCTATTGCATGTCTGAGGAGCAAGTGTGATCTTACTCCTCTAAAACCGTATTTTTGAGAGGTGAGGTTGGGGGCAGCTCTTTATTCTCACTACACTCATCATGTGCTCTCTGGCTGGCCTTTAACAGAAGTCGTTTTAAGCAGCCCCGTGAAACATCTCTGCGACCTGTCCCTACAACACTAAAAGCCTTTATGTTTGCTCAATCAAAAGCCCTGATTTCAGGAAAACAATAACTGCTTCGCTTCTACCCGGGACAAAAAGGTACGAGCTTGAACTGGAAATTCTTTGTTCGAGTGCACATAAAGGATACTTCCCTCTCTGAAACTCATATGTGTTACTATCAACATGTTTTGTCTCTATGCTAAAGTTGCACAAGAACAAAATGTGCTTATTTTTCAGCTTTGAAAATGGAAAGATAAGATCTCAGTAGGAAATGATGATGCAAAACCATTGCAGCATTCTTTACAGAAAATCCCTGGTAGCGTTTGGTACTACATTTTGAATCCCAAGTTTAAATAAACAGCTCATTAGCATCCCTGTGTTTTTTAGAGCCAGAAAGTCAAAATAGAAGCTATAGGGCAGGCAGTGAGTGGAGCTCCACTGGGAGGAATAAGTGGCAAACACAATCACTGAGAGCTGACAAACACAGCTAACAACCCAGACTTTTTTTTCTACTGAAGCAGCTATTGAGACCAACCTACTTGCTCGTTTGTAGGGGAAGCATATTATATATCTTTATTGTACAAATATGATTCTTTTGAATTGCTCCTTAAAAACAGGTTTACATTAGTTTGGAAAATGGTGTGCGTGTTCGGCTCACCTGTGAAGGCCATGTTCTTAGGGTTCCCATACGGAGTTCCAGGCTGAACGGGGCTGTAGACTGGATTCATAGCTGAAGCTAACCTGTTCTTACTGATAGAGACGGAGAAGAGTAGAAGATGTGACAGAGAGGGGAACGGGATAAGAAAGGTAGAAGAAAACACGGAGGGGAGAGAGAGACGTAAGCCATGTAAATTGGAAAGAAAATTGTCCCGATTATCAAGCACAGAGACTCACTCGTTGCACCCATTAATCCCATATTCAGATCCCTAAGGCAACATCCAGCTGGAGGACTTTGCCGGCATGCAACAAAATCAAACTTTGTGAATCCTCGCCCCGTCAAGTAAGCTCAACATAAGCATGTATTTAAAAAACACAAACTGGTGCAATAAATAAGACGCGTCTACTTGATAGAAAAGCACAAGAACGCATGGACCCACTGAAAATAATGGATTTCTTTCCTCTGAGGCGGTGAATAATGGTTAATACGGCACGAAAAAAAAAAAAAAAAAGGCAGGAGCAGGTTTATTGACCAGCCGGTTTCCTACTATAGGATTCAACAGAGGAGTAGCCAGTGAACATTTAAGTTTCTGTTAGACTACATCTCCCATAAGGCAATCTGTCTCACCCGGTCACACAATGTATTTGGGAAGACCCCTCAAGAGATTATTTCCACTTACCTGATCAATGAAAATATGGGCATGGGTAAGCGTGTGTGTGTGTGAGTGAGTGTGCATGTGTGTGCATGCGTGCCCCGTACCTCTTGTGCGTGTCTGGTTGATACATGAAACTGAATTTGTCTGTGGGATGCCCGCTCGCCATTCTTGCTGTATGCAAATGAGGAAGGAGTGGAAGTGGATATGCAAATCTGAAATTAAAACAGCGAGAGGTCATGATTACAACGAACACAGGAAAAAGGGGAAAAATAAAATAATTTTTTTTAAATACAGCAAAAAAGCAAGCACAGGGCAACAGCAAATGGTTAGTGACAGCAGCAGTGGAGACAGTGACTTAGATGGTGTGCAAGTGTGTATTTGTGGCAACTGCTGTGTCTGAACACCATTAAATTAATAGTGTCCTAAAACTATATACATGTACCAATGAGAAATGCGCAATTTCAGCTTTGTATTTAGTAAGAATTGCAATTCTCCTTTTCTGTCAGTCTACACTGTTCAGAACTGAACAAAAGTCGAAAATACATTCCATAATGTTGCATGACTGAATGAAAAAAGGCAGACTTCAATGATGAAGGCCAAGTCATTTTGTATTTTATCCTCAGTAAAGAGTTTGGACATATTTAGTAACATAATTATAAAGGTGGGGTGTTTCATGAATACTTGGAACCCAGAGTGTAACGTTTGCAGAGCACAGAGCTCCTGCATTAACAGGCTGACCAACACACTGCAGTGTTTTACAATCAACTCTCAATGGCACCTTGCGTTTATATTTATTTTTCCATCCCTAGGAGTAAGGGACTACACCCCTGTTAAAAAAAGGTTTTGTGCTGTAAAAAAACATCTTATAATTGACACTCAAGATAAATAACTAAACTTTACTGTTTGTTATGTCATAGAATTTTAATAAACTAACATTACTGATTGGCTTGGCCCCTTCTCTATTTCCTATCGAGAAAACTAAATTGAGTAATGAAATCAATAATGGGAATTGAATCGTAAGAATCTCAAATACTCCCTCCTCCACTTGTGTGTATGTAAAAGCTTTTATAGTGACTGCACAGCAGGAATCGCGGGAGACACTGAAGCTTGAGTAGGAGTGCGTGTATCTGATGTGACGTGGTGTACAGAACATACAATACAAGCAGCGAAGCAAACATCAAGACAATGAAAAAGCACAACACACCCAGTGAGCGGGGCAAGTGACAAAGAGCAAAATAACAGGTCAGCACAGAAAATATAGTACGGTCTTGCAACAAGCCACGGGGGTGAGCATGATCCTGTACACGCATGAGCACTGCACATACATAGCGAAAAGCTGAGGAATAAACAAAGAGGAAAGGCATGTGTATGTGTGTGTGTGTATATTTTGGTGCAAATATAAGTTCATATGCATCTCATGTTGAATTTTACTACAGTTTCTGAAAGAGATGAGATTCCGCCAGTTCCGCTACAAGCGCACGACTGACGGCACATCACCCGTTCATTCACCAATACAGACCAGACTGTCCGATTCTGCTTCCCATTTAATATATATACACATTCGTAAAATTAACTTGTATGATTACACATATTTCCCAACTCAAATCTGTACTGACCCAGCCGGGGCTTGTGCTTCATATCCATTCAACAGAATTCTTCTCACAATTACAGCATCACTGTCATTTCCTGAGCATACGCTGCGCTGTGGTGCTGCCAAACGGCACCAACTGACACTTCAAATCAGGCAAGGAGGAAGCATTTAGGCTCGCTCTCCGTCCAGGCACACAGATGTCAAAACACCTCAATGCTACCAAAAACAACATGGGTGAACTCACTTTTTTTGTATTTGTGAAAAAATTCCTTCAAACACATAGCAAGCAATTAATTTCAAGTGTAGGTGAAACAAATTAGAATTGCACTATTTCAACTCCAGTTCAAAACTATTTATCATCACTAAGAATTGATTTTAACCTACGCACCTCACAGTACATTCCTCATTTTTCTATTGTATCTTCTGTGCTTTATTCCCTTCCTCTAGCACTATTGTGTTACTATTGTGTTCTTTGTTTCTTTTATCAGTCTCTTCCCAGATCAGGTATGCTAACTGGTCAGTGTGGAAAAAGTAAGGGACATTAGTGGACAGAGAAAACCTGACACAACTAGCAGGTCTGGGCACATGCTACCAGAAGATATTTAAAACATTTGTTAATGTTGATATATTGGCATCTGCCTAAAAATGAATTCTACCAACCACAATTGGTTAGAATTAGGGCTGGGCAATATACACAAAATCTTTTTTTTTTTTACCCAAATACTTGGAATGAATATAGGTTTTGGCAAAATATTCACAATTAGATTTTTGACGAATAATAATCATTAAAGTGAACATTAAATGATAATTATTGTATTTGCAATACATTCTTTCTTGCATGAGAAGGCCTCTGCAGCCCTGCCAATTCAGTTATTCTAGCCTTAGGGTTTACCAGCTAGAACAATCTGTTCAGAAAATTGCATCACTTCACTGTAATGCAGCCTTTAAAGCAGGAAAACACCCATTATCTACGTTCTAAGACCATCACTCTTCCACTATCACGCATGTAGGCCGAAATAGTAAATTAAGAAAATTGTACATTTAGTCTATAATCATTTCTTTGTTCACTATACATAATGATTCATCAATGAGAGCTCAGCAGCCACAAATAGGATAATTTGCTGCTTGGTCTGTTCGAAAACACTGTATACCATATAAAAAACTGCTGAGATTGTCACTATAATGAAGATAGCTGGTCCACTTTAGGTCGGCCCATCAAGTGAGCCTGGCCAAGTGTCTCTCCCTATTAGGATTTAGTATATGGCAGCGAGAGTTGCAGCATTTATTTAGTCACTGATAAAAACATTCAACATTGCTATAGAAATAAGCACTCTGATATAGATATTCAAATTAATATATATTAGAATCTGATCTGGGAAAAAAAACATTTTCGAAGATGTTTAGTTCACTCAAGAATAAAAGATGCAAATCTTCACAATTGGATAAAACTAGGGGACGCTTTGACATTTTTATAACGTATCAAAATAGTCAGTGATTATTTTTTTGTTGATCGACTAGTCGATTGATCAATTGTCTCAGCTCTACTTGGCTTTTGAAAGGTTATCAAAACATCCTTAATCTGGTAATTCCCAGGACCTCAATTGTAACGTGCATGTATGCCTAGAGTGCGGGAACATTGTCCGTTAACACATGGACAGGTGGCTAAGCAAACCCCGAGGTCCTTCCCAGCATCCGCAGCCCATACCCAATTACAGCTGTGCTTGAATGGAGGAGCCTGAGAAGCCGTGTGCATGTGTGCACACAGGCAAAGGTGATGAAAAATGAATGAGTGGGAACAAGAGGGGCACCACAATGTGTTTAATGAAGGTGTGTGTGAGGAACAGAAGACGGCACAGATGCATGTGAGAAGTAGGAGTGTCTGTCTAAAACTCCCTTTGTTTTCAAAAGGGATGTGGTTCAGGCTCCCCCCTTAAAAAGGAAAGAAAAAGAAATCTCTAACCAGAAGACCTTTTGCTTGACACTGCTGCCCATGAATGTAAAGACTACACACCAGAGACACAAAGAGAGAGACCTTTAGTTGGAGGAATCATAGAGCAAGGAACTAAAACTGCCAATGGATTGTTGTTTGCATTAAATGTCAAAATCCATCTGCTTGGCAAAGAGGTTTTACTCACCAAGAGTGTAACTGTGAAACGGTTCGGTATGTTTTCAGTATAGCAAGCGGAGAAAGAGAAAGGAAACCAGCCGCCATTTTGACGGCGAACATCTTAGAAAGTTGGGTCCAAACCCAGCTTTGTAATTTTAAGTGGCTGTTTTATTGAAGCCTACATTCAACTTTCTGCCCATTTCAATTTCCCACTTCGTAAAACTATTTATTCCATCTTTTCACTCATTCATGCTTGACACAAACACACCCGACTTTAAAGTCAGTGCAGTGCATTCCTCAATCTGACAAAAGTCAAGTCATTTTATGGGAGAGATTGGAAGAGTTGATGAACCTGCACGTATGACCTGAAGCTTTTTCCCTCCACTACTGATGAAGGCTATTTTATATATATTTATTTTATTTCTGTGGTTTATGAGAATCAAACCAATAATCATGTTCCAGGATGTTTACCCCCCAATTTATTTAGAAAATTGGATCAAGTGGATGATGTGCTTAGTGCTTTTTGAACTTTTTAAGAAGAAAAGCCTTGAATCTGAAATTGCAAATCTATAATATTTGTTTAATGAAAAAAAAATGTTTCTTGACAACACAACAAACCGTGTTTTTTCAAACTGAGCTGCAAAGCATTAAGATAGTACTGAAACCAAATTTAACTGAGCTCTTTCCCTCTCCCTCTCTCTCTCTCTCAGACAGAAGCACACACAGAGCAGGGATTCATTTACTACTGATTGACATTATTAAGGAGTCCTTCCTGCTCGCTGGCTTATCCTGACCCATTCTTCAGGACTTTGTTAAGCTTAAAGTCTATTAGCGGGACTTCATTCTGGTTTAACTCACAAGCAGTAGCCCCACGGCTTAGGTATAAAACACTGGTCGGCATGCTAAAACAGCTGGGTCTTCCTTGTGACAGGCAGCTCTTGTATTTTTCCAAATCTTTATGCACAAATATTTAATTTGTGAATGGTAATATAGTATGTGTGTGTTTGAAAACAATGATATTGGTTCCATTTCATAAAATGGAGATTTCTGCAGCCCAGGGGGACAAGGAGAGGTAATAATGAGGAAGGAGGAGGGGGGAGGATTGTGAAAGAATAAAACCTCTCTCGCGCTCTCTCTCTCTCTCACACATGCGCACACACACACACACAAAATTCCTAGAGAACATGTACAATACAACACAACCCCCACACTGATTCTACCCTCCCACATAGCCCCATACCTCACCAGGCATCCAGCTACTCTTTAAGTAACAAATCAAAACCAGTGGGCGTTATCACACTCAAGCACAGGAGAGAATAGAACTGAACAGATTTTTTTTAATCCTCCAGAAGGCAGCATTTCACTGAGGTCATAAGAGAATTAATAGAGAAAGAAGCCACGAGACAATAAAATGCTGAGTGAAGTGTGGTGCTTCAATCAATTATTTACTCTATTTTTTTTTTTACTTCTTAAGCTCTAAAATTATAGTATAATATAGCACCCAAAAATACCCTATCTTATATAACCTAAGTTTAGCACCAATCAATCAAAACTAATGTCCATATTCATGTCCAAAATTAAATCCATCTCACTACAACATTCAAGGGCATTGTGATTGAGTCAGAAATCCCTCCCTCCCTCCCCACCTTCCACACAATCAGACCTACCCTGAAGCAATGAGCTCCACATAGCTCTGGGCTATTTTAGATCTAGGACAGCACTATACACTTTGGGACAGCATCTCCCCCTTTTTTCTGTGCCGGCTTGCTTCTCTATTCTCCTTTACAGAATCATCTCATCAGTCACACACACCTCATGGGTCTGCACCTCTGGATTATGGGACAATAATGTGCCGCGCCACTGAAAAAGGAAATGTGTTTTATGGGCAAAGTGCCTATACAGTGAGATAAATACCCTTCACATTATCCATTTATGGAGATTTCTACCCCTGCTGCGGAAAATAACACATTAAGGAAGAGCTGCATTATGTTAGATCCCATTATTCAATATATTGTGTCCTTGTAATGTATTTTATCATTTTATGCGCATGTAAAGTTGATGACAGAAGTCAGATTGATGAGTAATTTTTGCGATAAAATACCTAATGTATTCAGATGAAGTTTTGAAATAATAAACACTCAATTTAAGGCCAGTGACCCCTTGTTGTACTGTAATATTCAACAAGATAGGATGCCCCAATAGTCCACCAAATGTCACAGCTTTCCAAAGGGTGCAGACAGAAACGGTGCAGCTGCCTGAGCTGATCATGGCCACTCTAGTCAATACTTGCGATTCTGTAAAAAAATATGGCATATGTTCTTGATTTAGCCACGCTAAGGTCACATCTACAGAGCAGACTGAGCCAGACAGGAAGTCAGACACAGGAAGACATAAAGCAGGGGACTCTGTGGTCACGATTCCATGTGGGGTCACATCAAATTCAAATGAGCTCACCTGAAAAATAAATATAATATCTCTCTATTACATGATTTAAAAAATGTTATTGTGTTTTTGTGACTTTAAAGTAATGTCATATGCAAAAAAAGGGTAAGAACCACTGGTATAAAGAAAACACCTTGGGCAGCCTACCTATTTTTCCCCTTGCTGATTAATGGATGCAGAAACAGGAAAGGTTAACAGCACAAAACAACCTGCGTGTAAAAAGAATATAGAAATCTAAATACTGGTTTGAGAATGAATTGTTATGCACTAAATTTGCTCAGTTTTTTTTTACTGTTCAACTGTCCCCTTCCACAAAATAACCATAGACCAGTGGCTTGCATGTGTCTCTGTTCAATGCAAGTTACTCTTCTGCTGGAACTTATTGGCCATTTTATTTAAAAATGTATATTTTTAGGATTAGGAATTCACATTAAACTTAGCTGTGCATAGTTGTGGTTGGTTCAACATCTGAACAAGCTTACTTAAAAATGGTATGACTGAAGGTTGACAAGCTATTTTCATTTTGTGACAATCTTTGCTGCCCCCAAGAGAGAGATGTCTGGGTGCTGAGCCTCCTTTCCTGAATTCCTTTGTTCACCACCCTCCAATCGTGAAATCCCCAAAATTGGCACAATACTGTATAGGAATCCCTACAAAATGTTCTGCTGCTTTTTTTTTAATACACTAGAGAATAAAATTGATTCATTATACAGTTTTAGTGTTGTACCCGAGGGCAGATGACAACAAATCACATTAGTAAATAACGGCTAACAGTTACAGCAGCTCATGCTGCTGTAAGCTTATTTGGCAAAAAGAAATTACTCAAAAACGAGGATACAAAACGAGGATACAAAAACGAGGATACAAAACTAGAAATGTAATCAATATCTTATCCAAACGCAATAAACGGAGGCCTACCTTATTCAGTACATTATCTACTGTGGATATACAAAGTGTGAAAGACTCAATGTAGCCAATAAAAGAGGAATTATCCCTTTCAGGGTCAAATATTTTTTGCAGGAGATGAGATTTTGGCATGTCGGCCACTTTTACCTACTATGCTGTACAAATAATAAGCAACCAAACAGGCTTAGTCTGATATATAATTATAATAATAATAGAGTTGATCGTAAGGCATTTACAGGGTGACAGCTGGAACTCAAATGTAAGGAAATGATGTCCCCTGAATAGGACAAAAGATTGCAATTTGGATTTTGTAGTGGATGACCATAACTTCAATTAGGGGTAGGACAATGTGTAAACTAGTAAGGAGTTTCCATTCAGAGAAAGAGAGGGATAAAAAGAGAGAGACTTAGTCTCATCACTCACAACATAAACAAAATGATTAAAGTTCTAAAACGTACTATACATCGGAGAGTTGGACAGCAAGAGTGATCATCACCCTGAAAGTAAGATGGGGAAAAAAAGCAAGGGAGATATTCATCTGATCTGATGATAGCATCCAACATCTCTGATTACTGTTATCTAAATGCGGACAGAGCTAAAGAGACTGGAATAGCGAGAGTAGACAACAGATGCAGCTGCAAAGCATACTATGGCAGCACAGGTTAACGTTACAGCTCTTTACACTAGAGACAACAGTGATACAAACCCAAATTAAAGTTTCTTAAGGCTGTTAAAAATCTCTAGAGCAGGTTACTAAGCTAATCCTAGCCGTCGCTCCTTCAAATTTGTTTTTCTAAAAAATTTCAATTCAGTTTAGTATGAGGAGTTAATTTAGTGTGGTGCCTGTTTTCAGTTTAATCTCATTCTACTGCTAGCACTGGGATTTCCTAGGGGTCTTTAAATGCATCTTGAAGTTGCTGCAGCAAACCTGTAGTGAGTGATTCTACTCTGAAAGAAAAAAAGACAGCAAAACTTGTGAACTTTTCTTACAAAGTTTGTTGTTTTGGTGCCATGGTAATAGCTATTTTACTATTATATTGCCACTAATATAAACATCAGTAGAAAATACTATTGATCATGGCTGTAGGTTACTGTTGACAATCGCAGCCTGCAGGGCAGACACTCTTATGTGAATGTGTGTGTCACACGGCCGTTTCCTGACAAAGCTGTTCAGGAATTCGTTCAGGGACATGTTAAGGGGTTATTCAAACAATAAGCCCATCCCATCCCATTCAACCACAGAACAATTAAATGCTGATATTACACAGTGATAGATCATTTTAGCAGCAAAAATAAATAAGAGCAGAAGGCTTTTTAAGGATGCCCCTGCGATTTCTTTGGTTATTCTATCAATACAAAAAACTCAATTGAAGTTAATATACAAGATATATTAACATTAGCCAAAATGAAAAATTAAGTTGGACTGAAGCAACTAGGATGGAACCACAGCTATTACCTCAGTCATAGCAGAGTTTGCTCAATCCTTTGTTGTGGAAAGCAAAGCCAATGTACCAAGTAAATATTGGAGAAGTCCACATACAATTCCTAGCATTCATATACAAACAATTTAAATCAATGCTGGATTGGACCACAATAGTCTCATGAAACTAGAGACTAGAGTACTGAAGCTGCACAAGGATTCATGCTTGTAGAAAAAATGTGCTTTGTCTGATGGTTAGATTATAAAATTCATTTTTATTATTGTGTAGTAAAGCATTTTTTTTATATTCTGTGTAGAAACATTTTGACTCTCAACAATAACTAAAATCTACATTTACATATATCTAAATGAAATGTTTGCTATCAACCTACAAACAATCAAACTTCACTTCGTCTTTTAGTCATTAAGACGCAGTCTGTAACGTTGGGTGTTGCCACTAGAATAAGGACATGGGGAAGGGATCCTAGTATTGCGTTAGGATGTTTCACTTTCTTACTGTTTGCATGCAGTGGTAAAGTCACGAGCTAGGTAATGTGACCTCAGGTATATTATTCAGTGACCTTAGTAAAATTAGGCATCATTGCAAACTGATCCACATTTCCTATTAGCAGTAAGTTGAGCATCCCCTGCTGTGGTGAATGAACCCATTAATTTTAAATCAAACCTCACAATACAGTTGGATACAGCAAAACAATAAGACTCAAACCCTTTTAATAGAAATATCATGCTACAGTGTAAAATCTTTATCCATTTCTGACGATGGGGTATAGTGGTGCAAGATTGTCAGTTGCTGTGTATGTAGGGCTTGTATCACTATATTATGATATAGTATATAAGATAACATTAAATTGAAAAAAAATGCTTTTGTTGTATCCACTTCAGTTAATTAAAATATCTGTACTGAAAATAACTGACAATATACACATTTATATTGTATTCATCATTTCACAATAACATATCGTCTCTTACACACTGTATCATCATATATATCCCTTCAAATGTTGCTGCGTACTGGTCAAGGGGCACTAGAGCAGGGTGAATCAGAAAGCCGCTGCCTGTCAGTGTAACGTTTACTGATCTCTGATGAGTAACTCATTAAGTGGTTCGACCGCATGGGAATGAAGTGCTGGGGAGACAACAGTTTGTTATAGACCCACTGACACTTGGAACTTAAGTGACTCCAGCTTTCTATAGTCTGACAGTTTTATGGCTGTGTTGGACAGCCCACCATTCACACATGAGACTGCCCTTAAAACCTGCATGTCACCCCCCCCCCCAACCCCTGTCTGCCAGACAGGGGTCACCTTGGATTGAAGTTAAGCATAATATCAGTTTTTGTCGACAATCTGCAGCTGCAGAAAAATAAATAGATTTTAAGCGTTTCCTTTGTTCGTGGTTGTGAATGGACTTCTAAAGTATGAATGTTGTCCTTGGAATTAATATGGCTCCATTTAGGGGACGTAATTCCAGCACATGCTTCTTCATTACACTTGGAGCTTCAACATTATGCATAGAATATATATTGGGATGTGGTTTAATTTGCCAGCATCAATATGGGCCTGAAATGGTTCGACTAAGCCCGAATGGAAGAAAGTAGTTTATTTTGGAGCTACTCTAATAAAAACGAACAGAATAAAACACAGCAGCCACTGCATGCTTCATATACTAGTATAGTTCCAGTCTTGAAGAATAATATCTGAACTAGAGCTGCCTCCCTAAAGTCAACAAAAGTTAGTAGATAAAGAGAAAAAATTGAAAGACTTGGAAAAAAAATTGCAGCTGTGCCTAGTGAAATTTAGGTGAAACCTACTATTGTTAGACAATGAAAGGCTAGAGTGGTTTTAATTTGAAATGTGACACAGGAAGTGGTGACACATCACACACGTTAACTGGTCCCTGTAGATATTAGATAGTTAATTACTATGTCAGGCATGAAATCCAAGGAGTGGGATTATTTAGAGGGGGTAAAAATGCTGATCCTTTTTTAGATTCTAGTAAAGGATATATATATATATATATATATATATATATATATATATATATATATGAATGAGGGCCAATATCATTAGTGTCTTAGAAACTCATTCAAGACAGATAGAAGATGTATTTTCTTTTTGTTTTAATTAATTGGGATTAGTAGAGAAAAGACAAAGGGCTGCTAATCCTCACAGATAAATGATCTCAACAATCCATTCTACTGATGTGACTATTCTAAAGAAAGAAGAAAACCATCCCATCAGAATTTCATGAAATCCCACTTCTTTTATGCTACGTGGTGTGAGTAATATGAAACTACTGTAGGACTGTTCCAATTACATTATTGCCGAAAAGAAAACTGCCAATTAAACTGTCAATTGTACAGTGTTTGAGTCTTTTGAAAGGGTGCAAATTTTCGGATTTTCTTTTTTTTAATAAATGAAAATTGAGTTGGGTTTGAGGACAATTGGTCTAACAAAACAAGTAGCGTGATAAAGTTATAGGAATAGTTTTTAATATTTTAAAACTATTTGTAGACTGAATCTTAATTGATCTAAAGATTGATATTGATCGCTAGTTGTGAGGGCCTAATTTATAAGCAAACACACCAGAACAAATCCGTATTTCACAATGACGATCCTGGTTCTTAGGGAATCAGTAGTTCAAGTCCCCATGTCCCTGAACCACATGTTTGTTATGAACCTGTGAGTAAGAGGTGTGCGTTGAAGTAGTGAATGTAAACCACATCAAGTCAGTGAGCATACATTTCTATACGCAGAACAGACGTCTCTCTCCATTGTAGTCTGAAAATGAGTTTCAAAAACACCACATACGCCGCAGCACAAAACTCGGTTACAAACACATGCGTCCCCCCCCCTCCCGAATTCCAAATGTTTTGCTCATAACGATGGCAGCATCCTGGATGATTTACCAGCATTTAGATTTACAACTACATCATCGGGTTAATATGTAGTTATATCCATCAGAGTATGGCATGCACTGGCAGTGCACCGCATTCCAGAGATAGAAAGCAACGCCAAAACAGCCATGGTTGGACAAAAATGGTCACACTGAAATAAGCTTAAGACACCATTTTGAAAATCCACCGTTTTCTAGATAACAACTCAGAGATGCCATCTTGCCAATTACCGTCCGATTAGCCACCGTTAGCACGGCTATTCACCCGCTTCCGAAGCACATACCGGACTCTGTGCGGGTCACATAAGACTAAGGTTAGCTTAGCCCGCTGCTAGTGTGAAAAAGACAACGCTAACCCGCCTGTAGCATCCCTGCATCCCTCTGCACGCGCTGCTCAAAGTGCTAATTAGCGAGCTAGCCGGGGCAACATTAGCAAGTGAGGGTGGAAGGAAAAAACACACACACCAGCGACGGGTCCGGCAAAACAACATAGGGACCACAGCACTTCTTCTTTTAACCGCCACGAACATGTATAACAAAAAAGCCACACCGATCCAACAACTATCATCACATTCCGCTGTGTCGAGCTAGCTTAGCATTAGCCCGCTAGTTTCCCCCCGCTGCAGCCGCCGCGGAGGACAATTGAAGGGATACAAAAAAAAAGACAAAACAAAAAAAAGTCGACACATGGACGTCCCTGCCGTCCGCGGGGATAATAATAAAAACCGCAGGCGAGACTTACCGGTGTCACTCGGTCGAAACAACAAAAGGTTTTTTTTCTTTTCCTCCCGTGTGTGTGTGTGTACGTGCCGTGCTCGGTCGTCCCGTGTGTCGGTGCGGACTGGCTCTGCTACAACAACGGTTTGTCGGGCCAGTGGCGTTGGAAGACAGCTTTCACCAGAGAGACGGCCACCGTGTGGGGGATGGGGATGCACTGCCGGGAGGGAGAGAGGGAGCGAGGGAAGGGAGGGATGCAGGGATGCAGGAGAGAGAGAATAGAGGGGAGGGAGGAGGAGGAGGAGGAGGAGGAGGAGGAGGAGGAGGGGGGCTGACCCACCGACAAACAAACAAGCTTAGATGTAATAATTTGCTTTACATGTAGACGCCACGGCTTTTACGAGCGGGGTTATTAAAACTCCCTATGCTCGTTCAGTCAGTAATGAAGCTTTTGATTGTAAAGGTCAGTGCGAATCGACCATTGTGGTATTCTGTTGATGGAGATGAAGCATCAGTTCTTTATTCTTTTGTGTGTGTGTGTGTGTGTGTGTGCATTTTATCCATGATTGAATCGAGTTTTTTTTCTTTTGATGCTATGATAAAATGACCTGTTATCGATCATTATGTTATGGCACATTATCATGTCATGTTATTATCGTGAAAGAAGTCACGCACGTGCTGTAGTAGTCGTACCAGTATTGTGTCTACGAAAGCCTGCAGCTATATAGTTTTGTCATCAACATTTCCAGACAGGAAAGTGTTCTTTGGACAGTAGCACTGTGGTGGTTAAATAGTACTGCAGCTGTATGTAATTCAAATTCAGTAGCTTTTTCTTCGCCACAAATTTCAACTTTACAGTAAGACAGCGTCACCTGGCGGCGGCGTAATGCATTACCTCCGATAGGCAGCCTTATTTACACCTACTGTATACACGGTATATAGCACTCTTCACTTCAGTCAGAACACAAGGTGCTGTACATATAATAAAAACAATTTGAAAAACACATTATTTCAAATACACAAAACATCAAGATACTTCAAAGCAATAGAATAGAAATGAAAAAAGGCATAAACAATAAACATACAGATACATTTAGATAAAGTATAGGTAACATTTAAACAATTAAATTGTGTTGAACTATGTATATATTGATTTCTGCTTGTGTTAAAATGCATTTTATTTATTTTTTATGTATTAATATTTTATGTGAACCTATTATCAATTAATTAATAAAATTACTATTTTCATTTAAGGTTTTATTTATTTACCTATTTATTTTTTATCAAAACGTGTGGCTTGACTGCTGCATTTAGTTCAATTGTGCTATTGTTAACTGACCACTGCATACAGTGTTTACACTGTACATTTGCACATCCCTTTTACATTTCAATTTATTTCACTTCAATATGCAATTTAAACCTTGAGCAGCTCTTCTCACTTTTTTTCCAATAATTTTACCTCTTTTTTAAACATAAATAATTTATATTATTTATTTTAGTGTATACTTTTATGCACCGCGACACTAAGACAAAGGCTACCATTGGAGGTACAATTTGTTTAAATTATTGAAAAAAAAATGAAAATGTCCTGCCAGCGGAGACAAAGGGTTTAATAATCATTTATTTCAGATTCCAGTATTTGTGAAGCGTTGTTATTCTCTACTTGCATAAAGGTTAAACCTATCGCCGAACTCCCTTACCTCGACCGCAGGCCTACTGATTAGATAGAACTACATTTCCCAGACGGCACTGCGCCGCACTCGCCCGCAAACAAAGAATCGTACACAAAACCCGAGGGTTTCAAACGAGACCAACGTCGCATTATTATCAACGAAACGTTACCAACAAAATTATGGATAGCAACGTGTTTTCAGCGAAGATGATATCACCGAAATATGTAACCGCAATTTAAAAAAAAGTCTGTGTGGCGAGTCCTCGCGTGATTTGACGCGTCCAGAATGTCATGAGAAAGAGAACTGTCCAGGGTGCTGACACTGTAAGTAGAGCTTCTCCTGCTTCACACTACCTGCCGGGGTATTTATTAACTTGTGCTCTAGTTTCTTTGCCTTTGGACAGACATACTTTCTCTAAGGTAGGCTACAGTGTAATATTTTCATTTGGCACATTTGTATGCTAACATGTGCATGAGCTGCTCTTAGTAGTTGTCTAGGAATATTGCTCATATCACTGTATTTTCAAGTTTGTATTCAAGTATTAGATTTTGTTATAATCTAACTCACTCTTTGCCTTTATAATGCATTAGGACTAAAACATACAATATTCTTTCTAAAAAATGCATTTTATCCTTTGCTTAATATAAATATATGTGTGTGTGGTGTGTGTGTATTATCAGAATTTGGCAAGATGGATGAACTTCAAGAGCCAAGCTCCTGTAACACCAACGCCCACAGCCCCTGCGGCGGCCAACCCGGCGGTAAACCTGGCAGCAGTCCACAATGCAATGGGGTCCAAGAGCGTCGTACCCTGTTGCGGGTGTCTGAGTCACACGGACTCCAGCTGCTGGGTGTGCTCAGATCGTTCCGCGAACAGGGCTTGCTGTTCGACTTCACCATCAAGGTGCAGGAGCACAGCTTTCCCTGCCACCGCTGTGTCCTCGCGGCATGTAGTGATTTCTTCAGGTATCTCGTCTCTCCATCTCTGTCCCAGAATGAGTTCTCGCCATGTAACTAACAGATAGATACGATGTGTGACTCAACTACTTCTAGGGCAATGTTCGAGGTGGATATGCGAGAGCGCGGCGATGGTTCGGTGACATTGGGTAACCAGTGTCCCGTGGCGGTGCGTTCCTTCCTGGACTTTGCCTACTCTGGTGAGGTTCTCATCACAGATGGAAATGTGGACATGCTGTTTCAACTTGCCTCCTTTTTACAGGTAGAAATACAAGCACCCACAGAACATCTCTGCACTTTCTTCTTCTTAAGCATGAATTATATCTGCAATTGTAGAGTTAAAATGGGCAATCTCACCTCCTTTGGGAGAAAATGATGTGCTTGAGTTGACTGCGCTCTAGTAAAACGCCAGCAGTTACTCATACTCTGCTCTGAAAACATCATTTAAAATTTTTTAAATATAAGAGCATGATCGAGCAAAGCTGATAAATAAAATGTAATTTCTGAGTGTTTCATATTATAAAGCTAAAATAAACATGCACGGCTCCATGCAACATGCTGCATTGCTGATTTTTGTTTGAATTCAGAGCTGCAACCTGTCCACTGTGGCCTCTCTGTTCAGCATGTGTCAATCAAACAGACAAAGACAGCAACACTCAGCACTAACCTCCCGTCAACACCATCTCTACAGTCTGTCTACTCAGCACACAAAAACATGATGATGTCCCAGGTCACCGACTCGTATCATACACACTAACAATTATATTGTTCATTGGCATCGGATGCAGAGGGGTCTGATAAAATGTGTAATAGTCAGACCTGGGATGGGCTCAACACTCTACTATATATATAGATAGATAGAGAGCAGCATCTGTGCAGATAAGCACCCTGACACACATCTAGTGGGATATAAGTGATTGAGAGAGGCTACCTTTAAAAAGCTGAATACAGTATTTGTTTTTCTATACACCTTTTAAAACGATTTAAAAAATAATAAAAGCTTATGCTATATAGTTTTATATTCTAGGTGGGTTAAATATTTAAAATTTATTATTCTTTTTCAGTTACACCATATGACATTTTGCGTAAAAAAAATCATCCATTCAATTTTTGTAAATTACATGAAACCAAAAGGAACACAAAAATGTACATTTTGGGAGACCTGATTAATGCTTTTAAAACTAGATTTTTATAAACTTTTTTGACTTTCTTTACTGTATTAGGTGATTATTGTACAATCAAAATTGTACAATAAAAATCAAATAGATATTATGATTTCAGTTGTATTTTCAGTATTGGCTAATTAACAATAAATAATCTAGTCTTTGACTCTTATTTACTACAGTAATTCTTCACTACTGTAATTTTACATAATAATACTTAAACTGCCATGATTTATTGTTCATACAGTATGCAATAACATATTGTAATAATTGTTAGAGTAACATTACTGTGTATAGGAGTAAATATCTGTAGATTTCACAGATGTGTTAAAATGTTTTGATATTTAACCTACATCATCTGTAAATTGTGGTGTTTCATACATTATATTTACTCTTTTTTTCATAGTCTGTCGTTGTCTCCTCAGGTGTCCGTCCTGTCCAGGGCATGCAGTGACTTCCTGATAGGGACCATGGATCTCAGCAGCTGTCTGTCCCTGCTGTCCCTCGCTGAGGCCTATGGATCCACCTCCCTCCTCCAAAGTGCCAATAACTTTGTGATTCAGAACTTCAACGACCTTTCCAAAACCCAGGACTTCCTGGAAATGCAGGTGCTAGTTCAGGACAAAACAGGGTTGTTTGGATGAACAGAAGCTTGGGATTTACTGATCAAACATTCTCCATTAGTCCTGTAATTGCTTTCGAGCCTGACTCAAAATCAATCAAATCTGCCTAATTGTTAGTTTGGATTCATCTCCTGATTTGCAGCGTATGCCCTCTACATGGCCTTACAATATACTCTCTCTCTCTCCTTAATTCTGTGGGACCCTTCCACACAATATATTTTGATGATAAGGGCATAAATATAATGCAGAGGGCATTCATGAAGATGTTTTAAAGGAAAGATTTTAGCAAATCCTTGGATAGAAAACCAAATTCTTTTATATGTATAAACACAGTGCATATAAGACTCGTCTCAAGTGCTTCTATAAGCATTTACCCCATTAGACTGTAGTCACTCAGGACACTTAGTTTCTTCCAAAGGGCGGTTTTAATCTTACAAAGGAGTTTATCATCTCCCCACTCATAGCAAAAATACTGACTGAACTGCCAAAGGAACTCACTCAGTATTCACCAGTTCAGTTGCTCCCTATAGAAAAACGTGTTGGAGGCATGCCTAAGGTCCGACTCCCTGAACGTGCCCATGGAGGAGACTGTGGTGATGTCCCTTCTGCGATGGATACGCCATGATCTACCTGGCAGGCAGAAGTTGTTGCCGGGATTGTTATCACTAACCAGACTCCACCATCTACCCGCACACACGCTAAAGGTATGCCCTAGGGATTGGAGGGTTCACAAGATTCAGAGTTGTGCTCACGGTTTTGTGATCCCCGGTTCCGATTCGGTTCGATATGCATTGATTATTGGGAAAATCAATTGAGTCTCCAGCTTAAAACTGGATATTGTTAAAATCTGAGCTTAAAAGTATATCGGAATCTGGCTTCAAAAGAGGAGACATTGATAGATATAACACGTGTTTCTGTTATTTGGCAAAAAAAGATCTCTTTAACAAAGAATCATAGGCTCTAACAGCACTAGACTTGGGCCCCTATGTCTGAAATCATGTCTCTTCATACAGTGCAGGAATTACCATCTTATGGATTTTATATCAAGCCTCCAGTGTTTTAATCATAGAGCTGCACACTGTCACACTTTATCAACAACTTTCTTCCCACCATCATTGAAGGTCACTAGATGGTGCATCTTCTAACTCTGGCTCTTTCCCATCATTCATCATACCCACACAAGCCTCCACACAACTGACTATGTGGTCTCTCCAACTTACAATCACTACACCAGGCTATGCTGTTTCCCTTTTTCTTCTTCTTCTTCTTCTTTTTGCCTATTATATATGGTTGGCTTTAGGTGCAGCACCACCACTTGCTGTCTGGGGGGTAAATGATTTGCCTATGGAAAAAGTAGAATAAGAAAAAGGAGCAGCACATGAATATGAACCAAAGAAAAAACAAAACGGCCAAACGGTTTCTACGGTTTTATAAACCGTCTCATCCCGTCCCTGGTTGTGCTGCATACACACAGGTACACAAAGACATCCCCACACACTTATCACCATCCCTAACCTTGTCCCTCAGACCCTGCATGATTCGGACGCTCAGCTCTGCGGGAACGAGTCCTGTCTTGCCCTGCTGTCAGAGGCCCAGAGCCGACAGACCCGGTACAGCGGCCTGCTCACTGACGCCAGACCCGCCACCACACAGAGCTACATTTACATCCACAAGACGGAGGAGAATGGGGAGATCCGCCACACGTTCTGCTACTGTCTAGAAACAGACCAGTGGAAAGAGCTCGGCATGGGGCATGGAACAGCCCCGATGCCGGACCCCCCAGGCTCCTACCTGACGGCCTACGCTGAGAAGGTGCATGTTGGGAAACTTCATTTTCTACATGAACATCATATCTGTTCATAGAAGTTTATAGGTATATTTTCAATATGTTGTTGAGTTATTATTTTCCAAAGCCTGTATACTATAGATCCACAGACAGCAATTATTTTATCAGTTTTAACACTGAAAGTGAATATGTTAGATTTTGTTTATTTTCATTAAATGTTTTTCTGCTGAATATTAAGAGCTCTAAAGAAATGTGGCGCCCAATTTAACAAAGTTAAATAGATCTGAGCTCGTGTAATTATGTCTGTTTTCATCAACCTCTGGTCTTCTGTTTTAAACATCTGATCATCTTCTCTATCATCCAAGATGTTTGTTACAGGTGGTTGCCGGGGAAACTGCTGCCGGGCAATACGTCTCCATGTGGCCGAACCGTTCCACGATGCCACGGACGAGGTGTGGTGCTTCTGTCCTGTGAGCCTCACCTGCACACCTGCACCGGCAATGCTGAAGCCCCGGACCATGCACACGGCCGTGACCTGCCAGGACCGCGTTTACGTCATTGGGGGACGCACCAAGGGACCCAGAGGCGGCTCTCCCACTCTGCTGGAGGTACGGACAAACGGGGTCCGTTGGTGTTTTTATGTGCAGGACAAACTCAGTCCTTCTCTATCTTGCGTCCAGGTGGAGTATTATAACCCTCTATCCCAGAGCTGGTGCTCCGTCAGCCCGCTGCCCACTGCCATGTTCTACCCTGAGGCCAGTGCTTGTGGCAGCATTATCTACACGCTGGGATCGGTGGTGGAGCTCACAGACTCCTTCAACCCCTCTCTGGACTGCTTCTTTAGCTACGATGTCCAGAAGGATCAGTGGAGCCGCCTGGTAGCAGAGTTCGGCCAGTTTTTTCACGCTACGCTGGTCAAGGCGGTATCAATCCATAACACGTTGCACCTCTGTGACCTGTCCACTTATAAGGTGAGTCATCACATGAGCATGATAAGATATCCTGTTGCATCGATCCTCGCCAACACCTGGAACTATAAGTCTTATCCTGTTTTCTGGCCTTTCCGTCCAGGTCTACAGTTTTTGTCCCGAAACCTGTGTGTGGAAGGGTGAAGGGTCGTTTGAGTGTGCAGGATTCAATGCCGGAGCACTGGGTATGAAAGACAGAATCTACATCCTAGGAGGAGATTATTCCCCTGACGAGATCACAGATGAAGTTCAGGTATGTGCTAACCAATTAAGTAATTCATTACCTTTCAAGAAACTTGAAAAATTGAAATTGGTCAGTAGTTTACCAAGGAAACATTGTCCACATTTTACCAAACAACATACACTATATTGCCAAAAGTTTTCGCTCACTTATTCAAATCCACACATCCAGTGCACAAAGGTGCTTAAAGACATGAGTTTGGTGTGGATGAACTTGACTGACCTGACCTCAACCCATTAGACCCCCTTCAGGATGGATTAGAGCGGAGACTGAGAGCCAGGCCTCCTCATCCAACAGAAGTGTGTGACCTCACAAATGCGCTTCTGGGAAGAATGTTTAAAAATTCCAACTGACACACTCAAAGCCAAACAAAGCCAGCGAATCAAGCTATTTATTATTATCCACTGTGAGCTCACACTTTTTCTGTCTTTTGTAGGTCAGATAATATTCTTATGTTTTTCCCTGGTCAGACATATTGTTTTGTGCTGCCTGCAGGTGTTCCACAGTGGCAGGAGTCAGTGGGAGGAAGTGGCGCCGATGCCCAGAGCCCTCACTGAGTTCCACTGCCAGCTCATCAGCTTCAACAGACACAGAGACCCATGGAGTGACGCCGCATGATACGCAGCAGACAGAAAACCACGCAAAGACACACGAGTGGGCGAACACGTGCAGTTCCTGCGTCACTGGTGTAAGCATGCGCCTGTGAGCCTCCCTCCACTTCCAACCCCCCTGTGCATGATGGACAGCAGCACCGACAGAGCTAAGAGCTCCAGAAAAAAAAATGGAAGCCAAGTCTGACTTAATATAACACCACATCTCCCCTCACACATCACCACACAAGAAAACCTGAGCCAAATGATGTATTTATTTTCCTAATTTAAATATATGATCCCTAAGTATGTATGTGACAAGCACCCCAAAAAAGAAAAATCTTAGAACTTGCACTCTTATTTTTATTATTTAATTTCATTGTACCTCAAATTTTCAGTTTGTTCTTGTGTATGTTTGTCCATTTATACAGGTACGTATCTTGAAGCACCCGTTTGTCATAGAATATCAATCAAAATGTGGTCCCTCCCATGGAGGAAACCTGTTAAGCAGACTATTTTCGAAATCCTATTTTACTACCTGAATATGTTTATGTCTGACAAATATGTCAAAAGAATTCACTGCATCCTTTAAATGTACAGCAAGAAGAATTTACTTTTGAGTCACTGTCAGAAAGAATTCAGCCTGAATGTTCTCTGATTTCTATCTTGAGTTCCCTTTTGTTCCTTGCTGAAAGAGAGCACTTTAAATTATATGAAACTGGATTAAAATAGTTTCATGGCAATATTGTGTGAATTAACTATATATTTTCACCTCTTATAAGTATACACAATGACTCGATATATATAGAACCACAAGATGGATCTCTTTCTGTTGCTGATTCAGCTCTGTGGAAAAATGGAAATATGCAACTTTATTTGTACTTGTCTTGTATCAGAGAAACACATGTTATAGCTTCAATCTATTAACACAGACTCTTAGAAAAGCTAAGAAATGCTGTAAAACTGCGTCATTACTTTGTGTTGTGAATTAGACAAATAATAGAATCCAACAAATGAAAGTCTGTATTGTGGCAACAAATGAACATAAACATAATGCTTTATCATTTGTGTTTGACGTGTTGTTCTATCAGTAAATATGTGACACTTTGATACTTCCATCACCTTAGAAAAATACAGAACAATGTACTTTAGCAAGTTAAGCAGATGTCACATGATTGAAAATAAAGTGAAATAAGGATGTATATTACTGTAGATTAGTGATATTACAGGATTTTATAGGAGATTTAGCATATTCATTTCACATGTTTGTATTCTCCCTCTCATCTCTACTGTATATTACAAGGTCCCATCCAAAAATATCTCAGAATACAAATAATAATCGAATACTAGTTTGTCATGGCTCTGGACCAGAGCAGTAACCATAAACTGATAGAATGAAAAGATGAAATACAAAAACCCGAATCAGTCCTACAGGGACCACGCTGGCTTCCCTCCACACATTTCCCTCCACCTCCTCCACCGCTCTCGAAGCCGGGAGATAAGAGGACTGCTTTTCCCCCCATGGTTCAGTCCTGATAAGTTTTCACCAGCAGCCACATCAGCAGCACGGTGATTAAGACGATCATGAAGTTGAGGAACAGCTCCTGCACCGAGCGGTCCATGGCTGCGTCTCAGAGACGGAGAGAGGCCTGGAGACACGTGGGCGGGTGGGGAGCAGAGGAGGAGGAGGAGGAGGAGGAGGCGAGGAGGAAGGTTTGCAGATGCTGTTTGGAGAGAAGTGTGGCTCCTCCGTCCAGGACCTAAAATTGAGCGGAAGTGAAGAAAGAACAGAAATACTAGAAAGGTTTGAGCAAGGCGGTAGGAGTCAAGAGTGTGTGTATGTGTGTGTGTGCGCATGTATGTTGCCTCTATTATCAAAGATTAGGGGGATCAGTCACTTCTCAGTTGAGTCGCTACACCTGTTCACAGTTACCATCACTCAACAGGGAGCAAGGGGCCAAAATATTCCCTCAGAAGCACACATGGGACATGACTCACGTATGCACCGACACACATTATCACGACACAAAGGACTGTAGGGCAAAGTTGTTTTAACACTCAATATTTAAATTATCCACCAATCCATCAATCAATGCATGTGATCACTCTGCAATTAAGAATTAAGAAAGAAAGTAATGCACAATAAGTAACAATGAAGTAACAATGATATTTTAGTAAAATGGATGTGTGAATTAGCACCAATATAAAAATATTAAAATAAACACAATGTAATTTAGTCAAATTTATTTACATTAACATGTGATTAAATGCATTCAATTCAATTAGTATATTATCTCATATTTCATACGTCATATTTCAATATCACATAATTCCAGATGATCACAAGATGAGGCCAGTTGCCTGTAAACTCACTACACGCAGGAAGACAGAGCAGATGTTGTCAGAGCAGAGGAGATGTAATGTTGTCCAGCGGTGCAGCCTTCGGTTCTCTGCAGGTTCTACAGAGTCGGCGGGTGATCTTTTTGCTGTTGTGCAGCTTTCTGTGGTCACCAGGGGCAGGGCCCGCTCCTAAAGTAGCCAACTTCAGCGGACCGCCCCTGGTTCACATACACACAGACTGATGTCACACACCAACTAAACAACCAATAGAGTGTGATATTTTCCACAATCGGATCCATTGGAGTGTTTCCCATCCATAACCAGTGTCTCTCTCTCTCCCTGAGAGTTATTTATAAATCATTATTGCAGATACTCGGTGGATTACAGTTGTTCCAAACACAATGCTTGCACCATCTGATGGAGATAGGAAACTGAAACACTGTCACTATGGGAGAACGATCTAGAGTGTGTAGGAAGATTGATTTGCATCAGCAAAAAAGATTAATGGAGCTACCTTTCCAAAAGGCAACATATGTTAATGTATGTTAAAGTCCCTATCACTTTTGCAATGGGTTTTTATTTAATGGTACATGAGTACTTGTATGCAATAAACAAGTATTAATAAATACATTATTCAAACAGACAGAATGACTTGACTGAAAGAAATATTCAACTGCAAGATACAGGGTGATATCAGAAGTAGTTTTCAGCCGATATGTAAGCACCCCTTGAGAGCACATACACTGAAAATAGACTTTTCAGAGAAGTGTGCTTGTTCTTGGTACTTACACTTTTTGAATTGAGATTTCTTCTATTTTCAAGGGAGAATTGCTGATGCAATTTTCTGAAATTTTAACAAGTTTGTTGAACTCCAGTTACTTTCATTACCCTTCCTGGCTGCATGGATGGATTAAGAGACGCAGCACAATCAGGCTTTGTTCCCCTCTGTGGAGCGCTGGCAGGCCATTGCTGTATAATAACATACTGCACTTCGTTCTTCTCGCTCTAGGAACAAGAACAGCAACTGTTACTCTGAATGAAATGTTTTTATACACAACATTGCCAAACATCTTAAATGTTATTCAAGGATTAAATCCAATGAAAAAATCCTACTTTTTAGGGTTTTGAGTTGTCTGTTGGGTTGTATCGTTATTGTAATATTTTTATTACAAACATCTCTCAGGCAGCATTAATTTAGCTAGATGAAGCTTAGAAATTGTTTAGTGTAAATTATGAGGTGTTTTATGTGCATTTGTTGTGCTGCTGCTAAGAACGGTTCACCACAGCGAAGCTCTCGGCTCACCTCACACTTGACAGCTGCTTAGGACTGTTATCTATGAACTGGTGCTAAACCTCCTCTACACACACACCTTCCTCCACACACACAGAAGGGTCACAGCAGGACAAACCTTTCCATCACAGGACAACTGAACAGGTACAAACAGGTCCATTTGCCTTTGATTCAACTCTCTGTAAATAACTGTGACCTCGATGACTGAGAATCTTCAGAGACATCTATCCTCTGCAGGATTCCAAGGACATTCCCAAAGGATTTCATGGAGATCAGAACAGCTGTCTTTTATCACGCCGCTGCTTTTCCAGCATCGGACAAATAGCTAACCAAACTCCTATTGTCATGGAGATCCAGTGCTGGGGTGATTGAATAAAGCAGGGTGAGTTGTACAGGCATCTCTGGCCGGGGTGGACCACAGCCCACTCTGACAGCTGTGTGTGTGTGTATAAGATAGACAAGCACTGGCAGGGTTGCCCTCTAAATCCGTGGAGAGACAGAAAGGTGTCAACAAGGCCTCAGAGACACCATGCCACACATTCTGGAACACTACGCACTTGTGCGCATGCATGCATGCGTGCACACAATCAGTTGAATCAAATGGAAGTTAAATAACTTAATTTTACTTCAAGGCAAAAGCCTGAGATACATATATACATACATACATACAAACAATTGAAACAAAGTTACGCTGCAGTGAAAAATAATGAAGAAATCAATTTAAAAAAAAAACATTTCAATTAGATGTGTTAAATGTTGGGGTGGCTGTGGTTCAGAGGTAGTGCAGTCGTCCACCTCCTCTGGGCTAAAAGTTGTCCATTCAAAACAGTGAGATCGGTCCAGCTCCATCATTTACATGCACATATAACTACTATTGCAGTGTAAGCCTCAGACTTTCATTTCAAAGGAACATTGACATCTAAAATGTGAATATTGAAAAAGGAATGAGTACCCTTTATTATATGAACAGCAGTTGTCCTGCATATTAGTCTGAAAATAGCTGGCACTGCAAAATTATTCAGCCCACAGCTTCGCTCGAGTGTCTAAATCGTTTCCAATACAGCGGCTGTGATTGGAGGAGAGACAGGAATTCACCTCAGCTGACTCATCCTGTCAGAGATGATACACACACACCAGATAGACTCCCAAAAAACACCCCTCAGTCTTGTTGATCTTTTGTTCGGTTGGAATACTTTGAACATCAGATCTGTTTCCAGAAATCGCTACCATTGTCTCTGCAGGCCACGAGTCTCGCTCCTCTCGAGAGTGGCAGAGATCAGCGCCAACTATTTTAAAAAAGAGGATCTGGTTTCCTTATCGACCCATCTCCTTCCTGCAGCCTCCTGCTAATTAGAAAAGATGCCAGCCACAGAAGCAGGTTGGCCTCTGGCTAGCGGCCGGGAATTCCAAAGGGTGATGGTATGCCTCAGGGTACATGAGCGGTTCCACTGCTCTTCTTGCCATTACGCTGCTTCATCAAAGCTTGCCCTTGAGCCCTGAAAAGGACAATACCTGCGTAATCTCCAGTTAATTTTCATGGCAAATTATACTTGGGGGGCAAAGTGACACTATTTACAAAAAGTTATACACTGTGTATATATTAATATTTTGTTAAAATGATAATAAAAGAAGTTCAAAGTTTATTTTTGTTTTCTCAACCACAGTATTTCTGAGACTTATTTTAACAACAAAGCTTCAAGTCAGGTTGATTCAGGGCTATGCATTGCAACAGAATTGGCCAACGGTAACCGGATTACAATGTCATTACACAGAGGCCGACTAAATAAACTCATCCCACGCCCATTTTTTTTAAAGATTATCCTGCAGTGATCGTAAAAGACTGTCACTTGTATTTGACCATGTTGAAAAGCAAGCTAGAGCAGGACGTTGTTAGCACGGAGGTGAGGGCAGCCGTGCACTCTCCTGGCTGACCAGCTGTTGTTTTGTCGACTAAACTGAGCGTGCCATTTAGACCATGGAGGGTTCCCACTGGCCAACTCAGGCTGCCGCTGTAATTACTGAGATGGCTTAGGACAGGTGAGGGCTTCATTACATAACACACCCATGTGTGAATACCCACGCATGCACAGATGCACATGCAAAATGAATTAAATAAATTAATTAATTAAAATACACTCTCCCAACACTAATAGGAAGTGTATATGAATGCTGGTACACACTCACAGACAGAGGGCCGCAGAGTCATTAATCTGACGATGGAGGGATTCAAACAAGGGGTCTGAGATAATTGGCTCCTTTGAGAGAGGACGCAGACAGAGGGCAGCAACCACAGAATCCAAAGACAAACTGACTCCCAGAATTCATTATTTTTATTTCAGCAACATGACAGAATGTTGTTGTTTCTGGTCTACCTTCTGTATTTTTTTTTTTTATTTTCATTCTTAGGTAAGATTATCCTCAATTACCTAAAGTCCGAGCGGAGTCTGATGATGGATGGTGAAGGCTACCCAGGATAGGCACCATATACAGTTACATATTATCCCTTAGTATCAGGTTAGCAGGGTCGATAGAGTGATCCCTGGAGCAGTCCTGTCTGTCTTTTGTTGGGAGATTAGACAGGCATGCGGCATGGATTTGCCATAGTGGTTTAGGTCCTATGGAGCCACGGGCCTCAACACGGGCTGTCAGTGAGGTTCGTGTGTTAGATGGATAGTTCAGAACAGAAAACACAGGGACCGCATGCACGAAAACAACCAGAGCTATCATATTTTTATTATGCTGACATTATAGATACAAACCACAAAAGAACAACACGTCCCTGAAATAACACTGTGGTTAAAAACAAACAAGTGTTTGTCCCACAGGAGGCAAAGAGATCCAAAACTATTACATTGTGACTTCAGGCTTACTACACACTTAATCAATAGATCATATGGAGTGAATATTAATGCAAATAGGCCTTTTTTCATTACAGCAGCCATTTGGACATGTGAAGCATCTGAAGGTATAACTAATAACATAATTAATCACTGAAACCCATAGAAATAATAACTGCAGTGGATAGGTCACGAATGCTATCAAAGCTGGTCCTGTGACAATAAGTTGATTGATCAATTGGACGATCAAAAAACCCAAAAATCTAATTATATGGCAGTTATTCTTAATCTTGAATAATCCAAAAAAAACTGAATAAAAAAAAATTTGCTGGTTCAAAAATCAAAACTATGAGAATTTGTTGCAGTTTTTGGTTAAACATGTCTGTATATTTAATATTTTAGGGGTTGATTGGACTAAAATAAGGACAAAAAAGTTTTTAAAAATTATGAAAGTAGTCATTATTTGCAGCCCTCATTCAGACTTCTCTGAAAAAGGGTCAGAATCTGGAAATAACAAAGATACAGCAATGCCTGCAGGTGGCAGATTAGATTTATTATGAATACTACAAGACTGAAAGATATGTGAACTCTGCCCTGTATGATCATCACCACCCTGTATGATCAGTATAAAACCATGACGTCATGGGTTGATAAAAGATGTGTAAGACATTTTTAGTTTTAGATCACTTTGGGCAAATGTCACATACCAATGCAAATTTCAAAATTCATCACCATCATTTAAATGATTAGGGATGAAATTGATTTCTACTTTGAATCTATAAAACTGGTTAAAAAAATATATATTTAAAATACTGTACTACTCTAAAAATGTCACAATTATACAATTATTTTTGGAAGACTAAACTATAAAGTCTGTCAGAGTTGCCCTTTATAGTTTCTTTGTTTTGTATATACGTTTTTATTTTACTTATATATTTAGTTTAATATACATTCTCCTACATTGTTGTGTGGTTGTTGCTCACGACACGTGAACTGGAGTGACTGAATTGTTTGTACAATTTAATTGTTAATATTATTACACCAGAAAGTGGCGGTGATGCACCATAGGACTGGACATGATGACCGCTGTTACACACCGTGAAGAAGAAATCACCGGCTTCTACCGTGTTGCACCCGGACGAAAATAAAGTGACGCACCATGGATCCGAGCGTGGAAAACAACTCGAACGTTGTCAGGAGGAGCAAAGTGGAGAAGAAAGTTTTAAAAAAACAAATAAAAACCAGTCACGTTTTGCTCAAACATGAAGGCATCAGCACGACGTCGCGGCCGAACAAGGTGACGCAGAACGAAAACACGTAGAAACCGGAAGTGGCGGCGGACAGTGAATGAACGGCTATCGTTACCTCACGTGCGCCTTTACTTCTAACATAAACACACTTTTAAGTCTTTTACATTGTCGGGTTTAGTACTAGTTTAAAATAAAGAAGACTTAAAAGGCAAATAGTCATTGTTTTAGTATCGGCTCGCATCCTCTTTTAGTCTTGTAAGCTGTCAGGACACAAAAAAAGACTTTAAACAAAAGAAGATCTAGTGACAAAACAACAATGCTAAGGTTAGCACACACGACACTGTAAATACAATTTTTCAATGTGTCAATATTGAATCTTGTATTTTTCAGAAAAGAAAAACGTGTAAATCCTCAGAATTCCGCAATTTCAAAGAAATTCAATTTTATTGTCAATTTCTTCACATGTCTTGACATACAAGAAAATCGAAATTACGTTTCTCACTATCCTATGCGTTTACATGGACAACAACAGTAAAAGTGCAAGTGCACAAGACAATCCTAAACTAAGTTATTATAAATAAATACGTGCAGTAGCTTAAGACTACGTTTACCCAGTGTTGCTGAAACTAAACCAGGTATGACAAAACATAAAGTACCCTAAGCCCACTCCTCACTTCGGGTATGACAAGACAGATCCAACAAGACAACGCTGAGTGTTGAGTGTAGAACTGGGGAACAGGAGCTCCTTTCAGTCTGAAGGCCGACCACAATCCTGCTGTTTCTC
Source organism: Eupleurogrammus muticus (assembly GCA_036785175.1). Classification (NCBI taxonomy): domain Eukaryota; kingdom Metazoa; phylum Chordata; class Actinopteri; order Scombriformes; family Trichiuridae; genus Eupleurogrammus; species Eupleurogrammus muticus. The sequence continues at coordinate 9,091,223 of JAYKQN010000009.1, read as the reverse complement.
CTCCTTTTGCAGAGTTTGGTGGTGGCAAACGGCGGCCTGGGGAACGGCGTGGGGCGCGAGGAGCTCCGCTCTGTGCTGGAGGAGCAGGGAGAGCTGGAGGCTCTGGTTATGCCCCGGAATAAGCCCTACGCGTTCGTCACGTACAGGTAGCGGAGGTGGTTCGAAAGAGAGGGGGGCAGCAGGTGTCTGTTCTTACCCTGGACACTGTTGTTGTGCCCCGCAGGTCAGAGGTCAGCGCCCGGGAAGCCCACCTCCAGCTGAACGGCCGACAGCTGCTCTGTGGAGAGAATGGGGTCACGCTCTATCTCAGTTATGTTGACACAGGTATGGTGTTCATTTTGTCATTAGCATTTGGCATTTTTATCTAGTTTTAGTCAAAGTAGATCCAAAGACTTTCAGTCTACTTTTAGCTAATGAAATTAGCCTAAATAGAGCCAATGTCATTATAGCCTCACTCATCTCAAAAGGTTTATGTCATCATTACCTGATAAGATAGCTCCATAATAATCCATGATTTTATCATGAACTAACATGAATGAACAGCTGAGACTCTATAAGACTAGAGCCAGTTATGTGTGAGATGGTAAATACATATTAACCCGCTGTGACATCTCAGACCAGCAAAACAAAGTTTAACGTCCATTGTTAAGTGTGTCGGAGGAATTTTTATTTGTACTTTGAGTCTATGAAAAGACATTCTATTTTGTTTTTTATCTAATAGTAGATTTCATGCCATCTTTTTTTCAACATAAAATGCTTTTGAATCAGTGTTTAAGGTCATTGACTTTGTCTAATTTTTGTCATGAAAAAAACATTGTTGACAGATATATGTTCCGTGCTCAGATATTCCTCTTAAACATAGATGCACAACTAAAATGGTTTTGTTCACCTTACGCCACCTTAAACTAGACAACAGGTCTTTTCTCAATGCTTTTATAGCAGGTTGTGTGTCCCTCATTGTTTCTACTGTGTGCGTGCAGTGACCTGTGAGGAGGAGGCGTCTGTCCCTTTGCCAGAGGGGTTAGTCTTGGTGGAGGACTTTGTGTCCTCAGAGGAGGAGGCTCTGCTGCTCGCTGCTGTGGACTGGTCTCACGGTAACGATGATGTCACAGGTGAGCGGCCACTTATTGTAATTTATCAGCTTGTGTGTTGCTGTTCTGTCATGTGTCGTTCGTGCAAGTCATACTCATAAAGACACATTTTCATCATGTTGTTGTGCAAAGCAGCTCTATATCAATCAATGAATAATCATTTGTAATATATTTCAGCTCAAAAGTCTCTGAAGCACAGGAGAGTCAAACATTATGGTTTTGAATTTCGCTATGACAACAACAATGTGGACAAAGACAAACCATTACCTGCAGGTGAGCATTTTTTTAACAAAAAAACACAGAAATCACAGGCCTGTGTTGCATGCTATAACCCCCTCTATCTAAAAGAAACATTATCTAAATCAATATTTAGTGTTATTGTATGGATAAAATATTATGCGTGTGTGTATTTGCATGTGCACACCAGGCCTACCTGAGCAGTGTCATGCTGTTCTGCAACGGTGTGTGAAGAGCGGACACATGGACGTCATGCCAGACCAGCTGACTGTCAACCAGTATGAGTCTGGACAGGGTTTGTACTTTCAGCCTCATCTTTGTTCTCTTGACTCTCTTCTGATTTAAGTTATTATTATAAAGCTATTTGAAGTCAAACCTTTGACATTCCTCAAACTGTTGATTACAGATACAGAAAGCTGGTCACATACTGCTGTTAATAATTAAATATAGATTAAAGGCATGAATAATTCACAAATGTGTGTGTGTGTGTATGTGTGTGTGTGTATATATATATATATATATATATATATATATATATAGTCGCTTGGGGAAGGGGTGGAACAATCAATATTGGTGGAATAACTAAATGTCAGCATGATCATAAGAATCCATACCTAATCAATATCTTGTTAAATTTAATCATCTAGGGTGATTTCAAGCACAAAGTGTGAAGAGAGGTTTGCATCTAGAAATAAAAATACCGATGAGAGCTCGTTTGTTGTAGGTACAATGTATGTGTCGAGAGGAAGTCAAGCGCTTTGTTAAATATAAACTGCTACTTAAAAATTAAATAAAATTGCTGAGATAAATTTTCAGACTACCGTACCAGGCTGGTATAGAGAAGGTGAGAATGCTTTGTATGATAATGGATAGAAACGCAGCAGGAGATTTATACTCCGTTATCGGTTGTTGAGCTGATGCAGGTTAAAGATGTCATACGTGTATATTTTGCATTTGAGGTTGTTTTTTTTTTACATTTTTTATAACAAAATAAAAAAAACAACTGGTTGAGTGCACAAGTCGATATTATTGATTTTTACCACCAGGTGGTGGCAGAATGTATCCAACATGCAGCATTAAAGGACAATTGAAAGTGGTCCAGGAGTTAATTGAATTAGAGCATTAGGACACCTTTTTTAGGGCTGGAATAAAGACATGGCTAAAGACATTTTTATTATAATAATGCTTGTCTTTTTAAGCTCAAGCTCAACTTATATTTATTTTAATACAGAATGCTATGGAGTTTGTCCAATCAGAAATGGTTTAACTTATTTCCTTTTACATGTGTGTCTTTAATCCTTGCAGGTATTCCTCCGCATGTGGACACCCACTCTGCCTTCAGCGACACCATCCTGTCACTGAGCCTCGGGGCACAGGTATGGTGTCACTCAGACCTAGTTTAGGTCTCAAACATTTTCCAACCTGTAGATAACATGCTTCTGGTAATGTGGCAAAAAGTGGAAAAGAAAAATAGTTGCGAAAGAAATGTGGATCAGTAATTAGCACATGAGTACTGTGGCTTGTGGAGCCATTATTGCCCAGTAAACCTCAATGTATATTCATCTATAGTTAAAAATACCATTTGAACATATAAAATCTTTTTAAAAAAAAGGACACACGTAAATTGAATATAAATTGTTTTTCAGTTTTTCTTTCTGTGTGTGAACTGGATCAATTGAATCAGGCGCACTTCACTGACCACTGTGATTCACCCGTCCCATGGGGCACAGCTCTCACACACGAGTCAATGCATGTGTGTGTCCAGAGCTGTATGATTTTACTGGCTGAAAACATTTTGTTCTCTCTCAACGCAGCATGCCGATGAACGAACCGAATAGACGCACGTTTCCCTTTAAACGGGTGGCTGTGTCCTCGAGTGTCCCAAGTGCGAACAGGTGATTTGACCTGGTGCTGGGACGCCGGTTCAGTCTCTGCAGGGTGTCTGTGTAGAGGAACACCCATCTGTCCCGACTTCTCTGAAACACAGCGGCTCGATTAGCAACCCATCTGTCTCAGCATCTGTCACAGACCAGCACACAGTGCAGTGTATTTTTTCTCCTCTGAGCTTTTAACTCTCAGTAGGACAGTGTCACATATTTTAATGACGTGGATGCAAATATGTAAATCCAACAGTAATTCAGTTTGTTTTTCTTGGGAAAAGGAACTTTTACATTAAGAAGTCTCCCCTCAGTTTCATTCATTTCACTTCTTTCAAAAAGAAAAAAAGTAAGTAGCAACTTGTCAACAAAGGCAGGGCAGAAGAAGACTGGTCGCAAGTACAAAAGGATGTAAGCAATGCAGGTTTCAAACTTGTTTCATAGAATAGTCAGCTTTGCAAATGTTTTACAAGGAAAGAGATGAATGCTGAATGTAAAGAGAATCATGCAAAGTGGTTGCATTTAATAACATATATTAAATGAGAGTTTTTGGGTTTATTGAACCTACTCGTCGTCGTCGCCTTTAATAGATGTGTGTGTGTGTTTGTGTGTGTGTGTGTGTGTGTTTGTGTTTGTGTGTGATTGATAGTGTGCAATAATCAATATTGATTTAGTCACATTCCACTGGTTTCATTGATTGGCTAATACTCCTCAGATGGGAACAGCGTGTGTGTGTGTGTGTGTGTGTGTGTGTGTGTGTGTGTGTGTGTGTGTGTGTGTGTGTGTGTGTGTGTGTGTGTGTGTGTGTGTGTGTGTGTGTGTGTGTGTGTGTGTGTGTGTGTGTGTGTGTGTGTGCGCACACGTGCATGCGTGTGTGAGATGGAGATTTCAGTTGCGGTGTCAGGGGAAAATCCAGATTCATTTGCTTATGTTGCATCATGTACATAGTTCTCTCACAATCATGCACAAACGTGTATCTGTATCTCTCTCACTTGCGTACACACACACACACACACACACACACACGCCTCTTCACAAAATCCAATTTTCCTGCTGTCAGAAGTCAGAGAGATGGTGTTTGAAATAGTGTAGATGTAATTTCCCAGCAGAGTTCATGCTGTTATGCCCTGTAAGGATGCATTAGGATCAAACACTAACACTGTGGTGGCGATGCCGCTGCTGGTTGTTAGTCAGAGACCAAGCGCTGTGTCTTTTTTCTTCTTTGGATGACAGTCTTTCAGTAGTGTAGTTTTAGGTAAAGGGATACTAAACCCCAGGCCATAACTCTTATCTGCAATCTGAAAGTTCTGAATATTATTAGTATTATTTTTTTAATTCTAGTCCAGTGCTAATGAGAAATTGTCTCTGCCTCAGTGTGAGTGTGTCACATTTGTTGTTGCTGTGCTGTTCTGCAGTTATCAGCCAGCAAAACTGGCTGTGAATCGTTAAGCGGAGCTCTGCTGCAGATATTTCTGTACAGCTGGGTGGTCTCGGACGTAGTCAGGCTTTTGTCTGCAGTTGCAGGAAAGAGGTCCATTGTATGGTAATCAGAGAATATATATTAAACTTAAACATAAAGAAACAGACATACCAGCAGTTTTGCTCAATAGGTAATACTGCAGTGATTAAAAATACTAAACAATGAATGAAAGGCAAAGTAAGCTTTTGCTTGCTGTATGCAGGGCATCAATATGTGGTCTTTAACATTTTTAGCTTGCTATCTGCCTTTACAAAAATAGCTGTATAACAGTTATTTCTCTAACAGGAAAACATGATTGAAACAATTGCAGTAATTAAAAGAGAAAGCACAAATCAGATAATTTAAAGATCCCCAGCAGAAATGTTTGGAAACATACAAGGTGTTTTCTATTAATTTCCCCCTCAATAAAAATCCAGTGGCAAACACACATGAAATAAGCACTGCCTTAAAACTGCTGTTTACAGTTTTTGGTACTCAAAGCTGTTTGATTCTCATTAGCAGCAATTCTATAGTCTGCAAGCAGTTACAGAATCATTAGGACAATTCTTATTGCTGCCGCAGACAAACTCAGTTTCTTGTCTTTGTAAATGCTTGCCACAGTTCCTTTATTCTGTATTATTTGCTTCTTAACCTTTCACTGTGTGTGTATTCCCCAGTTTTCTTCGTAGGATGAGACTGTAAAAATGTGCTTGTCTGTGTGTGTGTGTGTGTGTGTGTGTGTGTTTTTACAGACGGTGATGGAGTTCCGCCATCCCGATGGTCGCATTTTTCATTTGTTGTTGCCAGGAAGAAGCCTCCTGGTGATGAAAGGAGAGAGTAGATACCTCTGGACCCATGGGTGAGCTGGACACTGTAATAATACCTGTACAATCAACTCTTTTCTACATTTTAATCCCCTCACACATAAAAATAAAGCCAGGCTGGCTCAGTGATTTGTGATGATTAGATTATGTTTTGCAAAAAAAAAAAAAAATGCAATTTTACACATCAGCTTGTTCATGTTCATCAACAACCGCTGCATGACAGGATTACTCCTCGGAAGTTTGACATGGTGCCAGCAGCCGACGACCCAGTGTGCCATGCTGATGCAGCGTCTGCCCCCGGAACACACAGCAATCTCACCCTGAGCAAGAGGGGCACCCGCACTTCGTTCACTTTCCGCAAGATCAGACACGAACCCTGCCGTTGTGGTGAGAATCATGCAGGCACACAATAACACAGAAATCCGCTAGATTGTTTTTTTTTCTCTTCCTCAAATTTAACTTGAAAATGTGTCTGTGGTCCGCCACCTCTACGGTACATACGCTCCATGATTTGCATTCTGATGGATCCATTTTTCAAAAAACAGTGATTCCACTGAGGAGAAAAAAGTGACATTACCTGTGCCATGATCTTCCCAATGGGAAAACATAGAAGCTTTGAGATTCTGTTAATCTATAGATTTGCACTGTACTAGTTGTTTAGAGAGTTTATAATGTCATCATTTTACCTCAATGAATTGCCTTAATAGCCTCTTAATGGAGTTGTTACAGAGATAAACCCGCATGCTTGATGTGCTAGGCAAAGAAAACCCATTTCCCTCTGGGCCTCGGATAATATCGACATTCAATACCTGAAAATATTCACCAAAAATCAATAAATGTAATCCATAAATGCTGTAGTACATCATATTCATGAATATTTGGAATTCATCAGATGAAGGCACAGTGACATGGTTATGCTTCAGCTATATGTATATATTGTTGTCTTCTCTCTCTGTAATCCCATTTCTTTCTTCCCCTCCCTCTCTCCAGCCTTCCCTTCAGCCTGTGACAGTCAGGGAGCTTCCTCCTCACCCTCAGCCTCTCCACAGTCTGCCCCCTCGCTTCCCAGCAGCCAGCCCGAGGCCGCTCGCCTGGAGCAGGAGTACGTGCACCGCGTGTACGACGCCATCGCCTCCCACTTCAGCAGCACCCGCCACTCCCCCTGGCCCCGCGTCTGCCACTTCCTGTCCTCGCTCCCCCCGGGGAGTGTGCTGGCCGACGTGGGCTGCGGGAACGGGAAGTATCTGGGTGTCAACCCAGAGGTGATCGCTGTGAGTGTCATCGTATATCACCGTAACGTCTATGATCTCACGTTACTCTATTGATCCCGGTGGGGAAATTTCATTTTTCATTCCATTTTTATTGAAAGCACTTTAGACGCCACCTTCGCTTTGAAACGCTGTACAGCTTCATTACACTCATTTGTGTGCAGAAACATGTCATAACTACAAGGGCTGTTTCGTGGGCACATACACAGACAGCATCTTTTTTTCTGTCTCTAACCCTGTTTGCTTCCTCTTTTCATCTCTCCTTTTCTTCTGGCATCCTCTCCCTGTCCCGTTCTTTCCCCTTGCTGATCCACACTGTTCACCTACGGGGCTGTAATTGAAAAAGAAAGGCTTGACCTTTGTATGTTTGCATGTCAGCAACAGATCGAGTGCATGTGTGTGTAGGATTAGGATCGGATTTTCTCAGTCTCGTATCATCTCTGTCTCTAATGTGAAGAGATCATGTGATGCACAAAGCCTGATTGAATTTTTCCATGAGACAAAATATGTTGGAAATGATTATTCCCATGGTTCTACTCTCTTCTTTCTTTGTACTTCTATAGCTCCTCTCTACCTAGACTTCTCAAGTGAAAAATGTTGGTCTTATTCTGGCCCTGCTCTTGTTTTCCGTTGTAGACCTGTGTGTTTTGTGTTTTTTCAGGTGGGTTGCGATCGCAGCAGTGCTCTCATCCAGATCTGCACAGAGAGGGGTTTCCAGGCGTTTGTGTCAGATGCTCTCAGCGTCCCACTCAGAACAGCCGCCTGCGACGCCTGTATTTCTATAGCTGTCATTCACCACTTCTCCACACAGGTACATACAGAACACACACATACACACTCTCTATTTAATCTTTGTACAACAGTACTGGTGCTTTGTAGTAATATTACTTTATTACTAATAATAATTGTAGTAAATAATAATGTTTAAACAATGATGGGAATAATCACGTTAAAATAAATGCTGTTACCAAGAGTGACCTTCAGGAAATCCCAGTACATTTTTAAACTTTTAACACAATGGTTAATTTTCCTGATAACTATTTTGTAGATATATAACTTTTATAGTGGAGTAACTCAGTTACCTTTTTAGAGAGAAGGAGAAATAACTATAATTATTTTTTCGAATTAACATGCCCAACACTGTGTTTAAACCTTATATATAAAGTATAATATGAAATAAACTAACATTCTTTGAAAAATTGTTCAAGACAGCAACCTGCTCAATCAAAGTAAACCCCCCCCAAAACGTCAAGGACCCCTAAGCTGACACAAATTAGACCACAGACCCCTATTTGATAAGATTTTGTGCCAGCCCTTCTATCCGATATGATTTTTGCTTTTAGATATCAAAGAAAGTGTATAAAACCCATAACAAAAATGTCATTGTGTTAGTTGGATGGATTGATTTGGATGGATGGATTTTGTGAGTTGAGTTCCTGTAGGACTTTTTAATGAGGAGTAAAAGTGATTGCAATGGGATGGTTCTGTCCGATAATGTGTTGCAGGAGCGTCGGCTGGCAGCAGTCAGGGAGCTGGTGAGGCTCCTGAAGCCTGGAGGTCGAGCACTCATCTATGTTTGGGCTTTTGAACAAGAGTACAAGCAGCAGAAGTCCAAGTACCTCAGAGACTACAACAAAGAGCATCCTGGGAACCACAGCCTTAACAACAGCACATCAGATGAAAGCCAATGTGAAAGTATGCAACTGAACAGACTTTTAGACGATGACACAACGGAAACGGAAATCTCCAGGTCTGCAGATGACATAGCAGATGTTAGCAAAGTGACTGATGGAAAGCTGAGTGTGCACACCAATCGCACCGCTTTTAACACCCAGGACCTTCTAGTTCCCTGGCATCTGAAAAGAGGAGGAGGAGGAAGAAGAGGGGAGGGGGAGTCAGAAGAGGGTGAGAAGAACAAAGGGAAAGAGAAGTCCAAAAAGATTTCTGATAACCCCAGCCCAAACCATCTTAACTGCAACAGGGACCCCAGCCCAGGTTTTGACATCAGCACAACTTCTGGTTCCAGTCTGGACAACCCAGTTTGCAAGTCTAAACCCAGTCCAAGTGGTGCCACGGCTCAGGCATGCAGCCCTGCTCCTGTCTTCCACCGCTATTACCACGTGTTCCAGCAGGGGGAGCTGGAGCAGCTGTGTGTTCAAGTGGCTGGAGTCAAAGTGCAGAGCAGCTACCACGACCAGGGAAACTGGTGTGTTATTTTAGAGAAAGACTGACTCATGTACCTATGAATGATTGTATACAAATTGTGTCATATAAATCTTATGGAACAAACCTGAACAGACAAGTGACAAAAAAATAAATTAAAGTAAAATAAACATTTTATAAAATGACTGCTGTCATTGTTGTGTTGCTACTTACTGGAATAATATCTTCACAAGAGATGAAGGCGAAAACCCCAGGGAACAAAACAATTTGATAGATTAGTAATTAAAAAGCAAGCTGCCAGTATCAGACTTTCTGGAAGTGTTAATTCCTGCTATAAATGAATGGAACTAAGTCAAACAGACCTACGTGAAGTGTTGAGTAATTTAAAATCCATGCACTGTACATTAGACCATAGACCAGCACTTCTCCAAATCTTAATATTTAGTAATTCCACTGTTCTTGACCTCGGTTTTAGCTCTGAATCCACTGAGCTGTAGCTAAGCTGGAAACAGTGTGGGCTCGACCTTCTTCAAATTAAAGGGCCCGATCTAACATGGCATCTCAGGCTGTGAAGGATTTGCTCACATTAAGTGCGCTTTCCTGTTCTTTTTGTTAAGATGTAATGTCTGTCGGATGGCATATTCATGTCCTCGTTTTTTTAAAAGCTGGATTGCATCATAGGTTTAAAATGGAGGACCTTGTTAATGTGTGTTGCAGACCACACAAGCAGGTGAACACAGGGACGTGCAACCAAATTACCCTCTCCACTGTTAATGTCAGTGTACGAAGATAAAAATATTTTAAAATAAAAAATCAGATTGTATTGATGTCTAATTCTTTTATTCACTGACTGAATTGATGCATTTAGCCTATATTATATCTATATGGATTTTCATGATCATTTTCTCCTTTTAGGCCCTAGGTAGTTGATCCACTCCCCAAAAAAACATGCTGATGGGTGGTTTGAGGTTTAGAATTAACAAGATAAGTTTTACCAAATGGCTGAAAAGACAGAATGAATTGTTGGATAATGGGGTATTGATGGCGGCTGGGTGTAGCCTTGTTATTTGCTGTGACTGGTTAGTAATTGGTCTGTGGCTCAAGGTAAATTAGCAGCTCCTCGGTCGTCTGGGGACCGGGACCCACGCAGACAAATGGATTGCGGTGCCGAAGTGGGAGAAGGTCTGTTGGCCGTTATTGACCGTGGTTTATTGACTCATGTGAAGCAGACTGCTCCTTGTGTGTGCGTGCGAGCGGGTTTTTGTGTCGCTGCTGAGCGTCGGCATTTGGGGAGATCATTAAAATTTTAAGGATTGGTTGCCTCCAGGCATGGCCCCATGATGCGACAGCAGGCCCTGAGACATTTCAAATGTTAAGCTCCCAGCAATCTAGAGACTTTAATACTAAATATGAAACAATTACTTCCCTCAAGGATTAGATATGTGTCGTGCTTCATCAAAAAGAGAATTTCTGCAGACAGAGAGAGATATAGGAACATAAAATAAGCATTATGTGTTTTATGAACAAAACTATTGTGTGTGTGTGTGTGTGTGTCTGTGTGTAATTTGGTCTCAGGCTCTTTTTCTAAACTTAATCTAATCTTAGTTTCAATTTAACGTATACATCCACTGTTTGCTGAAGGCTCTCAAGGTCCATAAAGAATGTCGACTGTGAGCCAAGCCTTACCCTCCAACATCCTCCTGGGCCTTAATCCCTGTAGCCAGTTTCCAAAATCTTCCCAGAAGACTCACTTGTCCTTTAAAGCACTATAATTATGCCCATAGTTTGTGAAATAAACAAACTTGTATTTACACTGTGGGTATTTCTGTACATCCTGTATATACATTTTTTTGTAAGTTTTTCCAGTGTGTTTTTTACATCAAATTTAACTAACAATCAGTCAACACCTTCATGGCAAAAATGTCCAGGCAAAAACAAATTGAATTGTTTAAATATTTGAACACACACACATACACACACACACACACACACACACACACACACACACACACTAAATGAATTATTCTCTGTATAGTGATGGTAGTAGGATGAGGCTTTAGGGTCTTGATTATTTAGGACTTCAATTCAGTTCACATTCATTTATTCAAGTTCAACTTGATCTAAAGTAAAAGTTTAAACACCTACAAACTTCTTCTCCTTTTTATGTAAAGAAAAACATAAATATACTTATAATATACTTATAATAATATGATTTACAAAACAGGAGAGACGATTATACTGATGTGTATGTTAAGAGATGTTTATTGTCTCTATGGTTTCTGTCTTGACGTTGAATCAGCCCCAATTGAAAAAAACTACAATAACCACAGTTATTCAGTTGTCGTGAACTTGCAGCGCTTTACGGCATTTGACAAAACATTGACGACAGTATCATGGCTACGGACGGAGGAATCAGTTTCGAGAGTGTGAGCAGCATCGAAGACAGGAAGGAAAGTAAACGACAGGCACGGCAGGAGGCGATAGAAAAGGTAGCGGACTGAAAGCTTCGATAAACTCAATAAGTGACCGGATTTCTGGTTCACTGGTGTCAGTTATGGTCAAACCCAGAGCGAACTGAAGCTAACGAGCTAAGCGAGGCTAAGAGCTAACGTTACGTGCCGTGACGTCGCTGTTGATGGTGGTGGTAAATTTCTGTGTGTGTGTGTGTGTGTGTGTGTGTGTGTGTGTGTGTGTGTGTGTGTGTGTGTGTGTGTGTGTGTGTGTGTGTGTGTGTGTGTGTGTGTGTGTGTGTGTGTGTATAATGAGGGACAAACACTGCGGCTGTGTTTTATAGAGGAGGTTTATGACATGGTCGCAGCTAAACGGAACCTTTTTTTGTTGTTAATCCCATATGTACACATGTTTTTAATTGTGCGTTATCTTTTTGTTGGGCATCTGTGTTGACACACACACACACACACACACACACACACACACACACACACGAGTCTGTAAACACATTTGCCCAGCTGTGCTGTGCTTGAACCAGCTGCCTAGAGTGCAGCAGGATCTGTGTGTTCTGCTCAGTTTGAGGAGACAGTCAGATGAGTCTTCTCATTACATTAACTAGTGCAATACCGTAGTTAGTATATATTCCTTGAGAAAGGTAGAACATTAAGTAGATATTTCATATTTGGCCAAATGATGGTGTGTTTGGTGAATCGGGGTCTGCTACTTAAGAAAAAAAGGCAAGTCTATATGGCAAGTGCCCTGACCACCACAACACCACAGCGCACCAGGAATTTTAACTTTTGATGCTGTTTTGAATATCAATCCAAAGGAAAAGCACAAAAGTTTAATATGAGACATGGAGTGATTTATATAAGTATTTTTTTTTTATTCTACCTAATCTACTTAAGTCTTTTATCATGCACATGAAACATGGTTTGGTCCTTTTCAGTTTTATAATATATTTTATTACATAACTAGAATTATTAATAGTGTTAATGAATTGTATGAAATATAATGTGTAAGCCCAATGTAGGGGCACCAGATAAATCTGACAAGTCATAAGATGATAGATGGGAGAAAAAAAGAACCAAAAAGAAATTTCTGATACACATGTTTTTAATTTTTTGACCATTTGACACCACACTCTAACTTTTGATTTTTGGTGAGTTATTGGATCATTTGCAAATTTATTAAATGAAACCATGTGAGAGGTTTAGACAGGAAAATCAATGTATTTGGTAGAACTGTTACCAAATTAAAGACATATGAAACATGACCTGACTACACATTGCTATTTGTAAGACTTCAAAAGACAAAAAGGTTGGCTCCATTTAACAATGTCTTGTATTTTACAATCTTGTTATATTATTCATTGAGTCAAATCTTCATCTGAAATGTTATTGGAAGTAATAAGACAATTGTAGTGCTAATATTTTCCCTCTGAAAAGAATAACAGCAATTCTCAAGTAAAGAATGAATAACTCACATCTGTAATTAAGTTCATTACTTGAGTAAATGTAGCCTAATTAGTTACTTTCCAACAGTGATAATAATCATTGTAATAATTAATTTATTTGTATGAAATTCTTCAACACAAGTTATAAAGTGTTCTGAAAAAAGTATGTTTTAAGGAGGTCTTTTCAGAGTTAAAGTCCCCCCTAGCTTTTAGCTTTGACCAGATTGACCAGAAGATTTGCTAATACCTCTCTACTGGGGGCTGATAATAAATCCAGAACTCATCAGAGTTACTGTTATTGCTTTCAAGAGATAAGAAAACCGGTGCTCAAATATTTGAACATCTTATCAGCAGGAGCATGGTAATGTGTTCTTTTCCAAATGAGAAAAAATGTCCCGGGTCTTATCTGACATTATTACAGTCTTCAAAATCAGTTCAAGTGGTCTGGCAAATGCACATGTTCGCATAGCTTTTATCCCTGTTTGAATGATCCATCCCATTCTTTTTAATTCACCTTATTTTCATGTTCCTGTTGTTAAGGCCAAGCAGAAGTATGATAAAGAAGAGAGGAGGAAGGAGCTGAAGAGGCTGAGAGGAGAGGACACATGGATGCTGCCTGAGCTCAATCAGAGGCTGCAGGAGATCCAGGATGTAAGATGCCAAGTTCTTCTCACAGTTGTGCTTTTATTTAGTAATAATTAGGGATGCACCGATGTGAAAATTTCGGCCGATATCGATATCCGATATACATATCGGCAGTCACTGCCGATACCGATATTTGCCGATATCGATATATGTAGAGAAAAAGTTTTCTGTAGTGTCACAAATTTAGTACAGACCAGAAAAAACACTGTACATTTGAAAAGCACAACAGTGCTCTTTATTTAAAGGAAGGCTCACTGTAAAACTGTCATGTGGTTAGAGGAAGTACGGCGGAGCAGACCCGATGGAGCTCCGCGAAGGCGGCGACGGCGGAGGAGGGGGCGGCGGAGGCGGAGGAGGGGGCGGCAGGACGGCGTCCGACACCCCGGAGCACCGTTCCGCGCATTTTTTTGTCTTTTCGGGCGATGCGATGTGACGGAGGAGCCCGCTAGGAGAACCCGCTACAGTTAGTTGGGTCACTGTCTGCGTGTCTCTCGGCGACGCGCTAAGCTAGCTGGTCCTATCGGCTCCTCCGTCACATCGCATCGCCCGAAAAGACAGCGGCCTCCTCCGCCTCCGCCGCGGCCGCCGACGAGAAGGTGGCAGGACGGCGTCTGACACCCCGGAGCAACGTTCCGCGCATTTTTTTTGTCTTTTCGGGCGATGCGATGTGACGGAGGAGCCCGCTAGGACCAGCTAGCTTAGCGCGTCGCCGAGAGACACGCAGACAGTGACCCAACTAACTGTAGCGGTTTAACTCTGCACATTGTTGACATATCGGCCAGAATTTGTTGATATCGGACCGATACCGATAAGTTAAAAAACGTGACATATCGGCCGATATATATCGGTTGGCCGATATATCGTGCATCACTAGTAATAATGAGGGTCACTGTGTAATCACTCCGGTGAAATGATTACCAGACAAACTCTCTGCCGTTCCACGCATCGGTGGCAGTCTGCAGCATCATGCAGTAGATTCACATCTTTATGGTTTTAAAATGAGAGTTTATGACCGTATTATAATAAAAAAAAACTTGTATCTACACTTTCACTGCCATTACAATTTATAGATAAGTTATTATCCATCTGGGAAACAGATTGATGATAACGATGCTGGAACACATCCCATAATCTCTAGATTGTTTTTAAAAAACAAAACAGGATACAAATAGTTTAATATATTTATTTTTTGAGGGGAAGAGTTAAGATTCTTTTTTGCGAAATAACAGCCAGCTCAAACCAGCGAGGAAGCATTAACACAAACATCATTGTCAGAACAGTCGAGAGAGGGCTGAGAAGGTTTATGATATCCTTCAAGAAAGAATGCCAGGCACCTCAAGCACTTTTCTCCTGCAGTTGGACATCCTAGCAATATTAACATCATTCAATACGTTTTTTAGTGATTGTATAGATTTGATTTTATCAATGATAATCAAGAATTAAAAAAAATCTTTTTCACCGTTGTGATTCCAGAAAATAACATTCACCATTATGAATTCAAATGAATGCAAGAATTGTCATAAAGAAGACACAAACAGAGAAGTAGGATTTAGATAACTCACAAGCTCAGCAAAAATTTGATAAAAAAAAAATAATAATAATTTTGATAGTAATCTGAAATCTCCCAACAGGACAGCTCTGTGAAGAGCAAGAAAAAAGAGAAGAAATCCAAAAAGAAAAAGGAGAAAAAGAAAAAGAAGGCCAAAAAGGAAAAGAAGACAACAGAAGCAGGAGATGGCTCAACTGAGAGTTCAGAGGTATCTGTTACATTTAGTTTCTGCTGCGGTAATCACAGTATCGCCAGAATAGTCCCAGTTTACTTGTTGATGAAAAAGTAAAAGTTTTGAATATTTGTTACAAGCAAATTAATGTTGATTCATAATTGAGTGAATTATGTCTTGATGTGTGGAACAATGTGTGTGATCTCTCTCCTCTGCCTCTGTGTGTCAGGGTTCAGAGGCTGAGTGGGTTGAAGCTCAACCTGAGCAACAGGCAACTAAAGCCTGGAAGGTTCCTAATGCGTCCAAGCCCAAAGAAAGCACCTCCAGCCCTGCTCAGAATGTCCAGGTACTGCCCTCCTCCTGGTCCCATAATGATATGACTATAGAATGTACAAAGCAGGTGGTTCTTTCTTCGTTTTTAAAAAAAAAAAAAAAAGAAGAAGAAAGTAACACCCTGCACTGTCTATCTCCGTCCTGTAGAGAGATGAATGGATGACCTTTGACTTCCTGGCTATGAAAACCACGTCCACAGCAGAGAAGAGGGCTGAGAAAGAACGACAGAAAGAGGAGGAGCGAGCCAAGGCTCAAGCTATTGAACAGGTGTGTGTGAATTAAATTGTGTCCTGGGGTGGTTGCAGATACTCTGCAGTGTAAGATAAAGAGGCTCTGATACCCTGTTTGACCAAGTTAAGGGGGGCCAGTTGGTGTATGTTCTCTTAGTGTCTGCATTTCTATGATTTGTTTGGTCATTTTGGATATACAGAAATGTTTGAAGTGTGTGTGTGTGTGTGTGTGTGTGTGTGTTTTGTTGGCTCAGGCTGGTCTGCACAAATTGGAGCTAAACCCGTACTGGAAGAATGGGGGAAGTGGTATACCCCCAGAGGACACTGCTGGCACTGCAACAAAGAAAGGTAATAATAGATGAGTAAATTCTCTTTTACATTTTTCAGCAATGTAAAATATTCAGTTTTCACTCCACATTTATTTTATCTTATTCTTCATTTCACATCACACAAAGAGTTTCTCCACCTAATGTTGCCTCAAGAGTCGTTCAGCTACAATACTGTGCATGTTGTTGTCTCACTATAGACATCACTATAGTAAAGTTTGACAAAGCTCTAAAATGGAGAATTTAATTGGAGTTGTAAGCTATTCATGCACACTGAAATTCAGGGCTGATAGCATCAAGAGTTTCTGAGTCTGGGATTTGAGCAGAGGGAGATGTGAGCGACTCAGAGATAAATGGATAAGCTTTGTTAAGCTGACAAAATCCAGGTGTGTTTGCATGTGTCTATCTCTATCCATTAAGAGACACACACACACACATGCATACATGCGTTTTATTCAAACTGCATCAGATGGGAATACCTCATCTTGTGTTATAGTAATGGTGTCACAGGAATGCAGACTAATGTGTATATAACTAATGTGTCTCCTGACACTCCTGACTGAAATCTGCAGGCAAATGCATCTCAGAGAAGTTTCTCTTCATTTTCACGAAGCTTGTCCTTGAAATACTTTTTGTTTCTTTTCCTCAGTGTTTCTTTGGCCACTTTGTAGACACGGTACCAATGATTAAGTGTTACCACATTTTCAAACAGACAAAATCCGACGCAGCAGTTTTGACCTTGATCAGTGATGTTTAGTTTCAGTCGGAACAGTTTGTCATATCTTATCTCTTTTAGAAGTTATGGGAAATGCTTCTGTAAAATTTTGGAGTAAAATAAGCGGGGGACAATAAATTCCATAAACCTAAAAAAAAAAAATAATTTATACCCTTTGTTTCCTGACCTCTATTTTTCCTCTCTCCTCTTTGTCTTGTACATATTCCCTGGGCTTCTTTCAGTTTAAGTGAAGGATAATCAGGGAATATCTTTTTTTTTTTTTTAATGTGTATTTTGGTTTTGAACCTACAAGTAATTCTTTAAATTTACACACCATCTTCCTTCCTCTTCCTCCATTCCAGCTGCCACAGTGGTGAACGACGGGGGGCTGAGCTGGCTGAGGAAGAGCTACCAGAGGATGAAGGAGCAGGCAGAGAGGGAGCAGCGCAGCCTCAAGGATGTGGTGGC
The DNA here is from genome assembly GCA_036785175.1 of Eupleurogrammus muticus. NCBI lineage: Eukaryota > Metazoa > Chordata > Actinopteri > Scombriformes > Trichiuridae > Eupleurogrammus > Eupleurogrammus muticus. The sequence continues at coordinate 9,073,959 of JAYKQN010000009.1, read as the reverse complement.
CGAGAGATACGGAGTGAGCACCAGCACGATGGCAACGCTCACATTCACATGCAGCAGATGCATATGGTTACACATAGGGCTGCCCATGTAGGGAAAAAATCACGATCACGATTAGTTTGGTCAAAATTGAAATCACAATTATTCAACAGATTGTTTCTTTTAGTTGTGGAATGCATCTATTCAGCATGAGCGACTTTGTGTTTTTTAATTGTGATGGTTAAACAGATTTGTTGTGTCAGGCATGTTACCGAAAAGCAAATTTATCATTTTATGTGCATCTGCTCCTCGTCGGATTCTTGGAACCCAAAATGTTTACATATATAAGCGCTTTTCTGACCCTTTTTCCTCAACCAAATGCCTGCCCTTCCTCCGCCATTTAAAGTAAATCATTTAAACTTGATTATATTAGTTTGGAGATTGTTTGACACTCAAATTGGAATGCCAATAAAAATTAATTTAATTACACAGCCTTAGTAACACTTAGAAAATCCCAAAGAGAAGAATTTAACAATGATTCTGTGTATTGAAAGTGGAGACTTAATGCGCTAAATCTGGCAAAAAATAAAATGCCAGCACTATCACTTAACAGAACACATTGTGTCTGGCATATCACCTTGTTATGTGTGCATAGTCTAATAGTGTTTGTCTGTACCAAAGGTTGAGGATTCAGAGATGTGTGAAACTGATGAACTGAACAACATTTAATATGTCCTGTATTTCTCATTTTTATAGTCAATGGAAGAATTTCAGCAGAGACTCGATGAGGCTGAAGATGCTGCGTATCAACAGAGGAAAGAGAGAGGAAGAGGACAAGACGGCAGAGGCAGCTGGAGGAAAGAAGGGGAGGAAGCCAGGGAGAGGTGGAGGAAAAAGGAGGGCGACGGGGCAGAGAGAGATCGGGTGAGAAGAAGTGAAAAGGAAAGAGACTCCTCACCCTCTAACAGGGATAGATATTATTCTGACAGAGACGTGGACAGGGAGAGGGAGGGCTGTCGAAGCAGAGATGGAGACAGGTTCAGAGAGAAGGAGAGGGATAGAAATAGAGACAGCGAGAGGGATAGGAATGGAGGTAGAGACAGAGAAAGAAGCGATGAAAGAGACAGATACAGGGAAAGGAACAGAGAGAAGGATGGGGAGAGGAATAGAGATGGAGAAAGGCCTCCTGTTGCATCTTCATCTGGACAAAGTTGGAATGATCGACCCCTCTCACTTGGGTCTCTGAAAGGACGCTTCCTCAAGCCCTCAGATGACGACGACTTCGTTGCAGGTAGGTTTATGTCCAGATCTTTTTATAAGATGTCGAGGTAAACAGAGTTTTGATCTTATTTGGTAGGAAATAATTTAAGGCACGATATGTATTTACTGTATTAAACCAATGGGCTATGATAAATTGGGTTCATTTTTCAGGAATTAAGTCATCTCAATTTCTATCTCAAATCAATAAATAAATTTCATTTTAAAAGTCTCTGCATGTTTTTGGCAGCTCGAGAGCACCATTCTCGTCCAGCTCGGTCATCAGCTGGATTCCTAAAACCCAGCTCCGACGACGAAGACTCTGTTCCGCGTAAAACTAGCATTGCGGCCTGGAGGAAGAGCCGCAATCCCAGCAGAGGAGCTGACACTCTGGAGAAATCACAACCAGAGAAAGACAGAGATGCTGTGAAATCTATACCTGCTGCTGCGGAGGATCTGCACTCGGACAAAGCTGCTGTGACGGCATCAAGGTTTTGAGCTTTTTTTTTTTTTGTCACCATAAAAACATGGCCTGCTACATGACTTTTAACTGCATCCAAACGACTGACCTGAATTTGATCTTTTTATTTAATAGAATTTTTGGCATTTCACATGTTTTATTACAGGATGTATATAAATAAATTTCAGACTCTACTCTGTTATTACAGTTGTTGCGTTATTGCCAATGTAAAGCTGAAGCTAAACAAAAACAGATAGTGACTGCATAACTAAAACAACAAATTGTATTTTTTGGCAGCAGTGCGGCCAGTACAGGGGCCACACATGCAACAAAAACAACCTGCAAACATAAAATTAAAGTATCATGGTTCACATTACAACCCTAGCAGAGACTTTCTGACAGTAAGCCCTTCCATAGAATGTCACTGGCTTCACATATGTACTTTATTTACTTTAGGTTTCATGGGACCTGTAATAATTCTTATTTGCTTTTTGAACATTAGTCCCTGTCTGATCTCTGAGCCTATAATGTGACTCATGTAGTGTCATATACTCTTACTACTTTTGTGTGTAATAATCACAGCTTAGCATCATGCATCATGTGTTGACCCAGTTTTTATTGCTTTATCCGTAATTGTACGGGACTACTCTATTGTCTGTGTCACGCTGTTGTTTATTTTTTTTTTTGTCATCTATTCAGTCAATTGACAGATGTGTGTCAGGGATTACAATACACAGTTTATCGGTCTGTCACACAGAAATACAGATGCTCAAAGTTCTGTAACAGCTTGTTTCCTCCGGCCTACTAATGCTCTTTATGTAATTGGGTTTTGTATCTCTCCCGTCTTATTCTCCCTGATATGAACACACTCTTAGCAGTCAGATGATCCGCAAGTTAATATGTGCTCTTACTTTCACAGCACGTGTAGCGATGCTATCGGCCAGTTGACAAGGGTACCGATGGTAAAGCCTTCTTAGTATTTTTGTGTTTTGCCTCATTAGCCTAAGTTGTTTAGGTAAACCAGCACCCAAACCACCGGCAGCATGAGATGAGTCTGCAGTGTTGCCGCAGAATGAAATGAGGCTATAAGAGGTGTAATAGCCTAGAACGACGCTTCCCTGGCTGCAGTTTGGATCCTCCCCGGCAGGCTGTAATGATCTCTGGGGTGCTCCGAGGCTCAAATGAATCATAACAGATAAACATTGTCAGAGCTCAGAAGAAAATCACTGAATGGTTAAATTAAAAACTTTAACCATTAGCCAGAGCTTTAGGACTATGTTTTAGGGTGGAATAGTATAGAGTTATGTGTATATTTATGTAAATGTGTAGGAAAAGAGAGAAGGCTGACAACAAGAGCAAAACGTTTTGGGCAGTATGTAGTTTCATCTTTTTTAGATGATTTCAATATACAATTTTCTACTACTTGTTTTTACTGTTCCTGTTCTCACAGAAGTGAGAGTGATAGTGAGGAAGAAGAGGAGGAGGAAGAGGAGATTCCACTGCTGTCAGAGGAGGAGATGAACAAGCTTGGCGCCAAGCTGGTGAAGGCAGAGATCATGGGAAACGCGGTGAGTCCGGATATTTGTTCCCAATGTACAATCTAGACAGTAAGAATGTGAACATTTTGCATGTGTTTTTGGATCTGTGTTTCAGCTCATTCAATGTTGTGTTGACGCTGTTGGTACGACAGTGCTTTAAAAGGGGGGAAAAAAAACATGAATGAAAACATTCTTCATCCTCGTGGATGATATTACTTAACAAAAGCCCAAACTTATTTAACAGTAGCATGCCCACAAAAAATTGCACGGTTAAAATTGTGTAATTAGAGCTCACAAGTCATTAGGATTCATTCTGTGGGCACAACAATGTTTGCACCATGACTAGACAAAAGTATTTATTGAATTTTGATGCACTGTCATACGGATAGGCAATAATCAAACTATGTGTAATGTATTTAATTGTCATTTAAGATATCATTTCATGGTTTGTTTAAGGGTGGTCTCTTATTAAACTCTCTTAACCTTTGTAATGATGAAGCTTTACAGATCAACAGATTTCCTTTTTGCTTGGTGTGGATTTAAAAGCACATGAGAGGATCCATTCATTTAGCTGTTATTGATCTGAGTGTTCCACTCCCCCTATGACCGTCTTCATGTGTCAATGCTAACAGTGCTACTGGGATCTCGTATAGAGAGTGCTAAAAGGCTGTGTGTCCACATCCAGTCTGTCCCTACACGACAAAGCAATCTGTGTATGTGTGTGTCTGTGTATGTGTGTGTGCCTTTAGCAGCCATGCACTTGGCATTTATGCATGATACCTTCATGTATTTATGCATATACATGAAGGTATCGATATATGTCAGAGGCAGATGGCAGAAGAGTTTTTTATGCATGCATTAAATCAAGTGTGCCTGAAACAGACGCACTCTCTCTCTTCTATGTGATTCTGTATCAGCTGTTATTTAATATGTATTGCTTTTAAAGCACTATTAAATAGGAACAAAAATTGGCCCAATATATTCTTGTATTTTGAGTTATTTATTTGAATTTTGTCTTTGTTTAATGTTGATTCAAAGAATGATAGATACATTAACGTAGATGTTAACATGTAATGAGAAATTGATCTGTTACTTATGTAAGGTCAGGACAGAACAAGACATTTTAGTTTGCAGCTTTAACGGTGATTGATATTTTGAAATGAAACAGTAAGGAAAATATAAAAGTAGTTCTTATTTGCGAGTCTACATAGCATTTCTGTGTTTTTAAAGACATTTTTATTTGTGTGTGTGTGTGTGTGTTTCAGGCTCTGATTGAGAAACTGAAATCCCAGTTGGAGGCAGCTCACAAAGCCAAAGAAAACCACCTTGCTCGAAAGAAGCTCCATGAAGCAGCTAACCCAAACCAGGTCTGTAGATACTCCATACTGTTTATAGACTTTACATTGTCATTGTGTAATTAGTGTTTGTGATGGTACACTAAATAGGAATTGTAATAACTAGTAGTTAAAAGAAATAATCTAGTAGCATCACATTTTTCACCCTAAATTTAAATTTCCCCCTTATGTCTACATCACATACAGGATTAGACAGTTTGGAACCTGGCATACACTGAATGATTATTTGGCGTCTTTGTCCTTTTCCATAGTCTTAATGCTGATCCAAACACAGAAGACTGTATCATTCCTAAAATTCAAGTACACACAACAGGATACCATATTATCCATGTAGTGCTTCACATACACTTGTCTTCATATGTAGCTAAACCCTCTGCTGTTAGCGGTGCTTTAAATTGTGTTTAAGAGGCATTTGCTTGAAGTCTCTCCGCTGCTCGGGGGCTCCTCCGTCTCTTCCGTCCGCTGCTGTTCGGCATTTCAACAGACTCTAATGGGAAACGAATGACTCTCAGTGTGCTGACGACACTCCGCTACCAGGGGTCATTCAAAGTGTGCCCCCATTTTGAGAAGAGTGCGACAGAGGGAGAAAAAGACAGATTGAGGGGGGAGACAAAGAGATTATGTGTGCCATCCTGTCTAAGTCGGCAGTACAGGCAATTAACAGAGAGCAATGGCTGTTCCCTGACACAGCGGGACTGCTTTTTCTCCTCCGTGGCATTGCTAATGCCTTTTCTGGATTCATTCGCGCACGCACACACATAAATAAACGGAGGCCAATTTCCAACTGAAGTAGACTTCAGACAACTCTGTAAACATGTGGAAAGCAGGCCGTGATTGTTTGGCTATCATATACAAGACCAGATCCATCCTCTCCAAGGCCAAAGTACAAAAACAAGAATGCGTTTTTCTCAGAGACGTCATAATTCTTAGTTTTTAGTGCACTTATGAGCTGAGGTACTTCAACCCTCTTGGAGAGAATGTACTGTTGATTTGCAGTCATCTGAGCTCCTTCTAGCTTGTCTTCTTATGGAACACTATTGGCTTGTCTTCATTTTTCAATGTTTTTGACTTGTGGTGCCTGTCTGGCTCATATTTAATGTTTTCACTGCATCTGGAGCTTTGCAAGACCACTGGAGCAGAAGAGATAGTCTCTCTTTTATTTTTTTGACAGTCCATCTCCCAAATAAAGTGATTTCTTGTTGTCTCCTTCATGTCAAATTTCTGTCTACAGTTCCTCTAATCAGACATGGGCTCTTTTTTACATTAGTTGTTCTTATGAATGTAATTAATTTGACTGAGTGGTATACCATGCCCTATTTATCCACTCGTCTCTATAAAGAGCAAAAATAGCTCTGTGTGCAACAACATCATTTTAGTCTTTATAACAAACAAACCTTTTGATCTTTAAAACACACAAGGCTGCTTTGAGTGCTAAATTGGCACTGAATATAGATTTTGACTGTCAGTACAGTTATCAGATTGTGAACATTATTAGCAAACCTATAATGGGACTATTTCAAGTTTACATTTTTATTGATAAGTTTCTAATGATCTGGTGATTGTCTTTTTGAGTCTCTGTTAAATACCAGAAAGTAAATATTTAGGGAGAAAGTTTAAACTTTTGGGAATTGGTCTGTGAGCTTCATCCAAAGCTGCATTGAAAAGCAAACAGGAATGAATAGGAGCTGGCCGTGTTTTGTTGTTCCAGGTCCGGGGCTGCTCCAGTGAGGACCAGGAGGTCGTCCTTTTCACAACCGACCACTCGGGCCGGGCCTGGCCGGTCAAGCCGTCCTCTGGACCTCATGAGCCACGCGGTGGGCGACGTAAGAAGAAACCGGTAAGGGATGAGGTGTGGAAAGAAAGTAGAGAAATAACAGGACAGCAGGGAGTGAAGGTCATGTGCTGTACTTGCAGCAACTCAAAAACAGTGGTTTTGAGAGAAAGGGGAGTCAATGACGTGTTTGTGCTATTTGTTTCTTATCCCGAAGTATTCATCAGTGTGTGTGTGTGTGTGTGTGTGTGTAATGAGAGCAGGATCTCCCCTTTGCCTGTGTGTCATGTAAACCTCTCTCTTTAGTTAATATAAACTGATTGTCCGTCTTTATTTGTCTGTCCATTGCTGTCAGTGTTCATCTTTCTACTTGTCCTTGCCCTTTCTTCATCATCACCATTTTTCAAGGCTGCGGTGCGACTAGATTTTGGATGCAGAACCTGATTTCCAGTGATCCGGCCTGTTCTTCACTATTCCTTCTTAACGTTCCTCCACTTTCTCTCCCCAGATCGAGACCCATGTGGATGGGGAGCGTGTGCGCTACTTCCAGGATGATGACAGTATGGGTCTGCAGGAGATGGTCAGGAGGGAGAAGATGAGCTCTGCACAGGATCAAAACGCCCTCTACTCTCGAATGGCTGCCAAGGTAAGAAAATTCAATTTTTATTTATTTTATTACTATATCAGACTTTAAAAATCCACTGTTGGTCAACTATCTATTTTAAATTTTTAAGAGCTGGACAGATTGCAACTGTACATTGCAATCATGAAAGATAAGCAGCCAGATTGCATTAATTCATCCAATTATTCCTTTTTACCTCATATTTTTTCACCATTTGAGCCTCAAAGCACGTGGGGTTGCTCTACAGAACACTTGAGAATCATCACTCCAGTCTGGAGTGGTTCCATATTTTTCATCGAGTTAAAGGTTATTTTATTACTCTATGATTAAGCTGCTGCTCCATTCTCCATTCTCCCCTCTTCCGTTCTTTCTTTTACCACTCACTTTAAATGCCACCTCAGAGGTGGTGAGAGCGTTGTTACAGAGGCAGCTTGATTTAATCTGGATTTGGTTGAAAATAATGAATCCGAGTATAGCAAACTTAAGTAAGTTGGATGGAGTTGAGCTGTAAATGTGTCATTAGTTACTGTTTTTATTTTGGGGAAAAAGCTGTTTAACTGTAATTTTATCTGGAGCAACAAACAACATCACATTTACAAACTGTTCAGGATTCATTTGGCAGATTAATTTCAGGAAGTTTTCAGAAGCAACACTACAAACATAAAACACCACAGGGCTCCAACACACTTCATTTAGGAGAGTATCAGCTTTACTCTATTGGAAGCAGCTGTTGTTATGGTCTCTTCACAGACTTAATGTGTGTATGTATACGGTGTTATAGCATAGCAGAGTATAGTAAAGTGGTTCCTAACCTTGGGCTGACCCACACAACTCTATTAGAGAAGATCAGTAACCCTATATTGACAATAGCCCTCATGTTTCAAATGTGTTTATTTCCATTGATTTTAAAATGGATGTTCTGTAACACTATTGATGATGTCATATTTTCCCGATACATGACATTGTGACCCTGAAATTGACCATATTTAAGTTTTTATTTCGCTACAGCTGCACTGCTGACATTCGTTTGTGCCCAATTGCAGTCGGCCTAGATTAGTAGATTTTCTATGTGGCCACATTAGCTGAAGTACAATATTCTATACACTACGATCTATATTCTGTCACACGGGTTTGGGTCTGTGTTGCTATACATTTCTCTTTACTACTACCTCCACTTGTCTTTCTCTCTCCTTCCGCTGAGTGCTTGAAATAGAAGTACAGGAGCAGATGGGTACTTGTGTGTACGTCTGTCAGCAGTTACATGCTGCACTTTTCCTCAGAGCAGAGACACATTTTTCTTGCTCCTCCTCCTCCTTTTTGGTTGTTTACCTTCTCTCTCTGTAGGTTGGAACATGACAACAAGTAATGTGAAAATCCCACTACCGTGCGTGTGTATGTGTCCATGTGTCCATGTGTGTGTGTGGGAAGCATTAACAAACAGAGATGGAGGAGTTGCCATGGCAATTTAAAAAGAAAAAAAAAAAGACAAATGCTTAAGCTCTGTCAACGTAATTTTCCCTGGCCTCACTCGCTCACTTTCACTCACACACACACACACGCTCTCAAATTCTTGACCTTACTCATAAATCCATTTTTCATGTATGCATATAGAAATACATGCATGTACATGCACATACGCATACACACACACACATGTTCCACACCTCCAAAGAGTGACACTAAAAATACTTCCACAGTTACCATGGCACAGTTTCTATAAATAAAACTAATCTAATCACAGCTATAAATTTATGATCTGCAAGGGACAGAGAAAACCGTGTTTTAACCCAGCAGCTCCCACTGTTTCTGGAACATTTCTTTCAATCTCTGTCATTCTCTCTTATAATTAGGCCTCATGCATAATCCTCATGTCGCTGTCCATCTGCTTCTTTTGCAGTTTTAATTATTGTTCTTTTTTCTCCTCTTACTTCCCCATTTGTTCCGAGTGTGGCGTCTTCACTAAAGTTATTAAGACGACTGAGAGATTCAATCCCCTATCACGCCTGGAATTAAATGTGTATTCGTGAGGTGTGGAAATCAGTGCATTACAAAATCGGACAGTTTTCTGGTAAAATGTATAAAAATCATGTACATCTGTTGCCACTTGTGTTCTCCTACATCTAAATTGTCCTGAATATTGTGCGCACATGCACAAGCCTTCTGGCCATGCCCACAATCAGAATAAGAATCAGTTTATTCATCGTTTGCAGTAGCTATATAAAGGCTTCCAACACCCCCTAATTGCCTGGTCTATTTATAAAGAGCCGGCAATTAGTTTAGTTTTGAAGAGAAACGGCAAGAGCATTTAAGAAGAAATCGAAGAAAAAGAAGCAATTTTACAGATGAACATTGTATTATTTGGCAGATTACACTGAAATATATCCTTTATAAGATTATTTTTAACAACTTTGTCACACCCGAAGGTGTAGGTTTTTCTCACTACCCAATAATACAGAATGATAATCTTTATTTACATTAAGCTTCTGTATTGTGATATCAGTGATTGCTTGTGATAGCTTTTTTAAATGCACTCCAAATGTAACTTGTTGAAACTTTAAATAAATGATTGTACACACATTGACAAAAAACATCTTCAAGATAGAACAAAATGACCTCAAGACAGTGCACATGGTCTGATAAGACCTTCTTTCACTTATTATTTTATTCTAATTATCTTTTCCCCTTTTCTTTTCCCCTCCTGCTGTTTCTATTGAATCCCTCTTCAGTCTATTTCTTTTTTTTTAGTCTTCAGCATAAGAACTTCCTCCTATACAGCTTCACCTCAGTATTCCAAGCTTTAAGCTTTGCTGTCTCCAATTTATCTCTTCACCCTCTGCTTCCCTTTTTATGTCCTTAAAGATTTTGGCATTTGTATTGTCCATCTTTACTTCTCCTCCTCTTTCACATTGCTATTGTGTCTGTTTCTTCCATTCCTCCCTCCTTCCCTTTCTCATACCAGCAACAAGCCTCTCATCATTATTTTCTCAAACCAAAGTGCTGGGCTGAAAGTGAGCAGTTCATAAAATAAACAAACCGTCTGATGAAGAGCAGCGGTGCTCGAAATGTTACCTTGGTGCAAGGAATAAGTGGACATTAGAGCCCTGCAGTGTGCAAGCTCTCTATTTTCTTCTTATCTTATGGTTGCAATGTGCATTATGGGGGACATATAGTGTATGGTTGTGGGGGAGAAGTCGACCATACAAAGCAAGACACTAAAGAAGAATACCCCCCATGTTAAAATGCCTGATTTTACAGCATGAACATATTTACAGTCTGCTACAAACAAATAAATGGGCTGCATTCACTGCATTCTATTCTATGTTATTCAATTATATGATTTAATCTACTGGCCAGATACAAATAAACACCTGTCTGTTTATTTAGCAGTCTTGCATTCTCTGGAGAGTGTGCCCCTTCAAATTAAGTCAAGTATGTGTTTTTATGTGGTCCTGCAGTGATTAGTCCATAAATTGCTTTTGATTTTTTCAGGGGACTCAGTCAAGTATTTATCCAGCTTCTCCAGTATGAGAATTTGAAGCTTCCATTGGCCGTACACGATAGTAAAATTAACATCTCTGGGTTATTGACTGTTGGTCAGACGAAACAGGACTTTATGGCTCAGGCTCCATGAAAATGTAACAGTGTTTTCACAATTTTTTAATTGATCAATTAGCTGCTTTAAGTTTCATATTAAGCCTAATGAGTCTACATGTAACTGCAAGTTGGAGTGTGTTTGCATGTGTGTATATAAAGATTTAATTCTGCCTGCATGTGCTCTTGCACACTTAGGTGCCATCATTTGCGCGCACACACACACACACACACACACACACACACACACACACACACACACACACACACATGCACACTCACTCCTACACACACACTCACACTCTCCCTCCCACACTGTCACTAAACTAATCCAATTTTCACTCTTACTCCCACATGCCAACTCACAAACGCACACACACACACACTTCAGCCATGCTCGCCTCTCGCTCTCTCATATACACACAGATTCCAACCTGTTGCCCGGTTACCACAGCAACAAGATGTAGAAACACCAGAGTCGATCACACTGTTAACACTCAGACACCAACTTACATACAGGGCAGTCCAGGCACATCGCACGACACACACACACACACACACTCTTGCAGAATATAGCATGGAAACAGCACAGACGGTAATATTGCGTCAGCTCCTACATGCACCAATTAGTGTGTCTACCAGCCCGTTTCCAAGGATGGTCAGTAGCTCTACAGCAGTGGTTCTTAAAGGATTACTAATAGTTTCTTCCCTGTGTTTTTTTAAGTGTAAGATTAAAGAAAAAGACTTGAATTTTAAATTTTAGTCTGCACAGCAATATTGCTGTCCAATCCATCCAATCCACTGTACAGAGAATATAGTGCAGCCCAGAGTGTGAATATTTTAACCAAAATGGTCACAGCCTGTTAATCACTGCTCACCATCTTTCTCTTTCTCTTCCTCCTCCCCTCCATCTCATCTATTCTCCCCATCCACTACTCCCAATGACTCCCCAGATGATGGGGAAGACAGACGGCGACAATTACACGCTGGACGACATGTTTGTGTCGAGTGCGGCGCAGCGGGAGGGCGAGGGGAGGGAGGAGGACAGGATGAGGAGCAGAGCCATCGGGGACACGAGGAGGCTGAATATCTCCATGGAGAAATGCCATCACTGCTTCAGCAGCCAGGAGCTCCGGAAGCACCTCATCGTGGCGTTGGGGAGCAAGGTAAAGGATGGTGGGGTGTGGAGGGAGTTTGTGCTGAAACAGTTTGCCAATCAACAATCAGATAATTGATACAATATTTAAGTCCATTATCGAGCATAAATGCTTCTTAAATGTAAAGGTTTGCTCATTTCTTTCTTTGATAGCCTTATACATTAAATTGATATAACTAGTATAAAACCACTTCAGTGCTGCTATACCCCTAAAGCATAGAACTCATTGTCTTATCTGTTTCCTTTGCTTTCTTAATGTCTAGGTTTACCTCAGCCTACCTGCAGGAGTGTCAATGGCTGAGGGCCACTGTCTCATCTGTCCTCTCCAGCATCACTGTTCTGCCACTGAATTGGACGAGGACGTCTGGTCAGAAATGCAGGTTAGTGGCTTCCTTTTGTGACTTTTTATTGATTATTATTTTTTTTTGCAGCAGCGTTTTACGGAATCAAAACCAAATGCTACTTTTCACTTTCAATTTAGTCTGCAAACAATACCAATGAAAATGTCCCTGAGTTCAATTCTGTGCCGCTTTGCTTTCCTCAGCTGTTCCGGCGCACCTTGGTGCGTATGTTCGAGTCCCAGGAGCTGGACTGCGTGTTCATGGAAACGCACATGAACCTGCGCAGAAGACAACACATGGTCCTAGAGTGTATCCCACTTCCCCGAGAACTAGGCGATATGGCACCTATATACTTTAAGGTGCATGTCTATCTTTACATTCTGATGAATTTTATTTTGTCCTGTTTTACACTGAGTGATGAGTTTGCATTAGAAGCAGGAACATCAAGTATGTCGAGTGTGGTCAGCAGCTGTGTGTGTGTGCCTCCAGAAAGCTATCATGGAGTGTGATGAGGAATGGGCCATGAACAAGAAGGTTGTCGACCTCTCTTCAAAAGACATCCGGCAAGCTGTATGTTTTGTCTTATTTTGTCCTCCGTACAATCTTTTAGTCTGTTATTGTATATTTGTGTTTTCTTTAATTTTTTTCCGGTTTTAATGCCTTACATTCTTTGCTTTCTTCCTCCGTAGCTTTCATTTGTTGTACTTTCTGTATTTTCCCCTCTCGATTCTTTCCTCTGCCTTTTTTTTAATTAATGTTTCCCTCCTGGTGATAATCGTTTGTGTGTTTCCTCTCAGGTTCCTCGAGCTTTGCCCTACTTTTCTGTAGACTTTGGACTCCAGGGAGGGTTTGCTCATGTCATTGAAAACGAACAGAAATTTCCACATTACTTCGGAAAGGTCAGTGTGTGCATTATTGCTTATGCGTCATTATTGATGTTTTTAGCTCGTTGAAGAAATGGGTTATAACATGTGTTATAAAAGATGCTTTAATGACCTATATATGCCACATACGACTTTTCTACATTACCAACTTTGCCATATTTCAAGTGTCTCTAACTTTGCTGCTACTAGTTGTGCTAATATTGCTTTTATTAACATTTTAAATATTTTGAGAGTACACTTTATTTGAGATTGAAGTTTTTCTGCTACAAGAAATTAAGTCCAGATAATTGTGTACAGTAATATTCCACTACAACTGATACCTCTGTCCGTCACAGGAAGTGGTCGGGGGCATGATGGACCTGGAGCCGCGGCGTTGGCGGAAGCTGATAAGAGAGAACTTTGATGATCAGAGGAAAAAAGTCCTGCAGTTCGCACAGTGGTGGAAACCATACGACTGCACCAAGACTAAGGACTGAGTAGTGAGGAGCATGTTCCCACTGTGTAGTTGACATGTTTGGTGGAGATGGTGCTGCTGCACCTATAAATCCACACACTATTCAGATTTTATGTAATTTGTTTTAATAGAAGTTACAATGTGAGAATGTTTTTTACGTAAATAAACGAGTCTGCATAACTTAGGTGTTGTTGTTTGTAGAAACATAATCGTGTTGGAGATTCTTTTCACTGTTTTTCTACCATTCATTCAAAGATTCTAAATAAAAAAAAAACATTGTAGTTTTCATGCAAACATTGGTGATTTTAGTATCCAATACATCTTCTTATTTTTACACAACATGGTAGCAGAATAACTGAAGTGGTTTATTCATGAATTGGAGCTGTCTGTGTCATACCCTCTATTTTTCAAGCTTCTCGCCAATACTGCCCTTCTCTGCTCTCCAGTCCCGGGATTTAATTTCTTACTCCGTGGCCTTGTGATATTTTACAGCTGTCACTACAATTCCGAGAGGTTCCGCTGTCATCACAGTCAAGAGCGAATGCACATACATGCCACAGCATCACAACCCTCGCAACCGGTCTGACACTCACACACTCTTCTCATGAGCAATCAGTCACCTTGCCCTGGCATGTGACCTTATCATTTTTTTTCCCAGCGATTCTATTGGCTCTTTGATTAGCTCATCACTTCGGAGAGCCACCTCATTTCCAGGTTTCATTTCAGGCACCAGATGAAGCATGGGTGCAACTGGTTAGTGGTGAATTTGAGTGAGTCACATAAGATTTGCTTTTTATAGCTGTGTGTGTGTATATGAGTGTGTGATGTGTGTTGTCAGTCGGGGGAAAAAAGATTCAGAATCAGGTTTGTCTTTATTGCTCGCTTCCCAGTCAGAGTAAATATAGGCAGTGCTCTCCTTGATCAATCCCTCTTGTACACTACAGTGCAGGAAAGTCACATAGGAATAGATCCCAAAGGTAGCAGTCACTTAGTCGCTAATAGGTAATGTTCAACATATTAGCATCCCCTATGATTAGATTTCAGTATCCTTACAGGGCTCTGATTTTAGCATCGATCATAGAAATATTAAATTTATTTCACAGGTACCTTAATTTTATACACATTTTCTAGAGTCATTTTAAGATATTTTAGGACATTTTCAGTGGGAGAACTGTATTTTGGGCAAATTATAAGGGGGGGAGAAAGTGTGGGTTTAGTTAGTCCAAATATATGTGGTTTGACGGTTGTTAATTTTCAATCAGATCTTAATAAATTAGACTTTTAACAGTCATTAAGTTTTAAAGTGTGTAGTTTTGTGTGATATATTGGCCTATAAGTTATTTTCAGTTTACAATAAGTAACTGCTGTTCATTCTCAGGATTTTTCTCTGAGGGGGTTATGATGTATTTTTTTTATCTGTATTTAGGCTGAAAATAGAACATTTAAAACATGTTTTATTTTTTTGCTAAAGACTTTAGGCATTTATTTAGTTTTATGCATCATCTTTATTGTTTTTCATTCCGTAGGAATGGAGTCACTTTGCATGAGAAGGAAACTGGGGAAAAAAAATAATTTCCGTACAGAAAGTGTTGTGTATTGTTAAAATCGGTCATATAATATCACTTTGATGAGATCAGCACCATAACGTCTTTGCCGCTATGTGGCCAATGGACTGTGGGTTATTTATTGTTAATAAGTGTGCATCAGAACAGTGTAAATCATAATTTGTCCACCACTTACATTTGATGTAAGTGCGGGAAAATCTTCAAAGTTCAAATTAAGAGGCGATTATTTTACAGGAAATCAAAGTGAACTTGTTTTTTATTTTTTGTTGTTTTTATTGTGCAGTACAACACAACAACATGACGTCACCATCATCGTCATCCGTATATTCTCACACATCCTGTTGGACCGTGCAGTAGGTCGTTCATATTGCGTGAGTGACTGAGAGGCCTGGGTTCATAGCTAATAGCAGCAGAGTGGCATGGACTGATGTATGGTTATGGCCAATTAGATTGGCTGCTGGCAGATTTATGACCGAGACAGCCATTTGTCTCTTAACTGTCTCGGCCTTACACACACACACACACCTCTCCTTTAGTGTTTTTTTTTTTTACAGCGCCTGCAAACCATGCTGTTCCATCCTCTGAAGTATTATCTTATTCACTCTCAGCTCCTCTGTAATTTCTTCCCTTTCTCATATTTTGCAGTTTGAATGCAAGATAGTGTGCTTGAGTGTGTCTGCACCTGGTTTTGACTCACTGGCTGAACCTTTTCTTATCTTCCTGCATTCCCCAACTACATGTATTTCATCATTTGCTGGCTTTAACCCTGCTGTGTGTCTGTTCCTGCATGGTTTTGTCTATATATGGTTCTGCCGCTTTTTTTACGTCCATTTATTCTAAATTTCTGCGAGCCTGTGAGAATCTAGGCTTTTATCCACACACCCTGAATATGTGGTGGTATCTGACATGACAATGTAAATCTGTCTGCCAAACATGCTCGTTATTTCCTGCCTCTCCTCCCATACTTAGATTTTATGGGTCAGTTTACTGTATTTCTATACAATCTATTGCCTGACATTTTAAAATGTACTCTAAATGATCAATACAGCCGGCTTAAAGTAAACTAGTATTACATTGCATCATGACTTTAAAGTGCGTTAGATAATTTATTAATGTGGCCATCTGGGGCAACATTTATGGTTTTGTACAGTTCCTAGTTGGACATGTTTTATATGTATATACATATATAAACTTAATCATGTGAATAAGAGCATTAATTGCTGGACATACCAAGAGGTGCGTTTTTATCTATTTTCCTTAATTCCACGATAGCACAGAGCTATTGCCCTGTCTGCACTTAGCCATCGATGGCAGGCTGCCAGCTCCAGGCGGTCCCTCGGCTGGTGAGCTTATCTTCTGTGGAACATTATTCCATTGTAGTGTTGGCTTTATTAAATGTCCACATTATAACTGATGGATGGCAGACTGATTGCTAAGTGCAAGCGGCCAGATAAGGAAAGAGAAAGGAGCAGACACTGTGTGTGTGTGTGTGTGTAGTGTATCAGTGCAGCCCATGTGCAAGAGAAAGAGTGTGTGTGTTAGAGAGCAAAGGACTAAATTCCATGCAATGAATTGGGGTCATGCTGCTCCAGAAAGTCACATGAATTAGTATGCACCTCCAGGAAATTGCGTTGCCAAGGGGGTGTTTGTGCGTGCGTGCGTGCGTGCACTTACACCATGCATCAGGTTTGTTCCAGTGTGTCCCTGCTTGTCCCTTTGGGACCTTTAACCATCAGACATTTTCTGCCAATCTAGGTCAAGGTCACGGCTGTGATTAGTGTCAGACACAAGCATCATCCTGTCCTCTGATGGGAGGCAACAAGCCTGGTGCCAGCTCCATTATCTGCCTGCAGAGCCGCATTCATCCTTGTATGCCCATGTTGAGTATTTCTGGCGCATTGGCACCAACGTGGCTTATTGGCCCATGACTGATGTTTGATTACAATCAGATGTAGCTTGATTGCTACTTCCAGCTATTTAATTGTGGGGAACAATCACCTGTTTGTTGCCTGGAGCTGTAAATAATAGGAATAAATGTGACATTTACCAAACAGCTGTCATTTAGATTATTGTGCATTACACTATGAGACAAATCACGCAGACACCAGTGGGCCTGTGCTGGAACAATCTTTGTGACAAAATAATCCCAAATCAAGAGCCATTTATAATACGGCTTTCCCTGAGCTTTTAACCACATTAACACATGCAAATGGATTTTTCCATAGCTGTTTTCATCCATGCTGGCTTTACCTAAGCTATGTCAGTTTACTTGATGACAGCGGTAGTTGTCGGATGGCAATCTCAGCTCCACATTCACTAATAATCTTAATATGATAATAATAATATATGAATATAATAATATTCATTGGCTTCATGTTTTCTTTCCAATTAGTTTTTGGTTGTTTCAAAATCTAAACCAAAATATTAAAGGCCTACAGCTAGATTGTAATTCAGGGCCCATATAAGACAGGCTTAGTATCAGATGAAATGTATTGGTACAAATTTGCATTGGAAAAAAAGAGCTTTTTCATGGCAGTCACACTGACGTGCTAATAGCAGGTCTTACCAATGGACCTAATTGAGGTTGTGTTCAGGTCAAACAGAGTCAACGCTGCTACATATAATTACTATCATTGCTAACACTTGTGTTTACCTACTATCCAAACCAAGAGGTCTCCAGCCCTTTGGAGCTCCTGCCCTGCACGTTTCACCAGACTGAAATACGCGTGATTCTAATTGGTAGCTCCTCATCAAGCAGCAGAATCTTACAACTATGGCTTGTTAGGGACAGGGAACATGAACAATGTTTGACCTTTAAAATAAGAATGGGGTCAGTGACCAATCATGGTTGGAAAGATAAGAAGGTCTTTTTAAAATACAGTGCTAAAAAGCAATCATCAGGTATCTCTAAAAGTACATTTTGTGTTAAAAGGCCATTTCTACCATTTTTCTTTGTGTAGTTACAGAAATCATGATTCTTTGAGATTTTTTAACACAAAACGTCAAATGCAAATTAATATATATTTTAAATATTTAATTCAACTAGATTATAAAACTAGTCAATATCATGTTAAACTATCTGGTACCAAGTTTTTGGGGTTGCACCACACGGCAGTGTGAAGTAACCCTAAGAGTTTTACGCGCGTGTGTTCTTAAAAAAAAAAAAAAAAAAAGTGGCCAAAAACCCGACCGAGGCTGGTTAAGTTGGAGCGTCTGAGCTCGTCTCTGATTGGTCCAGGTCGTCCCACTCACTCAGAGCATCCGCGCCTCGTGCTGATGCGCGGCCCAGACGCGGCGAGCGGGAGCGTCTCTCTCTCTCTCTCTCTCTCTCTCTCTCTCTCTCTCTCTCTCTCTCTCTCTCTCTCTCTCTCTCTCTCTCTCTCTCTCTCTCTCTCACACACACACACACGCCTCCACTTTACAGTCAGCTCTCCTCTCCTCCCGCGCGCACGAAAAGAGACGAGAAGACGCGAAAAAAAAATATGAGCGGAGCGATGCGCGAATGATGGGCGGACAGTCTGCAGGAGGACAGACGGCGGGAGGAGCGGAGAGGACGAGCAGCAGCAGCAGCAGCAGCAGCAGCATGACCAGCAGCAGCAGCATTACCAGCAGCAGCATTATTAAGGCTGAGGATCCAGCAGCCTGACGCACAGCTGATGTGACTTTGTTGGTGGTGGGGTGGGGGGAGGTGAGGATTTCTTTCCCGGACGCCAAATATTCAGAGGAATTAAGGGACATGTGTCGGATTTACTGTCGAGTGAAATCTCGCTGCTAAAAAAAAAAAATCCCCCCCCTATTTGTTTTTTTTTTTGTTGTGTTTCTTCTTCTGCATTCGGAGCATCCTCCGGTGTTTGGCTCCACATGGAGGAGACGGGATCCGTGTCGGGGGTAACGGAGGGCTGCTGTTAGGGAACGGAAAGGCGATGGCCCCCCTCTCCTCCTCCTCCTCCTCCTCCCCCCCTTCCCCTTCCTCCCCCCCTTACATAAATGTTTGCGTGCCGTCAGTGCTCCGGTTCTCGGTCGGCCCCCCCCCCGCCGTCCCCGACTCCCTCTGAATAGGTCGCCGAGTCCACACACACACACACACACCTGGACTTCATCCCTCTCACTCACACTCACACACACACACACACATGCACACACTATCTGATGAGTCCCCGGTGTGATGGGGGACGTGGTAGGGAACCGGCTGTAGCATCCTCCTCATCCTCCTCATCCTCACCCTCAACTCCGCCACTGACACCAGCACCGCCACCATCGCCATGTCCTCCTCCTCGCGCAAGATCTCCTCCGAGTCGTTCAGCAGCTCCGTGGGCTCGGACTGCGGGCTGGAGAGCCCCGGGGGGGACGCGGGGGACGGCGGCGGCGGCGGCGGCGGCGCGGAGCCGGCGGAGGAGATGCGCGGCTGCCCCTTCTCCTCCTTCCCCGCGTCCCACCGAGCGGCGCTCTGGAACGGACGCAGCCCCGCAGAGAGGCCCGCGTGCCCGGCGGCAGGCGAGGCGCAGCACGGCCCCGGGTCCGGGTCCGGGTCTGGGTCCGGGCCCCACAAGCGGGCGACCAGGAGGAAACGCGTGAACCTGGACTCGCTGGGGGAGAGCCTGAGGCGCCTGACCTCACCCACGGTAAGTTAGAGGCCTCATGCTCCGATATGTGCATCCATATACTGTGCATCTATATATAGTTTCAGCTCCTCTAAAATCTGTTAATCAAGTACTTGGGGGGAATAGTTGGGTCGTTAGATTTGCAATCAGAGCTGGGAATTAGGTTATTGGGCAAATCAATGACTGCTGGTTCTTTTAGAATATAGATTTGTGTTGTTGTTGGGGAGAAGTGCTGCCTCATTTATTCACTTACTTAACTCCAGAAGTTCAGAAACAAAACAGCCTTCAAGACTGCTTATCTACTCCAACACGTTTGGATTCCAACATAAAAAAAGTGTTTCTTTGTTTTGTGCTGTCCTTCACCTCCAATAGCCTGAATCATCCGGTGGATTATATAATAAATATGTTGTTGTGTGTGTGTGTGTGTGTGTGTGTGTGTGTGTTGGGGGGTGGCTGAGACAGCGGTGCCCTGTGTGTATGATGTGAAGAGTGTGACGAATGGGCCTGTGTCTGTCTGTGTGTCTCCGTCCTGCCTTGTGTCTCACTTGCATTACGGGCTGTAATGTAATAAAGCGTCTGTTAGAACATGAGCGCAATTGTGACGGATGGGTGCTTGAGTTGGCCCGTTTGCTGTTGCATAGTCATTTGGGATGCTGCATCGGTTGGGGGATTCGATTGCACCCCCCCCCCCCTGCGTTGTTGCCATGATCAAGTTGGCCAACAACAAAAAAAAAAAATGAGAGACATCCAAGGCTTGGAATAGAAATGTCGAATGTGAAATCGTATCATAATCATACATCATATTCTTGAAGACAAAGGCAATTACCATTTTGATTACTGCAGGAATACATTTAACACACAACTGCATTCTTACAGTAGTTGAATTTTTTTTAGTCCATTTTCATAAAGATGCCTGTGAATACTGTAATTTGGTGGCTTCATATTCAGATATATCTTCAAAGTACTATTTAATGTTAATTGACTGGTGAAGCAAACAAACAGAGCAGAGATTTCCTATCAATATGTATCTGAATTCAGTCAAATAGATGAATCAATCTCTCATAATACCATTAATAAAACAAAAAAATGTGCAATATCAAGTCATAAATAATTTGAAAGTAGCTCACAGGCTTTGGAGAAGTTTGGCCACCTTGTCAAACACTTTTACATTACATGTGACTGTAGCCGATTTAAAAATCCCTATTTATTTTATATGCAGAGTCCCAAATTCCTCTAATACGTAAAAAACCCCGTCATAAATCTCTTAGTAGTACCTTACTCATTCCCTCAGTAAATCCTCTTTGGGATGTGTAATGTTCTCTTTCAGTAATCCTGTGTCTCTGTGTCTGCAGTGGTGGATCTTCTTCCTTTCAACCACCAAGAAAATCCGATAACTACTCCCTATTGATGACTTTGAAAATGCTTATGAACAACTCTAATAAAAAACAGCATCACGAGCATTAGAGCTGATTTAATTTTCCTTTTCTTTTATTTTTTAAGAGCAATATTTCCTAGTTTTGTTAAACTGCTATGACATGAAACTGAATATCTTTGGGTTGTGGACTGTTGTGGACAAAACAAAAAAAAAATTAAAAAATGGAATCATAAATTTATGGAATCTACACCTGTAGAAGTAAATGTTTGATGTACATAACTGTAAGTTCATATTGAACATCAGAGTTCAATCTTGACCTTGGAAACAGCAGCTTAGGTAAATAATCCCAACTCAAGGTCGACTCACTGATTGCGTTTTCTGGAGCTTTCAACTGAGTCTCACAGTTACCACATGATTGAAGTGCCGTACTTCTCCTCAGGTCAATTAATTATCTCCATGGCAACTGACCAAACGCCACCCGCTGATGAAGACCTGGCAGAGATGTCATTGACGGCCCCAGAAAAAAGATAGGAACCTCATGTTGAGATTTTAAGGGTTAACGAAAAATATCTCCTGGGTATAATCTGCTTTAGTGCTTTTCTCACCTCACCTCAGTTTTACCAAAGATGAGTGCTAATCAGCTCTACATATAGCAGGTCCATGTATTTCTCAAGGAAAAGCTGCAATTTTGGTTTGTGAGATGAGATAACGTTGTGGAGACGTGCACCATCTAGTCTATTTCCACTGGTCCTCCACATAAGAGCCCTGCAGTGTGTTCATTAGCCTACAGGAGGTTGCAAGATCAGGTTTCTCTAAATTGCAAATGCTCAGATTTGGTGGTCCCACTCCTGAGGGGGACAAAAAAAAAAATATGCAGCAGAGAAAACCTGATCCTGGAGGCCAGTTGTCCTCAGACTTTCTGCACAAAGCTCAGAAAAATAATGAAATTCAGCAGCACAGTTAAAAATCTGAAGATGGTGTATTTTAGAGCGCGGATGTGAGCCAACTTTAGCTCTCAGCCGCAGCCTATACTGGGTTGGTGAAAAAATAGGGTGCAGGCATCCCTTAAAGACACGTTTGTATAACAATGAACTGTGCTGCTATCTAGCATTAACACGTAGGCAGCATTGTGGAACATTCTGTTTCTGTGTGCATGAGATCATGCGAGTATGTGTTTGTTTGCCTGTACTTGCAATTATAGGCTTCAATAGTGCCTTTATTATCAGAATATGTAAGGGTCATTGTAGCGAT
This sequence comes from Eupleurogrammus muticus, assembly GCA_036785175.1. Taxonomy (NCBI): domain Eukaryota; kingdom Metazoa; phylum Chordata; class Actinopteri; order Scombriformes; family Trichiuridae; genus Eupleurogrammus; species Eupleurogrammus muticus. The sequence goes on along the minus strand of JAYKQN010000009.1, from coordinate 9,051,762 downwards.
GTGATTTGATCACAAACACAGGAGAGGAGAAAACCCTTTTTTTTTTTCCCACTTTCTGAAGTGTGTTTCCGTGCGTAGTTACACAGAAGCTGGACTGTGACGGAGCAGCTCACCCTCTCTAATGTCAAATTTCTGTCCCCTATAGAGCAAAATCTTCCGTTGTTTGAATTCATCGATAGTGAAGGTGCAAACAATCAGTTTAATTGCTTTCTAAAGGGGCATTGAGGCCGCGTGATTAGTCAGCGTACTGTATATGAAAAGGGGGGCGCTTGTAGTCACGGATGCACGTGTTCTGTTTGGGTCGGCATGCTGGTCAACATAGTGGAGCATTTAGTAACTAAAATAATATATTTCCTTTAAAAAAAAAAACATTATAGTGGATTTTAATTAGTCATACATATAAAGGATCAGTTTATTGATTGCAGGTTTAATTTTTCTTTCTAAATAATTAAACATTTATTTTTAACTTATGAATAGATGTCATCATATTTATTATATTTAGATATTTATATTTATTATAATGAATCGCACACACACACACACACACACACCACCATTCACACACACTGGCTGCGTGCAGCGGCAGTGTGTGTTGTTGACTGCAGTGGACCGTGACGGGGAGAACAGAGCATGCTCTCTGTGGTCGTCTTCACCCTCACTGTGCTGACCCAGAAGCAACAACACATGCACACACAAACACACACGCATGCAGGCGCCCACGTGAGCAACACCTTAATTTTCTCTTCTGCGTTTTCGCATATTCGCACCAAAGTTGGCCATTAGCTTAGTGATCCATGATCGCTGGTCAAAAGGTCCTGAGTGTTGGCAAATTAAAAAAATAAAGTGTGTGAGTTTGCTGGACAAATCTTGCTAAATCATCAAAAAATAGGGACTTAGTCAGTTCCAGAGTATTAAGTGCGAGTGTTAGCTGCACTTTTCAGCCCTGGAGGTGGCCGCGTGGCTGCAGCTAAACTTTTATTTTCATTATTCAAATTTGTGTTATATTTCCCACAGCCCCGGGTGACATTGTCACAATCATATAAACAGAGGAGAGCAGAGAATCTTGAGGCATTTCTGCTTGAAAATGGGTAAAAATGATCAATTGATTTTCATAATAGGTCAGGATACATGTTCTGTGCTCTCTATCACTTCCATAATTAACTGTTGCAGCTTTTCATGAATCTGACGGCTACTCCGCAACTTGTTTTCCTTCTTATTTTAAAAGTAGAAGTTAGCCCAGCCTTATTTCCTTTTTTGGTATCTAGTGGACAGCATACAGTTGAAAAGGAACCTTGCTTAGTCAGGCATGGGCATTGTGGTTAAGTAGCCATAAGAGTCATTGGCCACCATGATGCCTTTACTTGCTAAAAGGTACAAAAACACACCTGAACCTGGCTGCTGCTTTGCTTTTGCTTAGTCAGGCCTAAAATATTCACCTGTGACAGGTCAGATGCGACGGCTGCATTTTCACCAGCAGCACAGCACTTCATATGGTATTCATTGTCGAGCTGTGAGACAACGTGAAAATCCCTTCTGATACAAAGCAGATTGCAACAGAATAGTTATCTCTGCGCCTGCTATTTCTGGACTCCTCGCTGACAGAAAGCCCTGATGTGTCTCATGCTGGGGTTTATCTTGCAGAGTCTCATCTGGTGCATGAGTCTCTTATTTCCTTTGGTAGTGGTGGCAGCTTCCCAACTGTGCTGACGGCTAGCACCAATACCCACTGTTCCGTGGCTCTCCAGTACAGCAGTTCACGCTAATGGGAATTTGGAGGAGGAAAGACACAATAAGGGGAAGAAAAGGAGGAGCTGGTGCACTGCACAATGTGTGTGTGTGTGTTAGAGAGAATCAGTCACACAGACAGGCAGCAGAGGCTGATTCACATACAGCAGCATAGAATATGAGTGAGAAACACAGCCAGTGCAGAGCAACAGAACAAGAGGAATGGGTGAGTACTGGTGAGATTCTGCTCCCCTCCCAAGGTAAAGAGACAGAGCAAACAAAAAAGACAGACTGCTTTGGATAAAGAAGATGGGAACTAGAGCAGAGGAAAAAAACAGTGTGTGTGTGTGTGTGTGTCCTAAAAGAGTAAAAGCGTAAGACACTCTCCTTCTCACCCACACATTGCCACGATTAAAATGGAAAATATTTAATTCAGCAAATTAAATGTCTTACAATGCCTCTATTGCTGTGTGTGTGTGTGTGTGTGTGTGTGTGAGGCCAAGTGGCATTAATGCACGATGGGCCATCGAGTTGTGTGTACAGTAAACATGCCAGTGATTGTAACAATGCAGACTAATGATGATGTACTATGTGTACAGTGTGTTTGCACATGCGTGTGTGTGCGCGGCTGATAACAGATTGTGCCTGTGTGTGTTTGGTCATACTGTAGAATCCCGTGTGTGCTCAGCGCTCACATGTGGTAAATGAGTAGCCGAATCAAGGATGCGGTAACGGGAGATTGGCATGACACACACACACACACACACAAACATGTAAGTTGGGAATAGAGAGGTGACGGGAAGGAAAAAGGGAGTTTTTTTCCCACAATTCCTCTGTGAAGATGTGGCCCATCAGGATTTTAGCCGTCAGGTTTTAACAGTTGCTTGCTCCCGTTGATGTGTGGCTCTCTGTAGAGATAAAAGTGGAAATTTTTTTTTTTCCATCTGCATTTGTTTCAAGTGGCCCAAGTGCTACATTAAATATTCCCAGTTGTTAGTGCTTTTGAGAATCAGGACATTTGTCCAGCTTAATCTTCATTTAATCCCAGAATGAAAGGCCTTTATTTATTTTTTACATTTTAAAACACTTGATGACTGACACATCTGTAGATATTTCTTCTCCGTTTGCACGCTCGCTCTCTCTCTCCTAGACACGCACACACGCATAAAAAATCACTCCTGTATTTGTCCGGAGTGGGCGGAGGCCTCTCCAGCTGGCACACTGTGTTCTAGTATCGTAGCTGCAGCCTTGCATTTGAGCTGCATCTCAGATAATTACATCAAATCCACGCTTTCATCCGTAGGTAGTCAGATATGGAAAACGCATCGGCTACACACACGTACGTGCACACACATCGGGCTATGTCACGTTGCGTGTTTTGGACACTGCAAAAACGTGGTGACCTGCATGGTTTAATTCCAGCGACGTACACATGCCCCCACCCTCATCACCTCTTATTCTTTTACTAATGTAGAATAACTGAATATACACAGTGTTCCAGCTTTGAAGCGCCCAAATAAATGCAGACGCACGTACCCTCCTGCTCTTCTAATCTTTTTTCACTTTTTTTTTTGTAGACTCAGACTGTTCAGGAGGCTCTACAGCGGACTCTGCAGTTCTACCGACAGCAAGAGATCAGGTAGGAGAGTGTGGCTCAGCCGGCCTCTCCCCCCTCGCTGCTTCTCTCTCCGACTCCCCGCCCTCCTCCATCAATCTCCAGACCCAGCTACCCTATATCTCTCTCTCTCTCTCTCTCTCTGTCACTTGCCGTCCACCTGCTGTCTCGTCCCGCTGTCCCCATCATTCATTTTCTAGCCTTCGCCTTTGTTTTTCTCACTCACCCGTCTGTCTGCCTGTCTGTCTGCCCCCCCCCCCCCCCCCCCCCGTCCTCCCAGGCTCCCTTTTATTCCACTTCTCTTTGTTGATCACGCGGAACACTCCGTCGCCTCGTGTCTCTGTGCTTCTCTCTCGCCGCGCCTCTGACCAAATAATCCTCAGTGGAGAGGATTCTGTCAAATATAGACACTGGGCCCCTTGTTTACGACGAAAAGGTTGCAAAACGCGGTGGAGCTCCCGGCCGCATCGGCCCTCATCAGATCGTCCCGCTCACACTATTAATCTGAGTTGGGAAAAGTGAGCGAGCATCGCTCCCTTACTCCCATTGTTGAGGTGACCTTAAGCACGCTGACCTATTTTTGTATTTTCCAACTGCTTCAGTGGAGCTGCTCAGGACAAACAAATAAGACTGTGGTCTACATTGGATAATTAAAGGGTTAGGCCACTTTCATCACAAAAAAATAGCATCTCATCGGGCCTCAGTGTCCTTCAAGTCCTGAAGAGAGAAATAAAAATGACCTTCCACATGTTCTATGACATTGTGTGCTTACAAAACCAACAGTGACTTGAGGGTTATTTTGCAGAGGCTTCAGGACCAGTATCTTAACTAACTATCCCAAACCTGTGACGACAGACAGATCGATTAGACAGTTTATTTATATCACGTGTTTTTTTTGTCTGCCTTGTACAGCACTGTGATGGCTTGTTTTGACATGTTCACAATGACCTTGAACAACTATACAAAATATGTTTGTCAACTCCACAGCATCAGATTAGTATAATCCTGGATTAAATATTGTAATTACACAGAGATTTTTATGTTTTTAATCTACTAGAGAATCAGCTCTTTGACAGCCAAGCATATCCCATCATGCCCTGGGGTGGCTGAGTCTTGCAGCTGGCCTTTAGGAATGTTGTGTTCGACTTTTATTCCTTTATTCAACATGTTCTTTTTTTATTATTGTTATTATTAATCTGTTCCACAGGTGTCAAGATGTCGGTAGTGAGGGGAGGAGGGGGAAGGAGAAGAGAGAGGAGAAGTGTCCGTTTCTAGAAAATTCTGGTTCAGAGGAGGATGTCCTACAAATCCTGCAGTACATGGCAACCATACTGGGTAAGAATGTGAAGTGTATGTAGTATATATATGTGTGTGTGTGTGTGTGTGTGTGTGTGTAGTTCACTGCCATCAGTGTGTGAATGTTACAGGTCCTCTATGTTCCTCTTTCTGTTTTACAGTAACTGCACATTACTCCTGTATGTGTCAACCTCTGTCCTCTTCTTATCTCTTTCTCTCTACCTCTCATTGCCTGCAGTTCAAACTCTCTCAATGTTCTAAAAAAAAAAAAAATTCTTGAAGCCACATTTACATAAATAAAAACAAGCTGAGTTTGCGCTATGCTGTCCATTCAATTTGCTCGCAGTTTATGTGTAATTATAGCGTCTGAGCTATGGCTGCAGCTCTGTTCCTATTTAACACCTGGGACAAGCTATTCTGAGAGTAAAGCAGAGCTAGGTGCAGCGTAGTTTCCATCTATCCATCCATCCATCCGTCTTTGGCTGCTTATCTGGGTGCCAGTCATGGCTGCAGCAGGCTCGGACATCATTTTCTTACACTACATCTTCCAGCTCTTCCTGAGAAATCCCAAGAGTTTTTTCCGGCCAGATGGGACATATAATCCATGCAGGCTGTTCTGGAAATAGGCATTTATAATGCACGGGGTGATGGTGTCAGGCGTCTGTGTATGTACAGTGTGGGTGAAATTTTAATTCATAATGGAAATGTGTGATATCTACCAAAAGTTCAAAAGTTTAACATTTCTGAACCGTCTTCAGGAATCAGATCACTTTCTTTGTAGTTGTCTCTCTAGTTTATTAAGTTGTCAGAACTGTAAATGCTTCCCAAACTGTTTATATTTGTATTTTCTCGCACATTTTCTAGGTTACAGGTTTATTTATAATAGGTGCCAGTTTTAAATTAGCTATAATCCTTTAAGCCTCTGTTATTCTTATTTATTTTACAGTCAGTAGGCATGTGACATGATTATTTGATCTCATCAATATTCATCATTTTAACAAGGCTTTGATGCTTGATTATTTTTGAACACTGATCTTCTGTGGTTGATATGCGTAATATTAGTTTTGCTGATTTTAAGTCGAGGCCAAATAATATCATAGAGCAGAGGTAACGTGAGATTAATATAAAAGACAGCTGTAACAGGAGACTAATATAAACAATTTCATGTGCTTCTTAAGGGATAAAGTGTTCGAGTGCAGGTTTCTGCGTTGGAAATAATGTTCAAAGACAGCTAACAGAATGCTCCTTAATCATGCTAATATTTGATTGTGTGTATGAACATGTACATGATTGTCTATCACCACCTATATGTCACTTCATTGCTAACACTGGAGTCCTCCTGTTTTGCGTCTCCTCTCTCCCAGGAGTACCATTCTGCGAGCTGCGGGAACATTTCGGAGAGGAGTTCTTCGGCTTATGCTTCGAAGAGAATGAGCGAGTGCTCCGGGCTGTGGGCAGCAACCTCCAGGACTTTTTCAATGGCTTTGACGCCATTTTGGAACACATTCGCACCTCCACGGGGCGCCGCGCCTCGTCTGAGAGTCCCTCCTTCCAGTGCAAGGATCCCTACGAGGAGGAGACCGGAAGAAGGAAACCAGACAAAGTCGGGGAGCGGGGAGAAAGAGATGGAAGAGGGAAGGTGTTGCTGCTTCATTGTTTCAACCCGGCCCCGGTTGTGGGATTGGTAATGTCAGGGCTGATCAAAGCTGTCGCCAGGCGGATTTTTCATTCAGAAGTTGAGGTGGAAGAGGTGCCGCCTCTGACTCCGTTATTGCCCAGTGAAGATGCCGAACAACCGGACCGGGACTCAGCAACCCCCACTCCGACGGCGTCGCCCTCTGCGTCGCCCTCCTACTCTCCATCCCCTCCTTCTCCTTTCCAAACCTCCACTCCCACGGTTTGCCTGTCCTTCCAGATCCAGGAGACATCCCCTCCCTCCTTCCCGTCTCTCCCGAACTCTGCCTCGAGTTGCTCCAAGAGGCCCCCCCTCTCGCTCTCCACCAACCCCATCGATCTACGCATCGGACTGGCCACTTTTTGCCGTGCCTTTCCGTTCCACCTCGTTCTGGGACCTCGAATGGAGCTACTGCAGCTTGGAGAAGGATTAAGGAAGCAGGCTCGCATCGAGCCCCACAGGAGTCTCTCCTTCCGGGACTGTTTTGAGATTGTCTCACCCAAGATGGAGCCTTCATTCAAAGGCATCCTGCTGAGGCTCGCATCCCCGTTTACCATCCGTACCAGGCCCGACACGACACAGGCTGGCACCAAGGAGAAGGTAAAGATGCTGCTACTCAAATCAAATCAATTAACCATAACAATGAATGCAGTAGTGGAAACAGTTTTAAATGGCTATTTTGTTAAATGACTCCAATTACTTGCTCTTGTTCTTTAATATAAAAATTCCCTGTAGAGATAAACTCCTATGGCCTATTATCAGTCTTCCATCTGACATGCAAATGTGTATATTTCCATAACTATTGCCATAGCAAAGTTCTATCAACTTATTCAACTACTAACATTCCTTTGACCAACAGGAGCCACTAACAGTCAATAAAAGACTAAAAGAATTGTTGTGTAAATTTCCACTGAAAATCTAATGGGTGGTAAAATTTAGATTTCTTTCTTTTTGCAGGACTGGCTTAATTTTACATTGCTGCATTACTACCACTACTTGAGTAAAAGATCTGAAAACCTTACTAAACCATGGCCAGGGTAGTTTATTCTAATAATGTATCTTCCACTGCATTTCTGGACACTGTAGCTCCATGTCAGGTAGACAAATACCAAATTGGTTTCTTGCATTATCATGCAAGTTTTCACCCTGCATTGTGGTCAAACACAGACCCTTTTACTTGAATAAGGTAAGACAAAAATATGGACTTCAAGCATCTCACATCTTTGCCGCTATACTCCTTAAAATATGTGGAGCCATGTAGTAATTGTCAGTCTAGTGGATACATATTTGTTTAAAGTCTTTGGTGGAGCAGTATTATTCCCTACAATGTGAATTTGGCTGCACAAATGAGCAAAATCCGCCTGTAGCATTGTCTATATGCCATCCCATGACATGTTGCACCACACCCGTAGGTCTGTAATGTTCTTGTGTGGGAGGTGAGGTTTGGATTGATTTGAATTTGCCAGAAACAATGAATCAATTTGAGTTGCATGCTTTATCCAGTGCTTTATTGATTGGATGGTCTCTGCAGGCTATCAGTGACAGCACCAAACACCTTGATGCTAAACAGAACTGACAGAGAGATTGATCAGTCCAGCTCCAGCGCTGTGCTGTGTTGTGCTGTGTGTGTGTGCGCATTTGTGGTAGGTGAATTGGTTAAATCTTAAGTTCAAGTTCCGCACTCAGACATATGAGTATTTGTACTGAAAATTATTGTTTTTACAGGCGGATAATGGGTCCCCATGAGAGCATGATGTGTACCCTTTCATCCGCCACGAAAGTAAATAATAGTTTCCATCGAAACACAAATGGGAGTGTTGGTGGGTGGGAAGCTGGTGAGGGATCAGGCCCTCGTTGCATCACTAGCAATTCCTCCCTCAGACAAGAGTGGGAGGGAAAAATACAATAAGCAAAACAAACAACAAGTTGATCGATAATACAGCTTCTCTCCATGTAGATGAAAGTCACCAAGTTGGTTAATTTTACAGTACAAATGCTGGACCAAGAAAAGATACTCTAATGTACTCACTGCAAGAGTGTTTGAAGTCTCTGTATCTGTATGGAGTATCTGTAGGCCATTAGTTACACTGTTATTTCTGGTCTTTTGCTTTGTCATTGTTCTTCATGTTTCTGTCTTGTGATGTGCTTCTTATGATATGTTCAAACTAAAAGACACAAAAATGTTTTTGTCACACTACTGGTGAGTTTTAATCCCATAAGTCACAAAAAATAATTTTCCGTCTGGTAAATGGCCTGGGATGAACACTGTCTAGTCCAACTGATGTGGTGGAGGGCCGGTGTCTATTAATTCCCTCAGAATGCAGCAGTGGAGCCAGCAGGACTGTGCAAAAAAAAAAAAAAAAAAACCCGAGGCAAATTTGGCATCATTTATGCCACTAGAGATGCACCATTTACACCATTCACGTTGCTCTGGGTGACTACTCGCCTTTGCATCGACTTTGTATGTAATTGTGTCGCACAAAATATTTTGTCTTTTGGTGTGAACACAGCGTTACTCTTCTCCAGTCGAGCTTGGGGCTAACTATGTAAATAAACCAGACAAGAGGACCAGAGCACGGGGCTAGCTCTCGCTCGCATGGACGAGCACCTACTCTTATCACTCATGTAGACAATGCAGGAGTATTTGGAAAAGGTTTGGGTGAATTTAAATAACATATTTTTAAAAGAATATGATAGAGAAAAAAAGAAATATATAATATGAATTGGATAATTATCCTGCCAAGTTTCATTATGTGTCTCATAGCTTTTGAAACAGCTGGCTCACCAACTGGAGGAAAGCTTCCACAAACAGAGAATTAATATTGTTTTTTCTGGATCGTGCAGGTTGGCAAAGACACAAACATGCAGCCAAAGGCAGTGCAGTGTCATTTCATGTTTTACTTGCTTGTCATAGTGTTGTCTGCACTTTGCACTTTATTTTCCACACAAATATATTGTATATATATTTTTATATAACTACTTGCAAGGCATGGACATGTATCTACTCATTATTTCAAGTAATTTACTGTATTATGTAAGATGTTTAGGATGTGCTGCTTTTTTATATCATGTAAACTTTTTGTAGATAACACTGTAGATAATGTTTATCAAAAAAATATTAAATTATAGGAATAATATTTATTGAGTTTCAATGATAATGATTCTGATCATTTCTTTATGTGACCCTTTTGACTTATTATTATTGAAATTTTACACATTTTTTAAGCTTTGCTACTATTACTCCTGGCTTTTCTGCTTATCTTTGTGTGATTTTAGGTCACTAACATGATTTTCTGCTTAAAATTCAATTAAGCATATATAGTATAATATAGTATATAACGTTTTTGAGCATGTGCTGTAAAAGATTACAGAAGTATGAATATATTTGATTATAATTATTATTTGTTATCTAATACCATTACTCGTTGCAGTCAGTATGTTACCGGACCTTGGAACTTGGTTATGAGACATTTAATAAGAGCGGCTCATCCATACAGACTCGTCTCAGGAACATTATCTCACTGCAGTCGGGGCCTGGATGGTGTTTCAGGGTTGTGTACACAGAGCTCTAGTTGGGTGATTTGGTACTTTAATCTGAATAAATGACTATTGAAACATAACATAAGTTCAGACATATTCCGTATTTGCATGTGGATTCGCCTAATAACGCACAATGTTGACATCCCACACGGCTTCTAGGACGGCAGCAGGATTTCCCTCCTCACAGTCAGACCTTGAGCTCCACTACAGAAGCCCTCAGCTCCAGCTCCATCTTTCACTGTCAATCCCTCAAAATCACTATCATTCCCTTTATGGCTATAGCTATATATCCAGTAAAGCTTTAAAAGGGACTATAGCTGTCAAAATGAAATAGAAAAAAACACTAACACTAAGAAAACAGTGGCTGTCCCGCTCTGTTTCCCACTTAGCTCTTTTCCCCTATGTTTTAATGTTTTAACTTGTGAGCCCAGCTAATCACAGTGTTCTCTCTGCCCAATTTGTAGCCTTAAAAGCTCAGTTTATGTCAGTTTTTCTTGTTTCGTCTATGCATCAGTGAAATCTGTTTCAGTGTAATTTCACATATGTCACATAAACCCTAGTGTATACTGTACGTGGACTATATGAGTATATATGTGAGTCAAAGATTTACAAAAGATTTTAGGATTCAGTGAAGCCGCCTAAGAGGACGATCTGTTATTTTCTTTCCCATCCAAAACACCTCTCTGAAGCAGAAAAATAAATTCATATCCACTGTTAGTTTCACTGTTGAGATAGCGTAGCCCAGTTGTTTGTGTGTCACCACTGTTCAACCCGGCACGGCTGAAGTTTGCGTAAGACTCGACTAGACTAGACACCCGAATAGATTTGCATTGCAGTAAGCTTTTTAGAATTTTTTTTCTGGGTTTTCCGTATGATTCTTGTGTCACCTGGGCAGAGAAGTAGGGGGAAAAAAAAGAGAGAAAGAAAAGGATGGGCTGACATTTTCACAAGAAAGGGCAGCGAGAGAAGGCGACAGGCCAAGATAAAGAGTCAACACTCCCCTGTGCTGCAGTGTGTGTCTGTGTGTGTGTTTCTGTGTGTGTGTGTGTGTATGTGCCTGTAGTGGATTTTCAGTGACTTCTTTCCTCTCTTCGCCCAGTGACAATGGCTGTGCAAGAGACATCCAAAGACCTACTGGAAAGGTCAAATCCCCTCTATCTCTCTCTGTCGGCACACAGCTCCCTGTCAGGAACTCTCTGCTAACCAGTGCGTCGTCTCTAGCATCCTGGTTTCCTCTCTCCCCGTTTCCCTGCACCCTTCATCGGATCTGCTGCTGCCAGTCTTCTGTCCTCCTTCAAACAGGAGTCGCAGTGAAGCAGCTTTTGGCATATTTCAGCACCTGGAACAAATCAGGCTGAAGTGACCGAGTTTGTTCGGCTCCACTGACCTGATGGAGGGCGGTTATTGGATTGGTGGGTTAATGCCAACTGATCAGAGCAAATTTAGGAAATTATGTTTTTTAGCTGCCAGGAATGTTACATGAGGCTTATTACAGATTTATAGCATATTAAAGAAACTGTGAATAACATTTGTAGGTATTGTGCAAATTTGCCTTCTTCCTATGATAGTTGTTCTCAGTTCAATAGACCTAGAACTTACTTGATGCTCCCATCAGGTGTTTGACTCCGCGAGGGCCAAACGTGTCTTTATGAAATTGACCTGTTTGCTTCTGTAGGGGCTGCTGACCGCGGCTTGTTGCGTGTGCTCCCGCGTGTCGGGGAACAAAGAGAACCTTGACATTCGCGCCAACTTTGATCTCTTTTCTAGATAAACCACTGACGTGACGGTTTGTTTGTTCGGGGGAAAGTGCTTTTGAAAATCGCTGCCCTCTCTCTCTCTCTCTCTGTCTGCTCTTGATAGACGCACAAAACACACGTAATGAACATGAAATGACACAAACTAGAAGATAAATACAGATACAGTACGATCACCAGGTGGATAGATTAGCTTTATTCTCATTCAAACTCATCACTTTAGTTACATTAAAAAAAATTGACCATTAAAAAGATCAGTGTCACCAAAGTCCATTTGAGTTACGCCTCATTCAGCATTAGGCCTGCAGACAATGGAAACAAGCACTGGCACATTTACAGCGATTTGGATCATTGTGTTCTGTTCCTGACAAACCAAAGGGCTGCTGAGGTGCTCTAAAAGTGGTAATACTGTCCTGAATAAATATATGCTTGGACCTTTCTATGATTTTTCTATGTCTTTATGGAGGAGAAGTAGCAGGAATAAAACTGGAAGAATCATGTGGCTCGTTGACCAATGTAAACAGGTCTCTTGAGTCAACTCATTCAAATGAGATGATTATTGGGATAATGGCATATGTTTGTCTCCTGGAAGGCATTCCGGATGTTGCACAGAAATAATAACCTCGTGAACAACAAAAGGAAGCTTGCTCGCTGTCTCACCTCCACACAGTTGCTGGTCACTCACCGTGTGAAGTGGTTGCAAACGTAGTTTAAGCTGATTATCCCCTCCCGAGTCCATTAATAGGACGGCGTGAAGCGGAAGGTGGTTTCCAGAGCTGTCCGGCCATCAGACCAGCACTTGAAGCACGCTGGCACCTTCGCTGTAAGCAAACAACGAGCGTTTCCAGATTCTCTGTAGCTCTCCGACAGCGTCATGGAAAGCGTGGAGCCAAAAAGGCCGGCATCCGTCATCAGAAGCTGCTGCAGAAACTCACTCACGAAATGTTCCCACCGAGCACAGCCCCGCGTCTAGGCCGTAGACTCTATAAACAATGGATACAGCCTCGGCGAGATCACATGTCAGATTGTGGACTCACCGCTTGAAACAGCGTTGCGGTCGTCGCCAACTTGTTTTTGTCATGACAGTGTTTTGACGAGTGTGGAGCTGGGCAACATCAAGCCTCAGACACCTAGTTCTGAGCCACCTTTCACTCCGAGGCGGTAACTGAATAATTATGTGTAGATTTAACTCTTTATAGAAGTAAAAATGTAAAGTTGTCATGCGTGGGGAAACAGACTAGAGAGTGTCAAAACAAATTCTTGTAATAAATTTCCTTTACACCCATTTGTGTCTCATATAAACGCCTTTATATATACATACTTGTATAGACAGTCTCACACATTATACAGAATTTGTATCTGTCATCTTCAGAAATATCTTTTTAGTTATTATTATTTCATACATTTTATGTCCATACATAGCCCTACTATATCTATCTTTTGGCCCGTGGTGGTCTGTGCATCTGCCTTTATCTGCTAAGAATTAAATCTGCCTTGAGACAGTGTATAATAAATCATGGCGTTTCGTATGTATATATTTCTAAAACCCAACAACTGACGTTTATTTCCACTCTACAACCATGTTTATTGCATACATGAGACAGAAGTCCAATATTTTTTAGTTTAATTAAAGCACTTGATGGGTGAGGTACAAACAATACACACACACACACACACACACACACACACACACACACACACACACACACATGTTGGAGGGATTTTAGGAGAGAGTTAGAAATATATGCCACTCTGCAGCCGTCTGGCGGATACAGGTTTGTTTTGCGTTGGAGCAGGTGCAGTGTAGAGCCCCCCCCCCCCCCCCCCCCCCCCCCCACCACCACCACCACCACCCACTTGTGTTTTCAAGCCGTGTGGTTTTTCCAACCATTTTCCCCTACTCCAGACAACACATTTTCTCTTTCTCATGCTCAAACCCGTTTGTTCCTCCCCATGTCAGACAGCATATCCTATAGCGGGTATAAATGAGTGGGTATAGTAACAGGAAAGTAAGTCACAGATATAAATGACACCAAACCACTGGAAATATATCCTTGTTGGCACATTGTTGTTCACAAACAATCACTGGGTTGTGTCCACCACACCGACAGTAAGTGAATCGCCTGAGGAAGATTAAGCCGCTGCAAATAATCCATTATGTGTGTCAATACTGATGGCAGATGGCAGAGAGATGTGATGCTATGCTTTGTAGCTAAAAAAAAAAAAGAGAGAATTCATTTGAAAACAGTTCAATGTTCCACTAAACACTTTGCCAGCAGCATTACATTATTGGCATGCATGAATTTCGAATTGTTTGCCAATCGGGCTTAGCCAGTTCAGCCCACACGTCGAGATCAAGTTGGTACAAATGACTTATGGCGACTCTTAGCAATCGCTTGGGCGGGCTGGGGTCATGCAGTAAAGTGTGTGTGTGTGTGTGTGTGTGTGTAGGACAGCATGGCTGCAGATAGACCCCCCTCATCTAGACACATCTCAATTTCTTCAGCATATATATATTTTTAAACTTTACCCACGCCTGAACCAAATGGAGTTTACCAATGGTGAAAAAGCATTAACATGGACATGTTCCCGTTGTTTGTTGCATGAGTGAAAAGGCGACTCTGGAGTTCATATAAGAAAATAACTCCGTACTGCACAACCTAGGCAGGCTCTGACAAGATAAGAGCATTGCAGGTGTATGTGTGTGTGTGTGTGTAAGTGTGTGTGAGAGGGATGAAAGAGGCTGACTCATTGACTCTTTGCTGCTCAGTGATTGTTCATGCAAATGAGTCTGCTGACATGCCAGCCTGCTCACAAAAGACCATTAGCTGACCATTCCACCTCCTGCTATCCCTTATCTCTCTCACTCGTACCTATTCTTTTTTTCTCCCTGTTTTTCGAGACTACTGCGTCTCATTCTCCCCGTGTGTCTCTCTCCTTCCTTCCTTCTCTCTGCCTCTGTTTCCTTTTCTGGCCTTTTCAGCAGTTGTTTTTTTTACTCTTCTCCTCCTCCTCCTCTCACTCCTTTTCATCTACCATCATCCCTGTTGTAGATTTTTCATCATTTGATTTAGGACATTTAAAAAAAGAAAATCTCTTTTTTTGGCTTTTGTTTCTCACTAATACTTTGCGAAGGTATATACTGATTGGGCGAGATAATTTTCTTCTTCCACAAACTGTCTGCACGCTCTGATTTATTAAAAACATTCTTTTAAACAAAGATTATCTGTGAAGATTTCTCAGTGTTGCAGGTGCATCATTACTTCTGGGTGAAATGATAACAATGCAGTGACCTTGAAACAGGGTCTGGGTACATATTTAGTGCAACAAGCTGCTTACAGTGTTACTTGATGAGAACACAGCGTGTGTCCAGTTTGTTATGTTGTTATCTACTTGTTTAAAAGTCACATTTATTTGCAACATTCTGCCTATCATAAGTTGATTTGCATTCTTTGCTGTTTGCTTTCTTTCTTTCTCTCTTTCTCTCTCTCTTTCTTCTTATTCGCTCATCTCCTGTTTCTGTGTGCTGCAGTATCAGAGATGCAGGCAGAAGGAGAGTAGAGTGCTGAGTTAAACTGAGACACACAACTAGGCCAACAAAACTGCCTCCAGGGATGTGTGTGTGTGTGTTTTCATGTATGCATGTATTTCTGTGTGTGTGTGTGAGAGTGAGAGTGAGCAAGACAAAGAAAGGGAGAAAGGGGGTGAGACAGTATATACTGTATACCCAACATTATTTGCAATAAAGAAAACCACAATAGTGCTAATTTTTTCAACCCGCGGTGTGTAACAGTAGAACAAACATAATTGTACAGCTGTGGAAGGAACGGGAAAACACATGAACATTAGGAAGTTTTACCATTTACCTTCTAAGCACTGCCAGTGAAGTAACGTCTCCTGGTGTAGCGATCAAGGGCATCTCATGTTGGAGTAGTGACGTGGTGCAAAGACGCTGTCCTCATGAGGCATGCTGTTGTTCCAATGGGAACAGACCTACAACTCAGTTGCTAAAAAGTTAAAAACAAAACAAGTACGCAACGCTGAGCTGACTTCTAGAAGAAGTATTTTCACCACTCGGCCTTTACCAGTGTCATTTACAGAACATGTAAGAAAAAGTTAATGTCACTCCTCGTGGAGGCGTCACACTGGTTGTTTTTGATGGAGCTTCTGTGGTCAGTGATTCTGTTATTTATTTTTCCATCCGATACGTACTATATGTACAACATTATTAAAGACATCCTGATGCTGTGCAGAGCCATTCTATACACTCCACAGGTTGATGCATGCATCTTTTCTCCATTTACATCTTTTTTTTTATTGGCGTAAATCTCAAGAATAATTCTTAGCAACTTGAGTTTTACTTTTATAGGTTTATTTTCTTTTAATGTTGTGATTTTAATGCATTGCACCTTTGGACTTTGCTGTAGTGATGTTGCAGTTTTACCTGTTTTTTTTTTCTTTTTTTATCACTAGGGGAAATTATGGCAAAGTGTAATTCAGTTTGTGATGAATTTCTTCATCACCTCGTTATCTGAAATCAAGCAAATGCGTGTTTATTGCGTTCATACTTGCAGGCTGTTTACTGTAGGAAACACAGGCAGACACAGAGTGGAGAGAAAAAGCGAGAATTGTACATTTGTGCTGGAGTACGGTATTCAGGCTTTCCTGATCTTGCAGTCTCCATGGAGATGGTTGTTAGTATGTCAGGCATGTAGGTCCTCCCACTCGGCCAGACACAACCTCAGGAAACAACAACTCATGTTCAGCCGTTGCTGACATATTCATATAATTGTGTGTGTGTGTTTATGCATTTGAGAGTGGATCTACACACACTAACGTTTCCAAACCTCCCTCCTGACACCGTGACTACTGTTGTATTCACGTGGCAGCATAATGCGGATTAATGCATGTGGATTTTATCTACGTGAACCAAGTCTGTGAAACTGATGTTTCTGCCCTGTATGTTCAGGGGTGAGTGTGTCAATCAGTTGTTTGCAGTAATTGGACGTTCAGAGGTGTGGTGTGTCTATGTGTGTGTGTGTGTTGACCTTGGACCCTGTGGATTGAAGGGCCGGATGAATGTATGTTTATGGATGTTATGTGGTTCAGAGGAAAGAAGCAGCATGTGTGTCCCCCTGTTTGATGTACTCTGTGTGTGTGTGTGTGGATGTAGACTATGTATTATGCAGACCTAGGAGAGCCTTGTGCTATAAATAAAACAGGGCTGCAGTGTGCTCACTGGCGGAATAATCTATTTGACACTATGGAGCAAGAAAGAGAGAGAGAGAGAGAGAGAGAGAATGGAAGAGACGGAAAGAAGAAGAGTATTGAGAGGGAAAGAATGAAAGGCAGGTGAAAATACAAAAGAAGGTAAAGTAATAAATAGCAAACGTGAAGAACAGGAAGAATCAGGGGCACAGGCTGCAATAGGAAGAGAACACCATTGTGCAGAGAGAGAGGAGGAGTGAGCAGCTAATTCACAGAGGTTGTTAGCAGCATGAAACAGCAAAGAGTCGCCTTCAACAGGGACAGTCAAGTCTTTCCTCGTGTGATCTGCCCGTTTCCCCTCCCTCTCCCCTGTATCCGCAGCACACCAGAAGTGGTTTTGGCTTTGTTTGTGCCCGCCGTGCCGCTGTTGAGGACGTCCTGATTGTGCTCAGGGGAGGTCAAACCGTTAATATCAAGATGATGGCAGGATTGTCTCCGTAATAACGAGGCCAGTGCACACTGTGCAGAGCTTTGCCAAAGTGAAAATCTAAGTGTAGGTTAAATCACAGCACTTGGCTGGTACACAGCATATGTGCAGTATACACATGTTTATGGGTCTGTATATGTTTAACATACAGTTTCAAATGGCTCTTATAGTATTAGTGTTTGAAAGGTCATGGTCAACTTTACTTCTACTTTACTTTACTTTTATTTCTTTGTTTATGAGTTCCTCTACTTTTCAGCAAACAAAAGAAATATGCATCAGCTCATAAATACTCAACATACTGTATACGGCATGGAATTTATGGTTCAGTAACATTTCTATATCTTGCCTTCATCATCAAATGAAACCCAGGGGAGTTTGTGTCAAAGTGAAGAGTTGCTGTGTTTATATATTGAGTTTAAATAAGGTCTTAAGAAAAAAAAACACTTTAGTTATGAAGGAAAGCCAATCATGATAAAACACACACTGACATTCCTTGAGCATCATGAACAAAAATAGGTCTTTTCCCTTGTATCATTGCTATTTGCAATAGTTTTGTCATTGAAAATAATTTGATATTTAAAACATGTAGAGGAGCAAACATTTCCTTCTTGATTCACCATGTTACCTAGAATTTATTCCAAAGTACAGAGAAGATGTTCACAGAAGTAAGTTTAAGTGCAGTGAATGAAGTGGTTTACAGAGAATTACAATCAAATAAAGGGAGAAAATTCCACATGCAATCAAATGTTGTGATTTGTCCATTGATATCTGTTAATGAATATTAATAATATATTGTCTATCTGCCAGGTCATGGAGTTGAAGGGTCAGATGATCCATGTGCCCGAGTCGTCCTCCCTGATGTTCCTGGGTTCACCGCGCGTGGATAAACTGGAGGAGCTGATGGGGCGGGGCCTCCACCTCTCAGACATCCCCATCCACGACGCCACGCGGGACGTCATCCTGGTGGGGGAGCAGGCCAAGGCTCAGGATGGCCTCAAGAAGAGAATGGACAAGCTCAAGGTAGAATCTTTAGTTTTGTGTTGAAGCGACTCTTTGTTTTGGGGACTGTTTCCCATCACGCATGCCACAGCTCATTGGAGCAGCTGTCGAGTTGAATCTCGCTGTTGCCTTTTTAAATCCACGCCGGCTGCGAGAATGCATCTCCTGGGACTCGCTCTTATAATTCACTTTCAAAGTACCCATGAGCAAGTCACTGAGTCTTGACCCAATCCCGTGCATCTGCTCACTGTATCATTCACCGCTCCGTTCCCTCAGGCCTCTGTTATATTTAGTGTTTCACTTTGACTTTGCTGCCTATACAGTGGTGTACAGTAGCGCTGCATCAGACTTGGCATCGAGGAGCCCGCCCACAGACACAAATAAGCATATACAGATACACTCAATCTGAAATAAACGGAATTAATACACCAAAAAAAATGAGTGTTTTCATCAAAGCGAAACAAACCGGCTTAACCCCCCCCCTCCTCCTCTCACAGGCCACGTTAGAGCGGACTCACCAGGCGCTGGAGGAGGAGAAGAGGAGAACCGTCGATCTCCTCTACTCCATATTCCCGGGGGACGTGGCTCAGAAACTGTGGCAGGGTCAGCCCGTGCCCGCCCGCAAGTTCGACGACGTCACCATGCTGTTCTCGGACATCGTGGGCTTCACCGCCGTGTGCGCCCAGTGCACGCCCATGCAGGTCATCTCCATGCTCAACGAGCTGTACACGCGCTTCGACTACCAGTGTGGCGTCCTGGATGTTTATAAGGTCAGCACATGGAAAGAAGGACATGGCATCAGGGAGAGGAAGGCGTTCTGGTGGAGGGCTGGGATTGTGTGACAAATGTCTTTATCAGATTGTGTTCACACCTCGTGCAGAATGAGCCCATAGGGACGAATGTGTGATTTTGGGTGATACAATTAGAATTGAACGGAATTAATGTTCAATCTTCCATTTCAAGTGTAAGCTTAGCTACATTTGTAAGGTGCGTACAGGATGTACAGTATCGGTGTGTGTCAGCGTGTGTGTGTGTGTGTGTGTTATGGAAAAAGTGGGTGATTGATGACCAGTCTGTGGGAGCTTTAACAAAGATGTGTCAATATTGTCCTCGGCGCTCGTTCCAGTCATCGCCGTTGTCTGTTGTCTTTCCTGCTTTTTCATCCCGTCGTCATCGTTGCCTTTTCTACTCATTTGTCTTCCCCCCTTTGTCCCCGCCTTCCCTTTGCACCTCATAATCTATCGTAGAACCGTGGGACAACAGCAGATATTTGCCGCTCTCCCCTTTAAAAAAAACACACTTTTCCCTCCGTGAATCGGAAACGTCATTTATCAGACGTGTGAAGTCGGGGATTTAGAGACACAATAAGACAGGAAGGCAGAGAGAGGGAGTGTGTGTGTGTGTGTGTGAAAGAAAAAGCATTAACAGAAGGACATGTTGAGGATATCGAGGCACCCATATGTTGCCATCGTCATGGTTACGGTCTAAGCGACTCAGCTGGTGGAAGCTCTTAATGAGAGCAGTTTGTCTCTGTTTTCTCCTTTTTCACTCCCGTTTCTTTCTCTCCTCTGGTGCTATCTCTTTTTCCTCATAATGATTGTGTCGACTATCATGACACATGGACCCCCCCCCACCCGTCATCCTTCAAATGGAAATATGGCAACACATCCGTGAAATGTGGCGCTCCCTCTTTGCTTTATTCACATTCTCTCGTTTTTTAATTTGGCTCAGGGAGTTTTTCTTAAATAAGGGAGGACAAATCGAGACCAGGAATGAGTTGGCTGTGTGTGTGAATGTTGTCAAGGTTTTGGAATGAGCTCATACCAAATATACCGATAAATATTAACACAAGTACATTTTCTAACCATATATTATGGAGGAACTTTATTAGATAAAGCCTCTGCCTTTTGAAACATTTTGCTTTGACAACTGTGTTTCGGCAAAAGAACAAATAATAATTAAAAATATTACAACAGTAAACTATGGGAAACTGATGTTTAAAATATAAATCGTTTATTGGCAATTCAGAAAAAGTCAGTTGAAATAGCCTAAGATGCCCTTTCAATATCAGGACTATATTGTTTAATCCTTAAGATAATAAAGGTATATCTCTTTAAATTGCATTATGTTTGCCACCTTAATTGCCTGTAAGATAAATGTTTCATATCTATTCAAGTTTTATCATAAATAAACAAGCATGAACTTCCTTATCCTCCATCCCTTCACACATTTAACTGTGCAATTATTGCTGTACACACATTAAATAAGATTTGTGTGACATAAAAAGGTGGCAGTTACAGAGAGTTTCTTCATTACAATGAGTCCCAGTAGCCGGTAGAGAGGAAGAGTTGCTGCTGTGGTTTTGTGAAACAGCTACAATTATTGATTTTTAGTCCCCCCCCCCCCCCCCCCCCCCTCTTTTCATTCCTCACACAGATCGAGACGATAGGTGACGCCTACTGCGTGGCAGGAGGCCTGCACAAGAAGGTGGACAGCCACGCGCGGCCCATCGCACACATGGCTCTGAAGATGATGGAACTCTCTGAGGAAGTGCTGACACCTGATGGGAAACCGATCAAGGTGAGTTTCCATTCATTCTCCGCCACACGCAGGAAGTTCTGATGCGAGCTGCTCTGCTGAAGGAAAAAAAAAGGGAGTAGGAAGGGAAGGAATTGATTTTAAACCTCATATTAAATCAGGTGAACGTAAAGGGAACGCAGGATATATTTTATTCATGTCGATCCTTCAGGCGACCTACTATGTGGGCCAGGGTGTCGCTTGCAAGGTCATGAGTATAATTCAAAGTCATCAACTTTTTTACGGTTGTCATCAGAGAGGCTGCAGATGCATCGTTAGAGAGAAGTTTGTGTCAGTAACTTGTTTTTTTACTGCCGGTTTTAGTCCTTTCGTGCCTTGATTTGCAACGTTATGTGTTTTTGACATGTTGAAAATCTGAATGGAGGATAACACAGATAGAGAGTGTGAGTGCGAGAGTGAGAGAGAAGCAAAGACACACGTAGCGGTTAGATAACAGACAGGACACTGTTCTGTGTACCGCTGTGCTCCTAACATTGTCCATTTATCTCAAAATAGAAAGGCCTTGCCAAGCATTTTTGGCCTACGCTCTTGCTCTTCCACTCTCTCTCTCTCTCTCTCTCTCTCTCACTATCTTTCTCTCCTCTTCCCCTCGTTCTTTCCCTGCCCCCTCCTCTGTTTTCCCCAGTCTCTCCACTTTTTCTTTGCCTTCTTATCCTTTTTCTACTTTTCTGTGTGCGTGTGTGTGTGTGTGTTTAATTTTTTTTTGCAACCTCTGTTATTCTGTCCTACTTCTTATCTCCGTTCCCCTCATGTCCTCCCCTGGAGTTATGGAGATATTCAGCAACACTTCAGCATGATAAATGCCGTTCACTGAGTGCACTCAACTCCAGCCAACATCGCACTGTTATGCAAATGAGCACAAGAGCTCGTGAAGGAGAACACGGTTAGTGAGTGCGATGGAGAGAATGATGGAGAGACATGGAGAGAAATATACGACGGGGGAAAGACATATAGGAACAATATCAGAGTCAACCTGACAATATGTAATCTACTGTATGTCACTGCTTTACATTCAGCTCCTGTAGCAGAATATTTGGTAGTGTGTGTGTGTGTGTGTGTGTGTGTGCTCACGTGGGTGCATGAGTAGGTGAGTGCTTGTATCAGGGATGTAGGGCTTATCTCACTGTTCAGTTATCACTGCTAATATGATTGATATCTATATTGCTGCAGTTTTCTAACCACGAACAGTGTGAGGGCTGTGATGTCCACACGAGTGCTCAGTTACTGTTTCACTGAACATACTTTTACATCAGCAGAATCTGAGAAGCCCATGAAAATATCAGCCCAGAGAAACATTTACAGTTTATGTTCTTGCAGATACGTTTAATGTCAATGTGTTCATAGATACTGGTTTAAGTAATCGATACATGATATCACAGGACAAGCAACTACGTAACAGGTGTCTCCTGCAACTATTCCAACCACATCTCTGCCTATAAAACATTCGCTGAATCTGATGATTGCAGAGATGTGTTGTACGAGCTTTACGTACTGTCGGCTGCAGTCCGTGAAACAACACTGACTCTTTAACAACTCCTCTCTCTCGCTCTGTATCCTTCTGTCAGCGTGGCCACAGGGAAGCTTGTGATTGGCTGCCTGTGCTGCTGTGCCATTTGTTCATTGGCTCACTGGGGGCCATGTGCTGTGGATGCTGACTCATATGGAAGCAGCGTGCATGAGTGTTTCTGTATCTGTGTTTTGAGACTAAGAATTAAAAAAAAAAAGCGGGCAGCGACGCTGGATGCAGATTTGTTTGTGTGTGTGTGTGTGTGTGTGTGTGTGTGTGTGTGTGCATGCGGGCGGTTGTCTCTCGTAGACACAGACAGGCAAGTGTACGGCCATCTGTGAGTCGTTTAGCTGAAAAATAGGTCACCCTGGTGCGGGCACCAGCCCTTTTTTCTTCTCGCTTTCTGTCTCTCTC
This sequence comes from Eupleurogrammus muticus, assembly GCA_036785175.1. Lineage (NCBI taxonomy): Eukaryota > Metazoa > Chordata > Actinopteri > Scombriformes > Trichiuridae > Eupleurogrammus > Eupleurogrammus muticus. Next base: position 9,028,944 of record JAYKQN010000009.1, on the reverse strand, counting down.
ATTTTCTTCCTTCCAAGGTTTAACCATCTAATTATAGGTTTATTTCTCTCTCTCTGTCTGTCCTGTGCTCTCTGTCTGTCCGCGCTCCTTCTACCTCCCTACCCCCATCCCCTGTTGTTGCCATGGCTACCTCGGAGTGTGCTGGCATGCACAGAGTGGCATTGGTTACCAAGGCGAAGAGATGCTCAAGTAGATCATTAGAAATCTATTGGGTTCCACTGGCTCATGTGTCTGTGTCCCCAAGGGGAGAAAATCGATAGTTTTGTTAAAAGGCCATGAAGTGAAATGATCAAATTGGACTGATGGCTGGATAGCTTTCACGCAGCCTCCAGCCATTTATAGATTCATACATATATAACCAGATTATGTTGGGAGCACCATGTTGCTGCCCTATATCTGTCGTTTATCTGCAAGACGGGATGGCAGCAATTATTCCTCTTAATTCAGTTCCCTTTCTTTGCCTTTCTATTTTAAGGTTTTCATCAGTCTGAAAATCTGCTGCCAAAGACAGACTCCGATTAGATAATAACAGCTAATACGGCAGTATGATTGTTACGGTACAATTTGCACTCAGCAGATGATGTTTCAAACAGGCCTCGAACTGCAGGATGGGCAGATCGTGAATGGCAGGAATCAGTGTTGGTGATGTTGCAGCTCAGGATGTGAAAGGACGCGTAACACTGAGTAGTGTTACGCACCAAAACCATTTAGAGTATTAGTGTTTAATTTAGGCCTAGCACACTTATTAAATTCATGTTCCTCTTCATAAATAAATTGTAAATCTAGTCTTAAAATTTTAAATCATGTTTAGTTTTACCTTTACGTTTCTTTGTACATTTCAGTATACAGTACTAAATACAGTAATACTAGCAGCATCATCAGACAACAAAAAAGGCCAAAAAATACTTTTAAGGTTTGCTGTTAGAACAGTGTGGAGCTCCAACTAAAAACAGTCAAATGTCAGAAAAAAACATATTTAATTTAAAGTTAATACAACATATTCAAATTGTTTTTTTTATCCAACTAACAGCTCAAGACTCTAGTAGTAAATAGTATATACAGTTTTGTATTATATACACATGTACACACTAGAGAAGCTGTTAGTGTCAAGTCTATTCAGCTTGATAAACTACTTGGATAATTAATTATTTAGAAAAAAAAAACATCAGGGTTTCCAATTGCTTTTCAGTTCGTTCTTTCATCTATTTGATACAGAGCAAATATCATATGTTTGGGTTTCTAATAGATATTTTACAAACCCTGTCCCTGGGTAGCCATTTAAAAATAGAGTTTTTAAAGAAACAACCGTTAAATACATACGAATGCAATATAAGTGACTCATTAAAACTATCACTAAATGTGGTCCAAGATTAGAGCCCAAAACGAAATGAGTTGATTAAATGTGCAGAACTTGTGTTTTTCAGAACAAGTGTGGGCATGTGAATTGTTAAGCTGCTTCTCTTCCTTGTCTCCTTCAGCTCAGAATCGGCATCCACACAGGTTCTGTGCTGGCCGGAGTGGTCGGCGTCCAGATGCCGCGCTACTGCCTGTTTGGGAACAACGTGACACTGGCCAGCAAGTTTGAATCAGGGAGTCATCCGAGGTGCATCAACGTCAGTCCCACGACTTACCAGTAAGTAACTGCTCTTAAACCGTAGAGTGGATTGCACTTTTTATTTCTATTCTGCTCGAATATGTTTTTAAAATGTTCCAAAATTGAATATCCTAATTTATGAAAGAGGAATTTTCTCTCAATTTTTTTGGACTGGAAAATGCCAACTAATCACTTGACTGTATTATTTGACCCTCTTTTGGAAATAATAATTATAATTTTTTATTATTTGACATTAGAAATAGTGCTGCTTACTTTACGTGCTATAATAATTCTGTAGCTTATCTCGGCCTAATCAAGTTGTGCTAAAAAATTGATTGAAGGTCAAATGTGTAAATAACTTTTCTGGATTAAAAATGTCATATTTTTTTGTTGAATTGTTTATTTATATTATCCCTAATGATTCCAACATGTTTAAACCTAGAGAAAATCATCATTTTAATTGAGGTTGAATCCAATCAAGGGACAGTATATGGCTCCCTCTTTGTGTATTATAATCCTACATTACGTCATAATACCTACAGTACACACACGCCTGTGCACCCAACACCCAAAGCAGAAATGTAATTATAAAGAGTGATTGATCATTCAGGAGCTCTCTTCTGTTCTCTTGCTCAAAGGTTGCTGAAAGACGACCGCGCTTTTTCCTTCATCCCCCGTTCGCGCCTGGAGCTCCCGGAAAACTTTCCCAAAGAGATCCCCGGGACGTGTTACTTCCTGGAGGCGGGGACGTCCCACAGCCACGCGTCGCTGACCAGCTCCCGCTCCGCTCCCCCGGCCTCCATGAGGAATGTCTCCTACAGCATCGGCACCATGTTTCTAAGAGAAACAAGTCTGTAGGTCTCATACACGGACGAGGTGACGCTAAATATTCATGACGTGAGAGGTCGGATTCGAACCCGCGGAACATGCAGGGCACCCAGCGCACGGATCTATTTATATGCAAATGCATTATGTGGAAAACTGTGGAGTTGGGGCTTATATGAAGGAAACATAAAAAAAGGCTTCTCATCAAAGGTGGAAGCAAGATAACAAAAAAATACCCTTTTAAGTAAGGGAGATGGTTCATAAGACTAAGCTCAGCAGCTATGCTCGTCCTGCGTTGACTCTTCCTTCCCCAGGGAGGTTCAGTGATGAGATTAATAAGTGAAGAAACCTTAATATGAAACTTTTCCATCTAGCTGGATTCTCAGCTCCACACCCGGTTATCGCGCTCTCTTCAGCCATCCTCTGCAACCCTGAACGACAAATCCTCGGACAAAAACCCCCCGTAGGAGATTCACCTAAATAACCAATGTTGCACTCAATCGCAATGGAATTGCGTAAACTTGAACAAATCCATGATCCATTAACAGAGTGGGTGCTGAGGAACGACGCCGTACGTGTTTGCTGTGCATCATGGCCTCTTACAAGGAAGACCACCACTAAAGAACAATCCGTCTCCCCTCCCACCCCGTCCAACTGTCCTTAAATCATGTCATGCTTTACTCAACAGACCCTTGACATCTGCTGCTCATTACATGTCAACACTTCAACCTTAAAACCAGGCAGATTAACGGCATAAACAAGGGGCTACAGTAGGTTTGGAAAAGGGTCAACAGAAATGCTAGAACTAAGCGGAGCCATTTTTTTTCTGGAGGCAGGGACATCTGCGTTTAACCCACAGCCAACTATAATCAACAAAAATCCAGCCATTTCATTGCAGATAATATGTTTAGGACTGAAAATTATTCTCAGCTCAGTGCCTTTTTACTGCTCGAATCAGGACAAAATACAGGATGGATTCATTTCAAATATCTGAAAAATATAGGGAGCACTTCATCTTATTTCCTAAGCAATGTTTCCACTTGTTTTATGATATTTTTCGTGGCATTCCTGTGTCTTCCACTGCTGAGGGGACGATTCGAAAGAGGGACTGACATGTGCCAAAGCTTATGAGCCTGCATTTAAACCTGAGAGGTTGAATGTCACAGTGGGAACGTCATCCCACCCAGCTCCTGCTTAGTAGTGTGTTTCATAAGGGGCTGACAGAATAATAATAATTAAAAAAAAAGTCCAAAAATCAAGCGCACTTCAGAATGGTCAAATATTTGAAATTGTATTCCTCTGTTTTGTCCAGATCAACCAATAATACACACCACAGCGTGCATACTAATATGTACACATAGTCACAGTATGCACGCTTCACACACACTTCACATTTGCATACATAATCTTTTTTAATTGCATTGTTTTTCTACCACACTGATATAGAAATATTTACAAAACCCATGTAAATGTAACAAAAGTCAAATTTCAAGTCTACTTCTTAGCCTGTAGACCGAGTGTGTTTTAGAAATCTCAGGCCTTCCAAATATTCCAGTGTAGCACACTAACCAAGGCATGGGGGTGCGGTGATTTTTTTTTTACATTCTAATTTCAAGTAACTATTGATGGTTCAAAACTAATCAGCATATTTGGTATATTAAAAAATACCACATCAAAACCAATGTCACATTTGGTTTATTTTAGTGACAGCTACTGTTCAGAGGCAGAACACATATTTGACAGTGGGAAACCTTCAAATTCTCTCACAAAACAAAAAAAAACATAGGATAAATGGATTCACTACATCTTGCCAAATTTTATATTGGATACTGAATCTCTGGCAACAAAATATGCCAGTAAATATTTTAGCTGTCCAGTGCTGTTGGTATTTTATTCTCCTAAACACAAGCACAGGTGGCTGCTGCTTCATATTTGAAGTAAAAGTTCAGTGTCTGTTGTGAACACATTTTGACAGCCAGCAATATAAGAACAACACGTTAAAATCAGTAACAAAAAATATAAAAAATAATGAAAGATTCTTATGAAAACATCACATTTAAACAGATACATTGACCTAGATTAAACATTGAAATTTAATAGAAAGTAGTATCTAGTCAAGCTGAGATGGCCAGGAGGTAGGGAGGAGGAGGAAATAAAAAAGAAGGAATGATTTCCAATTCCCTTTCACACCTGCCGCTGTTTGAACTCAACACATTTTTTGTGCCAAAAAACTTTGTTCATTGATCATCAGTGCCATAAATCCAACTGTCATCAAAGTTTGTGTTCTGTATAGATTCTGATCAATTTTAGCAACGGAAATAGAACGTTTAATACTATTTAGTAATATTATTGAATTATTTAATAATAACAAAGATCAAAAATATATTTTTTAAAAATACTTCTTTCCATACACACCATAATATAATCCATATATCTTAAATAATGTATTTTCAAAATAGTCTCCTACAGGAAAATGCAAATGCAGAATAGGACAAACAACAGACTCGACCACAGTGAAAACATCAAATCTAATTCAATCAGTCATCATTGGAGCATAGTTTGTAGCCTAAAAATGTCAGAAGAAAATATGTGTATTATTTACAAAAATAGGTGCTATTGCTTAGTGGGCTAACCTTGTAATCGTAAGCCTAGAGAACTGATCTACAGAATATTAAATGATTTAAAGACTAGTGGCAAAACACTTTCATTCAAAAAAGGGATTTTCTTTTGGGTGCGATTCTGCGTAATGTTGTTCATGTGTTTTGTTACGTGAGCAAAAAGATGTAAGGACAGATTGACTTGTTGCAAAAAAAAAAAAAAAAAAAAGCCAAAACAGTTCCTGAAACCAAAAGGTAACACACTTTTCTTTATTTCCTCTGTGATATTATAGAAAACAAGAATCTGCAACATCGACCTTGGACATGTGTGCAACGTACAGCTTGTAAATGTATTCATTCCTGGTTCAGATCGTCGCCTTCGACGTGCTTCTGGTGCAGCGCGAACTGTCAAATACACGAGAGAATGGCTCAACAAGCTTCCAGGAACCTGAGTGATGTTCCCCAACTTTTTTAAAAGGCACAAATTCTGTAATAAAGTAAAATCTCATTTCCAGATGGGCATTTTGATGGCTATCGACAGGTTCATGAAGTTTCCACTAGTAAAGTGCACTTCTGGTTACATGTTAAAGTTTGGAAATGCATTGAGATTTAAAAAAAAAACATATTGCACAACATGTATCTAGCCTGATAATCCACAAAATACACAGCTATCAGTTCTTATAGGCTATTACTTTAATAGAATGTAGTAATTTTACACGTTAAATTTATTTTTAAAACTTCAGTGCATAGAATCGTCTATGTATTGTATAAAATGGTGAGACATTGAGAACCTGTGAAAGTAGGTGAGCCACTATTCAGTGTATTTTACAGTTTTGTTAAGGTTAGTTTTTTCCAAGGTTGGATTCCTCACAAAGAAAGTGCTGAAAAACTCATCCAAACACATGAACGTGTACTTGGTGAATCTACTGTAGCATAAATGTTGTTCTGGACTCATACACATTCAACTTCAGCGGTGCCTGAATTCATCATCTGTGCTAAATAAAGGACACGGCACCAGTGTTACGCCCACGCAACTTGTGTCCAACGCCTGTGTTTCCAAGTCTATAAATTCTTGGCATTATATTAGACTTAGAGTTTAGATTTGGTCCAACCCTACATGTCCTGCTTGTTATAATGCGAAGGTGTTGCAGGTACTGGTTCTCTACAATATTATTATCAGTTACGGATCCCTCAATGTGTGGTTGTGCATTCACCACATACACAGGCACATGTCACGGTTACAGCGGCAATACGACTGAGCTGTACTGGAGAAGTGGTGTCAGACAATGAACATGAACAAAATGTGGAATCTGAGGGACTGTCCTGAGGGTTTGAAACTCTCCACGTCCAGTAAAAACGTCTAAACATTTAGTTTGCCAGTGTACAGACAAGACACCTTGTTAATAAAGGCGTATTGTGCCTGCAAAAACTCTCTAAAATTAGATCTACTGAATAGATTCTTAAGTGAAATTGTAATAAAATTGACCTTCCCCTTCCTTACATTTTCCATTTGATTTTCTGTCTTTTTCTACTTCTGTTACTTTCTGTCAGTACAGTATGTGTGCCATCTAAAGCCAGGTTCAATTTCCCAAAATGTCCTCAATGTCTTGTTTTGCATTAATGAAAAAGAATCTATTGTATTTTTTCCCCCTCCACATCACGTTATTTTGACTGGATTAGCTGCAATCTTAGCATGTTTTTTTTTTGCAGGTCATTGTCACAATCTTGTGTCTTGTTAAACAGATCAGCATCATCCCCACTGACCTACAGTACAATGGTTCTATGCTGATGGGACACTGCTCCTTATCTAACAGCCTGGTTTTAACAGCAGAAACAAACACGGTTGATGCCCATGTCCAGGGCCCCAGGAGTAAATCCTTCTCTCCTGAAACCCAATCCACAAAGCGTCACCCTCATGAGAACAGTAGCTTCCCTCACATTTGGTCACCAGCTGAATTTAAAACTAAAAAACAATTGTGACCATTATCGATTCCACACTTCACCGGGATCATTCTCCCATTTCACTTAGAGAATCTTTGATCCGTGCCACACATTTCTGACAAAAAGCGTTTAGGTAACAGTCTTCTATTATTCTGCATTCTGATGCCATGTGGGGAACACACACGCTGACCCTGGACATGAACCCTGTTTGAGGCTGTGGTTTGAATCAGGTGGAGTGTATCTGGCTTGATGACAGGCTGCTTTCTGACTGACATTAAGGGCACATCTTCTGTCTTATATGATGTAAATAAAAAAAACACCCAAGTATCTTTAATAAGGAACAATGACTGCGGCTGTCACTGTCTACACGTTCTTTATGAGTGTGAGTCTGCGATGATACATTTGATTGGTTGATTAAAAGTGAACTAAACATTTATAGAGACATTCATGTTACCATTCATGCCTCCTTTCAGATTTTTTTTCCCTACAGTATGTTGATGCGTTTATGCCTTAGCATTTGAAACAGACCCACGGTTCACATGCTGTCAGAGTCACATGGATTTAACACAATGCCAAGGATGCTTTCAAACTGTGTTCGTAATGTACAGCCTGCATGCAATATGCATAATTAAACCGGTTGCCATTGTTAAATATGGCCACCAGCAGGGTTGTTTTTTATTTGCTTGTTTCCTGTTATTTCTGTTTTTCATGTGTACCTCTGTAGGAAACGTTTTCAGGCTTCATAGTCTTGGTTGTAACTGCCAAGTATTCGATTAACTGCATTAAAAAAAAGTCCTTCCTGTTGCTGTTGTTTCAATATTTAGTAATAGATGAAAAAAGGAATTGTTTTTTTCCCCTCAAGTCAGTGATCTCTTAATTTATTCCTTTTCGTTGTCTATGTAGATGTTTCGATAGAGAATGTGGTATGAGCTGTAATATGATTTTATAGAATATATAGTAGCATGCAAAAGCACAATTGTCCAAGTGGGACACAATCGTGAAGTGGAAATTGTTTGATATTTTAAACTTTTTCTAGAAAAAAACCCCCTGAAAAGTGGGGCATGTGATATTATTTGGCTCCTTTACTGTCAGTGTAGACAACTCACTCCAGAAGTTCCCTAGGGATCTCTTAATGATCCAATGTTGACCTAAATGATGATAAATAGAGTCTACCTGTGTGTAATTAAGTCTCAGTATAAATGCACCTGCTCTCTGATAGCCTCAGAGGTTTAAATCTCAAACAGCATCATGAAGACCAGGGAACACACCAGACAGATCTGAGATACTGTTGTAGAGGAGTTTAAAGCAGGATTGGGTTATAAAAATATTTCACCAGCTTTAGACATCTTATGGAACAATGTTCAAGCAATCATATTTAAATGGAAAGAGTATCAGACCACTGTAAACCTACCAAGACCCGCCCGCTGAGACAAAGAGAGACTGATCAGAGATGCCGCCAAGAGGCCCATGATCACTCTGGATGAACTGCAGAGATCCACAGCTTTTATTTCTAAAAAAAAAATTAATCATACTCTCTATATATATGCAAATACATCCCCTCTGCATTAATCGGCCGCATTAATTTTAAATATATCACATAGTTCTTCACTGCACAGGGTGAGGGCTCCCGCATACTGTTGCACATGCTAACATGCTAATGGACATACACAAACACTAGTTATGACTGAGTGAACAGAGGTCATGTAATTTACACATCATGCCTGTCATATTAGCCAAATGAAGCAGCACTGATTTACGGGGGTACTGAACAGTTCCACAGGGTGTTAGGAGTGTGATGTGTGTGGGGCTACATGGTGCCTGTGTGTATGTGCATATGTGCGCATGTGTCAGACCACTCTGCATCAGAATGAATTATGAAGTCATTATTTATGAATGCATCTGTAGAGGAGAAGCTCTCTGATCTGTGATTTCTATTCCAGGGTGTGTCTCAGTATGGATGTCTTTTAAAATTGGCAGGAGAATTTATGTTGCACAAAATTAATACACAGGGGTCTGCTGGAGCCAATCCCAGCACACCATTCACTCACACACTCATACCTACAGGCAATTTAGAGTCTCCAATTAACCTAAACATGTTTTTGGACTGTGGGAGGAAGCCATGCAGACACAGGTAAGGAAATGCAAACAGAAAGGTACCAGCTCATGTCATGGAACCTGCGACCTTCTTGCTGCGCCACCGTGTCTAGTAAAGAGTAACATTTAAGTACAATTTCACAGAAATATCACCAAAGGAGCAACCCTCTGCTATGGCCTTTCTTGTTGCTACACGAGAAGCCGTATGCTGGTTTGTATTAAAACCAAATATGGGCAAAAAGGAAATGAAATATTAAACAGCAGAGAGCAATGCAGCACAAAAACAACACTTTTAAAACCAACATATATTTAAAAAAAAAAAGGTGTGATGATTTGTAACCTTTATTTATTTTGAATTGGGCTTTATACAAATATCCTATATAACCATCTTCCTTGTGGTTCTTGTTAGGCCATCAACTGTCACATTCTCCAGCTAACAGGGCGTATTCACACAGGGTTGGCAAGGTGCATGACACCCCTTCCACACATTTATAATTGTGTGGAAGGGGTGCCATGTGTATTTGTATCTGTGCACATATCTCTGTATCTCATAGAGCTGCGGAGGATCAGTCAGGGGCCCTCAATAATAAATCACTGCCCCCTCCTCATCAAATTCTGCTCCTGTATTTTTCACAATTTTCCCTGTTATACTGTAGTGTATAGCATGTCATTCAAAAAACGTCCTAGTATAGCATGTCCTACGGAAAACGTCAAAATAGAGCATGCCATTCAAGAAACGTGCTACTATAGCATGTCATCCCAAAAAAGGGATAGTATAGCATGTCATATGATAATACTATACTATACATACTATACTATTATGGTATAGTATACTATACTATAATATGTTTTTTTTCGGACATGTTATAGTATGAAATTTATCGTAATACATTTTGTAGTATGACTGTTTTCAGACAACATGCTATACTATGACTTGTTTTGGTGAACATGCTTTATGGCATTTTTATCTATTTTTTATTTTCAAGTGAAAGGTAAAACAACTAAGAAATGTCTATATTACTTTCTGTGATCTGTAAAATTTATAACATTTATGACATGCTATAGTGCGACATGCTATCATATGTCATTTTGTAAACATGCTATGTATAGTATAACTTTTTTCGATGACATGCAGCAGAATGAGGTGTATTACTGCTTGGTTGGAACAAAAACCTGCACCTACCTGGCCCTTAAGGACCTGAGTTTGACAACCCTGCTTATAGTATGTCGCTCCAAAAAGGTCTATACTGCACAATGTCACCCAAAAAAGGCCATACTATACTATTTGCCTCAAAAAAGGTCATACTATAGCATGTCGCCCAAAAAGTTCATACTATACTATGTCGCCCAAAAAAGGTCCTACTGTACTATGTGGCTGAAAAAAGGTCATACTATAGCATGTGTTCCAAAAAAGGTCATACTATACTATGTCGCCCAAAAAAGGTCATACTATATTATGTGCCTCAAAAAAGGTCATAAAATACTTTGTCGCCCAAAAAAGGTCATACTATACTATGTGGATCAAAAAAGGTCATACTATAGAATGTGGCCCAAAAAAGGTCATACTATACTATGTCGCTCAAATAAAGGTCATACTATACTATGTGGATCAAAAAAGGTCATGCTATAGTATGTGGCCCAAAAAAGGTCATACTATACTATGTCGCTCAAATAAAGGTCATACTATACTATGTGGATCAAAAAAGGTCATACTATAGCGTGTCGCCCAAAAAAGGTCATACTATACTACGTTACCCAAAAAAGGTCATACTATACTATGTCGCTCAAATAAAGGTCATACTATACTATGTGGATCAAAAAAGGTCATACTATACTATGTCGCTCAAATAAAGGTCATACTATACTATGTGGATCAAAAAAGGTCATACTATAGCGTGTCGCCCAAAAAAGGTCATACTATACTACGTTACCCAAAAAATGTCATAATATACTATTTTCCCCAAAAAAGGTCATACTATAGTATGTGGCCCAAAAAAGGTCATACTATACTATGTCGACCAAAAAAAGGTCATACTATAGAATGTGGCCCAAAAAAGGTCATACTATACTATGTGGATCAAAAAAAGGTCATACTATAGCGTGTCGCCCAAAAAAGGTCATACTATACTATGTGGATCAAAAAAGGTCATGCTATAGTATGTGGCCCAAAAGAGGTCATACTATAGCGTGTCGACCAAAAAAGGTCATACTATACTATGTCGCCCAAAAAAGGTCATACTATAGTATGTGGCCCAAAAAAGGTCATACTATACTATGTGGATCACAAAAGGTCATGCTGTAGTATGTGGCCCAAAAAAGGTCATACTATAGAATGTGGCCCAAAGAAGGTCATACTATACTATGTCGCCCAAAAAAAATCATACTATAGCATGTCGCCCAGAAAAAGGTCATACTATAGTATGTGGCCCAAAAAAGGTCATACTATACTATGTGCCTCACAAAAGGTCATGCTATAGTATGTGGCCCAAAAAAGGTCATACTATAGAATGTGGCCCAAAGAAGGTCATACTATACTATGTCGCCCAAAAAAAATCATACTATAGCATGTTGCCTAAAAAAGGTCATACTATAGTATGTGGCCCAAAAAAGGTCATACTATACTATGTCGCCCAAAAAAAATCATACCAAAAAAGGTCATACTATACTGTGGATCAAAAAATGTCAAACTACAATATGTCGCCCAATAAAAGGTCATACTATAGTATGTGGCCCAAAATAGGACATACTATACTATGTCGCCGAAAAAAAGGTCATACTATACTATGTGGATCAAAAAATGTCAAACTACAATATGTCGCCCAATAAAAGGTCATACTATAGTATGTGGCCCAAATGTGGCCCAAAATAGGTCATACTATAGTATGTGGCCCAAATGTGGCCCAAAATAGGTCATACTATAATATACCAAAAAAGGTCATACTATAGTATGTGGCCCAAAAAAGGTCATACTATACTATGTGGATCAAAAAAGGTCATGCTATAGTATGTGGCCCAAAAAAGGTCATACTATACTATGTCGCTCAAATAAAGGTCATACTATACTATGTGGATCAAAAAAGGTCATACTATAGCGTGTCGCCCAAAAAAGGTCATACTATACTACGTTACCCAAAAAATGTCATAATATACTATTTTCCCCAAAAAAGGTCATACTATAGTATGTGGCCCAAAAAAGGTCATACTATACTATGTCGACCAAAAAAAGGTCATACTATAGAATGTGGCCCAAAAAAGGTCATACTATACTATGTGGATCAAAAAAGGTCATACTATACTATGTGGATCAAAAAAGGTCATACTATAGCGTGTCGCCCAAAAAAGGTCATACTATACAATGTGGATCAAAAAAGGTCATGCTATAGTATGTGGCCCAAAAGAGGTCATACTATAGCGTGTCGCCCAAAAAAGGTCATACTATACTATGTCGCCCAAAAAAGGTCATACTATAGAATGTGGCCCAAAAAAGGTCATACTATACTATGTGCCTCACAAAAGGTCATGCTGTAGTATGTGGCCCAAAAAAGGTCATACTATAGAATGTGGCCCAAAGAAGGTCATACTATACTATGTCGCCCAAAAAAAATCATACTATAGCATGTCGCCCAAAAAAGGTCATACTATAGTATGTGGCCCAAAAAAGGTCATACTATACTATGTCGCCCAAAAAAAATCATACTATAGCATGTCGCCCAAAAAAGGTCATACTATACTATGTGGATCAAAAAATGTCAAACTACAATATGTCGCCCAATAAAAGGTCATACTATAGTATGTGGCCCAAAATAGGTCATACTATACTATGTCGCCCAAAAAAGGTCATACTATACTATGTGGATCAAAAAATGTCAAACTACAATATGTCGCCCAATAAAAGGTCATACTATACTATGTCGCCCAAATGTGGCCCAAAATAGGTCATACTATAGTATGTGGCCCAAATGTGGCCCAAAATAGGTCATACTATAATATACCAAAAAAGGTCATACTATAGTATGTGGCCCAAAAAAGGTCATACTATACTATGTGGATCAAAAAAGGTCATGCTATAGTATGTGGCCCAAAAAAGGTCATACTATACTATGTCGCTCAAATAAAGGTCATACTATACTATGTGGATCAAAAAAGGTCATACTATAGCGTGTCGCCCAAAAAAGGTCATACTATACTACGTTACCCAAAAAATGTCATAATATACTATTTTCCCCAAAAAAGGTCATACTATAGTATGTGGCCCAAAAAAGGTCATACTATACTATGTCGACCAAAAAAAGGTCATACTATAGAATGTGGCCCAAAAAAGGTCATACTATACTATGTGGATCAAAAAAGGTCATACTATACTATGTGGATCAAAAAAGGTCATACTATAGCGTGTCGCCCAAAAAAGGTCATACTATACTATGTGGATCAAAAAAGGTCATGCTTTAGTATGTGGCCCAAAAGAGGTCATACTATAGCGTGTCGCCCAAAAAAGGTCATACTATACTATGTCGCCCAAAAAAGGTCATACTATAGAATGTGGCCCAAAAAAGGTCATACTATACTATGTGCCTCACAAAAGGTCATGCTGTAGTATGTGGCCCAAAAAAGGTCATGCTGTAGTATGTGGCCCAAAAAAGGTCATACTATAGAATGTGGCCCAAAGAAGGTCATACTATACTATGTCGCCCAAAAAAAATCATACTATAGCATGTCGCCCAAAAAAGGTCATACTATACTATGTGGATCAAAAAATGTCAAACTACAATATGTCGCCCAATAAAAGGTCATACTATAGTATGTGGCCCAAATGTGGCCCAAAATAGGTCATACTATAATATACCAAAAAAGGTCATACTATAGCATGTCGCCCAAAAAAGGTCATACTATACTATGTGCCTCAAAAAAGGTCATGCTATAGTATGTGGCCCAAAAAAGGTCATGCTATAGTATGTGGCCCAAAAAAGGTCATACTATAGTATGTGGCCCAAAAAAGGTCATACTATAGTATGTCGCCCAAAAAAGGTCATAATATACTATGTACGCCAAAAAAGGTCATACTATACTACGTTACCCAAAAAATGTCATAATATACTATTTTCCCCAAAAAAGGTCATACTATAGTATGTGCCTTAAAAAAGGTCATACTATACTATGTGCCTCAAAAAAGGTCATACTATACCATGTGGCTCAAAAAATGTAATACTATACTACGTGGCTCAAAAAACGTTATACTATATTATGTTGCCCCAAAAAGGTCATACTACTCTTTCGTCTATATTACTGTCTGTGATCAGTGATATATATAATATAACTTCAAGGGTAAAGTTTTTTGCCTAAAGACTCAACATAGCACAGCTTGGAATTGAACCAGCAACCTGGCAACTGCTGGTCAACTGCTCTACCTCTGAGCTAAAGTCACCCCGCATTGATACACAGTGTAACATGCCAAAGTATAACTTTGTACCGCAACATGTCATGGTATGATTATGGCTTTTTTTTTTGCTGTACCATGACTTGTTTTGGACAACATGCTCTAGTATGACATTTTATTTTCATTCATTTTTATTTTTTTTGAAGGGTAAAAGAACTCTTGAACGTCTATATAAGTCTCTATGATACATATATAAACAAGGCACTACTATCTTGCCCAATTACAGAAATCAGACGAGCGTGGAATTGAACCCACAACACACCAACCTGGGATCGACTCCTCTACTTCTGAGCTAATGTCACATCCAACTGACAAGCCGCATAATATGCTATAATGTGATGTTTTCACAGCACAATATTATAGCATGACTTTTGCATTTTCGTACGACAGGCTATACGATGACTGGTTTTGGACAACATTCTCTGGTAAGACCTTTTTATTTTTATTTATTTTTTTATTTTCAATTGAAGGGTAAAACAACTGAGGAATGTCTATATTACTCTCTGTGATCTGTAAGATATATCATATAAAAAAATGGGTTACCCGTTGGGCCACATACTATAGCATGACCTTTTTGTCGCCCAAAAAAAGTCATACTATACTATGCGCTTCAAAAAAGGTCATACTATAGTATGTGTCCCAAAAAAGGTCATACTATAGTATGTTGCCCAAAAAAGGTCATACTATACTATGCGCTTCAAAAAAGGTCATACTATAGTATGTGTCCCAAAAAAGGTCATACTATAGTATGTTGCCCAAAAAAGGTCATCCTATACTATATGGAACAAAAAAGGTCATCAGATTAGATTAGATAGCTCCTTTATTGTCCCACAGTGGGGAAATTCACAGTGCTACAGCAGCAGTTAGAAAAGTTACAAAAATGTTTTTAAAAATTTAAAAAAGAAAAAAAATCATACCATAGTATGTGGCCCAAAAAAGGTTATACTATAGTATGTGGCCCAAAAAAGGTCATACTATACTATGTCGCCCAAAAAAGGTCATACTATAGCATGTCGCCCAAAAAAAGTCATACTATACTATGCGCTTCAAAAAAGGTCATACTATAGTATGTGTCCCAAAAAAGGTCATACTATACTATGTGGATCAAGAAAGGTCATCCTATACTATTTCGCCTACAAAAGGTCATACTATACTATGTGGATCAAGAAAGGTCATCCTATACTATGTCGCCCAAAAAAGGTCATACTATAGCATGTTGCCCAAAAAAGGTCATCCTATACTATATGGAACAAAAAAGGTCATCCTATTCTATGTCGCCCAAAAAAGGTCATACTATACTATGTGGATCAAACAAGGTCATACTATATTATGTCGCCCCAAAAAGGTCATACTACTCTCTGGTCTATCTTATTGTCTCTTATCAGTGATATATATAATACTTGCCCAAAGACACAACAAAGAAAAGCCTGGAATTGATCCAGCATCTACCAAGTGGTGGCCAAGTGCTCTACCTCTGAGCTGAAGTCGCTCTGCCTTGATGCACAGTGTAACATGCCAAGGTATGCTGTTTTACCGCAACATGTCATAGTATGACTAGAGAATTCTTTGAACGATATGCTATATATATTTATATATATATCAGGGCATGCTATAGACATGTTCTAGCATGCTGTTTTTACCACAATATGCTTTCATATGATGTTTTTTGGATGGCATGCTATAGTATGACAATTTTGGATGATATGATATAGTATGACGATTTTTGGACGACATACTCAATCATTTGACTTTTTTTCAGATGACATTTTAGCAGCAGATTTAACTGTACATAACTTAGTGTGTGTGAGTGTGTGTGTGTGTGTGTGTGTGTGTGTGTGTGTGAGCGAGAGAGAGAGAGAGAGAGAGAAAGAAAGAAAGAGACAGAGTTTGTGATTTAAGGATATGCTCTAAGTACTGTACGCTCCCATTTCCTGGAACATTCTGTAACTTCATTACCATGCTCTCATTAGACACTCATTTAGACCAGTCAGATTGCTCTGTAATCTAATCATTAAATCCATTATTACTGCAAACATCCAGCTAATTGGAACTAAGATGCACCACCTGCTGTATCTACTTGTACTCGTACTTCTCGTACATTTGTAACAACCGTTTCATGACATACGCTGGTAAAGTGGGGGCATCACACTCCTCATTTCTTCACTGAGCTGGTTTTGGTTAGAATTTGTGTACAGTGAAAGAGTTTTTCCTGTGTGTGTGTGTGTGTGTGTGTGTGTGTGTGTGTGTGTGTGTGTGTGTGTGTGTGTGTGCTTGTATGACTCATGTTGTCAGGACATTCATCTCTTTGCCACGTTGTAGGGACTCTCCTCTCTTTTGAAGACAAAAGTCAAGACCCCATTATGTACATCGTTTATCGTAAAGACATGTTCTAAGGTGACTTATTCAGAGGTTCAGGGGGTTAGTTAAGCAGTAGCTATTGTTAAGATCAGTGTTTCCCTCTGAAAATTAATGCAAATCAATATAATGTCCTTTGAAGTGATGGAAACATATCTAAATGTGTGAAGTCTGTAAAGAGATGTTATGGACAATACGGTCACCCTGCCCTAATATCTCACTAGAACGGAGCATTCAGGGCACTTTAACTTGGTTCTGACCATCATTGGTCACTCATTGTGCCCGTGTGTGTGTGTGGGTGTGTGTGTGTGTGTGTGTGTGTGTGTGCACTCATTTCAGTACAGTCTGTGGTTGTGTGTGATTTTTCTTTTTTTAGATAGCTCTCTAGCATTATTTTCAAGTTGACAGTCAAGACAAGAAACATGGGAAGAAACAGGACATGCAGCAAAGGTCACGACCATGTGTCGTAGAGTACTAGAACACAGATGTTTAGGGAAATATCTAATGGAATCTGTAACCGGGGTAGAGGAGAAAAAAAGAATTGACTTTGAGGAGCAGGGATGGGAGAATCTTGTAGATGTTTGTTATACTGTACGTGTAAGAATGAGCAGGAATTTATTTAGGTGAAGTTAGAGAAAGATGATGGGAAGAGAGTCGAAAAAGTCTGGACTAAACAATCACAATACACTCACATGATTGCACTAGTGGTTATCTGGAACAAAATAAAATCACATTCTCAGACACCTGAGGAAAAAAATAAAAATATCTGAGAGTATTACTCATCAGATCGAAACAAATCACCAGGTCAGCCATAAATTCTAAGGAGAGGATAGTGTGGCTTAATGGTGAGATAAATAGATTGAAGACAGTACGTGTGCATTTCACCTATGAATTACAAATGATCCATGCTTATCATTAATTTCATTAACATGCATACAGTTATATATACATATTATTTATACATTGCAAATGGGTAGTAAGTATGTGATTTTAACATTTCTAAAAAATGCATAATTTACTTCATACCTGAAACCAGTTTAATCTCAAAAAGGTATTTTCAGTTCAGATGTGTTGGTACATAAAAAAGACACATTAAAAATACAGTGTGCAGAATCTGGTGGTGAGGTTACATGTGGAAACCAACAAATTCGCAGGGTAACCTTTGGTGACCAGAAAAGAGGGAGCTCTCTCCATTGACCTGAGTAGTAATCATAAGTAGGACCATTATTAAGTGGTTTATGTAAGTGAGCCTTGGATGTCTGTGTGAATTGTTTGTAACCCCATTTGATAGCCAATACAATAGAACTGAGAGTCTTAGATAAATATGCACCTGTTTATAAGGACAGATTTTGAAATATGAATCATTCCGCTGAATCCATCCATCCAATTGTTGGAAGTAAAGTGAGTAAAATAAATGACCCAATCAAAATACTGATGTGAAGCTGTTAATTGTAGATAAGTTGATGTAAATTTCTGAATATAACTCGGTATCAATCCAATAAATCTGTTTTTACATTTTGCCTGTACTTCTTTTCCCCTTACCAATAACTTTTGTGATTTGTCACCAAAATCAAAAGATCTCTTATTAAGTTACAGTAGTATGCATTAGTTTGTTTCCCTATCATGCTTTTTCTGCATCATACAGGCTTTATCAGCCATGCACAGTGCACAAACCTCCCCAATGTGCCAAAACTGACTCATCCCTTTAGAATCCAGACCATCTTCCAACAGGCCTTATTTATTTCATACTCAGATGAGAGTGTAACATGATATAAATTTTGTACATAGATAGCTTGATGGCAACATAAATTTACCCCATAAGAAAAATAACACAAGACACACATACATCTTGCCTGATATCAGACAGAATTGGAGCGGGGCGGATTCAAAGGTCTAGACCCAGGCAAAAATAAATCATAAGCAGATTAGGAACCGTGGATCGGAATGTTCCTCCTTCTTCATCTTTCCCTCGTTTCACCCTCTTCATCACTTCCTCTCGTCTGCGGCCTCTCAAGTTCACGAGACACATGCATAGACACTCGGCCGTGCTCCCAGATGGATAAACACAAACAAGTAATTTAATGGTTGTGGAGTTTAAACACAGTTTAACAGTAAACATTCCCCCGGCCTGTCTGACATTTGACCTTTGTGGACTCCATCTATCCGTCTTGGTCTCTCAGCTGCAACAACAATCCAACGATCTTCATTTTAAATTTGTGTGTGAGAACGTGTATGTGTTTACGTGCATTTAACAGGCTCAGGGGACTTTATTGGGAACTCAGTGGTCAGAAAAGAGGAGAAGAAGGTATTGTTGTGTCTGTTTGCTGGCTACAGAAATCTTTGGCTACTTGAAGCAACTGTCAGGACGCAACACTTTAACCAGCAGGAAGACGTGGAGTGATCAGCTAGTTAGAATTGGCTTTAAAAAAATATTCATCCATCCACATGTTTAAATGTCTGCTTTGTTTGTAGAGATGTGTGAGATGAGAACTGACCCATGGACTAAGAAACATAACAGATCATCCCTTTCCCTAAAATATTTAGACACCGGAATTTCTTTGTGTGTGGTCTAATTTGTTGTCATTTTCAAAATATCTTCAATCCAGCAGAACTTGCTTAACATTTTCTGCAAGAGCCCATCACTACGACTCCTCAACTGGGGACAATTAATGGAAAAAGCTTTGCTCAAGAGTGACATGGTGGTCCACTGTAAATCTGTTATACCAACTTCCAACTTCCAGTGTGCTGCAGGTTTGCTGAGGAAAACTACCTGAGTGGAACTGGCTAGTCATTCCATAGTATCTAATCTCCATGGAGAGGGTTCATACTGCACAGGCACCTTTCACCCTCTCTCCTCCTCCTGGGTGTGTGTGTACCAGTTTGAGTTGATGTGGATGCCTCTTTGAATGCTTGTGTGTGTGTGTGTGTGTGTGTGATGACCATGCCCTTTGTCATCTACCCTACAGTGAGTGTATTTTTGGGGCGACACACTATGTTTTTCTGCCGCAGGACACTTATACTGTCAAAACAGCTCACTGTGTGTGGTTTTAGTATGTGTGTATAAGTGTGGGCTTTTTTTGTTTTATCAGCATGTACTGTATAAGCGCTCACATTTCCTGGCAGTGGATTGTAAATTGGTTCTCTCTTTGTTATGTTACATCGTCATTACAGATTGTGTATGATGAAACCCAAGGTGAAAAATGTTTGGTGATTTAATTCTGAAGCTGTGTGTGTTTTAGTACCTAAAGGTAAATTGATTGTGTGTCCATTAGCACTTATCATCCCTGACCAGTTTCTTGGGCTTATAAGTCTGCATTTGAGTTAACGAAACGTTTAAATGTGCAGCTATCAATCAGCTTTACTAAGCTCGGTTGTTGCTGTGATTGGCAAAATGTTGAGAGAGAGGGTGTCCTCTCTATGTCTCAGTGCATTTCATTTCATTACTGTTGGATTCAGTTTCATTTATCATTTTCATTTACCACAACATACACTTCCTGCCCTTTTCCATTTCCTCCTGCATGACTAGCAGCACCAGCCTGAGATTATTCATACAGTGGCTGAAAATATGGTTAGAGATAACGACACAATGGATTTGGCAGCGTGAATGTCAGTGTTTAGCATCACTGCGCAGTGAAAGTAGTTTGGTTTGAGAATCCAACCACCTGTCAACCAAAGTCGTTTGTATGAAGGTAATTTTGTACAGATTTAATGCTGGTTTTCCGGTCGATTTTGCTGCTCCATATCCTCTTCTCTTCATCAACTCTACAAATATTTTGCTCTTTTATCTTATCTCTTTCCACACATTTACCCTTTTACTGCATACCTCTTTTTTTCTTTTCCCCATTTCTTTCCAAGAAAATTGTTAACCATTTCTCCACAGATCAAGCGTTGTTTTAAAGAACCAACTGGAGACATCTAACTTTCCTTTTACCTATAAAAAGTAAAGATGCAATTGGGCGCTTTGCATTTCCGATGCTTCTACCGTCAGCCATAAATGATGCCTGGAGGACCAAGCTATACGTTTGGCTTGGAGCCATCATGATTTGGATTACCCATCCCCCCCATACACTCTATCATGCCCTTGTGACTGATGCTGGACTTCTGCTGCCTGCAGCACTAGATTACACAGATGGCTGGGAACACACACGCACGCACACACACACAGGCCGCACGCACAGGCATCAACACAGCTGGCTGGATGTGGGTGCCCCAGTTACATATGGAAAATAGGGCAGCGACAGTGGTTGTGATGAAGTTGTGCAAACGTGTGTCTTAGGGCTGCTTGTTCTGCACATGTAAGGGATGAGTGCACAAATGTCATGTCTCGGGAATCAAATCCTGTGTGTGAGTGTTTATTTCTGTGCTTGTGTGCTTATGTGTTTATGGAAACCAAATGCCCTCACAGAAAGTAAACTCATCGGTGTTTAATATTTTCCCAGCACTCAAGATTCACATTTATAGAGAGTTGCAGATTTGGGATTGAGGTAAGCAATTGGATGATCAGGTTAGATTTGTCACATTTATAATATTATTAATTTAAATGATTAGTTATTCATTGCTGATGTCTACTGCTTATAGCAAAACCTTAAATCTGAATAAGAACTTTAACTCCAACTCGTGTTGAAACCACTCAACTCTACGATAGAAGCTGTGTCAACATGTCGGCTTTTTTTTTTTTCTCCTAGTGGTTCGCAAAGAAAACAATGACAATGATGTGATCCGAGTCAGGGTGAACTCTGGAATCTGTGTTTACGCCGCAGCTTGTTTACACGTGATGCACACATGCTGCTGTTTGGGCTTTTAACTATAGGCTTTTCACTAGGCTGCTGCCTTATGTAATAAATCACACACTGACCCACCTGTTGAGAAGAAAGCCGCATCTTCAGTGTCAAATCTGTCAAACGTCCCTTTTAGTGCAAACGTCCTTTTTATATGTATAAATATCATTTATAATTATAATTTATATATATTTCACATATTTGTATATGTATTAAGTAAGTAAAAGCAAATTGTATAATAATTAATATAAGACAGCATGCATAAAGTTCGTATGTTTTGTACTTCAAGTATATTTTGTTGATAATATTTCTATATGTTTTCAATTCAAGACTTATTTCTTCTTATTTCTAGGTCTGACTTCTTTGTCCACCATTGAGAGCAACAATGGATGACTGTAGGATGATTAGTGTTATTGTTATTAATAATTTATTTTCCTATTATTATTTACATTATTTTATTTAAGTTATTCTTAATATCTAATGTGACTTCAAGAGGAGTTTTGTGTTACGGTATTGATGCCTAATTGTTTCATAAAAAAAACAGCCCAAACTAGTCAGTGCCATCTATAACCACGAGTTTGAACCACCTGTTTATAACTTATACTGTGTAGTTATATTTATAATATGGTTTCAGGAGTTATTGTTTGTGTTACAGGAGGGAAATATTATGTATACCGCTTCAGACAAGTGCCTAAATTTTCAGATACACTAAGCTGTATAAATAATTATTTTTCATGTTTTTGTACTTTGCAAAAAGCTAAATTATTTGTTTTAATACAGCAGTACTGTGTCTAAGGACCAACACTTAAACGCTTTTTTATATAAATACGAACAGCTATGTGTTATTCACTATCATTTTGTAACTAAAAACACGCATCCAGGTTACACACAAAGCATGTAAGGAGACATATTACACATTCCATAGTTGTGGTGGCAGTGAAATCTTCTGTGCATGCAGAGGAATTATTCACTATTCAATTAGTGTGAATTCTGCTTAAGTGATTAGAATTTGGTCAAACACACTCTCCTACTTGACCAATGGATGGTCATTGTTTCGAGTTTTTCCCAATGCAGCTTCATCGTAAACATGTGTGGATATTTTTATTTGGGTTGTTATTACGTATCTTATTCTGTGTGTGTGTGTGTGTGTGTGCGCTCTTTGATTGTGTGAAATGATGCGTGACTTTCTAATCACACGTCGGGCTGCACTGAGCATGCTTCAAAGTAGAGGAAAAATAAACAAGGTGATGACTGAGTGGTAACACACATGCAAATGCATGCAACATGAAAATCACTACAAGCAGCGGATGTTTTAAATGAAGTCTTTCACATGTTCTCCTTTTCTCACTAGATCCTTCCCAGATAAACACTTCGCATCAGGAGGACGGAGGCAGCCGGACGAAACTACATGACAATACAATCACACTCGCTCCAAGAAGCCGACACACATTAGTCAACTGAAATATTTCTCCTTGATCACTAGCCTCTTTGAACCCGAACCTGCATTAAATTGAGCCTGGTTGATGAAGCGGCCAGTGGTGAAATGAGGCGAACAGACACATCCTGACCCAAATAAATCCTCTGGGATTCAGATGTAAAACCAAAAATTAAACAGAAGTCATTAGGCTCTAATTATAATAGTTGCTTCTTCCTGAGATTCCTTTACTTCGTTGTGTCTCCTCTACATTGCTCTTGTAGTTGCTAACTTAAGGTGTTGATTGAAAGTCACAACTTTCAGACTGGACAATGGGAGCTTCTACTGAACTCCTATTATCAAACTCATACTCATCCCTCATGTTAATAATCTGTTAAACTCAGACACCTAGTGGAGGCTATCTACGGTATAATACCTGTGCTACAAACTTACAAACTCTTTATGTGCTTCAAATTACACTTATCATTCACCTACCATTCCTAAAACAGAAGGCCTGCAAAGTTCCCTCCTGACAGGTGAGTGTGACTTTTCTTTTGCTTATCACAGCAACTGATCGGCTTATCAGGGTGTGGTTATGTGGCTGCTGTGCATGTCTCTCTGTTTTAATTTAATTTGTTTGCTATCTGTTCTCGATCATAGGCTATGTGCAAGTTATGCAAATAGTCACTGTCCCTGGTTCTAAATATAATTGTGTGTGCATTCTTGTTTCCGTCTGTGGTTGGATATGTGTGTGTGTGTGTTTTGAAAGTCAACCAAGTAATTTACATTTTAGATGCAGATGCATGTCCTGGTTTAGACTCATGGTCAACATATTTTAAAGATCCATACTTAGCTTTAATTTAAGCCCAAATGGAATCCTTCTGACAAATAAAAAAGGTTACTTGAGCTCTTCAAACTGTCAATGACACCCATTTTTCCCACAATTTTCTACTAATCTATATACTACATCACAGAATCAAAACACATGAACCACAATACACATGACTCTAAGGTTTCAGGAGAAGCATAACATAGCCATTCTATTCCATTGCCTTTCCAAACGAGCAGCTGTACAGCTAGTGACATAGAAAACATGAACCTCACAGCTTGCACTGTATAAAAAAAAGCTTGACTCAGGGCAACGCCAACACCAAACTGTCATCTACATCAAAGTTGCATCCCACTTGTCTTAAGAAGTACCAAAGAATCAAGTATGAGGAAAAAAAGCCAACAACCTTTGGATTTGCCTTCCAGCTTGCCAGACAGACATAGCGAAGTCTGGTCTTTGACACTACAGTCTATCACTTTCGGATTCGGCTTAAAACTATGTCTCCCAGCAGTGGTTGAGAAATGATTTGTTTTCAAAACCTTGAGACCCAAGGAGCATATTTAACTACCTCGGCCTCCTCTGTGATTGCTGAAAAAGTACGAAGAATCTCCAGCTGACATTATAATTCTCCTCTGGTGTCAGAGGTCAGTATCTTGAATTAACTGATCGTCCTCCTCTAATCAGCCTTGACTAATAACGAACTACAGCTCTGTGCATTTGGACAAAGTGGTGCTTTGAGCTAAATGCCAACATTAGCATGCTCACATATTCAGTTATTGGAAAAGTTGGCGGTAAAAGATTCCTGTAGAGAGTTGGGCCTGTATCGCGCTTACATTGGAAATGGCCAAAAAGCTGTTTTTTAGTTTGTGCTAAGTAAAGCTACCCAGCTGCTAACATTATATAGACATAGTGTTCTATTTAATGTCAGTTTTACAGCATTCAACTCATATGAAAGGAAATACGATAGAACCTATTGCCGTAAGCTGATCAGCGACTACTATGGTAGTTTTTGGTTTCTCTCATCAAATCAGGGAGTTGCTGGATTGTGTATTTGCTGACTTTGATGAGGGAAAACCGAAAAATACCATTAGCCGCATAGCAGTAGTTGAGCAACTCACAGCACTGTTCCACTGGTATAAACAAAACAAGGTAAAGCACCTATTTGTATCACTATGGGAAATATTACAATAGGCCTATTTAAAAAATGTAATATATTATATAGGCTCGATGTAAATAAAAATCTACAATAATCTACAATACTGTGCTCCACCTCATTCAGAAGAAGAAACTTTGCTGTTATCCTCGACAGAAGGCTGAACAGGCTGTGTCTCAATACTGGAACACTTGGAATCCCTGCTTCTATTAAAAGCGTCATTCCAATTGTCTGAAAAACTGTGAACTTGTGAGATCGACTGTCGGAGGGCTGACAGTGTGTCAACATTACTGGTCACTGCAGGGATGGGTATACCACCCACAATGCATTGCAGCTATGCAATTGGTACAAGGCAACAGTGAAGAAATGAGTCTGTAATTTTAAAACAGGTGGTCTATCCATAAATAGTTTGGGCTGGAAGTGTGCAAGTGCATTTTATTTATTTCCTCTGAGCCCCCCCCCCCCCGCCCACTTTGCCTGACAGTAATGACGTATTAGCGAGGGCTGAGGCGAAGTTAACGAGGGGGAATGAAACAACTAATGAGCCGCAGCCTCAGTCTGATGCCCAAAGCACTCTCGTCTCCATCCAACACTTCTAGCGCGTCTCCCCCACACGCCAGTAAACCTGAGGCTACTAAAAATGGTCTCTCTCAGTGGAAAGCTTGTGTGACTCCAGCCTGACCCTGCTGCTTCTTCTCCTTCTTCACTGCTGGAGAGAACCCAAGATTTAAGACGGCAAGGAGGCAAACTAATTTGCTCCAGCTGGAGGCGACGGCTGCATGTGTGTTTCCCAGCTCGAGTTCTTTCACCAGTGTACACAAGTGCATGCGCATGCTCACCTACTACCACCTGAATGGGTGCACTTTTTCCCCAAACTGTCTGTGCACCTGTGTGAGTGTGTGTGTGTCACAAAGGTATGAACACAAACTGAAAAGAAGGCACTCTATTGCATCAATATCAATTCAAAATCAGAATCGATGGTGGCAGATATCCAACTGGAAGAGGTGAAGCAGCTGCACAGGTCATGGTGCCATACAGTGTATGGTTTGGGTCACGCAGCCGACATGAAATCAAGCGTCAGGTTCCTGTGTGTGTGTGTGTGTGTGTGAGGTCAAAACAGGTCAGACAATTGTATGTTTGCCTCCCACAAGCACAAATACAATAATCAATAATTTCCTTTCCTGCTGTGAGGGCTGGTAGTGGTGAGCTATTTTGGTATTTGTATTTGATTGAATAGTTTTAACTCAACCTTTTTTTTTTTTTTTTTTTAAAACAAACCAAAGTGTCACTTTGGGTTCACCAACAAGCTCTGCAGCCACACTCCTGTTTATATCCCCCTCAGAAGAGGAGGCAGTGAACATCTAACGTCACTAATGCTGCATCAACAGCACATACAAACTGTATTATTTGACCTCTACCTTTGCATGATTGATGGTCATTTTTTCCTGTGTGTGAAGGCGAGAAGGTTTATGATTATAGGGTGCTATCGGAGTAATGTAATGCAGCAAAAAAAAAAAAATAGCGTTGGAGGTAGAGACTGACACTTTCATCAAGGAGCTGTCCGCCAAAAGGAGGGGTGGATGAAAGTGAAATGAAATGAACTACGACGTCAATAAATGCCCCTAAGATGAACAGACAAGATAAGTGAAAAAAAGTGGAGGAGAGGAAAAACCAAGAAAGCAAAATGAATGTAAGATAGGATGAAGACAGATGTGAGGTTTTCCCATCACTTCCAAAATATTCCAGTCAACTGTCATCGGTATTATAGGAAAGCGGAAGTGTTCAGGAATGACGAGAAGTGGAAGGCCATGTAAACTGATGGAGCAGGGAGAGTGGATGCTGAGCCGCATAGTGGGAAGGGGGTCGCCAAATTTCTGCAGAGTCGGTCACTACAGACCTCCAAACTTCATGTGTTTTTCAGAATAGCTCAAGAAGACTGCTCAAAGAGTTTCATGGAATGGGTTTCCATGGCTGAGCAGCTGCATCCGAGCCATCGATCACCAAGCGTTGGATGTAGAGAAAGCACGCCACCCCTGGACTCACTGTAGAATACCACTGAAGAGAGACGATAATCAGGAATATGTAATCAGCAGCTTATGCTGTGCACAAGAAGAGTAGCAGGACACACAGAGCAGCACAAATACATCATTGAAGTGAATGAAACCATATGACAGAATGATACTTTATGTAAAAACTGTAAACTTGATTCTTTTTTGGGTCCTTAGTATAAACAAATCATTTATTTATCGGTGAATTGTGCATTACTTTGATACTGTACAATATATACAGACTTATTTCTAATACATTAATAATGGCATTTCAGTGCAGTAACTGACAAAATGCATCCTGAAAGTGTATAATCTGTACATTTCCTTTATTTCTAAAAGGAAGTTTAAAACATAACTCATAAATTTCAATGACAGTTGATCACAGTTGATAAAGACCGGTAATTAACAGCATGTCAACCTGTTAATTGACATTTAATATTTAGATAAACTGTACATTATTGTGTGTGTGTGTAAAATTAGGTTTTTCTTTATCTGAATCCATATCTTATGTTGTGTAGGTTCTCAGGTCAGACAAACCTGTGATTTGGGGATTTATGAACTAAGTTGTGATGTGTTTGTGTGTGTCATTGTGAGAGAGGCGTGGATGTGTGTGTATCTGTCTGTCTCTGTGGTGCTTCGGCCTTCTCCTTGAAGCTGTCCCAGTAGGCGGCGTCTTCCTCCGTCAAAGGAGAGGCCGAAGTGACGAGGTCGCTGAACGACAGCAGCGTGAAAGTGGCGGGAACAGGAAGAGATCGAGGAAAAGGCTGAAAGTGAGAGAGGGGGGGAGAAGGAGTCTTTTATATATGGTAATATATAGGATTGTTTTATATTGGATTATTCAATCGACTGAAAACGGACTGGAACATGTTGCAAGTTTCTACATGCAAAGGTTCTACTTCTACTGAAAATGTATCATACATATTCATGTTGTGTATTTACTTAGTTTTACTCTTACTTCAGAGCCTGCGTTGTCTGCTGGTCCAAGTGCAACAGCAACATGATGGTCAGCATCCAGCAAGCTCTCCTGCAGAAACACACCACACACACACACCAGACATGCAAATTCACAATCTGTTATCACGCCAGTTTTGGCACCAGATAGCACATATCTCCATCTACTTTCGAATATATGTGTGTGTGTTGACATACGACAGCAGCTAGAGTGCAATAACTCTTTCCAAGTTGCATGTGATACTAGAAAACACCAAGCGTTACAGCTTTCTATCTGTAAATCTTGATTTGAATAAAAAAAGGGAAAGTGCTCGCTTTGTTGCAATCTGATTTAAATGCATTGTGTGTGTCATTTATCATTTATCCGACATCATCAGAGGTCAGTAGGAGAGCAACAGGTCTCTGCCTAAAAAGGCCATGTCGTCCACAACACTGCCGCCCATCTCATCTCGCCACTAACCCTCGGAGTGTGTCCCTTTATGTATAAGACAAATCTGGGAAAAAAAAAATCTCTTCAGATCCATGCAATCACTGATGTTTCATTAGGTCCAGAGAGGACGACCGGCTTCACTCAGCTGAACAGTTGTGTTCAAAATAGTAGCAGTGTGTTTAATTTAAGTTCCTCATATTTGTTTTTGTTTCGATGCATTGGGATGCACGTTATATTCTAAATCAAAATGTAGAGAAAATGTGTCAAGTTTTTAATGACTTTATAGTAAATTAATAGGGATTTATATAAGATATAGTATTGATTGGGATTAGGGTCCAGGGATTGGGTTGCCCACTCCATAACTTTAATATTGTTAGATTATTTCTATTAATCAATATTAAATAATATTACTATTCATGTTTTAATACAGTTTTTTTTTGTTTTTTCACCGCAACTGTACATTCTGTTCTTCGATTCCTAAATTTTACTGTTTTAATTATTGCAAGTATTATTTGCACCTTAAGCACAACAAAACTTTATCTCTTTTTAACTCAATAAAATACAAAAACATGACCTTTTGCTTACTGTGATACTGTTATTTATATAAACCTGGGTGATTCATTCTAATATTGAGAGTTGTAGGCAAATTTATTGGATGTTTCTGGTTAAATCCTCACAGACTCCTGACATTCTGTAGCCAGGTCTTACAGTACAGGGATTTTATGCGTATATTGTTAAACAGTATAAGAGTTATCATGACAGTCTGATTGGTGATTGATTAATGTTCTGATCACTTCCCTACAAATAATTGATTGCTTTGCAATATATATATATATATATATATTGAAGACACTTATACTGTACTTGTAAAATATTTTTTCATTGAACAATTCGAGTATATCACAGAAACGAGTCCAACATGTTCGTAAATATTTTACTATATCTTTTCAAGGGACAACACTGAACATGTGACTCTTAGATACAATGTAAAGTTGTCTGTGTACAGTCTGCATAACAGTGTAAACTAATTTTTGCGTGACTTTTTTTTCCCCATCAATGCCTTACCCGTCTTGGACATGGAGTTCACTGGAACTTCACAAGTTGCCATGGAAACCTATTCTACTCCTCCATGATGCCATCACGGAGCTGGTGGCGGTTAGACACCTCCTCCACCTTCCATTTGAAGATGCAACACAGGTGCTGAGTAGGGTTTAGGTGTGGAGACATGTTGGGCATCCGTCACCTTTACTCTGTATTTCAACGCTGGCCGCTGCAGACACCGAGGGTAAAGGTGATGGACTGTCCACCATGTCTCCACGTCGAAACCCTCCTGAGCACCTCGTGGACATGAAATAGAAAGTGGAGGAGGCGTCTCACCTCCACTAGCTCCGTGTTGGCATCATGGACGAGTGGAAGAGGTTTCCGTGGCAACCTGGGAAGCTCTAGAGAACTCCGTGTTCAAGACAGTGCTGAAAAAAGTGGTAGCCACAAAAAACACTTTGAGCAAAATTGGGACATTTCACTGTTTTATACAGGAATAGCTCTGTGTTGAGTTACTCGTTATATTCCCATTAAAAGATATAACAAGATATTGACAAAAATGTGAGGGGTGTACTCACTTTTATGAGATATTGGAACATGCATTACCTGCGACTGATATAAATGAGCTGTTATTCTCTTGTGGGCAAATGCTGACACTAAAACAGCATTAAAGCCTCGCCTGCTCTGGGAAAACATCGGGCTTTTCAGACACCTGATAACCTTTTAGCAGTCACTTGTTAATTTCTCTGCCACTGGGCATGAAGGAGCCTAGGGAGGAGAGGGAGGGGAGGGGGGAGGCAAAAATAGAGAGAGCAGGAATATTGGAAAGAAGAACATCAAAGAGCCGAGTGGAGGGGAGACGTGCGAGGAGTGAAGCCAGAGCGGAGGAGGTGAAACGGGGAAACGGAGAGGAGTGATTGTGATGGAGTGGTGCACTCCTCTTATCTCTCGCCTTGGTGTTTGGGGGGGGGGGGGGGGGCATGTCGGGTTGCTCCACGGTGCCCGTATCGCAATCTCTGGTGTGGGTTTCTACGCGAGGCCGCCCGATTCACTCTGCGGATGCTTTTAAGAGGAAGGCCGCCGGGGGAATGGAGCACAATGAAATGACACCCAGCAGCGGAGCCGCCGATGCGTGTCAAGCACTGCTTTTAAGCTCAGTGATCTACTACCACTGGTTCTATATGTTGCTATTCAACAAAATGTGCTACTAGACCACAAATAAGTAGTAACCACATTTACACTACCGCTCAAAAGTTTTGGGGTCACCAAGACAATTTTGTGTTTTCCATGAAAAGGTCACACTAGTCAAGATATTGACAATGTTAGAAATGATAAGTTTTGTTTGGAATAATAATTTTCTCCTTCAAATTTTCCTTTCATCATCATCAAAGAATGTTCCATCCAACCAGCTGAACTGCTGTGCCAACATAATTACACAATTTTCTAATCATCCATTAGCTTCTATTATCTACTGTCTAGCAATTAACAAACACAATGTACCATTACAACACTGGAGTGATGGTTGCTGGAAATGGACCTCTATACATCCATGTAGATATAACATTTTAAAAAATCTGACATTTGCAGCTAAAGTTAGTTATAGAGTTAGATTGACAGTCTACAAAAACATTTCTAAGTGACCTCAAACCCTTGAACAATAGTGTAAACCTCTCTCCTTTCACACCTGTTCTAAAATGGACTCACTTCAAATATCCAGTCCTCTTGTTCCTCTTCATCCAGATGCATCTTGGTCTGGCGCAGCGTCTGGCCCTGTGTGAGCGGTTCAGGGGGCAGGTGGAACTCCACCCGCTGCAGGTTGAAGCCCAGGCCTGTGCCAATGGCTTTGATGAAGCTCTCCTTCAGGGCCTTGGGTGAAGTGGAAGGAAAACTGTGTCAACTCAATCAAGAAAACGAAAGAAAAAAGACAAAGCAGAACAGGGCAGTGTGGGTTTGTGTGGGATTCAACTCGGTACCACAAATAACTTAAAACAACAACGGGAGGGAATCTTTGCAAAACCAACCATACTTGACAGTCGATGAGCCACAATAACAGTGTTACAGGGCTAATCACTATGGCAACCATCCAGCTCTGCTGTTAGTCAACAGGGTGGTGATGATCAGTGCTTGACGTCTCTGTGCCACCCTCCCAATCTCACATCATCTTTACATAGCACCACTAATGCTGTGCTTGGCCGTGTGTGTGTGTGTGTGTGTGTGGTTACGTCTGCAAAAATAGAAGAAAGAAAAAAATGAGAAACAGAGAACACAGAAAATACCCCTTTGTATCTGTGGTGATAAAAAATAGATAAAAAGAGGAAGACAGAAATAGAAAAGAACAACATTTGTAAATGTAAATGCAAAATGTACAAATTTGTGTGTGTGTGTCTCATGAGGGATAACAGCAATGTTAGTTTTTTTTTTTTTTTTTTTTATCTCTTTCTTCTCATACTCATACACACAGACACAAGCCACCTGTGGGGCCCAGCAGTGATGTGACAACAGGGTAGTATCGTTGCTATGGTTACCCAGTGGCGGTAGAACGCGGCGAGCTGCTGCTGCTCCGAGCCGGCTGATTGGATGACGCTCCACTCGTGCGGAGTAAACTGACGAGTCATGATGCGGAAAAACTCCGGCACAGAGCTGCTACCTGGAGGGAAAGAAAGAGGGAGATAGGAAAGAGTGGAGTAGGGGGGGGTAAGAGAGGATGCAGGGGAAAAAATGTACAGACACAAACGGGAGAGACAAGAATAGGATGAACAGGGGGAAAAAAAGCCAAATGAAGAGGAGGGAGAGAGTAGAAAGTGGCGGATGTAATAAAAATTACTCCAAACCGTAACACACTCTGTTTATGATGGTTTCCTTTCTTAAATACCTCAAAACACCACAGATTTGATTAGTGAGACACACACACACACACACACACACACACACACACACACACACACACACACACACACACACACACACACACACACACACACACACACACACACACACACACACACACACACACACACACACACACACACACACACACACACACACACACACTCTCTATACACACACGAGTCAACAGTGCCCCCCTGTGGTCAAACTGGGGAATACACATGCAGCACTTGTGTCTATTACTGACAATTATAACTTTATATCTGACATCATGGATATTATTTTGTATATCACATCTTGATTCTGCTGATTATTCTGGTAGTAAACGTGATTTTTGCACACTGTACTAAAACAGGTAGATAAGAATAAGTGAGTCATGGCAACACAAATCAACGCCCCACACATTGTTGATATTAGAGTGATTGTCTATAGAATCAATGAGATGTAAGAGAAGGTTGCCGATACTTTGCCTTCTGATCCAGGCAGAACCATCAGGATCTATTTAAACATGCATGAATTTTGTTGTGCACCTCTGAAGGCTTGAATTTATACATTTTTGTAAAAATAAAAAAACTCATTAAAACATCTGATATTTTGAATGTCAGTCACACATATGCAGAGCTCAATGCAAGCTGGAATTCCTTATTGATGCTGCTGTAACTGGTAACACCGGCCCGTACCCGGAATGCTGGTCTTCATGACATCCACGCCCACCTGCATCCCCTGCTCTGCCGCGAGCACAGCGTAGTCCCCCTGGTGGGAGAGGTTGAAACTCCAGGTCCGGAGCTCGGGGTCTGTACCGGAACGCACCTGGAGGCCGACAGAAACAAAGGAAGCAGGAAGGGAGACGCTGCATTTTATATTTATTAAAAACTTCCAATATCCCCTCAAAACACAGGCAACAGAAACTCAGAAAATCAGTTTGCCCTAGAATCTAAGTCAATCATATCCATCAATGGTGTTTCAAGACAACTTTAAACTACTGGGTCACCTGTCAACTCTATTACAGCTTGATTTAATCGACAGATTCAATAATGCACAACACTTAGCTCGTTCCTGTTTTAAACTTAACACTTGCACAAATATAAAAATGCTGTGAATTTTTCTTCTGTTCAAGCCACTTTGACTTTTTCCTTTGCACCTCTTCATCACATTTTTGTGTTTGTTTCAGGGTATAAATTAAATTAGAACATGTTGAAAACAACAGAAGATCACATCACACTGCCAACACTGTTTATTGAAACTAACTGTATGAGTTAAACGGTTCTGAACCTGGAGTGGTGCTGCCAGGTACGGCTTCCCTCTGGGGGATCGTCCCAGTCGGATGTCTGACCAGGGAATCTGCATCTTCTCACACACGAACCTCCTCAGCAGCAACCTTCCAGCCTGTAGAAGAATAGGTATGACTATCATTTACAAAATAAATTTGCAAAACATACTTGAAGTAGTACTTCAACAACTTCATACACTGTTATTTTAGTTCAGTGGATCCCAACATAGGGGTCAGGCCCTTCCAAAGGGTCACCAGATAACTCTGAGGGGTCATGAGATGATTAATGGGAGAGAAAAATGTGAAATGTAATCGACTACACACTGCTTTGTAAGAGAAATTAAAAAACAAAAAGGAACAGTATGTTCTATTTTAAAAGCTTCTTTACTATCTATATTTGCCAGGGGTGTGAATCATTTTGGGCTTGACAGTAAGTCTTACACTTAAGTACAATTTTAAAGTACTTAACTTAAGTATTTCCACTCAACTGTATTTGTTTGATAAAGGAGCTTTTAAAATGGGCCCACGGCAAAATCAGACTCACCATTGCCGATTTGGCATCTTTTGCGAACACGAACTGTCCGATTCTGTGTTTCTCCTCCGGCTGAACACACCGGGCAGCGAACAGCCAGTCGGACCTGCTCGGTGTCCACGACCCGCAGCGAAAAGCCCAGCGGACGGAGCCCATCTCCCCGGCCCCGAACTCGGCGCTCATCCGGACTCTAAAGTGCTGGCGAGCTGCGACATCCGGGTTCTGTCTGCGGCGGGAACCACGCGTGTGTCAAGTGTTGCAGTGCTAAAATATCGGAATAACAACGGCCGGTAACCTCTCTGTTTATGTGTGTGGGTTTTAACAGCAGCTCACGTGCCCGGAAGAGTCCGGCGAGCCTCGTTGTCGTCACAAGTGGGCGCGGTGGAGGATTGGCCAATAGGAGCGGTTGAAACGGTGCGACAACCGCGGTGCCTTCACGTGCTCTCGGGAATGTGGTAAACTCCAAAAAACAACATCTGAAATGTAGATAAATGTCTCCGCTCCAGCGGTTCCATCCAAACAGCTGGGATGTGACGTGTGAGAGGAAATACGTTTCGCTGCTTGAAAACGGCGAAGATGCGTTCACTAAAATATCTTAACCTGTATGTTCGACAAGCGATATGCAGCCGCTTTCCTCTGCCTAAGCAGCGACGTGTAGCTTGAACAGAAGAATAAAAAAATCCTATTGCGTCGCGTTAGTCTCCCCTTTCAAATCCGTATTTTACAACTCGATCCCCGCGTTTCCCCCATTTCCGAGTCGAGCGTGAACGCAGCATTGCATCGCTACGTGTTGATAGCCGCACGGACGAGATGCGCGAGGTGAGTAATTTGATGAATATATAACGTTAGATACACATCTCCCAGGTAATGTCGTTTTGGAGACGTTGGTGGGCATGAAAACAGGAAACTACATAGTAGAAATTCTGCTTATGTAGGGAAACAAACAGCAGACTGTACTTGATTTGGAAAACGAAAAACACGTTCCTCCTTGTACTAGAAATATTTGATAGATCCACAATCACACACACAGGCATATTTGATCACTTTGAAGTGTGATCTATTTCCGAACGCGTTAAGAGATGTGGCTTTTTATGGAACTATTGCACAACTGTTTTATGGTCACTGTGCCATAGAGGAAACGTAGTGTTATTCCAAAGGTGATAAACGTCAGCATCCAATCAATCCGGCTGATCTGCCATTTAAGTCAGTGAGTGATCCTTTAATCAGCATGTGACACAATGGCTGATCTTTAATCTTCCACCATTATCCATTAAGATCACTTTCATAGCACCTGTGTGGCGCCATAAAGTAAGTTTCTACCAAAGAAGACAGAAATGCACATTATCAGTGACACATTTTCCAAGAAAAAAAAATTTAAGAGAGAAGACACACTCCAATGTGATATATGTATACTGTAATAACATAAAGAAACTCTTTGCTTTACCTACAGGACCTGCGCAGAGCCATTTGTGCCTGTGATGCTCCCGTCCAGCAAAGGAGATAAAGGCCGAAAATCCAGCAAGACCATGATATTAAAGCATCAAACAAGAGAAGAAATAACCAGCCTACCTGCTGAGATCTCTATCAACTAAACACACTTTTTTCCGTCTAAAATTTCTGTTACTTCACGTCTTACATGTCTCCACATAGATCCAACCTCATCATGTCTGCCTGGTAGCAAACTTCACATGGACAGCTGGAGCGACAGAAGAATTCCTCCCTTATAAGAACTGCACTCGGTCACGCTCTCCATCCGTGCACCTGCATTCCCATTTTTTTCCCCTTGACAGTTTCTCCCTCCTGGTCTGTGATTCTTTTTCTTCTGTGTTTCTGGGGTTCCGTCCCCTCCGGTCGCTGTCAGGATGGATTTCCTGCAGGTGAAGCATCTGAAGAGGAAGAGAAAGAGTAACTACAGCGTGAGAGAGACACAGACCCTCATCAGGGAGATCCACAAGAGGAGGGACGTGTTGTTCTCCAGGCAGCAGGTGGACATCATTCTGGACATAATCATATGCACGTCTCAGAATATCACACATACCACGTTTTTATGTTGTCAACAGTTATATGTAGCTAGTGCAAAGATTTTCTCCATAAAGCTGTGTTTTCCTTTTTTAAGTGGGACTCATACGCTCTTTCATTATAAGAAAGTCGCCATGACAAAGCACCCATTTTCTGTGAACTCTGAAGCGTGAGCTGAGTTGGGCAGAAATCCAGCACCAACCAATTAAATAACCCAGTGTTTTTCTTGTTGTAATCATTCCTCCTGTTCACAGTAACCTTTCAGAGATTCCTTCATAATCCACAAGCTTTCCTTGTATTTAAAAGTTTATCTAAGGCTAATATGGATATCTGAATAATATGGATTCATTAACATTGAAAGCACAGTTAAAAATGCATGGTGGTGAGGAAAACCTCTTTCAGTGTTTATTTGGGCAACTGTTGTTTTAGTGCAGAATAGGGAAAAAATGAATCACCTAGCCTTTAAATGTCCAAAATAAGTTTTTAAACCAGCTGTTTAATCCAAGGCTAATAGTTGTACAATCACTTTTTTTTTTTTACCAAAAAAAGCACCATTCATTAAGATGAAATAGAATTTGATGAATATATGTTATGAACAATTCAAGAAAATGCAACAGAGGCATTTAAAATAATTAACTGAGACTCTGCCCTGATGAAAATTGGAGTGTGCTCAGTCATGAGTAATGATATTTAAAATGTGCATACATTTATTTGATTGGTTAAATTGCCACCCACCTGAATTTAATAAAATATTATTTTTTTTGTCACATCCGCCACCCGAGCTGCGGTTTCAGCCGTGAAATCCAGGGCTGAAGCCGCCAACCATGCTTCCCTAATCCCACCGGCTGTTATGAGCTGCAGATGTATTGGTACAGGATTGTAATTGCAAGACAAAGTGCAGAGAACCTCTCGCTTAGTATGTACCTGTCCTGGTCACCGTTCTTTACTCAACAATTCTCACCAAGTATTTATTCATATGATGTGCTATAACTAACGGTTATACATTTCTGTTCTATGGAAAAAAATAGTGTCTGCATTGTTTTGACAAGAATGTTTTAATTGACCACAAAAGCCTTGCTACGACTGTGAGAATCAAATTTCTTCTTTTTTCCCCCTCTCCTCTGTGTTTTGTGAACAGAACACAGCCATTAATGAGCTGAAGAGACAAGCATGGGAGGAAGTGGCACAAGGGGTCAATTCACTGGGGGAGGGGGAGCTACGCACCGCTGCCGAGGTTTGTTTATTCCTGTGTCGTAATCACACGTTTATATTTTTTACAGTCTTAGTTCATTAGTGTTCCATCAGAGCAGTAAAAATCACCGCCTCCGCAGGTGAAGCGCCGTTACCTGGACTGGCGCGCGCTGATGAAGAGAAAACAGCTGTGGGCCGAGCTTTCCCTTTCCTCCTCGTCCACGTCTCTGGCCCTGAAGACGGAGTACGACGCCTCCTCCCCCGAGCACGAGGCGGCCTCGCTGGGACCCGGGTGCGACCAGCTGCTCGACCTCTCGGGCTTCCCCAAGGACTGCCACTGCGACTGGTCGGAGCTGGTGGCCCTGGGCGAGCCCAGCGGGCAGGCCATGGCGGCGCCGCCCGGCGTGAAGATGGAAGACGATGTCGATGAGTACAGAGTAAGATGCATGGACGGTGTGAGGGTAGAAAGTTTCTTCCATGCTCCTGAAATGATACTGGTGTATTTAAATGATAAAGTCAATAAGATAACCTGGTTTGGGTTTAATGCATTTGTGATGCACCATGTTAGTGTGGCCATCTTGGGGGGAGGGGCTGTGTTTGATTGAAAGCGTCGTGATTACGCTCAGACTCGCTTTCGCTCCTTCGTGCTCGCTCACTCGTCTCAGTTCGATGGCTCCTTTGCTGTGTATGAGCAAAAAATGTCTTCACAAGGCGAATTCAATTTGTGGCACTACGTTTTAATTGTGTGGCGCCGTGCCACACAATGGTCGGCGTGTTGGAAAACGCTGCATATTGTGGCTGTCATGCTCATAGACAGCTTTGCAGCCGTTGCAAAAGAACACAACCTGCACTTGTGTCATTTTTATTTATTACTTCATAAAATTTGACCCACACAGCACTTCTACCTCCTTTGTCTTCACTTCTCCCTGTTGGAGTCTTCTCCGATAAACTAAAACGCAGGATGAGACTCGGCTCTATGTAGAAAATAATACTCTCTGATGAAAACAGGACTATTTCAAAGTTTGCTCGGATACATAGGGTACATAATTTTAATTTTATTGGTTAAACCGCCACCTGCCTGAAAATTTACAAAAACAATTTTTGTCACGTCGGCCACCGGAGCCGTGTTTCAGCCGCGGAATCCGTGCCTGCAACCACCAACCACGCTTCTGTAATCCCACTGTACAATACATTACGTGTGAATAGAAATAACAAACAAATTTGATTTTTGTTGCTTTAAGGCACAGAGCTCATATTCGAACCTGTATTGACATCATGCAAATGTTCGTTAATGTCACAGTTATCCTAATGAATGTCCTCATCAGCAGCGCTAGCTGTAATAACTAAATTACAGTGATTATTCCGGCACATTATTTCGCACAGTTTGCTCTTGTTAATCCAGTCTTTTGATTGGGCTCACGTAGGTTCACAAGGTAGAAATGAAGAACAGCGTCTGTGTGTTAATGAAGCTATACTTTCAATTTAAACTTGACATTTTCATTTCTTCTTGTGGTCACATGAAACGCTAACATTATCCTGTGTAATATGTTGATTTATTGCAATCTTCCATAATATTTCAACCTTTTATTCTAACCACGTTGTTAGTTATTATTGGTTGTAAATAATTTAAGATTTAAGTACTCAAAACTTTTTGCTGATTAATCTTGACATTTTTTTGGATTACATACTGACCCAACTCTCTTGCTTTAGCTGGATGGTGATGGTGATGTTGGAGATGTGGAGTTAGATGAAGATGATATTCCCTCCCTCCTCAGCGACATTGAATCACGCGGCGAGGGCCACATCGCCGACGTCTACTCCCACACTGACTCGGCAATGCTCGGCTCCTCCAAAGCTCCGACCTCCACCAGCCAGGAGCCGTCGCTGCCGCCTGCCAGCGGCCCCATGGGGACGGCGGGCCACGCCCTGAGCGGCGTTTCAGGACCCGAGGGGGCGGGGTTTAAGGGTACGGTTGAAAAACAGCGCCTGGAGCTGGAGAAGCAGCGCCTGGCCGTGGAAACGGAGCGGCTGCTGGTGGAGAAGGAGCGTCTGCAGGTGGAGAGGGAGCGGCTCTGCCGGACTGTGGTGGAGCAGGAGCGGCTGCAGCTGGAGAGGGAGCGGCTGCAGGTGGAGAGGGAGCGGCTGCAGGTGGAGAGGGAGCGGCTGCAGGTGGAGAGGGAGCGGCTGCGGCTGGCGCTCCTCAGCGAGCCCCGGCAGGTCAACTCCTCTTTCAACCCGCCTCCGCAACAAGACCCGCCCTCCTCCTCCACGCTGTCTTCATCCCCCACCCACGAGGCAGGGTGCGAGAGGGCGAGCCGGGGTAAAGGGTGGATGTCGGTGGTGGACCTGGAGACAGAGCGGATCAAGCTGGAGAAGGAGAGGCTGCAGTTGGAGAAGGAGAGGCTGCAGTTTTTCAGATTTGAGGCAGGTAGACTGCAGATGGAGAGAGAGCACCTTCGAGTGGAGAAAGAGAGAATGCAGCTGCACAAAGATCATCAGGGCCACTGAGGAGACTATACACAGTAGTCAACACCATAGATACTGCAGAAGCATTTGACTTTCACCAGTTTCCAGGATGCCCCCAATACTGGAACAAAGATAAAATACACAGATTTACATCAGCAGCTGTTCCCTGATCAAGTGGTGCCACACTCATACACATATGGAAATGACTGAATCTGTACTGTGATGTCTTACCAGTATATTCAGTATATACATACATGAAAGAAAAACATTGGGAAGGATTTGATTGGACCACTAATACCTGAACATATCAAATGAGGATTGGTTGGATTTTTGTTGTAAGCTGTTTTATTTTTATTTTAACAGGGAGAACATGTGCTTGAATTTTGATATAAAGATAGAAAAGAACAGATTTTTTTTCCACAAATATGTAAATAAAGCAAACAATATGACCAGGTTTGTGATCTTAAAGGACGTCAATGTGGACTCTAAAAAAAGGATTTTGGCACTTAAATGAACATTTCTGATTGGAATTTGACCAAAGGAAACCCTGAGATAGGGGGCCGGCATATTTATGATCCTAATAAAGCAGTGCCTTATAAACACTGTCGTAAAAAACAAATGTTTGACACGATCGAAAAAAGGCCATGATAATGAAAATCTAGGGTTTGTTTGGCATGTTCATTAGCACACAGCTGGCGAGCGCTGAGAATATATTTGATACATGAATTCATTATAAAGAACGGAGGAGTAGCAATGCTACGCATTCGTAAAGAAAAGGTGATGATGTCTTATTCTGCAATTATGCACCAAATCAGTGCCGTTTAGTCCTGTAAGTATGTGTGCTTACATTTCAAGGTACAGTTTCAGTTTACAGTTTTTGTGGCATCTAGTGGTGAGGTTGGTTGTCTCTGTTTGTCCATTCTGGGCTACTGTAGAAACATGGCGGTGCAACATAGCAGGTTTTCATGGAGAGAGACTTGCTATGTAAATATTATAGTCTCAAACTAGTATAATAAATACACACCATTGTGTAAGATTTAGTGGTAAAAGCCACTAAATCTT
The DNA here is from genome assembly GCA_036785175.1 of Eupleurogrammus muticus. NCBI lineage: Eukaryota > Metazoa > Chordata > Actinopteri > Scombriformes > Trichiuridae > Eupleurogrammus > Eupleurogrammus muticus. The sequence continues at coordinate 8,988,034 of JAYKQN010000009.1, read as the reverse complement.
AAACAAAGACTATGTAATATTTTACTTAAAAAAATGTTTTTTAAAGTTATATGTTAATGCATATGTCTTGCTGTCTAAAGCCTGTGTTACAATGACTGAAATGAATACTATGTGGTAAGCATGAGGGAAAAGTAAAGTGTGCAAAGTGAAATATTCCTGTATCTCTGTATTTCAGTTACTTTATTTATGTCCTACTGTGTAAAGCAGGAATTAAAAAATGCACATTAAAATGCACAGTTATTCCTGAATTCTCCACTGAGAGCGGCCAGCGGAAAATGAAAAGGAGAAAAGTGGACACATTTCTGCACACATGTAAATGTGAATGTGCTTGTTTTGCTGCAGAGCCTCTCAGTGCTCAAGAAACACGATATATGGCGCTACGTGACTCATGGTGGCAAGAAAAGAAAGAACCTGCAATTACAATTGAGAAGAGAGAGAAGCTGGATTGACATAACAGTATAGCCTGTTTTATATTGTAGCTGAGAGATCAGAGATGCAGCTGCAAACACTAGCTATGTTATAGCCAACAAAAAAGCCTTAGCATTAAAGCCATACTCTTGCATGCTGAAGGCTGCAGAAATCATCCGCCGGTTTTTGCATCTCATTCCAGATTTGGAGAGAGCAGTTAACTTTTTTTTTGCCATTTTAAGTTGCAATTGATGAGTGCATGGACAGTTGTTGCTCCTCTTCATTTGTGGTGTTGATGGAACACCAACTGTAACCAAGGGGTTCTATGAGCCGGTGCTAATGACGAACCACATAACAGCAAATAACATTTTTAATGCTGTTATCGGAGTCGGAAATTGGACTTTTTCTGGAGCAAAAGAGAAAACCAGCGGATAGATTTCCAGACATAAATTAATTTCTGCAGGACCTTGCATTCATGGTTAATATCACAAACCGTTTGAATAATCTGAACAAAACGGTGCAAGGTCCCAAAAAAGTCGTCACACAGCATATAGCCTTCCTTCATAGACGCAGCTGTCACATGACGACCTTTTATATATATATATGTGTGACTTCTTTTCCACTTCTTTCTCTCTTTTCAGATGGTGTGTGTGTGATGTTTGTAAATAAAAGTTTGTTCAGTAAAAGAATTGTGACTATGGCAAATTTTCTAAAGCAAAATTGAATGAAACTGTAGAAGACATTTCAAGTTTCATTGCGTGTGAAGCCCAGTCTGTCTTTACGCTCTTAGAATTGTCTTTGAAGAATAATGGATAAATATAATGAGAGTACATTTGTACTTTTTACTTTTGTCTTACTCGTATTGATGATCATCAAGAAGCTCATCAGGGAATCTAGATCAATGGGATAATAAGAAGAGACAAGCGTTAAAAATCACTTTGAGCACCTAACAGTAAAACTGATGTAACCCAGTGATTTAAAATGTTTATCAAGGGCATGGAAGCATGGCCACAGATCCTAAATCCATACTCACACTCACGGGCAGGGACTGATTGAATCAGAAGGACTCATTTATTTTCCCATCTGAAAGTTATTTTGTTCTCTTCCTGTGAGACAAATAGATCAGGCAGTTGTGTAGCTCTGCCTGGATTTAGAACTGCTGTGAAAATCCACTGTACAGTTATGAAAAAGTCCCTCACCACCGGAGGCATGAAGTGACTCAAGCAACTACTGTGTAGAAAAGAAAATACAATATTTCATCTGTGATACCGTGTGATTTTTTTTAAATATATTTAAATCCAAATTTATAACGGCTTACCATATCAGTATAATCCAAAATTTAATCAGGTGCACTGTATTTCAGCTTAGTGCGTCAAATCAAAAGTGTAAAAAAGGCTTAGAGAAATGTACAGTTAAAGTTTCCAAACAGTATACTGGTTTATACTGACTGAAGGGGTTTGAAGGTCAGTAGCATACATCATTTAGTAAATCCAGGTGTTTAAAGGTATAATAGAGCAGTGGATGGATGTGACAGATGATTTTAGTAGACAACAGTGAAACAGAGCTCTGTATCATCTGCAAACCACTGAGATTACATTTAGTTGCCAGTTCATATGTAAACAGCTAAAATGGAGACTAAAGGCCTGTAAGCACCATGCTAACAGTCAGCCCAACAGCGTCAGGCCATTGATGATCAGGATATGCATATAGGCCAACTTCCAACTTCTTATCAGACATATTCTTAATTAAAAAACAGTGTAGTGAGGAATGGTGATTTGAAAATGAAACCAACATGCTTTGTTAGCAATTTCTGTTCCATGCTTTGAGATCTTTTCCCTTTTGGGGTTATGAATACACACTACTGCCCCCTGCTGGGATGGAGAATTATTTCTGTTCACATAAGTGCTAGTTAGTCGGAGCCTGTTGTCTCCCACCATCTGTCAAAGTAGCACTTGAACGCACCAAAAGACAACGCAACAGTCAGCTTTCATCACCGCTAGATTACGGGTAGACTTTTTAGCATTTGTATGGTTAATCATGGGGGCTTGAGTTTATAATGCTGTTGATTTTTATGTCAAGTGAGAGACGCTTAGTCAACACTCATCAAGATGCATGAACCTTAATGTGTCTCTCATTGATTATTCATTGTGGTCTCAACCACTAAATTCAATTCCTCTGATAAGTGTGCTGGTGATCAGTCTGGAAATTATTGCCCTGGTAATGAAATTTGAAAACACACCTTCTGCTCTGTCCTGGCTCCTGCAGAGTTTAGAGTTTAGGTAAAGTGGGCCAGGTGTGCACCACTTGGTGTCTCTTTGGTCCAGCAGGATGTGTTCCCAGAGCATGAAAAGGCCCCATCCTGCGCTCCTTAATTGGAAAAATCGGAAAAGTTGGTGATATCATACCTCACCGCGTCTGTCTTTAGGTGCCGAAGCGGAAATGGATCTACATTTATTCAGGATTCTGGTCGTGACAAGATACTGTAGTAAAATACATCTCATTACGACTCGGTGTCATCCACTCCAGACTGGGCCATGTTAGCACTATGGCACACACACACACACATTTAGATGCAGAAGTGACATTATTGTGGCCATCAGGCATTGGATTGAAAGTAATCTTGAAAGATTTTTCATTTACATGAAATGTCTGTTATGTCATTATCTAACATGACATAACTCCCTGATCATTAGATCTGTGGCCCACTGATTAGGAGTATCATGAACTAGGCCGGAAAAAATGAAGGTGACGCTACCACAGACTCCCTTCTTACCGTTTAGTTTCCCACTCTGGTGCCATACACACACTCTTTGGATGGAGTTTTCACTTTACAATTACTTTTATCAAATATATTGGGATTGTGAAGGACGGCTTGGTTGTGGAGGCATTTACTTTTCCATTGAGAGAAAATATCTAGAGTAATCAAATGCCTTTTAACAATTAATAATTTTTATTGAATTCACGTTTAATGAAAATGAATTGATTTATGCCTGATATGCTGTTGCAGCAGAAAACTGCTTTTGTATTAATTCAGTCCTTGCTATCACAGCTTTCTTTATGCAAATGTACATATTATCCCTCCTCCTATAGTCATGCAGTCTACATAGACCTATAGCCTGCATGACTATAGGTCTACTACTGTTAAGCATATTTCTCAGCAGTTTTCAACCAGCAGCAGCAACAATAAATGTAAAGAGGTGACTTGTGTCACACCGCGGTGAGGTTTGTCTGGTCTTGTCACTTCCTGTTTTATTTTGAAAGTCTGACTCTCCTCTCGTTTCAGGTCACTTGCCCTTCCTCATGTGTCACCGGTCTGATTGTCTGCCCTGCCCTGATTGTTTCCACCTGGTTCCAATTACCTTGTGTATATATTGTCTGTGTCTCCCCTTGTCTTGTGCCGAAGTGTTTCGTCCCGTGCGTTCACCCAAGCCTTTCGAAGCATCTAGTCACAGTCCTTGTTGCCTTGCCTTGCCTGTTGTGCTGTCCTCTTCGGAGCGATTTTTCGTTGTAGTTTCATGCCTGTCGTGCTGTCCTCTTCGGAGCGAATTTTTGTTATAGTTTTCGTTACTCATAGTTCTTGTTGCCTTGCCTGTCGTGCTGTTCTCTTCGGAGTGATTTTTTGTTATAGTTTTCATAGCCTTAGTCTTGATAGCTAATTGTAGATTTTCAGCGTTTTTGCAGATAGTTTAGTTTCCCCCTAGTCATAGTCATAGTCTAGTCCCTTTATTGTATAGTGATTTATAGCCATAGATATTTCTCCCCCTAGTCATAGTCATAGTCTAGTCCTTTATTGTATAGTGATTTATAGCCATAGATATTTTCTTTGTATTTTTGTCATAGCCCTCTTTTGCTCCCCGTGGAAGAGGTTGCCTATTTATTAATAAAACCCGCTGTTCCACTCCGCATCTGAGTCCTCTTTTTGAGTCCCGGCCTGACAGTACACTTCGGCCAGTATGGACTCAGCGGAGAGAGAACAGCTCACGGCAGCCCTGCGAGCCCAGGAGGCCCGGCTCTCCCGTCAGGAGGAATTCCAGACCGCCCTGGCCTCCCAGATGGCGCTTCTATCCTCGCAACTCCAGGGTCTGCACGATCACCTAGTGCAGACGAAGGCAGCTCCTGAGCCTCCGGTAGTAGCGCCCACCAACCCTGTGAATCCCGTTCCATCGATGACGGTAGTGGGGGCAGCATGTAAGTTAGCTCCACCAGCCCGATTCTCTGGCGAACCGGGCTTATGCAAGACCTTCCTCATTGACTGTTCATTGCATTATGAGCTAAACCCCCAGGCTTTTCCCACTGACCGATCTAAGATTGCCTTTATGATTTCCCACCTGGCCGGGAGAGCCAAGGCTTGGGCTTCGGCAGAGTGGGCCCGAGACTCCCCGGTTTGCAGTTCTTTTTCGGAATTCGAACAGACTCTAGAGAAGATATTTGACCCTGTCACGACTAACCGGGAGAAGGCTCAGGAGCTGAGCGGGCTGAAACAGGGCAATAACTCAGTTTGTGACTATGCCATCCAGTTTCGCACCTTATCGGCGGGGATTGGTTGGAATATGACAGCCCTATACGACGTCTTTTTAAAGGGATTGGCAGCTCCGATCCAGGACCTCCTGGTTCCTCTGGATTTACCCACGGACCTCGACTCGCTCATCGCCCTCGCTATCCGGACGGATAACCGAGCCCGCCAGCTCAGGCAGCGACGCACTACGAGAACCCCGCCGATGGAAGGGTCCATACACCCACAGACACCAGGTTGGCCGGTAACCCGTCGATCATCACCAGAGCCACGTCACTTTCATCATCCAGAAGAAGACGGAGAACCCATGCAGCTGGGGAGAGCCCGACTATCGCCGAAGGAACGACGGAGACGGCTACAGGAGGGTCGCTGTTTCTACTGCGGGGAACCCGGCCATCTCGTCGCCACCTGCCCTGCCAAGAAGAACCTGGTGGTGAGAAACGTCAAGGGTGCAAGCACCCCACCACGTACTCTCACTACCGTCCAGGTAAAACACCACACCACCATTGAGCTTAACGCACTCATAGACTCGGGGGCGGACGAGAGCCTGATAGACGGGCGCTTTGCGGAACAACTGGGCCTCGAAATAGAACTTTTAGCTAAGCCCATCCGCGCTAAAGCTCTTAATGGACAGGACCTTTTCACCGTCACACACATCACAGCACCTCTCAGATTGATCATCAACAACCACCAGGAGAGCATTCGTCTGTATGTAGTCAAGTCACCCTCTCAGACTCTCATTTTAGGACAGCCATGGTTACACCGCCACAATCCCCACATAGATTGGAGATCAGGGGAGATCCTGAGGTGGGGAGCGGACTGTGCGAGGGTCTGTATGAAACTCCCATGGCAAGGAAAAGAGGTCACAGGCAATAGACAGATTTCTGCTAACTCCGTCACAGACCCCAATGACCCTGAGCCTGTTGCCAAGGATCCAGAAACGATCCTCCCACGTACATGTGTGGTTGGAGCTCTGACCTGGCAAATAGAAAATGAGGTTAAGCAGGCTAATGGTGAGGCTCCGTCACCTAGTGGGTGCCCAGAGAACCGTTTGTTTGTCCCGGCTTATATGCGCCCACAGGTGATCCATTGGGCCCACACCTCACTGCTTTCCTGCCATCCGGGAGTTAGAAGGACGATGTTCGCTATCTCCCGGAGGTTCTGGTGGCCCTCCATGGAGCCGGAGTTCCGGGAGTACGCAGAGGCATGTTCGGTCTGCGCCCTGAACAAGATGTCCTCCGGGTCACGCATGGGCCTGCTGCAGCCACTCCCCATTCCCTCCAGACCATGGTCCGACATCTCGGTGGACTTCGTCACGGGGCTTCCGGTCTCCCAAGGTAACACCACGGTCCTCACCGTGGTGGATAGATTCTCCAAGATGGCTAGATTCATTGCTTTGCCTAAACTGCCCTCCGCCAAAGAAACGGCGGAGATCATGATGAACAATATTTTCAAGGTTCACGGATTTCCCAAGGACATTGTGTCAGACCGGGGCCCCCAGTTCGTCTCCAGGTTCTGGAGGGAGTTCTGCCGACTCGTCGGAGCGAAAACCAGCCTGACCTCAGGTTATCACCCGGAGGCCAACGGCCAGACCGAACGCCTCAACCAACAACTGGAGACCGGCCTCCGGTGTCTGGTCTCTCAGAATCCCTCGACATGGAGCCAACACCTGGTCTGGGTCGAGTATGCCCACAACCTACTGCCCACCTCAGCCACAGGTATATCACCGTTTAAATGTGTATTTGGTTACCAACCTCCTGTGTTCCCAGACAATGAGCAGGAGGTGTCTGTTCCCTCCGCCCATGCCATGGTTCGCCGCTGCCACCGCATCTGGGCAGCTGCCAGGGAGGTTCTAATTCGCCAAGGGGACCGGGTCAAGAAAACTGCAGACCGCAAGAGGCGACCCGCCCCAACTTACCGGCCAGGCAAGAGAGTGTCGCTTCCCGCCAAGGAGAGCCCGAGGGTCCCAACCGCCGCCCCTCCACCGCCCCCAGAAGTGATAGACGGCGGTCCGGTCTACAAGGTCAAGCGGTTACTGGCAGTTCGCAAACGGGGCCAAGGAAAACAATATCTGGTGGACTGGGTAGGATATGGTCCGGAGGAGAGGCAGTGGGTCCCGGCGCGTTATATCCTAGACCCTACGCTCATCACAGACTTCCACAGGGACCACCCTGACCAGCCTGGGCCGTCAGGAGTCGGCCCTAGAGGGGGGGGTACTGTCACACCGCGGTGAGGTTTGTCTGGTCTTGTCACTTCCTGTTTTATTTTGAAAGTCTGACTCTCCTCTCGTTTCAGGTCACTTGCCCTTCCTCATGTGTCACCGGTCTGATTGTCTGCCCTGCCCTGATTGTTTCCACCTGGTTCCAATTACCTTGTGTATATATTGTCTGTGTCTCCCCTTGTCTTGTGCCGAAGTGTTTCGTCCCGTGCGTTCACCCAAGCCTTTCGAAGCATCTAGTCACAGTCCTTGTTGCCTTGCCTTGCCTGTTGTGCTGTCCTCTTCGGAGCGATTTTTCGTTGTAGTTTCATGCCTGTCGTGCTGTCCTCTTCGGAGCGAATTTTTGTTATAGTTTTCGTTACTCATAGTTCTTGTTGCCTTGCCTGTCGTGCTGTTCTCTTCGGAGTGATTTTTTGTTATAGTTTTCATAGCCTTAGTCTTGATAGCTAATTGTAGATTTTCAGCGTTTTTGCAGATAGTTTAGTTTCCCCCTAGTCATAGTCATAGTCTAGTCCCTTTATTGTATAGTGATTTATAGCCATAGATATTTCTCCCCCTAGTCATAGTCATAGTCTAGTCCTTTATTGTATAGTGATTTATAGCCATAGATATTTTCTTTGTATTTTTGTCATAGCCCTCTTTTGCTCCCCGTGGAAGAGGTTGCCTATTTATTAATAAAACCCGCTGTTCCACTCCGCATCTGAGTCCTCTTTTTGAGTCCCGGCCTGACAACTTGCCTGCGAGACTCAGTGCAATTCAATTTCCTTTCCGATCATGAGAGACATAGTCGTGATGGGGGAAAAGAGATGCCGATGAGAAATTGGGGTTTGAAATGGATTCCCCTGTGAGACAGATCCCTCCAAAAAATGGAGAAATTAGGTATGACAGGAGGAGGGAGGACAGGAGGAGATGGTGCAGAGAAACAGAGAGTGAGAATACATGGGAAAATTAGGTAGGTGGGATAGAATGGTGGATAATGGCAGGCTGAAAGAGGAAAAGATGGAATTCGGAAAGTGGAGAGGAAATGAACCAATGAAAATAAAAAAAGGTTAAAAGGCTGCTTTCACACTGCAGTAATGATAAGCGGTTGTGTGTGCGCGGTTTTGTGTGCGCGCGTGTGTGTGTGTGTGCGTGTATGCACATAGGAGCATTTGCACATGAAGGTGCAAGGTTAAAAGGATGGCAGAAGTGTCTCAAAATTGCTGTTTTGGGAAAGTGCTTGTTTGTAATAACCCAGCATGGGTGTGTGTATGATATGGGAAATAATGGGAAATGCTTGTCAGTGATGGCTCTGCCTTAAGAGTGTTAGGTCCCTGTGGACCGAAGCAGGGAGGCCAAATGACAAAGAGCAGGACGTTTTTAACCCCGTAACTGCTCGACTGTAACGGCGGACAGTAGAGACACACACACGGGCACACACAGAAAAAACCTCTGGTAAGGCCTAAAAAATCATCTTCTCTTGATGTCCGCAAAGGCACCAGCAGCTAATTGATTGGAATTCTGTCTATGATTGAAGAGTGTAGTATCAACAACTATTGGATGGATTGCCAGGCCATTTTTAGGATACTAACCAACAGAGGACGATAATGACTTCATCTCAGCTTTATACATGAGGCGTTGACACATGTGATATTGTAAGAACTACTGGATGGATAGACACAAGGTACAATATAAACATCAATGTCCACCAACTGCATGAGTATGATTCACTTAAGCCATCCCCTGAATTGTCCTCTAGTACATGTTTAAATCTGATGACATTACCATCCTCAGCTGTGTGTAGTGCTAATTGGAAAGTACCATTACTAATACTACTACAGTGCTACTACTACTACTAATAACTTCTTTAGTGTTAGCGATTACATTCACAAGGTCCTATGAGCATTGTATTTAAGGTGTCACTGCAACGCTACTAATAAATAACCACACAGAGAGAGCAGGTTCAGCATTGATGTTTTACTAGAAAAAGAAACCCAATGGAAAGAAAGAAACAAAGGAAGAAAGAAACAAGTGTTAAAGCCAGAGTGCTGACAGCCCAGCAGTCTGTTTTTCGCTGTCTCATGAAATCTTACGTGAGGAGGTGAAGAAATAAACCGTATAATGTTCCGTCTAACTGCTTGGTGTGTGTGTGATTGTGTGTGTGTGTGTGTGTGTGTGTGTGTGTGTGTGTGTGTGTGTGTGTGGTCTGGCGATAGCTAGATCAGCTTTAACTGTCTCTTCAGAAATGTATCCACTGTAGAAATGCATTATTTCTCGCATGGTGCTGCACCGATCCCCTGGGATGAGAGGAAGTGATTGGAAAACGTCTGTCTTGTTCTTTTTCAGCCCCGACAGGGTTGTTATAATCAGCTGTTTGGGATAGTTTTATATTCATGTGCTTGTGTGATGAGTTCTACTTGATGCACGGCCGAGGCACAATGACGTACTTCTATGGTTTGAACAAAAAAATGACTTTTTTTTTCCTTTCGTTATTTTTTTTTCTTTAAGAGATCAAGAACAGCGTTTATGAAATGTTAAAGGTTAGAACGTAAAAAAAGGTAAGCAATGTCCCGAATAAAGAAACTCAGATTGTCAGTTGGTCTCTGGAGTTATTTTGCAGTGTGTCAGGGCACGAAATGTCACCATGTGTCGTTGTTGTGATGCACATTGTACAGAGATGTTTGTCTTACAGTGGGGGGCGGTGGGGAATATGAAAACAGAGGGGAGGGGGAAAGACAAAACAACAGAACGTAGCAGATTTGAGAGGTGGGCAGAAGTCCTGTAGAAACGGTAGATTTAAAAAAAAAAAATACATAAAGAGGGCAAGGAAGAAAAAGGAGAGGTGAGCAGGGCAACAAACACATACTGTAGCATTCTGTATTACGACACTGTAGGTATCACAATCATGCGAAACTTGTATTCCAAACAAAAGACATGAAACAGCGCTAATAAAATGTGTAATTCTTCTTTTCTGATTGCTTCTCAGATATCGATATGAGGCACTGCGTCCCCTGGACGATCGCAGGCTGCCGTGTTTGAACATTTCTCTGGGATTGATTGCTCTTTCTGAACATGATTGATCCAATCATCTCCCCCTGCCCCCATAAAGAGAACAAAAAAAAAAAAAAAAAGTGCAAACCCCCTTCAGGTTCAACAGGTGTTGGGATTTCAATCTGTAGCCGATTTTTATCTGGATGAGAAGACGGATGACAAAAAAAGCGCTGAGGCAATACTGAATGCAACACAACAACGCTGCACTCCCTGAAATGTCAGACAGGATTGTTTCACCACAGAACAGTTGTCTCAGCGGCCGATCCTCTCTAGAGACCTGCATAAAGGTGTTTGCATTGTATCAGCTTCAGTGTTGAAGCCTGGGGACCTGCACCATAGCTTTTTGGGGGGGTTTAAAAACACCAGTAGACGAGCAGTGGATCCACTCACGGACACAACAGGGCGAAAACAGAATACTCTCATAGTGCTGGAGCGTTGACTCGGAGCCGACCCTGTGTATGCAACTGTGTGTGCGTGCATTTCTACCATACGTGTGTGTCTGTGTGAGTGCCAGATGGACATTCAGTGTTGAGTAGGATGCACAGAGACGGTGGCATAATAATACTCTTAAGTTATCAAAAACAGCCATATAACAGAATGTATGCCATGGCCTCTGACAATCAGTGATCAATGTTTTCTATAGCTCTCTATAGACGTATAGATATATATTTATTTGTATTATATATATAATATGTAGATTTATAAAAAAAAGATTTTTATCTTAATTACAAGTAGTGGCATTTTCTTTTATATTCATTATTGCAATGAATTGTTATCTAAGATGATTAAAAAAGACAGGTGAGTTCTGTTTTGCTACGCAGTTATTTACAACAGTTTTAAAAAGCAAGCTTTCTGATATGATACTTCTCCCTGGCCACTGGAAAAAGACTTAGGATCTCAAATGACCCCCAAACTGCCCATTAGTTTCGTTATGTGGAAAGAAATTGTAAAATTGTATGCAGGTCAAATGACGTTCCCAATGGTTTCAACCCTTTTGACTTCATAACTCTTAGAAAAAGAAAAAAAAAAGAAAGAAAAAGAAACCGTTCACTCGGCTGTAGGCAAACATGCAAGCTTTGATTCACATTTTCATTGCCAGGCTGCTTGGATTAAATATTCAAGAGGACCTGGAGGCTGAATATGTTTATACATTTGAAAAGCTTTATCCGAAATATTTAAAACATGATTTTTGCTTTGCTATTTTCCCCAATCGGTCTTCTGTAGGGTCCCGGTGTTCCAGTTGAGAAGCATTTCTTCAGGTGGCCATTTGAGATCTGCCCACATGTTTTTTCCTTTTTCTTTTCACCACTGAATATACAGCTCAAACCTCGACTTTGCCACTCGGCAAAAAAAGTAATCATCAGTTTGCTATTTAGCATTTCTACTGTCATGATGATGTTGTTGATGATGGACTTTGTTAATTACTACTACTATTTTTTTTTAATTCCTTTACAAACCCCTGTGTATTCTATGGCCGAGATGAGCCACACGTGTGTTCGAGGTTACTTCTGTTCTTGGCTGATTCTCTCGCTGGTTTGGGGCGAGAAATCGTTCTATATGCGTAGTAAGAAAGCGTTTTTCATTCAGTTTGAATAGTCCATGGCAAAGTAGAGGGTTTACATAGTCCGAACGTTCAAGCTTACAGTTTTCTGGTCTTCTAATGGTGATTTACCTGGCACTCTTTGCAGGGAAGTTAAGATGACGATGACCAAGATGATGATGATGATGATGATGGTGAAAACAATGTTTGTCTTAATAAGGCGTTGTCAAGGGGGCGTGGCTTATTAGGCCGACGTTGTCCAATGAAGACAGAGCAGGAACAGAGTTGTTTGGTTGTCTCTTTTTTTGTTTTTGTTGCCATCATCCTTATCACTATCATCATCATGATCAATTTCGTGGTCGTTTTTTCACAGCTCGTATTTCATCTCATGTAAGTCTGTGCTGGCTTTCCTATCAGTCTGTCGATACCAGGACGGTGTCCTCCCAGAAAAGAAAAAAAAGAAAAAGGAAAAAAAAAAGGAAAATAAATGCTGCAGGCAAACGTGAAGTCGTATCGTCCGTTGATTTTTTTTTTTTTTTTTTCTCATCGTTCACTCCACAGTTGCATTTCGCTTGTCTCTTGTAAAATAAGTCAGTGGCAGCAGGAAAGTGAGATGATGATGCGTCGTGTGTGTGTGTGTGTGTGTGTGTGTATTCAAGTGTGTAAAAATGTGTCTGAGTTCTGATTTATGTAAATGTGTATTGTAAATGTGTGTCTGTAACTATATGCATGTGTGTGTGTGTGTGTAATTGTAAGCACATGTTCTTGTCCCAGTCTGTATGTGTGTGTGTGTGTCGTTAAGGCACGGCAGGTGTTTTTGGTTTTCAGGGCAGTCCAGAGGAGACCACTGCAAGGCCGGGGTGTCGGAGGGAGGCGTGGCCAGCATGCACGGCTTTGGGGCAGTCTGGCGTCAGGACGCGGCCATTCTCCCCCACACTTCCTGTGATGGACACACGGGCCTTGTTTCGCATGGCTTCAGAAAAAGACAGCTGTACGAGGAGAGACGGGACAAAGAGAGAGGAGGAACAGGGAGGAGACAGCAGAGTGGAGATTTGGTGTGAATAAGAATCATTTCATGTGCACAGAAGCTGTAAGATGCATAAAAGACACACACACACACGCTTCCACACACACACACACACACACACACACACACACACGCACGCACGCACACACAGACATGCACAAAACACCCTTATACATGCATGTGCCTGTACACATACACTAACAATTATAAAGGTCTGAAGGTGCAATCACACATGTAGTTGGAACAATATTGTTTTTAAATTGTCTGTTTAGGTCATTTTACCTAATTATAAGCACAGTGATATTGAAACAGTTTTAACATTAAATTAATTGATAGCATTTTGATAATTGGTTTATCATTTAAGTCACTCAAGCAGTAATAGAAAACACTCCTGTTTTATTTTCTTAAGGAGATTTAATGGCTTTTCTCTATTTTAAAAGTAAGTAAAGTATTAAAGTACTATTTGAATATGTTACATTGGCTTTTCAATATTTCTTGTACCTTAAATTTTGTATAAAGACAAAAAGATCTGCAAATTAATACATGATGAAATCTATAATTGGTTTACAGGTAGGGCGGAGCATTCTTGGAGGAGTTTAAACACAGCATCTCGGGAAAAAAAAAATGGATGGAGGTTCTTGAGTCCTCCTTCCCATCCCACATGATATATTTTTTCTATACATATCAGAGCATTTAATTAATTGGTTGCAATCTTGGTGTGAAGTGAATTTTAAGCAATATGTTAAAAATGCTCCGGAAAAACACAATATACCCCACCTTTAAGACTTGAAGCAAATAAATCTGTAACATGAACCTGTGAGTAAGTCACAAGTAAGATTTTTTTTCTCTGGATGCTTATCTTTCATAAAGGTTTGAAAGGCATTCCTATCTCCGTCCAAACCAAGGAGAAATACTGTAGAGTTTGATCGGTTCAAACAGGCGTGGTGTGAATGCACTTCAAACTACACATTCAAAATCGCAGTACAACACAATCAACAGTATCAATGTGCAAATGCTTACACCGTCCTAAAGGCAAAAATAATGGTAAAAGCAGGCCACAAAGACAAACATGTACAAAGTGGACGAGAAGATTTGGGTAGTAGACATCTGCATTTCATAGGTGACCATGCAATTTTTTTTGGAGTGGGTGAGTGTTTAGGTTATCAAACAACATTTAGGGGGGAATTTTAAAAGGATAGGGTTTTGGAAGGTGGAGACTTTGGAAAAAGACAAAAGGAAAACATAAAGGAGTGATTTGGCTTTCAAGGTTTCAGATTTATAGAGAGGGAGTATACTGCTCAGAGTCGGGTGACACTTCACAGGGATCGGCTACTCCGTGATGTTCCAGTAAAGTCTGTGTTGCTACTGTCACATAAAACATCTGACACTCAACGCTTTCAGAGTGGCCCCTGTGCATTTTTCTATAAGAGTTGAATGTGCTGTAATGTTGAAAATAGAATAAATTCACCTCAATTACGCTGCACTTAATTGAGGTGAATATAACTGCAGAAATAATTTCCTATCCAAAGAAAGTGACCTTTGTAAATCATGCAAGGAATGGAAATGTTTGATACTATGATTTGTCAGGATGCAGATGCTAATTAAAGTAAATTAAACTGGTCTTCATACTGTAGATGAAAGTTACATACCACCTAACGTCACACTGTTTTCACAAACAGTGTTATTATACTGTTATTATACTGTTATTACACTACTGAAAACTAGGGCAGCAGTTACAGATATATTAAAAATAAAGAGAAAACATGAAATAGACCACTCTAATCAATGTATAGTATCCGGGTGAATTTCAGGACAGATAAAAGCCAAGACAAGTATGGCTCCCGTCCAGAGAGATTTCAGAGCAGCCTCCGGTCACTGATGGAACGCTGCTAACATCAGTGCTATTGCTTTTGAGAGAAGTCCAAGATAGTCTTCCCTCAAAAGAGTTTAACTGTGGTAAACGTTACACCTCATTTAAAGCTGGCACCATTACCTGATAACCAGATGTGAACAGATAATCAATGACTTTTATTGGACCACATGTCCTTTTTTTTCTTCTGAATATTGGAGACCAATTGATCCTGCTAAATATCTGAAGGTGCTGATTGGACTTCACAACTATAAAGTCAGTCTATATTTCCTTTCACTTCAGTAAATTGCTCTTTTGCTTCAATAAAGGTGAGCTTTTACAACATCAGTGAGCAGCCGTCCTGTATGAAGTGTCGAGCTGTAACTGGGCTGTTTTCAAGTTGTCGGGGCTGTCATAAGTCAAAGTGCTTGTTTGGACCATCTACAGCAGGGATGCAACAACTCCAGTTTATGAACAACACATAAAAAGTGGATGAGGAACAGTGCTGTCTATAAGCCACCAGAGCAAACTAACTCCAGCTAATATGTGCACAAGATGGTTATCACTTGTGTACCCTGTGTTATTGGTAAATTTATCTTTTAGAGTAAATACTTTTAGTCCTGCTTGACTTACATTTAAAATAGAATTTGTTTGATTTGCTAATGTGGTCAGGGCTAAGGAATAAAAATAGATAACACTTATATAAGGGATTCAGAGCATGTTATAAATAAATCACTGATTCATTGTGAAGGTGGAAGAAAAAAAACATTTTAAAAAATTCAATTTGATGCTGGTTGACTAGTCTCTATAAACAGTAAAGCAATTAAACATGGCTACTGGGAATAAATAAATCATTCTGCTATTTAATTTGCTCCCTAATTAACTCCTGTATACCCTTAACGTGTTATCTGAGGTAATAAGATTAAATCAGTATTTCAAGGGAATGTTTGCTCAAAACTAAAAAAAAAACGGGGCTCATCAGTTTGAAATGGCTCAGTGGGAACTGACCTTAAGGACAAAACTGGGTTTTTTCATTCCTACATTGCAAGTTACTTCACACCTCTGTTTCTCTGGCGTCATGGAGGTGCTAGCGTTTTTATTGTGAAGTCTAATTATGACCAGACATCCGCTGACATCAAGATTATCTTACAACATTATCTTAAGTGAGCAGAGTGTTTTTCTCCCTATGATGTCTATCAAATCATCGCTGGAAACATTTTAATCAGACCCAAAGTGATGAAAACCAGTGTCCACGCTGACTAATTAAATTGTAGCTGCAAGCAATCACATTTTAATGAGAAACACTATATAGCACACTTTTGCTTTCAGCATGGTGAAGTAGACTGTCTCCACAACTTTTAAATAACTGTACTAAATATTGAAGCATTAGAAGAAATCAAAGCATTGAGATTCAGAATAAGTATTAAAGAAGCTGAAACTTTCAATAATATATACCGATGATAGAACTCGTATGAGGAAGGCCCTTTACCTCAAAGTTTAAAGATGGCTTTATTAAAAGGCCAACATGCAGTTTATGTGTACACTAGAGCTAAAATTGTAAAATCGATGAGTCAACAGAAAAGTATTAAATAGCTAGTTTGTTTAAGCAAAAATTGTGAACTTGCCCCGATTTCAGCTCTTCAGATTTAAGGATTTGTTGCCTTTCTTAGTCCTTTTTTCCCATTTGTTTGTACATCCTATGAACCAAAGAAATCATAAACAGCTCAGGGCGATGGAGTTTTGCATCCCTGCTTAATCAATGTTTAATCAATTGGCTAAAATTGCAATGCAGGTGCCTAGTCAGGACATCAGCCATGAGCATCACCATCACTGTCATCATCAACATCATCGTCATCATCATCATCTTCATCATCACCATCATCGTCATCATGTGCAGCCAAAGACGATGGAACCAAATGTGTAGTCACACAAATCTAACCCCAATCTAAAAAAAAAAGAAAAAAAAGCTCCAAAATCTAAGAAAATATTGAGGCCAATGATAAAAAAAGATAAAAAAAAAATAAGCTTTCACAAGACATGAAAAGCTACATTGGTTCCACAATGCTTGACCACATCCTCATGACCACATGAAGAACAACACGGTATGCGCGGGGCTGCGGTGGCAGCCTCTACATTGACAATACAATAATCTACAGCACCATCACCATGATAAACACCACCATTACCCCACCTACATGGGAGCCTCTAAGTCCTACCCCTATATCTTGACCCCCTCGGAGCCGTACACGTTGTACCCCTCCCTATAAGTGGCTAGATTCTGGGTGCTGGGGGAGGGGCTGGGGCAGTGGGGGGGGCTAAGGTCCACCTTCATGCGCTTGGCTTCGGCACGCGACTTGTAGCAGAACTCGACCAGGGCCACCAGCATGGCCAGGCCCAGGCCGCCCACCAGGATGTAGAAGACCCCGGCGACGTTGGACAGGCTCAGAGCCTGGGACGACTTGTCCTGAGGAGCAGGGGGGGGGGGACAGATTTGGGGAAAAAGGAGGAGTTGGAGGATGGGTGAAGAAACAAAGGGGGGGGGGAAATAGGAAAAATGATGGATGAAGTAGATGGCGTGATCAGGAATGGAAAGGAAGATGGGATACAAGGTGAAAAAGGAAATAACAGTAGGGAAGAGAAAATGAAGGAGGGGTAAGGGGTTAGTTGGAGAGTATGGGTGGAGAAAAAGCAGACAGAAAATAGGGTACAGAGGGTTAGACAGAGAAGTGGAGATCATTCATTAAAACATATTCAGATATATATTTGATACTGAAAAGGTCACATTCTGTTAGCACTTAATGATTATCATTATATTCTACTTCTACAACTACCACAACAGCTACTACATATACACAGATATACAGGCAGTACTACTACAAAACACAATTCTACTGTTACATGATATCAGTAATATCTAATTTAATAAGTTAAAAATCTATATATCTTTTTCATTCAATAAATCAAAGAGCAAGCTTTAATCTGAGCGGTGATGACATTTCCCTGCCGTTTTAATGAGGTTGAAATGCTCCAGCAGCCTATTCTCAACATCTTGATCAACTCCCATGCTCTACATGGTCTGACAACTTCTTTTCTACTCTGAAATATAACTAATAGATGTTTTAACTGGGGAGATGAAGGGTATAATTTAGCTGTGGCACTGAAATAGCAAATGATAATTAAAAAAAAAAAAAAAAAAAAAAAAATCGGTAATTCTTTATCTCACAGGTCCGTAGTTTCCCAATCATTTTAGGAGGAAATGTGTGGAAAAATGTATGTAATTATGTGCTATTAAAATTGAGCATCATTGATTTCTGGAACAAAGTAGTTAAAGTATTCATTCATTACTGGGAACTTTTATTCTCCGTACATATTAACTTGTTTTCTCATCACTTGCATCTTTGGCTGACTCTAGTTACACTCAATAATAAACACTACCCTATATTTTACCTATAATTACTAAAAAATGATGTTTTCTCCAGGGAAGCTTCTAGGAATTCATTAGAAAATGATGGACCTGTAAAATGAAGTATCACCAAGAAAGTCTAAAATTATGAATAAGTACGTAGTCCTGATTAAATCTCAAACATGAAAAGCAAGTTCCTAACAAGATGCACTAATGCTAATGAGGCAGTGCTGTTCTCATCTGGTGGCTGAGTTTCAGGATAACAAAAAAAAAACAGCTACTGCATGAGTTCAAAGGAAAAACATGAAAGTGACAACTGTCTGATGATAATCCAAGTTCATGTTATCTCTCTAATGGCTAACTGTAATGGAGATGGGACTGCCACAGATTGCTACAGAAACTGAACAAGAATTGGAGTTAAATCCTGATGCATCTTTAGGTAAATGTGGTCCACCGTCAAAATAGAAATAGGAAAAAAATGCAATGAGGAAGTTACTTCAAATGCACAGTTGAGTTTAAGGTGGAGCACGTTCAAGATGTTGTTTGTTTCAGTGTAATTGGAGGTATTTAAAAGGCTATTGCTAAAACAGTAGTTGCAGTAATCTGGAGCGTATTCAGGATGAGAGATTTCAGGCTAGCGTTCTGTGGGCCGTGGCAGCGTGAGACTGACCTTACTTCCAGAGTCCTTGGGTCCACACTCTCCCTTGTCATACCACCATTTGTTTTTCAGTTTGTCTAAGACGCCTGCTTCGCTCAGTTTCAAAACTGCAAGGTTTACCGGGGTTCTTTGCGTGTAAAAATAACATAAATAACATCATAGGTCATGTTATTTTATGTTATTAGGGTATTTCACATTTGCATTTGCACAGCTCAGTCACATAGAAAAAAAGTACTTTCTGTTCAGATTGAGTGACCTAGCGTGGATCCCACTGAGTACATGTGTGTACGCTCGTTGAGGAGGGGCTGGGGGGATGCGAGGAGCTAAGGCGAGCTACAGACATATGAGTGGGACCCACCTTTGTCACTGCAGGTAACACACCCATTCTGCCCCAGCTGAACCTTCACCAAACCAGAGGCAGGTACTGTTAAGCCAGGACTACTGACGCTGGGCCAGCGCTGTGCTATGGCTGGGAGAGAGCAGGCTGCAGACGTTGAGCTGAGGATTTAATTCTTCAGCTTCTCCCTTGTTACACATGCAAACTTTAGCTTTCCATTCAACGGTTGTTTTAAAACTAATTCCTGAATACTGAGTCGATTCCTTCAAATTTTGCAAGAAGCTGGAAGCTTTACTGCACCTCTGAATTTATGGACTAGAAATGTGCTGAATATAGTATCTAAATGCCTGTAAATGAACATGAGATGTGGGAAACTTCATCCCCTAATTGCATTCTGCTTCTATCAATTATTGATCCTCCCCCCCTGCCAGGTCGACCTGAGCCTAAAGGAATCTGAGAGCTACAATTTCATACGGGTCCCTTTCTCCATTAAGCGTTTTAAAACCCGTTTCAACTGCCATGTACTTGATGAATGGGTTTTCAGTTGAGGAAGTGATAAGGGTCACTGTGGCATCTGCATCTCCATCTTCTCCTCCCTCTCCCCAGAGCTGCCACTAGGGGGTGAATATTCCTGCCTTGACAGTAATTGCTCTCGTTCTCTTTTTTTGCCTCTATCCATCACCGAGTCCTCTTCCCGTCACCTCACACTCTGAGAGACGGGACCAGATCAGTGCCGAATATATTTGAACACGTTTTTTATGAGGTGTGCATGATTTCTCTTGGCAGGCACTCACCCACAATGAATTGCTCTGCATGATATTAAAAAAAAATCACCTTTATTGTTCAGATCATTCCAAATGAAATTATTTGATATGTAAATCTTTACATGCATTTTAAAGGATTTTGGTTATATTTTGGGCCTCCAAATAGTACAACCGAATGATTTCTTTAAAAAATAAGTGACATTTTTCTTTTCCTTTTCTCTCAACAAGCTCAAGTGTTGTACCTTTGTCTCTAGGTCTGAACCTTTTATGTAAAAAGGGACACACTGCTGACAACAGATGCAACATTGCGCTGATGTTTGAAGTCGCAGGGCGTCTCAGGAGATTTCAGGGTGTCACTTTTGCCCTCCCTGTTCACTCCCTGACTCTTTGCCAGGGCAGATGCATGCATTACACTCTGGGACAGGGGCCTTCACGAGCTTTCGCGGCCGGTGAAAGGCCCCCGTCCCCTAGTGGTGGGTGGGCAGACAGAGAGGGCTAACCTTGGAATCCCCTCCCCCGCTGCCACATTCTCCTTTGTCATACCACCACTTGTTTTTCAATTTGTCCAACAGGCCCTGCTCGTTGAGCTTTAGCACGGCCAGGTTGACCGCATTTCTTAAAGTAAAAAAGGGGAGGGGGGGGGACAGATAAGATAGTTTGGTCAGAGCAGAGGATGGAGGGACAGACAGACAAGATGAATGTGGACCACAAGCAGGAGGGAGAGGGGGAGGGGAGTAAGGAGCAACAGGAGCAAAGGGAGGAGAAATCAGAAGGGAAGAGGGCGTACAGTGGGTTAGTGGGGAGGGATGCACCTGAGACAACGCTCTCTTTTACTTTTTCTCTTTGACCTTCTTTCTACATTGAAATTATTTCTGTTTATTTCACTTTTTCTGTCTTTGTATGAAAGACTAAGTGCATCCTTTGATGATTTACCATCTGTTTGCAATGAAGCAGAAATTGTGATGTATGCCGATGACACTGTTTTATACACCCAGGGGAAAATATAAGTTAACAAAGGATTTGAAAAAATGTTGCTTAATGGTTAAATGACTCCTGTCTTACTTTAAATATAGAAAAAAATGTAACCATGTATTTTTTGTGCATAAACACACAACAATTTTAAAATGTGGATGAATTCCATCATCTGGGTGTCACACTCCAAGTCTTACTTTTAAAACTAATATTTAAAAAACTGGTCAACATGCTTTCGAATGAAAAGTATTTCTCTTACAGCTGAGTCATTTGACACCTATTTAAAAACTGATGCTTTCATCCGTCATGACAAACTGGTCTCAGCCAAGAAAAAACGTTAAAACCAACTGAATCATCCTATACAATTGCTGTTTGTCTAACATTCAACAACATTCATAATGCTGCGCCCCCCCTATTCAGAGACTTTGTTACACCCACAGCTCATAAACAACAAAACGAGCCACTAGGTTGACAAAGAAAAAAAACCTCTCTCCTGCTTAACAAGACAATGGATACGTACACAGAAACCTGCACAGTCATAGACGAGTGTCAGTGTGAGGAAGGAGGATTGTGGGGGATGTGGGATTATTGTATTTGTTTATGATTGGTTCTAAACTTGCAATAAGAATATTTTGCACACTTTTAACATCATTTTCTATTCTATATATTTGATGTTATTAATATGTGATTGTTTTACTTATCTACCAAGGGACTGTAAGTGGACAATAGCAACCTTTTCCAGAACTTGTGCAATAGGTTAATATTTAGTGTAAACTGTACCTGTTCAAATAACTACATTTCAAATTCATTTTAATGTTTTATTGTATGTTTCTTCTGCCACTTTCTTGGCTGATCTAACAGAGAATGGTCCACAGTGAGTGTCAGATTGCTGATATCATGTGCGTTAACCAGGTCTCTGCAGCATGCTGATGATGCTGCTGCTGCTCCCCTACTAGTCTCAACATGTGTGTGTGTATGTGTGTGTGTGTGTGTATGTGTGGGCGGCTACAGTTTCCTACAGGCCTCCTGCTCACACCCCTGAAGGGACTGACCTCCAAACAAATCTCAGGGACACAGGGCTAAATATCAAACATTCATGCTGTGTGTGCACATGTACTCAGCAACTCACTCTGTATATCTGGAGGAGCTGGAACTGAGTTCAGCTGCTGTGGGGGAAGTGCTTTATAAATGTGGGGTATGGACCAAATCTGTTTTTGCAGATTTTAGCGGATTTACTCCAAATAGAGTATGCCTCACACTATAGTAGTTATAGTTTACTTTGTAATAAAAGTAAACATTTAGGGATTTGCAACCCACTTAAGATGGGTAGATTATTATAGTTTAAGCAGTTATATCCATTGCCTCAAATGATCTAATGTTTTAAACATTATTATGAAAAAAATATTTACTATATGTGTATAGTTTCTCTCTACTCGGCTGCTAAACATAATCCTTTTTCATGATGCCCAGGTTCGCTTCATCGCCTTTTAGTATTGATTTTTCAGCAGCATACTGCATCTTAGGTGATGCAATTTAGGTTTAAATTGTCAGAGCTTAGATATTAGTGTTCTATCCGTGATTTCCAATGTCTTACTATGCAACGATAACATAACATGACAGAATAATAAAGAAGACAAAGTGGTCATTGTGCTGGATTACACCGTGAATTGATTTTGGTACTGAAAACAATGGCCTTCCTCGGAATTACAAAAAGTACATTGCATTTAAACCGCAGGCTTTAGAAACTGATTGGCAAGGTGGCAGTATTGTAAAATATTGGTAATATAGAAATTGAAGCTAAAAACATGCAAAAGAATGACCTTTACATCGCTTATATAGTTTATATCTTGCATTTGACGTCTCTGTATGTGCTGCACATACTACGGGTTGACATTAAAGCCCGACTTGACTCAACAAGATGGTGGAAGCCGAATGATTTTATCAATTTATTCACAGCGTGTTCCTTCGGAAATGTGTTCCGTCCTGTCTCCCTTTCTGCTGCCGCCACCTTCCGCCGAACACTCTTTTGTTTGCGAGACGCCGTAATCAGCTGCGCTAATCTCAACAGAAAGGTCAGTGCAGTCGGTGTCTGCCTGTTTGTTAGTCTGCCCCCCTGTTTATCGGAGCATCCCATCTCCTCCTGGAGTGCGGTGCTACAGTAGAAACTGGCATGTGAGCGGAAGGTTGCTGTTTCAGGGCCACGTAGGAACATTAAAGTAGGATGCTGCTAATTGTGATGTGCCACTGAACAAGGGCTAACGTGGAAATGTGATCTGATGTGAAGTCATTATTTTTTTTTGCAGTTTTTATTGAGGGGGGGGGGGGGGGGGGCGTTCTGCAGGTTTTTAAAAGCGGGTAGAAAAACATAGTCAAGAGATTGAGAGAAAGACAGTGTTCTCTGGGGTGATCTAATCTGCAAGCCATGGGTAATCACATAAACACAAGAGGTATGGATGAAAACAGTTCAAACATGTCTTTGCGAGTCATAATAAGAACAAGTCACGTATCAAGATCCACATCAAAAAGCGGCTACACTTCAGAAATCAAACATGGCTAACATTCATCCGAATCATTCTCCGCATCAACACCATCAAGGCAATGAAGGCTGTAATTAGTGCAGCGGGAGGAGGGGCAGGCTCAGCTGACGGGCACACTCCCAGCCACATGGGTGCACCTGGTGAATCTGGTTTCCGCTGATTGAGAGAAGCCAGAGACAGCCGTGCATAGGCCCAGGAATGAGGGTTTTTGGGAGGGGGGGTAGGTAAGGTGGGTAGGGGAAGGGGTAAGGCGTAAAAATGGACCTATCCACCAGCTGTCTGTCACTTCTCCCTCATCAATGGAAAAACCTCTGTGTGAAGGGTAAGGGTCGAACGCTAATGTGACTGGGGGCTCGTTTGCACCACACACACAGGGGAAAGTTATAGGACAGGACGTGAGCCAGCGAGCTGTTTGAGATCTGGAACGCTGACGGAGAGCGATGGAGGGACGGAAGAGAAAGCAAGTGATCCGGAGCTTCTCTGGATTTATTATTTTCCCTCAGCAGATACTTGTCACATTGCCAAGAAGCGTTTCGAACAAGCCGGCTAAACACATGTCTGCTGAGGGAAAAATAACAACAAACAAACCAAATTTAGGGCTCGAATTCAGTCGCTTCCTAATTCATTCCCTCCATCCTGTTCTCTCTTCATTAATCATTTAATAATCTTTACGCACACGCTGCCCTGCATCTTTTTTTGTACTGCTTCTTACTATTTGGGTTTAAATTTGGCATTGTCCAGTTACCAACCAAGATTGAAGATTTGACAATTCAAAGGATTATTTCCTTATTAATTTGTGATTGGATTTTTGGTGTGGGATCCCATGTTAGATTTACTTTCTAGTCCCCCCATTGGTCAGGCCCCTCTACTTCCTCTTTCTCACTTCTTTAGTTTCCTGTCCATCTATAAATTCCCCCTCGTGGCTCTGGATGCAGTGGCAGCAGCCTGAGGTTCTGCCCCTCCTCATGGTCAGTTAATAAATCACTTTCATCATAGTAAACATTATCATCATCATCATCATCAATATTCTCACCAACATGGCTACCATTACTGAGGATGAACAAAGGAACAAAGACAAGGGACAGCAGACAAATGGACAGAGTTACCTGTGTGGTGGCCCTGTGGAGAGACAAAGTGATTGAAAGAGCAACAGGGAAGGAAGGAGGGACGCGGACATGGAGGGGACGGACGGATGCGTGTGTGACGGGACAGAGCGATGGGACTAACAGGCCCTACGTTATCAGAGAGATGGCAGAAGCGTGTGAGGACAAGTAGAGCAGAGAGACAGACAGAATGACAAGAATTAAGAAGTACGGTGAAATACAATCCACACAACGAACACATTTGTTCATATCGCTGCTGTTGGGTGAAAACCTCAGACTCTTTCTTTACATTTTGGGATTAAACGGTAAATGAACAAACTGCACTTGTTCTTCTGAAAAACAGTCAACATCTATTGAGCAGGAGGGGGAGAAAAAGGGTTGTCAATTGTGTGTCTAAATTCATTTTTTTCCCCATGGGGGTTAGGAATGTTTTCACCTGACAGCAGTGACGGGTTAATCGAGGTGTTGCATAAAAGGCACAGCAGGGTAGGTGGAATATCGCAGCAATAGTACAGTACCAGCGCCGGCACTGTTTCCTATTGTTACACTATTCCACCCACCTTAACTGTGAGCCTTTTGGTGTGGCAATCCCATATCCTTTGGAGTCCAGGTTCCCGCCGACTTTCATGGTGTCGCACGGCTTGCGCTGCTCCGTGTACTCGTTCATGGTGGACTCCAGCAGGAAGGCGTACTTCCCCTTGGACTTGCGCACCCTCGCCACGCCCTCCGCGGTGGTTTTGGTGAAGACCGTCGGCTCGGCAGACTTCATGTATGACCACATCTTCTCGTACACGGCTATTTTGGACCTCTGGGGTGGAGGGAGGGGGCAAGAGGAGAGAGCAGAGGTTATAGAGTTCCGTCGCGCTAATACACGACGCCAGATTTTCTCACAGATGACGGTTTCATAGTTGGGTGAGGAAAACACTTCCAAGGGAGGAGACACAGTGTAGAGCAAGGCACAGGTTATTTCACTTGGAAAATTGAAAGATGACTTGCACTCCTAAATAGTTATTTATAGTACATTTTTGAAGAACAGCATTGCATGACTTATAAGAGTATGTTTATAGGCCATTTGCAATTTGATGTAACCTCAGGAGGTAACATTTCGCAGTCCCTGCAAAACAGGATTTAGGCAGTTTCGCTAAACTGTCACTGAAGTTAAGCACTCTTGTTTTAATTGAGTGTTATTTCATTCCATTAACAAATAACACAGAAATAATTTTTGCTTTGCAATTTCGTTTGACATCGAGGACCAACGAGGTAGGGTGCAGCAAGAAGATGCTGAAACACAAAGCGACTTTGTTGACAAGTGTGGATCCAACATGGCAGCAGATGGTAATTCACCTCTTGATGCAGCCTTAGAAAGTTTTCTAAGTAACCACAAGTTTATTTTGTAAAATGAGAAACCTTTCGCGCTAAACTATTTCCTTACCAAGAAGCTATTTACATATGTCATTGGGTTTGTTTGCTATGACTGGCTATAATGTACAGATGTTTTTGACAGACATTCATAGAGCCCAATAAACAGCTCTAGGCTTTCATAAACCACGCCTCTAATACGAACACATGAATGGATGGATCCCATCCCTAACAATGAAATTATCTTTCTGACATATTCCCATCAATGTATTTTGATGCACTAACTTCATCAAATTCACAAAAAACATATAAGCTTGCTTAAATAGCTTCTTGAAAAAATGTGCTTGCATTGAATAGGAAACATCTTCATCAAATAGCTTCCATCATATTACATATTTCCCAAATGGATTAAATTACTTTCTCTTTCTATCTTTTTTTTTTGTTTCGTTGCCTGACTTGATACCTCTATTTCCTACTCCTAGTACAGCCATGTGTATCGTAGCCTATATGACCATATTCTGATGAAATATGCTTTGCATCTTGTTCATTGGTTGACGTTTATATGGAAACAACTTATGTAGTCAAAGCCTGACTCCATCTGCATGTTTCTTCATTATCTGAATACTAATGTGTATTCATCTTTAACTGGAAATAGTCCCCAATCCATTGACCTTTTACTGTACACTATATATTTGTGACTCCCTCACAGTAGGGACGTTTTGAGAGACAGACTAATACATTGTTTGCTTTTGTCAGGAGATTTGTTGGTAATGAGAAAAATATACAACAATGAAAACTACTTAAGATTCTTATGTTACTGTTGACACATGCGAGCTGTGCGTCTCCATCCACATCAGCATTTAGATCTCAGAGATGCCTGAAGTGCAGCTTCTAATCACAGATTTGATTATTCAAATGAATGTGAGACAAATGGGATGAATCTGGGATGTAAATATGAGAACGGAAGAGATGGAAATCATGTGCTCTATTTATTGCTATATTATGTTTCCACAATAATACTCATTGCCACTGATTGGATAGACACAAAAAGTGTTTTTTTTTTTTTTTGGTTCTACAACAGAAACGAGCTGAAGCGGCGCTTGTCGAGAAATGTATGAGGATGATTTTTATGTGTTTTTACTGCATTATATTTATTGCCTCAGTTCTTGCTGATTTATAGCAAACTGCTGAGGCTGATTTTCACTCTTATAGACCTTGAATAAAATTACACTGCTGATGGTTTGTCTTCCATCTTCCATTTGATCCTCCGGCATAATGACATTCATAACCACATTTTAACAGTACGGCTCCCTTGACAAGTCAAGCATCAATCTTTTCTTTAAATGAGTTTCTGACTGGAATATTGGCATAAAGATCCAGTTTCGCCGTTATGACGTAGTTACCTGCTTTAACAGAAAAGGCTTCGAGAAGACATCTGTCTGCTATGATTTACCAGATTGTGTTGTATACTAAAAATATTATATATATATATATATATAATTTGTAAAGCAGTGTTACAAAGCGTTCCACAAAAAGAAAAGAAAATCAAGGCAAATACAAGTAAAGTAGAGCTTATTTCATATATTTCCAAACGCTTTTACAAAGAAAAAACATGTTTAAGAAGAGATTTAAAAGAAGCTAGTGGATTATTGTGCCTGAATAGGATAGATGGAGGGCTCCATAGTGTGGGAGCTGTAATAGAAAATGCCCGATCACCCATAGCCACCAACCGTGACCTGGGAGTTTTATTTCCCAGTTTTAAACAACGCAATTTGGTCAAAGATGGATAGGCACCGATCGTTAAATCAATTTAACAGAGCATCTGGATTGAGGGAAAAAAAGTGCAATTAAAGGATGATACATTAAAATCATTGCAGAATTTAGCCCAGAACATGGCTGACAGTGTCAAAATGTGTAGTAGGTCGGTCAGTTTAAAAACAGCTGCTTTATGGCCGACGAAACAGGAACCAAGCTGAGAGAAGCAAATCTAAAGTGCGACCTTTAGAGTGTGTGACTATAGGTTAAAAGAGTTTGTAAGGACTAAACAATGAGAAGTGAGGGAATGGGAGCAGTCCTAGATAAATGAAGATGCAGAATATAATGATGTCAGTGATCAAGAAAACTTAGCTCTTTAAAGGAAATAAAATAACCTAACTTTTAAAACATAGCGAGACCACCTACTCTTTAATAAGGGAGGGAATGTGAGAGTAAGCTAAATCAGGCAGAAAGGCTTCAGTAATAAGAAAAAAAAGGAATATTACATTCCCTACATACTGTATGTTAATCCATGTATGTGCATATAGACTTTGCACCAATCAATATATGTGTGTGTGTTTGAATCAGTGTGCTTTTACGTGTGCATGAGTGTGTGTGTGTGTGTGTGTGTGTGTGCATGCGTGTGTGTACTCAAGAGTGAAAATAACAAGCAGAGGAGTCAAACTGTCATCCTCCACAAGCGTGCTGGTCCTTTCTTCTCTTTCTCTCCCGGTGATAAAGTGTTATTCTGTCACTCTATAAGCGACAAGCCACAGCCTTCTGTGTGTGTGTGTGTGTGTGTGTGTGTGTGTGTGTGTTGCTAGTGCGTGACGGACACATATCCCATAATAATGTCACTCACATCCAGACCCCTCCTCTCTCCATTCTACCCTTTCTCTTTCTCCCTCCCTTTCTCCAATCTTTCCCATTTTATTTCTCCCTCTGTCTGCCAGTCTATGATAGATTTAAAAAAACACAACACCCCCAGCCCTCTATCATCTTTAAGCTTAATCCATCCATCCATATATTTTTTAAAAACATTTTTCTATCTACCAATTTCTCTGTGTGGACGCTCTAAAAAAGTGTGTGCTTATGTGTGTGTGAGGCCTTGGAGGGATGGATGTGTGACAATATGGTGAGCTGCCTCTTTCCAGGTTCTTTAACAATGAGCGAGGCTGTGAAGGAGGAAATGGATGCCGGTAGTCACCTTCAGGCATCCTCACTATGGCAAGTATCTACATATATACCACACACACACACACACACGCACACACACACACACAAACACACACGCACACACAGGTGTGCCACAGTAACACAAAACGTGCAACGTATAGACACATACATATGTGGCTGAATATGCATACGGTCATGCCTACACACACACACACACACACATAGATACACACAAATAATTAATGGTGGTGGTGAATCCCTCTCAGCTGTGGGAGAGTAAATTGCTTTTTCACCCTCCACAGATTTCAGCCCGCTCGTTATGTTGATGATGCCAGAGTCGCTCACAGAAGCACAAACTGTCTGCTACAACCCCCGCGCCACCTCCCCCCACCACGCCCCGATACACACACTAGTGCTCACATCTTACGGCACACAACTGTAAATCGGTAAAAAAAGACAGAAATATATATATATATAATCTGTGCACACAAGTCTTGGGCAAACAAACAACTCTGAATATTCCCACAGAGCATGACTGTTTTTTTGCCAGCAGATTTTGTTTGTGTACATATGATGACACTGGTGTTTTGCCAGCGTCTGCAGAAAAAAAAAAATCTGTTTTCATCAGCATTGTGAGTGTGTGTGTGTGTGTGTGTGTGAGCACTGTAACTGCGATCCATGTGGGTGAATGGGTCAATAGGTCTCCTCTGGGCCACATTACTCTTTCATTGTAACAGAGCACTGTGGTAAATTCTGTTCTGCAGCTTGATCCTCTGCACTGTTGTCTATTTCTACTTCACTACACTTTATTATTATCATCATCTATCGGTACTACTACTATAGTTTTATTTGATTTGGTTTTGTTTTTCAGTTTTCTCCTCTAAATCCCTGCTACACTGTAAAACGTTGCTGTGACATCTGCAGTACTGTGTTAAACACCGTAACATTACTGTAAATGGTAATTACAGTAGATTGCTGTATATTTTACAACAATTTACATTAGTATTATTGGAAATAAAACACAAAATTGAAGTATGACTGTACCTGACACAAGTAGTGAGGAATTACTGTAGGAAATCACAATAGTCAGAGTTATTTTACTATAATACAGTTGATCGCCTATTAATTGTAAATACAACCTGAATCATATTTGAATTTTTATTGTACAATAAATCCATCTCTACTGTAAATACTAGTGAAATGATAGTCAATTGATTTTTATTTTTCTGTTATTCACCTAGCACTCAACTGAAATCACAGTATTTATTATTCTTTTTTTTTTTTACAGTAAAGACACAATATTGTAAAAATGCAGGAGCTCTACTGTAAAAATAATGACAGTAACTTTCTGGATAACTGCTACCAGTTAGTTACTGTAACTTTTATGGTAACTGTTTCACAGCATATAAAGATATAGATTATACTGTAGTCTCTATAAAACAACAAAATGCACTGTGCATCTTTAAGGCCTAACATGTGAATGTATTTCATTCCTTATAAAACATATGCAAAGATATTTTTTTGTAGATAGCGCATTAATGTCAATAACTCAAAAAATTAAGCAAGCCACGAGGAGGAGTTTATGTACTCTTCAGAACATGAACTTGTCTTAACAAAAGCCAAAGCACCTGCCAAGTGGTCAAATAAAGGAACAGAGCGAGTTGAGCCCATACCCTGAAGAACTCCTTGGTGGAGCCTGAGTCCAGCGTTCCATACGCTATCTCCGTCTGTTTGGCCAAGTCCTCTGCGCTCTCTATGGGGGAAACCATCCGCTCCACGGTGAGGAAGGCAGCCAGGTTGGCCGTGTAGGAGGAGATGATGATGAGGGTGAAGAACCACCACACACCTCCGACAATACGTCCGGACAGAGACCTGAAGAGGAGACGGATGAGTAGGGGAGAGAAGAGGAAGCACCATGACAGGATGAGGGAGACAAAAAGAATGGGCATTAAGACCAACAGGAGGAAACATAATTCATTCCCGAGTAAGAGAAAAGGAACGCTGCATTTCCGCCGTGCGCGTGTCAGTGGAACTGACAGTATTGCCAAGTAATTGTCTTTCAAACCTCGAACCAGTTCAGCACACACAATAACGAAGGCTACATGAGACAGGCTGTAACGTGGGCATTCCTACATCCCCCGCATCCTCTCTCCCGCTTTCTCTCTCTCTCTCTCCATGTTTACTCACTTTATCTAACAATTGTGAGCAAGAGCATCAAAGTAAGTGGCAATTTATTGTTTGCATGACCTTGATTTTCGCTGAGTTAAGGGGGAGAGAGCAGGCACAAATGAGCAATTTACAAAAAGAGAGAGAGAGAGACGGGAGAAGGGAGCAAAATGCACAATTTTCTTTAAGCGCTACGGTCAATAAAAAAGTGTACTACTGGGCAATGTACAACATCCACACAAAAAACTTAAAAGAAATTGAAGAGGACATTAGAAAAGGACATATGTTTAGAGTTGATATGCTTTCTTGAAGGTTAACACAAGTGCAATAGCTATAACATTCACAGGCAATAGGAAACAGACTGATTTCAAATTCTTCCCGCATTCAAGTTGAAATGGATTTATTTTATTCACTCTAACTCAGACTTGAAATCAAAGTTTGGTGATGACACACTGAGCGAGCAGCAGCGATAAGTGAGTTATCTCTTTGGGGTGGGCTGGCTTTTAATAGGTGTGTGTACGCTGTAGGGAGAATGCGGGAGTGAGTGAGGCGAGGCGCATTGACACCTGACTCGGCATAAATTGTCACCTTTCGGGAGCGACTCTGCATTCTGCTGCTTTTTTTAAAATCCATGCACGCAGGGAGCTTCACATCCTGAACCCAGGAGGACAGTAAAATATTGTTGCTGATGGAACTGTTGATGACAATAATAATGTGATGATAACCAGTGTGCAGGAACATAGATGATGTGCATTTAAGAAGTCATTTTCATACACCAACAGGGGTGTGAAGATAGAAGTGGATAGCTGCTAAACAAGAAGTGACATCATTGCTATGTGACCTGGGTAATTAGCTGGATTCATCAGGACGAACACTGCGATCACACATAGGTGGTGTCAGAAAGGTATAACAACATCAACTTATTCTGTCAACCCAAGATTTCTTAATATAGCCATTCCCGTTAAATGAATGTGTTGCTTAGATGTATTTTTATGGAGTCAATGTTATCCTCATCCTTTCAACTGAAAACCCTGGCAATGTTAAATGTTCTTGGAAGCAAATAAAGAACAAATATTAAACCATAATTCAAACTGGCCTGCAGAGGGTTACTTGTAAATCCTCCAAGGTCAACAAGTACAAAGCTTTAGTGGTTTAATCACGGCCTGTTTGAGGATGATATTGGTATACAAAGGCCTAGAGAAGGATGAAATGGCTTTGAAATTGCTTGCAGCCAACTGGAAAGAAAATGAAGCAAGGAAGACAGGATGTCCCCCCTCCACTCCCCAAGACTACACTCCTACTGAGGAGGTGGTCCTACCTCTTGATGCAAAAGGGAGGGGGTCACCTTGGTGGAGCTGGTAAATGTTAAAATACTGGGTTGCTAATAAAACTTAAATATATAATATAATATAATAACTATTGTGGGATTAAGTAATAAAAATCTATTTCCTCTCTCCACTTACATACTGTCAGATACTTAATAACCATCTGATGTATGTTGCTTTGGATGAAAGTGTCGGCTAAATGAAGCTGTAACTTGTAAACTGTAATCCTGTCACATGCAGAGGTTATAGTGAAAAAATCTGTCATACATCATAAGGTTAATGAGCACAGATAGAAAACAGGAAGACAAAGATAAAGAGGTGAAGGGAAACAGGGATCACTTATTCTTAATATGCCTCAAACTATTATATTTCATTAATATGGTTAAATACATGTGTTACAATGTGGGTTAGGACCAAAACTCATGAGTCACGCAAATACAGAAAAGAATATATGTTCCACGATTGGAATGATGCCAGAATGAGGACAGATTCTTTAATAAGAAAACATACAATTGTACAAACAAACAACTGTTCATCTGTGAAAATGTACTTATTTAGTGCCTTTAATTATGGGTTGGCAGATTGTAGTCAGATTTGGGATTGGAGTTTGGCCATAGCAACATAAGGCCACAAGTGGCCTAATAAATCAGAATCCTTCTGCAAAAATCTAACCCACTTAACAGATTCATATTGTCTTATTTATCTCTAACCTAATGTTAGAAATGAGTTATGTCATTTAAAGTCGGCTACTTCATTATTTCAGTACTGCTGATTGGAGCAGTTTTTTCATGGATAGGGTTGTCATCCTAAACTGATGGGAAGTTGTATTTTGTATTTTTTTGCAAGATAATTGCTTAACAGATTAATTTCTTAGGTCTATAAATTTACTTGCAGCATTTGAATGCATGCAGTTAGATTGTATAACTAATTTATTAAGGGTAGTATAAAAATTACATTAGACTAATACAGTCATCTGACAGAAACCATCCTAAATATGTGGGCAACAATTAATCTGTTAACTTCTTTGCCCTGTCAATCAAAATCAGAACAAGTAAAATGGTTTCGTGTCTCAGGGGGGAAATAAAAGATAACCAAGGTACAGAGGAAAATAGATTAACAACATGTCTACCTCTATGTCTCCTTAATTTGTTTGTAAGTGTGTAATTATGTGTGTGTGTGTGTGAGTGAGAGAGAGAGAGAGAAAGAAAGTAATAGACAGCGGGGAGAGAGAAAATGAGAAGCAGGAGTGTGGCATTAACCTATGTTTGGCCTTGCACCAACTTGGAGAACATGTTTACTTACTGGAGGTCGATGGAGCGTGTTGATTTGGAGGAGACCATGTATGAGGCCTACATGTATGTGCATATAAGTGTGTATGTGTGTGTGTTTGCATGTGCGCGATTCTCAAGCTGCTGTACGTACTCATTTTGTGTTCATGGCGGAGCTTTGGGGGTGACGTCCTTGGTTCTTTATGTGCCACGTGTGCATGCGTGTGCGGTTGTGCTGCGCGTGTTTGTATGCAACAGGCGAATCATTCTATAGCGGCCCATGTATCATCTATGATAGCCAACAGATTGCCTCCCCAATCCTTGGTGTGAAAGATTAATGGCATGCTGGTCCTCTTCTCTCTTACACACACATGCCGTCCCACACACACATGCACACACACCTGAATTATAATTTCTCTTCAACCAACCTATGCATCTTATGTTACCTATAACAACAGAGACTGAAATTGTGTGTGTGTGTGTGATGTTAGATGAGCGAATTCAGGACAAAGATGTACCATGTAGTGGTTCACCTATATGTATGTATGTATATTTTTGGACACATGCACTGTGTGTGTGTGTATGCATTTCTACTTTCTACTACTTTCCCATTTCTAAGTCTTGTTCTTTGCACCACGTATTGTTGCCTGGTGAAGAATCTTTTATATAGCATCTTCTCAGACTGTACACAAACATGAAACAATGTTAAAGTCTACATCATGCTCTGGGAAAGTCCTCATTTGGGTTGTTTGGACTAAAAGTCAAAACAGATGCTATCAGAAACTCATCGAGTCTCAACATTATTTCTCCTAAAATGATTTATAATGGCCTGACATAACAAAAAGGTACAAAAAGGAAAAAAGGAAGATAATAACTCACAACAGGAAAATAAACATCCAAGAAATGATAGCTTTTGTAAGAAAAACCATGTCAATTTTCCGGAGAGCAACATGCCTGCCTGCTTGTTAATGACCCATCTTCTTGTGTTAACATGCCGACAGGGAGAATTCTTCACAATATCTGTTGCTGTGATCAGTTGGTGAGAAAACAGGACATTGATGGTGACAGATATGTTATGTTAACAATGGTACAGTCCCTGCCCACCACCTGATGTTTTAACAAGCATGTAATGCATGAATTTTGGATCAACGCACACTAAAGTACAAAAGAAAAAAGCAACTATATTTGCATATTGTATATATGCATGTTTTATTTTTTTCCTTGAGTTTTTTTCCAATCTATTTTATCTCATGTGTGAAATAATGTAAATCGACGTACTGATTGAACCGGGCAGAAGGACTTGATGGAGTCAGAAGAGAAGATGTGAAGGCAAAATGTGTAAGAAAATCTGATTAATAGATTAAAGATTAGGTGCAGCAGACTGATAATGAAAAGCGGAATTCAATAAAATGATGGTGTGTGTGCCCCACGATTGGCTGGCGACCATCTGGGGTGTATCCCTGCCTCTCGCCATAAAATGCGCTGGGATAGGCTCCAGCAGACCCCTGCGACCCTGAAAAGGAATAAGCGGGATAGAAAATGGATGGATGGATGGATAACAGAGATTATATAAGTGAATCAGGAAAGAGACAAGACGGCCAAAGAGAGGAACAGCAAATGATTATTCAGAGGATTTTTTGAAAACTATTTCATAAACACAGTCAGACAATACGGCTAGATTCTAATCAGTGACCTTGGGAGTAATCATTAATTAGTCAGTAATCTTCAGTGCTCCACTGTAGTTAGTCATGCCATTAGCTGGATCTGTTGCCACCATTAACTATTTAGCACACCCACGGCCATTTGCTCAATACTTACACATGACACTCACGTACACACACACAGTCAGAGCTAAATGTAGAGAAGTGCACAATGCCCTCATCCAGCAACACACACACACACACACACACACACACACACACACACACACACACACACACACACACACACACACACACACACACACACACACACACACACACACACACACACACACACACACACACACACACACACACACACAGGAGAGCTGTAATTTCAGATGTTTATTGACAGAGACAGATCCAATCTCTCTGAGATGTTCACTGGTGATCAGTTTACCTCCTTTCCCTCTCCTGCACTTGCTCCCGGTCCCTCTTGGTGTACACGCTGTCACTTTCTGACATTTATTCATTTCCACTTTTTCAGAATTCCAGTCCCATCGCCCGACTGTCCGTCACCGTGTTCCCACCCTTTGTGCGGTGACCAGGCCAATCGCTAACATTAGAAGCCCAATATCCTGGGCTGAAAGATGACAGGTGGGTGGCGCAAATGGCATCTCAAGGTCATGCTGACAAAGTGCGTGTGCGTGTGTGCAAGGGTGTGTGTAAATGCCTTCATGTCTCCTGCCAGCCATTACCTTCTGCCTGATCGGAAAGGTGAAGGAATCACAAGTCGGCGTGTTCGTGCTGCCGCACACTGAGGGCTTTGCTGTCATGAGCATGCAGGGCACACACATGTTTGCGCTCTAATTTATAGTTATGGAAATGCAAATCATTTAATTAACTAAGTTAATGATTAGACTGCACAGCAGCAGGAACAGTCTCTGAAATATACAGAGGATGTTAACAAAAGGAGAGGAATGAGAAGAGAGGAAAAGACATGAGGACATGAGATAGAAAGTCAAAAGGAAACAAATGAAGAGGAATCACAGGAACCTGAATACATGGTTATGTGAACTGTATAGATATAGATAGATCAATAGATAGATCGTGTAAAGGAGAGGAGACAGAGTGGGAGTAGAAGACTCGAATGGAGGAGTGTGTGTTGTATTGTGTCTCCCAGACTGCAGAGATGACTGCAGCAGGGAGAGAGACCCACACAGCATACCAATGGACCTACCGTACTATGGCAGCTCAATACACACCATCACACACACACACACACACACACACAGAAATGCATATGCCAAAGGAACCAGTGTCTAACATATGGATCAGCTGACTGACAGATGCTTATGAAGGTTATATGACGGAAGGGTATTGTTCTCTCAAAAGATAAACACAAAGGCACTCAAATAGCCAGGCAGACAGAAGGCAGAGCATATGGAATACAAATACACACACACACGCACACACACACACACTCATAACTCACAGCCGTACACAACAGTCGTCTCGGCATTCAACCAGTCGGTAAGAAAACCTCTTCCTGCGGAGGTTGTCTCCTTCCCTTTATTCCCAGCTGCACAGTAAATGTCAACTTCAATATTCTGATCCCTGCTGACTAGCCGCAGACGACACGAGTGTCGGGATGGAGGAGGGAGAGGAAAAAGTAATGATGCTGCCTCTAAAAGGGATCTGGTGCTTGGTGTCTGTGTTCTTTTTTTTTTTTTTTTGCTGGATGATGCGAAAGCCATAGGTGGTACTTGGTATGCATAATGGACTAGATGTATTATGTAGAGATTTAGAAACAAAACTAATTCCACTCGGAAATGGAGCAGCTGACTCACAACAAAGCATGCAAGCATTTACAGATATACAGAGGAGAAGAGGTGTGGATGGCATAAATTACCATCCGTTCATACCAATTTCTCATAATGTATCTATATGGAAACAAAGCAGTGAATCCGTATGTATGGATTTTTCTCACATATCAACTGTGTGGAATGTGTCGTTTGTAGGTAGAAGAATTCTGTAATGTCATTTAGCTTATTGTAGCGTATTAATTATGTAATTTGATCACAAACAAATCTGATACCACACTTGGGTCTGGGGACCTAGAAGTATGCTCTCCAAAATTTGAGTTGACTGGATGAATGATTTTCAAATATGCAAGAAAAATAAATACCCACAGACGTTAGAAATCTCTCTCTAATACACAGAATCTCTTACTGTATAGTAGGACAGGAATCAGCTTAGTTATCAAATCAGTTGGTGTATTTTCAGTCAACAAGACAGACTGAAGCAATAGGCCTATTTGTGTAATGCTGTTTTATTTTTTACTTGATCATTGAAGCAGAAAGTTAAGCTTGATTACCTTAGGTAAGATTTTTATATAAAATAACAAGTGCATGCAGCAATAGATGGGCCCACTGCTGAACACCAAACCATGTTCATGGCTGGTTAGGTAACCTGCTGTGTCCGCTATCTGGATCTGATATATCTGGATGATATGTCATGTTGCTGCATATGTGTACATGACACTATATAAATTTCACATAGATTGGATGATGTTTGACACATTGCAATAAGTTTGTGTTGCCCAGAAAATCATTGCAAAGTAAATCAACCACTTGATTCAAGATAGTCGACTTCTTGTTGGTGTTGGGATATTGGTCCAAGAGACTTTTTGGTGGGTCCTGACAGGTAAAGAATGCATAATCTGTGAGAGGCTCAATTTTTTTTAATTTTTCCAGGGGGTGCTACAGAGCCATTTTGCCAACCCCATTAATGCAAACCATCCATCCATCCATCCATTGTCTATCCCGCTTATTCCCTTTCGGGGTCGCAGGGGTCTGCTGGAGCCTATCCCAGCGCGTTAAGGCGAGAGGCAGGGATACACCCCAGATGGTCGCCAGCCAATCGTGGGGCACACACACCATTCACACACCATTCACTCTCACACTCACACCTATGGGCAATTTAGAGTTTACCAATTAACCTGAGCATGTTTTGTATTGTGGGAGGAAACCGGAGTACCCGGTGAAAACCCACGCAGACACGGGGAGAACATGCAAACTCCACACAGAAAGGCCCCAGACCCAGGCCCAAGGCGGGTCTTGAACCTGCGACCTTCTTGCTGTGAGGCAACAGTGCTACCCACCGCACCACCGTGTCGCCCTTAATGCAAACCATAAAATGTTAAATTTTTCACTAGGTGAGAAGCAGCTCATCAGTGAGCTCAGGCACATAATGACATCTGCTTTATTGGCCTAAGTCAACAACTCACACAGAAAGTGTTATACTCTGTAATTGTAACCCTGGGGATTTGAACTCTGTAAAGCACTAGTGAAAATAGATTAGATTTAAAAATCTATTATATTATACATTAAAAAAGCCTTTTTGCACATTCCTCCTGTCGGTTGTGAGTGAAGCTAGCATTAGGGTTTTGCCTGCCCTACAAGGGGGAACAAGGGAATGCTAAATTAGAAGAAATTCACTGAGGGGATAAGAAAAATGTATGACATGGTAAGAAGTGTGACATGATCCTGTGCTTTTACAAATCATGATGTTATAGCGTAACATCCATAACACAGTCTCACAGCAGAAAGTCTGGCCAGTGAGTTTCAGTTCTTCAACAAAAGATCTAACGGATAAGAAAATTCACTCTTTGATCCCTATTTAATATTTTATTATTATACAATATATTATTCATGTTTTATTTATAATTCTTCTTTGTGACCATGTACGGTTACTTAAGCATTTCAGGCTGCCGGTTTATGTAAAATGGCTCAATTACAGCAACAGTATATGCAGGTTATGGTAATGTTACGGTCTAGGTAAGTCACTCAAACCTCATCACCCCCCGCGGTGCACACTTAAATCTGCGCTGAGAGAGATTTGGGTGTGTGACGATTACAAATTTCTCCTCCTTCAGGCTCCAACACCACAATCGGTGGCTACAGGTGTGGAGGGGAGCCCGATTAAATGTGAGCAGCAGCGTTGATGATGCACCAATGATCATGGTGAGCGTGACAGTTTAGGTCGAACAAAAGAGCGAGCAGAGCATGACAGATTAAATAAACCGCCACACTGCAGAGAATGCTGAATATGTGTGTGTGTGACACTTAAGAAACAAGTATAGTTGGTTTCATCTGCTTTAGAAGGCAGTCATTCACCTCATCTTCCAATCTGCAGCACACTGCCATCAATCGATTTATCCCATGACTTTGATTAAATTGTGAATTTACCTGATGTGATCACGACCTGCCTTTTGAGGCACAGGTGTGCATTACAACTTCCTTGAAAAATAGTGGAAGGTAGAGAAAAAAAAAAAAAAATATATATATATATATATATATATATACATACACAGCTTTTGCTCATTGTAAGTATATAATCTGGCATTTATGACTGCAGTAATCCTGGCCTTTAGAGGAGTTGTGCTGTATTGGAAGTGGCAGGACCGGGTGATTTATATGACGAACACTGGCTTCATGTTAAGTATCACATTATCGCTATGACAGCTGTAGCTTACGTGCACACACCTCCAATGAGTGATGGGGAGCTCTGCATGTGCACGTCGGATCGTTGTGTAAGCGCACGCCGGGCGTTTCTGTGTGTACGCAAAGTCAGCGTGCATTCTGGTTCACATGCTGTGTGTTTTCGTGCGTGTGGATGTGGGTGCGTACGGTCGGTGTGAGTGTTTTCCATCTCGTGTGTTGGGGCTAGAATTGGCCTGTCACTCACGCTGAATTGGGAGGGAGTGGGAGATGACAGGTTGGGGAGTGGAGGTGAGAGGAAAAAGAGAGAGAGCGTGAAAGAGATGGATGAAAGAAGTTTGGGCCACCGGTAGAACTTTTATTCTTCCCTCAAAAGTAAAATGCAAACAGAAATACACTTAGTGCAAATTGTTCTGGGCTTGTTATTTGCTAGTTTCTAGCTTTGATTTGAATTGCTCATACAAAAACATCTTTTTGCATGGATAGATAATATCTCTAGTAAGAAGTCATTTTGTCCTAAAATTCTGTGTTTATTTCTTGTATTTTAGCTCATCTGTTTTGTAGTGAAATATTTAGTGATAATAGTAAAACAACCAATAAAGATGTTCCGTGGGCTCCAGTCATTTCTTCTTCTGCTGCTTCTTATGATGCAATATATATATATATATATATATATATTTTTTTTTTTTACATTTCTGCTTTCATTATGATTGAATGTGGAGAAACAGGAAGGGGGAAAGAGCCTAGGGGAATGACATACAGGACTTGAACATAACCACTCAAGTATCAGGTCACCCTGTGTTTTAAAATCACTCTGATAGATTCAAAAACAGTGTAAATGTGGTATGAAGTTCCCATTTCCTTCAACAGGAGCGGCGACAGGGAGCACTGCTTCCATAGGCTTTGTGATGCGCTTGATGTCAAATAAAGGAATTACGAGAAGAGCCCAGGCAGATAAACATTGGGAATGACTGTCTGATCGTATGTTTCTAGTTCATTGGAGAACAAGCTTAAAATAGGGTTTAACACCCAAAAACACTCCAAAAATACACCAGAGTGTGAAGTCCATAACATATTATTCTCTCAAGCAAACACATACAATTTGCTCGCCCAGTCGCACTCTTCCCTGCGTTCCCGTCATCGTCTATCACTCTTTCCGAGCGTTTGTTTTGGTGTGAAGCTCTCCCTGCTGCTGCTCCTTCTCCCCTCAGATTTTCTCCCTAAAGGTCTTGGGGATGATGACCATGAATATTTCACTAAACTGCATTCTCAGGTTATCAATAATAAAATGCCATATTCTTATAAATATTCTAAAAATACAGCTGGACTCTGCCTTCTTTCGGTGGTGCATTAAAAATTCATTCACATCCAGCAAACCGCTAAATCTTCCACCGTCGCACACCCAAAAGGACGTGGCCACTGGACCGTGTGCAGGTGTTTTCTTCACACTTTTATGTTTGCATGTCTGCATGTGTATTCCTGGCGTTTTGTAACACACACTGTCTTGGTGTAAATGTCCAGTATAGCGAGAAAATTGCCAAGGGAGGTGATTCACATTGGCCACAGCCTGAATCACCACAGCCTAATACTAGAGACCTTACAGACACACACACACACACACACACACACGATCCCCAACCCACGCGCTGTTATGAAAACATCCTGCGTATCGGCTCGAATACTGTCTCTTACTCCCTCTGACGCACACTCGTACACAGATGCACTCGGTTTGTCGCCCACACTTCATTAGCCGCCCTCACCGTGGCGAGATGTCGCAGCCCTGTTGCATGAAGGCTCCCAGCGAGAACCACAGCGAGTTGAAGATGCCGAACTCGTTGGGAGGTTGGTCGGTGGGGCCCTGCTCCGTGGTGCCCTCCTCTGGTTCCTCGGCATGCCACTCGTACGGACTGAAACGACTCACCTGAGACAGCAAAAGAAAGGAACTGAAACTCAGCTTAGCTCTATCAATGTTTTAAATATGCTGACAAGCAAAAACCTTGTAGGGTAATTCTTTTTGCATATAAACCGATTGATGGAATTATTATGTCACCATGTTTCTGTCCATATAAGATGCCTGTGGGTGAATGTTGCTTTTACTTTGCAAAAGGATTTTCTATTAAGAAAGAAAGATGCGGTAGGTTTTGTTTTGCTGGATTATATTGCTTAAAATTCCCCCTTCACATGCAGATTGCAATTAATCACACGCTTTATGTATATTTTTTCACATACAGAAAATAAAATATTAACCTGTGAGATGAGCGGTACTGATAAACTCCATCCAATCA
Source organism: Eupleurogrammus muticus (assembly GCA_036785175.1). Taxonomy (NCBI): domain Eukaryota; kingdom Metazoa; phylum Chordata; class Actinopteri; order Scombriformes; family Trichiuridae; genus Eupleurogrammus; species Eupleurogrammus muticus. The sequence continues at coordinate 8,946,199 of JAYKQN010000009.1, read as the reverse complement.
TTTTAAGTGTGACAAAGGCAATTAGATGTTTTATTTGTTATTTCTCTAAATGCTGTGTGTTTCAACAGTTTTTACCAGAATCCTCCACCTACCTTTAAATGAATTGATCAGGGGATTTTAAATAATCCTTAAAGGGGTCCTATTATGCTCATTTCCAACTTTATAATTTATTCAAGGACTCCAATGAGGTGGCATGATTCACTGTTCAACAAATATCTAGCTCCCTTCTTTTGCTCTTTCATATTAAAAGCTTTGAGATTTTTCCTCCTACTACATCCGTAGGTGAATGTATCGCGTCATTTCATTTTTTTTCCAGAGCTTCTGTATTGTTGTGTAACGTTATGAGCCAGTGCAGGTGACATTGAATCATATTTGAAGTCGATAGCTAAAACTAAACCTAAATATGATGAAATCATGATTCAGGTCAGCAGTAAGGACGCCATGTATGCCAAACAGAGGTCACTGAGATAGGTGTGGAGTTGGTATCCAGACCATGTCGGACATTTAATTTTCTCTGGTCACCTGCCAAACTTGACTAGTGGTCTTATGTTTAGTCACATAAGATCATTTCACTGCTGGCTGCCAATTATTTCTTTTTTTTGCGATCTGCATGTTCTCATCACCCCAGGGCATGATGGGAGGCTGTAGAGCATCATGGCAGGTGAGTCTACTGCAACGTCTCCATGGGTTGCAAAACACTGAGGTAAACCTGAAAATCAGGAACTTTTGTGGTGAATGCGCCAGGCAAGGAGCGACCATCGAAAGGAATGGCAGACATTTTTCCATCTGGTATCCAGTTCTTATGATACATCCATGAGTTGAGCATTTATTTATCTTCCCAAAGAATACCCTCCTATCAGACCATGTTATTTTAACTTTTGATTTCCTTCTATTAAACTAATCACTATCTGACAAGAATATATTTAATGGATATCTAACTGACTCCGTATTAAATTCACTGCCCTGCCTCACCACAGTGAACAACTCTCACCATTGCTCCTCTAAAAAAAGAGGTTAGTTAACCTGGTGGAACTCAAACCTGTAAATTGGAGCTAACCTCACACAAATATGATGTTCTAGCAAACTGGGAGAAGCTCTCCACACATGGAAAGGAGCCTCAGAATGTACAGGAAGGCCCTTATTACTCCTCACTAATAGAAAAAAAAACAAAAAACAACCCTAAGTTCCTTTTCAGGACTTTAGCTTTACTGACAAACTACTCTATTGATCCATGTGTTCCTACAACCCTCAGTAGCAATGGCTTCACGGGCTTCTTTAATGACAAAATTCTGACAATTAGAGACAGAATTTATCACCTGGTTCTATCAAGCGGCACTGATCTGCCCTTAAACACAGGGACTGCAGAGAGAAATGAAAGAACTAACATTTATCTGGACTCCTTGTCTTCAATCAACCTTTCTGAACTAGCTTCATTGATCTCTTTATCCAAAAACATCAACCTGTCTTTTGGACCCGGTACCATCAGGATTACTAAAAGAAATGCTTCCTTTGATTAGCACTTCCTTTCTGGAAATGCGTAATAATATCTGGCTATGTACCACAGTCCTTAAAAAAACCTGCACTTGCCTCCGGTGTTTGAGTTAACTAAAGACCTATATCCAACCTTCCCTTTCGTCAAACAGCTGAGTGACCTCCTGCACAACAATGGTTTATATGAGGATTTCCAGTCAGGATTTAGAGTGCATCATAGAACAGAGGCAGCACTGGTGAAGGTTTTAAATGAAATTCTCGGTAAAGGATTGCCATATGTGTGTGTGGGTGTGTGGGTGTGTAGGTGTGTGTGAGAGAATGGGAGTCATGGGTCGGGGATTGGTGAGTTGGCACTTTATGAAAACTGTTGTATAAATACAGATTAATTGATTGATTAATTTTGTTTGCTCTTAGTGCTGTATTCATCACCATTCACCATCAACTCTTTTACAGAGACTAAAGCATCTTGTTGGCATAAAATGGACTGCAGTCAGCTGGTTTGGGTCTTGTTTCTCAGATCAATCCCAATTTGTTGATGTTAATGTTTCTTCTTCTATTCGTACAAAAGTTACGCATAGAGTTCCACAAGGTTCGTGCACGGACAACTGTACCTATCAATTAAGCCAAATGAACCCAACCAGCTAGCAAAACTTCAAGCATAAAGCACATAAAAACCTGGATTAACCGCTCCTTTCTGCTACTCAATTCAGACAAAACTAAAGCTGTGGTGCTTGTGCCTGAACTCCTGAGAAATTCAATATCCAGCTATTTTGTATGGGATCTCCTTGGACTCCAGCACCACTGTAAGAAATCTGGGATCCATTCTCTGCCTTCAATAAACGTATTTCTAGGACTGCCTTTTTTCACCAATGACGAAGGTCAGGAACTTCCTGTCTCTAAAAGATGCAGAAAAAAAATGTCCATGCATTTGTTACTTCCAGTCTGGATTTCTGTAAATGTTTATTATCCAGCTGCACCAAAAAGTCTCTAAGGACTCTCCAGATCCAGAATGCAGCTGCACGTTTATTGACAGGCACTAGAAGAAGGGATCATATCTCACCTGCATTAGCCTCTCTGCACTGGCTACCTGTGGAATCAAGAATAAGATTCAAAATCCTGCTCCTCACCTACAGAGCCCCTAACAGTCAGGCTCCATCCTACTTTAAAGGATCTCATACTTCTGTGTCACCCATTCAGAAAAACCCAAAATACCTACTAGAGATTCCCAGGATTTCTAAAGTTAAAACGGGAGGCACAGCATTCAACTACCAGGCTAGAACATGGCTGTGCTACAGTAGGTTGAGACTGCTGGGACCTCATGAGAAACTCTGAGCTTCTATTTCTTTCTTAGATCTGTAGTACTCATGACCCACTGATGTACTTCTTAAATCTGGCCTGTGTTTTCTCTAGTGATGGGACGATGATACCTCAAGGAGTGTATTGACACACTAAACAAACTGTGTCGGCACTGTATTGATACTGTGTTGGTCACCCAATAGTGACCCCTGCAGTAGTTATAAAATCATTGCAGGTAAAGAAATTCGTTGAGTTGGTATGTAAAATCTAGCAAATTAGAGTAAAAATTCAGAGTTACAATTTTTTAACTTATGTGCACATTTGTCAACTTAACTGTTAAATCATATGAAATAAAAGACAAAAAAATGATTAGTTCATGAATTTTTATTGAGAAACAAAAGTTTTTGGTCTTTGCTCCAAGGCGATTTCTCCTCTTACACACCAGCTCCCCAGCCTTGGAAAATACTCTTTCGCATGGTACAGACGATGATGGTGAGCAGAGAGTTTTAAGTGCAAGTTGATGAAGATGTGGGTATACCAATAAAATATAGTTATATAGTTAGTACAAACATATAATAAAAATTCTTAAACATACCTTCCTGCTTGGTAGAACATACGAGGGTAGAATAAGCTTCAGGAGCTCCCTGAATCCCTCATTTTCAACAAAGCTGAGTGGCTGACAGTCTTTGATGATCATATTGACCACTGCCTCATCCACTGCTTGCTTGTTAGGAACTGCAAGCCAAGAGGAACTATTTTGGCAAAAGCTTAATAAAAGGACTATAATTTTTACAAACAATATCAAATAGACATAAGATGACGTGGTGGTGTAGTGGTTAGCACTGTCGCCTCACAGCAAGAGGGTTGGAGGTTCGATACCAGGCCTGGAGCCTGTCTGTTTGCATGCACAATTTTTAGAGAGACTTTCAACATACCTGGGGTACTCTCACGAGTATCTGCCAATTCTTCATTGCCATGCCGAGCTCTATAATGCCTCGGCATTGATGAAGTGCTCTTATTGATATAAGATAGCTCTGTAGAGCAGAGCCGACACTTCACCTACAATAACATAAAAAGTTAATTTATCTGAAAACAATTCAAACCTCTTACCAGAACATTGCATTCAGGATCTCGTAAGTACATGATAACTAAATAAATAAAGTGAGTGCAATGCGCCACCGTAAAAAATAGTATATAAAGGAGAAAAAGATTTACCTTGTTTGGCGTCACGAGATCAAAATTATTCCACACCGGGGAAAACTTCCTAGAACGATCCATAATCAAGCAAAACTCCATCCGACAAACCCACGACATGTTGATACAGTTTGTTTCCTTATAAACACACTTTGGCGCGGCACATCCAAACGATACGGTTCCTGTATCGGTCACGTGATTCTTTCTTAAAGCAATACACGCACCGATACGAGGTTTCCCTCTTGAGCTCTCGGCCCAGTGCTGATGCACCAGTGTCGCTCGTCCCATCACTAGTTTTCTCATTCACAGAACATGCTGCAGTGCAGCCACTCTGTTGTTCACCCTGGTTCACCTGGAAGCTGCGATGGATCCTGTCACTTTATCCTCCACATACATCACAACTCTAGATTTCTGATATTGTCTTTAGTGTTGTATTCTACTTTTTTGTTTGAATGTATTGTATTCCTTCCTGTTCACACATCATCTTTTGCACGTCTGTCCGTCCTGGTAGAGGGATCTGTCTGAGGATGTTATGTTTCTTCTGTACAAATTGAGAAGGCCAATGTGGCATCTGTGATTTGAATTGAACGATATTCCCCGATAATAGCAAGAGATCTTTATTTTTGAAGAATTCAATCGTTTATAATTATTAAATAACGTTGTCAATTAAAATTAAAATTACTTTTGTTTGTTAGGACAGAGATATTTGGAGCTATTTATTCAGTGGTTCATTTAGAAACAATGCAGGGTTGAATAATGAAGAAGAATGACGATGCCCCCCCTGTATCCAGAAATAGGAAAAGAAAAAAAACTCCCACTATTCCTAAAACTAGTTGGATTTTATTATTAAATAATATTATACATGTATTATACTGCAGTTTACTGATTCTTTTCGTTCTGCTGATTTCCATTTCAAAGTAATGGCAGTAAATTTGATATATATGAATTACTAATATATTTGACTATCAAAAATGCACCTTATATTATAGTGTACAGTATAGTGTACATTATGCATGTATTTCTTGGGTTTTTCATTCATGTGTATATCAGTAGACTGGTATAACAAACTCCTCTCCTCAGTTTCATCAGTCTGACCCTTGCAAATCCTCCTGTTGCCTCCAGCTATTTATTAGTAGTATTTTGAATGTGCAATTTCTTTATTTAAATAAAAGAATGTTTAGGACACAGTTTCATGTGAGTATATACACAGCAGCAGTGGAATTTACTGCGATGCGGGAGGATGCCACTTAAATGGTTCTCCCCACCTAAAACCAATCTCCAAATTGGTTAGAGCCGGGCCTGCTGCAGACGACATGAACACCTCCGGAAAGTGAACAATTTCTATTTTTTTTGCTGTTTGGTGTGTTTGCAGAGGAGTGAACTTGAGTGCTGTTACAGGAGCGGGTGACACATAAAGAACTACGGCCAAGGCTGGTGAAGTTTAACAGGGATAATTCCTACCTATATAAAAACATTATAGATCTTTATTATAAATATCTGGTGTTGCTATTTGGTAAAAATAACAGAAATAGAAAAAAACTTAAATGCATACATTTAAAATATACACATGGTGTTCATGCAACATATTCATATTCATGAGATGTTTTATCACCAGAAAAGAGCACATAGCAGGTTCAGCCAAGATAATACAATATAAACATATCTTTTCTAAAGTTTCTAAGCCCTCATATATCTTGCAGCCAACCAACTCCAAAAATCTCTGACTAGAAGAAGAAGAATCTACGTCACTCACCAGAAACAGCACAACGCTGACTCCTATGTAAGCGAACACTATGCACATCCAGATCTCGTAGGCCAGCGGGTCCAGGAAAGAGAAAACGCCTGGTTTTGACTTCTGGGGCTTCTTGATCATGATGGAGATTCCCAGGGACATGAAAGGCTTGGAGAAGTCGATCACCTCCTCCCTCACCAGAGTGATGGTCAGCGGGGCCACGGCAATTTCTGCTTTCTGCGGAGACAAGGGGGCGTTGTTGTGAAAAGTGTGTGTTCGGGACTATTTTTAAACAGGCGAGTGACGGCGATCAGCAATAATTGTCCCTAATCTCCATTTTTTCGCAGAAAGGGGGGAGCAAAATGGAAGGCGGAGGGACAATTGAAGCACAAGGGGCAGGTAGAGTTTGACAAGAGCGGCAAAGGATCAGTGGATTTTGAAGCAGGAGCAAGATAGGGAAGAATGAGGAGGGTGGAGGCAAAGAGAGGGAAGGGGTACCGCAGAGAGAGAGAGAAATGACAGAGAAGTAATTCATATGCAGGCATGACAGCGACACTGCCAGAATATAAAGTACTGAGCAAGGTCTCACCCACACACACACACACACACACACACACACAAAATCATCTGTGGCAGAGTCAAAAATATTATTCATTCAGCACAATGGGTATCTGTTTCTGAAGGCTGAAGATGGTACCACACGAAGGAAACAAACCAGAGAAGAAAGACGAGGAAATCAGAAGTGACACAAATTAAAAGAAGAGGTGTCTTCAACCCCACAAGATAGAATGAGTAAAAAAAAAAAAAGCAGTAGACGTTAAAGAAACGAAAACTACACAAAAACTAGGAGAGAGCTCCTACATATGTATTTCTACTGCGTGGTAGAAGACTCATCAGAGGTTGGAACAAATCAAACGTGATTGCTCAGCGCGACGGTTCTGCCATGTCACCTTCCTTCCACGGATCCCGGAGGCTAATTAATTCTGTCGCTGCTCTGCAGCCGCGTCTCCGCTCTCGCCGTTCTGCAGAAGTGACGGCTGACATTGTCTCCGGGCGCGTGGCTAAAGTTTGAAAAGCAGGCAATGGGAAGCGCGTGTGGGTGCCAATCGTTTAATTAGCCAGCTTGTCTGGAATAAGCGAAGCCTTCGCGACGCGGCATGACTCAGCAGGAAAGTGACATGGTGACTATGGAGACGCAGAGCTTAAGATGAAGTCGTGCACTCCAGGAAGCTTTTTTAAATATTCCTCAGCTATATCTGATGCTGCATCAGAAATAAAGTCTAGCTTTTCAGAACTGTAGTGACATTATAATGGGTATGTGACATTATGTTCTCATCTATTGTGCGATGTTAATTATTATTCTTATTGTTTGTAGACCTTTGACAAAAGATGCAGATTTATTTCATTTTTAATTGTTGCTGCAATAATATACCAAAGTGGAGCAGGCGTAGCAGTTTTTAAGGGAAAACTATAATCATGTTGTGTAGTGTTAAATAAATTGCTTGAATAAATGTTGAGTCAATCTAGAGAAAATAAAATACAACTATTTTGATAACTGATTCAATGAATTTGTTGTTTGTATTTTTTTCATGACAGTTGGAGGTTGCAATATTCTCATAAAGGGGAAATTAGGAAAGACAATCTTCCTTACTTTTGATCAGAATATCTGCATATCCATCCGTCCTTACCCCGTACACAAGCTCCCCGACCATTCCGTTCCATATCTTCGTCTCCGGATCCCTGGCTCCGTATTTGCCGTCCGGGACGATGGAGATCTTGTATTTGATCCCGATGTGTTTGGCGATCTCTGAGGCCAGGTCCACGCAGTATCCTTCGAACTGGTCATTGCCTTCATAGAGCTCCCAGTTCTTCTTCAGCATCACATAGGGACCCTCCTACAAAACCAGCACAAAAACAGGAGAGACACAAGTGTTTGGAAGAACGTGACAGCAGTGATGAACATCTGTACCAGGATCATTTGAAACAAAAAAAAATACACATTGATACATTTTCATATTTTACCATCCATGTAGAGCAATGAAGGTGAACTAAAAGCCAAACTTCATGTAAATCCACCTTTATTTCTATTAAAGGTACAAAACAGAGTTTGTCAAACTTGTAAAGTATTACAGCTGTTTTTTGAGCCTTTCCCTGACTCTAAATGGCATTTTGAGAGAAAAGCACAAGAGAGGGGAAATAGGATGAGATAGAGAAAGAGAGAGAAGACAAAGACACTAATGCTGCTGCTTCCCTATGGTGAGAAGTCGAAAGAATTTTGTGTGCATGCAGTTAAGATAGATGAAAGCAAAGAGAGTCTAATGTTGACTGTGGAGATAGTGGTCGCGTTTTACTGGCAAGTGTTAGGGACGACAGAGAATCGCACACACCTGGCGTGGCCAAAAGGAACATACAGTGAGTGACAGCATTCCTCAGGAGCACTAGTCTATGTATTAGGCCTGAGGCTTCGCACCCTGTAATCCAGCTGAAAGCAAGCCTATTAAAATGCTATCAAACCTCTTTTAATCAAAGACTAATCTCATCTAATTAATCAAACAGGCTTTTAGAATATCCAACACTCCCAAGCTATGAAACGGTTTATGAAGATCATAAAACACAATAAAATATGATATCATATATCCGGATATTCAGGAAATTGATTCACATCGACAATGAGTACAGTTTAATTAAAGAGCTTTTTGGACACGTTATAAAGGGTCAAATGAGCATTGTTCAATCAATTCAGTCCATATTTAATTACAATGAAAGCCAAGGCAAGATGAGCAACAGGCAGGAAGAGGGATTAAAAAAAATCATACAATGGAAACAAGACTAAACAAACAAACACACAAAGGATAGCGGATATTCATGAAGTGTGAAGTTAATCGCATGTCCACTGTGTAAACTTATATTTAACAGAGAAAATGGTGTTTTTAAAGGTCCAGTGTGCGAGACTCAGTAGAACATGCTTGCCAGAAATATTCAAGTAGGCTCTATTTGGTATATAAATCCATCAAAATATTAACTGCTGTTTTTTATAACCATAGATTGAGCCATTTTAATTTAGATGGGGCATGGGTCTCCCTTTGTGAATCCGCCATGTTGGATTGCCATGTTTCTACGGTAGCCAAGGAAGGACAAACACAAATGGAAGTGCTCCTACACGTTAGGGTATTTAGAGGTTTACAATTTACCAAAAAAGTACACACTGCACCTTTAAATGAATATAAGTGTTTTATATGAAAGAATACAGATCTACAGGGACAAGAGAGAACACACAGACATTTTCATCATTGCATTTCCTATAAACCATTATTCAGTTATAAGTATAATCTTTGTTACAGTAAAATATATTTACTCCAAAGCCAAATACACAAATTAAGCACTTCATTTATGCAGAACATTTTTACAATTTTATAATTCTCATTTTTTTTTTTATCATGAACAATGATAAATATCCCATTGTGCTCATGACAGTATATACAAACATGTCATCAAAGAAATTATCAAGTTCATTAACCCAGTTTCCAAGAATTCCCTCTATTAATCTAATACAGCCATTGAGACTGTTCAGTAACAGGGACCAAGCACTAGAGGAAAAAAATAAAGAGCCGAAAAGTCATTGACAAAATCATCTAATAATATTTATGACATAACAGTAAGTGAGGAAACACGTGAAAAACTCATACAAAACACTAAAACAAAACTTAACTTAGAAGTAAAATAGACTTTATGAGAGAATATTTAACTAAGTAGACATAATTAAACCCATTTAAAGTCATTACATTAAAATATGGTACAGTATTACTGGTTAGACACACTGTGATTACAATGAGAAATAAATCCTTTCACAATCCATCTGTACATCGCCCCGACTTAAAGGCTACATATACAGCACAATCATCTAATTTACTGGTAACTCATTCAACAATTGTCTTTTCATTTCACATTTTGAGTTTCACACAAAAAATGAAAATTATTTTCCAATACAGTAGATTGTGGGGAAAAAATAATATTAAGTTTTGAAAGTATAGATTTAACTGTGTAGGAGTAATTGATAAGTTTGAAAAATATGCTTCTTTCCTTTGAAATCCATTTGGATTGGAAGCACAAACAAGTGCTTTTTATTGACTATTAACCCTAAATTACCACCTATCAGATGACTGAATCTCACACTGGCAGACTCCTGGTGCATCCTCCTCCACTGCATCTAAATACGTTTGTTCTCAAGGGGAATAATTTACTTCATTTGTGTCAGATTTACAAGTACAGCGTAACTATGTCACTTGCCTCCTCCGATAAATCACCCTCAAGTTTATCATGTTATTTGGGTATTTTGTAGGCAACCACGCACACATGCACACACACGCACACGTGCACACACACACACACTGCTCTGGCAACAGTGAAGGTGTTTCAAGTCTGCTTAAGGTTTGTTATCAGTTTGCCCCAGATGCCTTTGTCTTGGTGTCTGTGTCTGTGTGCGTGCATATGTGTGTGTACGTGTGTGTGTGTGTGTGCATACTGCTGGAGAGGCAGCATGATGTTTAGGTGTTGCCTACTGTGGCATCATGAGTCATACCAGGACATGGAACAAAAAGGAAAGGTGGAAAACGGATAAAAGAGATTGAGGGAGAGGAAATGGGAGCAAAGATCAGGAGGTTGAACAGAACGGAAAGAGAAGGAAAATATGTATGAGGATGAGGGATATCAACACCCCACATTCCTCATTCTCATACATAGAAACTACAGAAGAAAGATGAAGAGACAGATCAGAATATAGACAGCGATAGCTACAGGGAGAATGAGGAAAGATACAAACAGAAAACTGGAACGTGCGAAGGAGAGATAAAGAAAGAGAGGGAATACGACAAAATGAAAAACGGATAGGAAGAGAGTCAGAACGGGAGAGAGGGGATGGGCTGAGAAGACAGACACCAAGAAGGAAAACTGGTGGAGAACAGCTTTGTAGAAGCAAATGGTTTGTGCTGATAAGACATGAAACACTTCACATTGGAGCCAAAAAAGCAGACAGGAGCATTTTTACTTCTCTCTCCGCTGGCTGAGAGAGAGACAGGCACCCGACTGGACAGTCACCAAACTGTCCGCTCTCAATCAGTTCAGCATCTGAAAAGGCGGACCGTCACTTAACCGAGTTCGCTAACTACTGAGAGATTAAATCAGCCTGGTCAGCCTGCGAGCCATCCATTGCAATGGCCAGAGAGGCCGGCCAGGCAGTCAGTTAGTCACAGCCTGTTTCAGTCAGTTCAATCGATTCATTCATTAATTACTGCAATTACAGTACATAACAATCTACCCGGTCACATATTTAGCCAGTGAGTCAGCATGATTATCTCCAAGCTATTCAGTCAGGAGAAAAAAAAAGGGGGCAATGCAGTTCAGCAGTCAGTCATTTTGATCGGTCGTTCAGCGACCGGTCAACAGGCAGCCAGTCCATTCATCGCGCCGTAGGAGTTGTCAGTGAGTCAGTCTGCCTGGCTTCTATCAGCAAGTCAGATTTACACAAAGACCGTCAAAAGTCAAGCAGTTTCCAAGTGCGTCATTCCAACAGGCAATCAGCTGAAAATACAGCACAACAACCTGGTAGTCAAAGCAGACATGTTATTGAGTCACCAGCAAACCAGCACGAAGCACTTATTTCATCCCTTTATTTTGGTGTAAGATAGTCTATATTTTTAAGTTCAACATTTTAAGACCTTTGTATTCCCTTATCTATGAAGAAAGCAAGGGCCCCCTGTGTGTCTGTGGCTCGCATATCTGACGGTTTGTCAGATTAACCTCAACTTTTGAATATATAATTTGTGCATAGCACAATGGTGTATTTCCATTTTGTGTTTTTTTTTGATAGATATTTTTCTTTGCTCCTAAGCAGCAAACCTGATATATCTCCCCATCTCTATCCCATTACTTACAATGTGGCTACTGAATAATAAAAGTGTCTATGCCACAAAAAATCAAAAAAAAAAAAAAATCCCATGGATATACAGGACGTATCACACCGCTATCCTGCAGCAGCACTTATGTTACAGTATAAAGCGTTAGCTTGGCCTATCAACAATTTCTAAACTGTAGATTGAGGTTTGTGGTTTCAACATTAACTGTAACCTTCTTCCTAAAATAACTATGTATTTCCATGTCTTACTCAATGTATAATTTGTCTATTAAGACTATATAACAGTCTAACACACCTTCATTTGGCCAAGCATGGACACTGCACTAGTTTGAATAATTCACCTGGCTCGCATCACACAATTCCAATCTGCAGCTTCTTGAGTATCTTGCATCTTCTTGTATTGAATACATAGAGACAAAACAAAGTTAAAATATATGCTTATCATCTAATGGAATATTACATTCAAATAGTAAACATGCAAACCTTAACAGATTACATTTTTTTGTATGCTACAGTAAAACTAAGGCAAATAAAGTGTAAATAAAATGCACCATGGGGCTACTACGGCAGATGCACAAGGCAAATGTAAAAAAAAATCAATCCTCATCGATGCACCTCTATTGCACATGCAGGCTGTGTTCGTGTAAACCTGCATGTGTCATTTTATGTGGTTCTTATTGTGTGAAGGCTTAAGAGCTTGCATGTATGAATGGCATGCATGGCAGCAGCCAAGTTTATGTGCAAATGGGTGCAGATACTATATCACTTTCTAGATGAGATGGCTTTTAACACACCTAAGTGCCATGCAGAAAACATTAGGCAACATGCACTTAGACCATATGTTTGTGCCGTCTAAATAGGGCCCAAAGTCTTTCTAAACTGTCATAGAAAAATGAGGGTGATAGATCTTTCGACAACAGGCACGTTGGCAGAAAATTCAATACGACCAAACACTCTATTAGCATCACTCCCTTCATTTGTAATAAATGACTCCATGACACATACCTGAATCCCGACTTCTGCTCTGCCTTCGCTTTCTTCTTTTGACAGTAAAGGAAAACTTGCATTTTGCACCTACATCATCATGTTGTAATTAAAATAACTCGTAACTTAATTTCACCTAACAACTACCATGACATGATGTATCCGCTGAGTCGGAGTGATCAGAACCATTAGTTGACTTTAAGTCTCTTAGCAAGTTTCTTTATTAGGAAAAAAAAATAAATTTTTGAGGCCTAATGAAATTGTGTATTGAGCGTATTGCCGCCATTGTTGCTGTGTTAATATGACACATTAAAGCAAATCAATATCACGAAAATCACTTTTTCTAACACATACATGAAAAAAAAAAGACAGCAAAACATTTTCATGACAAGTCAATAATGATGCGTGTAGAGCTTCAGAGACACGCTATGAGTCTGTGTCCTCTGTGGTTTCCGAAGGTCAGCGACTCAGGTGAGTCGGTGTTTCAGTCTGTTGCTCTGTCTGGCATCAGTTTCGCAGCAGAGGCTTCCTCATCATCAGAGGCTGCAAAGAGGAGGAGGTGGCTGAGCTAACGTTAGCCAAGGTCTGCTGAGGTCACCATCCACAGAAATATGGAGGGGGGAGGCGGGGGGCGGGGTACAAATGAGGGGTGGCGGGCGTAGAAATGAGAAGAGATTAAGAGGGACAGTAAGATGGATACAATGAGGGAGAGAGAGAGAAACATGGTTGGGGAGAAAGATGGCAGAAGCAGACATCGAAAAGACTAATACAGTAATGCCACATTTTCTTTTTTTACAACCAGACAAAATAAATTCATTTAGAAACAAATTTCAAACAGCTATGGGGGAAAAACACCAGACTGACAAACCATTATGGCACATTAACAGTATATACACATATTAAAAATATGATTTTGACACTGATTGTCAAAATTTTCAAAGCATATATGTAATTTTGTAAATACATTTGGTTGTCTCGGGCACCACAGCAACCCGTGCATGGGGTTTAATACATGGCCAGTGGAAGTGTGCCTGTCTGGAGGCGGAGCTGTCACTGGGGACATTTAGTCCAGATGAATTCATTTTCCTGAACTCTTTCCAGCAGCGTGTGCGGTTTCCTCTCTGCAGACCTGACTGCTCACTGTCACTTCTCGCCACCAGAGGCACCCTAGACTTTCACTGCAGCAACCAGACAACATCTTTGAAGAGTTTTCCATTTTTAGCCATTTGTTCACAGTGTGAGACACTTCAGTAAGTACAGATAATTTGGTCATATTTAAGAGTCTGCTGGACAAAGACGAGCAGCTCCAAACAAAAGCGTGAACTGCTGAAGCGCAAGCATCTGGGGCTTGTTTTCTCTCTGGGCTGAAATTTGTCTTTTGAGTTGCTTTCACTTGCATCATTTTGCATGCCCAATTGAATTAAACTGATTGCATTTAGAGGAAGGGACGGGTACCATAAATAGGCTGCAGATGGATGAAGTGCAATCAAATGTAAGCAGAGGATATGCACAAATACACTGGACCCCCCCGAACCCCCCACATACACACACACACACACTTTTGAGGAGGTGTTTATGAAATCCAAGAAGTGATCAAATGTATGCACAATTAAACTGGCAGCAGATTGGTGTTTATGTGGAAGCTATTACAAGGAGCTGGACTGAGGTCACTTTTAAATAGTGATCTGATGTCCAATTTAAAACTGCCCACTACTGGCCCACTAATTAGACATTAGTGTACATAAGAGCCACTCCCTTTTGGCCATGCTCTGAGTGTGCTTCTCAACTCATGCAGCTAGTGCAAGTCAAAGCTGATTTTTCTTCAACATTTACAAATCTTTGCAGCATGAGGTTCCTTTTTTACTTCATCGCTTTCTATCAGTGAAAGCATTCTAGTATGCCGCTAAGGGAAAATATATGTATATTATTATAATTGTAAATGATTGTCACACTGTGTTTGCAGCCAAATCTCACAATGGCAGCTAAACTTTGAAAGCATTCCAGGGGTACATTACCATGATGGTCGTCACAACCACAGTCCGATTCTCCATCGCTGAGCTGTCATTGGAAAGGGCATTTTCATTCTGGACCAACACAAGCTTGTCGATGTCATTCCAGTAACCAATCTGAGGGAAACAGAATGGAAAAGAGAGAAAAATCATTAAAAAAAAAAACCCAAACATTTAATTAATCAGTTTTTATAGCAAGGTGGCTACAATAAATTCAAGATAGACACATTCACAAATAAAACTGACATAAAAATAGATGGAAAGAAAAGAATAGAAAGAATAAAAGTAAGTCAACAGAATGGGCTTAGTCACAGCAAATTTCCCACTGGAATCATAGAAGATATTGAGAAATATTGAGTGTGGGCCAAGAACTTTTAATAAACACACAGTGCTGTCAAAGGAACACTTGAGGAGCTGGGACAATGTATTATTTCTTTATTAAAGGTGCCTCATTCATGTTTTTTTTCCTCCATGAAAAGAAAAAAAAATATGAGTACTTTCAACCAGAGTCTTAACGTCCTACTTTTTTCCCCAATTATGAAAAGAAATTATATTCAAACCTTCCCTTTTTACGTCAGGTGCAGTTTTTTTTGTGTGCCCACAGATCCTCTGAGAGCTGCTCTCTAATGCACAAAAGCACAAGCTGCAGCTAGCAGCATGTATGAATAGATGTTGATAAGTGCACTGAGACAGTATTTAATATGAATTATGAAGACAGTGATGCAGAAAGCTAATTAACATTTTAACAATGAACCATCATGCAGGTTCAAACGAAACAAAGCAACACGTTTTAAATTACAATAATTATCCTTTTACAGTAAAAATGATTAAATTAAATGCAACCATTTCTAGAAGCTTTGGTATAGATGACTTGTTCTGCATGTAAATTGTTTTCAGAAACACTTTTCCAGTGACATATTAACAGCATAATGCAGTGAAAGCATCCGTCCAATCAGGTGCAACCAGGAAGTGCTATTATAGAGCTACAGGTTGGAGAAGACATTACTGAAGTGTTTGTGCTCAAAATATCAGGGGTTTATAGACATAATTTCAAGGAAGATAAATCTTTTTGTGCCCTAACCAGGCCTTAGCCACTGCATTAAAGTCACATCATAAAACATTTTTTTTTAAAGTAGTCTTATGGTGATTTGTAACAGTTTTTAAAAGCAGACAATTTATGTTGTCCTACCAATTACTGATGATAGGGGGATGTATCATTTAATCAATTAATTTTGAGGATTTGTTGCAAAATAAAAATCTCAGCCAAAATAACTGTCATATATTTCAATGTGATGTTAGGTATAGATTTATTTCTAAGCCAGAGGAAAACCTACCTTGCGTGGACCATTGCTCTTCAGTTCAAACACATCCATGGTGTAGTTGACTCTTCGACCGTAGTGATCAAACTGGATATTCCCCGTCAGGCCCTGAATGCGCACCTGGGTTTAAAGCAAACATAACTATGAGGACACTGAATTAAATCTAGCATCAGTTGAATTTCCCATTGTACAGGTCATATTGAAGACTAACTATTAGAAGTAATGAAACTAACAAACATTCTTCTAGTCAAAGCATCCATGACAATATAAGGACAAAACCCATTCACTGTGTCACTGGGGATAGAAATATTGTCTCTAATATGGTAGATTAACAACATGTTTAAGGGTTAAGATTTGGATTAATAATTTAATTATAAATATGACTACAGGGTGAGTCGTTGTTCAAGTGCATTACTTAGAAATCAGTGTAAACCAATACAATATCCTCACAAGTAAAGCAGCCCAGGTTTTTGTGTGCATTCTGGTGTAAGGATTAGATTAACAAAAAATGTCTACTTTTCAGGTGTGTATGAACCTGTTTGAGCGCCCGCTCCATGTCGATCCCTTGGTTCCAGGGAGCGGCGGGATTGGCCAGGCAGTCACCGGCATTCCCGCGTCGACTGATATCAATTTTCTGGCGGCGAAGAGTGCGGAAGGCTTCAGCCATCACAAGGACGCCATCGTATGTTAAAGATGAGGAATACTAGACAACGGAGGACAAACACAGAGAGAGATCTGTGATTCACGAAGCCTGGGTACAATAGGTTAATACTGTATTTTATGCATTTCATTTATACAATCAGAACCAATAACAGCTGTCAACAGCTTTTCACCACAAACCATATTAACCCCATATGAACTAAGCTAACCAGCATGCAACATGTTGATCGGTGGTTCAATCAATTTCCCCACTGTGACTTTTATTTGACGCCTGCAGTTAACACCAGTAACCTCACTGTAAATGTGCCAGTGTTAGACAGGCTTATAGTTTACAAATATAATCACTGGACAGGATCTTAAAACAATGACATTAAAGGGTCTTTAAATCATATTGTAAACCTGCTCATTAAATCACCTTGTCAGGGAATTCCCTCTGACGGTAACATTTTGATAAATGGGTTATATTAGGTCATATTTCAAAACAGGATGTTGCGAGTTATTTCAAAAGCGCATTGATTTAAAAAGGTCTTTGAATTGCGAGAAGGACGAAAAAAAAAAGAGAAACAGTGAGTGGTGATCAATGGAAAAGCTAAAAAGTGGTGGTAATCGTCCTGACGGGTTATTTGACGAATTCATTACAGGTAAAACACGACACAGCGGGGGGACGGCATCACACACTCAGCAGCATCACCCTCGCCCATCCCACACACACACACACACACACACACGGAGGTAGTCAAACACACAGCAGGCTGCTTTCACATCACGCGGAAACAAGTGCAGAGATGAAAATGGGAAGAGGGAAGTCAGCTAGGAAACTCTGCAGATCCTCTCCATGCCTCTGCAGCTGGTTTTCTTGTTTACTGACATCGCTTGATTTGTATCCTACAAGGTGTGTTTTGGGCGGCTGCACAAACCTGTCATCCTCCTTTAAACTCTCCTCTTTCTGAGCCGTGTGACTGACAGATGACTGGATAATTCAAATCTGGGAGAAAATGACTCCAAAACTTAGCCGACTTAGAGGACTATGTTTTTAACACCTATGAGACAACAAAACTGAAGGCTGCAATTTTAATGAGAGTTTGGTGTTTTTTAAACCCCAGCTAAAAGCCAAGAAATAAAAAAAGATTTTCTTAAAAGTAATGAAGACTAGACGCTCAAACTGTCTAGAACATATTATAAAATTTACTTGCAAATGTATATTAATCTAATGGCCAGATTCATATATTCATAAAATATATGCAGTGCATTTGGAATGCATGGTGTACAACTTGCATATATGTACAAAGATTTTTAGGAAGTGAGGTGGAGCAATGTTCTCAGCAGGAGTCCTACCCTCAAATCATTTCATTCATTTATTTATCGATTGATATATTTTTATTGATGCGCGCGGTGTGGCTCTTAATCTGCAGTGTTTGTCTGGCAGCTGGTGGGATTTTTATTTGGATCAGACTGAAATATTTTAACAACTACTAAATACATTGTCATGAAATTCATCGTTCCCCGAGGGTGACTCAAACTTTTTTCTTTAGTGCCACCATTTGTGGTTTTGGCTCCAAAAGAGGGATTGTCATGAATGATGCTGTCATTCCCGTCAGCTGCAGCAAACAGCTTATGGTTGTAATGCCAATCAGCAAACAGCGCTGGCATCATTCAGTCACTATATTGTGACTCACAACATAAGGACACAAAAGTTGATATAGCACCATTAGGGAAACTTTTTCATCCATTTTCTACACCCACTTAATCCTCATTAGAGTCACAGTGATCTGCTGTAGCCAAACTCACTGTATACAGTACCTGTCAAAAGTTTGGACACACCTTTCCATTCACTTAATAAGAAAAAGTGTCCAAACCCTTGACTGGCATTGTGCGTGATAGTTTCTAAATCCAGTGTGAAAATGGGGTATGATTTTCTGCTTTTTAATGACATTAAATAATCTCTGAACACACTGTACCACAGGGGACACAATGTCGCACAGGCAGGGTTAATGACACAAAGCCCTTTCATTCATTTTTCATCTCAAATGAGCAGCTTTTAAACTATTTGGACATGCATACTTACTTCATAAAATTGTCTTCGTACCGGTGTTACATTAAACATTAAATGTTTTACACATGGACGACTATTCATTAAGGCAGTCCATTATCTGGTAAATATGGCACCAGTTTATAGTCTGATCACACAATTATGTGTGTGTGGGGAAGAAAGAAATGGGAAAGGTCCAAAAAGGCTCTAAATTGGAGAAGATATCTGATCATAAGCTTGTGGCAGAATTTGGATGTTGCTTTGCCAGGTCATTGATCATTTTCATTGCATTTCACTAAAATCTGCAGGCACACTAGTGCTCATTTCAAGACACAGTAGCTGAGAGTCACTGGGTTAAGAGAGTTGGATTGATGGCTGAAAGCAATCATGACTCAAAATCCAGTCTCAAATGTAAAAGAGACAATTCCCTATCGTTACTCTCACACTGCACATTATTAGACCGGAGTTATACTTGGCCAGAGGCTACGCGTTTGCCTGGGGCGGACTGAGCTCAGCCTTCACACTAGCCCTGAGCCATTTGGAGGCATCTGTTGTCACCCGATATATCTGAAATTCCGATATTGTGTTGAATCATTAATAAAGTTGCATTCATTGTTTGCAAAAGGCAGAGATAAAAGATCCATTTTTGTGGTTGCAAAGGGGAATTTGGAAGCGTTCATGACGTGATATCTAAAGTTCACTGAAAATGCCAGCAGTTGTGTTTACCTTTATTATTCCTTAGTATCTTCACTGTGCCAATCTGTCAAAAACATGCATAAATATACTTCCTTTGACGCACTTTATGTTGTGTAAACTGTGGAGGAAAATTGATGCAGCTAATGAAGATTCATCAGGTGAAATTGCGATGAAATGATGATTAGCCAATTAACATCTGTCCCTGGGTGACAGAGAAATGGATGTGGATAGTAAGGGAAAGCAGACACTGAGGATGCTGTGTAGAGAGAGAGAAGATGGGAAAAACAGAAAGAGAAATGATGAGATGCATATGCTGTGCTGTATAGGGGATGCAATTGGATGCAGACCTGAAGACAATGAAGAGGAATGAGGCTGAGAACAAGTGAGAGTAAAGAGGCGAGAGCGAGGGACCATTGGACGGGACTGAATGGGAAAAGAGAATGAAATCTGCATGCCTGAGACAGAAGAATTGGAGAATCTTCTCAGTCATAGTAGGATCAGCCAATCCACCTCCTCCACAGCCACAGATTGGCTAAGAGGTTTTAGCAAATGCAGGAAATGCACTGCAAAGTATTCTGTGGACACCTTATTTCAAGCAGCACCAACAACCACCACAACTAAATATGTGTATGCACAGCACACATCTGTGTATTGTTGCAGATTTTTTTTGGTTTACAGAGATTCTACTAAAGGTCAGAGCAGAGTAACAACAAACAGCAATGCAGATGCAGGTACAGTCTGTATTCTGGGATGTATGTATGTAATTATACATTTGTAATTACCTTAGGTGGGCTTTCAGATCCAGGGTATTCTCTCTGATCGAGTTTGTTCCAGCGCTGCATCAGTTTAATGACTATAGGCTTGCTGAAGTCCACCAGCTGGAAACCAGTCACATTGGCTCCGCCATGCATGAATCTCTCCAGAGAGATGTCCTTAAATCCCTGAAAGGAGGAAAAAGAGAAACAAGGATACATATTAGAGCCCCCTCAAAAACCAATGGGGCACAGAAATGGACCACAAACCTGCTCATGGAGTCTGTGCAGCTCAGTTAACATCTCATACTTCACACACTCACGCAGTTCCCCTGATTATTTATAACCAAACTTAATATGAAGTGGCTTCTATAGCCACAAGTGTGACTTCTGCAGAGTGACTCCGTGCTGAAGTGGTCGGAGCAGGGTGATTTTGGACACAGTCAGTTAAAGATACACAGTAAAACCACCAGTGTTAATATAACACTTACAGAGTTAAAATGAGTATTTGAACACTAGCAGTGTTAAAATGAACTATTTAGGTGTTATACTAATATTGGTAATTTCAATGTGTATGTGGGGGTCATACTACTGTAGGTTGATGGATGCTAATTACTGAAAGCTCTCAGAGCCAATCTAATGGATGTGGAACATATTTTAGGGATTAAAGCTGAAACATTTACTGACATGACTATAATTTTGTTGGAAAGAGACAATAATATAAAACATACATAGATAAATATATACATATAACACCTCACTGACTTAGCTCTCTTATCCACCTCATATCAATACAATTTCATCACTGTCATAAACATGTCTCGATATAACAGCTAACAGCAATGCCGTTACGAGGTCTTACCAGGTTTGCTATGATGTAATGGTAGCCTTTTACATGTTTGCCCACACTGACAGCCTGGAGAGAGAAAACACAGGAAGGGACAACACAGTTAGTTTGCCGTATACAGATTTGCATGTAGTGTGTCCACAAAATACAAATGAAGTAACCTCCCTTCCATCTCTGGTGCATTTGTCTCCCCCAAAGTCACTATTGTTATATTCTTGTTCTGATGAAACAAAAAGGAGGGACTTGCCATGTCCTTGGTACTGTTCTCAAGCTTGTTATACAAAAGATCATCACTTGCAAATTCCAGACATGTCCAGTCCTACAGATCTCGTTTGATTTGTTACATGTGTCTAATGACATGTCCAATGTAAAAGGAAATTATGTGTTTATGCTCAGCATATTTGTAAAATGTGCAGTGAAATCATCGCTGAGATTCTGTTCGGAATCTTGTACTGTTTGTTTAATTATTCTACATTGTAACAGTGGAATGTAGTGATTAATTAGATTTTCTCAACCGATAGATTAAGCAACCTCGTATTAACATAGCACGTCATCTTAATTAATAAATTGTTCACATTCGTTCTCTCACCCGCACGTATCAGCAGCATCTATACTGACTGTCAGATGCATGCACACACACACCCGCACACACACACCCACACACACACTCACACACAGGTTTGCTTCACACACGCAGCGCAGCTGGCAGGGGCAGACAAACAGAGCGGTCTCTGTCTCAGAACGGGGATGCTAGCCAACGCCAGCACTGCAGAGCCCACTGTGATGGGAGTGTGTGTGTGTGTTTGTATGTGTGTATGCCTATTGCAGTATACACTGACGGTGTGTGTGTGTGTGTGTTTGTGTCTGTCTGTTCACTCAATGCAGAAGCCAATTAAGTATGCCTTTCTGTAGGTTACGCTCCTTGTGTGAATTTGGCTGGTGTATAGCTATGCGTGTTTGCCTTTAGCATGTTTTTATATCTTTATCTATTAGGGGGAAAACATGGATGTGGGAAAGATATTTGTGTGTGATTATGTCTGTGTGTCTGTCTGTGTGTGTTTCTGTGTGTTTAGCTGTGCGTGTCATTGAATTTGTCAGATGTGCAGACAGAGGATCAGATGTGATGACAGGTGGCAGAACCAATGAGATGTTACACTGAAACCTGAGTCAAAGGGCACACACACACACACACACACTCACACACACACAAACACACAAACACACACACACACACACACACACACACACACACACACACACACACACACACACACACACACACACACACACACACACACACACACACACACACACACACACACACACACACACACACACACACCACACACACACACCTGTCAGAGCGTAACCATGAAGCAGGACAGATAATTTACTGAACATGGACAAGCATAAGGTGTCATAGTGTGTGCATTCATACACTGTGTGTGTATGTGGTTTTTGCTCCATCTGAGTGGACAGTGCTGCGTCTTTACTGCAACCTCACACATTGACGTGTCAGAATTTTTCCACATAATGAACTTCAGGAGTAAACTCAATACCTATTTCCTCTCCAGATGTCAGAAAGCATAAAGAACACTGTTACAGAAAGCAGTGAATACAACATTATGTGATACTCCAATAACTGCGTCTCACGGGGTCTGAATTTAACAAATGTAAAATAGTTTCAGTTAGTTTTTCAGGTAGTAATAGTGTGCCATTATGTGGTGGTTGAACCTTGCTATCAAGTGTTAAGTGCTGTTAAATACAGGTCAGTGATGTAATCTCTGCCCTCCCAGTCTGTAGTAATCGCGGTGTCATAAAACTACAGTGTGGTCTCCATTAAAGCAGTATCTCATGATCTAAAACTCTGCAGGGTTCCACAGGCTCACGTGCCTGCAGTAAGGGAATAGGGATCTTTTTATCTTGAGAGACCAAACGCACTATAGTATTAGTAATGCAATGTGGTGTTTAAAATATATATTTCACCTCACTCCAGTAGTCAGCGTTTATTATACTGTGTGTTGCAGCCGGATGATTAATGCCTTGTATGTGTAATAATACCTGTTCTAGGATGCTCTGTAGTCTTTCAGGCTCCAGGTCAATGACGTATTTCCGCTCCTGACGTCGGTCCAGGTCCTCTAAGAGTCGTCGATATGCCGCCTCATTGAAACTCTCCACACAGATCGCGCTGACCTGGGTTAACACACATTCATTTTTTTTTTTTTACACAGGAATTATGCAAGTTAAATAGCATGTAGGAAGTTCATGCAAGTAAGTTGACATGAATTAACAAACAAAAAATGTGTAAACGTGTATGCATTGTGTGTATGTGGTCAGGTTAATTATATACGTATGCTGCATGAGATTGTGTATGTCAATTTGTGTGTTTTGGCCTGGCTCCAGGGATGTGTTTGTGTGTGTCCTGACCTGCCAGCCATTCTGCCCCGCTCTCTCCATAATTGCCTGCAGTATTGCATAACCTAGACAACAGGCATCAAAGGAAGGAAGAGAAAAAAGAAAGGGAAAATGAATGGTTTACAAGAAAGTATACTTGGGACTTGAAGTAATTAGGCCATATTCTGCCATTTTTGCTGTAATGTTTAAAAGCCAAATAATCCCACCAGCATTTAGAGAATCTTCTATGTAATCTCAATCGCCATGTGTGTACGAAATGCTGAAATCAGCACATAGCATTTGCAGGTGTGCAGCATTTTCTGGCAGATTCATCAGCTCATCTCATTTACCGGAGCAATACCCCGATGTCTTCTCTGCACAAGTGGAGGGTAAAGCTCTTAGCTTTCCGAGCAACAATCCTCGTTTGATTAACTCACCAAGTTTATCAGGAGTCATGTTATGTTCCAGAAAAATAGATGTCACTTTCATTGTGAGAGATACTGCTAGTAGTGACGCCTAATTAAAATGTATTTCTCCTTCAGTATTGAACATTGCTTCAGATGCATTTCATCTGAAAACACAAAACTAGGTATCAATTTCATACCCTTGTAATGAAGAAGATTTACTAAAAGATTGATTGCAGATTTGAACACAGAGAGGATACCTTTCGGCCTCATATTAGATGGGACTGGATGGGATTTTAAAGGTAATATGATGCAGTATGAGCAGCAGGTGGCAACTCGGGCTAAAACGAATTGTCTAGATGGATCGAAACAAGTGGAAAAATGACAAGAATGAGAGACAATTCAGAAGTTGTTATAATTTAAATGTACAGTAATCCCTCGTTTATCGCGGGGGTTACGTTCCGAAAATGACCCGCGATAAGTGAAATCCGCGAAATAGAAAACTTTAAATTAAAAAATTAGCAACTATTACATGTATACAAATACAGTGACTCGCGTGTAGGCCGTTTCACTGCTCTTCAGACTGGACCGCTGCATCCTGACTGCGCTCTGCAGTGTTCTCTTCTTCTGAAGCCCGCGGTGCAGGTGTGTTTGTTCGGGAGAAGAACATAGTGATAGGCAGCTGTTGTCGCTCTTTTTTCTTCTTTGCAAACGAGACGACAAAATGATAGCACAATTCGTAGCATGTTTTGATACAAGAAGCGGGAGTGAGTTTTTAGCGAATCAGAATGCAGAACACAATGCACCAAAAAAAAAAAAAATGCATTATGAAAATCCGCGAAATAGCGAATCCGCGATAAGTGAACCGCGAAGTGGCGAGGGATCACTGTATATCAAACTTCCAATTTGCTAAATGTGTCCTAAGCTAAGATAGGGATTCGTAAATGAAGCCACAAATGGGTAACTGGTCTGTGTGAAACAGTGATGTGAACACACACACACACACACACACACACACACACACACACACACACACACACACACACACACACACACACACACACACACACACACACACACACACACACACACACACACACACACCGATACTGAGCTTTGTGTGGAGGTAGCTTGTTACTGCTCGAGTTGAAACAGAAAGCACATCTGAAGCCTCAGTAGTCGTGTTGTGTGTGTGTGTGTGTGTGTTATGTCTGTGTGTACTCAGCCTTCCAGCTTCACACTGAGGTTGTAAGTAAGTGTGTCTGCCCCTTAATGACCGTGCTTGTGATAAAGGGTTGTGCTTGTCATGCGCTGTTCTATGTGTTCAGTGTGTACCATTTGTACATGCAAGAATCCTCTCTATGTGACTTTAAGCACATCTTTGTGAGCGTGTATATGCATTTGTCTTTGCATGCATGTGTGTGTGTGTGAGCGTGCGCGTGTGTGCACGCCAGCGGGCTCTCTGTGTAGCACAGCAAAGCAGGGAGCATAAAACAGATCACAGCATTACTGCCCATTTTCCAGCACATTACCAGCAGCAGGGCCTGATGGGAGCTTATAATGAAGGGCCCTGCCTTGGCCAAGTCACGGGTGAGCACAGCCCAAACTCTAGGCATCCATCTTTTGCTTCATTTCTCCCCCCCCCATTCTCAATCTCCATCCCCTCCCATTACTGCTATATCCGACTGTATATCCCCAGAGGCTTGTGATCCCGTGTGTCCTCCTCGTTTCTGCCCTTTCTGCAATCTCCAACCTGTCTCCCATCCACCTTTCTTATCCTGTTGTCTTCCCTGTCACCTTCTTTGTTTCCTCCGTTCTCTCACGCATGCGTCTTCCCTCCCTTCTCTTTCTATGTGGCCATACAACCAGCTGGACTGACCTAACCTGTCCCTTCTGCTCCTGCCCTTGTCTCCTCTCTTTCTTCCTCTGCCCCTCCTGGGTACTAACCCAGACAACCTGGACCAGGGGGAGGCTTGCAAAGGCACACACACACACACACGCGCACACACACACGCACACATGAGCACACATGCAGTGCAGCTCGCCTTTTCCCTAACACGTCACTATACTGTGGTCTGGGGACTGTGCGTCATGTTTGACCTGTGTTTCTGTTCCTGTGGCAGGGGGAACTTGTGTCAGTGTGTGTGTGTGTGTGTGTGTGTGTGTGAGGCACAACGTGCCGGGCATTCTCATGATAGGTCGGGGGCTGAGAGCTTTAGCTGTGCCTGTTCCACTAACTTGCGTGCACCGCATGACGGGATGTTGAAATTAAAGCCATGTGAACACTTGGAGATTTGGGGCCTAACCTTAAGTTTCTGAGAGAAAATGTCAACTCATAGGTCTGCTCCCACAGCTGTGGCACAGTCTTTATGCTTCTACAATACAGGGCTAAAATTGAAATTAAATTGTAGACAAATAATCCCAAGAAAATAACCTTTTAAAGAGATGATTATGACGAGATGTTATTATAGGTTTTTTTCAGTGTGCAGTTCCAAACTGAACCCAAATGAACAGATAATTCCTCATGGAATATAATGTGTTGCACCAGAGTAAACATTTGAAAATCTATTTTAATGGTCTGTAATTGAGTTTTGAATATAGTCCCGGAAGTGGAAGACAACAGACCTACCCCCTGTTGCTGCTTTTTATCACAGCAGAATTTATGAATCTTGGCAGTGCCATAAGGACACAATGCAGCTCCAGTTACAGTCATCTGAACCGTTCTAATTAGTATACAGTGAGTGTCGGCTATAACACTAAGTTACAGCCTCTTTTGCATACTCTCCCCAAATCCCTCTTTGACCTTTCACTGGAAAACAAACAAGCAAGGAAAATGGTGGAGAAAAAAAAAACTTGCAAAGTGGTGGTGTTTTGACTAAAACAACATGATGACACTTGCTATAATTTGGTGGAAACTGGAAAAACATAAATATAATATATATCCATCCATATTATTTCCTCAGATCCACATAAATAAATAATAATAAACAAAAAGCTTGAAAAAAAAGTATTTAAGGCAATCAACTGTGTGCAAGTCTACTGACAATAGCTTGATAATGTATTTGTATGGACACGTCTTTGTGCTTTTACCTCTGTCCGTGTCATAGAGGAAAACAAATCGGCTCCAGTCGTAGTGGTCTAGCAGTGACAGCAAAGCCCCTCTGATGGATGGCCGGAGCTGCAGGGTGAACTGGCCCTCTCCTTCAGTGGGAAAGCTGGGTGTCACCAGGCTGATGTGCAGGGCCCCACAGAAAGACGTCAGCGTGTTCACTGAGCGCTTGTCATAAAGGCCGAAGATAGCGAAGACTCCCCTCGAATACTGAGAACAGACTGACGGGACGGAGAAACGGAGGAGGGAGGGAGGAGAGGGCGAATGGAGGAGAGCGTTGTGTTGGGATCAGAGGGGGAGGCAGCAAAGAGGGTGAATGGAGACAGCAAGAGAAAGTGTACTCAGTGACAATGTTTTTGAAAGGTTTGCATTGATTTTGCAAATGAAGAGAATAAAATAGCTAATAAGATGTGAAAGGGAGAAAGACATATGGCTCTTAATTAAATTAACATTGAAGAATCTGTTTAAGCATGTCAACGATTTTAATAACCAATGGCTTTAGCTTGTGTAAGCTATACCTTCCCACTCCTAATTAGCCCCACATAGCAACAATAGAAACCTTGATGTATATCTTAACTAACACACATCTCATTATACATTCATTGAATGTATAAAAAAGAAATGCACATTATTAAAAATGTTATCAATGCCAAACATACTTACAACATTGCATTTACCATTTAAAATTGTAAGAATGGCCACCATCTTTGAGGGTTTCAGTGCACAGGCGATTTGAAGGATGAGCATGAAAATTTGCCCATGACTTTTTATAAGATATCATACGAGCCGATAATGAGGTGTTGCACTCTGCCATCTCACATGAGCTTTAGCACACGCATCCGTACGAGTGGATATCAAACCGTGCTGTAAGCCAATTTTCGAAATGTCTGACTAGCATGAAATCATCGCCACTAGGAAAAACTGGCTTGGCTTCATACACAGCTGTTAGGGAAATAGACAGTCAAATAACCCCACCTGCTTTAGAGCACGCACGCACACACACGCACACACACGCACACACACACACACACACACACGCTTGACCGAGCCTTCAAGCTCACTTCAGACGTGAAGTCTTTTGCAGGTAAGTCTTCCCACACAGCAACTCTTACTACCATGACAGAGAGGAGAACGAGAAGCGCTGACATCCTCTGTTATCTTGTTTCCGCAAAATTCTCTCTGTTTGTCGTTCAGTTGTCAGTTGTCATCATGGCCCCACACAGCAAAAATAAAACATGTCAATCAGCCGGTTCTGCATATTTTGAAAATGTGAACAAGAATCCGTCGGCCGTGTGTTCGTTTTTTACACTTTTTAATGTTTCCCGGTATTCATCAATATTCTGTTTCATCCTGCCATTTTCGTCTCCCTCTTCAGGCCCATTCATTCTTCTATCAGCGAGGGTGTTTTGAGCTCGGGCTGTATCCTGCAGCATAATTCACTCCCCGGGCTCCAGCATGTGATACGTCATGCTGGAGTAAACAGTAAGACTGCAGACTTTGCTTTTGGCAATGGTCGCCAATCAGTCCGTCACCCGGCTCCCCTTCCTCCCCCTTTAGATCTCCTTATGTGTCACTTCATCTCACACCTTTCCCCCCTCCCCTTTCTTCTGCTTTCATGACTTTTGACTCATCCATCCTCTTTTCTCTCTGCTTCCACCACACACCATACACATTCCTTCATCTCTATAACTGCCTATTCTTTACCCCTCTCTCCGTTCCTCCTTCCAACCCTCCTCCTGGGACTCAGAGTAATTCCATTATCAGCTATAAGCCTCAGTGGGGGTAAACACTGTGGGAGATGCAGCTTTGACGGTTTGGCTTTGTTGCAATTAAACAAAGCCGAGGCCTCTGCACCCGGGAGGAGATAAGGCAGGGATTTAGTCTCTGATTATGCAGAAACTAAATGTCTTCAATTCAGAGAACTAGCAAACTACATACTTAGTCATAGTGTCCTCAAAGTCATCATACTTAGTGTCTTCTGACTGGATTTGCTGAAGCACTAGCAGGTTTTATTTGATATTCGGGGCACATAGCAATATGAAAGATGGTTATAGAGATGAGGCTCTACGTGATAAACTGCTAAATGTCAGGTGCAGTATTTTACCACGACAGCAGAATGCACAAAGATGTTTATGCTAAATCATTTAAGTTGACATCATAATACATCATGGGTGGATATAGATTTCAGTGTTTAGCAGGCTTCACGGTGACTTTTCTTTTTTTTTTTTTTGTCCAATTCTTTTGTATGTGTTTTGGCGAGAGGGGGGGAGCGGCATGTTGCTTCATTGTGTGAAAAGATCCCCCTGTGCATGTACCTGTCCATTATTGTTTGCTGCACCCTCTTTGCTTTGCACATGCATCAATAAAACGTTGCAATACCCAACATCATAATTGATTAAGGGTTGAAGTGACGAGCGAGCAGACATAGTATTTTAGTCAAATGTGACTATATTTTCAGATTAAAACCCTCAAGGAAAATTATACCTGGTGCCTAACTGATGTAAGACGGCTCTTGACTGACACAAATTATGTCCTTTCACAGTCAAAGAAAAGGAATCTACGTCCCACTGAATGTCTTTGATGGCAGGGCCATGGAAAATAACATTTCTCTGCGCTCAGACAATTTGTGCTTTTAGAGATCAGCTGCCGTTTGAGTGAATAAAAAGGAAAGTAGCAGAATAAAAAAAGAAAGCATTACACACGTGAAACAGTCATATGGCTTAGCAGGAGTTCTGCTCCCTGCATCTCTACTGAACCTCAAGGAAATATTGACAGCTTAATCCCAAACAATTCTATTTTAAAACAATACCAAGACATTTTCCATATAGCAGCACATATGTATGGTCTTATTCTTCACATCATCCTTCCCTTATTTCCTGCCTGTGCCTTCGGATCATGGCTTTGCGTCTCCGACTCTCTCAGCCTTCCTGTTCTCCCACGTCCGTCTTTCTGATGTGCTTGTCGACGGACTCGCCTCACTGCAACCCACTCCACCACCGCTACCGCCCAGCCGCAAGGCTGGGATGTGCCAGACAGTGGCGTCATTGTAATAAAATGTGTGCTAAGCTTGCTTCATAAAGCTTTAATGAGAGGAGAGGACCAGCAGCACAGCGCATCATCACCACAGTAAAAGCATCAGAAACAACAGGTCTCCCGGGACTTCTTCTACCTCATGTTGCCTCCCGCTCGCTTGTTCTCTCAGCATCTCCATATGTTTGATTCAGCGGTGAACATCCCCTTGTCTTTTTTTTTTTTTTTTTCCCAGTGCTTAATTGCTCACTCCGTCTGTCAATGCCCCTCTTCCTCTCTTTTTCTGTGCAGACCTCGCAATAAATCTCTTTAGGACGTTTATCTGCATTGCTCTCTTCACAGCATATCAGCCCCTACACCCATGCATCTTCCCCTGCAGCGGTCCGCGTCTCTTTCCGGATCATTTCATTAGCTTTTCTGTGCATTTAGAAAGCCCTCTCAATCATGTGCCTACTCTGCATGTCTCCTTATCTTGTTTTTTTTTTTTTTTTCTAAATTGGCTAATTTGCATCAAACATGGGGAAAACACATGTGGTATACAGTATAATGTTTTCCAGTCTAATACCTTAGCTCGCTTTGCTCCAGTTTATTTCACATCTGTCCTTCTTCACCTCTGTCAGTATAGTACATCTATCACTGTTTTCTGTGCTTTTGCTAGGAATCGGCCATTTTAGGGCACAATTTTGCAAGGACGCTGTAGAAGAATCGAGCGGAATGCTTCATATAAAGATAGGACCTTTATTGAGCGACCATTATATCAGGTTACACACACACAGGCTGTAATGTAGTTGTGACCTGAACTCGCTGCAAGCGGGCCTACTTAACATAACGTATCCCTGCGCACTTAAAGAACTAGTGCCTCACAACACATCTCCCTTTCTTTGAGTCTGTTAAGACCTGCAAGATATGAATGAGTGTAAACAGTAGAAACTTAACCTGGAAAATATTCCTACATTTCATGAACACCTAGAATGTAATATTCTTTAACTTTCTGTATTAAAGATATCTTCCTTATGTGAATGATTACCATTTGCAATACCAATAAAACAATTTCTTTCTGTCCTCAAACAAGTCAATACATTATATATCAACAGTAACAGACTCTTTTTTTTTTTTTTTTTTTTTTTTTTTTAACAGAAACCATTCCAACTCATTTAAGTTCTTTTGTTGATATTGCGGTAGGTTAAGGCACTCTACACATAGTCTCCATATCTGTCTGGTGGTTTCACAGCTCTCTCACTGCGTCTCAGAGTTTCAGGGAACACAGGCGTAGAGGGAGCGGGAGGGACTGGGCTCCAAGTGTCGGGTGTTGCTGGCCTGTCAATCTGTGAGTCACTCTCCTCGTTCTGTGCGCTTGGACCCACCGGAACCTGTTCTTGTTGAAGGGCTGTCGTGGCTGGCAGAATTGGTCTGAGGTGGTGTCTGTTTCTCCGCAACTCACCATTCTCCGTCTGAAAGATGTACGCCCGTGGCGTGTGGTGCTTCCGCACCACAGAAGCTGATTTGGTCCATCCTCTCTCGTTGTCCAGCTTTACTGAAACACGGGTGCCAGGCTGAAGCTCAGGCAACGGCCTCGCCTTGTACCTGGAGTCATAGGCATGACTGTAGCGCAGCTTGGCAAGGTCATCTCGCTGCCGCACTTTCTGGAAGTCCGGCCACGCAGGTTGCAGGTTAGCCTCCAGCGTAGGAAGCGTAGAACGGATTTGTCTGCCCAGCATCAGCTGTGAAGGGCTTGCTCCTGTTGCCTGCAATGGCGTTGCCCTGTAGGACAGCAGCGCTAAAGCAGGGTCGGCTTGTCTGAGGATCCATTTAGCAGTCTGCACAGCTCTTTCTGCTTCCCCATTGGCCTGTGCATAGTGGGGACTTGTGGTGGTGTGCCTGAAATCAAATGCTTTAGCAAAGTGGGCAAAAACAGTTCCTGTAAATTGGGGGCCATTGTCAGTAATTAGTTCGACTGGGCAGCCCCATCTGGCAAAGATGTTTTTCAAACTGGCTATTGTTGTCTCTGTTGACATGTTGTTGAGGTGAGCAATTTCAATGTACCTTGAAAAGTAATCTACCACTACTAGAAAGTTCTTATTATTGAAGTGGCAAATGTCGGCTGCCACCTTCTCCCATGGGCGGCTTGGAAGTGGTGTGCAAAGAAGGGGTTCCCTCCTCTGAGTGGGCTTGATCTCCTGGCAGACGTTGCAGGTGCTCACTCTCTCCTGGATGTTCTTGCTTATACCTGGCCACCACACACTGCACTGAGCTCGTTCACGACACTTCACAATTCCTTGGTGGCCATCGTGTATGCGTTCTAATATCTCCATTCTCATGCTCTTAGGTATCACTATCCTGTTGTTGTACAACACTAGGCCTTGTGAGACTGTCAACTGGTCACGGTGTGAGTAGAAGGCTTTTACCTTTAAAGGCACTTCAGAAGAATACTGCGGCCATCCTCCAAGCACGTAATGTTCCACTGACCTCAGCTCATCATCCCTGAGTGTGTTCTGTCTGATCATGTCGAGTTTGCTGGGGGATACGGGCCATGCGTCTCGAACGGCCTCCTCATACGCCTCCAGCTCGCTGGTCAACTCCGCGACGTCCCGAGTCATCTCCAGCTGAGGATGTCTAGAGAGGGTGTCTGCGATGATCAACTGCTTCCCTGGGACGTACTCAGCTGTTGGGTTATACCTAAGCATGCGCAGCAACAGTCTCTGACACCGCATGGGCACAGAGTCTATGTCTTTACTGTTAATCAGTGGAATGAGTGGTTTATGGTCACTCTGTAGTGTGAATGTGTCAAGGCCATACAAGTACTTGGAGAACTTTTCACATGCCCAGACTGCAGCGAGACATTCTTTTTCAATTTGCGCATAGCGCTTTTCAGTATCAGTCATTGTTCTGGAGCAGTAAGCTACAGGCTTTAATTGTCCATCATGTGACTGCAGTAGGACTGCGCCCAGTCCATAGCTACTTGCATCAGCACTAACCACAGTGTCGCGTTTCACATCATAGAATGCTAACACAGGAGCCTCTGTAACAAGCTGTTTCACTCTTTTGAAGGCCTCCTGTTGTGCTGTGCCCCACCCCCATATTACCTCAGTCTTTAACAGGTCAGTCAACGGCTTAGTGATGTCTGACAGGTGTGGGAGGTACCTGCCAAGATAATGAATCATGCCCAAGATCCTCCTGAGCTCGTGGACGTTGTTAGGTGGTTGCAATTGGGTGATGGCTTGAACTTTAGATTCATCTGGCTGGATTCCATGCTCATCAATACAGTGACCCAAGTAGCTGAGCCGCCGCTGGCGAAGGAGGCACTTATCGTGATTCAGCTTCAGTCCTGCTTTCCTTAATGTATCGAGGGTGTTCTGCAGTCTCTCCTCATGTAGCTCAGGCGTCTCTGCAAAGACTAGGATGTCGTCCATGTATGCTACTACGCCCTCTATGTCCTTCAAGAGTTCAGTCATTTCACGCTGGAAAATTTCGGGGGCACTAGTGATCCCAAAAGGGAGTCTATTAAAAAGGTACCTCCCGAATGGGGTGATAAACGTGGTCAATTTGGCACTCTCAGGCTCTAATGGTATTTGCCAGAAACCGCTTGCTGCATCAAGCAGCGAGAACACTTTAGCATGAGCTAGCTTAGGCAGGATATCATCAATGGTGGGCAGGATAAACTTTTCTCTCTTCACGGCTTTGTTCAATTTCTTTAAGTCCACACATATTCGAATCTGTTCATTGTTTTTCTTCGGTACTGGTACCATTGCTGCGCACCACTCAGTTGGTTCTTTAATTTCTGTGATAACCCCACTAGCTACCATGCGGTCTAGTTCATCCTTGACTTTAGAGAGCATTGGCACAGATACACGCCTTGCTGTTGTCACGCTATATGGAACCGCCCCTTCCTTCAGCGTAATCTTAACTGGTTTTACATTCAGGGTTCCAACCTCTGTAGGTTGGAGGGTCTTCTGTTGTTTTATTTCTGCAATGCGCTTAACTAGACCCATTGCCACTGCTACATTCCTCCCCAGAAGATGGCTACCATCTCCACTAAGCACATGCACTTTAAACCTGAACTGCTTCTGCTTTTGCTTGGTATTTGCTATGAAATAGCCTAAACAGCTCAGCCTGCCCCCTGGGCTATCCAGTACAGTTCCAACTTTTCTAAGTTTCGGCTTGTTGTTCATAAGGCTGAAAGTCTTTTCTGATATGACACTCGTATCTGCTCCAGTATCAATTTTAAAGTTCACAAGAACTCCAAGAATGGGTAATTTTACAGTCCAAGCATCATTTGAATCAGTCACCTGTGTGATTGCACCCAAGTAGTATTCTGTTGGGGTCTGCTCGTTGCCCTCTGCATGTGTACTGACCTCGTTGACAATGTAGGAACGGCAGACAGCAGCGAAATGTCCCAGCTTTTTGCAGGAGTGGCATTCAGCATTTCTCGCTGGGCATCTGTCTTCTCCAGCATGAAATTTTCCGCACCTGTAGCACATTCTTCCTCTCCGCTCATATGTCAGTTTCGCGCCAACTTTTTGTTGTTGATCATAGCGGCGCTCTGTGTTCGCTGCCGGTCGTTGCCCTCTCTTGGCCACTTCATCTAACTGTGTGCTACTGCTAGCACAGGCGCCTTGCTCACTAACATGTCCCTTTACTTGTTCAGAATGACGCACTAATTCAACGGCTTTGTCTAGTGTCAAGTCAGATGTCAACTGTAACTTTTCAGAGAGTTCTTTATCCAATATGCCGACTACTAACCGGTCGCGGATATTTTCATTCTTGTTTCCTCCAAATGAGCAGGTTTCCGCCATTTCATGCAAGCTCCTAATGTACTCCTCTGCGCTCTCCCCATGCTTCTGTAGTCTCTGGTGAAAACGAGCTCGTTCGTGAATGACGTTCACTTTAGGGACAAAGTAATTGTCCAGCTTTTCCAAGACAGCCTCGTACTTATTCTCGTCTCCCTCCTCAGCAAAACTAAATGTCTTGAAAACATGTTCAGCTTCTTTTCCGAGTGAATAGAGCAGTGTACAGACCTGTACCTCTTCTGTTTCCTTGTGCAGTTTCGTTGCTATCCTGAATCGTTTGAAGCGCTGGCGCCATTCTGGCCACAGTTCAGGACGAGTAAAATCAAAATTCTCAGGAGGTGGAAACTTCGCCATCTTCGGGTTTAACTTCTGACACTTCTGACACCATGTAGAAGAATCGAGCGGAATGCTTCATATAAAGATAGGACCTTTATTGACAGCCATTATATCAGGTTACACACACACAGGCTGTAATGTAGTTGTGACCTGAACTCGCTGCAAGCGGGCCTACTTAACATAACGTATCCCTGCGCACTTAAAGAACTAGTGCCTCACAACACAGACGCCATTGCTCGGCTTAGCTCCACATGATTATGAGTGGTTTAAAGAAATGCCAGTGTTCTTATCCCCTATAGAAGGAATGATATGCTAATGCATATGATAACACGTACATACACGACTAGTATAATTAGTAGTATGTTACAGCGTTACAGTCTTACCAGCCGCTTGTTTGTATTCCACACAACATTAAAAATGGATGCTCACAGATAAACCTGCTTCTGATTTTACTGTCGCTGCAGCAACACATAAACCCCCCCCCCCCAAAAAAAAACACATGGAATCACCTTTTAAACAAAAGCATAACTACCCCGCTAGCACATAGTGTTTGAAAACATCAGTACTGCAGTTGCTTGGAGAGAAATAATGCAAGTCCTGTGCTGCACCTGAGGAGGATGAGGAATGCAAAATAGTTTAAAATAACAAAATGCAAATGGAATGTGTGGAGCTGGGGCAAGTGGTTTCTACCTTTAAATCCAGCATTAGGGTAAATATAACCCCCACCCCCTCCCTGCTCAATTACAGATCTGTGGCCCCTCAGGTGTTCAAGTGTGGTTTGAGGTGTAGCGGCATCAGGCAGGAACGGCAATCAAGACTGAACCAGAGACTTGTTTGTTTTGAAACGGGATGAGAATGGCAACGAGTGCATTCCTCTCACCCACCAGCTGAGAACAAGCACCACAAAGCTGTCAAAGATTCGTATAAAAAGAAATACAGTGGGTGCATCTTTGCTGAGCCTGACAATCTAAAACTGCCTCATTGCAGATTTAAAAAGTATTTGTTCCCTTTGACCTTGTGAATCTACCTTCAGCAACCAAAAAAAAAAAAGAGCAACTGCTACTGAATAAACAAGCAGTGTGGTGCTCTCCTGAACCCGTGGGGGGCCGTCTCCTCGGGCAAATGTTACCTAAAATCGGCCAGGCAGCCGGGCTTTCAAGGAGGTGTACCGATCACGGCGTCAGGAGCACAGCTGTCCAGCTGCTGCGTCAGGCTGCTGTTGAGAGCACTGAGATAATGGCTGTGACTGGGCACAGATGTGAGAGCAGCCTGGGGAGATACTGGGCTTTAACCATTACAGATAGAGGGAAAACTGGAGCAGGATCCTGTCCACCAAGCCCAACAGCAGCAGCAGATCTGCCGAGCCGATCTCCTTATCGCTACGAACTTAAGCGATAACCGTAGTGGTGACAGAAATATTGTCACCAGCTGCACAGACCCAGAAGGCAACAAATACAAATGAGGACAAAAGAGTCACCAGTAAGAGCAAAGAAGCATTCACCTTGATTAAAGTCACAATCATTGGAAATTATGCAGAATGTGCAGAAACAAATACATTTGTAAATCAATAGATTGTATCAGATCAGTTTTTTTTTAGTAAATAGCCAATGTACAGCATGTGGGTCATTATTGCTGTTACCTTCACATAATGTGTCCAGGAAGCAAATTACAAATGTTTTACCCATTTTGTGGAACATATGAAGGATATTTTAAGGACTATGATGTGAATAAAGGAATAACATCCACCAGCTTTTGAATGCAAAACATGTAAAGTCCCCTCTGTAGACAGAGCGAAACACACTTATATACTGACAATGGTACATTCTCTGTTAAAGAGAAGCATTATATACACAACACAAGACAATGTCTGCAGATCAATAGTATCTGGCAGAGAGGACAGTCACAGTCAGCGTATGGATTTCATATTTGTGCGTCTGCACTATGACATAGATTACAGCACAATGGAGCACCTTAGAGGGTGGAAAAGATTCTCTTCAAAATAAGGCATTTTTATTACATTACATGGTACGTTTCCCCCCCAAAAAGAGAGACTTTAACCAGCCAAATAAATGCCCCTTCATGAGGTCCATCCCAAGATAAACATGAACTGATTATTTTTAAACCAGACAACAACTTGTCATCGATCTTAAGCAGCAGTGTTCTGATGACAAGCCAGAAGCCTGGAGATCAATATTCTTGGGAAGAGAGCATGCTTGCTGCTGGAAGATGTGTAATTTATTACAACCCGGGCAATAAGAAGAAGGCATACAGACGTCATCCTCATTTGCAGCTGAGGGAACCCAGTGTTTCACATAACCTGTAGAGAAATAGCTAAATTATTTCTGCTTTAATAAATACTATCATACAAAATATGTCAGCACGTGTTGAGCTGCAGAGACATAAAAATGTAGCTCCTGACAATGGGCCTCCAGAGTGCCGATCAGCAGCATTATGAAGAAAAGCTAAAAGATAAAGCTTGACAATCGATAGTCTGGCGGGGGAATTCAGCCACCTTATGGATTTCATATCTGATCCTTCCTGCTGGAACATAGTTTACAAGACAACTGAGATGCAACAGCTTCATAAAAAGGCCAGTGATCATTGAGAATGATGGGGTATTATTGTGCTCGAGCTGTGTGTCCAGCTCTCTGTGCTTGTGAATGAGGCCATTCATTCTCCTGTCAGCCTCCATTCTCCTGTCTGTCGCCCCTCTTTCACAAAAATGTCTCAAGCGGAGAGAGATGAGGGAGGCTGCGCTCGTTCTCGGCGAGGGAGGGGAGGGGACGGAACGATGAGGGCGAGAGAAAGCAGGGAAAAGAAAGGGAACGGTTCTGAAACCCGCGAGGGGCTGCGACAGCGAGGAGGGAGCAGAGTTGTGCCGAACGGAGACGCTGCAGAGAGAGAGACGTCTACACGAGCAGTATGAAGGCTGCATGGAAAGCAGGAAGTAGTGCTCTGCAGGCCGGTTAGGGAAGAGAAGAGGCTGGAAAATGAGTCCTTTAATGCTCTTATGGCTCTTTGTAAGTGTGCCTGTGCATGTATTGGGAGTGGGTTGGTAAGTAAGTACACACACACACACACACACACACACACACACACATACACAGCCTTAAAGGTCCCTTTGACCATGTGACCACATAGAGCTGAATAAGGGGTCAAAGGTGAGGGATGGCAGGAAAAGAGCTTCTGGATAAAAAAAAAAAAAAGCCACACTTCACTGCTTTATTCTCTTTGATTACATCTTTCCAAATCTCTGCACCCGTTCTGTAACCCCCCCCGTCCCCCGTCCCCCTGCCGCCCCCTCCGGCTGCATGAATAAAGCTTCTAAGAATAAAAGCCATGATTGGGGGAAAATGAGGGCAGGTACCCGAGGGGGGCGGGGGAGGGAGGGGACGGCTATATCTACGACCTTTGGTGTTGTCGCAGTAAGTGAATATGCTAATACAGTAGTTGCTGACATATGTCTTCCTCCCGTGTGCTGTCAGAGGGAATCAACCGCCGAGCTGTGTGAGGACTCCGCTCTCACTTGAGGGTAAATTTAAAAAGAAAAAAAAAAAAAAAGCAGATAAATTTTACAGCTGGCTGTGATGAGATGAAGGGATAAATCAGTCACAATCACGGACTGATGCCAGCGCAGGGACTCTG
Source organism: Eupleurogrammus muticus (assembly GCA_036785175.1). Classification (NCBI taxonomy): domain Eukaryota; kingdom Metazoa; phylum Chordata; class Actinopteri; order Scombriformes; family Trichiuridae; genus Eupleurogrammus; species Eupleurogrammus muticus. Next base: position 8,907,574 of record JAYKQN010000009.1, on the reverse strand, counting down.
AGTCTTTGATGTCGGGGGGGGGGGAGGAGATCCAGGGCCTGGGAGCTGCCCGGGAGAAGGCCGTGTCCCCAAAGCTGTGGAGGTCGCACTAAAATGCCAGTGGAGGTGGATCTGAGAGAGCGCAAGACTTAACAGGGGATTTTTTTCCTCTATGGGTTAACAGAAATACTTGACCTCTGTAAAAAATAAAATAAATAAAATCCTTCAGACTTGTTTATATGCTGTTAGAGTAATGAATCTTTTTTAAATAGCCTGCATGGGCCTAAAGTTTTCATGTAACCTCACAGACAACATGACACCATCAAACACCAACTATATATATGTGTGTTATGTTGGTAAAGCTGTTTGATGAATTAACATGAATTAACTTCTAGCAATCTGGAAAATACATAGAATGTAAATAAGAGTAATGTTTGGGAGGGAAACACTCTCTGCTATATGAATAGCAAACGGGATGATAAGACTGACAATGACATTTCCGAAATAGTCATTTTTGGATTTTCACTTCCTAATATTTAATACCCTGCTGTGATGTGCTGTGAAGCCCGGCACACTGGGGAAAACCATGGGCTTCAAAAATGACTTTCCACTATTAAGTTTGTGGCATTTCCCTGCATTAGTCCACGGTGAAAATAGAGAGTGACAAGAAAATAGGACGCAAGGGGAAACATGCAGAGGAAATTGAACACTGGTGTTGGTTGCAGCTGGTACAATCTCAGTCCAATGAGGCATGGATATGACCAATCAGCACTTCTGTTTCGTTTTCTATAAAGTCTTGAGGAAATGAACACATTTCAGTGATGTCTCATTAGTGTCTCAAGTTCATATCTCCTAGCTCAGCAGATTTATGGGGTGACAGTGACACCGTTTGGCCTGTTGGCTTTTCCAACAACACAGATATTACCCACAAAACTGCTGATATCAAGGATTCGCCATGCTTTCTGGAAGTGAATATATACAGCAGCGCCCTTACATGAAGTGTAGTACGACGCCTCCTACTAGTTCTTCATGTTAAGCACCTGACAAAACGTTTTCAGAAAATTAACCACAAGCCATTTTCTAAATTGAGCTGCACAACAACTGCACTGAAATTGTCCTCTAAAATAGAACCAAGTAACGCAGGGGTCAGGATAGGATGGGGATTGGAATCATGATGCATTGCACAACATTTAATTGGCTGCGATACACACTTCAATGTCATCGCCCCACTGTGGCAAAGATCATTTTGTTGAACATTTAAGCAGCAAGTGCAATACGCATTGTGCATTTCTAAATCCAATGCCCTTTAAAGAATAAAACAACTCTTGTGTTTTCATGGCGGCATTATCAACAAATGTCCCGAGGGCCTGTGTCTGCTCATCGAGGCGTGTTATAAATCTTGTAATGTTGTACCTGGCAAAAAGAGCCTCACGGCAAAATAGCAGCTCATTGCATATCTTCTCGCAGTGTGATACCACAGTTAAACATACATTCAGCCATGCACAAAGACCCACACATGCTTAGAGCGACAATAATGACAGTGTGCTGCAGAAACTTTGCCTCACAAATAGGGTGTGTAGCCACACAGATAAAAGATAGGAGGAAGAGAGGCGAGAAGTCATAGAGCTGTGTGTGTGTGTGTGTGTGTGTGTGTGTGTGTGTGTGTGTGATAGAGAGAGAGAGAGATGTGACAGAGACCCTTTTTTTCTCCAGTCATCTTTAAACAGTACTAACAGTAGCTAAAACCCTGCAGGCTGGTCCGGTATGAAGAGAGCCATTCATCACACACACACACACACACACACACACACACACACACACACACACACACACACACACACACACACACACACACACACACACACACACACACACACACACACACACACACACACACACACACACACACTGAGACACATGGTTGATATCGAAACCATTCATCACAGTAGACAGGCAGAGAAGGAGGAGAAGAGAAGAAAGTGAGGAGTTACTCACTCACTATGCTGGATTCATACTATGTAAGTAGTCTGCTTTCATCTCTCCCTGAGGGAGCGATCACACAGAGAAACCTGCAAAAACCACATCTGTTTTTCCATGGTATGGCACACCTCTGTTGTGCTACGATTCCCGGATTCCTCGCAGTTTCCTAGTTATGCGTAAACCGTCAAATATTCTCATCTTGTCAATTTTTACACTCAGGCCTGAAAGCCTCGGGTGCAGCGAGTCATATTTCCCCTAACATGATCCACTGGACCTGTAGGCCTTTTTGAAGCAGATGCCTCTGTTGCAGCATGTCTCGGAGTGATTGCTCCCTAAGTGTGTGTAAACATAATGGGTGTTCAAACTGCCATCACTCAGAAAGAAATAGGTTGTTGACACATCAATATAGAGTGTATGCAGAGGCAGGGATGGGAATACTGCAACAAACGTGTGATGGAAGTTGTGAAATCTCAGATAAACACATGCATAATTTTAATTTTCCTGTTTATAAATGGGAGTTTTTTGACGGGTCACCTGAAATTCAGGACCTATTTTAGCTAACAATAATGCATCAGTGAGGACTTGGATTAATGTCCAATGCCAGACAGTGCTACTGCATCAGGTGCTTCTTCCACAGGAGAATAATTACAATATTAACACACTGCAAGTCAACAACGTATCCCAGAGACGACAAAGATTAGTCTGAGTCCCCCAGCCAGTGCTGGGCTCCATCCTGTCTTGTACAGTACGTGAGCACTGGCTCCTGCACACTGATGCAGATGGTGCGACGGGTGCAGAAGCTGTCAGGAATAGATCTGTGTAACCTTTTATAATGCAACTATGGCCTCCCGCTGCAAAAAGCAATTGAATGTCTCTTCGCCTCTATCACTTTCATTTTATGTGCGGCCATGTCTGTTCTTCTTTGACAATACAATTTATGGGTTTACAATGGTCAGAAAATGAACGAGAGGAAGAGGCTGATATTGGTTGTGAATTGAATGCGGTTTACTCGAGGGACCTTTGAGATGAAACAGACACACATTTCCAGCCAAATACTGGATCCAGCACAGCTGTGTGTTTACAATGTTATGTTGTTACGATTCCATTTAGCAGACGCTCTTATCCGAAGTGACGTACATCTGACATTTATTACAATACAAGGTGGAGTCAGGGGAAAACAATGGCCTCATTCGCCAATATCTTCACAAGATTTGTTCTTAAATTGTTTTTTTAAAAAGCTCCGGAGAAAATTCTGCGTCAGAATCATAATTCAAAAGAGTTTGTACTTTCTTTTCCTCATTGTGTTTACAGAAAAAGATACGTGGGGATTGTCTAGACAAGAAAGTATTTTTTTTCCTTTCTCAATATGCTCGTGTGTTAAAAGAAGACGTGCGCCCACCCACATTCTGTTCAACTAGCTCATATCTGATCTCACCCTGGGTAGCTGCCAACAAACACAACCTATGTATAGAGCGCATAGAAGCAGGTGCTGATCCACCCATTTTTATTCTTTAAATTTTGCTTATTTCAGTCCATCCAGTCAATTACAGAGGTGTTAAAAGAAAAAAAAAAAAACGGATAATTCTTCTTTCTGTAAAGATTGAGCAAATCAAATGGGATTTGATAACTCGTTACGCCACCTGAGAACCACAGAATAGGAGCGTCTATAGTGAATTGAAGCGCCCTGCAGGGCAACATGTTGTGGCAGCACCGAGCGTCTCTCATTTGCAGAGCGTGGTGAACGGAAAACTGATGGAATTTCCTAAAACGTAATAAAAATATGTCCTCGTCTCTGTGGACATTCATGTGTGGTACATGCACACACACAGACACAGACAGAAATGCAGACAGGTGTCTGTGTGTGTGTGTGTGTGTGTGTGTGTGTGTGTGTGTGCGCCCTCCCAGCTGGGTAGGACCGCAGTGATTGAGTGTGCTCACAAGATAAACAGAGCAGTAATTTACCAGAGGAAATGACATCCCACCACCCATTTCTCCTGCTGTCTCACTCTTCACCTCACTATCCCTCATTCTCGCCGCAGTCCATCCATCCCACTCTCCCGTTTGTCTCCTCTGTCTTCTTCTCCATCTCACTTTGTCCTCTGGCCCCTCATGTCTTTGACTTACTCTTTATTCAGTTCAATTCAATTTGAACTCACTTATCAGAAAACCGTACATGCTCAGCCAGCTGTGGCTCAGGAGGTTAGAGCCGCGTGCCTGTGGATTACACCAGCAGCGCTTCTGTCCCGGGTCCCCGTGTCCACATGTTCAAGTGTCCTTGAGTCGGACTCTAATCTCCAAATTGCCTTTGCTGGCCGGGCATTGCGCAGAATGTGACATGCATGCATGCGTGTGTGTGTGTGCGAATAGGAGGTGGGGAGGCAAATAGCGAATCGATTAAGAGATTTAATAGAGAAAAAAAAGAAAGAAAGAAGAGATACTAAGGGCAGTTCAGTTTTTACAACATAAACAATGCGTTGTGTTGTGGGATTTTGCAGATGTTATCATCAGAGATTAAGAATTTTATAGAAAACTGAAGAGTCTTTGATTCCTTCCCCATAAAATCTTAATTGCGATTTGAAACTTGACACTTTGCTACATCTGTTTTCTGTTGGCTATTGCTGATTTTATTTTCTTAAATCTTTTATGCTGCAACTTTGTTCCTGCTTTTAGTTTTAATTTATTTTCCCCTTTTAATCAATCATTTTTATTGTTTTATTTGTATTTTAAGGCTTTTAATGTTTTAGGTAAAGCACTTTGAATTATCTTGTTGTTGAAATGTGCAGTGCAAATAAACTCGCATTGCCTTACAATAACACTGCCTCTGCATTATGTAAAAATGCATGTACGGTCTGTACTGATGCGGTAGCTTACACACTGATTTAACATGCAACACTGTAAAATACATGCCGCCGCAAAGTTGTCTTGCATCAACATCATGAGAGCATTACTTGGAAAGCATGGCAAGATAAAGAAACCGCTAAATATTTTATTCTAGAGAGAGGAAATAATATACAGACGCTCTATAACTACATAAGAGTCGCAAAGCAACAGTTGCGCCACATTTTTCTGAACAGGCTTTGATGGCTTTTCTTTACATAGTAGTATATTTGTATTTTAAAGTTATTTTTCCAAATAAGCCACTGTACCATGAGTGTCAAGAATGATATGCGGAGCGAGAAGAGAGAAGATGTGGTCTTCGATTTTTTGTTCTTTAATAACATAATTTGTATACACTTAAAACAACCTGGAATCAAATTAATGTAATAGCATTTTCTTTCTCTTCAAAGTGCTGAGACGTGAGAATATTATTATTCAAAGGGACTGGTCTACTGCAGGTCTGCATGTGTAAAAACATGTGCAAACTCATAGCATGTGCAAATAAATGTACAATCTGAACTACTTAGGGTGCACACTTCCAAATCTGGAAAATAACATGTCTTACCATGTTAATATTTTGCCTCAAAGGATATGCAATTTAACGCGCCATAGTGCAAAATGTACCATTGATTAAAAAGTCACACTCACTGTGATCTACCAAGCTCTAGTAGCAATAGCTGCGATGGCGTCTCTGAAATAGATATGTTTCAAGGGAAGGTGCAGAAAGCTCAGTAATTAACAGCAACTAATGTGCAAAGCAGGAAAGTCAGTAAATCAGTCAGCATTGATCTATAATTGAACGTGGGTGATTCTTACAGTATCTGCTGTTCACAGCAGTTTGGTGCTGTATGAAAAGCTGCTCCTGCAGGACTGATATGTTGCTAGATCTGCAGCCTCACAGGGCTGATATTATTCAAACAGCTTTAACAAACCTAATTTTGTACTATAGATGTAGAAACTAACTGAGGAAAAATCAAATCCTCCATCAGTCTTTATCTGCAGATTTGCAGTGATGTGTGTGTCTGTCATGGGGCTCTGAATCTTCCAGATGTTTCCTGAAGAAGTGATCGTTTTGCACATGCAAACACATGACTGCTGCCCATCCAAACTCGCTGCAGAATCCATTAGAACACGCAAAATCCTCATTTAAATACTGCTATCTGCGACACATTCTTACATTTTTTCCAATTATTCTTAGTAAATCCTCTGCGAAACGCCCATACCCAATCTTTGTAGATCAGGCCCAATGTGCCACTGTGATTTATGTTAAATATATATAACCAAGGAGCTCTTAGTCTGATAATGTCTCATAGCAACAGCACTTTTCCCAAGCAACTGCTGAGTTCTGCTGCTGGGTAAAAAAAGAGCTGCTTGGTAGTCGCAAGCCCATAATGTCTCATATCTCTGTGGTAGAATGAAGGAACACAGCTATTTAATTATAAGTAGCAACTCTTATTTGTATTTCCTTGGAGCTTTGGTCCGTAACGATCCTGAGAATAGCATCTATGCACTCTAATCGGTAAAGTAGCACATCTATTCTACATGAACATGTTCCTGTGTGAAGACCTTACTTCACGTTTTTTTGCAGAACCCATCTATAAAAGCAAGGAGGGTGTGTGCGTCTGGGGCTCACATAGCTCTCCAACTGTCTGTCTTTTGATACATATTCAAAACATCATTATCATTAAATTATTATCATTGAAAATTAAAAATTCCAAAGACATATGTATCACAGCGCCATCCTGCAGCAGCACTTTCATCACGGCATAAATCTCCGTATCATGTTGCTCCCTAGCACCTCCTTTACAGCTTAAAGCTCCTGCACCGATCCTGCAGCCAATGTAATGAAAGCATACAGGGAAAAGGTAGGACGTTATAGATTTACCATTAGTCCGATTCTACTTGGCCTATGAACACAATTTAAAAATTGATATGTACATTGAGGTCTGCACTTTCAACATAAATTGTAGCCTGGCTCACAAACACATACCTACGGGCACTAGTATAATAAATTAGGACATTAGCTGCATATCCTGTTGTGCTCTGCAGACTAAGCACCAGCAGAGTGCAAGAATTCTAGATCAAGAATAGTTGTATTTTAGTAAGAATACAAAACAGAATAAGACGAACATTAAGCGCATACTTACATATTGTAGTTATGTACTTATTTGAATATGAAATGCCCCATGAGGTAGATAGAGTATTCTAAATCTGGATTTAATATGAAGGTGCCTTATAATCAGCTGCATTGAAGTCAAAAGCCTAAAGAAGACCCACTTCTGTCGAGATCACGTAATACTACAGCAAACGTGAGGACGATCTGCGCTTCCACCATTTTCACACCGTGAAACCTAATGATGAATAGTGTGGCCGAAATTGCATTTCCTCAAACGCAATTAAGCAGACTGTGGCTAGTCTGTGTGCCTGCTGCGCTCCCAGCCTGGGTAAACACAGATTGTCTTAGACAGAAGGTTTGGGATTCCAATGAAAGCGCATTAATCATTAAAGAGAACTTGTCAACAAACTTGTCTGGTAACAACACGTGCTAATTCCAATAGCTGTCATGGAGCATATGAGCTTAATATGAGTTACGAGTTCAAAGACTACTGATTATATTACATTAACTAGCAAGCAAACACTGATTTGCATAATCTGCAGAATCCAGGTTGGAAATTGATTTATAATAAATAGCAAACAGTGTATATTAATAGGTAATACCAGATTATCGATGGTATGGATACTGTGCAAAGACTAACATTTTATCTTAAATAACTATCTGCTTCCAATTATTGGGATTAGGGTGGCGTTGAGATTATACAGCATGTTACTGCACAAAACATACTGATTTATGATTATTTAGCGTGACATTTGCCTTGACTAGTTTCTGTTGTTGCACGTATTTATCTTCTAGAATTTCTTGGATCATTTGATTCACAAATCATTTTAAAGCAGACCTGAGAAAGAAAAGAGCGAGAGGAGTCTACACACACACACACACACACACACATGCACGCACGCACACACACAGCAGGGCAGCAGCACAGTGAACAGTCCTTGTCCCCAAGGCAAAAGAAAAAAAAAAAAAAGTCAACCTCTGCTGATGAAAGCTAAACAGATGTACACATGCACACACATTCTGTCTCATTTGCCAACACTGCATTCTCATAAATTTCACTTTTCCCCCCGAGACCTTTGCGTCACACTTTTCCGAATCAATGATATAATGATATATAGTGTGCAAACAAAAAAACATAAATTCCTCATTAAAACAAACTCAAGTTCCTCTGGAGACCTGACTACACAAAGTCATGGTTAAAAGCCTTACCCGACTAAACCCAAAATTGAAGGACAGACACTGTTCTCCACTTTTCTTTCCAAAAACGGTGCTGTGAAAATTCTTAGGCTGCACACATAAGCAGTTTGACTGACCTCTAAAAAATTAACTGTGCACCTAATCTATTTTGAACATCCTTGGTTTACGGTTGCAGTTTTAGGTTGCCCTTTGTTGGTGCGGGGATAATGAATCGCCTCCAAAAGTCTTACACCCAGAAGTGGCTTCATGTTCCCTCACAAAATATCTTAGTTTACATTTTAGCCTTTTGCTGACGATGTCATCTGGAGAATTACAATGAGTGAGCAGGTAGCATATTAGTATGATGGTCAAGCACTTACTGCCACGAGAGACCATGAACCTACGGTTGTTATTATAGACTAGTCCATCAAAATGCTACAGTTACTCATGAATTAACCATGCAAAACTCTGTGAAATGTCAGAGTGAACCCAGACAGGGTGGCAGCGGGTTTTAGGAGAGCGAGGATTGCTGGTTGGAGTGGGGTTGGTGGGGGTGATAGCACCGAGTAAAGTTTCGACTTCTCTCAACAACCGCTGTTGAGGTGCCCTTGAACAAGGCACAAAATGTTTATTGCTCCAGTGGAGCTGTTCAGGGACAAGAGGGGGGAAAAAAAACAGGAGAGAAGGTTGAAGCGAGAGGCCTCTGATGAATAAATAAGTATGGCCACATGAATGAAAAAGCAGACACTGCTTCATATGTCCCCAAGCACAAAACACGTCAGAAGAAAAATGTGCAAACATGCATTAAAGCTTAGATCTGGAGTTTATCTCGATGTTTTTTTTCCTTGGGATATAAAGCCCAGACTCAGGCCCTGCTGTGACACATACTGTAGTTTTCCACGCCAATCTGGAAATGACAGAAGAAATAGAAAGGCAAGAAAACCAAACCGGACAGAGAAGGAAAAAATAGTGCGCCTGAAGTAATACAGTGAAAGAAAAAACTCGTATTAAAAAGTCAATTTGATTCACAAATAACAGGAAATAACGAATATGGGAGAAAATAGCAGTGAAATCAAACTTTAAGGAAAAATTTAAGGAATCCTTGAGCAGAATACATAAGGTTAGTATATGCATCTGATTTATTTTAAGGAACCCTGACAAGAAAAATCTTAACTTAAGATGCTTTGTGTAACCAGCCCCTGGCAGACATGATAGGAGCTATATGTGGAAAAACAGATTTAGATCTGATAGAGGAACAGAAGATAACTACAACCAACTATTTACAAGTGGGTCACAACTATAAGCTCCAGGAATCCGCTCTTAACAGAATAGCAGCAACAATGATTCGGCTCTGAGCTGACCCAGTGTTTATCAGATTAGAGTGCCATGAGTGCAAAAATATTTCAGTATTGACTGCTGTCTATTCTATTTACAGAGCGAGTTTGATAAAACATAAGCAGAATCCCCAAAGAATCAAATAGATTTATAGAGAGAGAGAGAGGGGAGTTGAACTGCAGCTACTGTACAAGATGTGAGTTCACAGTAAACACAACAGTCTTAATACACGGCTGTGGAAGCTGGAGAAGTTCTTTTTCCTTTTTTTTTTTCCTGGGTAGGGAATCTAATGCTGAGGATTTGCCCAAAGAACACAATGAAAAAAGAAGTTTATCAGCGACGCACAGAAGCAGACTGTCCTAGTTAGAAATCTGTTTGAAACAGACTTCTCCTTGACGGAGAAAACAGTCTGAGGAAAAACAAAAAAAAAAAGAAGTGCTAATCACGGTTCCTTTTATACATTTTAAACATCAGTATGCATTTCACAGCAAATATACTGCTGCCCTGTAGCACACATAAGTTCGAACATAAAAATAGGTGTGAATTCGAGTAAACATGATCAATTTACAAGTAATTGGCTCGGGAACAGGGGCCAATCTAATGACAACTACTGGAAGAATGTTGTGTGTCAGCAGAATGTTTCTCAAGGGTGCTGAACTAGAGCTCACTCATTATTGGCCTGTTTTACACAACTATGGTTTATTCATTATCCATACATAACAAATCGCTCTTAAACTAAAAATCATTTCTTTCATTCTGATAGAGGTACCAGATCCATTCATTCAAAGATTCCTAATCAGCAAATGGTTTCCCAGTAGCAGAAATCACACTATTTACATACATCACTGGGATCATATACTAAATACACACCATCACACGTGTTGAGATGCACATTCAGGGCGTTATCAGCGCATCAGGCTTCTAGGACATGTTTCTTAATGACTCACTCACTCTCTGTCTCCGGGGCTAGGCCGTTTGCATGCAGATGAGCACAAACAAACAGGGCAGATAATTGCACACACAAAATCACATATAAAGAAGAATGTGCAAAGACGTGTGCAGGGGTACGAATGCTTGGATGGATGGTTGGATGAGCACAAATGCAGGGGAAACACAAACTGTGCACAGATTCACTGAATGCTGCAATTCACTCGCCTTTATCGTCCCCGGGAGAAAACACCCCGTTACAATTAATAAAAAGAGACATGTTTCCCAAGCTAGATATGTAGTTGGTGTATCATAAGTCCATTCACTAGCTATTCCTCCAATATCTCATTTTCTCTCGCCTGGCGGCGTTGTATCCAGCATCCACAGCAGAAAACCACTCAAAACGTCCAGAGCTCAGAGCACAGAAGTCATCTCATGAAATATAGATTTTTGTGCTATAAAAAGAACCTACAATCTGTACCGGCTAGTCTTTTAGATCTGTTTCCACAACAGGAAGTGATTAGGATGAGTATGGAGTGTTGACATTAAGCCTTTCTCTAGATATTGAATCCAAAAACAGTTTTCTTTTGTCATGCAATGCCATCGCTTCTCATGCTCTGTGTCCTTTTATCTATCTCGTAGTATACAGTGCAATAAATACATTTATGAGGAGGTGTATGATAGTAGTTCAGCACATAATACAAGAGTAAAAAAAAAAAAAACACTGATGTGACAAAAATGGTGTGTAGTGTCTATTATTCTATTTTGTCATTTACAAATAACTGCTTCACTTAAACTGGATTAAAGATGACAGAGATGGTGTTTGTCACAGCGCTCTCCATGGTGCTGATCCTACCACGGTCCTCCCAACACACACACACACACACACACACACACACACACACACACACACACACACACACACACACACACACACACACACACACACGCACACACGCGCACACACGCGCACACGCGCGCACACACACACACACACACACCCGCACAGCCTCCATCAGTTTATAGCGGCGGTGATAGAGTGCATGGACTCGAGGTTAGCGTTACCTCAGTTGTTTATTCGTTAATGCTCCTGACAAGAGTCTCCGTTATGAAAGCTGCTTGGCCGACCATTGATTGGACACTACCATTGATCTCTCCTAATTTATAGTTACAGTGCCCCTCAAATGTCAATGCAAGATGTTTTATTAATAATAATCAAATGCACACAGCTAGTAAGGTGCTCTAACCTACTGCCTATATTACATATATAGAGTATGATATAGTACTACCGGTATAGCTCAATAGACACTGACACTTATTATAATTAAACAGTGACTATTCTGCATTTACCAAATTCAGTCCAGTACAATCCTGTCACCGTGTACAACACAAACTCTCAGTCTGTGTCTCTCCCCGCAGATTTAATCTCCCTCTCTCCATCTCCCCAGACGGCTGCTCTGACTATATTACCTTCCCATATGGAAAATATTACTCTAGTACGCCATCTGTACTATCATCCTATCGTCCCCTCGAGCGGGTGACCGTGTGTGAGGGACGGAGCCTGTGGGGAAAATGAGTGGAGGGAGTAGGACATATGTACAGTGTGTGTGTGTGTGTGTGTGTGTGTGTGTGTGTATAGTCGGCTGAATGAGTGAGACGGAGAGAGAATTTAAGTGCATGTGCATCGGTGCCAACAATCCACAGTCTGTATAACAGATGCACTGTTAAAACACAGTGTTATAATCCCCACCTAGAGGTGATTGCCGTTATAGACGCTCTTTGTCCGTGTGAGTGATTCCATGACTCACTGTCTCACGATGCACAATTATAGACTATAGACCGCCAAGTGCTATTGTCTAGAATGTCAAGGATGCCAAAATATGCATTTTATCACGCAGATATGCTTTTTTTTTTTTACCGAGGAGCTGCAGAGAGAGAGAGGTGATGAGATTAAATCTGTATACAGGCATGACTCCAAACTGTATCTCCTGGTAAGATGAAAAGCTCTTATTTTCTTCCTCTCTCTCTCTCCCCTTCCCGCCTCATCTGCGAGCACGTCTTCCATCCTACAGCAGACACCAGCCACATTCCTGACCTAAATATCTCTTTTCCAGGCTCACCTACTGCCTTACAAACACCAATACCTTCATACAGAAAGAGAGAAAGAAAGAAAGAAAGAAAGAAAGAGAAAAAAGAAAAAGACAACTGCATTTCTTGTCGAACAAAACACATTCTCACAGTGTAACATTTCCCTATGCGGATTCCATACATGTATGTGTAATTACTAACTGCTTTGACAACTCTTGCATCCCTGGGTTTTAGAGTGGAGTAGTTATCTTGACAGACTATGAAAGCACATCAAATCTAATGGAATGCTAACTACTTGCATTCAGATGCACAATGCGCTGCAGACGCGTGGAGGGACACACGCAAGCTTGAAATAGAAAAGGCAGAATTGAGCGTTGATTTAAAATATCACTCGTGGGTGGCGCAGTCACACAGTCTTTCGGCGAACGGTGAACCGGTGCCATCTACCTCGTGAAAGACCAAGGGTGAAAAAAAAAAAAAAAAACAGCGACGGGGGTCCCCCAGGCAGTTGTTGATCCCATTTAGCAGCAGCCTCTGGTGACTGCTCCGACTGAAAAGGCCCCAGATGGGGAGGCTTCGACCTCGTTTTGAACTCTTTTCCGCACCGCACATGAGGAAACGTGGATGCTGGGTTAGTTTACATTTGTCAGCTCAATGCCTCTCTAAATTGGAGCCATGATAGAGGTATTCATCTCCGAATCATGTTTTATTGTCTGGAGGCTGTTTTGAGGCGCGTACAATGAGAGGAATCACAGAGGATTGTCGGGAAAATAACGAGCGGCTGCCGTGTCCTTGAGTGTTGACGCAGCCCGAAGAAATATATTTCCACTAATTCTGGACATGATTTTAAGTGAGGGTCAAAGGAGAAAACATGGGGTTCATTAATTGCAGCTTGACCTTCTGCTTTGCATTCATGTTTTTGGAATTCTTCATTAAGAAAAAATAAATTCTGTTGCAGATGAACGGTAGGATTCAGAAAAGGAAGTTGCACACAGTCATTCTTAAAAGATATTGTATGTGCCATAAAAAAAGGAAAGTAACATCATCCAAAGAAGAGAGAGAATTGGACACAGTGTCTTAGAGAGTTTCAGCAGTGCTTCGCTCTTAATCTGTGTCCGTTTCTAAATTTGCTATGGTGTTGTCCAATCCGCTCATTGGTTAAACACAGTGAAAAGAGCATTTAAAAAAAACAAAAAAAGGAACAAACCTTGTGATGTTTTGTGGAATGTTTGTTTTTTCTTGATTGATGGCATATGCATTCCTATTTTTGAAGCTTATCAGCTGATCAACCTAATATGTGTTTCATGCTTTTACCCGTGGGGAGAAAAAATAAAAGATAATTGCCCTCTGTATCCAAGGAGAAGCACAACCAGCCATATTCAGCAGAGCTGAAATTGCATATCCGAGCACCAGCCAAAGATGCATCTTTGATCTTGTTTTGCTTTGACGTGTTTGTGTATGATTAGAGAAGGAAAACTGCTCAGGAGCCTCCTTGTGAGGCAGCAAGTGGTACCATGCGGTGCTCTGCCTCGCCGCTGCCTCAGAAGTAGGAGAGGAGGCTGAACGAAGATGATGTGGCTCAGCCAGGAAAAAAAAAAAATCTGCTGGGCTGTTACCCCCCAAAAAATACACACACACACACACACACACACACACTCATCAATTGTTAAAAGGTATCAATAATGCATTCAATCACAAATATCCTCCGGGCAGGCGCATGCACGCATGCAGGCCAGTTTGTGGTTTGTATTACGAGACAAGGATTTTCTTTGTTTTTCTATACTATGCAAAAGGTAAAAAAGCAGACACACACCCTGAGTACTAATGGGTAAAAATAGAAGCAAGTGAGTATCCATCCATCACTGTGACTGTCTGAAGGGCCAGATCAATTGTGTGCTTTGTGTGCGCGTGCATGTGTGTTATTTGATGCACTCACTACCTCGGCAAGAAGAACTGGAAAGCAGGCAGGCATGCAAAGCGTAATGGGACTTTTGAAACACACACATGAACACACACGCAGGTAAAGCTGTGAACTTATGGAAATAAATACCAACACTGTCAAAAAGAAATGGACCTCTGAGGACCTGCAAATACGCAGACAAGAACACGTCCAAACATACAAAGCAGCCATTTCTCTCTCCAGCATAAAGGTTAGAGGATTTGCTTCAAATGCATCTCTGCGCATGTGTGCGTGTGGAAGCTGACGTAGCTGAACGTTCTCCGGCTCATTGGCTGAACTGGTTCCCGCGTTAGTTAAAGTTAAAGTCTCATAATGCAGTCAACATGTGTAGCATTTTACTGCTTCGTGCTATGTGTTTACCCATTATAATTCCAGATCTCAATCCAATTCCCCCTGTGACATAATTTTGCGAAACACCATCGCTACATCATTGGATTTGTAGATGATTGTGATCGGTTTGCACAAATGCAAACAAGAGGGAGCATTTTTTTCTCCCAGACAGCAGAAATGATAATCTGTACAGGCAGATCATACTTTTCGTATCATGGTAGCACAGCTCTGACTGACGCTTATATTTTTACATGTGCTGCTGCTATCTGCCCTCTTGATAATCTCTCTTGCCAGAGTGTGCATAATTAATTATTTTCTTCTATTTCCATGAGAGCTTTTCTCTCTCCGTATGAGCCCGTGCCTTGCTCTGATCAGTTTAATAGCTTTTTTTTTGCTTCCTACACTGTCTCTTCCTATTTGTAAGTGTGATGAATTACCTGCTGGTTACCTCAGAATCTATTACCCTAGCTGAATACCAATGGGCCATTAGGGATGAATTGGTTCAAGGCCAACAGTGGCTTTGAGGTTTGGAAGAATCTCGCCGTTCGAAATGAGCAAGCATATATTTTACCCAATGCAGACCAGTTCTGCATGTGCGCACCACTGACTGTATATAAAGACGAACGACATGTCAGCACTGCAAAAGAGAAGCCGAAATGTTTGGATTGCCCCCCTGGAGGCTGGCTGCGGTATAGATCCTAAGTCCTGCCCCCACCATTCATTAACATGGAATAAAATAAATAAATTAATTAAAGCACACATCAAAAATATTTATCCCAATTATAGTTTCTGTCATTAGACTAAGGTCTTGTCTCACTAATGTATTTTCAAGTGCACATTTTTTATGATCTAATTATGATAATTGTGTTTGTGTGATAACAGCTCTCAGACCAATCATTCATCTTTTTACTCACTATATGTTTCCACGTATGTATTCACACCTAAGAGTGGGAATAGTTTAACTTTAATGATACAATAAACACACTTTTTTTGCTCATATCTGTTCAGTGTGTGTCTGTGTGTTTGGGTTGGTGCACGCATTCATGTGGTGGCGTGCGTGTGTGTGTGTGTGTGTGTGTGTGTCTGTAAAGGTCATGCCTCTCATCTCTAAGAGAGCTTCACTGAGAGCGACTGAGTAGCAGCACTCATCAATATTAACTAATGCCCTTCCTTTCATCCACATCATAAATCCATGGAAACAACACACATATGAGGCTTAGGTTTGGGATTGGGTTCTTGGGGGCGTACGTGCCTGTGTGAGTGTGTGTGTGTGTGTGTGTGTGAGAAGGAGAATGACATACCATGACATGCATTACAATGAAGAAAATCAACAGCACTCCAGTAAAACTATGCTATTTAAAATATATTATTTTCTGAAATTATGTTTTCTAAGATGCTAAGTTCCAGCGTGAATCAAATGATCAGGAGAGATGCAGTAAAAAGAAACACATCAGTACAAACAAAGAGACAGGTGTGATGACTTGGGTTTAGACACGCCGTGTGTTTTAGCAACTGATGTTTCAGTTTGAGTAAAAAAAAACACCACACACTCATCACTGCTATTGTCCCACAACAAAATCCACTTAACAGCTAATGAGTAATGAGAGAGTGCAGCGACAGACAAGAGGAAGAGAGACGGAGACAAAGAAAAGGAAGAGAAGGAAATAAAGTGACTGTGGCAAAAGCAAAAGATGAATAGTGAGTATGACCCGAGGAAATTGGAAATTAACAAAAAACGAGGAGAAGAGAAGCAGGAAAAAAAAAATTAGAAAGTGCATGTGTGTATTCGCAATTATACGTGTGCCCGCTTGCCTTTGCTTATAAGCGTAAAAAAAAAAAAATAAGGAAAAGGAAAAAAGGCTAAGTGAAATAAAGGGAAGGGAACAGGAAGAGAAGAAAGTCTGCAAATGGAAATCCTTTGATCAGAACATGAAAACAACAGCAGCTAAGCTGAGAGAGTGAGGAACAACAGACACGTCACAGACAATTACTGCAAACACGGCTCCGTTCAGTTTAAACACCCCTGTGTTTCACAAAGGCGACGCACAACACTTAAAAATCCACTGTCATCTCCTCTCTCGGGCTTTTCATCTTTCAAACACCAGAGCATGAAAAAACAAATACGGGAGGAAACGGACATTTTTCTGTTTACAGTGCGGCTATCGTGCCCGCTGGAAAAATATGGGCCTTAATGAAACGCATTAGACAGACAGAGGCGGAGTGTGTGTACGCCAGTGTGTAGGTGTGGGTCAGTGTGCGCCTTCCATCCCACTGAAGTCCGATTACCTGCGGGGGACATGGCAATTCATTGAGACATACTGCATGGTGTAATATTATTATTCACCATTCATTATTACCAAGGCTTGAACCAAACAGGCAAGAGAATACGGTGCTGACCTGCAATCCATGTCCACATGTGGAAGAAAGAAAAGAAAACACCATCTTCCTGCTAGATGCTCTCTACCTGACAACAGCTTGCTAATTAAATGTTTTTTTTTTTCCTATTGTCGCTTCGATATCACGAATCGTTGCAGCATGTTGTGGGAGGATTTCTCTCCACCAGCTTCAGGGTTTGCAGGCTGTAAAACCTGCAATGAGACTCACTCTGTCTCGTTTCGCCTCGAGGAACTGCAGACCCACAAAAAATGAATTTCAATAATATCAGTTAGTGCAGCTTTAGTATCATATCATTCCCTGCATGCTGTTTCATAATCTCCTAAAGCTTTGGCATGCCAAACCATCAGATCTATAGTTAATGAATATCAGCAAAAAATATTGCAGACAGTGACAACCTTAGTCTTAAGGATGACTAATTGCTCCACTGTTGATTTTATTTGTATTTTATGGTAAAAAGAATTGTAATGCATACACCCAAGTATCACTGTTCTCTCTAAATATATTGAGGAACATTAGTGACATGTACTAAGACACTAAGAGACATGTTCCTGATGAGATTAGCAGACTGAGCCACTCGTGCTCACTCCAATGTTCCCAATATAATTCAAAGCATCTGTAAAGCTCTTGAAAAGTAACATTAACTCCCGCTGTTGAAATAGTTCACACAGCTACTATTAATTCATTTTCTGTAATCACTTATTCCTCAGCAGGGTCATAAGGCTCTGCTGGAGCCAATCCCAGCGCATTCCAGGAGGGGAGGCAGGAATACACCCCTGACAGGTCACCTGCCTATCATAGGGTACACACACCATTCACTCACACACTCATACCTACGGGCAATTTTTGAGTGTCCAATTAACCTAAGCATGTTTCTGGACTGTGGGAGGAAGCTGGAAAACCTGGAGAAAACCCACAGAGATATGGGGAGGACCTGCAAATTCCACACAAAAAGGTCCTCGCCCAAGGCCTTCAACCATGTAATGTCATATCACAGTATGTGCATAACTGTACAACAGGAAAACTGACCACTGGTCGAGAATCCACAATTTCAGACTGATTTGTTCCGTTCTGTCTGAAACGAGGCAGGAGTTCCTGTTCATGGGGAAACATCTGCTGCTGCAGAGGAGAAGGGGGATCGCTGGGTAAGACATACTCCATGCATATACGTAAGATTTTTCAGACACTTAACACATACGCAATAGTAATCATTTGCATTGCTTTCAGTTTCGTGTGTATGTCCCTGCTTTGTCTGCAACACACCCACTGGTACAAGAAGGAGCACAACTACTATGTCCACTGCTGTAAGCATAGACCACATTTCAAACATTGTGGGAAAAGTTCTCATACTTGGTGCAAAATTAGTAATCAAGGACAAAAATGTAAAAAATACTCTCTCACAAATGTTGACAAATACCGAGTCTAATGATGCGTGTGCGTCATCGCCCTCAGCGCTATCTGGAACAAAAAAGAACATTTACTGTCCTTAAAAATAATCCTCTCACTATTGCTAAATCAGCTCCACTGGTGGCTGGCAGCAGACGTTTTAATGAAAGAGTGGAGACAAAGAGAAATAGTCGGTTTTATTGCGCCACTAAATGAGATCAGATTACCTGGAGCAAGTGTATGGATTCATTGCAACATGCAGCATGGGCTGATAATATTGCTTGCTGTTCGGTCATTACTGCTGAGGCCTGGACAAAATGATGCAACAGAGAGCTTCTTCAGGGAGCACTTACCGCACGCAGCATGAACACACACACACACATATGGAAAGAATGTTGCATTTGGTCATTACTGGTGATTACAGTAAAATGAGAAATTGTGAAAACCGATGCTCTTGTGGTGTATTCTCAGCATGCAGTCAAGCTGCGATTAGATGCTAGTGTTTGATAAGCTGACCGAACTAAACCAAACCAAATTCCAAAGAAGATATTAAAAAGCTTACAAATTATTTTTACATTGACTGTATGTTAACGTATGTTCTCCATAAAATAACTGAAAGCGCGACGTCCTCACGTCTCCATGGCCGCTACTGCTATGTGAGCCGTTCTGTTAATGAACTACTTGGACAATTTTATTGATCTTGTTTCATGTGAAATGTTCCAGTTGAACAAGTACCATGACCTCAGAGCTCAAATACAATGAAAATGTCAATGAATAACTTAAAGAATTACATTAATATTCGCTTCAGATTCGCTATATGGTTAAACAGTACAGAGTTTCATGTCATTTATATTAAATACACTGCCAGGGAATGAAAGATATTCGATTTTCCACTTCACCCTTTCTACTTTCTTTTTACTCCTCCACAAACTGCAGTACGTTCTGCATTTTATTTCCCATTACAAGAAAACCATAAAATCCACGTGCCTGTGTCAGTCTAAGTAATACTATTACTGAAGTAGAACTTCACTAATTTATTACGCAGGTTCTTAAAAAACAGGTATTACTATCATTAATATTAAATTTAATAAACTGGAACATATTCATTTTTTCACATTGCTTCAAAATACATTGCAAACAAACTAATGCTCCTGTAAGTGTGCCTGTAAATGGGGAAGGTTTATATTAAATGAATCCATTATTGCCATGCTATTAGCTCAGAACCATACATATTGTGTCCTGATGCTATAAGTGTTAAGGTTGGCACCCTCATAAGCCAGCAGCTTCACTATTCTTGCATGGGAAATATAATAAATACTATAGACATAATAAAAATAATAAACAGAAGCTTGCTCTAAAGTAAATCTCCCCGCCTTGCCAGGATCTCAGATATCATTTCACTCTATTTTCCCCAGTGTGGCTGTTAAGAAGACATATAGCCGTGGAAAACGTCACCAATAAAGGTGACGGTACAGTGCTATTATTGAGCGTCTCGTATCATTTCAACCAAAAAGGCTGAAGATGTGGGGGGAGAGAGGGAGAATGAGAGCGGTAGAGAGAGGTGGAGAGAGACTAGGCCATATGTGTGAACCATATATGATCAATATGGGGAAATGGTACTAAGGGGAACTATCGCTCTCCCTGTGTTTCATGTTACACATAAAATCAATTGTTCACTATGCATCCTTGCAAAAAAAAGGTAGAAAATACAATTATCAATCAAAATCGAATAAATCCAGCATACCGTATGTATTCATACCAAGCAATCAACAGACGGCAAGTACTAGAACACAAACTTTACAATAAGTCAGCTGACCATGTGTGGCTGGCCTGCGGTCCAGACAAAAATAGCAATTGCAGGTGTTTGTGTGCATGTGTGTGGTTGCAGCCAAGCCGAGTGTTAAGGGCTCCACGCTTGGAAATACGCTACAACAGTGATGAACATTTGAATGTGTGTGTGTGTGTGTGTGTACAAGTGCCTTTATAGACGACGCTGTATTAACACACTTAACAACTCAGTGACTGCTGAATCAGTCATTTTCTTGTCAACATGTAATATGTTTCATCTAAGTTTCTGCTTGGCATCTTTAATGAGTGGTTACTGATCAGATCATATGTATCATATCATATAATGTAAGACTCTAGAAAGCATAGATGTGTCTAAAGAAATTATACATTCTATGATGTTTTCTTTATAGTATAACTTCAGCCTTACATTATATTATTTGTGATAGAAAGTAAAACGGGTTACACATACATGAAGAACTAGAATAAATACAGATTAATTCTAATACTCGACTCATGTTGCACCATTTATCTCAGTAATGAGTAAGAGATTAATTGCTGTGTTCATTGATTTCTGCAGAGCGGTGGTCACGGTGGAACGAGGAGGTCTGCAGTGAGGATGGCTTTGTTAGATGTGCGCTACTGAAGACTTCCTTTAAAACTGCTTTAATGTCTTTACACCAATCTCTACATCAGAAAGTTGAACTAGCATGTTTCATGTTTTCTAAGTTGCTAGTGATGGAAGTACCTCTGTGTTCACCCTTCAAATACAGCGTCTTGATGAAAGAGATGCTGGCAATGGAAACCAGGTGAGCTCATCACTAACTGCTCTGGAAATTGTTTTCACAACCTACTGTCTTCCCTTGATTGTTCACAGTACAAAGTACAGTTTCAAATCCAGACTGACTCACCAAGTCACTTATGATTCACTATATTACCATTGGGAACTTTGTATTGTTAGGACTTTAATTGTCTAATACTACAGTACTAATTCAAGAGCCCCTCTCAAAGAGATTCTGACTCGACTGTTTGACTCTGTACAGCTGCAAAGACAATCCGCCTGCATGTAAATGCAATCTGTGGCAATCAATAATACATAAACAGCATTGATTTATGAATGATTCTCTTTCGGCACAATCTATTAACCCTGAATGACAAAGGAGGTTATGCATCACCGCAATAATCCACCAGCGAAACCACCACATCTATCATCATCATTAGGATTACCGAATATTATTGAATTGTCTTAGCGTCGGAACGCAAATGAATTAAAAGAGATGAATTATCTGCATTCACAAACGTGGCGGTGCATCCCCCCGTCTCTCAACCCAAACCAGGCATATCTGTTACTAAGCCGTTACTCTCCATTCCTTTCTCCTCTGTCCCTAATTCACCTTATCTCTTTTCTGTCTATCTTCTGTCTAAGATGATTTCTTTTCACTGAGGGCACGCGGTCACATGAGCCCAATTCACCTCAGTGACACACAGGTCACACAGGTTTCGCAAATGCATCGTGGATTCTGTGTGGATGAAAATGTCAAACACACACACACACACACACACTTGCACACACAAACACACACACATTCAGTGCAGCTTTTGGTCATGCTAATCCATGTGCATTATTTTCTATAAGCCAGTGAATAGAGACACAGTGGTGAGCTCAGGGGAATACTACGCTTCCCTGGCACCTTAAAACGATACGCACACATGGGTGCAAAAACAGTGAGACACAAACCTACACTATCATACATATCATGACTACAGAAGACATTGACACATGGGTGCACGTTTGCCTGCAGGAAACAACAAAAGCTGATTGACAGCAGCACAGAATATGGATGTATGACCCTGACACAAGAAAATGGGTTATATTCTTCAGTGAATTGGGAAAACGATGGGGACCAGGGATTTTTTTTATGATCCGTTCACGCCTCCTGAATAGCAGAATAGGGAGGAACTAGCCAAGGTCAGCGGCAGAATTCCCTATTCTAATTCCAAGCATTGCCCACCACCCGGAGCAAGAGTCAGGGATTAATTTAGAGATCCATTCACCACGCCTGTGCAGTGGCGAACCATGGCGAAGAAAAGAGAGGAGCGGAGAAAGTCTGAGGAGATGGGAAAACAAAGGGTGAAAACGGCAGAGAGGAGAAAACAGGGGGAATGGATGAGAGAGAGAGAGAAAGAGAGGGAAGTTCCATCCACTGGTTGTGTGTGGCCTGTGGAGAGAGAGCAGACGCTTCACAAAGAAGTGCCTCATCTTCCCAAACATCCCTCCTTTTATGGCCCAATGCCTGCATTTCTGTATGTGTGTGTAGGTGCAGTGAAAGTTTTGTAGCAAGTCAGAGTACATCTATAAATCCCCTCACAATATAAAGGTGACATTATGCTATATTGTTTACAGTGTCAACAAATCCCATTAAAAGACCAAAGCCAACACCGTGTTGATTTGTCTCTCAATACTTTCTCACCTCCCTGCCCTGTCTGTGGGGCTCCTCCCGACCGGCGTCTGTTGGTAAAAATATTTCAAGATGGGTTGACACAAACTACTGAAATTCATTTGCGTAAACAGTTTTTTGTACTTCTACTCAAACGTATGGGAATAATTTTCGGGTTTGTATTAACATGAATTTGGTGTTCTACAACCATAATTCGGGATTGACACAAATAAACTGAATTAACAAAGAAACATGTCGCCCTGTGTAAGGATGAGACTCATTGGTACTAAGTTGTATCAAACTTTGGACACAGAAGTCACATAAATAAGGTCAGAGCAAGTTGCCTGCTATTTAGAAGATCGGTGATTCAATTCCCTGCCCATCCAGTCCACATGTTGAAGTGTCCTTGGGCAATGTACTGAACACCTAATTGCTCCAGAGGGCTGTGCCATCGATGTGTGAATGAGCATTAGTTGGATCCTTATGAGCTCGGGGCACCATGCATGGCGGGCCATCAGGCTATGAATGTGCATGTGTAAATGGGTGAATCTTGGTGTGTGTGTGTGTGTGTGTGTGGTCAGTATACTAGAAAAGTCCACTCACCAATGTTGGCTTTGGTCTTTTCCCCTTCTCTTCTCCTAAATAATTATTCTAACATTGTAAATGTGACAGTATCACTCATATTCTGTATTATGTTCCCTTCCAAGTCTTTACTGAAGCTATATGACATTTACACTGAGTGAAAACATTTAAACATACGACCAATCAGATCGATCTATACCCTTTTTTCCTGACATACCATACTGTCTTCTGAGACTGTGGGATCTCCACTGGAATTGAAAATATAGTCTGTCAGGTTTGATCACGGTGTGGCTCTGATGACTCAATCTCTGGGGGTCAGTGCCATTTAAGAGGAAATAATAGAGATGGGGGCAAAAGAGCAAAGAGAGAGTAGGTTTCTCCGCACCTACTGTTACGTATATTAGTCAGGTGGCGTTTGCTACATGCATACAAATCACAAACCACTTGCTGGATTGTTTTGTACTCCTATCACTAATATAATTGTAACCTTTCATTTTAGGAAAGGCTGATATGTATGCAGAGCGTACCTTCCCACTCACATAGCCTAACATAAACAGATGCAGCTTTGTGGGAGGAAGTAGATGGACTATTAATTCTCCAATCATTGTACTGTATGTTGTCTATTCATTCATGTGGGGCGATATCGCAGAGGTGCAGGAGACAGACGAACTTGGAAATTGCTTTACACGGATATGATTTACGATTCTTTGGGACTTGCATTTGGCTGAGGTTAAACCCTATAATAATATCCTCCGGGGATATAAACTGTCTAAATTCATTGTGTTTGTGCATAACACTACACGAATCAATCGCTAGAGGTTATTCAAGACCTTACTCAGATTTTCAAGCACTCTTCTGAAAAACATTTATTTGCCATTCATTTTCAGTAGCCTTGTTTGACAATGGAGCTGCTTGTGTCAGCTCTCATGTGCTACCTGGAGATATTTAAATGATCTTTTTAAATACAACGATGCAATATGAAGAGTAGATGTGCTGCATTGTTGTATTATACTGTATTGATTGTGTTTCCTAGCCTAGTTAACAGTCCCAGTGGTCAATTTGTCAAAGTTTAATGAGACATTTCAATGCAATCCCTTGTAAATGTCTCCAAAATAAGATAGATGCACCATAGGATTCTGTTAATAAGGGGGTATTATGAAATACTCTTATGGGAAAATTCAGCTTGAAAGGACAGCACAAAAGCTGTGCACCACGATGAACATTGAAGCCATTTACATTTCACAGCAGCAACATCATATTTTAATACTTTTATTTGTGCTGCAGCAAAGTGCAAATAAATAAACTCACTCAAAGCCCAAATTCAAATCATTAAGAGTAACGACAGAAACTTGCTCCCCTCTCATGCGCCGACATGAAAAGACACACTCCTCTCACCGGGATGCAGATGAGTAAGAGAATTAGTGAAAGCGTATCCTGCAGAGAGCCTTTCCATCTTAAATACAGCACTCAAACACACAGGAGAGAACACTCACAGACACGCACATAGACACACCTACACCACACTGCAGGCTTTTAGATTACGCTGCCGTGAACTAGCGCCATTAAGCAAATATGAAAGCAAATAACGTCTTTACTCATGTAGACGTAAAGAGAGAGAACCACAATGCCGTAGTAAGAGTGAAGGAAATCTGCAAAGTATGTAGACATACCCTTTTTTTAGTTTGTGCATGTTGTGTTTGGATTGAAGTACATTAGATTCTTTGTAGTCTAACCAAATATTAACTAATCCGGTTAAGGCTAGTATTACAACATGGTTATTTAAACAAGTGTTCTAAACACAACTGGCACATATTGTCACAGATATTCTTATCACATACTAAGGAAATGGCTGTCATGTTAACATCTTCGTGTAGAGACACCTGTGGCGCGCTAGGCCCTTCTGAACTTATTGAGGCTGCCCACATCGCCTTGTTAACAGTGACTTGCCGGCACAAACAGCGAATCTCTCCGGCTGCCAGGTCAAGAGGGACTGTCCAGGATTAGATCTCAACTCCCAGAAAACAGAGAGGGATGGTGAAAGATTAGCTGCCATCCTTCAAAAAAGATCAGGGAGGAACAAGTACCAACTGTTCCCCTCCGTGCTGAGCGTTTCCACCACTGTCTGCAACTGCTCTGTTCTCTGTGGGCTAATTTTACAGTGATTCTTTATGGGATAGTGTGGATACTTGCTGTTCATGCTGATGGGTTGGAGAACACTAAGTGAATATAGATGTGAGTAACATATGGAGGTGTTGGACGGACTTGGACACAGTTGTTGGAGAGATTAATTAGAAGACATCGGCTCAAAATGTCCGTTTAGTTTTATATTTAGCATTATTAAAACGTACCTCACAGTGCTTAACGTCAGCATTTTCCAAAATGACAATTCGTTCAGCAGCTGTTGCAGAAAATCCAGTTTTAAACCCCTCGCTCACCACAGACCACTCAGCTGCTGTATTGTGCCTGGCAAAGATAGCGAGGCCGCAGTCTGACCCCTCACGTAACCCAAGTTCCTAATTAAAGCAATCTCTATTCAGCAGCGTGGCGAGCGGAGACAAAAGAGATTGAGAAACAAACATGGGGAGAGCAAAACCGAGGGAAAGTAAGAGATGAAGTCAGAGAGGACACATCGACTCAAATACTCACATGCGTTGGTGACTGCGAAGCTGTTGGCGGTCTCTATGTTGTCGACATGTGGCACCAGGTTAAAGGGAGCTTCCGTGGCATTGGGGCTGGTGTTGTGGAGGAAGATAGCTAGTCGAAACGCTGTGTACTCCTGATCAGTATTCCTAATGAACAACCCACCTAGGAAAAGGGACAAACCAATGAGAGAGGGGCAAGAACATGAGAGGAAGAGGAGGTGAGTTATAGGAGTTCAGGGAAAGGTTAGAGGGGGGTATGGTACGAGGTTTGAGGTTGAGAGAGAGAGAGAGAGGCAGAATGACGGGCAGTAATGTGGAGAAAGAAAGATAAATAGGGAGGGAGGAAGAGAAGAAAGCCAAGATCTTCATTAGCTTTGTTGGAAAAAGGTCATTTGTCTTTCAGCAAATACTCACACACAAACGGGAATGCAAAGGCAAATTTGTCACTGAAGTCAATCAATCAATACCTACACGTCCCCCACACATGTCACTGATGGAATCAGGGAAAGGGAGGAGAGGAGAGGAGGAGAAAAGAGAGACAACTACGCTGACATCAAGGCAACCAAAGACATAATGAGTGAGAGAGGACATGAAAGGAAACAGAGGACGGATTGAAAATGCTCAACGGAATGAAAGGAACTCATTGGTCAAGGGGGGAGGAGGGAGGTGGGTTCAGAGTGTCAGCCGGCCTTTAAAAATGAGTAGTGTACGTTCCAACTGAAAACAAGGGGAGGGGAGGGGACGGAAGAGATTATGAGAAAACAATCAAGCTGACAGTGAAGAATTTGAGTAATTAGGAGCCAAATTAAGAAGGAGAAGGAAGCAGAAAGAGAGAGAGACTGTGTGTGTGTGTGTGTGTGTGTGTGTGTGTGTGTGTGTGTGTGTGTGTGTGTGTGTGTGTGTGTGTGTGTTCTCATGGCTAAAATTGGCAGACCACCACATTGGATTCATGTTCATAAAGCTTCTACAAATTTGATGCTGGGGGTCATAAGATCCTTCCAGGTCTTTTTCTGCCAAGAGGGACATCCTCTATTTCCTGAGCATAATGAACTATGTACTCGCTAATACCATCAATTACACTCACATGAATTGCACATGAACGTATACTTCCTATAGGCTAAATTAAAATGGAAATGAGAAAAGGAGAAAAAAGAAGGGAGTCCTGAAACATAATCCAGAGCCATTAACCATGAACTAACCAGTAAGGAAGAGCGTCAGAGGAAACACAATAACCGTAACAGAGCCAAAATCAATTTATTGACAAAACAATTACAGAAAACTGCTTGCAAAAAGATGACGATTCTGTTAAACCTGAAATAGAAGTATTGGAAAACATGCTAATAAATGTTATATATATATAGGCATAGAGTTTGTGTGGATTATTTTAATTTAATTTATCATATTATTATTAAGCGAATACCACACGATTTGTTGAATTGTTGCTGATAACACCGGTGCAGTTGTTTATTCATTCTAATCCAATAGATTACTTCCACGTTGCTTCATGGCATGAACTGATTAAACTGATGTGATTTAACTGAATCAGACTCAACTCCACTGAATTGGATTACACTGGCAGACTGTGGAGTCTTGACATCGCATCATCAGGGGAGAAAAGGGAGGGAGAGAGAGAGAGAGGGAAAAGATGATGGGGGAAGGAGTCTGGAGGCAGAGCATATTGAACCAAGCGATTCTCACTGTAACATGTCATTCATCTGCATGTCTGAGTCACATTCACACTGAAAGTTTTCATCATCTCCTTTCTCCCCCCCTCTCAACCCAGCTGGAGTGTACGTGTGGGTAATGTGCAAAGCTCACTAGAACTGAGATTGTGTTAACAGGGGGACAAAAAAATCCACAGGAAAATAAAGCTGAGGCTTTATGACTCTGGTGTTTATGATTAAAAATGTGAAACGGTGGTTCCGTGAACATTCATGCACACGCACTTGAAGACAAGGCGATATGTGCCAACATGACATCTTAATGTATCACTTTCTCCACGATATCCCACAAACACTCGTCTGTCAAGTCGCCGTCTCTCTCCTACAGACCAATATGCAAAAAGAAACTGTCTGTGCTTCCACTGACATTACACTTGTGTGCAATGCAGAGATATGCAAATCGCTTCTCAAGTCGACTGCTGGAGAATCCAGTGAAGTGATCATGGATGTGGACAATCAGTGGAAGGGAAAGTGTGTGTGTGTGTGTGTGTGTGCTTGTGCGTCTGCACATCCATGTATGCGTTATGTGCGTGCATGGATGCACGTCCACTGTGTGCTGAATCTGCATGCAGTGTATGTGAATGAATATTGTCACCTGTGCCAGTGAATCCCACAGAATGCATGTGCGTGTTCAAGACTGCATGTGCATACGTGTGCATGCCTGAAAACAAATGTGAATGTGTGAGCCTGTGCCAAGCAGAATACATTTAGCTATTAGGAAATTGGCAGCTGTATAGAGACTAAGTCAAGGAACCGAATCTCATAGGAACTCACAGTTGCCCCCCACAAGGAGTGATGCAGCGCATTTATTTATTGTACACATCCTAAGTGTGTGTGTGTGTGTGTGAGTGTGTGCGTGTGTGCATATATAAATATATATATACACACACACGCCATGCATGCATGTGTGTCCATATGCACTCAGCAAACCAATAATGATGCAGATTCTGTCAACTTTATCTCTAATGTACAACGCAGGACGAAAGACAGGATTCTCCCGCACTGACAAGAGGGTAACTGGAAAAGGGCAGAGAGCGAGAAAGAGAGAGAGAGAAAGAGAGAGAGAAAGAGAGAGAGAGAGAGAGAGGGAGAGAGAGAGAATACTGCAGTGTCTAAACACCGAAGAAGACAAGAAGGGAACAAAACTCGCTGAAACATTCATGAGCGCAGAACAGCCTTTGAAATACACGCAAAACGCAGCAAAAGGACGGATACAGTGAGTTTATGTGCATTCATGAGCCCACAGAGCGAGCTCTGCTGGACGTTAAACATCCTGGATACAAACAAGAACCAGAAGATGCGCCAGGAGAAGAAACAAAAAAACAAAGGTGTTCTAAATCCTACTTGTGTGTTGTCTTATTTCATCACTCCTTCATGATCATTTTTTTAATCTGTGTGTCGGTGCCAGCGGGGTCCCGGTGCACCCCCCCACGCACACACACCTTTTTTTTTTCTCCTTGGTGACTGCTGTCCGCTAAAAGCCACTAATAGCCTATTCAGTGTAGTGTGTCAGATCGGAGTGTCCGTGCGTAAAATCAGTAATCCTCCAACTCACCTATCTGCACTGAGCTGGGGAAAGCCCCCGTCGCCAGCCCCCAAAGGGCGGAATACACCCCCAGAAAGTGCCAAGAAAAAATAATAATCCTCATTTTTTCCTTTCCTTCAGTCCCTTCAGAAACTGTTGAGAGACATCGAGAGGGAATGGGGGAGACACGCGAGAGAGAGAGAGAGAGAGAGAGAGACTAGAGAGCGAGAGAGAGAGTGAGAGAGAAAGAGAGAGAAAAGGGGAAAAAACGAAGAAAGAAAGGTGAGTTGGTTTTTCTTCCCCCCCGGTTTTGTCCAGTAAGTATTCCTATTCCATGGTGCGCTCCGTTCGCGTCTTCCCCTGCAGTGTCCGCTCAGCACAGAGCTGCGTGGCAGGTGCACATGTGAAGAGGACGGGGAGAGAGGCAGAGTGGGGGGGAAACTCGCTAGAATGATTGGCGAGCTGGGAGAACAGGCTGCATGGAGCGACTGGACATGCGCGCCCCGTCTCTCTCCCTCTCTCTCTCTCTCCCTCCCTCCCTCTCTCTCCTCTGCCGTCTTTAACTTGTTCTACTCTTGTACAGCTGTAGAATAATATTAGCGTTTGGATAATACAGGACACTTTTCACGCTTTCATCTGTCACCTCTGCCGCGGATCACGTGTGCGTACCAGACATGTGGGGAATAAAGCAAACAGCGGGGGAGACGGCTGGAGGCTGCTGGTGCTGATGGGTTGTGTTTGGAAAGACTGCGCCTACAACTGTTTGCATTACGAGCTCCACGATCCATCCTGGAGCCCTGGTCCACGCCGCGTGTCCCAACAAGGCTTCAGCTCGCAGACTAGCTGACAGGGGAGGGGGGTGGGGGGGGGGGGGGACCTCGGGCCCGCCTGCAGCTGCGGGAAGCTGATGGCGCCCCGGGGACCCGCCGCCGTCATTTCAACGTGAATGAGGGGAAAACATCTGGTCACGGAAAGTCGGCACATATACGCACAGAATGATGGAAAAGACGGTGGTTATGGTGTGTAAAGTATGAACATAATACGGTGTGTGTGTGTGTGATGGGGGGGGCATCTCGGTGAGTCTGACAGACGGTGTGGGGTCGTGATTCCAGGATGGAGAGAATTTTATTTTATCTCCCCAGATGGCAAAAGGCAGCGGGAGGAAGCTGCGCGGCGTGTCCCGCTCTGTCCATCACACAACATCCTACACCTCTACACAGACAGGATGCCAATTCATTCCGAATGAGCCTGTATGCACTGGGGGGGGGGGGGGGGGGGGTGGCATCCCGCAATTCATTTAAAGTTGGTTTTATAAACTAAATAGAAATAGTGGGGTCCATAAATAAGACCAATCTACCGTACATCTGCACTGGCCATATCTACTGAGGCACTGACTCTGTCCATGGTGCTGAAATCCAACTGCAGGAAGCGGGGATCCGGCTGTCTGCTGCTCGGCGTCTGCAGGTTCCAAACAAACAAACAAACACACACACACCACATGGTGGGACTCCGCTGATTACTTACTTTTCTCCGGGTGAAGTTTGAGCTAATTACTGCTGCAGAGTGCAGCTCCTAACTGGCCTCCACGGCACCTTGATGTATATGTGAGGGTTTGAGGCGATGCGGAGCTGCAGTGAAAATGGTGGTTTCATATGAAGCAAGGAGACTTATCCATTGGTCCCAAACATATAACCATAGCCTGGCGCTTTATGCTGAAAAATTAGGCTGCATCTATGCCAACTAGCAGGGTCGTTTCTAGTTTTTTTTTTTAGGAGGGGGCCCTATGCAACTATGCAATTTTTGATCAACCCACTGCTGGGTAAACGCCACTATTTCTGGAGTAAGCCCTTCCCTGAACAGTGTGTTCCTTTCTTGTTTTTTTTTGCATCCATAGTTCTATAACATATTCTCCAGCTGTGTAAAAGAGTTTTTTTTTTAATTTAAAGGGATAGTTCAACATTTTAAAATTGTTTCTCATTGTCATGATTCAAATGGTCATAGCACTAGGTGATGTTATGACACAGAAGTGATTTCAAGGTAAAATCTGAAATCTGAGATCTGAAAAGTGTTTCATAGCGTGACGAATGTGCGGGTCACAATTTGTCTACTGCAACATTTGGGAGTTGCCGGACTGTGTTTGCAACTAGATTTGCTGAGTTTGATGAAGGAAACCAACACATACCATTAGCTGTATAGTAATAGCTGAGCAGCTCATGCTCCGCTGGTCTGGAAACAGCTTGTATTGACAAAAAATAAATAAATAAATAAATAAAAAAAAAAAGGTAAAGCACCTATTGCTATGACTAAGGGAGTCATGACAAAGACAAATTGTCAATGATGTTTATGTTTTTGTTTTTTTTAAGTTGCTTTTAAAGGGAGGGACAAAATGACAATTTATCATATATATTATTGATAAAATCTCTGCCAAATATCTAATCTGGTCTGCATCTTAAAATATACCTTGGTAAAAAAAAACAGATGTTTATACCCTGGGGTAGTTAGTACAACATGCTCATCATGTACATTTTTCTGCATAAACTAACATTTTAAAAAGTTGCTATAAATTGGTTGTAGGTCCAAAGACCAGCAGTTCAGGTTAAGAGTCCACTCCAAATGGTCTCCTGTATGTGTTTAGGTGTGCATGTCTTTCTTTGTCTTAGTGTCAACCAAAACCAACCACCCAATCAATTAAACAAACTGTGATCTCCAACAAGTACAGAAGATCATGGAGGTAATAAGCAGAGCTTCACTGTATCTACAGTACAGGACAATATGCCACACAGGAAGACTATCTGACACAACAGCATGAGAGATTCTGTTTTCAAGAACTGGGATGATGAGGAAATGAAATCAAGCTAGAAACAACGGAACAATCTTTGTTTTATGTGCCAAGCAGCACACATCTGCAAACACTGCTGATCCATTTGGAAATAACATCTCAAAAAAATATTGTATTCGTCTCAGGTTGAAACTCTGAATCTCTAATTTGACCCTTGTTGTGTTGCCTTGCAAACTGGATCAGGTCCCCGGGATACATTATTAATGCATTATATTATAACATGTTAAGAATGAACCAGTTTAACTGACATTTTAAAGAAACAAGTCTTTTTGGAGTTCAAATTCAATTCCAAATACTCAGGAGCTGCAAAGCACAATAATGCTGCTGCTACTGAACAACCTGCATAATGGTATTACACAGCTCAGCTGAGCAGATGGAATCAGTAGGACACTAAACTCTATATGCAAAGACAGACAAATGTAGTGGTGCACACCTTTGTGTCACAATATGGATGATGCCACAGCAGGAATATATTGACAGTTCTCCTATGTAGGTCTAATCTATATATTCGTATGCAATACATCTACATCTATTCATCCATATGCCCATCGCCTCCAGGCTGTATTCTTTCTCCCTGCTGGATGTCAAATCATGGCTGATGATGAATAAAATTACTCCATGTTTATCATCCCCCACCCACAATAGTTATTATTATTAATATAATAGTACAGATGCAAGCTAAAAGCTTTGTAGAATTTATATGTACAGTAAGAATCTTTTTTTTGTTTTTTATATAGTGTCGAGTCCCTTCACAACTATTTTTTTATAAGACTGTTACCATTAGCCCCACCAGCCAAACATTAGGCTCAGTAATACTTAAAAAAATGCAGCATAACTGATTTTATTACTCACCGAGTAATGGAAAAGAATGGAAAAAAAATACCCATTTTGTGTGCCTTTCACTCTACCCAAAGAATAGTAAATGTACTCTGTGCTGTGGTAGGACGACTGGCAGGATGACACCCTCACATTCAGCTCTATGTCAGTTAATACGTCGCATTACTGGAGCTGCCTATCTGTGTGTCTCCTCTCCATCTAACCCTTGCACGTGGCAACTGCAGACAATAGCCTGGAACCTTGGAGACAAGGTGAAGAGTCAAGAGTGTTCATGTGACACAAAGGATTTCTATAGGAAAAAAACAACTCGTGAGGCAGTGTATGATTTGTATATTTAAGTATTACAGTTTTGAATTGTGTGACATGAAATAAGGTAATAAATCTAGGCAGTAAAAGTATATTTATGCATGTGTGTGTGTGTGTGTGTGTGTGTTTACCTCCTCCCCTCATCTTTCCTTGGCCTAACTCCATCTATTTCTGCTATCATTATGCAGCACATGCGGTCATTATGCGACGACCTCCCATAGATTGTGCTTTACACACTAATGGACGCCATGCCGGTAGGCGCCTTTAAAATCGTTGTCTTGACATGGCAGCATATGGTGGCTCCATCTATCTAGCAGTTATCTTGCACCACTCCTAACTAGTCATTATAGGTTGTGTCGGGGTGTTATATTGTGTCTGTGCCAGCAGTCATCCGGCACAACTTGTCACCACCCCTACATCAAACCGTACGAGAATAACCCTCCTCCCCTCCACTTTCATCTCTGCTTTTCACTCATCCGTTCCTCTATCTCTCTTCCTCCTTCCCCTGCATGTTATGACTCATCAATCTAAATGTCCGTTTCCTCCTCCCTATCACCTCCTCAGCATTATCCTGCACCTTATCCATGACTCATCCCCTTGACTGTACTCCACCAATCCCATCCCTCCTCTAACCCTCTTTGCATTTTCTTCGGTGTATCATTTGGGTGATATCAGATATATATGAAGGACAAGACATTTCTTTCATTTCTGTGTTTCTCTGTGTCTACTTCCTACTGCTCTCCCTCTCTCTCCCTGTAACCCCAGCAATTATCTTGTATCTGATTGGAAACAGACAAAAAGAACATTAGCAGATGTAAGTCAATTGATGATGTTGCACTGTGAAGTTGCAGCTGGGGACTCGTCGCATTACTCTAAGTAAGGTGAGAATCAATGCAAGTCGATTAAAGCGAGTGAACAGTGCATTGCCGCTGCATTTTTTAAGCTCCTGTGACTTCAGGGCTGATTCTTTTAATGAAAGGATGGATGGCATATTTTAACAGATGAACAGAAGGCAATGCGGTCACATGTGGTGTGGTTGTTGCTCATTATTACGCACACCTATGGCCTTTTTTGTTCAGAACATTGTTTTATTAAAAACCTCCAACCTTCTTGGAATTGGGTGAATAATAGCGTCATTTTCAGAAGACAACCGTCTCTAATAAAAGTTGCTGTTGGCTCTTAAGTTTTTGAAAGAGCATTAACACTTTTGATCTGAAGATAAAGTTATGAGAGTGTCATTGCATCTCACTGCAGCTGCAGCAGTTGCAAGGAGCCCACACATCCTGCAGTTTTCAAACCTTCGGCAAACCTCTGAAGAGCTTTGAAGGTCTGTGCAGACACGCCGATGATTGACGGAACTAGCATGCTCATTACGGTTAGACTCCGCTCAGTCTCTCGCGGTCCTGTCAATTACAGTCTTCTGTGCCGATAAACCGTGACTTGTAAATAAATGGTATTATGGTTTGATTCAGTGACAGAGTGGCAGCGTGCGGCATCAATATGATTACCGGCAAGAATTAACGTCAAGCTAGATTACAGGCAGCTGGAACTGCAAGGTAGCAAGTAATTCACTGATTAAGCCAGCACACTTGTGCTCATCACTGTCTGCACAAGGCCCAATTTAGGTTCTTTTATTTTAATTTGCATTGTCTAATGCGAAGAACGTACACTCTGATTAACGTACACATATGCAGTTTATTTGTGCCTATTATGCATTAAGTGAATGTTCGTGAGTCTTGATGGATTGTCTTTATTTTGTCCTCGATTTAACCCTCCAAATACATCATGGGGATCCATCTGATATATCGATTCTTCCAATAACAGATAATTATGTCATGTCTGGAGTTATTTCAGGTCCACAAACCGCAACAACAAAGCATGTGATGTGTGTAGGAAGACAGTTTCAGGTTTTTTTTCTCCTATGATTCGATATAATTAAACAACAATTAGGCTGGTGTCTTGTCTCCAGTATGAAACTATAGTGTATAGTGTATTTCAGATTATAGTTTCATACTTTGGATTTTCTAAAGACATTGTACAAAGTATCAGTATTAGAGATACCACCCTGCATCTGAATTGGTATCAGATCGGAAAAGAAATTATCACACATCACTACTTGTGGGATTTGTGCTATAGTTTGTTTCAACCATCAATAACCTATTATTTTCTTTTACAATAATAGCTGATTCTCACTAGAAACAGTCTTTAACCAGTACATATTGTTGTTTATTGTATGTATAATGCGCTTCTTTTGCTTTAAGACCATCAATGTGCAGAATTTTCACAATTTTACAATATGACTTTTTTTAGGCAGTTCGGAAAATCACCTTATGCACAA
The DNA here is from genome assembly GCA_036785175.1 of Eupleurogrammus muticus. Lineage (NCBI taxonomy): Eukaryota > Metazoa > Chordata > Actinopteri > Scombriformes > Trichiuridae > Eupleurogrammus > Eupleurogrammus muticus. The sequence continues at coordinate 8,872,013 of JAYKQN010000009.1, read as the reverse complement.
TGGCTCTTCACACAATCTCCTGTTGCTGTACTCGAGTCTGCACATCACTCAAATTGTCCTCACCACCTGATTTTTGATGAATCCTTGCGGAGTGGGAATGAAGTCGGCAGGCAAAAATGACTTAACAGGGCCAGTTGCCAAAACCATTAAATGCCATCCCTGGGTGCGTGTCAGATAATGATTACCCTCTGATGTTATGGTCCTGGATCTTCACACACCTTGTCTAAATGCTCAGACTGGGTTTCAGCAAGGGAGACTAAACGCAAACTGTTTGACAGATCATAGACAGTACTGTCCCCCACAGGCAGGCAGATGGCTGGAAAACCTTTATACCATGTGTATATGTACGCACACACACGAAACATTATCTTCTAAATAAGGGAATGTGTTGTTGGGTCTACACATCCATCTAATATGTCGTGCTTTTACATAATTTTCAATAAATAGATGCACGCAGACTGTCTCTGTGCATCTCTCAGTCAGGTCTCTTGCCTCTTTCCGTGATCCTGCCACTGGCCAACATAAAACATCTGGGAGTTCACGCTGTGTGTTCGCTCCGTGAGTGTGCTGGAGCTGCGCTGAGCCCGCGTCTGTGCATGCCTCGGTGTGTGTTGGCCTCTCAGCAAGCTTGTCAGGCTGAGGAGTCCAACATCTGTGGGTTCAGATGTTTTCTAATGACTTGCTAATGGTGCTGGAGGGAGACAAGCACAAGGGCTTAAGTATGGTCAAAAACCTTTTACCTCCATCTCGCCTCCTCCCGACTAGGCTGATGCCCCGTCCTGCACCATTTATGCAAAGCTGAGCAACTTCTCCACTAAAACATCTGATCATTTATAAAAAAAAAGCAACTTCACAAAGTAAGTTCAAGGTAGCAGATATTCTACTATGAGGTGTGTCACAATGAGACTCCACCATTGCTGCAGTTGCTGTGCAGTACCTTGAACATCGCTGCAATAACCTCTGTTCACTGTAGAAACTGACAGTTCCCAGAAGGTAACAGGTTTCTATGCAGTGGTCTGATGGGCCAAAGAAGGACAAGTTCTGTCCTGGGCTGTCGTCTAGTTTCCATAAAGGAGGTGGTATGAGGAGGATGTTGGCGAAGCTTTCATCAATCGTTTAAAACACCGGTCATCTCCTGCATGAGACTGGGTGGGGTGAGACACACTAGGTATATTTCACAAACTCACAACTCTCACAAAGATTTTGGGCTCAAATTTCAATACATTCAACATCTGTCCAACTAATGAAAAAGAGCCATAAAAATTCCCTTTTTCATGCTTCACTATTCAACATTTACTTTTAGTTGCTAGAAGTCCCCTCTTGAGCAGAACTTGCCGAAATTATTAATTATACACAATTGAAAGCTTTATTGATCATTTTATTCATACAAACATGGCTAATACTAAAAACAGTACTTTTTTATTTTTAGAATGATTGACATATCCACAAATCCCTAGTATGGCAACAAGACAAAACTAATGTGGAACCTGGCTTCATCCATTGTTACATTTCTTTTCTGGAAATGGTATATATTATTATGTTATCATTGCACCTCTTTAGACTTGCATAATAATAGGCTTGTATAGTGTCCAAGTCTAGTCCTTATGTTTTATTCTTATTCATTCTTCATTTATATTTTCTTTCCTTATTCTTTCTCCATAATTTTGAGCAGCTGAGTGCACTCCCCAAGTGGAAACAAATTCATTTTATTCTTCTTGAATATATTCTCACTGTCATCAGTTAATTTAACAAGCTACTAACATTCACAAGTAACAATATCCCCTTTTTCCTGTAATGGCATTAAGATGCTAAACTAGAGACCAAACAAAACATGTTCCATGTTTTAATTATATTGTTTGTGGTATATATACATTAAGCACCGTATGCATGAACATGAATGTGTATGTGCATTTGATATATTGTTATACTCATGAGTAGTATTTACATAATAAGCTTTTATTTATTAATGCATACATAAAAATCACTGTCATAGTACATTACACTGTTGGTATCCAATTCAAACATGGTCTGCAATATTATATTAACAATAAATACATTAACTTGATTTTTAGGAATATTTTGCTATATCTCATCATTCAAATTAAGTTTATGTGAGAATCTTATTTTACTTGCTGTTTTCTGTCTAAGCAACATATTGGTTATCATTTTTCTAAAATAAAATACTAATGAAACTTATTGATGAAATTTACATTATATAGAGATGTTGCATTTTTGTGTATTTAATATATTACAATTTTACTTCTTTTTTCCCCCCAGTGGAACAGCAGTTGCAGAGGATAGTGTGTCTGTCAGGCCTTTTCTGTTTTCAATTATTAATTCCATTTTAATGTTGTGGCTAATTTTATCATCATAATAAAGCTGTGCATAATAATTGTGTTTTTTTATTATATTTTCACAGTTGCTCTCTTACTCATTGTTTGTTGTCTGAAATCTGGACTCTGACCTTCTCAGCAGCCATTTAGCTGGACCTTTATGCAAGCTTTTATTTAAAGAGCAGATTTGCAACCAAGCTTCACTCTCCTTTATATCTGTCTAACACAGACACAAACAAACAATTCTATATATCTGACCATCTCCATGTTCCACTCACCCTCATACACCTTGCACAATAATAACCTGAGGCTTAACCCCAATCATGGCATACAGCTGTGAGTGTGTGTAGGTGTGTGTGTGTGTGTGTGCGGGAGAGGGAGGGAGAGATTTTTTTTTTCCTGTGATGTGAATGTGCCTGCAGAGAATTGGCCTCAGAGAAATTATTGGATTGGAAGGGGAAGGTGGGGGTCTACATCAGGGCTTTTGTGTCAGCTGAATATGACCGCCTGTCTGTGGGAGTGTTGTGTGTGCACATCACATGACACATCCTCACCACATGGTTATTAGTTACTTGTTACCACCAGCGTCAGTGTGCATCTATATTTATGCATCGTTACGTATTTAAAGAAACCCTGACATAAATTGCTGCTTTCAATTTGTGTGTAAATATATCATGGTTTTCTAACATAGCACACACGCCTGCAAGTTTAAGCAGCCTACAAAGCTAGTAACTATAAACTATAGTCAGATTTTCACAGACCACAACAGGGATGCTGTGTTTAAATTCATCTCCAGGAAACTGTTCTTCAGCACAATCACTCTTCATTATGTCATCAGAAATACTCTATATGGAGCCTGATTTAGTATTTCTTCACAATGATGATAGCTATGTCCCTTTGAGAATTTATCCTTTGCACAAATGAATATGTCTAATGGCCCCTTTGAGCAATGTTGCCAATAATTTAGGATTTCCAAAAAATGCACCCTGTAAGCAAACCATAGCTTTAAAGGAAACAAATGGCAACAGAATCCTAATGACTGAAACAGAGAGAGCCATGTATCGCCTCTCTCAATACTGTTGTGCAGATAAATCACATTTGGAAAAGTGTTTATGACTCTGGCATCGGTGTAATTTATGGTAGGGACTGTGCGTATATGTTCCTTCTCTCTACCACTTTTCTGATTGCCTAAAATTGTCCAATCTCTAATTTGATATTAATTGCATGTGTCTAAATCAAATACAATTCCCATCAACTCTACAAAGGATAAACTCCCTCGTGTTCCCACTGGATGACAAATAGGAACAAGCAACAATAGATTCTATTTGTGTTTGTTTGCTTTGTTCCTGCCATGCAGAGATGTGATTGCTGAAGTGCATTTCGGATGAATCAGAAACAACCAGTGCACTTACTCAGAGGACAGAGCAGGAGAATAAAGCATGAGATGCTCCAGGTGCTTTTGCCTCCTGGGCTCCTGCTACCGAATTAAACATGTTGATTGTACGGTGATATGAAAATACACAGCTCTTCATGAGTGGCTAACTCACTTCAGACCAGGTCTGTACGTCTTTGTGGTGCACACCAAATCACTGCACCAGTTTGTGCAATGCAAAATTCAAGAAGGTAGTACCGTCCCAAATCAAACACTGTCACTGCATACGTAATAGAAAGGACTGACCAGCTTCATCTTCTTAACTGACCATTGGATCACTGATCGCTGATTGAAACAAACATTGGAATTTACTGTTTTGTGTTTACAATGAATATTCTTTCGAGACATTTACCCCTGTATTATCCCCATCAACATGTCACACTCATCCTTAATGTTATGTCCTTTTTGCTGCTTCTTCTTCTGCTATGTAGTTGCGTAGATTCCGCTACATAACTAAGATGCACACTCAAAATAGTAAGTAAGTGCTCACAGTGCACTACATTTTCACACACTGCATAGTGGAAACACACTTATGCACTTAAATAATTAGTGTAAGCGTACATGTATGCGGTTTGGGACCCAACATAGGACTTAACTCTTCCTAACTCCTGCCCCTGTCTGTGCACTAAATACTGTTGACAGTTAACATTACATTAGTAGTTAGTATATTTAGCTAAAATTAACAGCTATCGCAATAGCTAGCAAAAAAAAAGGAATGTGACACAATCTTCATAAAGTCTTCTGAGATTGCAACTCAACACACTCCCACCTGTATGGCTGATGACTAATTTCACCTCCTGTGATATTTCCTCTTAATTATCAGCACCATGGACATAAAAAAAGATATGGTCTTATTTATTGGTTCATCTAAATATAGGTACATGTATATATGTGGCAAGTTAGATAGCTTAATTACTTTATATCTACAGTATAATAACACCATATATAATATATAATAACCAGTAAGCACGTGCTTGGTGACTTAACCTTCACATCACTTTCATAACTTGTAGAGAAAATTAAGAAATACCTTAATTCTCGTTTAGCTCTGTTGTTAATTGCAGATACTAAAAAAGCTAAAGAAGAGCAAGAGCAAACCCAAGTCAGGCAGGGAAAGGGAAGAGGAGATGGATAGAGGCAGACACAGAGAGAAAGAGAGAGAGAGAGAGAGAAAGAGAGAGGCCGTTCCAGCAGAGGGAGGAGAAGGAGGAGGAAGAGGTGACCAACTACTCCAGACCCTCCTGCCAATTTTATGTAGCCACAACATTCAAATTCAACCCTACACTCTTGACTGCTGCAGCAAAACATCCATCACTAAGTGAATATGCTCATCAGTCTCACAATTTAAAGAGATGTCTGAAAAAGTAGAGGATGAGTAAGAAGGATGCTAATCTCATGTCTGAATATATTTGGGTTTTCACTGATGACTGACTTATCTTATATTTTATTTTCTATTGTATTAAATGAAAGATACTGTTAAAAAATAGAAGATAAAATAAAAATGAAGTACACAGTTAAACTCAACCTGCCCTCACCACAACTCTGTTTACCCACACATAACTATGAACAAATGTGATCCTAGGACAATAGCACATTGAAAAACAATGAAAATAGAGGAGGAGGGAAAAAACTGCAAAGGGCAACGCCCTGTTACTGTTGCAATTTTTGGTAACAAGATTTCTGGCTTCGGGCATTAAGCAATTTCAGAGAAACTAATAAACCTTCCCCATATTTGACTCAATTATCTCGACTTTTGATATAAATTATACACAGGCATAATATATTGGATCAGCATTATATCATACATTATGCACATGGGTATCTATTTTTCACAGAAACAAGGTTGTTCATTCATTGGGAAGTGAACAGCATTGTTCAGTCGCACAGTGTTTAAATTATAGCATTAACAGGACGGTCTCAGCCTGGACAACAGAGGGAAAAAAGAGTTTCTCCCTGAGCATCTAAATAATGTTGTCTAACAAATAGCTGAAAATGCATGATTAAACACTGTTTTTCATACAAAAATGTATCTCAAAGCGGGAGTTCCATCTTTTTCTGGTTAGAAACTGTCAATTCTGCAGCACTTCAAAATAGCACACACACGCACACACACACACATAAAATAGTATAAACAGAGGCCCATATACTGTGCTAAGGTTGCGTTGGTGATCTCATGAGAACGCAGGTGCTCATGAATATTCAAAACAGGGGAAGTGGTCCAAATGTCTGCTTTTTCACCCTTATAAACAGCAGTGTGCAGGCGTGTGTGTGTGTGTGTGGGGTGTGGGGGGTGATGCATTTAGGGTATATAGGGGTCGTGAAGAATGTTTATCGGCGTGTGCGAGTGTGTTAGCACCTACGTATGTGTGTCCATATAGCAGCAGCTATTCTGACCGCAGCTCAGAATCAATGAACCCTCCTCTCTGCCAGCGTCTTGTCTCTCATCAATATGCACAGTCGGGTTCACCACGGGGAATGCAATTTAGCAGGAATTGTTCACAACAGCCTGCAAGTAGAAGGGGAACAAGTGTGAGAGTTTTCTTGTTGCCAGAAATACATTTTTGCTACTGTTTCGCCTCCAAGAAATGACATTCAGCGTGTTGTCACAACCAGGTACGACCCACAATCTGTAATGATGTCCTCTTCTGCTTATTGCTAATCTGACTTTATCTGCGGTGTTGTGATTTGATTACACAGCAATGTCCTTGAGATGAGTCTCTACCAGACTCTTCTGCTGCTGCTGCTGCTGCTTAATATTCAGCAAAAAAATACAGAAAACACACTTTTACCTCAACTCTTTCTCCTTAAGGTCTGTTCATAGCACAAAATATGTAGCATATTTAAGAGGTGGTTTGGTTTCTTACAAAGTCAGTGCAAAGACGTGTGTTAGACCCACCAATGTAACATCCCACAAAAGTAATAAACCACAAACGTTACACAGATCTGCATACATAATAGCAGTTGCCTATGACAAATGTGCAGCTGCAATTATATAAATTAGGATTTAGATTTTCAGTGGGTTTAAATGCAGAGACAAAATTTGCTGCTGAACACATTCAAAGTTGACAACTTGTATCAGCTGATATTAGTAATATTAGTTTATTCCCTCTTTTGGGTTATAGTTTCTGAAAATGTTCCACCTTCCAGCAAATGTTATAAATCCCTGCCAATGTAATAGAACAGTTGTGGCACTGTGGGATCATTACATCAAATTTAAATACATTCATACACATATCTCTGTGAATCTCAGGGCTTTATGAATGTGCTTCATAAAACATATAGAGATGAGAAGGAAAAAGACAGAGAGACACAGAAGCAAAGAATGACAGAGAACTTGTTCTATCCATTTTTTTACAGAAGACTTGATGCATCTATTGCTATCTATGCAGCTATTTTCTGTCTTTTTATAAATTCTTTTATTTCTTTTACATTTTGAAGCCTGTGTTTTTATTATTGCATGAAAACAACTTTAGCAACCGTAGATGATCCAACTCAAGGTAACTTGTGGCAGAAAAAAACAACAAAAGGAGGATTCTATGCAACTCAAAACAAGATCAAACCAGAGATATGTATCATTTATAGGTGGCAAGCAGCCGTTAGATGAATGTGGATATGTGGCTAGCTGTGTGTGTGTGTGTGTGTGTGTGTGTGTGTGTGTGTGTGTGTGTGTGTCTATATTTGCTGTTGGGAATAAAGACAATTGCCGTTTTGCCTCTCTTCCTGGCTTGTTAACGGAACACAGGAACAGAGCGGTTTCCTTAATCAACATGAATAATGGAGCGCCTGTTTGTTTTCACTGTAAACAGCAGAAAACCTTGTCTGTGTATTGCACACGCCTCGACATGCACGTGAGTCCTGCATGTGTGTATGTGCCAGACATGAAGAGAGCATGTGTGAGTGTGAGCATCAGGTCTTGCATGGTAATATTTTATGCATGGCAGTCATGGTGAAAATGAAATTGTGATTAATTATTTAATTTCAGAATTGCATGTGATTTCTGTATGTGTGCAGATGTGTCTAAACGTATGAGGGACAAATCCAATCAAAATGAAGATGCAACAATTTGCACTAAATGAATGGACCCATTTTTTTATTTATTTTTTTTATTTCAGCAGATATTATTTCCAAAATGGTGCATGGACTATTTTGGCTCATTTTAACAGGTAGCATTTGCAACGTTGTGTCGATAACACCAGCAGATCCATATATACTATACGCTATGTGTAATCTTCTGCTGAGGCCAATCTGATATTGCCTCCATGAGCTTGGTCACTCCACATCTCCTCACAGACATTTGAATACGAGCAAAACAACTTGGGATATGAATTTTCCACATTACAAGGTGATGCTTTTTAGTTTTAAGTGGCTTTTTTTGGTTTTAGATGGAACAGGAGTCATTATCATCACTACTTTTAGACTCACTCAGCACTTGAGTCTGGACCTAGATGCATGTCTTTAATCTATAGTTCCTGCAATAACTCCATGATAATTGACCAAATTATTGCTGGATTTTTGTATTTCGTCCCCCATTCTCTTGTAGATGCATGTTATTTTTTTTTTAATGGACACATATTTCTAAGTAAGCATTTTAGTGCTCAATTTACATGATGCTTGCAATTTTGCAGTGCATTGATGCTTAAACAATCTCAGAACCCATGGGCTATCATGTCAAGATGCATCTTATTGTTCAAAATAATTAAACATATTATGTTTTTTATAAAGTGTTAATAAAAAGATAAAAGACATACATTAGAGCATATAAATAAATTAATAATTTATGGATCTATGGATTCTCTACTTCTAGTACATCAAAAATGTAACCTCTGATTGTTTGCCGTTGCCAACTGTTTGCTAAATGGCGAACTTCAATTTAATCAACAGGACAAATGAGCTGCTACAAAGACACCAGACCAGGGAAAACAAACTAAATTGATAAACTACTGTACAACATAAACATTGGCAACAATGGGCTGTTCTCGTCTAGGAAATTACACTTGATGTTTTCTGCAAGAAAAATATATAATCACAAAGCAATGAACTGTATTTGCAAAAACAAACAGTGGTTTGTTTATATGCAGTAATGGTTTAAACTGAGTGTTAAAGAAAACTGCATTTAATCCTTGCTTTTATGGTTTCTGCCTGTGATGCAATGCATGTCCATTCTTTTCTGTATTCAAAGTTCTCAAAAATCTAAGTATCAAAAGTATGAAAATGTCTGTCTTTTCATACGTTTTTAAATTACAGTTTAGAGGGAAAATGGAAAATATAGGAAACAATCTTTCCAAAACCATCTTGTGATTTGCCATAAGATTATATACCTCTGGCTGAGCACAACTGTGATGGAGTGCGATCATAAAAGCTCTCACACAGCTCTCAGACCCAGTGGTAGCACAGAAACTGTAGCGTGCATGCAAAGAAGTAAAGGGCATGAAAAAAGTATTATGGAAGGATAGATGGTAGGACAATATCCGCAGTGGGTAAGGCAGTAATTAATGGCTGTGGCTTCAGCACCCGCCTGAAGTGCAGTTTGTGCACATCAAGTTCATATCAATTATTGTGTTTTCTGTTCTGATAATTGGAGGTGAGCATCTTAAAGGCCCAATAATCTTATACGCCTCATCTCTCTCTCTGATTCTTGTAACATCTTCTCCAGTTTTAAGCAAGACAAATGCATTTTTAGAAAATATTGCAGGTAAAGCATTGCAAGATAATCAGTTTTAAACATTTTTATTCTAATTTAATTTAAAAGTTGTATTTTTTTTAAACTTACCAGTTATAGATATAAACTAGAAAATTTCCTCTGGGTGTGTGTGTGGTGACAAACCTAATAATGACCTGCATTCCATCAGTCTGACATATATGAATGAATGGGGCAGTTTTAAAACATTTTAACGAGTATCAGGTGTACCGAGCTGTGGCCTGAGCCTTCAAAGGTTGCCACGGTGACTTGAGCTGGTTGCCAATGACGACAGCTGCAGTGCAGGTAAAGGCAGACAGAAATGTGAAGAAAAAGGGCATTTTTCCCCTTCTGCACTGGTCTTCCATTTGAGTTTCTACAGACGAAACGGTGGCTCCTATCAGAAAATAACATGCCTCGTCATCATTGTAAGAAATTTTGCTGTAATTTGGTGTTTCTAGTGTAAATATTTTGAAGACACTGGCAAGTGTAATACAGAGGTCAGGTCAAAACAGAGGAATAAAAACATCCATGATATAACAATAAAGCTTGGAGCTTAATAGCTGTAGGGAGGAGGCTTGTGCTGAAGCTCTAATAACACACCTGGCTATAATCTCACAATTGTTTTTCTTTTTGTACATGATTTTGTCATTTGTTTTGCAAATATATACCAATTCCAAATTCCATGCCAAATAAAATATGTAGAAAAAACTGAAAGACCTGGAACAAGGTTCATGATGAACAAAAATGTGCTGTAAATTACAATAACCAACCTGCAGACCTAAAAATCCCTTGTTCTCGCTTCACAGTTCACAGCTCTGTCATGTAACATACATGTCTGTCTTTCTCTTTCTCTCTCACACGCACACGCACACACACACACACACACACACACACACACACACACACACACTGACACACAGAGCCCAGGCTTAATTAATGGTATTTCCGGAGGTTGTGGTAGCTAAATGCCAACCGTCCGTCAGTGGTCTACATGTGTGTAGACCCCCCTCTCTCCTTTACTTAACCTCTCATGTTTCCCTTTTCTTAATTTCTCTGATTAAACACTTACCACAAAAAAATACTTGAACTTAACCAGTCCCATCCAATTTCCGATTTAATTTAGTAGCTGAAAGAACATTAGCATTACAATACAGACAAAGAGCATAGAAAAAAAAGGAAAGAAAGCTAACTGAAGGGTTTGATCCATACTGTATAAACATGTCACCACATCTCAACTCAACAGAACACAGCAGGAATTCAATTTTGGATGGGCCAAAGTCATTCAGCTTTTGGCCAAAAAAAAAAAAAAAATCTGACATCAGCACATGTGTCTGCCGGGGATCTTTTCTGTTTTATGACATGTTGATGTCAAATCGACCGATTTTTCAAAGAATAGTGTTCATTCGCTGAGTAGAGTTGGGAGTTGTGGACATTCAGTACAAGAAGCGTTGTTCAGCAATGCGTCTTATCAGCTGCTGTAATAAAAAAATGGTGCAAATGATTGACAGCTCAATTGCAGCATCAAACGTGTTGTTTATTTGTGGATTTCGATTTAAAAAAATATTTGACAAAAAACAGAATCTGGGGTAAAAAAAAACGCCAAAAAAAAAATTAAAAACAGTTTTGGTGATTTCAAGATTGCAATGCGTGAAATTGCACAAATGCCTGAAATCTCAAATGATAGATCATTCAGCCCTGACATCTGACCGGACAAACACCGATAAAAAAAGACACATGACCAGCAGGCCTGAGAAGAGGAGGCACCTGCACCGAGACTCTTTCTCCTGCATTACTGTCATTTTCTCCCTTTTTCTCCCTATGCAATATGACCACCTCACATGGCCTCTACCAGATCATACCACTACTTTTCTGAAACTGATTTGTAAGGAAATATGAAAAATAAATATACAGCAAAACATGTAGCCGAGTCTTATTTTTGTAATAGTTGAAGCGGCAAATACTTCAGCTTACATGCACATTTTGAAATGTCCTACTCCACAACATCGTTGCAGAAAAGACAGCTGGCACACGGCACAGCAAGAAAAAGTCAGACCCTGTGTAGCAGTAACATGACATGATGACATGATGTGCCGCAGCGCAACCAACGGAGTTTGGCCGTTACCCCTCGTATTAAACCACCACCAGAGCAGTTGCAAAAACATGTAGGAACATGTGAATGTTAATTTTGCCAGGATTTTACAGAATACCCATCCATGTAAGAAAGCAGAACAACATGACAACAGCAGCAGTAGTTTGTGTGGTCTGTTAACAAGATTTGCAGAATAGTAGAAAGGGACATGATCATCTGTGTCATCTTCAGCTTCAGTACGAAATATGTTGGTAAGGATACAAGTCATACTTAAGATGTCAAATGAAGGTCCTTGGTGTCACTAGCCAAATTCTTAGCTGGTTGTACGCTGGCATCATGAGACTTTGGCCTTAATAGCCCATTGTACCCTGCAGTTTTCCCTGCCTCAACACAACAATCCATCCTTTTGGGGGGGGGGGTGGCTGCGTTTGCAGAAAGCCCTTTTAATGCTTTGCCACTGCCACATCTGATTTCCCCCCGTTGCTGAGTATCGGGCTGGAGCGGTTGGTGAGGAGCAGGCACATAACCGAGCGCATGACAGGAGTGACTCAGCTAATGATCCTCCTGTCCTGGCCAGTGCCCCGCTTCTCTGAGAACATCGGGGGTTCCTTTTAGTTCAGGACAGTAGTTAATGCCGTTTTTTTCCCCTCCAGCTCACAATACAGAGCGAGAGACAAACAATGGCACTGCTTTTCTTGCAGGGGATGTCAGTGATACAGCATCCACAAGGCTGGCTGTGGCACAGGCGGTACATCGCTGAAGCTTAAGGCTGAGGGCTCCACCTATACTCATTCAACTACAGTTACACTTCATAACCAAATCCTTTATGCAAATTCCTAAGTTGAGTTGAAAAAACACCAAGAATGTTTAATGTTGTACAATTTAACGTTGTTTTTCTGTGATCTGGAAAAGAAACAATGCTGTTGTAACACATCCACAAAGAAAATGAGCTGCAGCGCACTGCAGTTTGTGTGTGTGTGTGTGTGTGTGTGTGTGTGTGTGTGTGTGTGTGTGTGTGTGTGTGTCTGTTCTGCTCCGCCACAGAGTCACCAAGCCATCCAAGCCGGTGAGGGGGGGAAAAAAAACGAGGAGCAGGGAATGCGGTGAATGAGATAAATGTTTTTTCTTCAAAGGAGCCCAGCCTGTGGCGCCTTGCTCCTTCTCTTTTTTCCTCTCGTTTAATTAAGAAAGCAATCCCTCCTCCCCCTGAGCTCCCTCACTCTTAGTCTCACTTGTTCTGGCGGAAGCCACGTTTAATAAATGATCATGATGATAATATGGGGTGACAGGGAGTGGTGTGTGGGTGCACATGTATGCGCGCGTGTGTGTGCGTGCGTGCGTGTGTGTGCGGCTGTCAACACCACTTTAACACATATAGCAGCCTTGATACTGTAACACAGAATTAAGATTTCACATGTGACATAGTGCATTAATTGTGCTCACAAAGAGAAGCGGGAGATGAACTTTACAATTACAAGCGAAGCTGCTACTAAATCATTCCCTGGGATATACAACATTTATTTTTCAATGGTTTTCATTCATTTTTTGCACAGCTTGGTGCCAGCCTGACTAGACTCTCAAAGCAATATTATGTGATATTTTGGTAAAGAATAATAAAGGGAAATGAGGGTGATATATGCCCCTGTCTGGAACACACTTGAATTAACTTAAGTCATTATTTAATACAAACATTTCCCCCCCCAAAAAAAAGGTAAAATACGTTATATCTTCATGGCATCTTATTATTATTTCCCCATTGGTGAACCCAACCATAAACTACACACACATAACACTCAAAGGGAAATATTTTACTTTTATTTATCAATGCATGTTCGCATGCACTGACCACCTATGAAACATTGTGTGACGATTATCAGGTTAGAGGGAAAATATCGTCCACATTTCCAGATCTCTCTCTATATATATATTCTGAGGCTATTAGAATATCTTGCATGATGTAGTAAACAAGAAAAAAATTACTTTTCTTATACAGACCCTTTGCAGGCCCTCAGTTCAGCCTCTGTCTGAAACAGGCTGTTTCAGCTCCTGTCTCTTTAAGGCCCCCCCCCCCTAACTTATTTTTTTATCGTCTATACTCAAAATGAAAAACTTTTAAATACATCTGTACATGTTTAAACCCGAATCTGATCTGAAACATGCAAGTGAATAACACTTAACCTATAGAACAATGCTATATATAGTACATACAATAAATACAATATGAAAATGATGTTTCTTTAAATGGTCATGTTGTACATGCCGTCCACAGCAAGAATCTGAAAACAACATCTATAAGCAGGTCCGTTCAGTTACATCCTGCTGTGAATAAATCCCAGCACCAGAAAGTGAAAGGAAAAGCACAAGCAGAGGAAACCCAGTGCTGACACAGTAACATGTTTGCACACAGCAGGACCTGTGCTTTAAGTTGCCAGCGGCTATTCTGTATTAGTGTTACAGAAATTTCTTTAAGTTCACCCGTGGTGTTTTGTTCCGACATTAGCGTCAGTGGTTTTAAAATAGAAACAGTTGTGTTTGGTACGGGCTTAGCATTAAATGTGAGGGTGTCAGGGTGAATGGGGCAAATATAGTTATTGTACAACTGATCCATGGTGACATTTGTTGGGAGAGGAGCGGCGCTAGTGCTGCGGTTCATGCCAGGGGAACAGGGGACGCGAGATGAAAGGAGGAGCCGACAACAGGGGAAGGAACGAGTGGAGTTAATGTAAAAGGAGAACGCATAGGCATGCATAAGCATGGGAGGAATAGTGGCAATAATGAGATTTGGAATGGGTCAGAGAGACAAAATAAGAGATGGGAGAATGGGAATAAGAAACGATAAGATGAAAGGAGAGGATGGCTTAAAGGGCAGCAAGAGACCTGAAGACAAAAGCAAGGAAAAAAAAAAAAAAAAAGAATGAGTAAGGCGAACAAAATAGAAAAGTAGATGGAGCAAAAAAATAATGGAGAGAAAAGTCGACCGGAGAGTTGGAAAGTAGAGAAGGGTAGCTGAGAGGGATACAGGAGGGAATGGGAAAGAAAAACGACGGAAGAACTGTGGGAAAAAACAGCAAAGTAGAGTAAGATGCTACAAGCAGGGAACACGAGTGCTGATGATTAACAAGGTTAGGAAGAGCATTAGAGGTGCAGGGATCACTGCTTTAGTCCAAAGAAATTTACTCTGCAATTAATTTGGAAATCAATTAATTGATAATCATTTCAGTCATTTTTGATGATTGACCTTTGATCCCAGCTTCTCAAATGTGACAATCTGCTGTTTCTTTTTGCATTGCCTCACATGACATAAGTCTAGTATCTTGACATCAATGTAGGCTCATGGGCTAATTTCCTCCAACATTTTAGTCAACATCCATTGACTAAACAGTTTATCAGGAATACAAATAGTGGTTGTAGCCCATAATGATAGTTAATTAAACAGGTGAATGAGTGTATATGAGAGAAGAGGTTTACTTTGGTCTGCTGCATGATGATCAGATGTGCTACAGTCCACGAATCACAGCATAACAAAGCTCCCTGTACGATAACTCCTGCGTGGCACCAGATGTTGTCGCTGAGCAAAAATTATAAGATACTGAACTGATTCTAGATTGAAAGGAGTCATTTTGCAGAGGATGTGTGACTCTAAACTATTTATCCCCAGCTACAACAGTGACACGGTGAGTGCTACTCCACCTCTTTGACATAAGCACATGTGGACAACGTTTGTGTGTTTACTCCCTCTCCACCAGAAGGGGGAGACACAAATTCCAAACTATAACCAGAGCGAGAGAAAGAGCAAAAAAAAAAAAAAAAAGGCCAAAAAAAAAAGACAGAAGGATATCCCTGGATCTATTTGCCCCACTTCTGATGAGTGTTCTTTGCAGAAGCATATTTAATTCATCCGCTCCTTGGCTTCCTCCCTGCCGTCTGCTCTCTTCGTGCTTTTTATCTCTTTTGTTTCAGGCTTGCTCCTAGGTTCAGTGACTGTTGCTTTTTTTTCCCATTGCATTTCCCAGCCATTTCTCTATTCTCTGCCTCTCACTCTTTACACATATTGCTACCAATTACTGTAATTTCCAGAGTCATGTCAAAGCGGTATATGTCAAACCGCGACGGATCTGGAGGACAAGATGCGATGTATGGAGCAGGACTGATGAGCTTTTAGGCTTCTGGGTGCAGTCATTTAAACACACAGCCATGGACAAATCAAATAAATAGAAGTGAAGCTCACTTTATTTTTCCATTTTCCATCCTCTCACACACAAACAGAACCAATGCATGCATGAGCACTCGTCACCTCAGTAGCATGTGGTGACAGTTAGTTGAACAGGGGTCACTGCGGATTATTATCCACTGGATAAATTGGAATAATGGAATTATTGTTCACAATGGTTGATGAATAAACCTATTACCTATTACCTCTATAGCATCCCTGCAGAGTGTGTACAGTACAAAAAATACACCATAAAAATAAAAATCATAACAGGAGCCACAGTGATAAGAAAAAAGTCAAGACAACCTAGCAATAAATCATATTTGCAACATGTGAATCGCCGACATGTAATTCAGAGCAAATGTTTGTTTTCCAGCGTTTGACTCACATCTTCGTACACGTGTGCATGCACAGCTGCATTGGGGGCTATTTGAGCCGGTGCTTCTGTGCACGTGAATCGCTCAATTACTTACAAAAACAAGAAATGAAAGATTTTCTAATTTCACTCAAAGAGCCTGAGAGAGCCATCTCCCTGGAGGGGAACCAACCACCGCTGCTGACTCTTGGCAACTAATCTGTGACTGGCATTACGGCCAATTGTGACCAAGCAGAGGACAATAGACTGTCTGTGAAATAGAGACCTGGGATAAAATGTCACTGTAATTCAATTTAAGGGTAAACTAGGCTATGGAGGATAAGAGGGTGACTTTTAGTTTGGTATTTAGAATCTAGCCCAAGTATAAGCGACTGTCTTTGCTTTGGACTGTGTATCAAACAAAAAATAAATCCGTCTCATATTGTTTTTGATAAGTGTTGCTTGAGGTTAGTCTTGTAGATATGACAGAAAAGCATGAATGAAGTAGTAAAGAGAAAGCAGAGTGACTTGAATCTCAAATCGACGTTAACCTGAAACTCAAATTCATCAGTAATTCCGCTAAATTATTCAATCCTCTGTCGCGCTCTCTCCCTCCCAGTCTGGCACAATGGCGCCCTGTGGGCTTCCTGCGCTGACAGGAAGAGAGCGGCTTTTCACAGCCGGCCAAGGCACACAGCTGAGCGGAAACTGAGCCCCCTCTCTGAGCTGGTCTCTGCCCGCTGCACCCTGCCTCACCACGGATCACACTCACTCTCGGTTTTTTCACCCTCTGTCTGGACCATGCTTACAACTGTCAGCATTCTGTCTCTCTCTCACACACACACTTTCTCTGCATTTTATCCGATTTTATTTTAAATATTGAGCAATCTCAACAAAATAAATACAAGTTAAAGCTGCTGGAAGGGTAAATATTGGACTATTCATACTTTAGGATGTGTTCTTGCACCGTCCAGACCTTTCAGCTGGTAGAATTTGATAATTTGTCAAACATGAAATTACATTGGTCTCATCGATTCAATATTCAGGTGAATGCAACTCCAGATGTGAATTGTTCTTTAATTTTCTTAAAAGTTGCAACACTAGAAGATGCCATCCCTATATATAATAATAGGCTAAAAACTTTGTAGGGTTGGACCTGGTTGGCCTAGAACACAGGAAGGCAAGCAGTCACACGCCAGATTCTACTAAAAAAACTATTAGAGCCCTTGCTAAGGACCTTCATTAGTAGAATCAGGTGTGTGACTGCATGGTGGGAACAAAAACCTGCACCCATAGCGGCTCTCTGTCCCTGGGTGCCCACTTCTGGCCTAGAACGCTGCTATGCTGCTGTAGGTTTACACTGACAGGGACTTTACAGATGAGGAGGAAGAAAGAGAAGCTCAGACTACTTATAAACATTCGTTATCCACTCAATGTGCCTTTTAAATCTGAATTGTTCCGGGAGTCTCTTCCTTGTGTTTTTCCTCATTCACAAGCATGCAGCAGCATACTGGGCACAGCTCCATATCTACCACGCTGCGAGAGGTCTCTCCCCGCCAAAGGTCATGTGGTCATGGCCCCTTACTCTGTCATGAGGGAACCTGGAAATCTTTTTTTTTTTGCTTATAAAGTACATCATTACATACAAGAAATACATATTCATAAAGAATATCATGATATATAAGGTTGGCCTTATCAAGCGAAACTGCCCCTAACTGGCAGGTCGATCTCAGGTGAGCAGGTGCAAGAGGAGACAAGCACAAAGCTATAGATCATGAACATTAGTCATGTCTGCAGAGCAACAGTGAAAGCGTCTTGGAGCTTTTCAAAGAGCTGTGGAGAACAAAGTAGGATACTGTTGTTCAACGTTCAATTATTTATCTGTGTTAGGAAATTACCACTGTGTAAGGAAACTGACACAATTACAGTATGTGCACTAATGTGAAAAGGTCGTATGGAGCCCTGAGGAAGAATATTACCATCCTATCTACAACCTAACTCATTTCCTAACGTATATAAATTTATAAATATCTAAAATATAGATATTTTTGGAGGTGTCACAATATTGTACTTGCAATCTCCTTGGAAACGCCTCAAAATCTTAGAAAACACAGCTGGATTGCAGCATCATTAATAGTAAACTAAGCCTGCGTCGCCCCGCCGACGTGACGCGTTGCGGTGCATCCTGTGGAATTCAGACGTTACTCTCCAGTATCCAGACAGGGAACGGTGAGTGTTAACTCCCCCCCAGGTCTTTTTCTGTCTGCCTGCCCTACATGAGTCAATAGCCCCAGCTTGACGGTGGTGAAGTCTGCGGTTATGATTGACTGCTCCCACTTCACTCCCACAACTGCCTGCTTGATGCTGTGCAGGAAAAAAAGAAAGTTTCCCCTTTTCTCAGGTGCAGAATCAGTGCCAAGTCTGAATAAAGGTGCTCTCTGCTGAGGCAGGTGCGGCCTTTTCTGTCATTGCCAGTCCGTCCGACTATTTGAGCAAATTTGTAGCTATTGTGTGCCGGTGCTCACGGAACAAAGCCTTGATATCTGTTTCAAGGAGGCAGGCCTGCGAGCTGCACAGCCCCATATAAACAGATTAATGGTGTCTTGTTCATGTCCAAAGCATGAACAGCGTGTAAACTGATGACCGCTCCACCTCCAGTTTCCTACTCCCTGCCTCACTTTGAGGCGGCGAGTCACTCTGTAAATCTTTGAAGCCTCCACTATTTTTTTATCTGGTTAGTGTAAAGACTGCGTTGCAGATCGGCTGAGTCATCCCTCAAACTGTGTGATGTGGCACAGATATATAGTTCTCTTTATAAAAAAAGCCCCAAAGTAAATATCAGTAACCTGCTTTGGTGCCAATGTAAGCAATCTGCTCACCCATCTCTCTTTGCCTATTGTTCAGCTGGAGAAGTGGCCACTAGCAGACCTACCAGTTTGACAGTGATTTTTTTGTTATCCAGCAGCCACATAGAAAAAAAATACAGAACAGGTTTCTGAAACATGAGATTTTTCGTACCTTTTTTGTACCTTTACCTTTGAAATCTTCAATTAACTAGTTAAATAAGCAGTTTTAAGGCAATGCTTTGTTACCTTCTGCAGACTAGACAATTGAAAATCTTAAAAAAAATACCCCTTAGTTGTTTTTGTGATAGACTCATTGATATATTTTGCTTCTTACACCTGTTTTAGAATCAACTGCCCGGACTAGAAACTGAAGACAAGAGCACACTCCTCTGTACACACAAATGTCCTCTGTCAAATACACACCATTATAACACAGACCTCAGACTCGGTCTTCCTTAAGTCTCCGGGGACCATCAAAGGCCATCTTCCTTCCTGCAGGCATATGCCACACACAGCTGGGATGCTGTCTTGGTATATAAACTCAGCGGCTTTTGCTCATGCATGTGTGTAGTGAAAGGACTGTGTGTGTGTGTGTGTGTGTGCCACGGCTGTACGAGTCACTTCTGCACAAAAAAAGAAAAAAAAATGTCAGTTTAAATGTTCTTAAAAACTTCTATTAAAAACAATGAAACAATTTTTCCAATTTTGTCACACACATTCGCTTGTTTTAGGATTTGAAACCCCTCAAGGGATCGGTTTGACCATAGCAGTCCAACCTTTAGCAGGCAGGTTAACCACAAAGGGAGCTGAACGGCCACTGTCAAATCAATGCTACACATGCTTCTTCTTCTTCTTCTTCTTCAATATGTGCAACCTACAGACAAAGAAAGTCCACCTTTTTTCAAAAGAGGGAAAACACAGGTTGGAATGGCTCTGCAAGGTTCCAGATCAATCCCACTGTGGAGCCTTTTTTCCTCTGTCAACCTGCTGCCCTCCTCTTCTCCTTCAATTTGTCCCTTCTCCGGGTTTAGAATACAGGTGAAAATCAACTGAAACGACAATTTCTCCACCAAGAGGAGCATCAATAGCCCATAAAATAACCTTGCCACAAGGTGTGTTATGAGTGAAGTTGCATGGTAGGAAATGAAGGAAATTGCACTCAAGTAGAAATACATGATTCAGGTTGATAGCATGGACCCCAAAGAGGAACTCGAAATAATCTAGAATAAACAGATCATGGAAATGATGTTATCTCGCTTAGACAGTATCTGCAGCCACTTCATTATAATTGAAAATGAGGTTATTTTCCAACCCAAGGCTGTGATTTTCTTCTTAGATACAGACACCAAAATGTAAGTGTATTTGTTAATAATACAGTACGTGTTTTCTATATTATAACTGTAATTTTCAAGATGTCATCTTGTGCTCATCAAATGAAATTGAATAGGCAACAACTTGAATTTGGTTGCAGAGACAAAAGACTTGAAAGAAAGATCTCCTCACATACATATAGCCACATGAATAAGACTCCTGGAACATGGGAAAAAAAACCATGAAGCTCACAGCAGGCTGTGACTGGCTGTTGATGGGTGGAATAGGGGATCAGTGTGGAATACACTTGTTAGAATTTTACCACTTGGCCCTTATTGTAGCATCCTGACAGCCACGCACGGACACACTAAGTTATTACTGTCTGGAGTGACAGATGTTACCAGTGGGACACACAGGGCATAAAGAAAGAAAAGATGTGGAAAAGCATAAAAAAAAAAAAACATGAGCAGGGCCCGAGAGATGTGGTGCCTATTAAGAGCGAGTATGAATGGGTGGAGCAGAAATTAAAGTGATTGAGTGGACAAGCGTGTCGGATGACAGGGGTGCGATGGAAGTGAGAGATATTGGGGAAACAGAAGATATTAAGAGGAAGGGAAGATGTGAGCCAGGAGAGGGGTAGGGGGATGTTGGGGGACACAGCGCGGGGGGATGGCAGGATGAAAACGCAACGAGATTTAAGGAAAGATAAAGGCGGCGCTATAGGAGAGGGGCGAGATGAGGAGGCGAGATGGCAGGAGCAAGAAAGCAAACGAAGGGGAGAGGGGAAATGTAGGAAGATGAAAGGAGATGAGTTGAGGTCACCTGTGTGTGTGTGTGTGTGTGTGTGTTTCCCCCCATTCTGACAGAAGTGTTTCTGAGTGAGTCTCTTGAGGCTCACACACATACAGTATACACACACACACACAAACATGCACACGCACACCCACACACACACACACACTGAATGTTTCATGGCTTCCATTAGCAAGATTACATCTTTCAATTAAGACTGAGATGGTTGTCTCTTGCTCCCTGTAGTGTGTGTGTGTGTGTGTGTGTGTGTGTGTGTGTGTGTGTGTGCGTTTGTGTGTCTTAAAAAAATAAACTCAATGCTGCTCTAGAAACAGATTAAAAAATAAGGACTGTTTGTCTTTTTTCAACCTTGTATTGCTTTTCAATAAAGTTAGAACTTTTTTGGTAAAATTAACATGAGAAATTTCAAATTTGAGATAGAACAATTACATTATCACAACATTAAATTAAATAATTCTCAATAATCCAGAGTTTATAATGAGCTCACACTCAATGCTACACCCAGAGAATTGAGAGTAAAAGTCTGTTTATTTGTATAATAGCAGTTCACTTGACTTTTGATAGGAAATACATTTATAGACAACATTTATAATCCTCTCTCCTGTGGAACAAGTACACCTTTGTTTTGCTATTGTTGTGCCATTAGAAGTGAAGCTTTGTTCTTTTAAACGGGGATAAAGGAAATCAAGTGCTTTATAAATGCATCTACTGTTACTGACCAGAAAAAATTAAATGACTACACACTGTTTAAAACACTGATGGTGTATGCAAGTACAAATATTTTCACGTGGTTAAGTGCGTGTGCGTGCGATTAAGCTCACTGTCACTGCCAGGTACCAAAATCGAGCAACCCTGGGCTAAAACCTTCCAGAATAGAACCGGTGGAGCTGAAGTGCACAAAATTAAACTATGAGCTCATGAAAATCTCAGATGATTCCCGTGTACGTAGCCCAATTATCACAATAACAAGTAAGATGTGAAGTGTATCTATTTTTACTGATAAAGGAATCAGGAACTATTTATTTTTAGAGGCTGCAAAGAAACTGTTTTAGAGAGGGCTCTGGGAATTTTCTCATGTAAGAAGCAAGGCTGTGTGAGACTTTAGGAATACTAAGGTCATAGCTCCAGGGCCTATGGCCTTAGTATATATACATATATATATATATTTTTCTTCTTTAGGTTGTCAAATTTAAATATGTAAATTAAATTAAGGAATGGTATTTCTTTTACTGGCCTGCATATTTCATGCAATGCTATTAATCATGTTATAGATAATAAAAAAGTAAATTGTGTTTGTAGAAGCATGAACCTCAGCGTGATTGGAGGAGCCGAGTCATATAATTGTGATGTGTAGTCTGCGGCCACTTTCCAATCTGCTGCCGAGTTCAAACTCTAATCTCTCTAATAAACAGTAATCTATCAAAGGAAACAAAATGATTCTCATTCCCTCAAGTCCTTTGAGGCAATAACTTTGATAAGCCGAACTCAGCAGAGACACAGATGCCAGACATGGCCGTTCCTTCCAGAGGTAAGTCCACTTTAAGTGAGCCTGGTCAGGTTAAGTCAAAGTCAATTTTATTGTCAATTTCTTCACATGTACTTGACATACAAAGGAATCGAAATTGCGTTTCTCACTATCCTATGCGTGTTAAGCTGACTTACCTGTTCAATAATCTTCACTTGTGGGTCTTGAGGAGTTACAGTTATGGTGAAAAATAACCTCTCTTGACCAACTTATTACACACATGACTGACACATTGGGAAAAAATGGAATAAAAATGAAACAGAGTGCTCTCAATCATTTAGTGAAATCCTTTTTTTTCCCTCTATCAAATGCCTGCTTGGATTTTTGTGCTTAAGTTTGTGGCATTGTTGTCAGATGTTTCTAATAACTGCATACTCTAATCATTTAAGAGTGCATTCAATGCTCTTTGCTGTAAATAATGCACACGTCGTCTACTGCAGCCTGTCCATCCTAGAAGAGGGATCCCTCCTCTGTTTCTCTTCCTGAGGGTTCTTCTGTTTTTGTTTTGTTTCCCCCGTTAAAGGGGTTTTTTAGGGAGTTTTACCTTGTATGATGTGAGGGTCTAAGGACAGAGGATGTTGTGTTGCTTTTGTACAAACTGTAAAGACATCACCTCTCTAGTGAATGTGGACATTCCACATAAGGAATATTTTCTATGAGCTGACAGACACGAGAAACAGTTGGAGCTATCGTTATCTGTGATAATCACACCCCCCTTCTAGTTACACATTTCATACACGTCTGTCTGCATTCATGTGTAGATGCGTCTACAAAAGGCAAACACAGAGGTGGCTCTCCTGGATTACAATGAAGCCCACTGTTTATATTGTGCATACGCTGACATATTCAGATCAGATTGTCAGCGGAACGCGGCGGTGTGACAGAGTGTGGGTAGATAATTGGCCAAGTCGGAAAGCTTAACGTAGCTGCAGCAACAAACACCTAATAATCAGCTGTCAGCTCGTTATTCCCGTGTCAAAATTAGGGGTTGTCATGTTACGGTTCGCAATCAAACTAAATGATATGCGATTGCTTCCACGCACGCGCTTGTAGTCAGGGAAATGACCCAAATTAAGAAGCACCAAATACAGGTAGAATCTCATAAGATCAGAGGCTTGGAGACAGGTATTCAGTACGTTCCTATATAGTGTTTTTACATGTATCGTAACACTGCTGGACTCACAGGCTGTTTGCCATATTGGCCATAAAAATAGCTATTTACACCTCAGTATCTCAATAAAATGTAGTGAAACAAATGTAAACTATTTATTATTTTGGCTTTGCCTGTGGATTATTTTTCCGCCGCTTACCTGTCCCCTTGGCAGGTGAGTCATAATGTTAATTTTTTTAGTTGATACACTTCACCCTCTGGCTCCAACTCATTTGTGCTATTTGCCATCACACAATCAACTAACCCGGTCCCATACCTGGGTAAACGTAGCATAATTGTTGCTATAATTGCGAGAAGCACAACGCCGCTGTGTGACAGAGTGCAGGTGGATAATTGCCCAAGTCAGAATGCTTAACGTCTCTACGGCAACAAACACCTATTATCAGCTGTCAGCTTGTTATCCACGTATCCAATTATGGGTTGTCATGTTAATGGTGTGTAAACTAACAAAATGATAGAGATTGCTCCCACACACACTTTTGTTGTTGGGTACATAGAACCCTCTGATATGAGCATTCATTTATTTTGTCATCACACACACACACACACACACACACACACACACACACACACACACACTATACACCTCCAAAGCAATGCAACCATTGTTACAATTTCTAGAATCATGTCACATTTTATACTTTAACTAACTTTCATATCAACGATTGCTGACACAATTCGGCGTGTCATGCATCATTAATTGTGGTGAATATTGAGAAATCCATAATGCTAGTGTCTAGATCTAGAAAACAATTGGTTCATAATGAACCAAGCTTTCATTGTAAGGGGACATATGCTGTTATGCTCATCGTTGAAGCCTCGATCTGATTTCAATCCCATTGCTGCACGGTGCCCCCATCATCTTAAATCTTTGCCTGAGATTTGTTTTTTTTTGCTTTGTATTCAGCAGGGTGCAGCTTTCACACCAAATCACACAGCAAGACTGAGTGGTTACAAGCTTCAGACCTTGAAAACAACCTAAACAGCTTGTGCATGCAAAGACGGCGTTGGCCATGGAAAAAAAAAAACAATCTTGATAACACGCGAATACTGGATGTTGTCATTTGTTCGGTTTTAACCGTGAAGACATTACACGACTACCAGTCCCGGAATCCTCCCGCGAGGCAGAAAAGACCTTCTGTCGTTCGACGGAACAAATGCAGCTCAGTATTACCTTATCCAGTCAAGAAGCCTGCTCTCAAAGTGATTGCAGACCGGGGCATAACCCATTATATTCCTGAATGGATTAGCATTTAATCATCACATACGGCTCGGTTTTTGCTGCTTTCCTTCAGGGCGGTGTGTGTCTCTCTCTTCCCATCTGTGCTCACTTCGCCATTGTTCTTGTTTTAAGTTGTTCTCTCTGCCTCTCTCATATACTGTAGTGTTAGCTCCCATCACCATAGGAGGTCCGGTCAAGTCATTCATAATAAATGACCACATATTTACTTCCCCCCTTCACCTGCGTGACTTCCATGCTATTTATATCTGGGCTGCCATTTTGCAATCATTCACACACACACACAGACACACACACACACACCTATGCCTACAGATGTACCAGCTGCAAGTATGGATCATTCCACACACTCTGTATTCAAGTGACATTGCTTGACATTGATATGCAGCAGGTCTGCATTGGTGGTCTGCTGTCCGTCGGTGCAATTAGCAGAATATCAACACGCTATTTGCGTAATTCCCTCTTATGCTTATCGAGAGTGTGACACCCGGAGTACTCAGCACAGCGGCCACAGCCATAGCAACAGCTATCTCCCCGTCCGCCTCTTTATCACATTCTCCATGTTCATTGTAACAATTTGACTTTGTCTGGGGAACAAGAGGGCACACTCAGAATCTCTTGAACTGGTCACAGATTGATATCACAGTTTCCTGTCTAATCAAAGACCTTTCCTTTTTTTATATATACTGTGATACGCTTTGATTTGTCTATCAGCACGGTAATCCAATCTCTATTTCTCTCCGTTGGCTATTGATAAGATGTTAACAAAAACAAAGGAAGAACAGCAGCGTCAGAATTACGGATGAGAAAAATGCACCATATTTCTTATCCTTGTCTTCTGTTTAGTTGTTTGTTCATTTGATAAGCAACAGCAAAATTACACCAAACAGTAAACACTAGTGCCAAAGGTCTGTGCCGAGAATAAATTGATTAGTTAAGGTGTGTGTGTGTTTGTGTGTGTGTGTGTGTGTGTTCTCATCTGGAACTAAGCCAATGTTCTATTTCTCCCTTTTTTCTCCCCCCTCACAGTACTCTTATTCTTAATAGTTGAATAGATATCTAGAAGGGTGGAATAAACCAATCAAAGAAACAGACAAAGAAGTGTAAAGACTAAATATTGCTTCTTTTACTGTTATATCTAATCCTCATTGGATTATTCATTCAAGCTATTGATATTAAAGATGAGAAATTGGGGGAAAAAGGGATATCTTCCTCAATCTCACCTTTTCCTGATCATTGCAGGAATAAAGACTCATGAGCAATGCTCATTTCTTTTACTGTGCATACTTGCTTATGGAAACCAAATCCTGATTGATGAACATTTCATTATGTGTGGTAACCCCCTTAGTTAAGGTTATTGAAAGTTGCATGTAGATGTAGTTTGTATTACATACACAATATATATGGTGCCAAAGTCTAAAAAAATAATGCAATAATATAGCACTTTCCACAAAGACAAAAAACGTCATGTACATAATTCAGGCAACATTAGGTTTCCACCAAAGTGTATATGGTTTTTTGCTGATGCAGATGAAGCATGAGTCTCACATGTAGACATGTGTTTCTATGCATGCAGCGTGGAGGTTTAACGTGCAGAAACATTTACTAACCCCTTTCTTAACACACAACAGCCAGTGTTAGATGTCACAACACATGTGCATACGACCTGCAAATTATGCTCATGACCTCGCACACATTCATTTGCAGGCAGGGGCACACACACACACACACACACACAGTCGTGTATAGGCCAAGCTTACATGACATGTATGAGCACAGCACAGTCTGAGATATGATTAATTATTCATGATCAGAAGGGTTTGTTATGTTTATTTCTTGTTTTTGTTTTTGAACTAAAAAGAGCATTCAGCAGAAGGAGCAACTAAAAAGGATAACTGGATAAATTTGTGGATGTGTTGCAACATGTGGAGGTATATAGCTGCGTTTAAAGATATGACGAAATCAGGTCTTCTTCTGGTGTTTAGTTTAAAGTTTAAAATAAGGTTATACTCCACAGCGGGTTGCATAGAGCTCCCAGGGGGAGCCACTGCTGCTCAGCTGTGGTCAAAGCTGCAGATTGGGCAGCATGTGTTGTAGAACCCAGAGCCAGGTCTTCAGACCCGGTGTCTGAAGGTCTCTTATCCGAATCGGCTGCATTTCTACCCGGTTTTGTCTTGGTCTCAGACACGGGGTACTCTCTCCTTTTATGGGAGATGTGTTTCTTTCAGATCAGTTTTAGAATGCCCCCAGTTTGCATGTTAGACATTTAAATATAAGACCGTCATTTAGTTTTGTTATTGTACTGCCTCATTGACAATGGGGAGGTGACATATAATTCATGAATGCAAAATGGTTTATGTCTCATCATGGCATTGAATTTTATAGTGTATCCACAAGTTTAAATTGTGCACAAACATCCATTTCTGTTATAAGTGACACTTGGACACTGTATTATCTATAGATGGCACAATGGGGAACAATTTAAAATAGCTTTTGATACAACTAACCACAGTTTGAAAAGCTAGAATTGAGTTAAATGTTCTCTATAATGGTCTCAGCAACAACTGAACTCACAAATTCATGGAACACAAAGTTGCCACAGCATCGTTATTGGATGGTATTATTCCCTACGGTGTTTTCTTTTTTTTTTCCTATTTACAGAGTGTAGAATGTGTCTTTTTGATTTAAAGTTTGCAAAGCTCCATTTGAACAAATAAACTGTTATACTATTTTCATCTCTTTCACAAGCTTGGTGGTTATAATCAATCAATTTACCGCACAAAAAAATGTAATTCCCACTTTGTCTGTTAAATATAAGTTTCAGTCATCAATTCGGAGGCTTAATAACAAAACTGAATTACTTGAAATTTCAGTGAGAATAAATGCAAAATGGGATGCAAAAGCTATGTGAAGTCACACAGAAGATCTGCCTTGAGAACCTCTCTGAAAATATACTTCGTACGTATCCTGTACTGCTAAACATAGAGATTGTCATATGTTACACACACACTCACACTAATGCATTAACCGTGTTCTTCATATTTGAAGGTTATTCCTGCATATTTAATCTCTAAAATGGACGGACAAGGAGTGACGACTGAATCTTCATGTTCAGTGGGAACCTCCTGAGGGCATTTGTATGTTAGAAAAAGGTGTGTGAGTGTTAAAGGATGAGTGGGTGCGTGTGTTGGACGGCCATTAAAAAAACATACTCAAACTGCTCACTGATGGGTGTGGTCATCTCGCACCGTGTAATGCAATACAGGATTGCTGTGAAACTGCACTTTAGGGAAAAAAATATATCAATAAGTGGTACTTCTGATGTAGAATACACAACTTTGCTGATGTTCTATATGCTCAGTGAATACAGCTACATACTACCAGTACTGCCACCACCACCTAAATCAACGGATGAAGACATATAAAGCACACATCAATGCTGTAGAAGCCAGAATGGGCATGTTACAAATGTAAACAATAGAACGCTTAAGTGAGACTCCACTCCAAATCGATCTGCTCTTGTGCTTAAAGGATTTGGTTGGTGGTTTTCTATTTTCTTACCGTCAACAAATCTCAAGTGAAGAGCCAAGCCAACAATGAACTTCTTGTACCTTAGGGTAATAATACAAAAGTCTGTTACATTTCTGCTATAACCAGTCTCTTAAGGAATCAAGAAACATGCAACCCAGTGCAACACGGTGGCTTAATGACTTGTTTGTCAGAGGTCTACGGGACTAAAGCTAATAAATAAACCAACATACACTGTGTATGCTTACATGTGCAGACAATTACAAATCGCCGTCCTGTTTGTCCCTGTGCATGATGAGGGCTGTGATGTAGAAT
The DNA here is from genome assembly GCA_036785175.1 of Eupleurogrammus muticus. Taxonomy (NCBI): domain Eukaryota; kingdom Metazoa; phylum Chordata; class Actinopteri; order Scombriformes; family Trichiuridae; genus Eupleurogrammus; species Eupleurogrammus muticus. The sequence goes on along the minus strand of JAYKQN010000009.1, from coordinate 8,843,165 downwards.
TATATAGTGAATAAGCAATGCAGTGCCATATCAGATAAAATTAGCCTTTCCCTTCATGCATCAAGCCTCGGTTTATCCATTTTCTGTCAAAACAAAGCTCAAAGGGTTGCGCCATACTCCTCACACACACATTCACTTTTTATGGCTGCAGGAAGCTTGATTATAGCCATTACCAGCATGACAGCAGTGTCATACTTAATGATATCTGTGTTATATACAGAAGAGGGCTTTGTGGTGAGTTATTAATATGAAGATGCCTCATCTTTTATGGCCTTATCAATAAAGGCTGCCAGTCGATATGGCTGCTTCACACCAATGACCATTCATCCACAACGCAAATCGACCCAGGATGATGTGTGTGTGTGTGTGTGTGTGTGTGTGGGGGGAGGGGATACTGTAAAAACACATTATGTTTTGCAACACCTCACACTTTTTACAGGTGACGTCTTAATGGACTAATAGTTTCTACGTTTGTCTCAGTTAGCACCAGTATCTTCATATATCTCAATAATACCTTTGTCAGGTGGATAAAGGACTGTATTATTAGTGTTATTATGATCATAATTTTGATTTGTAATCTTTACTTAACATGGCAAATGAACAGTTAAAACGCTCGACCATTCCTTTCACATCTGTTTAAATTATCTCTGCTCACACTGATTCAAAATCAATCCCCAGTATAAACAAAAAAAAAAAAAAAAGTTCCTCAAAACACAAAGGCAAGCATTAAAACTATAAATCAATGAACCGGTCCATTATAAATGATGTTTTTGCAAACCGCTGCTGTAATAATCAGATAATATTTAAATTAGGTGGCATTTATGGGAGATGAGGTAGGAGGAATTTGGCTGCGAGGGGAACAGAGAGGCGTGGGGAGTGATTGATAAGATTGTTGAATGATGAGAATTTGTGGAGAACAAACAGAATAAAGTCACGCATGGTGAGCCGCGCAGAGATGAGTGAGCACGACAGCAGGTGAAAAGAGCAAGAGGGGCCAAAGTGGGACAATTTCACATATTAGTCACTGTATTGTAAAGGTGAGGAAGGGGATATTGCAGACAAAACGGGATCAATACAAAACTCGATTCATTAAAAGAAAGAAAAACCCAGAGTGAAATCAAAGTTGTTTTCTTCTGTTTTTAGTGACAATTGCAGCGAGAAAATATTCTATTGTTTTGGTGGACACAGTGTGGGCAATACAAATACCGAAAAGGTGAAAGTGGCAGCATGTGACAAACACTGTCAAATGTTGCTGGTTTAGAAGGTCACAATGTCTCAAATAAAAAAAAAGTGGTCTAACATTAAAGTGGAGGGTAAATAGCGCAAAGCCTTACACAGACAAAGCGTTGGGTAAAAGGTACATTGGAGCACAACCTTTATGAGTGATTTGCCGGTATTATAGTTGAATCCCTTCTATGTGGTGAAGGAGGTGGAGGAAGACACAGAAATGAAAGACGGCACCAGGTGATCCGGGTACATGTCTCTATCATTTAAAAAGAGGGTAAAACCAAATGCATTTGAATTGTGATGAAAGGTACAAAACGTACAATGGTGCAGCATCTCCCCCCCCCCCCCCCCCTCCACGGTTACGTCACGATGCAACACAGACCTGGACTCAGGTCAAGTAAATGCACTCTAACGGTTGCTCTTTTTTTCAGTTATTCCTCTCCATATCAAAATATATGTGCATTCACAGTGCATGAATAAATAGTGCTATCCTGTTTCAAATAAAATAGGAAATGCAGAGAAAATGTGTGTGTGTGAGAGAGAGAGACATGATGAATGTTTATGCAAGTAACTGTACAATGCTGATGCCTGCATACAGAATGATCACATTAGTCAAAGAACTGGAAGGCAACCTTTAAATATGCATAATGATGTTGTAACGTCCTTAAGAATTGTATCACTAACTTTCCAAACTTCATACGACTGTTGGAAAGAATAACAAGTGATAAAAATATTGTGTACTAAGAAACATGTTTTTGGTAGATAATTTATTCACTAATTGATGGCTCAATACAATTCTATCATGGTAGAGATCGCAGAAGGAGATAACTGGCGCTCACTAATTCTGATCTGAAAAACATTTCGTGAAAAATGTCAGACATTTTGGGTCAGAGTGTAATCGAGAAAAGGCACCACTTGCGTAGTCTTGTGCCGCTTCTACCAACAAGATGCTGACTGCAGCTCTCATAAAGGCCACAGACCCCAGTTGGCGAGATGAAAAGGAATTTGTGATGAGTTACATATAGAAACTATAGGGCTTACAGATTTTATATCACACCCTTTCATTTGAAGTTCTAATGCCCCTAACGTGATATACAGTATTTGCAATTTAAAGTACAAAAATTTCAATTCAACATAGTTTCACAGCGACTCACTGGAGCTCCACAGAGCATGTGTCGTTTTTTTGATCTGTCTTATGAATATTCACGAGCCTCCCGTCGGATTGGCCGATTTTCTCTTGGAAGACTGCATGACATAACAAAGTCAAGGAAGTACAAACGAGCCCTGAAACAGCAACGTTTCTAAATCCAAACGATGTGCATGGCTATGTTTTTTTTGTGTTTTCTCAAATGTTAGATGCAACATTATCTAGTAAAAAAAAAAAAAAGGGGGGGGGGCATGAAAGTGGCTTTTTGCATGATATGGGACCTTTAAAGTTATGCATTATTAAGTTAGCGGCTGCTTGGAGTGACAGGCCACTGTATATTCAGCTCCTTCCCAGCTCAACACTTTAAAAAATGGTAGCTTCTGCCTACAAATCAAAAAAAGAAGATGGCAATGGCTTAAACTGCTGAACTCCAGGCTTTAAAGCAGGAGTCCAAACCAATGGGTCACATCAGTGGCTATGTCTATTATTTATACCGTCTATGGTGCCTACATAACATTTATAGGCGTGCTCCCAGATCATAGGGACAAGAAACACTCCGAAAACAGGCCGACGAGTGTAAGCCCCCATTTCTACAATTTCTGACCTGCCCGTCTTCCTCTACAACCCTCTCTTATTTATCCCTGGTTCTGTTGGTGTTCAATATTGTAGCGAACAAGATAAGATAGCTTCCCGCCTGCCCCTCGTGCTCGTACATGTGTTTGTGTACACATTCCTATCCACTTGCGGGACTGCTCATGTTTTCCCTCCCCATAGCTTACGCTGACATAATATATCAGCTAATTAATAGCTGCAAAGCCTTTAGCATCTCAGATGGGATTTCCACTGAGCTCATTCAATCTTATTCAATGTTCACCTTCCAGCGCGAAAGGAGAGAGAGAGAGAGAGAGAGAGGGAAGGTATGAGAGTGGGAGCGGGGAAGGAGGAAACGGAAAGGATTTTGGCAAGGAAAGTTAAATGAGAAGAAAGGGAAGAAGGGAGCAGATGGGGAAAAGAAAGCATTCCAACGCCTCACATTTGTTTCCCTATAATCTACTTATATACACACACACACATTTTATTGGTACACCGTTGGTACAAAAGCTTACACCATAGCTTCCCAGTAATTACTCTGTATATTGTGGACTGTAATATAAATTACCAAAAGGGAAAGCAAGGGATTAATGTGACAATTGAGGTGAATGCTCCTTTCTGATTGGCCAGAATGTATCAAAACTCTTTAAGTCTGATCATCTGTTGAGAACTCATCCACTCGAACGCAGCTGTCAAACTTGTGAGCCATCAACTGCTGCAAACACAACTGAGTTATCGGCTTGATAAATTAATGAGATAGTTCAACAACTTTGAAGAATGGGACGCCGCGGGGAAGCTGAAATGGAGAAGAGAAAGAAACTGGGTGAAAAATGGCACAATAATACGTTGTAATACTTTGTAAGGGGTTAGAATGATGGAGCAATAACCATAATCATCCGCTGCCAAGTCATATCTATGGTCTGTGGTGAGCTGTGAGTTAATGTTAACTTTGCATGAGAACCTTATGGGACGGTAATGATTGTTCAGGCCCTTGGGTGTTAAAAAGAAATCTGACTGAGCTCATAAAAAAAAAAAAAAAAAAAAATTCAAAGGTGAATTGAAAAAGCATGGAACGGGTTAGTCGTCGTGTTGGCACAGTAGTTGTGCATTAACGAATGCCTTTTCAGTGCTTGTGTGTAAATATTTAGCTCTCTGGTGTTTCTACTAATACACAAACTGTGAAATAAGACCACCCACTCATTCTGTTGTGGTATGGGCTCCTCTACAGTGTTGCTGAACACAAGCCATTCAGAAATATCTCCTGTTGTGATGTCAGAACAGGAGTGGCAGTGAATCGTCGCCACACCTCGGTACATGTAACTGCCCCATTCTAGAGTATTTGTACTTGACTTTTTGTTTCTTCAACAAAAGGTGTGGGTGGTGGGACAGTGCAAAGCTGCTACATGACTAACTCGTTGTTTTTGGACCATAAAAGCAGCTAAATATTATAAACAAAGCACATAAGTGTAAATATTCAACTGGGTAAATGGCAAAATAGGGCCTCTTTCAAGGCAAGAGAGACAACATGGAGAGTGGTGTGAAAACTGTTTACCCCCTTCTTGATATCTTTTTTTTTGCATCTTTGCCACACTACAATTTTTCATATCACCACACAAATTAAATGTCAAAGCAACATTCCTTATTTAAAATAAGGTTTTATTATTATTATTATTATGGGGGGGAATGCTGCGGAGAAATCTTGTGATTTGAGCATGAACCACCTTTTTAAGGATCAATTGGTTTCAGGTCTTCTTCAACCATTTAGAGGTGGACTTGCTGGTGTGTTTTGGATCATTGTCCTGCTGCTGGTTTGGTTGCGTTTAGCTTGAGATCACAAACAGATGGACATTCTCCTTCAGGATTTGTTGGTGGTCAGCAGAATTCATGGTTCCATTTACCACAGCAAGTCTTCCAGCTACTGAAGCAGCAAAACAGCCCCAGACCAGACTACAGCATATCTTACTGTCGGGTGATGTTCTTTTTCTGCGGTGGTACATTTTTGTACTGGATGGAATAGGACACACAGCTCCCCAAAAGGTTCAACTTTTTTCTCACTGGACCACAGAATGTTTTCCCAAAGGTCTCGGGGCTCATCGAGATATTTTCTGGCGAAATTACAAGCCTTGATGTTCTTTTCGTTCAGCAGTGGTTTTTATGTTGAAACTGCCATTTTTGCACAGTCTCTTTCTTACGGTGGAATCATGAACACTGACCTTAACTGAAGCAACTGAGGCCTGCAGTTCTTTGGATGTTGTTGTGGGGTCTTTTGTGACCTCTCGCATGAGGTGTCACCGTGCTCTCGGGGTAATTCTGGTTGGTTGGCCGCTCTCACTGTGGTACCAAAGCTTTAGAAATGGCTTTATAACCTTTCCAAGACTGATAGAATTCAATTACTTTCCCTATTTATCGTTTGGTCCAGAATTTCTTTAGATCTTGACATGATGTCTGGCTTTTAAAGACCTTTTGGTTTGCTTCACTTTGTCAGACGGGTCCTATTTAAGTGAATTTATGACAGAACACGTGTGGCAGTAATCAGGCCTGGTGGTTTTTAACATAGGGGACAATCACTTTTTTGCACATTTAAAGATTGCATTTTGTGTTCACATGGGTTGTCTTTAACTTGAACAATATTGTGTCTTTCTATATCTAATACCCAGATAAACGTGCTGTTCTGTGCAGTACAACCACACATGTCATGACCGTACACATGGAGGCAGGACTGAGTTTAGCTTTAAACGGCTGCATTGCAGACTTCAGCACTTCAACACTTGTAAGGGCTGTTTATGCTCTTCAACCAAAGAAATCCATTTGGAAATGTGCAGTAGCGGCACCACCCGCAGTTCAGCTTGTCAGGGTGATCACTGCCTGAGATGGAGACGAAGACAGGAGGAGGAGGATGTGGCTTCAAACAGACTGCACAACTACCCGGCGTGTAGCATCGCACGTTCCACACTCAGAGGAAGACTTCAATTACCGCTGCATTCGGGGGGCGGGGGGGGGATCAGTGCATAAAAAGAGACAGCAAAGTGCCTGTGCCGGTACAGAGTTTTCTCCTCGTGCCTTTAAAGGCGGTGATAACTGTGCTCACACGTCGCTGTGTGTGGTTCTGTGTGTCAGATACTGACCACCCCGAGCTCTGTATCTCTATAGCAGTTAACATGGCAGAAATGTCATTGAGCTTTCAGAGCTCTTCACTGCACTGACGGACAGCCCTGGGCGGAATGTTTTTTTTTTTTTTTTTTTTTTACAAGCACCCTGGTACTGCACATACACAGACAAACAGATTTTGACAGTCCTTTTTCTACACACAGCTACACATACAGTATTATTACATTCAAATGCATTCTGTCATTCCTTCTCTGTCAGTCATTGCACATCCTGTATTCTTCATCGTCTTTAAACCCTCCGGGCAACAAACAACGTCGGATAGGTCTACAAAATTCCCGATTTGCAATGACAATACCCTTTTTAACATTAAACGCTATGTTCTTTCTGGTATGTCTGGTAATGAAATCACCGCTGAGTCAAGGTTAGGAGATGATCATGGTCATTGTGGAAGAGGAAAGTAACATCTGTGACAGACAAATTCACAGTGTGACCTCGAATTGAGGTTCACGTTATATATTTTTAAACAAGTATGACAGAATATTGATTTAGTTTGATACAGATAATAGCCCATTTTCTTCCGTGAAATTTTTCATTTGCATCTAACCCACCGTCTACACTCTGACACACAGCTGCGGTTCATACAGGACCAAGCGGACGCCTTGGTCGCCTACAATAGGTCAGATAACTGCCAATAAAGCATTAAAAAGAATATCATGAGCTGCATGTTTCATTGGGCTACATTGCATTTCATCTATTTTAATCAGTCTCTCGTTGGTCTTCAGCATTCTCAGACAAAAAATTCTGGTCTCCCGTGTTAAGTTGCATGTGCTCCACACCCATAAACTATTCAACCTTTCTGACTAAAGGGTGCAGTGATGTTTGATGTCGGCTCTGGACATGAATCATGAAGTGCGGAATCATGCAACAGCTATTTCAAAGAAGAAAAAGAAAAAAAAATACATGTGTACAGGTTCAACAGATCCTAAAACAAGTAATAAATGTCTTCTGTATAATCCTCAACTTTCTTACTGGCACATAAATCACGACAATTAAACCATTGAAGTAAAGATTTCACAGAGACTCCCTGATCTATAATCTCACCAAAAAATTCCACATTTAGTCACACTTGAATAGATAAAATGTTGTGCATCTGCTACCTTAAAGAACATTAAGCATTTGCTATGTTATGTTTTAATCTCAGTTAAAATACTTTTTTTGGATCTTTCTTTGTCAGTTTTGATCACTGCTCACAGAAACTTAGATCTATCAGATTGGCAATGTGTAGTGGAGAAATGGATGATGATCAAATTTGAGTGAGTTCATGTAAAAGTGGCTAATGTGGTTTGGATGGATTGGAGGGGGGAGTGTGAAGGGGAGTGGGTATCTGACTGCGGCCTCTGAAGTGAGCACGGCCTCTCACAGATGCTTCACTGGATTAAAATAAATGGAAAAAAATTGCATTAGAATTACACAAAACAGATGTTTTAGCAAGACTCCCAAAGACCCACGTGTGCTGTAGAAGATCAGAATCCGACTGAAAGACTCCTTCAGCTACATAAACAAGTTTGTACATTCGTCGTAAAACGGTCTGTTAGGGCCAGATTAATCATGACTGTCACACTGTAGGCATGAAATGAAACGTAATAATACATTTTCACTGTCCGTGGCGACTGAGGGAAGAAAAAAAAAAAAAAAAAAAAAAAACCTCCTGTGTTATTGCGCCCCGCGGCTTCAGCCTGTCCTTTATTTGTGCACAAGAATCAGTTTACGATGCCACGTTACAGACTGTTCCACAACGGCTGCGTTACCAGTCCAGAGGCACACACACTTCAGATTTCAGCGCGTTAACACAACGTCGATTACATCAAAACGCCTTGGCTGCTACTTATCTGCTTATGTTAGTTTACATAATGGCCACATCCATAAATAAATACATCTAGTCAGCCTGTGTGTGAGTTTTATTCGACTTTTTTCTATTTTTTGTCTGTTTTTGTGAGAAAAAAAAAATCCTCCTTCATGAATCACCACAAAGGATAAGCTTTATTTCTCTGGAGGCTTTCAAGGTTTACATTTTTCAAATTATTCATCTTTTTTCCTCGCCACCTCTGCTCCTGTGATGAGACAGATACCTTTTTACTTTGTTCTCCAACCACCTTGAACTCCTGCCTCCTCTATTAACCTCCTCCCCACGTTCCATGACTCATCTTTCATTCATCTCTCCCATTCTTTAGCTCTCCATTACCTCTCTGGTACCTCCCACCACTTTGGAACTTTCACTTTGATCCGGGCGATCGTCATACCTGCTTCTTTTTCGGCCCCCGGTAGCATGTCGCCGTTAATTGTGGAGTTTTATCTTCATCTCTCGTGATTGACCCTGATGACACAGCTCCCTGCTGGAGCTTTTTTAGTGGAGGGAATCACACCTTTCTCTGTGAGCCAGAATTTAATTAAACTAACCTTACCTCACGGAGTAAAGTAGCATAAAAGAATAGTCTGTTTACACAACATGGCCGTATCACTTTGTGCCGTTGTTACTTTCATGTTAAATATGAGCCAGTGACGCCTATGAGTGCTACAGTTGAATTTAATTCACATAGTTATTAAAGCAGTCACTAGTGAGGCCAAAGAGCATAAACAATACGCAGCACACTCTTGTTCCTGGAATATTTATTGATATTGAAAAAAATGTATAAAACCGAGAGAGCGCACAGTGAATTAATCCTTTGGCTTCACCTGCTGCTCCAATAAATACACTTGCAATACAACTTCATTTGAGCAAGTAGAAGTATCCGCTGACTGTTAGGCTGCAGCACGCCCACCTCTCCTCGCCTGTCACATGTTTCTGCAGCTTCGATTTTCTTGCTTTGTATCATTTTTGATCTTCCCATTCAATGCTTTGGTCACCCATTTTTTTTTTTTTTCGTCTGCCTCTTGTCAGTGAAAATGAAATATTCTGTTTGTTCCCCTTTTTGCCTTCAGCATTATTATGTCCAGTCGTACATCTTCCCAACTCTCCGTTGTCATACATTTTGTTATATTTCTAGGCGGGACCATAACCTCCTGAAGAACCTGAACCATGTCTTTTTTCACTTTTTTTGTGGGGGCGGCGGCTATGAAGCATTTTACTTGTAGCTCCATCACAATAATGACTGCTTTGATTTATTTAGTTTAAAGTGTACACTGTAAATCTGTTACCTGAAATTTAACAGTAACTAACTTGCAGCACTCCAGAAAGTTAGTAATTATACTACGACAAAGGTACTGTACTTGTGCTAACAGTATTGACTTTACTGTAAAATAATAAATAGTGGGATTTCAATTGTGACGTCATTTATATTTACAGTATTGGGTAATTGCCTGTATTATAATATAGTAATTCGTCTACTACTGTGGTCTATTTTAATGTATATATATAAGTTATTACTTACATTCATGTTACTGTACTTAACACAGTAAATAAGATTTCAGATTTCACAGCAAAGTTCTACAGTGTAAGTAAAGTTTTTAGGATGTTAAACCTGTTTAAACCTGATTTTCCACAATGAACCAAACATAAGCCCAATACCTCTGCATTCTTAGTGATTTAAAAAAAAAAAAATCTGAAATGTTTATCCTCCTAAGGCAGCAGTCCTAACTCACACATTGCAACTCACAACCCTTCACTTCAACAGAAAAAGCAAACATCCAGTCGGGGTGTATGTGTATAGCTACAGGCCACTCGTTCTCCTTAAATGTCAGTCGCTCTCTCATCCTTCCTCCATACGTCCTGTTCCCTCTTTAGCTCTTTGTGTGGCAGCAACCCCCCACCCTCTATATGTCACTATATCACTCCTCCTCTATCTTTCTAGGCAGTTAGCCCTGAGGGGTTCAAGCATTGTAGCAGGATGGTCACATAGCAGCACGGAGCATCCTCAGAGCACAAGTGTTGCATACACATGCAAAGTAGCACAAGGGGGACATCCATAAAAGAGAATAAATAGGCTATGTTGAAACTGAACACACATGCATGCACACATGAGAATAGTGGCGAGTAAAATGAATAGATGCATGCAGTGTAGTTTAAACACCGGGTAAACAAACCCTCCGTCATCACAGAACAATTCACCAGCTCATAAAGCTGCAGAACTGATTTCAATATAGCCTGAGATATCGTCATATTAAAGCCCTGTTTATATCACTGTAATGTGATCCGACAGAGCTCCGTTTTTTTTGTTCTTTTTGCATTCACGATGCCATTAAATCAGGCTGCCTTTTGTCATATTCTGCCCATTCTCCTGGACTTCCTACTTGTTAGTTGTTTACCGTTTGTTCCATTATCTCCTACTTTCTTCTTTTGGATCTTCCTCTCTCGTACTCCTCTGTACTCTCACAGTAATTGCCTCCCTCAGCGTCAGCCTCTCCCCTGCCTCTCACACATATTTTCTCTCTTTCTCAGAGGAGGTTGACGGAGAGTTAAAATATGTGTGTCATCAACATGTGTCGGATGTGTCTCATTCTGTATTTCTGTGCATCTGTGACTATCGTCTCATTCTCCTTGTGTTCCTGTGTGTACTGATCTTCCACCTCACCCTGGTGGTCAGCTATTGGGACAACTAGATGCACTTTGGGAATATCATCCTCAGTTTTTTTGTTTTTTTTTATAATAACCTTCTATAGCTAGAACAATAGCTATTATTACATGATTTAAAACAGAGTAATGAGTAATAGATATTCAACTTGTGATGTTTGATATCATGGTTGCTTAGGGTTTTTTCCCACTGGATGTTTGAATTGTCTATTCTCATATATTATTGATTCTCACTCAAATGTATATGCATGTGAATGGGATATTGACATTTTAGCTACAGAAAAACTACTATAGTTGTTGGCTCGAGGGCAGTTTCTGTGAGCTGGCCAACCAGAACAGAGTAAGCTCAATGCAAGGGAGCTAAGACAGCCTGTTTCAGACAGATGCTGAACCAAGGGCTTCCATAAAAACGTAGTAAACTTTAAATCATGCAAAGATAGTCCAGTAGAGTCAAAATACAGACCTGGAAATGCGTCTGTGTCCCCTCTTAAAGGTCATGGTAGCATTTGTGAGATCAGACAGCTTTTGGGTCATTTAGCAACAGCATTTTTAGTGCGTTAATTTCTTAGCCCTGCAGAAAGGTTCACATCTCTCTTTTCCTCTACTCAACGCAAGCACAATGCCGGCCATTAACTTTCTCGCACCATTCTTCTCCCTTTTCACACACCATTTGTTCCAGTCTCATTAGTATTCTTCCTTAATGCAGAGAGCAGGTGAGATCAGCACCAGAACCTCACCTTCATATCTCACTTTCCCCGATACCCCATTCGTTCTCCTGATGGTAAGTACATGCCGCGGCCATTTGATCTGCATGAGATCACAGCGCAGCCGGAAAAAAAATGTTTGACCACAGAACAGGAAGGCATTATCATCAGAATCAAATTAGGCTGTGGAATTGCAGATCATCTGCACTGGAATTTATAGCCCTATGCATATACCTGTCAGATGGAAAATGGTTTGATCAATCCTGATTTCATTAGCATTCTAACCTTCTATTTGATTCTTTTTTTTTCCTGATCAATTGTAACAGGGACATGTTTTAGAGTTTGAGCTTTTCCTTTTAACCTTTAAAAGTGCTTTTCCTAAAAAAAATCGTGTGACACTTTGTCTACTGTTCCATAGAACGGCCATGACAGAGCAAATTCCATCCTCAGTGTTGGTGTAATTACACCGACGCTGCCAGCAGAGGGAGACAAAACTCTTGACCTTTTGAAGTGTTACATTTAAACATGTGCGCGTGTTTATGTGTGTATTTTGTATGCATGTGTGTGTGCGTGCATTCAAATTTGTATGATGTATGTGCACATTCCTGCATCTGCTCTCTCCCATGCCCTGAGGAATTTCCTGGCGTTCCCTGTTTCCTGATCACCTGTTGCCATGCTCACACACTCACATACACACCAACCTACATCATGCACGCACGCACATGCACACACAGTATTGCATGCAGCATGATGATCTAATGCTAAAAGGAACCCATCCCTTTCCTGATTGAAGGTGTGCCCACAGACATGGATGTTCATGCTCTAACCAGGAGGTCAGAGTCTGTCCCTGATGACTCCTGAACACTGTTCAGCCAACAGGAAAGAGAACTATGAAAGTCACATATAAAAGTGAGTGCAGAGACTTAAGCAAAGGAAAGAAAGACTGCAACCTAATGAAAGCTATTCAATTTAATTAAATCATACCGGAGATACAATTCAGACCACCATAGTAAGCTGAATGGAAAAACAGTTATTCATTTTCTAATTGAGAAATAATTCATAGCATTCCATTGCCTAATGACTTCTGACGGAAAAAAAAGATAGGAAAGGTGAGTAGTGGGGAAAAAAATCTTCTCAAACATCGTACAAAAAGGGACATGTGGGAGAGGGTGAGTAGAAGAAAAGGTTCAGCGTGATACTGGAACCTTTTCAGGAATGCTGAAACATATATGAAAAGGATTCCACAGGTCAGCTCCCATGTTGTCAGAGGCAGACATCTGAAGTGAAGACGGCGAGGAAGAGAGAAGTGAACTTCAGGTGAAAAGAGGCAGAAGAGCTGAGAGGAAGAAGAGTAAAAGGTGTGGAGGTGAAGCTGCTCCGACATGGATCGGATGTGTTCATTGTGTCGAAGATGGTGCCACCGAATACACTACGGTAAAGAAAAATGTTGCCAAAAAACTCCTGATTTTACCAATATAAAAAAACTCTTATCCTAATGACCAATATAGTCGTTTTGTATTCTTCTAATGTCTCAAAGGGACAAAACGTAACCTGCACTTGAATCCATATTTATGGTGCTTTTATCGTTATTATCTCACCTGCCCAGGGACTTTGTGGAAAATTGCAATTTAGCTAAAACCCGGTACATTACATCTCTCTTTATATCGTGAGGTTAATGTCCCTTGTACATTGTCCCCGTCCAAAAATAAAGCCATTAATTTAAGTTTGTTCATTCAGTATCCAGAGGTGATAAAACAGCACAGATCCCCGACCACAGCTGGATAAGGGCTGTAACAGGTTAATGAAGGCCTGGGCATGCACACGTCTTACCTCAGCAGGTTTGTTCTCTCTTGAGTCTTCATGAATCTACCGTTCTTTTCCATAGCCTCAGTGTGTGTGTGTGTGCGTGTGTGTGTGTGTGTGTGTTTCCTGCAATTGTAACATCCCTTCAACTTCCACCAAACCTTCGTATCTTAGGTGGCAGCACTTTCCATGATGAGGTCATGAGTCTGTCACGGGTCAAAGTCTATGTGTTAGACGCCTTGTTTTTCAATCATCTTGTCATTTGGTTACATTATAAATGAGTAGAATTATCATGAACGCAATCTATTGTTTCCAAAAAAAAATAGTGCCAACAAACTGAGTGACATCTATGGGTGCTTCTGAACAAATTTTACATGTGGCAATATGTTATGTTAAATAATAAAAGCGTCTTTAAACTCAAAATTATTACATGTTGGTTGCTTCTTAACAGTTGTCTTAACACTATCAGATATTTATAAAACAGCAGTAAAATCAGGAAACCACATGGCTACATGTATATTACTGAGGACCCTATTTCCACCTTCCAAATCTGCTAAATTAATATTGTCAAACAAAGTTCTGCAACTTTTTTTCCCAATAATTTTTACTTTAATAATTTTCCTACATTAAACATACATTAGCTCTACTTAAATACAAGTTGTCTCCTATTGCTGAATACACCGTCAGATGGAGCTTTGTTTTAAAATAATACACTAACATTCTTTTTCTGCAATGCAGTTAATAGTATATATCTTTTAAACATAAATGTGAAATAGTATGAACAACGAAGCAAAGGTGAATATGTTCTGTTTGACAGCATATGTATTATCAGACAAATTGAAAATCTCTAAATCATATAGGACCAAACAAACTGGAAATATTAGCTTTTTTATTGTGTAAGTAATGAAAAGAAAACATGTTTTATGAAAAAATTGCAAATTGAAGTGGTTGCATATCGGTTGAACGCCAAGCACTGGTTCTATGTTCCTATACCTTAAGATTTCTGAATATATCACTCTTCTTTTCTTCAAAATTAGAACCTGATTTATTTAAATTCTAAAACAATGTATTGCCTTAAATGAAATAGCATCTACATTACTTTCCTATAGAATACAATATTACTACCTCTTCTCCTGCAAGTTCCGTTTATCTCTACGTTTCTATTTGTTCCCAGCATTCAGTTCACAATCTCAAATAATGGCATTTCTATTGTTTTCTTAATATCACTCTATGAGCCCATTAGGAACGCAGTTGTATCAGCAAAACCGAAGGTCGAATCCAACCAGCCTGAAGGTGAAAACAATCTGGCTGCAGCCGCAGTGCGCGCTGCCTTCCAATTTCATTTAGCCTTTTCACTGCCACCACGAGCTCTTCACAGTGTGCGGTAATGGATAAAGGAAAATTAGCCCAGTTAGAGGTGATAAATGATTAGGTCATGTTAGGAAAATCTGTAATGGTGGATTTCATTAGTGAGGGAAATGAGAATGCCAGTTTCTCCCCAAAGATGAAGGTGAGAAACGGCACCAAACTGGACAGAATCCCTCCGTGAGTCGACACATCCTGTTCTTACCATTATCTTGTCCGACTTTAAAAGAAAAAAAAAAAAGTTTGACCTTTTAATTAAAATATCTTAGAGGACACTAACCGCTGGCTTCAAGGATCATAGTGGAACCGGATGATGCAAACAAAGTCTGAAAGTGTGACTGAGATCAGAGAAATGAGCAGAAAGAAAATTAAAGAAGTGTAGTTAGTGAATCAGTCATGCTCAGTGGTCATACGCAGCCCTTGCTCATTATTGCAAATATCACTCAGGGCTCTTTGGGATTGGTTATGGATGATGCACTTTGCACCTACTGCATATGGAGCGTCAGGGTGGTTGATGCAAAGTTGTTGTTTTTCCTTTTTTTTTTTTGCCAATTTAATTCCCCCCAGTGGTTAACTGTGGTGCTAGAACTAATTATTCCCTGTGGCTCAGAGAGCATTTTCCCTAGAGGCAGTCATTATAAGAGACACATTATACAGCATATTGAAAGAAAACCTTAAACAGTTAATTAAAAAGGCACAAGCCCAGAAAGATACAGTAACAGGAACGTGTCATGGGCTGCACTGCATTCATGCCGCACCATCTAGGACTTTCTAATCCAGTCTGCAAACATGACATGAAAGTTTCAGTCAAAGGACGCATCATCTTGGAATTTCTCTTCAAAAAAAAAATAAAGGTGAAGAATCCCTTTCACCGGGCACTTGCCACCCTTCTTCTCAGAGATCGCTGGTAAGAACTCTGCTGGACTTTTTAAAATATAAATGTCGGCGCTACAATATGTGCAAGAAGAAAAGAGACACACGAAATATATGAGAGGATCCTAATGGAAAAACCAGGTTATTATCTGAAAACAAGCTTATTTGGCTCACATTGTCCCCCACTAATGCATCTAATACACCCGATATGTCATAATGCATCTCCTGGAAGGAGGAGTGGATGGATGGGAGGGAGGAGTACGGCAGACGTAGGAGACACTGGAGTAGAAACTGCATGTGGCAGACGGGGAAAAATGTCCAAGGTGAAAGAAGAAATGCTGTTCAGGGTAAACTGCTAGAAACATTCCTCTTATCCGGCAAGGCTAAATATAGGCTCATTAAAAATCTAAAGAGCTGGGGGGGGTGAGGAGGGATGGGGGGGGTGTAGATGGGAAAAGAGTTTGTCAGAAACATACTGAGAAAGTGAGAGAGAGGTTTAAGAAAGGGGTAGCAATGATGGGAGACAGGAAGCAGCGTTAGGAATAATGAAACAAAAAAAAAAAATGGAAGGCGTTTTTGTTTCGCACCGCACAGGAGAGAATAGCGTGTCCTCCCATCACGCAGCAGCGAGCGGCTCGCCCCGCTGCTCTCCACGCTCCGCTCTCATCCAGTATTCAATAGCCCGCTCGGCTTCGGCCAGCAGAAATAGAAACATGCTCATTGTCATGTTTCACTCCCGTTCCGTCTCTAATTGAAAAGTGAGGAGGAGCAGGAGGTGGCTGATGAAAGAGCGGGCAAAAAGAGAGAGGGATGGCGGACAGAAGCGGTGGACCACCTCCTGCAGGGATTCATCATTTTACAACTATGCGTTTAGAATTCATGCAAAACTGGATGCTTTTGTATGCATTCAACTTGAATAAGAACACATTAGGAGGAAAGTACAAAAAAAACTGCTTATTCCTTAACATTATCATCTCCAAGGTGACTGGAATTAGTTATTAATGGTATTGTTTATTTATTTAAAGGAACAGTACAGACACATGTGAATGAAAAAATGACTCATCTTGAGTATCTTTGCTGTATCCCCCTGCCGCTATGACGTCAGACGTGTGTAAGATAGCACACGCTGTCTCTCCTTGACTCAGACAAGTAAAGTTAAAATAATTTTAATAATTCCTGATAATACGCAGCAGCATATATAATCAAAGGAGTCCTAGAACTGAGCGAGCCCTCCCACTGAAACTAATGGGGTGGAAAAATGGTGAAAATCTAGTGAGGAGGATGAAAATTCTGAAACTAATTTGCGTTCCACATGCAAACGTAATAAATAAATAAAAAAAACAAGCTTCATGGTCTAGTATTATAATATCTGGGGACAAAATGTGTGAAAGACACAAAAGCTTTGTTCAGACATGCACACTTGTAAAAATCCTGTCAAGTTAGAGGTGCACAGAAAATAAAAGATAAACTAATGTATATACACATTTATATATTATTTACATTCAAATAAATAGGTCATACACAGAGCTGTGTGCATTAAGGAAGTTTTTGTAAGGATTCGAAAAGTGTCAGATGAACATTTTAATTGGCTTGGACAGACTGTCAAGTTATTTCAAGTCAAAGGGAAGTTAAGTGTGTTAATTTTTGAAGTGATGTCAAAAGGCATCTGATTGGTGACAGGAGTCAGAGTCATATCTTAATCATGGAACCTAAACCAGCACGTCCGTAACAGGCAGAGGGTTGAAGAAGTCTGTGGGTCGAGATCAAGTCACTGGAATTCAACCGCGGAGATGCAAGTAGACGCAAGCAGACGCAAGTTCGTACGGAGTAACGAGGTCTGAGACTCCATGTGGATTGGTTCGTGGGAGTGAATGACACCGAATAAGATGTGAGGAGAGAAAACAGCCAAGAGACAGCGCTAGGTCTTGGGAGGAATGGGAACAGAAGATGAGAAAGAGCCTTTGAGGAGAGAACAGCTGTTCAGTGGAACAGCCACAGGGCACATTTCAGAATGCATGACAAGGGGAACCTCTGAGGCCCGGGTACACACACACACACACACACACACACACACACACACACACAGCTATGATTCGTACCATTGACACACATAATTGCACATGCATGCACACACATCACATTGACGATTCTCTCAACGTGCTTTTGTGTCTGAAGGAGCCACAGAGAGACTGAATGAAGGCGGTCGGCCACAGTAGCTGCTCAGACTGTGAGTTATCTCACTCTGGGACATAAATAGCAGCGCGTGTCATTTTGAAAAGAATCCACTTAGCATTTGAGCAGAATTCTCCTGTGCAATAAATTAACCAAATGGTTGTAATATTATTTGTATTTGAAGCTGGTCCTACACAGCACATTGGGAGCGATCAATACCATACCAATACCCCACACATCAATAATCTAAACTTGACAAATCAGGCCCAGGTAAAACTTTGCTCCATGACTCTAGGTTTCCATGCATGAAGTGTGCCGTGATGCTAATATTCATTTATTCACATCCTCCAACCGGTCCATTAGTTTGGTTTCCTGTACATATTTCATTTCATGTTCACATGAACAATTAACACCACACAGTTTGTTTAAATTGGACTACTGGATATTTATCCTTTCAATGTTTTATATGGTAGTGCACATTTGGCCACTGAAGCGGTACATAAGTTATTCTTTTTTCCCTCTGTTTTTGTATTACCATGCTTGATGGAGGGACGTCATTCCTGGTCAAGGAGTCTTAAATCCTGAAGCCAGCTCCCTTTTTTGCTATTTGGTTTGGCCAACCCACTGTGTGTTCCCTCATGTGTCAGTTTGTTCAGTTCACATACGCTTTAGTTGACTTTAAGTCGACTTATTCACATCTTTGTTTTGTATACTTTTTCGCAGGGTGCATTCTTCTGGCATCTACAACTTTTGTTCCTGCTTGGTCCCGAAAATCACCTTCACGAAAGCACAAATCTGTGCCTCCCAAACCAATTATTTTGTGGAAAACTTTACTTTACCTTTACTTTTATATGTTAATGAAAAGCTCACCAAGGTGTTTTTGGTCCCCATTATATCTGACTGTACTGTTTGGAATGGGAACATTTCCACTTTATACTTTTGTTTAGTGCATAAAGTTCTTTAAGTCTTGGTAGAGGTAGATGCACCAAACCTAATCAGAATTATAATCTGTCAAACCAGCTACTTGTGAGGGTGTGGTGGATATTTGAAGTGACTGAGTAAATCCTGTTTCTTTCTGCTGTTTTTAAATAAATCAATTTGGAATGGTTTAGAGTCCTGCTCCATCCACTCAGAGAAAATAATTGCCCTAGTTTCACTTTTTTTTTTTTCTCCATTCCTCCTCCTTTCACTCATTCCATCTCCTCTTACCTATTGTCCCTCTCTTTCTCTAGGGGCTGTGAGGGCAATTAGGTTGTTTTACTGCTGCTCCACTTTTACTGGCCGGGGAGCAAGCCTATAAACACTAATTAACACACACACACACACACACACACAACGAGGTTCCCTTTCTGCTTCTTTGTGTCACTTTATACTGCATGCATTGTACTTGCTTACACACACAGTGTGTATACCCTAATTAATTTTAAAAAAGTGCAATAAAACTTGATATTAGTAATGCCAACCTCAGTACAGCTTGGCCTGTTGGTTTTGGATAATGATTAACTGGCCTTCCAAGAAGCCTCAAGCTATTGCTAATGCAGCGGCTAATTAACATGAGCTGTATCAGCGGTGGAGAACCAGGAGTGCAGCACAGGTGCTGGAAGCAGAGCAGAGACACACACCTGTGTACCAGAGGGCCATGCAGTATAGATGAACAGATTCTGCCAGGCAGATGCCTGTGGAGGCATCGGCCGCTAAAAGCAAAGCCTGTTGACACACAACAGAACGTGCTCCGTCTCTCATACAAAATAATGCACACACAAAGACATTCACAAGACAAAATGCAACCAATGTGAGTTAAAGCAATGCGGTCCACGGGTTCTTTTCTGACAGACGTGAATTTCAACCACAAGGTTTTTTTCAATTCTGCAACTGCAAGAGGATTCTGTGATGAGTAATGTCTGCCTGATAACGCCAGAAAGCCTCGACTGCTTTCTTGTTCCAAAGGTTAAGGCCGACCTTCCTGCAGGAATGGAAGGGCCAGGGAAAAAAAAAAAAAAGACATTTGCAGACGGCGTGTCACTTTGAAAACTTTATAACCTTAGTCTCCTTCACGAGATGCCGCTGCAGAATTTTTCGCTGAAGGGGACACTGCGTGTGTGCGCTGACGCCGGTGATTATTTTTGGTATCATTAGTGACATTTGTGTTTGAATATTTATGAAACTGTGTGCATTCTTACAAATTCTGTTTAAAAACGCATGCCAAATTCCAAGGTTGGCAGCTTGAAAAGTATAAAAATTAAAATGCATGTTTTTGGAGTGTGTGTGTGTGTGTGTGTGTGCGTGCTGAGGCAGACAGACTGGCTGAGGCTGAAGGTAAGTGGGTGATAGAGCCGGTGTTGTAGCTGATGGACAGATAGAGATGAAGGGGCAGA
The DNA here is from genome assembly GCA_036785175.1 of Eupleurogrammus muticus. Lineage (NCBI taxonomy): Eukaryota > Metazoa > Chordata > Actinopteri > Scombriformes > Trichiuridae > Eupleurogrammus > Eupleurogrammus muticus. The sequence continues at coordinate 8,823,233 of JAYKQN010000009.1, read as the reverse complement.
GACCATTTGTCTTGCCTTGTCTCATCTTTGTGAGCAGTGGCTTAATGGGCTTCTTCAGTGAACCTGCGCTGCTGCTCCGAAACCTGTTTTTACCTGACCACACACACACACACACACACACACACACACACACACACACACACACACACACACACACACACACACACACACACACACACACACACACACACACACACACACACACACACACACACACACACACACACACACACACACACACACACACACACACACACACACACACCAATTAGGTACATGGGGAGGATGTGTATTTGCTCCACATGAAGTGTACAGTAAATTCTGGTGCAGCAAAAGAAGAAAAGGAGATGAGCATTCTAAGCATCTCATAACAAGACGGCTGCCATGCTGCAGACCTGCGTGCATGCTCTAAAACTCCGCGTTTCTACTCTTGTTGTGCTCTGGCAAGGTCATGGATGGATGGATGTACGACAGATGTCATTATAAAAATCAGAAAGCAGATATTTGACAGCGCTCCCTTTATCACTGATGTCAACACCTTTCTACTTCTAACGCTTGCAGTTTTAAAAAAACTTTGACAAACATGGCAGCTCCTCTGGAGACAGTCCCTCTGGGCTGGAATTACTGTTTGTATCCAGGAAACAGATATTAATATAATAAATAATAGACATCGATATGTGGAACAGATTGTCTTTTGTTTCCATTGTGTCAGGGTGGTGGCAGGAATCTTAGCCCCTGAGCAAATAAAACCACCGTGAAGTTTGGCACCGCTGTTCTACCAAGAAAAAAAGAGATTATTTGACTCTGGGAAAGAATTTGTTTGTGTTTTGTTGAGTCCATTCACATGTGTGTGTGTGTGTGTCTTTATGTAAATTGTGGATGGCGAACTGGCGAATAAATGTATAAGTGTACTACGAACAGCGCTGATCAAAAGGACACTGAATGTGTACAAGTACACACACACACATGTGAATGGACTTCACAAATACACAAAGTAGCCTGCTTCTCAATGATATGCTGCCAAGCCTCAGGGCTGTGAGAGGCCCGAGCAAAGGACAGACCAGAAAAGAATTGTTTAACAACACCAGTGTAGCTTGAAGTAATATCTGGGTTTTTCTGCATGTGTGTGTGGTGTAACTAAAGTTGATCAAGCCCTGACCTAGTGACAGCTGCTCTTTTATTGGCTGACACTGTGCATATACGTATAAAAGCACACAGATGCACACCCACGCACATTACACGAACCAGGACCCAGACAAAGACTCTCTCTCTGACTCATTAACACGTCACTAGGGGAATCTGCAGGGACGCATCGAACGAACAGACAGCAGGGGAAGAGAGGAGGAAGGTGAATTTATTAAGTCTCCGCAGTGAAGGAAATATCATGTGTCCGGTCAACAATCACGGACAGGAAAATGCACTCACTCCAAGCAAGAAAAGTTGGCGAGCTGCATCGTGAATCACCTACGACTGTACATAACACTTGCTGTTGTTAATGAAAAAGTGTGTTGCATGCACGCATTCTGTAATTTGTATTGTATTTCTTCGTACAATATTTGGTTTAAGAATTTGTATTCTTTCTATATTTCTTATGCAAATGGTTGAATGTGAATTACAGTTTGGATGTGTAATGATGACGTCATGACGTGCACCGGTGGACATGTTATTGGCATAATGAGGATTTAGGAAGATGTGCTTTCTTTTATTTTGGACCTGCAGATGTGTGAAACAGTTTGTCTGTGAAGCTTTAGCAGCTTTTAGCAGTATGAAAAACGGTATTTTTGCTGCATTGTATGAAATTCAAGGAGTATCAAAGATATCGGCTAAAAGTTATTTCATTTGAGTTTTTCATGTTTGCTGATTCTTCACTCTCATCAAGCATCGGTCGATGTGTGGCTTCATTCTGACCAGAAGAAAAGCGATCAGGGCAGCTACATATTCAGAAAGTTAAGTAAAGAGCACTGGAGATTTTTCAATCTTAATAGTAGCAGAAAGGGGATGAACCACAAACCTATTTCTTTGTTTTTTGGGGCAAATTGCATCATTGTGCATTTATAGACAGTATGCAGTACGTACTGTATGTACTAGGTTTCCCCAGTGTATGTACTAGGTAGTACATACACTGGGGAAAATAAGTTTTTGGTCATAATTCCACTAAGCGTGTTTGGAGGAAGAAGAATGAAGAGTACAATCCGAAGAACACCATCCCTACTGTGAAGCATGGGGGTGGTAGCATCATGCTTTGGGGCTGTTTTTCTGCACATGGGACAGGACGAGTGCACTGCATTAAAGAGAGGATGACTGGGGCTGTGTATTGTGAGATTTTGGGGAACAACCTCCTTCCCTCAGTCAGAGCATTGAAGATGGGTCGTGGCTGGGTCTTCCAACACGACAACGACCCAAAGCACACAGCCAGGAAAACCAAAGACTGGCCCCGTAAGAAGCATATCAAGGTTCTAGCATGGCCCAGCCAGTCTCCAGACCTGAACCCAATCGAAAATCTTTGGAGGGAGCTCAAACTCTGTGTTTCTCAGCGACAGCCCAGAAACCTGACTGATCTAGAGAAGATCTGTGTGGAGGAGTGGGCCAGGATCCCTCCTGCAGTATGTGCAAACCTGGTGAAAAACTACAGGAAACGTTTGACCTCTGTAATAGCAAACAAAGGCTACTGTACCAAATATTAACATTCATTTTCTCAGGTGTTCAAATACTTATTTGCCGCTATATCACACAAAAAAATCATAAAAAAAATCATGCATTGTGATTTCTGGATTTTTCTTTTTAGTTTATCTCTCTCACAGTGGACATGCACCTACGATGAAAATTTCAGACCCCTCCATGATTTTTAAGTGGGAGAAATAGCAAAATAGCAGGGTGTTCAAATACTTATTTTCCCCACTGTAAATATGTAATTAGAGACAGCATAGTTTGCAAAGAGTGTAGCAGAGGGCAGTCATGCTATCCCCTCAGTGTGAAGTTCAAGGATACTTATTTATAAATCAAGTGGAAGAAAATGAGCTACAGCCAGCAGAAAAAAAAAAAAAAAAGAGACGGCGTGTTATTCTTGGCACCACCAGGCCGTCATTTAATGAGCATGAAAGTACCAAAGTTTCTTCTCTATTGTTGAAAATGCCAGCCACTCACACGGAGTGAATCACAGCGCGCATAATGATAAACAGAAGGACAGATTTAGCATGTGTGGGGCGTGCGTGGGTGTTTTCAGGGAGCATCGGTGGAAGGTTTGTAAATGAGAAGCCGACGAGAAAAGGGCGAAGTGCAAATCAAGTAAACTGGAGAAAAAGAGGTAAGTGTTTAGAGAGCTGAGGAGGAGAGGGCTCAGAGAACCACGGCAAATTAACACTGAGAAGATTCGCTTCGCACACACTAGAAAAGTCATGCTTACACTCAAAATAAAACCTCTCCATGAAAGTGCATGTTCTGATCAGGTCTGGCTTTTGCTCTGTAGCTGAAAGCAGCGATGCAGCTAGGAAGGGGACGAATTCATGTTTATTCACACCACCATTAGGAAGAATAAATAACGCGTGTGAACCTAATGTGTTTACGTGTGCGCTGAATACATACACACACTGTTTAAGGCATACTAATACGGCCCGACGAGATCTCCGGGACACATGCAGTCTGCTAGGAAACTGGAAAATAAAAAAAAATAAAAAAGAGTTTGATGACCAACTCAGGATGTTATAAGGTATGCAAACAGAAACACACACACAAACACTCCCCTCCCAGGAGACACGTGTTTATATCCTGTCATGCTGGAAAGAAGCAGCGCACATCTACACTAAATCAGGTTTTAGCCAAGCTTTGTTTTAGATACCGGTTTCACTGAGGAAGTTATCAAAGCTCTGATCTGCCTGGTTCTTCATGCACCGATTAAAGCTCAGTTGTAATTCCTTAATTTCAGTACTCGATTTTTAAAACTGATTAAGTGGGATTACTTTAAGCCTTCACTTGAAGATGATTCTTTAACAGCAATCACTGCTGTTGTTTTTGTGTCAGTCTGCCATACTGATTCAAAAAGTCTTCACTCAGCTTAAACATCATCATGTGGACTCTCGTATATCCTGTAAACCCTCAGAATGACCCATGGCTGCGTCAGCAGAGCTCTGATAAGACCAATCAGTGTGTTATACAAATAGCTGTAAATCAACAACAATGGTGGAAAATGATTGAAATATCTTCATTTGCATAAATGATTAGAATATAATCTAAAGGAGGTAAAGGCAGTGGATTAATTATCATCGACATTCTTCGTGCTATACCATGGATAGTCACATAGCGCCTTCCCCCGGTGTTTGACAAAGTGTGCGTGTATTAATGTCTCAAAATGACAAAATCACATTTGGAACATGCAGATTTATTTTTGCACGTCAACAAAAGTTTCCCCTTGCACACAAAACGATGGAAATGCCATTTCTGAAAAAGCAGCATTGCCATTACGTGCTCGCGGGTGCACATCGGTGGCGGTGTGTGCGCGCATGTGTGTGTGTGTGTGAACGCCATTAGCAGGATAGAGAGTGGCCTTCCTAATCTGCCTCCTCCTAATTAAAAGTCTGTGACTAAATGGACCAGCACTGGTGCTGTCTGCAGGGGAAATTAAAAAAAAGGGAAAAAAAGGAGAGATGATTAGGACAGAAGAAAGAGGGAAGTGGCAGTGCGGCGAGGAGTGGAGGGACGGACGATGAAAGGAGCCGAGGATGAAGTGTAATGACGGGAGAAGGGAGTGGGTGGAGAAGGAGGTAAAGGATGGTAAGTGGGCGTGAGAGAGACGGAGAAGAAGCGGCGAGGAAGAGGCATGAGGGGGCAATAGACGGAAGAGGAATCCGATGAAGATAGGAGGAGAGGGGCTACGGATGAAAGGATGGCGTTGGAAGAGTTGTAGGGTTAAACGCATCACTAAAATAAAACCGGTGTTTCCCTACACTATTTCACAACAAAAACAACATTCATTGCAATCCAGCCTGTAATTATTGAAATAGGTTTCGTTTAAACCCAAGTAGTGGGTCACCATCAATGTTGTCATTGCCATCGAGATAAATGGCAATTATGTAATTGCATTTATACAGCCTTTCATCCAAAGTGCTATTTAAAGATTTTACACCTCCAGCTTGGCTGAAGAATCATCAAGAGCATCATCAATCAATGGAGGAGACATATGAAATATTTAGGAAAAAAGACATTTTGTGAGTTTTTTTTCCCCATGTTTTAATTCTTTAAGAGTGAAAATACTTGGATGCAAAAAAAATGCAATGTTGCAGAATATTATATTTAAATTATCATAAATGACTGAAGTACTTGAAAGATCTCAACTATGGGCCCGAGGCGTCTGGAGTCACTGCAGAAAACGTTTGCCCCGCAGCACATTATGTACACTGAATTCTGGAAGATGCCGTGTTCAGTCCCACTAAGCTTTGCTGCGGGACTAAAACACAGGGAGAAGAGTGTGTGTGTGTGTGTGTGTGTGTTGGGGGGGCACAGGGTAAGAGACAGAGATGAAAAGACTGGAGATAAAGACAAAGTGTGCATGCAAGACAAGACAAGAGTGTTTGATCATCCCAGCTGAATCAGCAGTGTTCTTTGGCTGAATGTAGATATACACCACTTGAGTTTGCAATTCATTTATATGTATCATTCCCTCCTCCTCCTCGTCGCCCCCCTCATACGCACACAGACTTGTCTGTTTCCACTCCTCGCTCTGCCTGTAAATGCCTTCCTCTGTCTCCCTGCCACTAACGCACGCCCATCTTCTCCCTCTTTGTCGATGAAAACCACACAGATGCGCGGTAACGTATTCCCCCTCAGCATGAAAATGCACCTTAACGTTCTTCGCCCCGAGGCCTCGACTTGTACGAATAAGAAAATACGGAGTAAAACGAAGCACACGCCAAGTGTCTAAGTGTGTGGTTTTATTCAGGGCGCCTGAAGGTTCAGTCAGTGAAACGGCAGCAGCACACTGACACCAGCGTTCACACCGGCAAGCAATACGTCTTATTTAGCCGTGTGTGTGTGTGTGTGTGTGTGTGTGACTGCTCGCGAGCAGGGTTTTCAGCATCTTTATTTACAGAAGGTATTTATTTTATGTCAATCATGTTGCCCTACAAGCCGGAGGGGACCAAATAATTAGCTGACAAATAACTGGAGTATGAACACTAACAGTTGTTGCCCAGTTTGTTTGTCTCGGGAAAAGCAGAGAGAAGCAGTGACATTATTTCCCATTATGCAGCACCAGTTTGGGCTTAAGTAAAGTACTGTAATCATGGATACTGCTCAAGACCTTTAAGTCATTTTAGTATATCTGTTGACTTCTTGTGGACAGTATGAACTTTTATTGCCCTTCGGGAAATTTGCTTTTCATAAAACTCTTATGCAGCATCAACTTGATATCCAAAGTAGCAGCTGCTAGGCTAATTAAGAGGACGACTATTTGTTTTGTTTCATCAAAAATCTGCCGTAATTAAAGGAAGTTAGTGTGTTTCCCAGCAGAAAAATCGGATAATTTGACTCACTAGTAACTTAATACCTCTGGAATAAATGCAAATCCTTCAGATAACGTTTTTAGAGGAGATTCAGCACCTAGCGCTGCTGCATTAGAGAAACACAGACCTGAGATCCTTTGTCTCAGTTTCCTCATTTTATAAATGTGTAACATGTCTGGTGGAGAGGAGACTATAAATAAATATAGCCTCTTTCACATATGATCCAGATATTGTCTGCATTTGCCCTTACACACATGCAGCATGCTACAAGTGTCTACACCTGGTGGAAATACACCTTTCGGTTTAGGTGAGAGGGGTCATACATGGATTAAACACAGAATGAGGGACAGGATGTCTCCTGTTAAATCTTTTATCATTTCTTCATCAGCCTTGACTGAGAAGGTAACAAATCTCATCTCTCAGTTTGTATGTCTATCCTGTTTCTTTCTTCTTCTTTATAAAGAGTCCAATGACATGGTTGTGCAGCCACTTACATCAGTAACATTACATCAGCGTACTGAAGGCCAGCAGATACACATATTTTCATAAGTATGCACTTACTCATCCAAACCCACCCAGCCAGTGCACAAAGAGAGGTCCATAAAGACCTGGATGACAGGGTCTGGTGTGGATGAACTTCACTGGCCTGCACCTCAACTCGATGGACAGAACACCTTTGGGATGAATTAGAGCGGAGACAGAGCCAGGCCTTCTCCTCCAACATCATCAGTGTGTGACCTTACAAAAGCGTGTCTGGAAGAATGGTTAAAAGTTCCCATGACCACACTCCTAAGCAATGTGGACAGCCTTCCCCTACAAGTTGATATCACTCAAATTCATATGCGAGTCAAGCCAGGTGAGGGAATACTTTTGGAAATATAGTGCAAGCATAAGCTCCAACAAATAAGACTTCAGACTTTCATTCACCATAAACATAACACAGAATATAGTTTTGGCTACAGTTATAATACCTTTATTCACTGCTTCTCTAGACTCAATTCCTATAAATAGTATAGGTTAGTATAAATACGACCAGCACCACTTTACATTGTGGTCAGTGGGGGCATTACATGAATATGCTCTTTTCCCATAAGTGCTGAAATATAGAAGCATTCGTGGGGATCCAGCATATTATTCTGTAAAACTGAACTCTGCATGCCATAATACAGAAGGTTTGTCTGCACAGCATTTACTTTACCTAGTCATTTCTGATGCCAGCTGGTTGTGGGTTATGTCTTCCATATTAAATTCCGGGGATGCACCGTACGGCCAGAGAAATGTGAAAAGAGAAACGTGCTGCCTGCAGACATGCATCTGTGAAGAGCTCACTGTTTTCCTGCCTCTGTTTTCCCTTCCCTTTTTACTAACCTGCACATGTACATACACATGTCTATATGGTGAACAGATAACTTTGTAGCCTAATCTAAAGTAGATTTACACAGCCTCTCAACCTATATGCATGCTCTCATGTGACTGCATCATCCCTTTCACCATTTTAGTAATTCACTACATACCTTGATCCTTGCACCTCCATCTTTGAAGTTATTATGCACTCACGTGTAAACCACACACACACACGTTAATGTTATTAACATTTTTTATAGTTTAAAGAGAAGTCATTTTCATATAATTAGCATTTTAACATTGCATCAAAGCAACATAGCTGTTTTTATTAGAGCCTATAGGTTGTTATACATAACATTATCTACACATTTAGTGCATATAACCATGACCACTGGCCTGAAGTCCTTTGTCAGTTTGGGTAGCAGTGACTTAAATGTGAGAAAAGGTGCCATGCTATTGGGTTCATATAGTTTGAAAAACGTATTTCACTGAAAGCCCATTCGTCCGATGGCCCAAATGCCCATTGCTCTGAAAATACACGGCCTGGAGAGTTCTGCCATTAATATCTTTGTGTACTTTGATGTTTTCAAGTGATCCCAGAGTAATGGATAATGTTTTGGGGATAATGGGCCTTTGGACCAATTGGCAAACCCCAGAGAAGAATGATTTTGATAAAAGAATATCAAAAGCGTTTTACCCACACAGACAAAACATGGCACTTAAACTCCAACTGTATAAAATGGAGCAGCTTAACCGTCAACATTAGGTCCCTATTAATGCTGATTGTACAAAGTGAAAGTGTAGGAATGTGAGGAGAGCCACTAGTAGAAATGACTTTAATTCAATAAAGATTTAGCAGAAATGATATTGCTTGGTGTACACATATAAAAAAAAAACCTTTAACAGAAGAACTGTGAGGCCTGCATGTATGAGGTTGGTTTGAAAGGTAGCATCTTCTAGTTTCTGAAAATGTGCTTCTTTAGCATGTGGCTAAAATATTAGATTAGGGATGGGAGCTAGGGAGCTTTTGGCTTGTGGTATCACTGGTGTCCCTGAACCTCTCCAAAATGCCTCTCAAGTGGCTGAATCGTGTGGATTGCTTTTACTCAGTTCTGTCTCACTGAAGAAAAAAAAAACACATATTTAAGCATTTTGGTGACGATAAATCCTTTAGCATCACTCAAAACAATGCATGCAGGTATTGAGCATATGTCATTTAAATCATGATGCTAGTATTGGTTTTCCATAATGATTCACAGAGAATCCTTCTTTGTAAACCCATCACATTTCATATCCTTATGTTCCTAGTTATCAGGTGGTTTCCAGAAAACCACAATGCCATTTAATACTAAGACTGATTATTTAATCAATTTGTATTTTATTATTCACAACCAAACTGATCATGTATGTGGGAAAAAGTTCCCAAATTGCAATGCCTTGTAGAAAAATAGCTTTAAGTTATAGACTACTCTAATGTATTTTGTTGATAAATTCTATCACGTCTGGATGAGTGATTCTAGGTTGAGGTCAGTGATTAAATAAAAGAAAAATAGTGCAATAATATTTCTCAAATGTTTGAGAATAAAAACAAATATGTGAATGTATATCAGTTTTTATAGGCACTGCTGCATGATCATGAAGAGAAAAGCTATATGGTTTATTTTGAATTGGAGGAATGCCCTTCGGCTTTGGCTGAAGTTTGGAAATGTACAGAGTAGGAAATCCTAGATACCAGATAATCCTGACTTCAAGCTTCCTCTGAGGCAATTACATTAAACAACTGTACACCGCTCTATACATCTAGATAGAACAGAGAAAAGTGAGTCCTGGTTTGAATGAATTTCCTTATCTAAACCAGCTAAGTGTGTATGAGCCTCAGACATCCTGTCAGGTAACATACTAAATATCTCTGCAGACCACCTGAAGCACACAGATTAATGGGTCATTTCAGGCTACTTGACATTTCTTAGCCTTTGGCCTCTGCAGGGAAACACACACACACACACACACACACACACACACAAACAGAAATCCTCATATATATGCTTACATAAGCTGCTGGTATGCAAACGCATACAATCCCACAACCTACAACACCTCCTGCCACACACACATTTTATGTAGAGAAACAATAATAAACCAGAGACAGAACACGTGTAAAGTAAACAAATTATTCAAATCCCCAACTACTTTCTCTTACAGTTATGGAGATGCTTACACTTGCATATCCCATTTATTAACAAACTGTAGAAGTGAGCCTATCAGTTATGTCAATATCAGTTATAGCTTGTTTCTATTCAGCTAAATTATGCACAGCGTGTGCACTTTATAAATCACGATGATACACAAGCAGAGTAAAACAGGACAAGTCAAACTTGTAATAGAACAAAAACATTATTCATACATAGGGTCTTCAGCTCACGTCTGCCGGCCATGCAAAATGGTCGGCCATTCATCTTTGCCATGATTCTTAAATATCTATCTAACCACTTCAACAGAGCTGTACCCGGAACAAGTGAAAGGTTTCATTGCATTTTCATCATTCTCTTGGCTACAACCATTGTTCCGACGAATATTTTTACCGACCTCTAACAATATATCTACTTTAATTGTGTGTTAAAATGTTTAACAGGTGCCAGATTTTTTCTGCAAAAAAATAAGTTATTATGATAAAGTGAAGACTGAAAAATCACTGCCAATACATTTTTTAAAATTTATTAATTCTTTTAATCTGGCCACATACCTCCTACAATATTTATAGCATTCATTCACTGACAGAGAGCCAAAACCATCCCAGTTGCATTGAATGGGACATCATCTATAGCAACGGAGTGCCTATCCAAAGGTGTCAAGTCTTCTGCTGTGGACATGTAGTGGGGAAAGTACAAAGGTATCCCTCTGCTCTTTTTTCTCTCTCTCTCTCTCTTTCTTATTTACAAAAAAAAGAAGCTCTTATATGCAAGTGAGAACAATAAAGAAACGTTAGTTGACATTCTGCTTGAAAATGTCTTTGAGAAAAAAAAAGGTAGAGCTGACAGAAAAGAAATGTAAAAACAACATTTTCCGTGCCAGTCTTCAGATAATCAGTGCCAGTGGGTAAAAAGTACGCAACAAAATGTATATATGGAAAGAAAAGCAGATTCTCCTGCTTAAATCTGGGATATGCAACTTTGAAAATCAGGCATGAAACTTCCATGGAAGCAAATCTTGAGCTGAGCCCATCACTACTGCTCTGTCTGCCATGCACGTGCAAGCTAGCAACTAACAACTGGAACGCACAGCAACAAATCATTGTTTTCATTAACAACTAACCGTTACACAAAAAAAAAAAACAACCACAATCAGTTGAGCACAAGGAATTGTCTGTTCATGATTAGCCATAATAGTAGTTCACACCATTTCTCAAATGCTAAATCAAGCATTTTACATGTTCTCTCTAAGATTATTCTTTGGCTTCTTCAAACTTCTTTTTCTTTTTGCTTGCTTAGCTGAAAAATAGTGTTGCCAATGCTGAAACTGCTCTCTTTATGCCACAAGCTATGCTAATATGTGGTTTATTGGCCTCAAATAAAAACAAGAAAGGAGTGTAAAAATTCTGTAAACAGCTCTGAATTGGTCACAATGTTCAGTTTATGTTTGACCTTGACATTCAAGGTATTCATAGTTTGCAGAAAAATAAGCTGCCAACATTTTCCTCTGGAGAACGGGTTGCCCATTAACATCTAACAACCAAATTTGCTGGATTTTATCCCGGATAAAAAAAATTGACAACAATTTGTTTGGAGATGTTTTTATGTTTTATAAAATGAATTATTTTCCTGCTGTCCTCTTCAAACGAAAGACATCCTCTGCCTCAACCCTAAAACTATTTCGCTCTCCCATACACGCTGGATCCATCCACTAATTAGCATGCTTTTAATTAACCCAATTACCTGCACCTGTTAGTGCTTCCTGCCATCAACGCTGCCGATGCCAGCGCTCAACGTCTCCTGCACAACCACCTGATCCCCACAGATGATGAGTAATGATGGCCATACTGTAGGGTGCGTTGCAGAGCACTTTTGGGGTTCATCTGAACTGGCTGCATGCCCAGAGTCACGCCTGCACCAAACATGAATGTACACTCTCCACCGTCAGTTTTTCATCTCCTAACCTAGCTACGCGGCCGCTCTGCGATCCAGAAGATCCCATTTGTTGTTGTACTTACATACATGCATATGTTATTTAAACCACTGCGCCACTCATTAGCAGCCTCTAATGGATAAAGCTGCCATATGTTCCCGCTGCTTTATGGGTTTGACCGACAGCATAAACCGTGATTGAAATGCTGTTACACATTCAAAATTCTAATTGGTGTGTATGCCGTGAATGTAAAACCAGCATTCCCCACAGGGAAGGAGATGATTGCTACGTTCATTCATGAGTATCGTGTCCTGGCCTTGAGATAATGATTACAAATAATTGATTGGTTTTGCCCTTCACTGGCATGGTTCCAAGTTACCCACAATGTAAATGATCCAACATGAAACAAAACAAAATAAAATGAACTTTAATAAACACGGTAAAGGACAGCATGAAGACAATCATGATCAAAGAAGACTTATAGATTTTCCGTCTGCTCTCAGTCGCAAATGTCAGAAAGACTAAGACTTAATTTGGATCTTGAATGATGAGACCACTACAGGCAAATCTGGGAAAAAAGAAAAAAAAAAGTGACAATGACAAATTGTCTTTTCATAGTACAAGATTTGAGTTTATAAACCCAGACTAATTTTAAAAAGAATAATTGGAATTATTAGTCGTTAATGCAACATAAATTGGACGTAGATCCTGTGGGTTTTATAATAGTGTTTAATTCCTAGGCACTAAATAAAGTGTTTTATATTCTTGTAATGACCATAAATGATTTAATTTCACATTTTATGTCTCTGCTGTGTGCTTGGTAATAAGGAGCTAAAGCAATTAAGTCTCATCAGCTCTGTCTGGGAGCACTGTGTGCTTTTGTATTTTGTTTGTTCGTGTATTGCGTGTGTGTGTGTGTGTGTGTGTGTGTGTGTGTACACTGATGTGTTGCAAGGTGTATGTGCTTCCATTTGTTTCCTAAATGACATGTGTACATGTTTCTGTAAGTACCAATTATTTCTGTCTGTCAACACACATTGAGTGGGTATATTTAGTACATACAATAATGGTCATTAATGTCTACAGGGCCTGTAATGTGCTCTAGCATCGATGACTATAGTCATGTTGTGATAAAGCCTGTGTATGGGAATAGAATCATGCCGTAAACCATGCAAGCGAATCAAAATTTGGCACTCTCATATTGTTTTTTTACAAGCGCTTTTAAAAGCTCTCGTGACCTAAAGTGTATCCCGTGTCTCTGCTTCCTCGAGCAATTATTTAACCTGCGAGGAGGAAAACACGCTTCAGCTCACGCAGAACCCGCTCACAAAATGATCACCTGCTCACCTGTTGCAAAGTTTTTTTTTCCTGCCCGTGCACGAGTGACTTTCTCTGGTGGGAGGTTTTGTTGGGGGTTCTGGGGTTCTGCCAGTCACTGAATGTGATTGGTTGAGAGACGTTGCCAGTTGGACAGCAAAATGCAGCGAGGACAAAAGAGACAAACCACATAACCCTGAATGCCAAAATTACATGAATGCGCACATGGTGCTACATGAATTAAATCGTCTTGATTTGACATAAATGCTTGCAAAATGTCACACAGAGAAATGAAGTTCAATATGTTTGATGTCATTGGATAATTCATCAACTCATTTTTTGATCTTGTTCTATACAGACTTTACATTTTTTTATTTTTTGAAAACTGGTTTATTCATGTCCTAGATGTAATAGTTCTATAAACAATCATTTATAAGAAGGAGGTCTGCGGTAATTAAGAATGTGTGTACTTGCTTTTATGCACACATACTGTGATCAATGGTTGCTTTAAAAGACACGTCAAATACATTGAGTAGATTTCAAATGTACAATAAAGCCTAGATAATTTCACAGGGAAATCTAATTCATGTTAACTCAGTTCCTGGCAATGAACAGATACAGATTTAGTATGGACAGGCAAAACCTGTAATTTACTCAAATGTAATGGATATGTGTGAAAATATGACTGGCTGCAAACCTTTAGCTAAGGGTCTTGTCTCTAAAAGACCTAAATACATTACTGTGATGGTAATGGAGGACAGCATGAAGCAGATTGATTGTATTCTGCTCCAAGCCTTCAGCTTCAATGTTAAATGCAGTTAAATCAGCTAAACGTCTGTTTAAACAGACTGTGCAGAGCAAAGAAGGTAATTTGTGTGGCACATGGACACGATTCATACAGGATTAGGATCACAGACAACCTCCGCAATTGTCCCAAGGTGATATTAGTCCCATTTGGACAGAGCTTAGTATCTAATGACTGAGTCACGACAAGCTCATGAAGAAATAATGAAGCACATCTTCTCAACAAGTTCTAAATATGCAAGATAAGTCAATAATATTGAACTTCATGAGGTTTATAAAGTTACTTAAAAAGAAAGCAAAACAAGACCTAAACTAAATCGAAGACATAATATGCATGTCTGTGTTTGCAGCACATTTACATTTAATCTCCAGGTTTTCTTTATGCACTATGTCTGTGTTTAAGAATTAGAAGCAAGAGAACTGTGTCAGTGGAGTTTAGTGAGTCAGAGCACAGATAAGCTTGTGACAATAATCCTCCCTTTGCGTTGCGTATCCGGCCATCTTAATATACCTACCCACCGATACAGTATGCACACCTGATACTGTATCTGCAGTATAAAGTACACACCTGCATACAAAGCATAAACCGATTATTACAGTACTCGCAGTCAAAGGCTTAAAAACGTACAGTATCCTAAAGCATTCTGACACTATTAAGTAACACCAGGAGGCTGTTGTGACTAAAGCTGCTGTAACAAAAGATTCCCTCAAACAATATATAAAGAATAAAGTACTTTCAGTGAAAACGGAGCTTGATTCAGCAGTGTTTATAAAAACTTGTCAGCACAGTGACTGACAGACAAATTAGGCAGAATTGACTTTATATATCCATCCATCCATTGTCTATCCCGCTTATTCCCTTTCGGGGTCGCAGGGGTCTGCTGGAGCCTATCCCAGCGCGTTAAGGCGAGAGGCAGGGATACACCCCAGATGGTCGCCAGCCAATCGTGGGGCACACACACCATTCACACACCATTCACTCTCACACTCACACCTATGGGCAATTTAGAGTTTACCAATTAACCTGAGCATGTTTTTTGTATTGTGGGAGGAAACCGGAGTACCCGGTGAAAACCCACGCAGACACGGGGAGAACATGCAAACTCCACACAGAAAGGCCCCAGACCCAGGCCCAAGGCGGTCTTGAACCTGCGACCTTCTTGCTGTGAGGCGACAGTGCTACCCACCGCACCACCGTGTCGCCCCCGACTTTATATATATATATTTATATTAAGGTAACATTTTAATTAAGGTGTTTACATTAATTGCTTATCAAATATTTAGTTGATTTACCCATTTACATGGTACAGCATAGCAATTTTTCTCTAGTGACAGTTATTCGAGACAATTTTCCAGGTATTTCAGGTATTTTGCAGGAACTTTATGGTGACAAAACCAGGTATTTTAACATCAAACCACACGTTTTATTTGTTTTTCTAATTTACCGTTGCCATGGTGAGGCCATGAGGCACACCTGTTATCCTATCTTTTCCTGAGCGTTTTTGTGCGTATGTATGGGTCTTTTTAACAGCAGCTTTTTTATTGCTATAGTTTGTCAACATGCCAGAAGCAACGCCCATAAAAACTTTATTAATCCCCACATGGGAATTTCAGTCATTACCAGAAGCTCAAAATTTAAGAAAGAATAAAAAAAATGAAATAAAATAGAGTGAAAAACAAACTAACACTATACCTATACAATGCACCATACACTACATCCTATTGTTCGTTATGTGTGTGAAGATCTGCAGTGAACATACACATAAAGACAGAGAGAGATAAAAAGAGATAAAAATATTACACTAAATAAAATATTGCACCATTTGGATAGTACGCATTAAGATTGATATGCTAAGTGGCTGTTATATTATAAGTGTTGGCTGATGGTGACAGAGTCAACATCATCAATAATATCTCAGCTAGTGTGAAAAAGAGTGACTGCGGTGAGGCTGGAGGGTGTGCAGCGGCGCTCCTTCTTCCACCGAGGGAACATTAGTCTGCTGCCGAAAGAGCTGCTTACGGCGCCCACAACCCCATGCAGCGGATGAAAGGTCTTTCCGAGGATTGATGACAGCTTGGCCGACATCCTCCTCTCGCTGCCTCCTCTGTGGAAACAGTTCGGGGCATAGCTAACCCTTTTGACCAGCTCGTTGAATCTTTTTTTTTTTTTTTTTTTCCTGTCCTGCTCTGTGTTTCTCACCTCCCCAGCAGATCCACTGTGTCAGATGCCACCCGTGTCATGAAATGTTTCTCAAAGAAAAAAAAAACCACACACACACACACAACTGAGTCTGGAGTGGGTGGAAAAGCAGCAGCCTGTGGAATAGAGACCAGGTTGTTAGTAAAGAAGGGGGGTAGCTGTGAGGCATGGCAGTGGAGTCCCTGCTGCCTCCCATTCAAAATACAGAACACCGTTGGCAGGCAGCAGCTGTTGGATTTCCAGCTACATTCGCTTTAAATGATGTTCTGTGGGAAAACTTTCCCCTAGCTCTTCTATTAAAAGTGCAAGACTACCCTAAACATTTATATGCTTTCCATTGACTTCATTGACTAACTGATTTGTTAAATCAGGTGCGGGAGCAGGGTAACACATGGAAAACACCTGTAATCACCTGTCAGCCATCCCACCCCCTACACTGAGAATTAATCATATCCTTAACTTACATCATCCATTAATCCATCCGTCATTAACATCCAATGCACAAACAATCCAATTTCCATTAAAACGTCAACCACTCATTGTTGTGGCGTGGTCCCCGCTAGTGAGCGCGGCGCGTGACTATTGTGCGATTGTGTGCGCTCGCGGTGCATCTGCGTCACACGCCGATGGTCATAGGGTCACTTCCCTCCGAGGACAGGATGCCATAACTCAGCCTGTAGCTGCAGAAACCTCTAATGACTGAAGACTGGGAGTGGAACACGACTGAACAGAGCCTGTCACTATTGACACACACACACACACACACAGACACTTAGCACATACACACCGACATGACCCACACATGATACCAAAACCTTAAAAAAAAAGGGCTGCATGCCTAATCGCTTATACTGTGACAGGCGGACACATACAGGGGTAGACACGGTGCACACACACACACACACATACACACACAGATGTTGAGCTCATTAACAGATTCCCAGAGGGCAGCCAAGAAAGGCAGACTACTGTGAGAACCTGCAATAATCTGCCACTTTGACCTGAACTGATACACTGAAGACGTATAAGGAAAAAGAAGGAATAATACTATGACAATCCTTAACTATGTGTTTTATCTTATTCACTCAGAGGCGAGGTGAGTCGGCCTTTCCACTCCAATTCTTATCTATTAACTAGATCAGCAGTGACCAAAGTGTTTGAATCACACAGGAAAAATAAGTGAAGGCATCTGGATATCATCATGTAAATCATATCTGTGTGTAGAATTGAACGCAGTACTTCACCCAAAATGTATCATTCTCTTATCAAAGAGTTCCCCCCTGCAGGCTTGAAACGGCCTTTTAAAGTTGATGCATTCTTCATTCAAAGAGAATACTGTAGCTGCCACGGTCTGATTGAATAAGTGTCGTCCCTCAGCGTCGTTTTTTACAATTTCACCGGACATTCACTGCAGGAAATTACCAACAAAACACCCGCGGAGATGCATTATCCTCCCAAAACACCGGTCACGTCTGTGACTCCCAGGACTAATCCATGTTCATCTGACATTAAGCCAAAAGGATGGAAGGATGAAGAGATAAGGAGGGGATGAGACTGGGACGACAAAAGAAGAGAAGAGGAGGGAAAAAAAGAACGAACAATGCTCTTTGGCCTCTTCACCTTTGCCCAGCACATCTGAGACATGCAGCGGCCGTGGCATTTCAAGCCAGATGTATTTATTAAGATGTTTCACTCATACATTCAGAGCCGTATAATTGCATTTTACAAGATTTTCAATTACAGGTCTTCTGTCACATATAAAGGCTTTTTTTTGTAACACCCACACTGCAGGCATGACTCATTTCTCAGCAAAACAAAATCAATGTTGACAAATTTATGCAAGCTTATGCGCTCAAGTATGCCCACACAGGCATGCATTAATGTCTGAGACAGGATATGGCGATCAACATGCATGTCCACATACTGAGTGAGCACAATATACTTATATACTCCTGTGTCTCAGGCATCTGTCTTCAGAAGTGTCACACAAAAAACTACATATACGGCATAAAAAAATAAAAATTAATGATAAAGTGACATCATCTGTGTCTCCTTGCTAACATTTACTCTCACCTTTCTTGATTTCAAAACCTGTATTCCATTCCCCAATGTACAATAACCTCAATTGTGTCAGTTTCCTTCTATTTCTTGCCTTTTAACCTGTTTTCCACATCTTTTGCCAGAGTCTCCATATCATGGTGGATCAGCTGCTGGTCCTAAAACCATTGCATGATGAGGAGGTCTATTCCTCATCTTTTATCAGCCTCCATACACACAAACACAGAACTGCACTGATTCCAGGAAAGCCACCTGGTTGGAGCGAAACCAGAAACCCGACTATCACAATGTGTGTGTTTGAAGTGGATAACACCTTCTTCTCTTAAGAGCCTTGTTTGTCTGAAGTATTTGGCAACACGTTACAGTGAGGCATGACTTTGCACGTTAAATACTTTGTGGATGATCAGGGCGTTTCAAGTACTAACAGTGTCTCCATGCACACCTTGATCTAAAAAAGATGAATTAATGGGTCAGTTCACCCTAAAAAAACTAATTCTCTCACGTATTTCTAGTGTTATATATCTAACAGGGACACTGATGTGTTACTGATGAATCTTCTAAATGTCACTGATAAATGGGACGATCGCCACAGATAATATTTCATTCACCGCCATTGTCACTTTCACTGCCACGCAGTAAAAGTGACAGTGAGATTTCTCAGAAGAGCGAGAGAATTCTCAGAAGTGCATGTCTGTAAAGATGGGCAGGATGAGTGAGAAAATATGCAGGCATTTATAGGAGTGTGATCACTAGGTGATCAAACATGTTTGCGTCTCCTCCGAAGCGATCTGCACGTTAATAGAGAAACAGTTGGTCGGATGTATTAAGAACAAATAAGGGCAACATCTCCGGGTTTATGTCGTTGAAACTTTAGTAAATCTGCTTGATAAACATATTCCTCATTGCCCAGATTTCTGCCTTTTTTTGGCCACAAACCAAATGTTTTATTACCATATGCTTCAACAGCTGTAAAAAGAAAACAAAGCGCATAATTAAAAGTTGCTTCAAACAGACTATTGTTATGAACAGTATCTTCTGATATTATTCTTTATTTTCTCCTGGAAAAAAATCGACAAGGTCAATGGTGCAAAGCGTGAGACGTTAACAACCTTCTGTTATACTATTCCTTACATTCCTATAGGCTGCTCTAACATACAGAACCACAGACTGATGCAGTGATGCGACTTTTCTATGAAGTGGAAACATCTTCTGTCCAGTTAACTTCTATATTATATTTTGCATTTCTGCTTTTTTGTATTTGTTTATATGCGTTTGTTATTTTAAGTATTTCAATGCAAATACAATAATTCATTTTTCTATCTTATTTTTATACGTTATTCCTCATTTTAGCAGAGTCCATCATCCACCTTCAACTTAATAATAATTAGTTGTTCAGAAAAAGTAACAAATAACAAATTAAGGGCTAATCCTGGTAGCTCTATGTGGGAGGGAGGGCAATTAGCAAGTGAGCAGAAGGGAAAAAAGTCCCTATGGGCTTTGAGCCCTACTTTAAAGTGACTTCTATGAGGAAATCCACCAGCTACAAATTAAATGAATTGTTTGTAAGTGCCCTCCGGAATGACACGTGCAGTAGAAGCAGTTTCAGTGTGACAATTCTGTGGTTGAGGTTTAAAAATGAGTATAAAAAGCATGATTAGAATAGAATAGAAATTAAAATAACTAATTAAAATATCTTGATTTAAATTAACTTACCAAATAAAAAAAATATCTATATATTTTTCTGAGGTTATGGAACCTTCACTTTCATCGGTTACTTCTGTAACTACTTGTTTAAGATTACATAATCTTAAACAAGTAGCTATTGCCAATGGACAGACATTTATTCCTATAGGGCCACTAGAGAGATTTGTCCGTTTAATTTGCTGAAACGACTGATAATGCTGCTTTTATAAAGTCAACCCTTCCTGTACAAGATCATGGTGATCTACATGGTGAAAAAAAGCATGTAGTGATGAGAAATGGTTCATTCATTCTTCTTAAGACCTTCGCAATTATACTCAAAGAAGCAACGCTTGTTCATGAGGTTGTGACATTCTAATGAATTAAAAAAATTCAATGCTGTTGCATTGCTCAAGGTCAAAAATAACCAATGAGAACCATGGATAAAGGAAAGACTAATGAATATATAAATGGGTGTGCAACTCTTATTTTTTCTAGGCTTTTAAATGGCGTGCAGTATTTCTCAAGCAATATTGATCACTTCATATAAAATCATGCTTGGATTATTCAATCTTCTGAGGTGTCCTTGCAGACTCTTTATAACATTGCTCAAGGGCACTTCAACAATTCCGATGCATCCGTCAGCAGAGGGGATTAAACCATTGCATTTTAATTTAGTGGTTGATGTATCTGCCTCCTGGCAAGCCAGCCACCCACATACACAACAAACACACTTTTGACATTAAGGTTACTCTACAATATGTATGTACTGTGAAGCCGCTTCAGGGAAGACACGACAAATGCCAAATCATTCAAGCAGACACTTGCTGTGGCCACACAGATAGGAAAAGAGGGGTGAAAAATGGAGTAAGAGAAAGGTGGAGTATCTGAATGGCAGCCGATTGTGCTGCTCTCTAATATTGTAGTTTACTGAATAACCATAAGGCTCCATATTTAAACATTACTGAACATCCTCATCGTTAGAAATAGTCCAGCATGTGTTTACAACGACCAGCATGTGGTTGGTCCAGGTTACAGTTTCCAGTGTTGTAAAAGACGATGAATATGCATGTGCATGTGTTTGTGCACGGTGCATGATACTTTTGTGGCTGCGAGCAATCTTTACGTGTGCTTACATATTCACTCGTCGGATACACATGCCTTTGAAGCTCAACGGGAAAGCTTAATAGCCTTTAATTTTAATGAATTTCCTCTCTATTTATAACCTATATCAAAACTTAGTCAGTGTGGTTCTAAGTTTTAAAGATGCCATGTTACTCAAAGGCCCATTGCTGGTTGATGAGGGTTTCTTTGGCACTTCAAGTCCAAATAAAGTTAAAATTCAATGCAATGGCATATATGGACATGGACAACTAAAAAGCAGCGTTCAATGAGAACAGACTGTTACTAGGACTCATGGGGCTCAGTCTGATTCTAACTTAAGGTGGAAAAAGTCTTGTAACACTGATGTTTTACCGTGGTGGATACATCTGTTTTTACCTCTACTCTGTTGTGCTTTCACCAGTGTTTGTCTGTCAGTTTGTTTGTTAGCAAAATATCCCAAAAACTTTGAACAGATTTTCATCAATTTTTCAGTGCATGTTGGGAAATGTACTATGAACAGAGGATTAAATTTTGGTAATGATTCAGAAAAAAATCCTAGTTTTGGGATCACTTTTAATTTGTGTTTGGTAACACTGTGGTAAAAGGACATTTAAACAGGTGCCACAGTTTAGGGAAACCTGGTGGTGATACTATGGTGCTCCTGCATAGCTGGTTTTCTTTGCAAATTACACTAGAGACACTAAGATGACTTGGTCAACGCCTACATGGCATGAATTTCATTATCCAGGCAATCATGAAGTTGCCTTGTGATGAAAATTGACACTTTTCAAGTCACAGTTTGCTTTCTGGAGGTCTACACTCGCAAAGCGCTTTTCTAGTTACTTGTAAAAATAATTGTGTTGCATGCATCTTCTGTGAACATAGACCCTTTTTTTGTGATGTCCACGCTTTCACTCTTGTATGTTTGTCCTATGATATGTTTGTCGTTGGCTTGAACAACTCCTGGCAAACCATTTACAGTATCCACCATATTATACTATGCGCAGACATATTTGTTCTGTGCAGCTATGATATCTAGCAGCGGACTTGACTGTTTGGCAGGGGCAGCACACAGGAAGTGGTGGTGCATTGTGAGGAGGCACCTTATCACGATGAGTCTGCTGGAAGTGCACCCTGGAGGCCAATTTATCACGTAGTCTTGCAAATGGGGGCCACCGTGGAGGGCATTATCACGTCGCGGCCCCACTATCTATCCCACACATGCACTGAGGAATGGTCTGTTACAGCCCCCCCCCTCCATGTCATCGGACATCGTCTCGTCAGCTGTTTCCTGAGGTTCCTGAGCTGCATGCGTAATGCCCCGCCACTCA
This sequence comes from Eupleurogrammus muticus, assembly GCA_036785175.1. Taxonomy (NCBI): domain Eukaryota; kingdom Metazoa; phylum Chordata; class Actinopteri; order Scombriformes; family Trichiuridae; genus Eupleurogrammus; species Eupleurogrammus muticus. The sequence goes on along the minus strand of JAYKQN010000009.1, from coordinate 8,800,779 downwards.
GGCAGCGACCCCACCGACTTCCCCTCTCAGTTCCTGGTGACTGGCTGCAGTGTCCCACCCTGTGCCTGGAAGGGTTTCCTACAAAAAAACATGTTCCCTTTTTGGCACGTTTCCTGGTTGCACTTTCAAGGGGGAAAGTGTGCCAATATAAACATAAAGTAGTGAAACAACAAAGAAAGATTGATTGCTGGCCTGTTTAAAAAGTTTTCTTTTCTTTTTTTTTTAGCTTATTTTACTTAAGTCTATAACAAATAGACACAAATAGCTTGTGTGTACAGTGACTTACTGTAAGACTCCACGCAGAGGATTAAAGCCCAGGAGCGCGCACCGCTCCGTTTGGCGAAGTTTGACGCGCGGACTTTGCGGAGACGCGTCAGACAGAAAGTCAACTATGCTGGCTATTTCTCGGAGTCCCGGACACTATCCGATGGTTTCACAGCGATAAGAAGTTCGGCGCCTGCCTTCTCACGCGTGACCGTGAACGCGGCTTTATTATCCTCGCCGCCTCGCACTTCTCTCCGTGTGTCGTTTGGATGATTTTTTTTTTGGCACAGGACGAGACACCGTGTGCGCTGCGTTTCTCGGAGAAATCAACAAGTGACTCAGCGGCGGCCAGGAGACACACAATGAGAGAAAGTTGCTGAATGGAAAAGTTTTTTATTTCTGTATCGCAGGGGTGTTTTTTTTAAAACAAAAAAGTTTTTCCTGGAAGGGAGAGGGTTGTGATTTCATAGACAGAGCTGGGCTTCGCTGTTAGGATGAGTGGACCAGTGGTTTTCCACATGTGGACAGTTGTGATCCTGGCGGCTGTGACCGGAGCTCAGGTCTCCACTGTGAAAGTCCTGAGAGGCAACACCAGGAGAGATGGTGAGTTCATGGTTCCTTTTCCTCTTATTTACTGCTAAACACGTCCCAGTAGCGCTCAGTGGTTGGAGAGTGGAGTGGTGCAACTGTTACGCAGTGGATTCACTTTACACACATCTGATTACAGTGGAACTTTAAATACACATGTTTAAGTGCAGGGCTTGTAGTGAGTGACCAGCTGAAAAACAGATTCTGAGGAGTAAAAGAGAGGGGGGGAAAAATGAGGGATACAATCAGTACAGATAAGAGGCTACAAATAACCAGAAACGCAAAGAAACAAAATCTCTAAAACAAGATGTCCCATTCCTATTTTTTTCCTGATGTTGAAAAAGTCAAAAATCAAATGAAACAAGGCAAGTGGGTCTGTGTGTCAACTGGGTGAAGTCAGCTTCTGTCAGTGTTGGGTTGTGTGTGTGTGTGTGTGTGTGTGTGTGTGTGTGTGTGTGTGTGTGTGTGTGTGTGTGTGTGTGTGTGTGTGTGTCCTATATTGAAAGCGAAGTCTTCAGATTCCCTGAGCTGCTTGTTCCTATCTAACTTCCTGCAGGTGCGCCTTGCTTACTTTTCACTGGGGCCTGAGGCTACAGTACCTGTGATTACAAACACACACACACACACACACACACACACACACACACACACACACACACAGGCTGCAGGGTTGCTTTTGGCAGTGAAACATGAAAATACTGCTGTATTAGGTTCTAACCTGGACGACTGCCCTGAGGCCTGTTTCACCTCACACTCCTGTGGTGTGTGTGTGTGTGTGTGTGCCTGTGTGTGTAAGAGAGAGAAAGAGAATAACACAGAGGGGTACCGTGTAAAAGCTAGATATCCGTGACCTCTGCTTTCAGTTACTTCTGCTTGAAAACCAAAAAGACTCACAATGAGTCTAATCATATAACCTCACACCAAAGTTGCATTATTTGATCTGTCGGGTGCAGACCAGTTGGTGAGTCTTGACCAATCGTGTGTGTGTGTGTGTGTGTGTGTGTGTGTGTGTGTGTGTGTATGTAGATGACATAGCATAGAAGCATACAGTACCAGCTGTCTTATTGCAGTATGACTGTATTAAAACGGGACAGGCCAGCAGGGCACACAAGCAAAATAAAAGTTGATGGTGATAAAAGACAGCTGCAGTAACTGCATTCGGCCGTGGTTTAAAATACCAGCAGGACAAAAGTATTTCATTTCAGTGAAAAGATATGGAGGGGGAAAGATTCAGTGAAAAGTTAAATACTTTGACAGTGCTTCATAATTGGGTAATTATTATAACTTTGCACATAAATGTGTTGAAGCTGTATGAGAGTATGTTACTAAGAAAGATTTATTTTAAAACTGAAATCTGAAATGCATTTGGTTTTGTGTTATTCTTTTCAGAAATTGCTTTATTTTATTACAGTTTAAAAATGCACTGGAAACATAATATGCAGCAATTTTGCTTTTCTATATCAATATTGTTTCTAGGCATCTTTTAGTACTCTTCTTATTTCAAACTTGTTTCTTGTTTCAAACTTACAGTGGAACTTAAATTAGCAAATATCTTGATACAAATATCTTGCAAACTCAAGTTTTTTTATTGTTAGAATTAAATGGTAACTATTGACCATAACTCTGAGCCGCCTGCACTTGCCATCTGGCTGATTATTCTGAAATTTGGGAACTCCCTGTGATGATGTCATCAGGAAATGATTGATTGTGTTGTGCTTTCAGTGATGAAAGATCTGGCAGCGAACACTGCTGAGACACTTCTTCATCCCTCCAACACACCCGTACATTGTTTTTTGAGTGCTCCAGAGAAGCAGCATTTCAATTGAGTGTTTGATCAAGTAATCACAGGAGTTCAAGAAATAAGATTAGATAACCTTAAAAAAAAAAAAAAACTAATTCATCAGCGGAGCAGTCATTCAATAAATCCTCCTGACACAGCTGTCAAGTCGTCTTTATGTTCTGATAAAACCAAATAAATTTGATATGATCAAGTGAAATTTTCTTTGTTCTTTTGATGATCTTTTGCTGCACAGAAACTACGAGGCGCCACAATAACTTCTATTGAGACACTGGTTGTTACATTCTGCAGAGTCTTATAGCTTTTTAAGCCTCTGCATGCAGTCTTACAGTAATAAACTATAGCCAGAGGTTATCTTGTGTGTGTGTGTGTGTGTGTGTGTGTGTGTGTGTGTATGCATTTACAGTTGGCTCGTCTGGAACATGAGAGCTTATTTCCATGGTTTGGTTGACTTTGATTTTGGCTTGCCATAGAGTTGATGCGAGATCTGCAGCATTCACTCATCTATTTCTGAAGTTGCCTGTGTTTATGTGTGTGTGTGTGTGTGTGTGTGTATCAGAATGTCTTGGCACACTTCAAGGAATTCCCCCCAAGGTTTCTTTTTCCCCTTGTGTTTCCTTAACATTTTGCTCATTCTTCTGCCACTGAAGTGCATCTTTGTATTAAAATGGAGTGGGGGTGGTGAGACAGGGAGGGACAGTGAAACAGACAGAAGCAAACAGACCAAAATAAATGCTATTTGGCCTTTTTGCTCAACAACTTATATCTGCTGAAAAGTTCAGAAAACCAAGATTGGATAAAACCTATTACCGGACAAATAGGAGTGTGTAGGTGTGTGTGTGAGCAGTGCTTGCGGGCAGGAAAATATGTGCACGCAGGCACAGACAGAAACATGTCGACAGTAGTCAGACACTGACACCATCACCCAGACACAGGCACAGACAGACACACCTCTGACAGGATGTTATCGAAAACATCCAAAAACAATTTCATTTATGTTTATGGTGAATCTTTAACTGCCAGGGTTTTCCTTTAGAAGGAACACATATCAGCAATATATAAAATATACCAACAAAAAGTCTATTTACTACTATTAGTCTATTTAGAATCTTTTTTTCCCTTGATGGTTTTAGCTCCTGTCTCTTTAAGGCTACCTGCCTGATGAGCCAACTCTCCTCTGATTGGTCAACTTCTGGAAGCATCTTGGTAGACTTATGGCGGTTTGAGAAGCTATGGACAGATCCATAGATAGATGGATTTTACAAATACCGAGGTCAACATTCTTTATACAATATATTCATATATATTGGACTTCCTTTTCATATTTTAGGCTACATTTACAGTATGTTGCAGGCTAGCATGTCTATTGCATACCTGTCGGTGTATTTACTAGTTTCTCATTCTTTTAGAATTTTGCAATGTGCACCTTTCCTCCTCTTTGCCCGGTCATCCTGCTAACTCTGATTGATGCAGCCTCTTATATAGCATCTTCTGATTTATTCAATTTCTTCCAAAAATAGACCTGCACCCGCCTTTAATGAGTCAAATACGTGAGCATTTCCATCACATGACTGAGTCATGATGAAAAAAAAAAAAAAACACAAAGGTCATAGACATGGTGTCCTGCATGGGGGCTGCAGCCTTGGCTATGGATTAAACTTTTAGTAATTTGATATCACTCGTTTTATCAGAAGCTTCACTAATCACATATATACATAGTTTGAGCTCAAATCCTATTTGAAATATGCTCAGCTCATTATGAAATGAAAAGTTATGTCTAATAAAGTTCATTGCAGGTAAAAACACAGCTTGCAAGAGTTCTCACTTTTCTTGCCTTTGGACATTTGATCTGACGTACCCGTCCACAAGAAACTGTAGGTGTGCATGAGCCTTTACACACCTACAGTATGCACATCCACATCTAACATAACGGTATCAAAGTAAAAGTGATTACAAAGCATGATGTCTCCTTTTAAGAAGCTGCTAAACAGACTTCTAACCTCTATTCCTGGGGGTGACAGAGCTCTGTGCTTCATAAGTGCTCCTGGAATATCCGTCTGTTCCTCCTCTTTTTTTCCTCCAGTTATTCTCTCTTATCTGCTGCAGAGTTATCTCTTATCTCTCTCAGCGATGTCTTATCAGTCCATGCCTCGCCACATATCACTCCATCTTTCTAGATCCTTCACTTTCAATCTTTCCCTTTTCCCATTTCGGTCTTTATCTTTCCATCTTCTCCCATCTGTTTTAACTCTTTTTTAATCAAAAGCTATTTCACTCTGTCGGCTCTCTGGGCAAATTTAACATGGCAAAGAGTGACTAACACAATGGTAAACTCCAAAACTCAAAACAAAAAAATGCATAAGAATACAAACTCAAATTTTACCCCATTGTTGATTCACAACTTCCACCTCCTTTGCATGTTCCCTTCTCATCTTCTCCCCTCCCTCTACTTCTTCCTCCTCTTTTGCTTCATTGTACCTTTTCTTCTTCCTCCTCTTCCTTCTTTGTGTTTCACCTTCCCTTCCACCCACATTATGCATAACTTTGATTCCAGCTGTTTTTTCACAAAGAAAACTTAAGTTTTTGTTTTTACCCCCGATTCAAGTTTTAGAAACTTCTCGTTGTACAATTTGTGAATGCTGGTTTGTGCCCATTATAATTAGAAATTTGCATTATATGGGACACTAATCATTTACAGGAGAAAGCAATACAATACAATATGATAATATATGTGTTCCTATTTGTGTTTATTGTATTTTTGTAGACAGGCAATATTAAGTTTATAACCTATGATTCATAAATATAGGCGTATTGCCATCTTGTCATCTACTTTGGCTCTGGGTAATAAGGTCATTGATGAACGTATCTAGCTCTTGTTTTCATTAACAAAAGTTCACATTGGCTCAAAAGCTGCATTTTTAAAGTTAGTTCTTGAAATTAATAACAATACTTCTTAGAAACAGCAAAATGATCTCAGCTACTGGAGCTTTTGATTAAGTCTCACACTATTCCAACGGGAACATGATCTAAATCTGATCTATTAGACAGAACATTCAGATTCACTGTGATCTTTCATGCCGTCTGGCCATGTCGAGTCGGCCATTTCTGCCTCTGATGGATTCATCTGAGATGCAAATTGGTTCCATGTTGAACACAAATGTGAGAGCAGGGAGCAGTGTCACTGAGGTTATTGGAATTCATGAGTCACTCGCAGGACACCCGACATTGAACCACTCCACACCCGCCCACCGAGACCGGCACGCACGCGAACATGATTTACAGGATCTCCCTTTTCAAGGGAATCCCCAAATAAACACCTGTCATCTCAAACGAACACACACACACACACACACACACATACTTCTTTTTTCATGCACAAATTGCATGAGCCAAAGCTTCCCCACCCCTACATGTTTGGCAGACCGTCCTTTCCTCCCCTACACAGAGAAAATAGGGTGGACACCACTTGGACAGCCTGACAGGAGAAGATTGCGTGTGCACGAGAGTGCGCGCATGTCCATGCAACACGAGAGACGCAAAAATCGTGACTCCGCTTTGGATGAACACTGGAGCCGCACTGTATGTGTGGCAGATTCTCGCAGGCGACGGCAGCTGAGAAGTGAAAATTTAGAAGCAGGCTTAGAAGAGTTAGAGGGCACAGAGGAGGAGGAGAGGGAAAAGGTGTGTGAAGAGAGATATGCCAAGTTAAAAGACCTGTCCCTTCACTTTTCTGCCCCGTCAGCTTCCAAAGAGAGATAGTAAGACTAACAGCAAGCCAAATGGACAGAGTATAAAAGAGGAGATGGGAGAAAGCTGGACTGATAGAAGGAGGAGGGGGGGTATAGGTATATTTTGAGAGGAGGAGCAGGACCGAGCCAAACGTCAGCAGTTAATCTGATCTCAATGTCTGATGAGAGCTCAGGAAAATAGATAAAACAAAACAAAAAACAAATTCTGGATCGTAATAGATGCCATGGTCTGGACCCTTGAGAAAGGCTGCAGACAAAAATACCACAAAAATATAATCACGCTTCCCTACCTCTTGCCCCAAATGTGTGTAAAAGAAGAATAGATTGCTCATGGTTATCCAAATACACTGAATATCCTCTCACAAAGAGGAATTTAGTTATATACTATGTAGAAAGAACACAGAAATCCAGGTAAAGGCTGCAGAGGAATGCTCTGAACACAAGCACAAGTGTGGTTTTCTGGAGTTATTTTGCTTTTAGACGCACACATAATGGGTGCAAAGCAAGGCTCATGCTTCAAAGGGGTTGTCTTGTGTTAATTATTCATAGCTGTGTTTTATAATTAAAGTCATTGATTTAAGGAGCTGAAAAATTAGAATGTGGGGTCACTGGAAGATGTTGCTGTGTGCTGATATATATATATACACATGATCACTAACCATTACTAGCCTAACGGTTACAGCAGGTAACATTTCTGTGATAATTCAACCATTTAATTCATGTTGGTGTGTAAAACCGTTCATTATAATGCGACTCCCTCCATTCTAACTACTTCATAATACACACTTTTTAAACCAATTTCTTCAATTCAACTCCATGTGATCGAAAAGCTTCGCACTCAACTGCAATTCCTTGACCTGTCAATCAAATGCTATGAACCGATTTGTGAATGGCTGCTTTATTTTAACCTCTTTTCTTTGTTGTGAGTGTGAAATTGAAAACCGTGGCGGTAGTATCCAGCAATCACAATTGCCCTTGTGCCCTGTGACCATTTTAAGATTGTGTCTGTCTAAATGTGGCCCTAATCTCTTATTAAAATAAATCCAATTATGAGGGGTTGACAATGTAGGGTATGCAAAAGGAGGATAGACCTAGAGATGTGTGCATTAGATGATGTTAGTATTATAGAGTAAAGCTAGCCCACCATTAATGTAGTATGCCCTTGAAGAATAAAATTGATTTTTAAAGGTTTTCAGACCGTGAGAAGTGCCTGCAGGAGGGAGAGAGAGAGAGATGAAGGGGTGGCTTGGACAGAGATCTGAAACTAAATGCTGCCTGATGTCCATGCCAGTGTTCTAAAAACAATGGGAGGTTAGTTGTTGTACTTCTGATTTGGTTTCTCATCAACACGTCGGTCATTAGGACTGCAGTGTTGACCATCACCCAAATCATGGGGGAAATTAAAAACTGTCAGGGCCTGATTTACTGGATGTTTGCATGTATACAAACTCATAACAGACAAACTGATTGACTCATAGTATGCACTGAGGATTGCATCTGTATGTAAAAGTCCAATAACACACCATTTCATAGTACTTTTTCCTCAATGAATATGTAAGATGGGGTGTTTACATGCAAGTGAAAAAAATACTGGAAGGATACTCACAAGCCACTTTTATGAAGTTAGACATGTGTAACGGCTCTTTGATGCTAATTTCTAATCATGAAATTACCATCAATCGTGGCAGCAACTGAATGCATTTGGGCACACAGACATGGTCAGGACCATCTGCTGCAGTTCAAACTGAGCATCAGAACAGGGGAAGAAAAGTGATTTAAGTGACTTTGAACATGGCATGGTTGTTCGTGCCAGACAGGCAGATCTTAGTATTTCAGAAACTGCTGATCTGAGATTTTCACACACAGCCATCTCTAGTTTAAAGAGAATGGTCCGAAAAGAGAAAATATCAAGTGAGCAGCAGCAGTTTTTGTGAGCGAAAATGCCTCATTGATGGCAGAGGTCAGAGGAGAACAGGCAGACCGGTTTAAAATTAACTCAAATAACCTCTCGTTACAACCAAGGTATGCAGAAGAGCATCTGTGAATGCACAGCACGTTGAACCTTGACCACACCTGGTGTGAACAGTTCACACAGGTTCACCAAAACTGGACAATAGAAGGGAAAAACATTGCCAGGTCTGATGAGTCTTAAGTTCTGCTGCGGTAGGGTCGGAATTTTTTGTGAATGAATGAAATGAATGAAAGCATGGATCCTTTCAGCCTTGTATCCATGGCTGGAAGGATCCACCAGGTTGTTGGTGGTGTAATGGTGTGGCGGGTATACTTTTGGCACACTTCAGACTCCTTAGAACCAATTGAGTATTGTTGCTACGCCACATCCTACCCGAGCATTGTTGCTGACCACATCCATCCCTTCATGACCACAGTGTACCCATCCTCTGGTCACTACTTCCAGCAGGATAACACACCTTGTCATAGAGCTTGAATCATCTTAAACTGGTTTCTTGAACATGACAATGAGTACATTGCTCTCAAATGGCCTCCATAGTCACCACATCACTCAATCCAATACAGCATCTTTGAGATGTGACGGAACAGGAGATTCACATCATGAATGTGCAGCCAACAAATCTGCAGCAACTGGTGAAGGATTCATGTCAATGTGAACCAAACTCTCTGAAGATTGTTTCCAGTACAAGTAGGTCCAACCTGGTACTAGCAAGGTGTACCTAATAAGAGTGGTAGATTTATGTACTACATATCCATCAGGTCATGAACACAATTTGTGTGATGGAGACTGCGTCTGAATTTAATATGTTTTGAGGGAAGTTGCAAATGGCCGAACATAATGCATGTTATTAATGGAAATGCCATTACGCAAATGTGTTTACCTTTATTAAATCACTTGAAAACAACTTTAGGCTGCTACAGTATGACCACACACACTCCAAAACACAGACTGGACGTTTATAGCCTCATGTTGCAGCACTCATCACAGCCTCCTAACAATTTTGTAGCATTAAGTATTAAACTAGGTGGCCATGTACAAGGGGCAATACAATATAATTATTGCTAACATAGCAATGGTTAGATATAATGATATAAATGGGTTTGACAAATCAATGTTTTAGTTTTAACCAATGGTGCACTGAATGTTCCAGACATCCTTAAGAAAAGCTAATTATGGACATGCAAACACAAATGTTCCAAATCCAAAATCTGTATAAGCCAATAAAACATTTAAATTCTCATTTAAATACCACTGTCTCCATCCCACCTGTCATTTATGCAATTATTCTTAGTTTGTCACCCACAAGCATCAACCACACGTACAATCTGTTAGAATGCACAAGCAAATTAATATTCTTTATATGGGATCTTAGTCAATCCACCCTGTGCTCCTGCCAGTTCTCTTCTGCCTATGGATGCATAACCTCTCGTCACTTTTACGCTGATGATTCACAGCTGTATCACCAGTTGAAATCCGGTGGTCCTCTCCTGGGTTCATTCAAGGACATTAAAGGACATGAAAAGATGGATGGAAAACAATTTCCTTCAGCTCAACAGTAATAAAAGTGAAGTGATAATCTCTGGTCCCCAGAAGCCACCTCACTCTCTATGTAAAAGACACAGAACTATTTCCAAACTCAGGCCGATTCCGCCCTCAATGATATGCAAAAAAAAAAAAAAAAGTAATTCACGCCTTCATTTAGGGTTCCCTCAGTCTTCATTATCTCATTGCAGGCGGCCCACAATGCAGCTGTCCTGCACTCCCTGTCCATGTCAGAATTCAATTCAAGAATTTGCTGATAGTTTTCAAAGCCCATCATAGATTATCTGGCCACACCCAGCGCCGACATCTCTTAAATCTAATAATGAATTTCTTCCACAGGTCTCTCAGTCTTGAGTAAAACTAAAATGTGACAGCTGCTCCACGACTCTGGAACCAGCTGCTGTCAAATAGTAGTCACGTCTCCTACATCAATCTAGGCTTAAGGCTCTTTATTCTCTAGCCTTTTTGGGCCCAATAAGTTTCTGTTTTCGAGTCCACAATCATGAAATGTGTCCTTTGTAATTGCTTTTTGCTGAACTTTGTTGCTGTCTCATGTTGCTCTGGTGTTTTATTTTTGAATTGGTATTTTTTAATATATATATATATTTTGTACAGCAATTCACTGTCAGCTCAAGCTGTGTCTAAATGTGCTCTAGGAACGAATCTACTTTCCTGAAATGGGGACACCACAGAGAAGTAGAAAACATGATAGAGAAAAAGAAAGGGAGAGAGAAGGTAATCCTTGTAGAGGCTTGTTTCGTAGATGAGCCGCCCGACTGACAGTAGATGCAGATAACAGGGGATCAGGAAAATGAGATGGAAGAAAGGAGGAGGTGAATGTTGCGTCGAGAGAGAGAGAGGATAACAGGAGCAATGAAGAAGGTGATTAGGCCAGTGGATGAAAGAAGACGATAAGATGAAGAGAATAAAGACAGTAGAAGAAGGAAATGAAAGCTTCAGAGGAGGATGGCAGAGTGTTGGGAACAGAAGTAGGGAGGAGAGTTAACTCACATGTCTGGAGAAGGTGTGAGAATAAACAAGCGGAAAATTATAATTGAAGGAAACATGAGAGGCAGAAAAAGAAGAGAGGAGGAGAGACGAGGGAAGGTGCAAAAACAGCTGACAAGCAGGTGAGAGAAAGTGGCAGGAAGAGAGCGGGGAGAGACTAAATGAGACAGAGACAAACTGAAATAGAGAATGACAGATGTGAGCAGAGAGAGCAGAGGTATGAAAAGAGTAATCCTGAGTGTGTGGCGTCATAAAAAAGAAATAGGAGTGGGAGGGAGTGTGCTGAATAAGCAGTGCAAGTAAAAGAATGAGAGATTGAGGGATACGGATGGCAAAGAAGGAGAGTAGCAGACAAAAGTTTGGAGAGATGGAGAAGGAGTTTGTGAGCGCACGGCAACTGGAGTCAAATGGATGCATAAGAATGAAGGATAATGAGGGGGAGAAAATGGAGTGTGGTTTTAAAAGTATGGAGATTAGCTGGCCTCTCACCGCATTCACTCAGGCTCAGGCCTTGACAAACTAAATGTGACTCAAACAGTAAACGTCTGGGAAAAGGCTGATTTATTTGTGTGAGTGATGGAGATTGAGAGATCTTTTATAGTTTCTACTTGTCTCATTGTTTTATTGGACGGTTTTCAAACCTCAAAACAAGATAAATATACAGGCTTTTAAAGAAAATCCTGCATATGCTGCAGTTAAATACACACACAGGCTCGGTGGCAACTCTAAGGACAAGCCATCAGTTTGCAGAGTGTTGAGCCGCCGTGGGCTGCCAGAACACCTCAAAATACAACGTCACTTTCTAAGAATAACTCGCTGTGTGTCAGTGGAGTTGAGGCGGGTCTGTTAATTACATGATATCCCCTCAGGCAAGGTGCTGCAATCACACAGCTCTCTGAGGGGATTGTGGTGGGAAATTATAAAAAAAGGGATCTGGTGGATATTTATGGGTCTATTTTCTACAGGAATTAACATGTTTGCCTAGAAATCAACGAGAACGTTGGCCTACCACAGCCCTCCCCGCTCCTCACTAATGTGCATGTGATGTTACAGGAACTTGCCAGTATTTAAACCTGAGCGGGGTTTCCTCCGCCCGTCAAAGTCAAATGTGTATAAATCTCTCCCGGCATGAAGTCCAGTGGAAATAATTCTCTCTAAACACGCCGTATCCCGAGGGTGCCGACGGAGAGAGGGTTCTCCCTGCAGAACGGAATCAAAACAAGTGGTGGTTTTGGTGGGGGGGAGGTCACGGGCTGACGTCTACACGCAGACCTCTACCTGAGCAGCTGCCGCGCTGACAGATGGCTGCTGCTACTAAAAGCATCTTTCTTTCTGACGCGGCCCCAGTGGGGTCTGCTTGGAACTAGCTCGCTTCTGTGTCAGCCACATACACTCCTCACAGGGTTTTATTTTTTATTGATTATTCCACCAGTTAAACCCCTACTGTCACCACTCCAGGTGAAGACAATCCCCCCCACGAGGACACCTAGCTCTCCCAAATGAGCCGAACACACTCCGACAAACCTCCCGAGTCGCTGTCAGGAGGGAAGCTGACAACAAGGAATAACCCACTCACAAAGCACTGAGAGACCAGACCTGCATCCAGAATACTGTGACTCCCACCCAATATCATTGTCCTATACACAGTAGTGCATGAATGCATGCACTATTGTGGAATGTAAGTAGGCGTATTTAAAGTTCTGTCTTAGTGTGTCCGGCGTAGGGTGGAAAGTAAACCAACTCTGCAGGTGCCAGTTATCGCCACCAGATTCCCCCAAACTATGGCACTATGGTACCAAACAAAACTTTGATCCAGATCCAGAAATTGGGGTTTGCTCCACGAACAAACGGATGAGACAAACTGCTAAAACATGATCTCCCTGGTGGAGGGAATAACATTGAATCAGGCAAAACAACAGGCAGCGGCTTGGTTTTAACTTAGATCACAGAATGTGAACAGTATTTAATCAATGAAGATCTGTGTACGTCTGACTCTGCGCTGAAGTCACACACACACATATGTGTATATATAGATATTTAGGTCTTCTGGACAGTAACTGCTACACTCAGTGCTGCTGCTATAGCAGCATTATCTAAGCCGTTCCTCCAACCATCTACTTGAAGGTTGCTGAATCTAGGTTAACCTCAAAGGGAACCAACAACACTCCTATTGTCAATCCCCAGCCTGTGTTGTGCTCAGAATATCAACACATATCAACTCTGTATTCACATAATGTACCATAATATCTCTAATGATTTTATAGGCAGATTTCACCCCGTGGTGTAAACTTTACTAACAATCATCTGCCAAAGAAATCAAATAATAGTTAAAGATATTTCTAAATGCATGTGGTGTTAAGGAGTTTTTCCATGGGTCCATTTTGGAGTTAACCCTCAATGGCAGTGTAAGAAGAAGTAAGAATATTAGAAAAGTCAGAAGTGACACCACTCAACGCAGAAAAAACATCGCTGCTGAAGGAAAGAGATAAACACTCATAGTTATGTTGCATAAGTGTGTGTGAATGAGACAGAGACAGAGAGACAGAATCCTCTGGTGCTCTGTGAGAGCTACATCTTTGTTACCGACAATGTTGCTCTGACACAAATGAAAAAGATTTTTTTCTTATCGTCAATGTCAAACACTTTTATCTTCCCCTCTCCAACTGTCAGCGTTTCTCTCCATATTTCCTTCACTCTCTCCGATTCTCTTTTTGTATATATCAGCACTTCTCCGTCGTCCGCCCCCTTTTCTGTCTCCTCTTGTCTCCATTATCTTCCCCACTACTGGTTTCATTTCATCATTAACTCTCTCTGAATTCGGTATCTGAACGGCAGAGAGTGAGGACAGGAAAGCTGCAGGTACAGATAGAAAGAGAGAGAGAAAGAGAGAGGGGGAGAGAAGGGTAGAAAATACAGATGGAGAGAAATGGGAACACGAGCATTGAAGAAGAGGAGGCATTGTTAGAGGGACGTTGGAGGAGGAAAAATGAGACAGGGGCAAAGAAAGAAGCAGAAGATAGAAACAAAAAAGAGAGAGAGAGAGAGAGCGGGGAGAAGAAATATCAGGAGGATGGTGTTATGTTCTACTGTGGGGCCTGCAGTAGGATAAGTAATCCCAGCGGTAGATGGAAGGTCAGATACACACTGACAGTCAGACCACTGCTTAACCCTTCTCTCCGACCACACACGCACGCATGCGCGGGCACTGAGAATGATGCTGCACACACACACACACACACACACACACACACACACACACACACACACACACACACACACACACACGTACTCAAACGCACGCACACACACACACACACACACACACACACACACACGCGTACTCAAACGCACGCACACACAGCTGATGTGAGGCAGACAGAGTGAGAGCAGGATGCCTGTCAAAACATCAGCATCTGCTCAGCATCATGCACACAGTGCTCTGGGCAAGCGAACACACACACACACACACACACACACACACACGGTATCAGTAAATCAAGTTTATTTATTTTATTTTACATCTAACAAACCATGTGTAGCCCTTGGAGGGATCAAGGCTGATATCTGATAAACTTGTGCTACCCCAGCTGGGGCTCAACACACACACAGTTATTTTTTTGAAAATCTATGAACATGGAGTTATAAACAAAAAAAATGTTTTCTTGCGTTACATGTTCCATTCATATATTTCTGACTGCATGTATGTGGTCCTAATTGTGTGTTTTATTCAGTGTGTATTTTACATGAATATTAAAGTTCACATGCATGCATGCGTGTGTGTGTGTGTGTGTGTGTGTGTGTGTGTGTGGCGCAGGGCTAATTTGATTGTCCTCATCAGCCCTGCTGTTGGAGCTGCATAAGCTGTCAGCAGGAGTCGACTGCTACTCTAACAAGCACACACACACACGCAGTTTACGGTCTCATACAGCGCACACACACACACACACACACACACACATACACACTCGTTACATCAGTCCTTAATGTAGAAACAGACACCCTGAGTCACTTAACTGTTGACTTCCTTCATAAACACACACACATAGTGCATGAGTAGAAGCAGCTCAAGAAATCCATAAGACGCGATGACTGCATCTAAGCTGCTGTTCTTGACATTTGCCTCGTGAACGATAGGATGACAGATGATAGAAACATCTGTGGATTCCCCTGGCATTTCTGGATGGCAAGAACATGCTATCCAGAAATGTCAGGAAACATGAGATTACAGGCTTTTGTTTGGCCCTCAGTAGAAACATGTTAGATATGGTTACACAAAACAGATTTTCTCTCTGTGCATGATTCACAGAAACAGATGAAACCAACTCAGTAGAGTATGTCTTAGCTCAGGTCTCTACCAGTATGCTGATCCGAACGAAGATAGAACATGGTTGTAGCAGCACTCAGCATCAAACTAAACATACGGTGCAGATGCAGGGAACAGGGAGGACATTGCTGATGAAGTGTTGGTAAATACACTCAATGACAGTGTAGGAGGTTACACTGGGACACACACACACACTCCCCTCATCCACTGCCCCTCCCCTTAAACCATGCTCACAATCTGTTGGTACAACTTGAGTCGGCTTTACACACCTGCTTCCTCCTCCCCTACTTACTCTTCTTCCTGCAGCTATGGATTTCTGTCCCTTTCTAGGAATTAGTTTTTTAATGTTCAGGTTAGTTTGAATAGGTCATTGTATTTAATCAAAATTCACTTCCTCCAAAAATCACTTTTTT
The DNA here is from genome assembly GCA_036785175.1 of Eupleurogrammus muticus. NCBI lineage: Eukaryota > Metazoa > Chordata > Actinopteri > Scombriformes > Trichiuridae > Eupleurogrammus > Eupleurogrammus muticus. Next base: position 8,785,121 of record JAYKQN010000009.1, on the reverse strand, counting down.
CATCTTGTACAGTTGGATGTTTGAGTTTGACCTGTACAGAATAATGTGCGTGTGTGTGTGTGTGTGTGTGTGTGTGTGTGTGTGTGTGTGAGGAGTTGGACACTTGAACAGTGTTTTTAGAAGCAGAAAGTTTCTATGTGCTCACTTTAAGTCTACATTTAAGGCATGTACTTTAATCATGTTTTGTAATATCACAGTAATTACAAAGGCAAATGGTGGTCCATTATGCTATTTGCACAAGTGTAAAACGTGAAGCCTCACTCGCTGACACACACTGACATGTCAGTGAAGTCAGAGACATCCTGTTCCAAGCACTTACAATTTCATAAATTCTGGATTATTTTAAGACTTTCAAAGAAAGGAACTGAACATTTTGTGGAGAAAAAAAATCATATTCAAAGTTGATTGTTATTATATGTCTTGAAACATATCCGGACAGAAATGGTGTAAATATGCCAACATTTCCAGCAACGTGAAGTGCGGATCATTTTTTGTAATCAAAAAAAAAAAAGTCGCGCACAAGTTAAAAGGCACCTTGTAGAGTCTAAAGTCGTTATTATAAGTGGGTCCTTGCACAAAAGAACACTGATGGCTTCATGCTATTATACTGATTGATTGCTGCTGGCGGCGAAGAAATATATCAACTTGCCAATAGGAACAACAGGGAAGGCTGCAGGTTTCAGATGTTGGTCAAAAAAACAAAAAAAATCTACTTTTCATATTATTTCATATCATTTATGAAGATAAAATGCACTCACATTTATGCCTCAATTTATGTATGAAGAAATGTGAATATACTGACTTCCTTACATAAAAAAACTCCAGAGGATACATTTAATTTACTGAATATTTTGTATGGCACCTATTGTTAAAAAGGCAAATGTGTACACTGTGAAAGTTGGTTTAATGTGTATTGATTATGCATTTCATCACCATCTCTGGGAGGCTTCCCAGTGTAAAGCTACTGCATGTGCATAAGGCTCAGTCGCTTTCTTCCTTTCCACATGTCTATCTGCATGCGTTTGTGTTATCAGTTTACACGTCTCCGCGTGTGCATGTGTCCATGAATGTGTGTATTTTGGCGTCTATGCGGCTGCTCAAGCAGCCATGAATCCGCCCGTGTGTGCCTCTGGGCTGCCAGAGTCGTTCATCCACAGCGTCTCCACTGACCTGTCCTCAGCGCTGACTCAGCACGCGTTAGTCCCCTCTGCATTATTCAGCGAGCTTAGCCAAGGTGTTAAAGAGGAGCACATCACAGCAATGACGGGAGCATGATAAGTGGACTGGCACAAGACAAGGAGAATGGAGAGATGTGAGCTTAGCGTGATGCAGAGATTAGCTTGTAGAAACAAGAGTGGAGCTGTGTCCCGTTTCTGTTCACACACGTTTGGTCTCGCTGACAAAGAAAGCTGCTGTGAGCTGTAAACTTGCTCTGTTTTTAAACTACGCATTGTATATATGAAGGAGTCAGACTGCAGTCATACTTACAGATGTTTGAGACAGATCTGAGAATATAAAAGTAGAGCATGTCAAACCAGTAGTCTACCATGCAAAAAAAGAAATTATAAATTATAAAGCTGTACTGCTGGTTTCAAACACACAAAATAATGGCAATTACAGTAATTCTTACTTTTCCTAATTTGATTCTAAAGTTTCTTGCAGGTGGAAAGTTAGGAGGAAACCCTGGAGGGGACATGGAGGATGCATGTTCATGCACAACATAAGAGCTGCTCAATGTAAAACAATACGTTTAATTGTTGAACACCCGCAATTCTTCAAAGTGGTTTCGTCCTGATGCTGTTTTCCAGTGGGCGGGGCCAGTGGCTAATGCAAATTTTGACAGTCTGCTAGTAGCTAGCTATGTGCAAGAAACCAATTGAACGAATATGTAAAGGCCAGTAAGTCACTTATCAAATCACTTGTTCAAAATTTGTCAAAAACAGATATTCTGATGGCAAGTTGCAAATGAGCACTAGGGAGGGAGAGAGAGAGGATAGAGGCAGATTGTTATGGTAGTATAGTATTTTTCTTTTTTCATGGTGATAGGATTTTCATCCCTGCAGCCAGTTCAAATAAAGTTCATTGCAAGACTGTGTGCATAAGTTTCTCATTCTGTTTCAGCATCTTTTCCTCTGTGGTAAATATTCACAGTTACAGATCTGTGTGTTGAGATTTTTTTTTTTTTTTTAATGACTAAAAATGGCCATTTCATCATTTTAAACGATTTTCCACCCTAGTTGGCGGAGTGCAGCTCATCCCTCTTCTTTGCACCCATTAGGCTAATTTGCCCCCATCAACAGGTGTTGAGTCACACACGCCTGAGAGGCACTCACAATAGCAGAGTGGAGGCTAGTGCTAATCAAAGGCCCAAAAGGACCATTAAGACTTGTGCTGAGGAAGTAAGGACCAGCTTAAAAGCCCCAGGAAAAAAAAAAAAGTAAATACATCACGAGTCACAGCTTTCCAGTGGCGTCTCGGCTTTTGTTGTTTGCCTTCAAAATAGGAGACAAAAAAAAAACGCGATCGTGAATTTGCACAAAGTGCAATCACAACAAAAGCGTGCAACTCAAACGTGCACATAACTTCAAAGACACACACAAAGCAGTTAGTATCCTTGCCTATTTATGAGTGGAACTCAGAGATGCTCTTTGGTGTAAGGCCTAAGCACGGTTTGATGTGCTGAGGTATCATGGGGCTTTGTGGACTTTTATTGTTTTTACTCAGCAGTAGACGTGGCAGAGTTCCCCTCGCCGCTTCTTCACTGTTACTATCCCCTCTGTCTTTATCTCCTCTGCCTTCACATTTGTTCTCTCCCTTCGTTCCAGACTCCTCACCTCTGTCCTCCTCCACCTCGCTCAATCAGGCCTCTCCCTCTCCCATCCATCCCGCCGTCCTCCACCGTGCTCTGCCTCATTCCTGATTCTCAACCTTTCCTCACCTTCGCTCCGTCCTTGTCTGTGTTTTTGTCCCCGTCTGTCATACTTCTGGCCCCTCCCCCGCCCCTTCTCTTTGAGGATGTCCATTCTGTGCCGTGTGCAGTCTTTATCGAGAGCCCGAGTCAACAGTGTTTTTGGTCACGCTGTGGCTGTTTGTCTAACCTCGTCTGTCCGTGTCACAGGACATGCCTTTGTGTCGGCTTCAGAGGGGAACACGCACACACGCACGCATGTGCATGCACAATCATTAAATGGTAATGAAAAGAGGGTTTTTTTACAGCCGTGCTTAGAATTAGAAAAAATGAGATTTTATTTGCTTCTTATTTGCTGATTCTTCGCGTGTGAAATGTCAAAACATGTGTGAAGGCATAAAGCGCGCGAGTCACCGATATCTATTCTTACATCCCGTGACACTGCATGGCAACCTTGTGGTTCCTAAGCAGATGTTCCAAGTCAGAACTGAACAGACAATGAGAAGTTAAGTTTCATTTGTTTGACGAGTAACTATTTTTCTTCCATTCCTACCAATGATCTAAATAAGGACTTGACAGGAATGGCATATTTTCATCTATACGTTTCTCCTTTTTGATTACATTTCATCATAAAATACCTCCATTTATAGCTAAAAACATCAAGTCATTATTTAATGTTTGATGGAAAAATGGATTATTACTGTGAGCATGTTCTTAGTTATTTACTGGCATCACAATGCTTAGTAAAATGGAAAAATAAGGGTTGTTTAAATATGTCACATTGAGTGTATGAGTAATTATGTTTCATTATTTTCTGCCATTTTACAAGTAAATGAATATTTCAATTCATACAAAATAATTGTTAGTTTCACTAATGTATATGTCTATGTTCATGTTATCCACGAGACCCGTCTGATTGCAGCTCTGTGTCAATGAATGAAGCAGATCTATGTAGTGTGATCTTTTCTATGATTCTGACCTGCCGTTCTATATATTTCATGGGCAGCCCCACCCCAGCTGCTTTGACACTACGTAGCTGTCAGCTGACCTGGATGCGCTTCCACTCAACTTTTCTTTAAACATGCATTTTGCTTCTTGATCATCTTTTCATTGCATTGTGGGAAATAGTGGAAAGGTCCCTTCTGCCTGTCAGTTTCCTCTTGTAGTCTTGTCTGCCTTCCTCACCGTGCCAGTGCACTCCAGCATCCCAATTCCCCACACTTTTACGCTAACGGCAAAAAAACATGCAGTGTCTTAAAAGAAAGCAAGTGGAGAAAGTTAGTTACTTTTCTGCAGCGAGGGTGGGGCTGCAAGACAATGAGGCTCTGAATTGAGTAAAATAAAGTGAGAGGCAGTAGTGGCACACTCGCATTAACACAGGTTTGGAATGGTCCCAAGAGGGAAACCAAAAAAAATAAAGCTACAATGATTCTGTGGTGATCAGAAATAGAAAGAGAGAGGTAGAGGAGATGGTGCAGGATGGAAGGAGCAGGAGAGGAAATGAAGGAGAGAGAGGAAGAGAGATGCAGGGCAGGAGCCGATGCTGACCAAAGCTGACACCCTTCGGCATTCAATGTTCACCCACAGGGTGTGTGTGTGTGTGTGTGTGTGTGTGTGTGTGTGTGTCTTTTTCTTGCCTCCATGCTTGTTTGAGTGTGACTGAGAAACTAGGGAGAATATTTCAAGCTGATTTGTCATAAGAGTGTGTCAAAACAGTGGAGCTAGAACAGGCTTTGATAAGCAACACACACACACACACACACACACACACACACGCCTTGAGCTAACATTTGGCCAGATGGAAAAGGCTTTGGTTATTTCTCATGGGTAGAAATACTCTGAGGGTGCAAGTACAGTTTCCCCGCATCAACAACCCCCCCCAACACACACACACACACACACACCCAAATATAGTGAAGGAAAGATGTGCACATATTTTATACACCAACAACAATGATGTAAACACACACACACACACGCATGCACACACACACTAGCAGTGCTAATGGGCAATGTTTTACACTCTGTTCTCAAACACAGATGAATAAACAATTCAGCAGATTTCTGGGAAGGAGAGAAACTGTGGCAGTAATAACACAATAATAACCTGTTTATTACTTGTGTTGAATATAAATATAAAACGCATCAGTCAGTCACAAAATGCCACCTACAAGATTAAATGCACGATATTTTCCAAGAGATTATAATGCTTGTGTGTACGCAAATGATTGGATTAAGATATCAGTGAGGAAAAAACGGATTGTTGAAGGCCAATCGCTTTTAAAGATCACGATCCGCTCTCTGTTTTAAATGAAACGCTGCTGAGTGGGATGAGATTTCCAGCACGGGTGTTGGAGTTGGAGCTTACAGTTTTAATAATTGGTGTTTGACATTCATTATTTAATCGGTTTTGTGTTTCTTTTGTGCTGTGACTATGCCAGAGCTGCATCTGAGTCACCGCGGCGTGTAGCTGCTAAAGTTAACAAGGACATGAACAGTATTTCTCTTCCATGGTGGAGAACAACACATATGACCTCAGGTTATGGTCCCTGTCATCACATTGTCACACACTGTTGAACCACAAGGCCACACACATGTTTACCTCTCACTCTTGTGTTGGCTTTTTTTTTTTTTTAAATGCTAGAAGGAAGAATCTTGGCAAAATTTGAGGGTGTAGCTGTACTTACTGTAGTTTCAGATTTACTCAACAGTACAAATAAACTGTTTTAGCTAAAGATGTACACAAACATGTTTTGTTTGACTACTCGTCATCTGGGGTGCTGTCATTGACATTCAAACATCACTGGGATCGATTTCGTCAGTCCCTAGACACATTTACTCACTGAATTTCTTTCTTCCTTATAACCAACACTGATGCAGACAAAGCTTTAGTAAATTGTAATTTTTAACACAGACTCCAAACCAAGTTTCATAATTTTGTTAAATCGCATGCATTTAGTTCTGATTTCACTTCTTTTGCACATACTCCCTATACTTGACTCTGTTTATTGATGTATCCCATCCAATGCCCTTTGAAATAATGGAGGAAAAATGTGTGTGTGCAATGAAGAATTAGAAAGGCAGTATTGCATTTCTCTGGAGTTTGCATTTATGATGCTGTTATAAGTATGTGCGTCCTGTTCGTTGCTGTTGGGGCTTAGGAAGATCCATGTTGAGAAGATGAAAGCAAGACAGGATATGTTAGACGGGGGGGGCAGAGGTAGGAAGTGGGGGTGTGTTGTTATAGGTAATGTCCTGTGGGAGTGGGTTTCTGAGTGACAATGTATGCAAACTGTCACTCAGGAGAAACACAGTTTGCAGAGAACAAAGACTTGAGTCACACAGGGGTGAAGTTCAATATGAAGAAAAGAGTTTGCAAACCTGTAACTTCACTAAAAAACTTTTAATGGAGAAAGAAAAGCTGATTTTTTCGTCATAATCAGTTCCTTTTCTCATGACTTGAGTGGTGCCTCTACAGAGCTATTTTGTAAGCCTCTGATGCAAACCGGTTAGTGGGTGATTAGAGTGTGATTGGCACATGGATCAGAAATAGATCTCAGAGCTATGAAGAACATCACACCCTGGCACTGGAGGTGGGAGAGCCAAGTTTAATTAGTGAGAATTTACCCACATACATCTTGGCAGACGTGCATCCATGTGAATACACACGTTCACTCAAGAGCTTTTCCTTCAGAACTTAGCACATGCACACACACACACACACACACACACACACACACACACACAGTTTAAGTGTCAGATCAGGAGTCTGGAAGTTTAATTGTCAGTGTCAAATTGTGTGTGTGTGTAAGTGTGTTATAACGTAGGCGTGTGAAGTAGACAGTCCGTGATATTTTCAGCACAGTTACCATCATCTTAATTTTTGAAAATGAACAATTTAAAGCGTTAGCGATGTCGGAGCACCATCCATGCCGATAATGTGCTCTCCGTGCTGTGCCCTGGTTTTTAAGTATGCTATTAAGGTTTGTCCATGCGTTATTCACTTTGTGGCATATTCGGGATTAGATAAAACATGTGTGGATGTATTTGGGAAGATGACATTTCGAGTAAGGAGCGAGAGAGAGTAGAGAAGCAAAACCAATCAGAAGAGAGCGGGATCATTTATGGGTTTCCTTAAAAGACGGAAGCTACAACAGCGTGTTTTAGACAGATGAGCTGAGGGCTCCTTTTCACTCCTGCAGAGATATACATCTACATCAATTTAAATATAGCCTGGCAAGGTGCAAAAAATGTCCACTTTAGGACAAAAATTAGTTGCAGTTCATTTTTAAACCATATATTCAATATTCCTCTAAGTAAGACATTTGCATGGGGCTGTTTATTCAATCCTTTACCCACTTGTTGCCACAGGATTTCCAACTATTACTGATAACACCTTATAGTAAATGAGAATCTATCCGCTCCATCCCATGGGTGGAATGAACATTTTTTTTTTCTTTATATCTTAATGCAGTTTCTCTGATGCTTTGTGACACTTCCCACAATAAGAGATACAAACCAGATGCTGGAACATCAGGCACTAGAGCAGCGGTGGAGAGACAAAGCTTGAAGTCTGTTTGGTAACATATTTAGAGGTGGTTTACCCGAAAAAGACAACTTTACCTGCATAGTTTAGCCCATCAAAATTAATTCTGTGCCCATCCTGATGTGACACGATGTTAACCGTTAATCGGTCGTTCGCTTTATTAGAATAATTTTGAGGTTGACGTGCTGGTTTTTAGCCTTAATTTAAGGATATACATGAAATACTTGAACTTCTGCCACATTTCTGTCTCCAAACATAGATATTTCAACTTGAATGAAGGTTTGGCGTGAAGGTTTGCAGGAGTCTGATACTTTACATTATCTTAATATGATTGCTTGAACAGTGGTGTGTGAGATGTTTAAAGCTTGTGAAATATTTGAATATCCTAATCCTGCTTTAAACTATCCCCCAACAGAATGTCAGAACAGGCTGGTGTGTTCCCTGGTCCTCATGATGCTGTTTGTGCTTCAAACAGGCCTCAGAGACTATCACAGCGCAGGTGCATTTATACTGAGACTGTTACACAGGGAGACGGTTTATCATTATCAGTCATTGGGTCAACAGTGGAACATGCAGAATTCCTCAGGGGACTTCTGGAGTGAGTTCGCTGCAGTGACACTAAATGGGCCGAATCATGTTGCACGGCCCACTTTTCAGTTTCATTCTAAAAAAAAAGATTCTTCACAAAAAAAATCTATTTTATATCTTGAAATATGGCAAAATATATGGCTAAATTTAAAAAGTTAAAGAAGACCAAATACTTGCCTTTTTACAAATTGTCCCATTATATGGAACCAACAATTGTATGCCACTGTCTCACTGTCCTAATTCTCCCAGATCACACTTTGTATCCTACTAAGGCCACATTAAACTCTATTTGCTGAGTGCCCCAGGATCCTGCTCGACCCTGAATTCTGTTCAGCTCTTTATCCAAAAATCACAGGCAGACAAAATATCTGTTTCCAGCTCTGTCAATTCTCAGGACGGGATCCTTAACCCGAGAAGTCCGGGCTCATTATTGTATCATTTGCATTAATTTGCAATGGTGTGCAATTGACATCGCTGCATGATTTACGGGTAGGTCAATGGTGTGACTGAGGAACGAACCAAAGGAGCTGTATGTGTGTGTGTGTGTGTGTGTGTGTGTGTGTGTGTGCGCACAGGCTAAAGGCTTACGAGCCATAATAAGTATAGAACTGACAGTATCTTTGCCTTACTCTGTGTTGAAGATGAAAAGGCCCATGAAATTAAGCCCATTAGTCCTGACTGATAATTGAGGGGCACAATAAAGGGCCTTAACCTAACTAATGAATCTTGGACTCAAGCTAACTTTATAAAAAATATAAAAACCGATAAAGTCATTTGATTCTAGCGAACACTTTTTCTGCATTAAGTCGTGCAGTGAAAGTCGGCTCGTTAGGGGAATCTGCCCCCAGTAATACACGAATGAGCCTGTTGCTCAAGGCGAGACAGGCTGGGATGAAACCCATTTGATCTTTATAGACTATGGATGGAACTACCCATCCAAAAGAAGAGTCAATGTCTTCGGCAGTATCTTATAATCACAATTCTGAAGGCTTAAGGGCCCATAGTTTCCAATTTGTGTTAGGGCTTATCTGGTTTTGGCAAGAGATATGATGGCTTTGCACATTAAGGGTGCCAGAGATTCACATTAGACGATCTCTTCATACAGTAAAAGCAGAATGGGGGATATATCTGCCTTTTAAGGCATTGTAAAAATTCCGCACCGAATCCATCCTCAATTGATGTTTTCCCAGAAGCCATTTTTTTTGGAATTGCAGTTTCAATATCTGCCTGTGTTAAGGGAGCATCCAGCAACACCCAGTTCATCTACCTCACTAACAGAGGGCAGAGCCAAAAGAATTCATCAGGATTATCTTTGTGACCCATCCCGATGTTTCCAGTGATGAATAAAGCGATACTGGGATGTACCTGACGACGAATAAAACGATTGGCGCTAAAATTCCAAAATAAACTTGCGGCCTAAGTTACTTTCTACAGCAGCGTGGAATGATGCGTTTGGCCTCGTCTTGCTGCACCCTCCCTGTTCTGTGATCGGCTTCCTCGACGGAGGGAAAACTGGGTCCTTGATGTCCAGACTGAAATTCACAGCAAAGTGAATGTGCTCACTTTACTTTGCTTTCTGTTCTGTATAATAAAATGTTACATTTTCATAAATTAATGTAAAAAAAACTGCTAGAGGAGAACAACTGGCCCGTAGATCATTTTCATGGGGTTCTGAATGCAGTTTACAGTCAGACACCATTACAATATTTAACCCTGTGTCCATCCAAGGTGTAAGAATTATTCAAACCTCGAGCCATATCCATTCTTTAACCATGTATCATGGTAGGGAAGGGATAAAATGAAACCGTGATTATAAATACAGCACAAACAAGCGCTAATAATACAGGGGCCAGCAGCCAGCTGTCTGGGCAGATTCAAGGCTGAAACGTACCATATCTGGGAAGATTTTGTGTAAAGTACAACTATGAGGCTATAAGAGAAAACAAGTAAATTAATCTAGTCGAGAGAAACGTAGCTCAGACCTCCCTTTAAGGTATTATTACAAATAATAGCCTTAAGGCCTTTCAGCCACTTCAAGAAAAATGTAAAAATTGACTTTATGTCTTGAAGATCAGACACTCTGAAGCAAACTATAGAGTACTTGGTCATGCCACTTCACAGAGTAATGAAGTTTAAACACAGAGGATCAGAATCTTTTGGGAGATTTTTTCAAACCTCTCTCTGGCTTTACAGAGATTTTATTATTTTTTTTTTTAGGTCATTTCCTAGTGCACCCTTACCACACAAGCACTCTTCCCTTTGCAGCAGCGCTAAGGCGGGTGAGGCCGTCTGATAGCAGGGACCTCTGGTCCTGCCTGGCTTCAGCCTCAACACAAACCAACCTCAGGTCCTCCGTCAGCTTCTGTTTTCCACATCATCCACCTTCAGATGTAGAACTGAAGCCTGTTTACCACTTTACTTATCCCCCTCCCCAATGGAGACCCCCCCCATCCCCACCATGTTTATATTGTATTGTATTGCCCTAGTGTCTTTGTTAAGTGTATAAATGGAGTTTGCCATACTGTCCATTTTAGCTGTCATGTTGTCAAATGTCTATGATAAGGGATCACTGTATACAAAATAAAAAAAATTCAAAAAAGATCACACACACACACACACACACACACACACGCACGCACGCACGCACGCACGCACGCACGCACGCACGCAAAACCACAGCAGGTCTAATCTCCTGACACTTTTATGAGTCAATGGACTCACACGGTCGTGCTTTTGATCAGCAGAGGGGAAGAATCCCATTACAAACAAATTCTTCCCTGACAAACACACAGTCGCATAAGGCACGTAACACAAAAGCTCACGACACACTCTAAAATGTGTGTGTGTGTGTGTGTGTGTGTGTGTGTGTGTGTGTGTGTGTGTAGAATGAATGTGCACACACATTCTCTGGTAGTGTTAATTGGTGAAGATACATTTCGCAGAAGAGTGTGACTGCAGAAGAATGTTGAATGAGCGATGAGCCAGGATCATTGACTGAAGCAAAGACAAGAACAGTAAGACCAGGAGGAGGGGCGGCGGGGGCAGGAGGTGGAGGAGAAGCCAAAGCTTCATCATCATCATCTCCCTGGGGGGCTGCCTATAGTGTCTTGATTATGCATTCAGCTCTCTCTTTCTTGCAAAAAACACACACCCATCAGGAAAAAAAAAAAACAGCCCCGTCAGCCTACTTCAGCAGAGTCTGACCTTCTGAGCGTTTGTGTGCACGCGAGTGGAAAATTCCCTCATTGGCTGGACGGGACCAGCCAAGGCCTGGTAAACCTGAATGTCTGTGACACCATCGAGAGGTTGAAGCCAAGTATCAGAATGCATCTTAACAATGGGAGAGAGCAAACTGTTACCATGTGGGCTGCAGGACTATTCATATATTAGTTTAAGTTTTAATATGTTCCCATTATGCAGTAATTTATACAAATTACATCTATCTGAGGAGCACTGTGATAGTGACTGAATGATATTAGCAATATAACAAACATTTATGAAAAGGGAATTTACATAGATGAAACATTGTATTGTCAAATGTCTACGATAAGCTGTTATTATAGTATGCAAAGTGAAATTTTATATAAATCATTCAAGACATTTTAATCTTAACTCCACTCATCCTAAGCACCATGTCTTTAATATTTTCTTATGAATACAGCTCATTGAGTTACTACTACTGCATGACAAGTGCTATACAAATAAGTTGGAAAAACAGTTGTGAAAAGGTCGAGGAAAGCTCTAAAGACATGAATGTTAATCTTCATTTTCAAATTCGTCACCACATATAGAATAAAAATTGTAGAAAACTAGACTTAATGCATATTTTCATCTCTATAGTGTTTTCTACACCTATTTCTACTTTTATACGTATAGACAGGTAAAAAACATGCGTATTTTTTCTGTGTATCTGTGCCAACATCCATTTAACTGCTGTAGATGTGCACGTTATGTGCATGTGAACACGTTGCTTGCTGATGAGCTGTAACCACTAACAGACTGCAATCGCCTCACCACAGACTTGTACCGCAAAGAGGAAAACGTCACGGTAACGGCGGCGGGGGGAGCCATCCACAGCCCGCGCTACCCCAACGCGTACCCCCGCAACCTGCTGTTGTCATGGAAACTGCTGTCGCCGCCAGGAAGCCTCATACACCTGGAGTTTGACGGACACTTCGGGCTGGAGGAGGCCGAGAACGGAGTGTGCAGGTAAAAACAGCAGATACAGGATCGATAAAGGGGAACGTAAGATTTAGAGGAGAAGAAAAGTGAGAGGAATAGCATATGAAACTTTCAAAAAAACGGTTGATATTAACTAGTTTTATATTGTAAGTATTAAATATATACTTTTTTCCTTTCTTTTTCAGTTACATTTGACATTTTTTGTCAATTGCACAAAATTGTAATTTTTGTTACATTTTTGTAATAGAAATAGACTTTTAAATGACAATAAAACCAACATTGACACAAGAATGTATGAAAAGCATATGTTAAAAGTAAGAAAGAGGACTAAAAGTTCTGTATGAACTTATAAAATTGATCTGATAATGTACACGTCAGCACACCAATGATAATCGGATTTAAAGAATGTGTGAGGAAACAATATAAAAATGTGGGGTGTGGTGTCACTGTGAGGGCGATGGATAGATGAATCTTGCTTTCCTGGCAAGAAGTAGAAGAAGTTTGTCCTTGAGGGGAGAAAATAGACTTTTTAATCCCCACATGCAACTCAGCTGTCTTTGTAAGCACTTTGCAGAGAAGACAAGGGGGAGCGGTGGGGGAAAGAGGCAAAAGAGATTTGGAAAGGTAAGGAGGAGGAGGAGGAGGAGGAGTGGGGAGCTTTGCCTCGTTTTCCCAAACTGCGTTCCTCACACTGACTGTGTGTTGCGTTTGTGTGCCTTTCTGATAGATGAGCTTGTTAATTGACTGGGACATTGATTGCTGGAACACTGAGTAAAAACTTATTCTAAAAAGTTTTACCCAAAAAAGTTCAAGGACTCAGTAGGCAGGAGAGTGTTATAAAAATACACCATGAATTTATCGCCACAGAACTACCTAAAGGTGCTTTAGAGTGTCAGAAGAAGCTCTCAGATAAACGATGTAATTGAAGGAAAATTCTGTCTTTGTGTAGCTATGATTTCTATCATTTCAGGATGACAGTACTCATTAAAGTAATCATGAAGATATAGAAATAGCAATAAAAGCCTGACAAGAAATTGGAGCTGTTAAACTCAGACGAGTTAAAAATAACAGTTTAACCATATGTTCTAAGCAGGAATAGTTTGGCATATTGCAGAGCACATTTTCTTGCATCCACCAGGAATAAGGATGCAGTTGGCTTGGCACAAAGACAGGATAGGAAACCAATAGCTGAACAGTACCTAAATCTGGATGACTAGCACTTCTGACACCATGTATGTGTTTTATTCTTACAAAAAATTAAAAAAATGACAAATTATGAGAAGTTATGTGCTGAACTACCTGACGCCTCAAAATCTCACCTTTTGTAATTTATCGACAGGATGTTTTGCATCCTTGCACCTTCATCTACCCCTAATCCGCCTCTCACTCCAGGTATGACTTCGTCGAGGTGGAGGACCAATCAGAGACCAGCACCATCATTTGGGGTCGTTGGTGCGGGCAGAAGGCTCCGCCCACCCTCAACTCCAAAACCAACGTGCTCAGAGTTACCTTCAAGTCGGACGACTACTTTGTCGCAAAGCCGGGATTCAAAGTCTACTACTCCCTGCTGGTGAGGCACACACACACACACACACACACACACACACACACACACACACACACACACACACACACACACACACACACACACACACACACACACACACACACACACACACACACACACACACACACACACACACACACACACACACACACACACACACACACACACACACACACACACACACACACACACACACACACACACACACACACACACACACACACACACACACACACACACACACACACACACACACACACACACACACACACACACACCATTAGCTGCTGTTTTAGGCACATCAGGTTCGTTTTAAGTATCACTGCAATGGTCTAGGTTTCTTCCACTCTTGCCTCCACCTGACAATTAAGGAGAGAGTTAGGATGATGAAGGCTGATGGATAGATGGGTGAAGGAGAGAGAGAGAGAGAGAGAGAGAGAGAGAGAGAGAGGATCACGTAACACTGCTGGAAAAACGCCAAAATGTATTAGCCAACTGTTCTTTTCTCACACGTCCACTCGACAGTAGAGGAGAGATGGAGGGATAGGGAAAGGAGCAGGGAGGGAGGACGGGAAAGTGTTCCCTTAAAGGCTGTCAAACGAACGGATAAGGAGATTAGCTTTGTCATTCTGTCAGGAAGTGCGAAGAAGAAAGAGGGCCTCTGATTTGAAGATGTTCGCCCACCCCATAATCAGAGGCGAAAGGAGGAGAGAAAGAGCAGCAGAAAGAGACAGAAAGGGCATTAAAAGATGTTCCCTGGCTGCTTCTGTCATGAGAACAGAGGAGAGAGAGAGAGAGAGAGAGAGAGAGGCCTCACAGACAGGGATGAACTGCTGGCATCGCTCATTATCCCAGGAAAAAAGGAAGGAGGGGAAAAAAGGACAGAAGGACTAAAGGGCAACACAGAGAAATACTGATTGTTTGCTTTCATGGAGTCATTTTCATACAAAAGCTCCCGTTACCCTGACGCTCAGCAGAAACGTTAACAACAAAGTGTGACGCGATTCCACGTTTAAACCAAAAATCACAATGTTACACAGATAGCCCCTTGTTCACTCTAGAGCTGCAATGGTTAGGAGAAAATTAATTGCCAGCTACTTCAAATGAATTTTTTGGGGCTGTTGTTGGGGTTACAAAATTCATCTTACATCTTCTGGGAACTGTATTTGACATTTTTCACAATTTTCTGACATCTTGGAGATGAAGACTCCTGTAAATGAATCAAGAAAATAATCCACAGATTAATAGATGATGAAGTGTCTGCTCTCCGCCGCTTTCTGCTCCGCAGAAGTCGAACTGACAAACCGGCGGCATAGGGCCAGAGTTATTTTTTATTTTCTCCAATTTTATTGATTATTTTTGACAGCCTTAAAATGAAAATGTAATCAATCTGATTAACCAGAACGCTGGAGACCTCAAAAGCCAAGCATCATGCATCTTCTATCGCTACGGTGCTACTGTGAAGCTTCACAACCTTTCAAACCAATACAAGCGACGATGACAACTAAAACGAACTAAAAACCGTGCTTGAGTTCAGCATTTCAATGAAAGTACTTTACTTTCCACCACTGGGCACCACAACGACTCCCTACTGCTCGCTTCTGTCTTCTGTTGTTAATTCTCTACATGTCAGATAATCACACCTCTGTCCCCTCGTGAACATAATCCCAACTGTTGAGGCTAATCGCCCTATTTTATCAGTTGTAGCGGTTTCATGCGCATGTTTGTGTCTCTCCCCCCGTTGCACACGCCGCTTCCCTTCAGCGAGGCTGGGGCTGCATGTGTGGCTTAATTTAGCAGGTCTAATTTGTTCTCTCCAGACCTGTCGTGCAGATAAGGAGGAGGAGGGGGAGCGGAGGCAAAGAGAGAGAGAGAGAGGGAGGGAGGAGGGGGAAAAAAAGGGAGAAGCAGGGAGACGGAGAGGAGACGCAGCACTGGAAGGAGAGAACAGGTGTCTTAGATGGTATCAGCATGTCAGCTAATGACTAAAACAACCTGAGCTGAGAGAGGCAGAGCCGGGGAGAGAAGCCGATGTGAGGTAGCGAGAGATATGGAGTGGACTGAGGCAGAGCAGATAAAAGGAGAGGAAAAAAAAAAATGGTATTACTAGCCTAAACCCCTGCCCTGTTTCAACTGAGATCAATCGTGAAAACCAAAGTTTGCTTCTGTAAATTACGTGTTCATAAAAGATGTGCAGAAAATACCAAATACCTGATGGCTCCAATACCAGACATTAAATACATGCAGCATGAAGCTTTGCCCCATGTGGGCCTGCCGCATGATATCAAACCAAAATCTACACTTTTTGAATTATTTGTTTGTGAAATATATAAAAATGTGCATTGTTTATTTTTTTTTTTCCCTTTTGCCTTGTGCAAGCTCAACTTGTCACTTTCACCGAGGTGAACATGATCTGCCGATATCACGAGTACAGAGGCCTGAAAACTACGCAGTCAGTTAGAAATACGCCCAGTCTCCAACAGGCTGTAATTCTCCCTCACGCAAAAAAAGACTTTCCCTGAAGACCTCAGACAGTTCTGACAAGTGATGAGAACTAATATGATTGTTATGTTTATAGTTTATATCACACCCCCCAAGTAGGTTTTAACAGCAAAAAAAAAAATCTCAGCACCAACCATCGGTGCCATCATATGACGTTAAGGCGATTATGGTCACGGTGGCCGACCGATGAGGTGACAACACCGACAGCGGCCCCAGGCCAGGCTGAGTTTGACAGATGCTCCACCGTGTGTCACCTGTGATAACAGCAGCTCGAGTTACAGGGGAACGACGCCGAGATGAGCAGACTCACTCGGTGTTTAATTAAAGCTACAGAAAAACGGTAGCTTCAGCAAAGGTCGTCGTCATGGAGGCAAGGAGCAACCTAGCCTCCAGCTGCTAACCTGAACCGCTGCAGTTTAGTTTGGCCACACTTCTGTGTGTTTTTCCTTTGGCACCAAACGCCTTCAGGCACATTACCGCCACACCTCTCCCAAGTGGCAGACCAACCTTGATTGGCATGTGTCCTGGGAAAACCAAGAAGGATTGCAGTGAGATTTGTGAGATAGCTGACAGACGCACATGCAGTGTGTGGCTCCATGTCAGGAAAAAGTGGCATCTGGACGTTTGGTTATAAGACATTTAACATGACACTGTAAAAGGGCCTGTTCAGACCAACCATATTTCAGACTATTTGAATGGTAAGTTTACATTCACATATAAATACAGCTGCCTCTAAAAAGAACTAAATTCCAGAATCTGCAGGTAAAACTCGTGTTGAGCAGAGGTCTTATTCATGTCACTAGTTTTTTTTTTTTTTTTTTTCTCACCGAAGCATTAATTCTTTGATCCTTTCTGAAATCTGGTTTTCAGTAGGTATGATTTATCATCTGGATTGCAGGTTCATGTTAAATAATTAGGGTTTAGGGCTTTGGTTGTGTTGTAAAGGTTCAGGGAAACGCGTCATGAAGGCACATATCCACCCCATAATTACTGTGAACACAGAATCCCCACAAAACCTTGTTTTAGGTTTGCTCGGTTGGTTCTGAATGTCCATTTATCCAGCCCTAACCGCCTGGTATCATGATAACTAATGTTTTTTTGGGGGCGAGTGGGTATTCTTGGGAAGTGCTGCTAAGTGAGGCGCAGTGGGGGAAATATATCGATCAAAGAAATACGATCCAGGTTCGTTCCCGGAATCTCCTTCAGAGTAATTTCTCCTGTGCCTCTCACAGAACAGGCTAATGGATATGTTATGAAATATATATATACGATTTTATTAGAGGCACTATTTAGTCACACCAAGTTATTCTTGTGCTGTGCGTGCACCAAGAAAACGAGTGATGCTTCCCGGAGTAGTGTACTTAAAGTCTAAATCCACATGAATGATCAAAGCCACCGGCTGCTGGTGTCAGTGTGGAGCAGCATTTTCAGCACTGTTACAGCAAGCAGGAAAACTGATATTTTTCCATAGATGTACTGCAGATTAAGGCCAGAAGCATCACAGTAAGCTACAAGGAAAGCAGTGCGACATGACTCGGAGGAGCGCTGCCCGACTTTGACTTGAAAATGAGTTTTGACTCAGACACAGCTGAGACGGTGGGAGCGAACGTATGTTTGTAATGTGGATGTGGCAGACAAGCTTCTCATTACTCCTAATGCACCCTCGACTTTTACTGCACACTAGAATCCCTAAAGACCAGGGGTTTCTGCCATAAACAGACTCACCCCCTAATGTTGCTTCTCAAATTTTACTATTAAAAATAATATTCTACTGAGCTTCAGTCCTGAGTACTAAATTGCCCTTAGGTATGAAATGTGAGTGGAGGGTGTGTGTGCCCCCTGACAGGATGGCTCCGACAGAACCCCCACAACCCTAGTGAGGGTATAAAAAAAAAAAAGACAGTTCTGACCATCATAACCATTTAAATGGGCAGGGGGAGACACAAATATGTCATTTAGTAATACACATTGTTATGCTTTATCAGTTCAGTAAACTATAAATACACTTTGATCCCTGAGGTCAAACATGTCCCTGTTCCAAGGCTGCTGTATATTGCGATGCTATATATATATATATATTTGGCTAAATCTTTAACCAACTTCAGCCCACATATCTCAATTATTGATTTCCAGAATTTTAACCCTTTAAATGCCTGTGCTAATATAATTATCTGTATTTTCTTAAAATCCGTAAAATGTTACATTGGTGTGTTCAGATTTAAAATAAAAACTATTTCAAAAAATATTTACTTTATTCTACTGGTTTGAAATTATCATCGAATCTAAACATTTGCAAATTTTTTTCTAGAAAAAGACTAGTTAATAGATGAGTAAGTTTTATAGCTGGTCAGCGGTCCCACTGAGTTCTCAGAGGTTTTTAGCCTTCCGTCTATATGGTCTCATCCATGTCTCTTCAACGGTTTTATAACACTTTCAAGTGATCCAGATGTGACCGACGTGAGGCATTTAACCTTAAAAGGACACGAGAGAAGAAATCTATAAACATACGTTCTCTCACACACACACATACACACACACACACACACACAAGCTGTGAATGAGTTCAAAACGCTGTGTATGTGTGTGCGAGTGTGTAAATACATTTAGAAAATCTGTTCAACAACAAGCTTCGATGTAAACTCTAGTAACTATTACATTCACAGACACACACACACACACACACACACACACACTCACACGGTGAGAGAGACAAAGTCTGAGCAATGTGCCTTTGAAGTGTGTTCAAGACAGATTTAGTGTTCCACATTGACCAGAGATGGTATTAAAACTCCTTAAGAGAGATTCTATAACCACTGAGGCTGTGTGTGTGTGTGTGTGTGTGTGTGTGTGTGTGTGTGTGTGTGTGTGTGTGTGTGTGTGTGTGTGTGTGTGTACACAGGTGCGTGCGCTTGTGTGTTTTTTTGTGTGCAAGAAATGAAAATCTGGTCATGGCACGTTTAGGCAGTAAATACTCAGACTGACATATTTGGCACACATACACACAACACACACTTTGTCTTACAGCCTGTCTACTTCTTACTGACACACACACACACACACACACACACACACACACACACACACACACACACACACACACACACACACACACACACACACACACACACACACACACACACACACACACACACACACACACACACACACACACACACACACACACACACACACACACACACACACTGTGACCAACTTCCCTTGAACTTCTTTCTATCCTGACATTTCATCAGTTAAGCAGACTCGTGAATATCTTGAATAGCCTTAGGTGGTGTTCACACAGGAAACCGCACAGCCGCTCCAGGAACACTTTGGTCTGGCAAAGGAAAGTGTTTGGTGCCTGCGTGATGCGCCTGTGCACATCGCTGCAAACAGGCGGCCTGGTCTATATACAACATTGTCAAGTAGGGAACTCTGTGGCTTGAACGGACAAACTTATACGTTTGTGTGTGGTCGACCCAAAGATTATTACCTGCACATAAGCCACTTATTTATTCAGTAAAAATACAGTAAAAGCTCATGAGTGACAGATGGAGGGTTATATAAGCGTTGGTCTCGGGCAGCCCAGGTTGTCATTCCAGCTAATGATTGTGATCTGTTTCTAACATTGACATACAGAGGTGTCTGTACATACTGTAGGTGAACCTCAACCACTACTGTTAGCTCCCGTTCTGTACAGTAGTTGCCATGTGCAGATTTAGCAGGAAAAGCCCAACAGGGATAAGAGTGGAAACTTGTACAATATGGTCATTTTGTCAGACAGAATGAGAAAAATAATCTACTGTAGATCTAAAGGGCTATTCACACAAAGTCAGAATTGATGTGGCAGCTCAAAATAGTCCATCTCTGCAGCAGAGCAGGATAAAGAGGTTAATATAAGGACACTAGTGCAAAGAAAGGTCACACTTTTCTGACTATGGTTAATGTCTCATCTCTTCCCAAAAGTCACAGGTATCATGTATTCGATCGATTGATGGTTTGATTCTGCTCTACATTCCTGCAGTATGACTCTTCTCTGCCTGCGTCCAAGACAAACTGGGAGGCTGTCACCATGCCCATGTCGGTGAGTCACACAAACACACACTTTATGAGTTGTAAAAACCTTAAAACTTAACTCCGCATGCTTGACCTCAGATATGGTAGTAGAAATATTTTTTTCACCAGAACCATAGCTGCTGACCAGTCGCACATTGACCACTGAATAAAAGAAATGATGTGAAACTGCACATGCAGCCTACCTGTAGGGTGGCGTCTTCACTCTGTTATGGAGGAATTCGGGCATCGCCATGTTGCATTGGTTAGAATATAGGAGAGGGGACGTGGATGTTCCATTTGAAAGTCTGTGGTCCATCGTTTTTTGTTTTTTTTTCTAAAATGATACACAGAAAGCAGTCAGAATCACATAACCAAAGGACAGATAAACAATCTGCAAATATTATATTCTAACACTATGTGGGGACAGGAGTAATAGACCTACAAATATTGGGACTAGTGCAGTAAGATAAATATTTAACACCAAAGATTCAAAGTTCCAAAGGGTTGTAGGATTTAACAGCCTTTCCTTCACAACTACAATTACCAAAGCAAGTGAACTCAGGGTTTCACACAACCTTGTATCAGTAATATAAAAGGCACGCACGATGACATTCACAATTAAACATTAAAACCCATCCTACAATCGTGAAAGCAAGCGACGAACTCACTGGTCACATAGACTGAAACGGTCCTGAATGTGGTCCTGGTCTGCTATTGCCAAAGCCAGAGCAGCGGATGTGGGAGGGATATAAAGGCTAATGGGTGTTTAGGCACACAGGTGAGGCTGGTTGAGATAATGGCAGGTGAAAGTGAGTGAAAGGTGACAACTGAGTACGCTTATTCAACCCCACCGCTCCTCCAACCCTGTCACACAAACAACGGCCAGCACTAATAATAATCACATATGGTCCATTTGCATGGGCCGACACACTCCCACGTGGAATACATTCATGCATGTCTGTTCTGTCTCTATTATGCATGAAGCCTGAGATGTAATGACATGCTTCCTTAGACTAATGTTTCTATAAGTATGTGTAATCAGTGTAATTTGTCTGTATGTGTGTGTTAGAGCGAGGGGGTTCAGTGTGTGTGATGATGGTGTGTGTGTGTGTGTGTGTGTGTTGGGCTGTATGGCAGTTTTTTATGCATGGATTGATAATAATTATGTGGGTGTGTGTCTTTGTGTGTGTATGTCACTTGGTGCAGATGGCGTACGTGTAGTTTGTTGACTGCTGTTATTCAAGTGGAATCTAAAGAACTATTTTAGGATTTTTTTTTCTAGGGCACTAATTCATTTTTGCATCTTTTGACTTGAATTAAACAAAACATAGTGTTAAGGTATGAAGTCAGAATTTACTTTATGTTTTTTATAGTATGGTACAAAGTGGGTGAACTGTAGTCACTCTGTCACTTTTTCACTGGTCACTTTTTTTTCTCTTCACACTCACCCTGCACCTTAAGTGTGCATTAGCTATGTATGTGTACATGTGGGTATGTGCGTGGATATGTATGTCCATATATATATATGCAAATATGTGTGTATGTATGTAGGTATGTACGTGCATGTATGTATGTATATATGCTTTGCTTATGCATACTTTTTTTACTTTTTTCTTACTATTCATTAGTATTTTCTCTCCATTCTATGTCGATAATGCATACTGTGTATGCGGATCAACAAATTCTGCGAATTTGTACATTGTGTTGTGTGTTTTTTTATTTTTATTTTTTTTATAGTTTTTTTTTTATCTTCTTCAGCTTTATTTTCTTTTCTTTATCTGTAACGCTGCAGTAACACACAAATTCCCCCGTTGTGGGATCAATAAAAAGTTTTATCTTATCTTATCTTATCTGAATTCCTGTTCCCATGTTAGTTTAAATGAATCATCATCATGCTTCCTACTAAATAAATAGTAAATTGCCTGTAGAAGGGGAAAGAAATCACTGAAGTAGAAAAACTAATCAGATATAAAGAAAATCGCATTTCAGTATGTTTCTATTGGGAATGTCATATTTGATACACAGTATCAAGAAGAGCTGTGTTGTCTTCATCAGGCTTCTTTAAATAATTCTGCTTTCTATTTCACTAAAAGCTAACATGTTTAAAAGTCTTAAAGGACCAGAGCTGTTGCAGGAATCCAAATCTGTATGATCAACAGCGACTGTGACCTTCATGCTCGGGGTTCTTTCTTTGTTAAAGCTTATACTGTCGATATCTCAAAATCTTCCCCTGAATCCTTGGATAGCGCTTCAATGCAAAATAAACGGTGCTGACCTCAGCCAGTCAGAGCTATAATTTATGCAGTTTACATGTCGCTGGGACCATTGTTAAGGATTACTCAGAGTAATCCCTGACATGCAGCCACTGATGTCACCCTGAGACCTGGCAGAAAACTGCCAAACACATATATATATATATATATATATATATATATATATATATATATATATATATATATATATATATATATATATATATATATATATATATATATATATATATATATATATATATATATATATATATATATATATATATATATGATCACCTTATTCACTACAATACATCAAGTCTTCTCCTCTGAATCTCCAGTAAATTTAAATCGCATGGAATCATGGGGTTGGATTAACAATAGAAATAAAAAATGTTGTCTTTGCCTTTTGACCTGGACTCTTTGCAGGACAGTGGGAGCAGGCATGTGCCAGTGGCGGCCACAGAGGTTCCACTCTCCTTGGAGGATCTGGACCGGACCATAGCTGCCTTTGACACCATAGAACAGCTTCTCAGATCCTTGAACCCAGAGACCTGGCGACAGGACCTGGACACGATTTACACACAAACACACATACATTATAGGTCCCGGGCCTATCATCTGGCGAGCAGGCATAATAAAGGTAAGTTATCCACCTTCTGGATCTCCCTATTCCATATCTCTATATATATATATTGCCCTGCAACCACTACAAATCACAAGCAGTTTGCGGCCCTTACATATTGAGTCTGGTTAGGTAGTTATCTAAAATTATGTTTTACTATATAATACTCCTACATCCTAATAGGATGTTTCAGATTACCAATAACACATAGACACAGGATTAGATTGTAAAAATGTTTTTTTTTAATTTTCTTTAAGTATATAGTCAAACCACAAAGTGTAGCCCTGCTTTTTAGAGTTCAAGCTGCATAAAATGCATTTTCCCTTCTATAAAAATCATCGTTCCGCTACTGTATAAAAAATCCACAAAATCATACAATCAATGTTCCATAACCAAAAACATTATATAAGTGATAAGCATCTAAAATTCGCAAGGATTTGTTGCATTGGAATTTTATTGATTAGTTCTATCGTGATTATTGAGCAGCACTAACAACCACTTCCTGCCACCAGAGTCATTAAAGAATAATGATAAATAGGGATTTAAAATCTTGCTTTAAGATACCAAAGTTTGGACTTAATGTCAGGAAAAAATAATGATGCAGCCTTTTTCGTGAACATTTCACGTTCAATATAAGGATCATTTGGCTCGAGCTGTTTTATTACCGTCTTCTTTGAACTTTGAAGCAATATGAAAAGGGAACGTTACGTTACTTAGAGTTACATACGAGTATAAAACCAAAGAGACTTTTTATAATGAGATCCCAGGATTTGTAGATCTGACATGACACAGGGTCGAGGAAAAGGAGATTCTCCCCTTTTGTTGTGCTGCAGATGGTGATCTCCAACAACTGTGCTGCGTTCACAGTGCTTCTCTCTGCAGACTTGCTGCAGTCGCTGGTAGGGGTGTAATGGAGGGGGGGGTGGCTGCAGCCTTTGTGCTGACCAGGAGCCACGCAGCAGGAGGCCGATTCTCACTGGGCTCTGCATGAAACTCCGTGGTGCAGCGTTGCTGTAGACGAGGTCTACGGGTCAGTAATTTGAGGGAATTTGTTTGTCAAGGCTGTAATAAGAATGATGAGAGCAGATCAGTGCCTTGAGGTCTAGGTGACAGCCAATGAAAACAAGAACATTTAGCAGAAACATCATTATGCAGCCTGTGTCAAGTAAGATAGAGGCTACAATAACATGTTCAGTGATTGGTTTATATCTACACACTCGAAGGAACAGTTCACAATTATTCATGTTTCTGCACTCTTCACTGAGTAATTTAGAAACGGTTGCTTGTTTCCATAGAAAGACTTGATTTGGTTTCAGGTGCATCAAGAAATAATGCAAAAACAGAGCATTTCAGTATTCGTGTGAAAAAAAGACCTGCAAAGTGCTTTAAAAGCATGCCCCCATCCTTTCATTTGGCATGTTAGGAGGCATAAATAAAAGTGGAAGAAATATTGATGCATTTTAATTCTGCTGTGTAAACATTCCGTGCTAAAAGGGAAGTATATAAAGAAATGCATATCTTTCAATTGATACAAAAGATCCATATGTTACAAAAAAACAACTCATGCTCATATTTTAATGCAACAACACGGTCTGACTAAGCGGTTGTTGAGTCATTAAATAGGCAGTTTACCCTCTAGGGGTCTAAAAGTGAGTCAATACCAACCATTAAAGGCAATTCTTTACTGTGAAGTCAGTCCAATGACCTGGAGTCACTGAATTAATGGATTCTGTCCATAGGATAGTGCATGTCTCAGAGTAGATATGACGATTTGGCACACATACACACACACACACACACACACATACACACATACACACACACACATAATTAAGAGGGTGATCAGGGAAAGTTGCTTTGTATATGGAAGCTTTCAGGCTTGCAACATTAGAGCGCTTATAAGCTCTCCTCTCTCTGCACCTCTGTGTCTTTCCTCCAAGACTCTCTCTGCCTTTCTTTTCTACCTGAGGGTTCTGCTGTACTAAGTAAATACCTGCACTTGACAGCAAATCTATCTCTATTCATCAGTGCATATGTGTTCTCTGCCGGCTGAGACGCGCTACATATATGGGGAGACAGTGGATGTAGCGACAGAGCAGTGCATAGGTTCTGCAGGTCCTGGATACACTGTACCGGCGTACCTCTCTCTAATTGGAAATTCAACCTGTGCAGTGGAGCAGAAATCTGCAACAGTCAGCAGCTTGGCTTTGTTTTCATTAAGACACACATACAGCAGCTCACCCCCTCCTCTGCTTCTATGAAGGACAGAGAGACTGATCATAATTGGGACTCCTAAACTGTATAAACAAGTTCAATTATTTTAATTCTTACACAAGCAAAGGGAAATCTCAGAAATACTCTTGCAGGACTTTTGGAGGAGAATATATTCTGCAGTGTTCACACACGCACATTTTTCATGTCGGTGGCCGTGTGAGTGACATAGTCATTCTCACAGTCTTGCTTGCTCTCAGTCTTTCTGTCGTCTTCTCTCCCACACTCCATGACAGGGTTCCACACCACTGCTTTCCTGAGATTACACTTATTCCCCTTAAACAGACACAAGCTCAACCCTGCAAGCACCGGCACACACACACACACACACACACACACACACACACTTATACACAGCACACACACACACACCCACACAGAGACATGGGACCTGCATCTTCGTGTGACTACTATATATTAACATGCACCGTACCCAGCACTTATACCTGCAATTCCCTGCATTTGGTCTTACTGCGTCTACTCATCTAAGAGTAGAAAGAGCATTTGTTGCAATAATCACACATTAGAGATGCCGTGCCTTGACTTGTGTCATTGTTACAGTTCTGTCATCAGCTTCGAAACCATCAATTGCTGGAAATCCACTTTCCTGTAAAGGGAATCATTAAAAATAGGAAAGATGGCTATTCTGTCGACTGTGGTTTTCAGGTTTTCACATAAAGGAATGACAGGAAAAAAAGAAGAAAGAATGATCTGGCTATAAGCAGCGATGTATTAAATGTAACAGAGGCGTGTACTGTAGCTCTGATGCTGCAACAATCTCCATGATATTAGTATTTGTTGTGTCTGTGATTAAGGAAACATGACATTGCGTCGGCTTATCGGTGCAATTGCAATTCTTCGATAGTGAATGTGCTATTGTAAATAATAAACCTTTAATGCTGCCTATCCAGATTCAGTTAAGTTGATTGCTACATGAGGACCCTGAAGTAAGACATGGTAGTTCAGGTTTGTAATCAATTATCCATAAAGACCTACAAGGTTGTTGTTGAGACACAAATAATGCAAATAGCCTGTTTTATTTCAAACACGAGGAAGGTACCTTACAGCATAATCTATAGTGTCCTGCAGCTAGCCCAATCCTCCACAAATCCAGCGGGTTTTTTTTATCAGTGTTTTCACCCGTAAATCCTTCTTTAAGACGTTCCCCTGGTTGGTTTTTGGACGCCATCTTGTTTGATGGCTGCGTGATGGCTCATACGGCACCAGCTGTCTGGCTGGGAGCTCCAGGTTCTTTTGTAGTCCCCCATGCAGAGACTTGTTGCTAACATGCTCGCTCCGTTTCACGTTACATTCTGCTCAACATTCTGCATGGTAGAAGCCGAGGGAGGTTGGAGCTGCACACACCATGGCCGTGCCATTCAGAGGCTGCCAGCACGTGCCTCACTTATAGTCTTGCTGTAGATGAGCCATGAGCCCAACTATCTGACGACATTGACCCCCCTGAGAGTAGTGCCTGCCTTTGTTGCTAGAGTGGATGGTGCAGAAGGATGCTGAAGAGGACAGGGGTCACCAACCCTGGTCCTGGAGGGCTTTTGTGGGTGCAGGTTTTGTTCCTTGATTAGCAAGACACCTGATTCTACCAAACAAGCAATAGAGCTCTCGCTAAGGATCTTCATTAGCAGACTCTGGTGTGTTACTGCTTGGTTAGACAAAAACCTGCACCCACAGTAGCCCTCCAGGACCAGGGTTGGTGACCCACGCTGTAGGTGATGACCTAGTTTTAGACTCGGACTCACCCTCCGCCGTATCCACTCCGTCCAAAAGCTCCAGAGCTTGAGCCAGATCCATCAGAAAGAAGGCTGATGTCAACCACATATCTATCCAGGTCTGTTAGGCTACAGCAGGTGTAATAGTGAAGCTGAGAACTTACTTAAAGATAGAGGTGGGGATGTCTCTTTGTAACACCCGGGATGTTAAACTCCTCG
Source organism: Eupleurogrammus muticus (assembly GCA_036785175.1). Lineage (NCBI taxonomy): Eukaryota > Metazoa > Chordata > Actinopteri > Scombriformes > Trichiuridae > Eupleurogrammus > Eupleurogrammus muticus. The sequence continues at coordinate 8,757,681 of JAYKQN010000009.1, read as the reverse complement.
CTGCTGCTGTCTGGGGTCATGACCTTGGCTTCTGTATCCATGGTCATGGCCCCTATGGCCCTAAGAAGGTAGGGAGGGACACTGTAAACCTTACCTGTGTGCAGAACACAACACACAGTGCATTCAATAATATGCTGTTCATTATTAGTTATCATCTTAAGCTTAAGGTTTCATTTTATATCAATTTCCATGAAAAATGGCTGAATGTATTAAAATGACCAAGTCAAGATCAAAGTGATGTGCAACTGCATTTTTTTACTAATACAAATCCAACACAGACAGATGAATTCCAATATTTTTTAAACAGCACCCTGTTGCCCTTATTTAACCCTTTTGAAGCTTGTACAAATACAGACGTGACCCACTTTTGATTTAGCCTGTTTTTACAGATGTGCACACAGCAAATATCTCTGCAGTTTGCAGGAGTTTCAGAGCAACAAACAGATGTGGGCACACAAAGTTCACACAGCAGCTTCTATTTGCTGCATTTCCCTTTAATCTCTAATCGTAATCACTTAAAGGCCTCAAGACAGACCACAAATTCTCTGAATATGGGCAACACTTAAATGGAATTAAGGTAGTCAATATAAATGGAGCATAGCACCTTTATTCTATATCTCCCTCTGTACTGTATGTTGCCAAAGCAATGAAGATAACCTCTATATCTTTTTCCATTGTTAGTTATCAGTCATTGGGTTTCCCACAGTATTTGAATCATGAACGGAACCCCCCCCCCACACACACACAAAAGATTTGCTTTTGTGAACAGTTACCTATTGATTATCAATAACAGGCATTCCTTGACCTTCCCTCTCTTGCTTACACACTATTGCATGTCAAGCACATTTTTCATTGTTAAACTAATACAGAGGACATGAAATTTCTAGGCCATTTATTATTGCATGAGAGATCACTCTTATTATAGTGTTGCAGCAAAGCTCAAACTGTCATTTGAATTAAATGCGATCCAATCTGACCAAGACAGCAGTAGTTCACTGCAAGTATTGATCTTTACTCTTGTATGTGATTGTAAAAGCCCATTGCACTTAAAGACCCACTATCTTTCATTTATCTTCGCTGAAAATTAGCTTCCAAGAATATTTAACTTCTTTCAAAGAAAAAAGATTATCCCATTCCACCCAGCTTTGTCCTCTAATAGGCAAAAATGGGCTGCAGGCTAAAGAGAAATGAACCGGCCGACCTGTAGAAAAGGTTTCATATCCACACCCTGCATCTACATTATTTCAGTTTCATCATCCATCCGTGAAAGCAGGGCTCGGTGTAAATGACTGCAGGAGTCAGGCTAGAGTTAAGCAATCATTCTAACAGCCCCAGATTGGACAGCTAAGCTGTGGTATACGGGGAAAAATGAATTGGTAATGCTTCCACCAGGTTTTGGGAGCCCTGTCTCGGGCATTGCAATTGCTAAAATGTAAATCTTGGGTAGAATGTGAGACTTTTCCCCTCCTGGTGCAGTCAGTGTGCACAGAATCATTGCACAATAACTACCTAAATGATAAAGGTTATGGGGTGAAGAAGCTCAACGCACAATCCTGTTTGATCAATTTAGTGTTTTCTTCCCCCGCTCTCCCATCTTCCATAAAGTTGAACGCATCAGCAATTTTTTCTCGTCATGTTGCTTTTTGCAGAGGGGCTGCTCTCTCACCCTCTGCTAAAGTGCTTTCTGCAAGGAGTGAAGCATCTAACTGAAGTGAAGTGGGTGACTCCTGTTGCTCTCAAAGCTGTCTCCTGTGAATCTTCAGGAGCCCATTAAGGGAATGTCCTTAACCTACAACCTGTTTTATTAGTTTATATAAAAAAGTGTAACCAATAAGTGTAAACTCTGTACAGATTATGTGTTTGGAAATAATGATGGAACTTTCCTTGCAGTCCTTAAATTTAGATTTTTCAAAGTTTACTGTGGCATATGAAATTGACTGGGTTTGTTTTTTTGCACAATGTGTATAATATCTTAATTGCAAAAATCATAAAAATATTTTTTGTCAAAAACAACCATATGTTAGCAGCTACATTAGAAGAATTTATATATTAGACTGAAAAAAAGCTTTACGTTAACAAACAAAGCCACATGACGTACCTGCCTGGAAATGTGGTAATTCCTGGAGTCACACGTCCTAGTGGACTGAGAGATAAGTTAGCAGTTCTTCGAAGAGAAATAAGGCTTGAAAACATTATAGTTGTTTTTTCTCAAGTGTTGAGTGTTCAGCAATTAGCAAAATCAATCTTAAAAATAGTAACAAGCACAATCACCTGTAGGGTGGTGATTGTGATAGTCACCTCAGTGAAAAGGATGTCAATCTACCGCTGATTGTTGCCTTTCTCCAGCCCTTCTGTTCCTCCTTTTATTTCTGTTATGTCCAGTAAGGTCCCTCAAACCACCTGTATTCACAGAAATTATTTTGTTAGCCTTTTTGATGCTTTTATTCTTTCCCTCATAGTTACTGAAAGGATGAAGTCATCGGACATCGCTACTTATTGGTTTTATTGCTAAAAAAGACAATACAGTATTTCCAGACCATAAGGCACACCATACTAAAAGGCGCACGGATAAAACAAGCACACAAGTGTGCGTATTTAAAAATAGACCAGTGTACTGTCATCACTCAAACCATCAAAGTCCTCATCCCCTGTTTCTCACTCCAACAGCAGCTAAATCTCCATCAAACATGCCAGCTTCACTTTCTTCACGATCAGAGTTACGTTCTGTGCATTATAATCACTGGGAGTTGCTGGACTACCGTAGTCCTGGTCTGGATGGAAAAATCACACTGAAACGAAAGCACCATGACGGACCTCCTCAAAAATGTTCAATTTTCATTTCTTCTGCTGGCTTTACTGCTTTTAGTCGAATGGTGACCGTCGGAACGCTTCTCCCACTTGTTTGCTCGATGATCCACAGCTTGAGTCTTTCCTCCAACTCATGCCACCTGCCTTAGGTGCACCTTCACTTCAAACTGTGCTTTATAGGCATGTTTCTTTACCATTTTTAAGGTAGTTAAAAAAACAATGTACTGTATAACGCACATCCCCGTTCTTTAATATGCAATCCACGCCTACACCTTCCTCTAACATTCTCATCTACTGCGTCCAGCTTGCAACAACAACGAACATAGGGCGCACCGCACATTTTAAAGAAAATCTGACACTTCAATATTCGCCTTATGGTCATGAAAATACGGTACATACTTTGTCGTCTAGGGAAATCCATACTAATGCTTGGGATGATTCATATGGTACTCAGCTTGGTGCGTTTATTCAGCAACAGTACTATCGCTAACAAATGAATAAATAACAAAAACTCTATGTTACAAAATCTATGCTTTTTATTCCCTACAGACAAACATCCCACAGCCTCAGAATAAATGTTCACTTGCTGCACTTTGACCTCTCTTTGTACAATAATGTGCACCTGTGTCATTCCACTGGTGGGTTCTAGTGCCAGAACAACTGAAACCTGCTGTGCAGACATGTGGACACATTCTCAGGGATCCTGCTTTTCCCCACTAAACCTGTGTCTTACTCTCTTATTTCCTATTAGTGTTTGCCTTGATCCTTTTGATGCCCTTGAAATTAGTTCTGAACTACTGCAGCCGGCCAGTGAATAAAAAGGTTCTGTGCACAAACAAAATTACTTTTTTTTTTTTCTTGAAAAGTGATGACATGATGAAAGACGGCAATCAATACATTCAATCTACAATCAATTAATGGTCCCCCGCTTCCTCCTCTGGCCTTTGTTTTCCCTCTTTCTGTAACCTTGCGACTTCTCTTCCTTTCACTCATCTCTCTCCATCACTCGATCTACAGTCAATTAGTCTTACAATTGTCCTCAACTAATAGTCTCTCTACACCTCGGCCATTTTCTTTCAATCAATATAGAGCACATTTTAGTGCCACTTTGCCTCATTTCCTTCCTTTCTTCTGTTTAAATCGTTCGTCTCTGTGTCCAATGTGCCACAAGTTTGTATTCATGATGATAGAAATCAATTAGACAAGCTTTTTATGCATGTTACTATGGTGCCAAACATAAATAAAGAAAGAAACCAAATGAAAAGTTACAGAGCACAATGACAAACATACAAAGTCATACAACTAACACGCAGATCACTCTCTCCCTCTCCCTTTCCGCCGCCTCTCGACCTCCAGTCGATCTGAACCGTCTCTATGACGACGTCAAGCGCTACAGCTGCACCCCCCGCAACTACTCGGTGAACCTGCGCGAGGAGCTGAGGGCCACCAACGCCGTCTTCTTCCCCCGGTGCCTGCTGGTCAAACGCTGCGGCGGCAACTGCGGCTGCGGCACCGACAACTGGAACAACGGCTGCACCTGTCAGGCCGCCAAGACCTCGCTCAAACTACACGAGGTAGGGCCCCGTGACCCGAAGCCGTACAAACACTGCATAAACACGGGGAGGGTGACGCTGCCGGGGTGTGGAGCTGTCGGAGCGTCATTCCATTCATGATTTGCAAGCTGTCTTTTTTTGCGCTCACGCCCTGTTTTAATAAGTACTGGCAGGAGTGTATAAACACTCACGATCACATCGTTTTTGATTGATTCCTTTTGATTTCTTTAATTCGAGGGGGGGCAGAAGAGCATCCAACAACTGCAAGACTGTATCTGCCCTGTTAGCAGGAAATCTTCAGTACAAAGACAGCAGAGCAGAGCCTGAAAACATCAAGTATGCGTGTCTCATAATAAACCACCTTCAGTGCGAAGTGTGAGAAAGAGACTTTGTGAAACAAAGAAGGTCAAAGGTGCAAACGCCAAAAAAAAGTGGTAGGAAAAATACTTCCTCGACATAATATCCGTAAGTTTGCCAGCTTCACAAGTCTGTTGAATTAATTGTTACGTGGAGCTGCAGAACGAGTGAACCCAGCTGCACACGCAGGCGAGGAGACAGGGATGAAGTGAAGATATTTACTGCAGAGCTCGGGGAAGTGGGGCCAGACCAGAGGCAGGAAGAAAGGGTCGGCATCGGCACTACGGGGGAAACGGAGAAGAGTGAACAATAATTACAGGCCGAACGGCAACAACTGGTCATAAATTACCCTCGAAGCGTAGCGGCACTGACTGGTAGCGGAGTGGCGGAGGTGATGGAACGTTCCAGTTGAACTAGGAAGTCAGAATTTTCAACTGGAGTCATCGATCTGAAACTCGGAAACTCTGTTAAACCCTTGTTTCATTAAATCAGTTGTCCACACAGTACTGTCCAATCCGTTGATGCATTGCTGCGGTATTTCTATGCAGAAAATACACCAAGGTGTGATTTCATTTCCCAGATCCGTCTTCCAGTGTACATGGCATGCAGCATATGTCTCTGTAGAGGGGGGGAAGCAACAGGTTAGAGACGGCCTTCGAGAGCCTCTATTTAAATATGACTGGACCATTACAGTGGATGGAGCAGTGCACAGCGTTTGTGGGATATTTGTCATCTGCAATGCAAGAGTGAGTGGCGTCACTGCTGGAGACCAGCGGAGGAGAGAAAGAACAACAATAAGGAAGGAGACAATTGACGGTTCTTGGTATAATGACCATCCTGAAGCTAAGGGACATTGTGTAACACCAATAGGAAAAAGTAATTTAGGGAAAAACTGACTCATTCTACGTTGCATGGAACTGATTTTGCTTCCTTCACCACTGGAATTAAAATGATGCAGATTTGGGACGTACGCGGGTGTTGCTGCATGACTAGGTCAGATGTAGTAAGACCGCTGCCATGACAACATGCCAGCACATTTAAGGTGCATATCTAAAAGGTGCTAAATCGATGGCGTGCGGCTGAGCGAATGAGTGAGCGGGAGCGACGGAGGGATCCAGAAGAGGAATGAGGGAGAAGCGAGGAGAAATTGGCTGTGCAGAGCCAGGCGCTGCATCAACAATGAAGCAGTAATGCATCAGCAGGCTCACACTTTCCGCCTGTTTCTATTCCTTTCTATCTCACCCGTTCCTCCAATCTCTCCGTATCGCGCTCCCGATGCATTGTTAGCATTCTATCACTCTTTCTCTCTCTGCGGGCCCCCATCATCCTTTCATTCTCCCCAATCCCCATTTTCAATTTATCCCTTTGCAATGCACCATTCGTGTTCTATAAGCCTGTCATTCATTCTTTTCTCTCTCTTTCCTCCATTTCTTTGTGCCTTTGTTCTTGCATAGTTTCATTATTGAAACATGGTCCACAGAGCTCTCTCTCTGTCTCTCTCTCTGTCTCTCTCTGTCTCTCTCTTTCTCTCTCTCATACAATGGGACTTTAGACAAAAGTGGGATTTGGGTTGTAATTGTCCTTGTGTGAGTCACTGTGTATGTGAGTATGAAAAACCTTTTTGCTCATGTCTGTGTATACTGTACATGCATAGAGCTATGGGGACACGGGTTCTCATGAGTGTGTGTGTGTGTGTGTGTGTGTGTGTGTGTGTGTGTGTGTGTGTGTGTGTGTGTGTGTGTGTGTGTGTGTGTGTGTGCCATATCTGCAACTGCTTCTTTCACAAACCTAACTTTTAAACAAATGCGTTATTACTCACCCAGATGTTTCAGTGCTAGGTCCTGACATAAGTCACGGCCAGTCTCTCTTTTTTACTGAGCTACTGAGCTTTCGAGTTCATATCCACTGCATCAATTGTGGAACAATTCGTACTTCCCGTCCGTTTTCACATTAGTATTGTCGCCTGTGATCAATGTGGCGATTATCAACAAACTGAATTCTAGAAAAAAAAAAATCCAACAACAAAGTCAAGTTTGAAGTAGTTCTATAGACATACACAGGCAATCTCTTATTTAGACAGCACATTTGTAAATGTGTGTTAAAAGGTCCCTTATTGTCCTTTTCCTGTTTTTTACATCCCTAACAAGACCCATTTGTGGTTTTAAGTACCAAAATTATCTCATTATAATTTTCTCTATAAAGATCAGGTTGTTTTGTGTCTGTCTGGTTGAGCGTCTGCTCTGATTGGCTGATTTGGTTGGCAGCAACTGTATAGTTGTGACATCACAACTTCGTATAAGTCCAGACAGCTTGTTTTAAGGCATAGTTTCTGAACACGAGCTAAGTGCATTTTTCTGTGGATTGTGTGTTTTGAAATATTCTACAGTATTTATATGTAACATAAGCAATTTGGATCAATTGAAAGTTATAGTGTAAATTTTTTGTTTCAATCACTTAACAGATCAGGCTTCTATTTGGGACCAGGCAGCAATTTGGAACAGGTGATTTATTCCCTCCTGACAAAAACCTAACTCAGCAAACCTGAAAAACTGTGTTTAAAAAAATCACGATTGTGTTTAAAAAACAGTATGACTTCTGTACAACTTACATTTTTCAAAAGTCAGATTACAGTACTGTGGTTAATTACAGTGCTGTAGTCATGACAGAACATTTTAGTTTGAGGTCATACCTTTTTGATTTTTTTGCTGCACAAGAGCCATGGTGATTGACAGTTGAGCAATATTACATTGGCGTTAGGGGATTTTGCAGTTAATTGAAATCTGGCTATTATTTAGTAATGTACAGTATCTAGTAAGCCGTTTGTAGCATGTACTAGCTAAATTATCAATCTTTAAACCTAAAGTCTTACAGACATCTAACATAAGAATACATATTTTATTATGACATGCAATAAAATGTATGTAATTTTGATTTTTATTTGCATATAGAGCGGGAAAGTGAGATCTGATCACAGCTGATCACACATGTTGAGATGTGTGTTGATGCAGGATGTGCACTCTCTCAGGAAACATGTTAATACCTGGCGTGCACACACAATTTCTTCTGTTTGCCTGACGTTTGGCATGTTTTCACTGACAGTTTGTGCACAGTCAGCAGAGATCCCACTGGAAACTTGCTGTGGATGTTTCTCTGTGGGTCAGGCTCCAGCTCCCACTTCCCCTGAAAAGAAACAAGACGGAATCGATAAATGAAATGGTGAATGGTAAAATAATACAGGAATTCCAGAGGAGCCTGTTTATTTATGACTTACCAGAAACTACAACAATTGTTTTCTCGTGGCCTCCAGAGTTTCACAGTACACTAGTACATTCATTGAAACCTGGCAGTCATCTATTTTGACGTTTTTTTTTGTTTGCCTCAATGTCTCCGTGTGTTTTTTTTTCCCCTTTCTCTGACAGTATGCGGTTTATTCTCGGGTTTTTCGTTGCCCTCCTGTTACAGCACATCACGGGTTATGTGCCTTACATAAGACTGTTTTATCACTTTCTCTCCGCTTCTTATTTCTTTCCCTGTTTAAAAATAAAGCAGGATGTGTTGGCACCGAGTCCAACCAAACAAATTCTCACCATCTTCCTTCCTGTCCCCTGTAGGTGCTGAAGTACGCCCCAGAGGTCACACTGCGTCAGCGCCATCACAGGCCGCGGGTGCGCTGGGTCATAGACGAGATCTTCCTCACGCACCACGAACAGTGTGAGTGTGCGTGTCCCTTCCAGCCCCCCCGCTGAGACCCTGGGGCCGGCGCACCAAAACCTGGGAACTGTTGGACAAGTTTTCCTTCGATCTCTTCTTCTTTTTTTTTTCTTTTTTTTTTTTTTTGCAACGGACTCCATGTAACACAAGCAACGCAGAAACACGTGCAGCAAAGAAGAAAAGCGGCAGCAATTTGACCGAGGATCCACAAATGGTGTATAATGAAGTAAACCCAACGCCTTCCTCTGCACACTGGTCAAACCTGTTAATCTGTAACCGCTTCCAGCCGCAGCCCGACAACACACAACACGTTATTTATCTTTTTTTTTCTGCTGTATGCACTGTATGCATGTAGTCGTTTCTTAATGAGACCGTTTCTAGAAACTTGTTCTGCCTGGAGGATGCTGAGAAGAGCATGAGACAGAAGGAGGGAGGGAGAGAGGGGAGGTGGAGGAAGTGTAAACCAAAATAACAGTGTGTTGATGTGAAATTAGGCTAACGACAACCCTCCAGATCTCAAATGCACACTCACACACACACACGTTCACTCTCGTCTTCCACTCCCAGCGAAAAAACAACAAGCCCTCTTTTGTTTCGCAGACATTCCTGATTCAGATATTCACGCTTCGCCTTTGTCTGTCCCTCTCTCCGTACAACCTCCTTTTCCCTCTCTCTCTCTCTCAAGTCTTTTATAACACACAGACACACACACACACACACACACATTCCCGTCACTCACTCCCCAACACATCAAAGGAGGATGTCAGCTCAGGCCAGCGCGCTCCGTCCAATTTTTCGGAGCATTCCTGACATTCCCACCGCTAAACGGAATTCTGCCACCACAGATAAAACCGTGATCTTCGGACCCGAAATGAATAACAAAGGAAAGACAAGGGAAGGCACTCAGGAAGAGAGGCAGGGGAGAAGTTTTTAGCACAGGCAGCAGACCAAAAAAAAACAGGGACAGTTGAAGTTGAGCAGGGCTCCTGGATGAGAGTGGAGACACACACATGAATGATTGCTGCTCCTTTAGTGGGTTTCCATGCTCATGTTTGCGACTCCGCCTGGATCTTGCCAAGCAGCGTTTCTCATGCTCGGGAAGATGCTTGTGTGTCGCCATCCGACCCGCTCCTTTTGCAAATCTGTAGCAGCACCGCAGCGAGAGAACAAAAAAAAGACAACTGATACTTGAGTCTGTGTGTGTGTGTGTGTGTGTGTGTGTGTGTGTGTGTGTGTCTGCCAGTCTGGCCTTAACAGCTCAGGAAGAGGTCCTTTTGTTTAAGAGGTGGAGGGTTACCGACAGTCTGTGAGAGCTGGCAGCAGATGCAAGTATGTGAACGGTCGGCATGTGACTGTGTGTGTGTGTGTGTGTGTGTGTGTGTGTCCGTAGACCATCTTAGCAAACGGAGCGAGCACACAAACAAAACAGCTTATCGTTTCTCTACACATGACCGTCACCTCCCGTGTGTTCCACCGTCACACACTCGGTTGCAGGCCCGGATTTACATAGAGGAAAAAACAGGATTTCACATTCCACTTTTGTTCTAATGACGGACGAAGAGAATAACTGGACACCGATCAGCTGTGTGCCGCTTTCATGTGCCTGTGCGTACAGTAAGCCACGGGTGTTATTTTTGCAGGTGTGGGATACAAAACAATATTCTGATGGTGTGTGTCTGGTTGTCGCATTCCATGTAATTTACCCCACGCATGCTTCACACAAGCACACACACGCACACACACACACACACACCGTTGTTTCTGGCTATAGTTCATCTAAGAAAGCAGCCTCACGTTGCTTTTGATTTCTTCTGAGGTTGGTTTTTCATTTCTCTGTGTTGCACTTTCAAACAAAGTGATGAACACAAAGACCTCGCAAAGCTGGCGATTCATTCACATTTCACATCTGATGGCCAGCAGGTAAATTATAGTTCCAGTACCTGAGCGAGCCAGCTGCTGATTAGGCAGAATGTCCTTTTCCAAGATGCGTTTTATGTGTGTGTGTGTGTGTGTGTGTGTGTGTGCGTGTGTGTGTGCATCCTGTGTCTGCCAGCCTGACAGTGCTATCAGCACATCTCATTGTTTGCACTTTTCCAAAAGTGACATTCCTCTTTTTTCTCTTGTAACTGGTTTTGTTTTTCTCCCTCACAATGGAACCACAAAAGCTGCTTGTGTAATTCTTTGGATTTCCTCGGTTTATTCGCCATGAACATCAGAACCGCACGCCGGCCCCGGCCCAGAAAACGGTTCAGATCATCATTCCCCCAGTCACTCCACTCTTAAGTTCCAATTTCCCTTCTGAGGATTTAAACACGATCAGATCCTCAACTCAACAAAAGTTGACGTTAGTTTGAGCGACAAAAATAAGGCAACCTGCTTTTGCTGTACTCTGAGAAATATGACAAACTGTATGCTTTACTTAAATAATTTATTGTGTCTTTCTCTATTGTTTTTTTACATATCAGCTGGTTGGTTTTGATAAATAAAGTATTTCTACAGTAGCATTACTGCCTCCAGTGCTTTCATTTTGTTCTTTTTCTTGTTAAAGTTTGACTTCTTATTGTTTTTATATGTATTTATATAAAACAGTGGCTTGTTTGATCACCTGTGGAAGGCAGTAGATATTTATGTTAGGGACAGAAAGGCTGAAAAAAGAAGCAAGAGAGTGGACCACAAAGGGCTAAAAAAAACTGATGCAGACATTTACAGTGTTATGCTGCTCCGCTCTAAGATTCTTGCACAAAGCATAGAGAGCGCCCAGGTCACCATGGAAACCACACTGCGCTTTTAAGATCAGCGTATCAGCGGTCGGATCAGAGAGGTCATATATTAGCGCTCGTCAAAAGCCGACAATCCTTAACTCTGATCCTGTGAGTCAGCAGCAGCCAGGCCGCTTGGAAACAAGGTTTCCTCACACTTTTTTTTTTTTTCTAAACTTTTTATGTTGTTATTTAATTTGGCATCATGTTGACTTTCGTCATTTGTTCTTACTAGGAGAATTACATTTCAGTAGAAGGCACGCGTTGATTATTGTTACCTCGCTGTGATGTGTGACCCGCTGTGAAAAAAAACGAGGTTTGCACGGAGCCTGGTAACAGATGGCTGTTCAAACATTCATCAGCTCAGAGTGTTAAGTGCTCACATTAAATCTAAGTTAAAGTCCCTGAGACTGAGCGGCATGTACTGCAGCTCGAGGCTGAAACCAATGATGATGGCCACAAGATGCCGGCTCCACTAAACCCCTGGGTCCAAATGACTCTTGTTTAAAAAACTTCTCTATAAAACTATAACTTTATATCATATAAAATATATAAAACACATCATCATAATACTTTATAGATAGATAGATATATGCATATGGACGCATTGATTGTGTAGATTTCAATGAGGAAGAAGGACTAGATGTCATTTTAAAAGAAAATGAGATTTAATTATATGAAGGTCAAGGTGTTAAATGAATAATGTTAAATGTTTCAAAAAACGTAATCCAATGATAAACACACACAACAGCCTTTAACAAGCATTCAGGACGTTGGTGAGATTATGATGTCACAACTATAAATTCAAATCAGCCAATCAGTGAATCAGTGAACACTTGTGTTTTTTTTTTCTCTGATGCCCCACAGATAAACCAGTTCAAATCTATAATATAATATATGATTTGCTCAATTCTTCTATTGTGGGAAAAGGCCATAAGTGAGAACAACACCTGTATACAGTAAATCAGAATGTCTTATGTCAGATAGCGTGGATGGTAGGGATGGAACAGCGTCAACATGCCGATGACGATGATGATTACAACATATAGAGAAGGTTCGGGGGTTTCAAATGAAAGTAACACTACATTTCTTTTCATAAAAAGGCCTTTTTCTATCTCTCAAGGCTGTTTCCTGTCCCGGTGGTTGCCGTGGCAACCCTTCCTGTGCCGTTATCATTACACAGCAGTCTCCCCCGCGCCGTCCATATACAGCCCTTCCTCCGAGATATCCGTCCATAAGCCCGTCCGTCCGACCCTTCATCCAGCGCTCCGTCAATAACTAGTTTTCAGTGATTCTAGCAGAAACAGGAAGTTGCCGCCTCTCCGTCCCCGTGGAGACGAGACTGATTGAAATAAGACACATATAGCGAGAGTGAGCAGAATTAGGATTAAGGTAAACCAACGGGGAGAAATGAGTTCAAAAAGGAGAGACTGTTGGGAAAGGCAGATCAATCAGAGGACAGAGGGAAGGTCAGAGAAGAGAGGCAGCGCGCCGTGTGTTTGAACCTGTCATTGCTACAAGGCTGCTTTCCTATCTGTCAGCAGCTTCCTATCTTTTTCCTTGCGGGCAAACACACACAAATATGCACACGTACAGCAACGCTACCGTATGGTCTCATGAATACGATTGTCGTGTTCTTGACCTGATTCGGCGTCTCTGACTGTAAAGCAGCTTCGCCGTGCCTCCTCACGCTTGTATGTCACTTTCCTTTTCATCCGTTTTCACATGTTTCCATGCATTTACCGTTTCCATCATTTCCCTCTCATTGACTTATCATTCTTCCTGTCATCCTCCCTGTCCCGCGATGCCTTCTTTGTCTTTCTTATCAGGACAAATCGCTGCCTCCTTGTTACCTGGGAAACCAGGAAATGAAACCTTAAAGATGGAGGGGAACATCTGAGGACATTTATTAACCTTAACCTCTGTTTTGAAATCTCCCTCCTGGCCCCTATATCTTCTTATATTTATTATATACCATTTGTCATTTCCCACATTTCCCTCCCTCCAATGGTGTTACTCTAAGTGCATATCTGGAAGCAGTGTTAAAGAGATTGTCAATTTTCAATCTCAATGTCATGTATTAGTCATATAGGCGGCTGCCAGCGTGCATAATGCCTTCCAGCACTCACTGTGCTGTCTCTCAAACAATTTTCATCCCTCTTTGGCCGGTAGTCAGAGGTGGAGCTTTACTCTGGGGAGGCCAGCTGCGAATCATTTCTGAGGAATCATTGAGCTTTTGAAGACTGCAACCTGTTAATGCCGTGAAAATGTGGTGTGAAAAGCCACCAGATAGTGATCTTTAAATTCACTGACCGCACCAATTATGTTTTTTACACCGTCCATGGATCAACCGACTATGTGTGTGTGTGTGTCTAGAACCTGATATATCTTCTTCCTCTTTGCTGTAGATATCAGAGAGGAGAGTTTTACTATGATAGTTTGTTTAAACCAGCTCCAAAGACTAACACCAGCGGTGGTGTTTTCAATCTCCAGAGAGTTGTGCTTTGTTTATAGAGCTTCATTAGCTTGCTGCACTAATTGTCGTGAGCCCAGTCTTTTCACTGGAAACAACATGTCAAGCTTATGTGGCGTATGTGTGTTTGGGCCTGTGCACAACTGGAACTAACCAACACACATCCTGACTGATCCAGTCACAAGTCCTCACTCTGTGCGGCTCCAAATGCATCTCACAACGGGGTGCATCTCCTACTTCTCTGTTATATATATACAAATTAACATGCAACATCACATTTGGCTGCAGCTTTCATCACATATACAGTAGGTTACTGTTGTTAGCATTGTCTTTCTCCTGCGTGCTGTTTGTGTGTGTCAGTGGGAGCCTCTACTGTCCCTCTACACCAGGTGTGGCTGCAGTTTTTTGTTCCAACCAAGCAGTTATACACCCGATTCTACTAATGAAGCTCCTTAGCAAGAGCTCTAGTGGTTTATTAGTAGAATCAGGTGTGTTGGGCCCATCCCTGGTCTACATGGAGGAGACACACTAGGCTTCTTTCATTTCTTCCTCAGCATTATTAAACATGGTGGACAGAGATTCACTTCCCTGCCTATTCTGACGGATGTAAGTAGAGAGGGTTGATCCTCCAATGTGGCCATACACATTGGGTATCCGCTGCTATGGGATTATGGTCACAAGTGGCCCAGACCACCTCTGAATGTGGTCTGAGTGAATTTATCTCAATCTGTGCTCGATGTGTCTCTGGTGCATTCACACACACACACACACACACACACACCTGTTATTAGAGCTTTGATCAGCTCACTCAGGGCAGATGTTAGTACCAGGCGTGCACCAGGGGCCTCTAATAGATTTTGGACAACAACAGAGGTCTACAACACAGGGGAATAAACTCATTTACGAACAATATTCTTTAAAACTTGCTACTTGCTATTGTGGAAAAAGTTTAAATGTCACCAGCTAATTTGTTTAAAGGCACAGTGTGTTGTGTCTGGTGCCATCTAGTGGTTTAGTGGTGAGGCTGCAGTTTGCATGGAGGAGAATCTCGAACAAGAAGTGAATAAAATGCCCATTGCTTGGCTTGTTGCTTGGCTACTTTAGAATCATGGCTGTGTAGCATGGGGGGTTTAGTGGAGGGGAACCTGCTCCTAATATAGATAAAAATGGAGCAATCTAACGTAATTAAAACATACTTAATAAAGTTATATTCCTTTTCTAGCATATCTATTCTGCTGGATTCTGTTATGCGGTACACACAGACACAAGGTATCATTAAGGAGTTTTAAATCTATATGGATAATGTGCTCCACAGTTGGTGAAGACATGGAATTAAAGGAACAGCATTCTCTGCTGACAGTAAAAACAGACTTTTATCCTGGTGTACCTGTACCCTTCATTTACTGGATTAGTCTATGAAGGCAGCAAGGGACGGGAGAACAGGACACTGCTACAGTTTGATTTAGTATACAGGAGAAAATGGAAATGCTTTGTAATCAAGGCCAAATGACCCTCTAACACTGCTTGAGCTCATCAATAATTTAATTTAAATGAAGCCCCGGAAAAGGGATCTCTTGAGAGAAATCGTCCTGCTCTTTTCAGGCTTCTACGGCCTTTACAGATGTTTTAGCTGTCAATATCTATCATGTGATCCATCAGACCACTGAAATGCTGTCCTCATACGAGCTGAGGTCGCAACCGGCCGCCGCGTCGCCGTCCGTCAAAAGTTAAGAGTCGGGTTATTTTTGTAGCGAAAAGCTGGCAGGAGAAAAAAAACGCATGATCTAATTTCGGGTGGAGGCTCATCACAGCTAACGAGCTTGGACAAGGTTTGGGATGGAGAAGGACGGATGAGTTGACTGGAAGACAAACAGGCGGAGCGGGGAGGAGGTTGTACATGACAGAGGAAGACAGTGCTGGACAGTAGGAGTTGAGGGGGGGCGGGGAGTATAAAGGGAATTGAGAGAAGCAAATACAAACAGACAGAGTAAAAGCCCAAAGACAGAGAATCCGGGTTTAAGGGAGAGACGGACAGCAAAAGAGACGCACAGCCAGATGATGAGGAGGTGGAAGGAGCTGATGAAGTCATTGAGGCGTGTAGGGGAAAACGGTGAGAATATGACCCATGACTGAGACACGATGTATGGAGACAGCGCGTTCCACACACACACACACACACACACACACACACACACACAGCGAGCCGACAGCAGAAATGAATGGGAGGAGCACTGTCAATCCGTCGCCTCCGTTAAACCTCGGCTCTCTTCACTTTGGCCAATTTCTTCAGGAGGGAGAACATGCTTCACTACGACAGCGTATTGTTGCATCCAATTCCACCACCGCATGCTCATTTTATCATCATTATTTTTTTTTCTGCTGCAACACTTAAAACAAGTTTATGTTTTTTTTCCCCCAACATTGGACTGGTTCTTCTCCACTTTAATTTTTAGAAAAAAAATCCATGTGTCCACACACACACACACACACATAAGCAGTCGCCCATCTGAAACACACATGCCGTCTTTCCACGTCCCTACTGACCTCCAGTCTCCTACTTCCTCCTTGTCCACGGCTCCCATCTTCCCCTTCTTTCACTATACATTATAGAACAGCTTTCATTTAGGTATGAATATTAGATATCGCTTTTGAATAATGGAAAAAGACAGTATGTGGGGGAATCTGCAGACATAAGGAGAAAAAAAAAGGGTGGGCCTTCATTTGCACGTTTGAAATAATCCAATGAGAATGACATATTCCGATGCAAACTGTTCCGTTAAATGAATGATTAACTTCAAATGCAGGCCAAAATGTGGCGTCTGTGTCTTTCTGTGGAGCTGCTAAAGGTGGAAATATTAAACTTCGATTTTGGGAGTGAAAATATCTATATGTGCAGTAATATATTGCAGCAGGGGCAGACTACTGTTTACTCCTAAAAAAGAAACACAACACAAGTGTTTTCTGTAAAATGTTATGAGAGAATAAAACTTTTTTTTTGCATGAAGGGAATGCTTTATTTTGGCCCTGAGATGCATGAACACACTGTTGCACACACTGAGAGCAGAAAATGTTCTCAGTTGCTGAAAAGTCAAGTTGAGGATATTACATTTATAGAAACACCATATAATAGAAGAACAGGGCAAAGGGATTACAGGAAGCTGGGGAGGGATACAGGGAGAAACAAATAACACAAGCCCAAAGGCGCCACACTCACTATTTGATGGAAGTGATTTGTTTGCCTCTACGACAGTAATGAATCCTATCTAACACACACATACTTACACACACACACACACACACACACAGTTTAGTGATTTCTGGGTCACAGATATCATCAATTATTCCTGTTTATTTCACATGATTTGTTATGGTGCCGTGCCCATGCTCGTGTGTTGTTTAATGGAGAGTCAAAGTCAAGGTCAAATTCATTTATGCAGCATATTAGGAACATTCGCCGTACAATCAAAAATATCAAGCCCATAAAACAACAAAATAAAAACGCGAAGACATATTTAATAGACAAAGGCAAAGAAAGTCAATGCTCATACTGAGCTAAAAGCCAAGTAATGAAAATGCGATTGCATGGAATAAAAATGAAAACCTGAACAAATGAATTAAAAAATAAATTAAATCTTTTTTAAGTGCACTGCTCTCATGCTGGTCCCTGCCTCCATCCACATTAATATACAAGAAATTGCTTAAATTTGGTCTAAATAAATTACCTTTAACTTCCAACAAGGTATAACAAACTTTTACAAATACATTTCTGCAGTAAAATTGTCTGAGTTCACTATAGTTTTGAACCACTGGGTTGGAGATTTACTACAATTCTGCTCAAACATTAGTCCAGTTCTACCCATGAATTGAATCTTACTCAAATCCTTCCTCCTGCTCATATTATATATATATATATATATACACACACACACGTTCTCCTTCATTTGGCAGGTACATCCTCTTGTGGTCACTTTGGATCACTTGCCAGGTAACTACAGCAAATATATTATTGTGCTTAGGGCCAAGTTCTGACTGTTTTCCATTATAACCAGTGCTTTCTGATTAAGTCTGACACCATGGCACCACCCAGCTACAGCAGCCAAATATTAACATGCTGACATTTGTGTCAGATCATTAACTTCTCCTGATCCATGCAGATACATCGCAGTGTTTCCAATCGACTGTTGTTATCCTTCTATTTTGCCCAATTTTGAGCGATTTACGGATATAAAACCCACAGCCACAGCAGTGCTTGTTCAACTTGCTTCCAATTCATGACTCCAAAAACCTGGAGAAACATGGGGGGGGACCTGGGTTAAACCTCAGAGGGCTTTGCTCCCCGCCGCGAGGAATCGGTGACTCGATAATAGCCAGATTTGACAGAGGTTGTGTTCACGGCAGCGACGTGCCGGCTCTGCCAGAGCAGCAAACGGAGCTGGCAGCGATGTAGGTGGAAACGTTCCAGTAAATGTCCCGGTTTCTGCCCTATGAGCTGGATCTGTGGGAGACAGCGCGGGGTCACATGGTGAAACTCCTCACGATGCAGGTGTTTGGTAATTTATAACAAGCTTGTGTCAATAGCTACCAAAGTTATACTTTTTATGCACTACTTCAGGACAGGGTAATAGCCAACAGCTTTTCCACTAAGGACGTGATCTGGTGCCAGGAGAGGTCATGAGATTAAATTGTGGGCTGTGTTAAGACTGTGTTCTATCTATTTGTGACCTTCGCGGGCAGCAGCCAGAATAACTTAGGAGCCTTAAAAATCATTATTAAGGATACCCCCTTAATAATACTATGTTCCTGGTAGAAAAAGAACAGATGATATGTAAGAAATGTAATAGGCAAAGACACATAAAGATCTCCTACAGTTCTATAATCCACTGAACCAACAGTTAAAAGCTGAAATATCCTCTCGTCTCCTTCTTGTAAACCCAACATCATGTATTGTTTTGTCTTTTGAGCTCAGTGTATTAACACACACACACACACACACACTTTTCACCATCATGAGATCATGTGTAATAATTGCGAGTGAATCAAACATCTCTTACTTGTGTCCACATATCCCAGTGTATCTGCACCAAACTCTACACAAACATACAGAACTCTCTCTCTCTGTCTTCCACTGATAAGATTCAACATGTTCCTCTGATCATCCTCATTTCCTGATGACCCGACCCCCTCGCTCTCATCCTTCCCAACTCCACAAAACCAAAATAAAAAATACACCTGATTTCCCTTATTACCCATATCTCTGCTGGAAAAAAAATACAAAAGCCCAACAGAACAAAACACACACACACACACACACACACACACACACTCGACCTGCCCACCTCTCAAGATAGATTGAGGGAACACAGTGGATCCAAAAACAACATGAACAAGAAGGAAATAACAGCTCCTGGAAAACAACGGTAACATATTTCACCTACTGACCGCTCCGAGCAGGAAAGTGTGTGTGTGTGTGTGTGTGTGTGTGTGTGTGTGTGTGTGTTTTGCCTGTGAATTATGAATTATTTTGCATGTGCACATGTAAGGGATTTGGTGTTGCTAGAAAAAAGCTAGAAAAAAACAGGAAACACATGGCAGCAAAGGCTACAGAGCTCACACACAAACACACACAGCTACTATGATAAATGCTTTTTTGTGGGGATGATTCAGTTGTTGTTTTTCCTTATGACATTACCGGAATCCAGATGCTGTAAGATGCCTCGGTGCTACAGAAAGTGGCTTTAGATATGTTAACATCATTGAACGTTTCACAGAAATTAGGGTTAGAATTACAAATAATTAAATAAAATCTATAAACATGTCACCTCAACAGGAAAGCTGATTACTTTCTGTATCACTTGTGGTCAAACAACTAAACTTAATGTAAGGTTACACAGATTGTAAAATACGTGACATTATAGAGGTAGTATCCTGAGAGGTGGCGTCCTGGGGACACTAAATGAGAATGAATTAATTATGATTACTATTTTTTTAATTGCACAATTAAAGGCAGTGACAGGAACACATTTCACTGTGATCACACCGTGATCACATGTGACAAATAAAAGGTGATTGACGACTCGTTGAGTGACGGGAGACAACAGAGTCAGGAGTTAAGAGAGAGGGGGTCATAAACAAGGCAGGGCTTCAACTTTGATTCCTTTTTTACGGACTAATAAATGTCGGAAGGCGAGTAAATCTCACAGCACTCAGGCTTCAGATGATCAAGAGCATCAAGAGAATCACATGTGCGATAAATCTCTAATTACAAGGCCGGTATTCCGCATGCATGACTCATGTATAGGAAGGTACTGAGAAACTAACATTAAATCATAGAATAGATACAAGCTCACAAACAGAACCACAGGTGGGGAGGAATGTCTGCGGCCTAAGCACCCACACACACACACACACACACACACATACACACACACACACACACACGCTCATTTTTTGCTTCTCCATAAAAAACTAATTCAAGGTTGTTTCCATGAAATGCTCGATAAACACACACAGCCACCATGTTACTGGAATGTCAACCACACTGTTTAACTTAAAAAAAACACTGAATATAAACAGTTGCATTGGAGATTTTTTGCAGAGGTGCAATAAGACTAAGAGTAAAGGATTTAATGCAATGAGAAGGTAAATGTTACGGAATGTTTCATCTCTGCTGACGGGGTAGTTCTTTTGTGTATTTTTTGTATGGAGCAGCATGTGTCTGCTGATGCTTCCTTCTCACAGAACCCTCAGTGCAATCACAATCAACAACCAAAGCAATGAATTAAGCCAAAACGGCATTAACCGACCGAATAAAGATAAATATTTAGCAGGCGAAGTCTGCCAAAACCACTTCAACGAATATAACGCATCCTGAAAAATCAGAAGGGAGGACGACCACCTCATAAATGAATTCAGGAATAAACTCCCTGACTGGATGAGAGAACAGTTTCACACTCCTTTCTGTAGAACAAGCGGGGCTCCTTGACAAGGTCTCCAAAATATAATAACGTTCTCTTCACCAGTTTGATCTGTGATACGTGGCGTGTGCACGTCTACACGCATTAACCCTCTGTCAGGTCTGATGTGGGTAGAATCAATTACCGCAGGCGAGAGATGACAGACAATCACTTCATGCTCTGCGTGGATTAGTGCTCCGCTCCGTCGTTATCACAAAGACGTTTCCGGCAGCCGCCTGGTAAACACACCATTAGTCGTGTCTTTACTGGAACAAAGTCACTTTGAAGGACAAACTTCAGAAAGTGTCCTATGAAGACAAAGACAGGAGAGGAGTGGCGCTGAGGAAAGAAGAAAGTGAAATACCGAGGCAGTCATTCCTGCAACGTACACGTTACGTAATCGCCCCTCGAGGACAGTTTCCCAGATTTGTCTGGAAAACATATTAGTAATCATGACTTTTACTGGAAGCTCAGGCCCGGTGGGTGTCAGGACAACTGTGATCATTTTATAGGCTTTTTTATGGATTTTGCATGTACCTGTACTTTCTATTCATCTGTGTGTGTGTGTGTGTGTGTGTGTGTGTGTGTGTGTGTGTGTGTGTGTGTGTGTGTGTGTTACTTCTACAGTATGAAGAGAAATCTGCTCTGACACCTCCACCTGACTCCTATAACTCATGAAAGATGCATTCCCACACTATATATATATATATAAGAAACGGAATGTGTAACTCACGTGCATGTGCAAACACGCCTACACACAAACACACACACACACACACAGTGTCACTAAATAAAGTGCAGACTGGCTGTCCTGAGTGGCCCTCAGCTACATTATTTAAAGTGGGCGTTTGACCTGTTTTTGATGATGTTGGTGGAAACTTCAAGACTGTTACTCATGTCTGTGACAAATCCTGACTCAGGGATACACATTTTTATATATTAATGCAATACAATGTGCTAGAAGGGATAAAATAACATGTCTGGCTTACAAACAAACAGAGCTGCTAACAGTCAAACAACCATTTTTTCAGTGAAATTAAGTAGTCTTTTTTAACCATAATAAAAAAATATTTGAAATATCGTTTATATGATTTGTCTGGCAACTTTTTATGTTTTTCTTATTGCTGACAGATTCCGTGTGTAGAGCCAAACCAACAAGTATCGTGTGTGTGTGTGTGTGTGCGTGTGTATTCATTCCATTGTGGTCTAACAGCCATAAAAAAACATATCGATGAGCCGTGCGGTTGCTCTGCGTGACATGTTCCCTCTTTACAGAGAGGTTTGGACACAGTAGCTCCAAAAACTAATCAGGAGGACCTCAGCCTGCAGAGAGCAGCGCTCCGTGCGCAGCGTTCCTGCTCGGGCACGGCTAAATTATTTAGACTTTTGAACCATTTCTGAAGTCTGCGCCTTCGTCTGAGGAGAATATCAGACATCAGGCTTTGGATGCACAAACAATACTTAAGTAGGATCAGATATTTGTTGGTTGAGATGTGTTGCAGAAAAATACAGAAACTCACCAGCCGTATCATTTTAATAGCACTTTAAGGGTTCCAGCGGTAAATCTGCCATTGGTGATGTATAATGCAGCCTCAGGCCACTCGGTGACAGAATGCAGCGTTCCTCCATGTTTTATGAAAATTGTAATCATGGCCAAGCAGATTACATATATAAATTACAGAATCCCCATCACGCCAGTCCGTGTCATATTTCACACAAGGACGAGGCCTCTGTGAAAACAGTGCGACGGACTTCCGTCGAAAATGGAGGCAGCGGTGTCAGAGACCTTACCTTAGGTTGCGTCATTCTGTTTGCAGCAGTAAACGGCAGCCACGTGAGCGCAGACGCTGTGCACCAGGACAGAGCCTTTCCCTATGAGAAGGATGTTGATATCTGTTAGAGGAGCTTTAAATAAAGAGCGATGGCTCCGTGAAAACTTCTATCTATTAACAGGTCTTTTTCGCCGCAGACAGAAGGTGGAACTGATAAAATTAACAATGGCTGCGTTCCATTTGGTGAGTGAGCCAACGACAGTGAGTGAAGACACATTAAAAAAGTGCCATCATTAGAACTAGCAGTCACATCTGGCCTGGTACCTGACGGCCACGAACACCATGAATAACCTGTGCAGTCAAGCCACAGCAGTTACCACTAACAGTTAGCTCCAACTACAAGCATGTGAATTATTAATGGCCTGCAGGGCGGATGAGATTTATCATCTTTACAGCCTCTCACGCTGCTGCCTCACACGCAGGGATCAATGGTCAAACTGATCAGGGGTCAGATAAACGACCGCCCCGGCAACTTTGAGCAATTATCTCTCAATCTGTCTAAAGTGCTTCTTGGATCCATTTACACGTTTTTTTTTTTTTTTTTGGAGGCAGAATGAGCCAAGACGGCAAGAGAACAAGTGGGTCTGTCCAGGGACTTGGGTCCATGTTTACTGCTCTGCTGCAGGACATGCAGCTTGTTTGTCTGAGGAATACAGTAGCAGCTCAGGTGAAGCCGTACATTTCATTGATGCATATTCATGCATAGACATTAGTACACAATCAGCGAGAATCCAATAATCCAATACATTGGCTGCAGTCAAATACAGTTGGAAATCAATGCCTAAACCACCAAATCACCTGCCAATACTATACCATACAGTTATAGATGTGTATATCTGACCTTATGTGCCTGTCAAATCCACATTTTTTTTCTCAGAGTCTGATGACGTGGCTCCATTTCCCAGGAACCATTTTGCCTCGTTCTAAATTTTCAGATGGGGCCACATAATCGTAGCAGCCAAAGCAAGATGGAGGAGGCGGGAGTCTGACTTGCGTGGGTAGGAGTGTTAAAAGCATTTTGGAGCCATTAACACCATTTTCCCTCCCTTCACAGCCTTTTAAAAGCAATGCCGTCTTACACTGTCTGTTTCGGAGCTGTGTGCTTCTGTCTGCGACAGGAAAGAGTGAAATCATGTAGGATGATGACGGATCAGGCTCCGGCTTTATCTTTTCCTCGGTCTGCTCCCTCTTTTCTTATTTCTTTTCCTTTCCACCTTCACATCCGCATCCACCCACTCTGTAAATTAGATGTCGTCCATTAGTGGAGTTTCTCTCAAATTTCTCCTTCTCGGTTTGAAGTATCGTCTTGTTTCCTCCTGTGTTTTCGCTTTCCACATCCATCAAGCTCTCTCCCCACGTTGCCCTGTTTAAAAAACTTTCCCTTTTATCCCTTCACTTCACTTAATTTGTCTTTACCCTTTTACTACCTG
This sequence comes from Eupleurogrammus muticus, assembly GCA_036785175.1. NCBI lineage: Eukaryota > Metazoa > Chordata > Actinopteri > Scombriformes > Trichiuridae > Eupleurogrammus > Eupleurogrammus muticus. The sequence goes on along the minus strand of JAYKQN010000009.1, from coordinate 8,733,805 downwards.
GGACTAAATTGATTTGTTTCACTTCACTTATCGTTTCCTGCTGTTATTCACTTTCCTCCATTTGAGGAAAAGAGATGGTACTTAAAAGTAATAATACAGTGCCAATAGAGGCAGAAACGACCAAATATACATTTCTAGGCTTTTTTATTCTTTCGCCGTTTTATTTGCAGCCATGAGATTTTATTTCTTACTGCAGGTTGAATGCTGTGTTGGGCAGGGAACAGTGAGAATGAATGTGATTTTTGTTGTCATTTTAAAAACCAGAACTATTCTCTGTCATATCATATCAGATGATCCTATTTTATCTTTATTTGGATTTTGGGATGTGTCAGAAAGTCAAGGCCATATTTGGTTGTGGGGCTGTGAAACTGAATCCTTTCTAGCTTTTGTTGTTCGATACATAAAACACGTGTTGGCCAAAGATACAAAATAAATGAATTATCTCCCACATGACATTTTTTTTCCTGATTTATCCAGAAATGCGAGTAGAAGGTGAAGTTGCTATTAAAGCCTCTTTCTCTGCTTCTCCAACATGACGTTTCCCTACATGCGTCACTCTGTGTCCTATCTTAATGGACCAAACTCCAGGTGCAATTTTCTCTCTTTAGTACTTGAAACAATACAAGTACTAAAGTGTTAAGTCATAATATGATGTATAGTGTAATATTCATACATGTCGTGGTCATCTGCAACCGATCATCAGACTTCTGGGGGTCTTGGCATTTTGCTGAGTGAGTTTGTGTGTTTTATTCTGTTTTTGTTCAAAGTAAACTTCAGTGTTTACTCAGAGCTGCTTGGAAATGAGATGTACACATGCACTTCATTTGATCGTTTTTACGCTGAGCTGCCAACTCTGTCAAATACACATTGCACTATGTAACAGACTCAGAAATGACTAACTAGCAGCTGTAGAGACTTAGCTCAGGCCGGTGTCTGGCACTGATTACTCAGATCAAACTGTTTATCAGAAAGAATTAAGAACTATCTGAAATGCTTATTAATCATTTAAAATAAAACTTATTTTTTGAGTCTATTTAAAAGAAGTAGTGGAAGAGTGAAAAAGAGTGGAAAAGATCCTAGCTGGAATAGAGATGACATTTATAGCAAACTGCACAACTGCATGAGCTCTGTTTTTGAACACAGGTGTGTCTCTGAGGTGGAGATGTGAAACACTTTAAAAAGCCGCTCTGTTGTTGAAGGATCACGCTCTCTATGGATCTGAGTGCAGCCGCAACGTCGCCACTTTCTATTTTTACACACGTCAAAACGCGTCTTACCGAGTAAGGGCGGGAATTCAGACCCCGACCATAAAGCAACGTGTGAAACGGTGTGCACCAACGTTCCTACATGTGCTCCATTAGTTCTTACACAGCACAAAATTACATTTAGCCTTGGTCGCCCTACACCAAATACCGCGTGACCTCGGGTCGTGACTGATGAGTGTTAGAGAGCGTGTCCCCAGGTTGACGTGTGGTATCATTCAACCGTTTACGGCTGCTGTCAGACAACGGCACCGTACCCTGATCCAGGAAAGCATCGAATATAAAACCTGCAACCAGGAAATCAGGAGATGTGCTTTTTTTCATTTTGTGCAAATGTATGAAAATGCTGCTGTGGCCTTTATCTGCATCATAAATAAGACTGGGTGACCATGCATAAGACTGGGCTGTGTGTAAAACCATAGATGCAGCTCACATGCATGTGATGACTTAACAAGTGGTGCTTTAATCTCCTGTAGAAAGTTATTTTTGTTTTTTATTAAATACATAGCCAGTGCCGCTCATTTACCTCAGCCCAACATTTGGCTGATGTTTTTTTTGCAATAGGCCTGCTGAACTGTTTTTGAATTGACCATGACTGATCTCGGAGTCGTCCTAATTTACGGTTTCTTTCCTGCCGCCTCGTTTGTAATCCATGTCGACTGCGCTAAAGCCAAGACAATTGTCGACACCGTGGTCCATAAAGTTTCTAATCTGATCTAGATGAAATGGGCCGTGCTGGAGACGTCTGTGACCTTATCCGGCTCCAAACCCGCCACCTGCCTCCGCTTATGTCTCTGCGCACACTCCCTGTTTGTTCAGCTGTTTTGTCGGGCTGCATCTGTCGAGCTGCTTGGCTGAGTTTATCTTCACTAATGAAGCATGTTAGCGAGGAACGCTGCAGCGCTCAGAAGAATCACACACACACACACACACACACAATCCAACAGGCTGACAAACATACTGTTGCATGGACACTTTGAGTCACATTAAAAACTGGTCAGACTTTCCAAGAGTCTGACAAATCCAGAAATCCTGTGAGGTAGATAGTTCATTTCACTGTTACAGTAGTTTTTTAAGGAACAATTGGAAAACTTTAAAGCATTCACAAACAATATCTTTCAAGGCTTTTCAGGCCGGTGGGCACCACAGCGTGAGTTCGGCATTCCTCGAGCCAGACGAGTGAGAAGAGCAGCTCTGGAACCAGGCTCCATAACCCTCGGCTGCTCTGCTGATGCAAGGCTGACGATACAGATGAAAGTCAAAGATAACAGTCACTCTCCTTCACACACACACACACACACACACACAGACCGGAGTATGCACACAGGAAAGCAGATATGACTATGCTCACACACACACACACGCGCCTAATAGGACTGCACATATAACACGTTTTTATTGTGGTGTGGCATCCCCCTTATTTCAATCATGACACAAATAGATTAGATTCAGAAACAGCGGACGTGAACGGCAAAGATTGAAAACACCCTCTGAACACACTGGCACAATGCACAGGTAATATATTTACCTCCACTCTGATATGAAACCCCTGGGACTCTTTTATTCTGATGCAAACAAACAGGGAAGTTGCAAGTGTCTTTTGGTTGAAAGGGAAGGTGCAGCTTTCACAGAGGGAATAAAAGAAACATCAGTCGGTGGCTTTGGCAGGTTTTGTTTTAACCACACTCTATCAAACGCATTTAGCCTCCTACTAAAAGCAAAAGTGCTTTATAAACCGAGACATGCTTGCCGGTAGTGAGAAGAGATCAGAGCAGGATTATCTTTACTTGAGAGGAAACCGGTGTCCTGTGCTGTAGTGTGGGAGGTGCAGAATCATCACACCTTGGCTAAACCTTTAAGAGAGGCTCGTGTTCAAATGTTTTCCCGAGGACGTAACGTGTTCAAGTGAAGCCAGGGTCCTTCGTGGAAGGAGCGATTTAAGGATAAAAAGAAAGCAGCAGCGGATCACGAAGACAATATTTTGCCACCAGCTTGATATTTAGAATGAAAAAATAAATATCAAGCCTCTAAAGTCCGGAGTTGAAATGCCGCGCTGCACGCTGACAGCTCCGTGTGGATTAATAAGGACGCGCAGCAGTTACAGTTATATGGAGTCAACCAGTGGGAGGGGGGGGCAAGGTCTAACTAAATGAATACAGGGGGAAGGAGGAAAAGGAAAATGTCTCTGTTCAAATGTGCAAAAAAAAAACAAAAAAAACACCATGCACAATAACAAACACGGAGCTGCGCAATTTCTCAAAGAAAAGCTCTGACCTTTCACTGCAAATCAACAGCGATTCGAGTTTTCCCCACAAAACACTTTGAGAACGGCCACAGAGACATGACAATATAAACGGAACAATCCCGGAGGGATATGCACCTTCATCTCTGCGCTTTGTGTTAAAGCCTCTGGGGCTGCGCCGCACCGGTGGAGCTGACACACCGGGATCCTCCAGGCCTCCTTATTGGAAACGGGCAAAAACCTGCATATTTATCAGCTTTAAATCTGACAGGCCTGATGATTTACAGGGTTTTTTCTGAAGCATTCGGTGTGTTGAGGTTAGATAGGACGTTAAACGGAAGTGGCAAGGTGAATATGACACATCTGCTCACACACACACACACACACACACACACACACACACACACACACACACACACACACACACACACACACACACACACACACACACACACACACACACACACACACACACACACACACACACACACACACAGAGAGATTGGGTCACTTTGGATCCCACAATGATTCCCAAACCACAACAAAGAACCTTTATGATGTCTGAACATGTGTTAGAGTACATGCTGTATGTGTGTGTGTGTGTGTGTGTGTGTGTGTGTGTGTGTGTGTGTGAGTGTGTGCTAGTGATCCATGGTTTGTCTAAGGGTCGGTAGACAGCGATGTGGCCATAAATCCGCCCAGCCGTAACCACGGTGATTTGCAGGTTCAGAGAAATCGTAAACATCGGCGCTGAGCAGCCTGCTGCCCTCAGAGGAGGCTGAATTAAGTGGTGTAGCTGCGTGTGTGTGTGTGTGTGTGTGTGTGTGTGCTCAAGGGCGTCCCTTATCGGGGACTGGGGGCCAGGTCCGGCGATTGGCCCGAGGGTTTGAGGGTCATTAATCTACACCGCTCCATTGGCTGTGACGGTGAAGGGGAGGGGTTAGTGCAGCTGGTCAGTTAGCTGCTGTCAGCTTTGTAATCTGGAACATTCTTCAACATTAGACGGAGCGCGCCGAGGAGCACAGCGGCCAAACTGGATTCAGGTCCACTCAGTTCAAGTCTACGGGCTTTATTGGCCTGACATTTGACATGTGTGGCCAAATTACAGTTAGGATTATGAAAGACAAGGTTAAGGAATGAAACAAAAGCAAAAATATGACAAAAGCAAGTGTGTGTGTGTGTGTGTGTGTGTGTGTGTGTGTGTGTGTGTGTGTGTGTGTGTGTGTGTGTGTGTGCTCTCGTCCCCTCAGCTCACACGCTGGCACCAACACCTGAAACCACAAGAGAAGTCGTTACTCTCATTTTAACAAATAACCACACATTTCAACGCAATATTCGCACAACCAGCCGTTGAAGGCTTCCGCTTTACACTAAACAGTGTGGAGCCGCAGCAGAGCTGATAACATCGGCCCATTCATCACTTTGTCCCGGAGCCCATTCACAGGCTGATTCTACGACCTACCTCTGTAACCTCAGACCAGGCGAGTCCACGCAGAACTGGGACATGATGGTTGCCCAAAGTCAGAGGAAACATGTTTATTAACAACTTATCAGACAGAGAAATATGTAAGATGCAACACAGTGTCAATAATCACTCAAATGAGTAGCTGCACATCCATCCACCTTTTCTTATTTGCGTTTTTAAAAATTGTGATTAAGTACTTGGATGGAAAAGCCAGAAATTTGCTTGGAGCGGTTAAATTTGTCAGTGCATCAATAAAAGGAAAATCTGCCTTTTGGCTTTGGAAACAGATTCAGCGAATAAATCATTACTGAGCTGGATACGACGTCATGGTACGTCACATCATGTGGCGCTAGGTTGGGCTGTAGTTTGTGAGTTTTTCTCTCCAGCAAACTGAAAAAGCACTTAGAACATTAACACTCTTTAAATCTAAAACAGTTTGCAGGCTGTAAATTGGTAGAACTGTAGGTAATATTCTTCCCAGAGCCAGGTTCACCAGTAATTATCCCCGATCAGCTGAGTGTCTACTGTTGCCATGGATACATTCACCCTGTTTCATGACGTTATCTCACAGCAAACTCTTACATATCAATAATCATGAAACAATAGAAATAGAAACAGGCATTGATTTTCATTCTTCCTTTTACACATTTCATTAAATCTGCTCTAAAATGTTCATACATTTAGATGGAAACACAGTGATTCTAGCGCAGAGATGTGTGAAGTACAACGTTAGGGTTAGGGTTAGGGTTAGGGCCTAAATAAACAGCTGTTTAAGGAGCTGGGTGGACACAGTGACGCTGCGGCTGGGAGCCTGTAGAGATGCTCCCAGTCGCTCCGATCCACTCCAACCACCTGCAGAGAGAAGCAGAGCAGGACACACAGGTCACAGTGTGGGCTGCAGGTTCCCATCGGGTTCAATGATCACATTTTTTTAGTATATGCTGATTCAGCCAAAACAAATGTCACACTAGCTTGCACCAAAATGTCCATTCAAACCATATTTGCTTAGTTTATTCATTTTCCTTGCTGCCAAAGAATCAGTAGCACTTGGGTGTGTGCTCAAGCAGATTGAGACCTCCAAAAAGAGGGGGTCTCCACCCGCTTGATGCTCCAAACAAACTATTCGAGATGCATCATGGGAGAGAATACAAGTTATTTAATTTCCTGTTTGTGTGTGTAGACATTAAACATGAATTGGACCAGTTTTGGTTCCTTTGCAGGTGTGAAGGCAGACTACACTGAGGTCTACAGGGTAAAATGTATTGCCTGGTGCAGATCATAAAATTCTAACTACTGGTGTAGTTCTCTATAAGGGCTGGTATTAGGCTTTAAGTCTTTTTTGGTACAGTGTAAAAAAGCATAGACTGACAAAGTTATAGTCATGAAGAGCCTTCATTGCTCCATTGTTGCAGGGCCTCTGTGAGAAAAGGGATACGGGAGCACCACCAGGCTGCTAAAGTCCTGCTTCCTCATCTTCTCTCATCAACTAATGTTCCATTTGAGTCGATCAGTAACACGATTGATACTTTTGCAGTGGGACCATCGGCCTACTGCTGAACTCTGGCTGCCCTGGTTCAGGAGGGGATCGGTTGGTCTGGGGTTAGTCCTCAGAGGCTCAGGGAAGAAGGTCACCTCTTCCTCCTTCCCCAGCTCCGTCCCTCTGCTTGAATTCCTCCGTCAGAGCAACGATTTGCTTCTTTTCAGAGCAGTGGTCCTCTCCTCCCGCTGCAGATCTCTATTCTGTCTGAGTGAAATGGTCTTTCGTGTGTTTTTTCTCTGTCATGTCACTGAGTAATTCTTTTTGATGGATTTGTCTGTCTTGCTTTTTTCCCCTCAGTCGTACCATTTGTTGTTGCTGTAAGAGCTATGCTGTGTCTTTGTGTGATTCCAGACCATTTCCCTGAGCTACGCTTCAGAACCGTACCAGGACTTACTATAAACGCTGTCAGCCATTATTGCTGTCAGTGTCTTCCAGGTCACTGATCTTTAACTTCCCTTGTTGCACATTTTTGCCACTGAAAAGGTGATGGTCAATAACGGCTTCGTACCAGGTTATAGGTCTTTGCCTATACAGTAGATCAGCGGTGCCCAATCCTACTCCTTGAGATCTACCATCCTACATGTTTTAGGAATCTCCCAACTCCAACACCTGATCCCAACTATCACAATCCCTTTAAAAGCTTCAGCTACTTGATTGTGAGTTGATGATTAGATTCAGGTGTGTTGGAGTAGGGAGATTCCTAAAACATGTAGTATAGTAGATCTCGAGGAGCAGGATGTTACCAATTTCTCCGCTTTAACAATCAGCAATGAGCTTTTCTGTCTGTTTCAAAGTGTTGTTTTAGCGTCTAGTGCCTGTATGTTGATGTTATGCTCTGCTCTTGGCAATGAGAAAGTTCAGTGAAAAATAGGTTTTAATAGTTTTTCAGCAGCCAGAGTTGTTGCCACATGTGCTAAAAGCCACTAGTCAAATGGCTTATGCAGTTCTCAATGGTCGGCTATTTATCACACTAGAGCAAACCACCAGAATGTAAAAGGTAGTCAACAATAAACACATTGTAATATTGACATTGACACCTAATTGGTCAAAATCTGCATTTTATGGGTTGAAATGTCTGAACGGCACATCTGTTCATCTGAAAGCTCTGAACATTACCTTTTGAATTGAGGACGACTGGGTCCAGTGCCAGAGTCGGACATTTGGTCCAGAGCAAGGCCGCTTCATGAAAGAGTCCCAATGTCATGAAATCGATATAAATCGTAGAACGTTAACACCGACCTGCCTCGGTGTGAGTGTGTGTGAAGCTGAAATCTCCTCTCTGCTGGGTGTTCCTGCAGTGATCAGATGGTTAAAAACTTTGTTAAAACATTGGTGAAACCACAAATAAAACTCCACACAACAAAAACTGAAATCTTCACTGAAGGTGATATTTCCTGTTACAATAATTTTTGTCAATTTGATCTTGTTTTATGAAAACAAGACTTACATTTTCTTAAAAAAAAAAGAATTCAGGTCGTTTTTCTCTCAAGAGTTGAAGAGAGAAGCAACTGGACCATCTCAGTTTGGTTAAAGACGTTTCACCTCTTTTCCAGGAGGCTTCTTCATTTCTGGGATTAAGTGCTGGTGAACTAGGGAATTTAAAGCTCAGAGTGTGAAACCAAATGAACATCACCACAGCCCTGAAATCAGGGACTGGTCATGTTAATAGGTGTCATGTTCTCAGGAACGGCTAGGCGTTTTCTGTTTTAATTTTCCTGGGGAGATCTTCCAATCCAACATTGTACGTTGTGGATAGACCATGTTTCAGGCCACCACCTCTGTTTAGTAAAGTGGACATACAATCTGGCCTTTCCACTTCTCTCTCTCTTTATACCAAAAACAAGATATTTTCACCCGATAAGACTTTTGTTTTTGCACCAATGCTGTTCCAACCTGCTGCTTCTGGATTCTAGAAGACGTAGCTCTATCCAGAGCCCTCTCTGTCAAACCTAACATCATTTTTGAGAAATATCAAACAGGGGCGAAAGACTAATCGATCCATCTAGTAGCTGGTTCCCTCCGAAGTTTCCCTCAGGACAGCTGGCGCTCAGAGTCTGGCAGTTGTATCTGGTAAAGCGAATGATTAGAGGTCTTGGGGTCGAAACGATCTCAACCTATTCTCAAACTTTAAATGGGTAAGAAGCCCGGCTCGCTGGCTTGGAGCCGCCTAGTGGGCCAGTCGCGGTGAGCAGAACTGGCTCTGTTGGCTTCTTGGACTCTGCTGCGTCGCTGGTCGAGGTTTCTGAAGCGCTACCTCTAAGTTATGCGTTGAGGGAAAAGGGAGAAGATGACAGCTGTAAACCCGACCACTTGGACCATGTCTGCCTCCATCTGGGCATCGCAGGATGTGGTGATGTACGTGGAGGGGTTGCTTCCAGGAGAAGCTGGAGCGCCTCAGGGGGGGCTTCTACCCTCGACCCACTGGGACCGTTTATATAGTTTGTGACATAGAGACAATTTCATGACATTGACGCATACAGAATGTAAGATTCTTCAAGTTATTCCAAAAATAACAGACATTTAACACATAAAATGCAGCTTTTTATCAATGCTGGTGTCAATGTTGATATTCACACAAGCATTAATGTGTTTCAAAATAGCGCAGTCATATGATTTAGTGTTTACCGGCTCTTTAAAACAGGAAATTAAGAACAAATCGTAAACTAGAGGCCATAAATTAGAATGATGCCAAAAAAAAAAAAAAAAAAAAAAGCCAATGTGTGTTGAGTTAAAAAAGTTCAGAAGAGCATGGGAACATGCATCACCACTTTAATGTTTGTTATGTTCTTCTTCTTCTCATCTCCTTTTCTTAATCATTTTCACTCCCCCCCGTTCTTCCTGAGACGACACAGTGGAATCTTCTGTGATTGTTTTCTGAGGAAGAGCCTCCTGGAACCTTCCAGCTTGTGTACAGCTGAAATGTGAGGAAAGACACTGGAGCTCAAACTGTGGAGGAGCTGATAATTCAGCACTAACTCCAAAGGAGTTTCTTAGACGTTTGAAAAAACTAATGAATAACTTTAATACAGATGCTACAAGTTTGATTTGATCGATTCCCACAGAGCGCATGTGTCATGTAAAATCAATTCAAACAGCTTTTGGGTGGTCTGTGTGGTCAGTGACGGCAGCATCGATCCAGCGTGGGAACAGCGCTGCAGATGAGCTCGCTGAGTTCAACATTCAGAACGAAAGCTTCTCAAACTGATTCCTAAACAGCACAGAATTATGGGGCAAATTGGAAAGAAATACCCTGCAGTCAGTGTGCAGGGTATCTTTTATCAAAAAAAAAGCATTTGATCGTGTGTCTGCCAGTGAGACTGAAACGGGGGTGAACACTTCAAAAGTTTTATTCTAGGAAATCTAGAAAATATCAAACGCACAATAATAGACAGAAATGTGGTGTTAGGTTGATTTTATCACCATGTCTCCCAATAACAAAAAAAGTGGAATTCACATCAATATATCATTCCCACATTCCCACGTCCATCTGCATTGGTTCTATCAGAACGAGTCGATACAAACTGGTTCCCCGGTGCTCAGCGATGTTCGCAGCAGCCCCGGCCATCTGTCAGGCATCTGCGCTGAGTGGAAACCGTTTCGCAAAGACAGCAATTCTGGCACTTCTGACAACTACAAAAACTGCTGAAGCCGATTCCAAAAGGACGCCAGGCGTATCCGCCGGGCGTATCCGCCGGCCGAACGGCTCCAGGCTGCCGCGCGGGTTGCCGCCGCTGCCAGGGCTTCCACTCTTCGCCGTTTGGGAACTCATGTTATTTATAGTGTTACATTTATATTATATTTTGACTGAGTTATTCCTTCTCAGAGGAGGAGCTGGCTCAGATGCCTCGCACAACTCTGTGATCAATCCTGCTTTATTGGACGGAGCTCCTCGCCTCGGCGGAGCCGCTTCACTGCAGCCTGCAGCGAGCTGAGTCACCATCACCTCACACTGGACCCAAGTAACAGCACTTTGTTCGGTTAAAAGGTAAAGACTGCGATTCACAGCCCAACAATGAACCTTTAGCTGCCTTTCCTAAACAGTGTGCATACAGGAAGCCGTTGCCAAATTCATCCACATTATGAATGGTTTATACCCAATAAAATCCTAATAATTACCCCTTCTCCACGTACTCATTGAAATAAATCCAACAGCCTTTAAAGTATGTTAATGACGGAGACAGCCAGCCCGTATAGAAACACACACACACATACACACACACTCGCCTGTATTACAATGATCTCTTCAGTCTGCGGGGAGATTATGGATTAGTAGGCCGAGACAGGGAATTATACCAAATCATCGTGTTGAACACACGCTGACACAACGCAAATATTTTTTATTTTATAAGCTTGTTTTTCATGGTGGAATTTAACGTAACACTAACCCATCATTTGGACTCCTGGTTCACCACTGCTGCGACCTGTTTGACACACACACACACACACATGCTCGTTTTGATTTGTTCAAGCGGTCGACAGCTTCAAATACTGTACGACTGGCGGCAAAAAAAAAAAAAAAAAATCCAATAGGAATCCTGTCTGAGATCTACCAATCTACTATAATCCCTCTAGTCTGCAGGGGATCATGAATTTAGGAGGAAGAGAGTAAGAGGGAAACTAATGCGGGAAAATGATGTTTTGAGGAACAAAGGCATCGAAGAAGGAACGGTAAGTGAGAGGATGTAAAGATAAGAGGGGAGAGGTGGGAGCGCTGGGAAAGGTGTGAAGGTGGAGGAAGACAAGAAGATCAAATGATGAAGAGAACAAGGAAGGGCGGAGATTTCAAGGAGAACAGAAGACCATGGATGATGAGAGGAAAGATGGAGAGAACAGTGTGGTCTGGGAAGAAAGAGTAACCTTGTGGTCACATCGGGTGTGTGTGTGTGTGTGTGTGTGTGTGTGTGTGTGTGTGTGTGTGTGTGTGTGTGTGTTCTTTCTAATCAATAAACAATAAAGGCCTCACACCACTGTCTAAACATGTTCTAAAAGTTGTTGAGACGTCTTCATCACCACTGAACTATTTCAACTTCTAGGTTTACCTTCCTTATGTTTGAGATGCTCACAAATATGGGGCAATCTTGGAGAAAATTTGAAACATTTTTTCATCATCTTAACATACTATAAAATATTGATCCAACTGTAAAAATTGATCTAACTTTTTCAGTTTTAATACGGTTAGTTTACCCGTGTTTGCCAAAAAAAAACATTTTTTTACTGTGCATTTTATCACAAGCATGAAACTTTTCACAGGTCACAGATTTTCTCCAAGTCAAGTCAATTTTATTTGTGCAGCCTGAAATCAAAAATCACTGATTTTCCTTAATGAACTTGACAATTTGTACAAAAGCAACACAACATCTTCTGTCCTTAGACCCTCACATCATACAAAGCAAAACTCCCTAAAAAAAAAAAGAACAAACCTCAGGAAGAGAAACAGAGGGGGCATCTGTTTGGATTAGGAACAAAATGTCAATGGCCGATCGTGCAGGTTGTCACACTGAAGGCCTTGGACCATTTGTAAGGTCAACGTGTTTGGCCGCCATACTGGATTACATCAACATCAGCAAACCTATTCTACTGACCACATCATATGGCCGATCGCCAGCAAACAGATGATTTTCAGAGCATGTCTGACACAAGTAATGATGTGATTATATCGTCTATCGAAGTGGTCAGTTGTCAGAGCCAATCAAATTCGATGGCAAACACAAACAGGAAGTGGCTTCACATCTCAGCCAAGCCTTGGTGCGCAGCATGAAACTTCTTGTGGGTGCGTGTGGCCATTTCTCAGGCTTAACTTCACTGTTGCCATAGAAACTTAGACTGTACTCACTGCTTGGCCCGTCATTGCTGCTTGCAGCTATATTTAAAAGAGATGTTGCTATTAACATTCTGAAATTAGGTATTATATGAATGCTGTGAAAAATACCACAGAGATTTATGAAAACCTGCATCAAACCAAAGCTTCCCTTAAAGAGAGGAGGGGAAACATAGTCATTTCAGTAAGCGACAACCCAGGCTTGCAGCACTTCATTTGGGATTTCAAAGACATATACTAACTTAACCCTGGTGTCTCCAACAGCACGGCCTCAGTAACAAGCTTTTAGTGACGTCTGCTATAATTCAATCGTCTTTATTCCGAGAGCTCAAGGAACATTATGTGAGATCACGTGGCCCTTCCATCTTTTCGATGTGGGTCCTAATGCCGCGCAATTAGTTTTATGTGCATTGAGGCTCGTTATTGTAATGGGCAGGTGAATGCCATTTTCTCGTCAGCTGAAGCATGGGCTGACCACGACGCTGCCTTATTAAAATCTATACAGGCATCCTGGATGACAGACGGCAGACACTGCAAGGAAAGGTCCATTAGAGGAGGAAGGTATCGCAGACATCATGTTGAGTAGTGCTACAATATGTTCCCTCACGTATGGGAAGAGCAGCCTGGAATATCTATAATGTAATAATTGTGTAATATGTATATTAGAACACGAAGGAAATATGAGTTAACAGCAAATCTACAGAATGCAAGAAGTGTCTGCACGCGTCATTAAGTTAAAGAGGTAATTTTGTACAGGTCAACTAACTGAATGGGGGTTAATGGTTGTGGTCGTCATGTCATAAACCTGCAGGAAATCATTTCGATTTCATTTGTCCTTTCTGACATTTTTACCCCCTGCTGTCGATCCCTCCCCGCTCCACACTGCTCTCCTGCAGCTGTTTTCAGAAGTTTTCCAACCTTCTCCTGAATATCCTGTAGACAGTTTTAGCTTTTGCTCTCCCCTTCAACCACTAGAAAAAAAAAAACTCTCCTGAGGTAGGTGACACCACAGCATCTTTTGTAATCTAGTGTGTTTATTGTAAAAAGGCCTCAGTGAAATGCTGGAATCACATGGAATTCTCCCGGTGAAGCTAATGGAGCAGTGGGAGAGTCCTGGAGCGTCTACACCAGCCTCCCCAAACGCCTGACACAACAGTCAGTAATAAGATGTAGAATAGGGGGAAAATTATTATGGTGATCAGATTCAGAAGAGATTCAAATGTGTTTAGAGCGCGCTTCTTTGCATATCTGTGTGCATAATGCTATGATGCTCACGGTGATGGTTGCAGCCAAATCTTTGATGAAAATGGAAATAATGTACGCATGATGCAGCAGGGATCACTTATCGTTTTAAATGTAGGAACACACATGTAATATCCAGTTATCATGTGGGGTGCTACACGTTAACGTACGGGCCTGTTGCATTAAACAAGCTGTGAATGGACAGATGAATTTGATTGAAATAAAAACCTACTGGA